>CM042692.1:327081954-328581954 GCA_023614405.1 Avena insularis | reverse complement strand
CAGCTTTAATAATTTTGGGACATTATTAGGTTGTTTAATACCTTGTCATGCCCCAGGTTACTTTTTTTCGTACTGCTCAAATAATTGGCGGCAGCAGGGATATCGATCGGCTCCAAACCAAATCAGGAGTCGGTGCAACGGCAAGGGAAAACCCTAGCACGATATGCGACTGTGCAACAGGATTGAAGTTGGGGTGCTTTGTTGAGATGGATTTGTATGTCGGAGTTTCTTACACTGCACCATTGGTGTCCGTGGAGTCCATCACTGTTGCAGGTATTCCCGTTGTTCCCATCTTTATTTCCGCTGATGCAGCCGTCCTACGTACGTTCCTACATCCTCACCACCAAGTCCCCCAAGTGGACCAATGACCCGTGCTCAAGCCAAACCACTACAAGCTAAGGTTAACTCGCACCTCTCCTGCTGTGATTTTGATACATCCTTGGATGGCTTGCTACTTCATGCAACTACATGATGTATTCTCAGCTACGAAGCCCCGACGCATCGACAAGCCCCCTCGGAGGAAGTACCAGGATCCGTACAAGGAGAGGACACTGCTGAGGCTGAAGCCCCGGAGTCTCCGGCCCTGAAGCCCAGAGTCTTTGGCCTCCAACCCCGGAGTCTCTGGCCAGGAGTCCGGACTGTCGCTGAAAAGTCTCTACATGCCATCCCGGAGACTTGCCCGGATTTTGAAGACCACCCTGGAGTCTGAAGACCACCCCGCAGTCTCCGGCCCACGCGACGCCAGGCATGTAAAAGCCTTTTGGGCCTTCGGCCCATGTAACCCCAAGTCCATCGAGAACTTACCTTTTATCCCCAAACTACCCGTGTTTATGGGGCTGGCCTATATAGAGCCCCACCTTTCCATATTGTAACCCTAGACTTGATAATTGGAATTAGAAGAAACCCTTGTGGATCTACCTAATTATAGTTGTATAAGGCCTTGGCGTCAGAGTCCTTCGCCAAGTTGTCAAGATCTCACCTAGCCTCCCGCTCGCCGTACCGGTTAGAGAGAGAGAGAGATCCTTACCCGCCACTAATCCTATGGATTATGTCGGACCGGTTTCTACCGGCGTGAGCTATTGGCTTGTATCGTGTTTTTGTGTGTGTGTGTTCATCGAGTTCATCGTGTGTGTGTTTGTGGATTTCATCCTCTCCCCTTCCCCCACTCTCCTCGATCTTGATTTCCACGGGGATTCGTGAAAGATCGGGCAACCCCAAGGGCTCACCCCAACATATTGGTATCAAGAGCCTCGTTGATCACGAATTTCCCTAGAAATTTTTCTTCTATCCACAAAAAATTCGAAAATCCCCAAAATAGCCCCAAAGTTTCTTTTGGACCGATCTTTCGATTTAGAGTGTTTCTTGTGATTTTGATCCGACCAAATCTCGTCTTAGGTGTTTGTCCAACTTCTCCCTGCGTTTCCTAGGCCATTTTTTTGCGTATTTGAGGCCCCAAGGCATGAAGTTCTGCTAAAAAAACACGAGCAGTTCGAGCAGAGGCCCCGAGACCGGAGTCTCCGGCCTCATACCCTGGAGTCTCCGCCCCCAGAGTCTTCGGCCTCATACCCCAGAGTCTCCGGCCTAGACGCCTGATTTTGCATAGTTTTGCTTTTTTTCCGTCTTGGCTAATTTTCCTTTGTTTATTTGTGTCCCATGTGTGTGTCAGCAAATAACAACAAGCTTCCACAACAAAATAGTCTGCGCACATCGACACCACGGAACTCGAATATCATCCCGCAACACCGACCACAAGTTCATCGTCACCAATGAAGGTATAACTTGCGTCACCTTGTTAAGCTATTTCTTCCTTTGTGTGTACCTATCCCATGTGAGTGGCTCATCTTGTGTTTTCTTGAGCATTATGCATTTGTCCTTGGATAGTGAGAGTGCAAGAGCAATAACAAGAGTAACTTCATAGCATCAAAGGAGAGCCAAAATAAAAAAAGAGAAAAATACAAAGAAAAAGAAAAATAGTCTCCCATAGCATAAGAGAGTCTCAAGCTTGTAAGCAAGAGAAATAAGAGCGCCCAAGGCAAGTCCAAAAATCCGTTGCTCATTTTTCTCTTGGAAAACGGGCCACCGTCTCTCCTTGCATTGGCACGATAACTGAGCTTAGTCTTCATTAGGACATTGTGTTGCTCATCTTCATAGTTGTGCTAATCCCAATAATCTCCACGTGTGTGTATAGTTGCAGGTTCCCGTCACCCTTTTGAGTTGTTGAAATTTCCCTTTGACTTGAGTTTTGTTGGATTTTACCCACTTTTGACTACCCCTTTTTGTTTGGTTGGTTCTTTGGCATTCCACCTTCCTAACCTTTCACCAAAAGCTTTTGAGAGTTTTAGTTCTTTCTTTAGTGTGAGCTTTCTTTGCGATTTCACTTTGCAAGCTTATAGTTCTCACTTGTGTCTACTAGTTCGATACAATCTCCAAGGTGAGGTAAAAGGCTAACCCCCACCACATATTACCTCCCATCTACAATCCTTGTTGTCTTGCATCATGGATAGGCATGGTGAGGCGAGCCAACCACCTCCACTCGAAGAAGATGAAGGACCGTACATGACGTATGCAAGCCACTACATCATTCGGCGAGAATTACATGACCGTTGCAATGCCCTCGAGACACTCCAAGATGAACAATTCAAAGAAACTCAAGCCAAATTCAAGAGCATCGACAACCGCTTCGATGGCCTCCAACAAAAAATGCATGACATGCAACAAGGCTTCTCCAACCTTTCTCAAGTAACGACGGCATGCACATAAACTTCACCAACCAAAATGAAGCATTACAAAGGACAATGGCCGAGATTGCACGGGACACAAGGCTGCATCCACGCGCATCAAGCTCTTCAAGGAAACATTCAAGTGCATCAAGCTTGTCACGTCATCATTCTCCTCTTCGCCAAGATCCTCATGCAAGTGATCCAAGATGCAATGAAGCCCCGTGGTTGAAGATGTAAGTTCTTCACACTTTGTACCTTCCCCATGGCACGCCGCAACGTCAAGCTATGATGGTGATTTCTCCTCAAGGCCTCAAGCAAGGCGGAACAAATACCGTCATCACGCAAGAGCACTAGTGATCCAACAAGACCAACCACGTGAAGAACCACGAGTGGAACCTCGAGTGCAACTCCAAGTGCACCATCCCCGTCCCCGAGACATTCTTGCAACAACAAGTGATGACTCCAACTTGGAGGAACAAGCTCGTCATCAACGTGAATCTCTTTAAGACCCTCCTCTTTGTCATCATTGTCATGAATGTCCATATCGCCACCATGGTTACCATGCCGAGCCTACTCCACAACATCGCAACATGGAGCGTCGAATGGTACATGTGGAGCGACACCATCCACGTCAAGAGGCTCGAGCCCATGACCTTCACTAAGAGGCCCATGTGCCTCAACCGCGTCACCAACTACGCCAAGAGCAAGAGCAAGATCCCCAACATCATTGTGAGAACAAAGTTTCACCACCTCCAAATGCAGATCCTCAATCGCAAGTGCAACAACAAGGTCACCCAGCTTGCCGCAATGATTGCATGGAAGATGAAGACCATCAACATCATGGCAGCCACCGCTAACTTGACCGCAATGAGGAAGAAACTTTTGGCAAGCTCAAGTTCATCATGCCCAAGTTCACCGGTTCGAATTATCCTGAAGAATACCTCTCATGGGCGCTCAAAGTGGACAAAATCTTCCGCATGCACAACTATAGTGATGAGAAGATGGTCGCCATGGCCTCACTTGAGTTTGATGATTATGCCAACCTTTGGTGGGAACAATTCCAAGTCGCTCATGACGCAAGATAAGAGCCTCTAGTCACCACTTGGCACGACATGAAGGCTCATATGAGATCCCGCTTTGTTCCTACACACTACACGCGTGATCTCTTTAGCAAAGTACAATCGCTTAACCAAGGAATGAAGAACGTGGAAGAGTACTTCAAGCAAATGGAGCTCATCACGATCCGCACCAACATTGAAGAGAGCGATGAGGAAACAATGGCACGTTTCCTCATCGGCTTGAACCACCCAATCAAGCGCGTCGTCGAGTTCCAAAAGTACAACAACATGGTTGATATTGTGCATATTGCAACCAAGGCTGAGCGTCAAGTGCAAGAAGACATCAAATACAACAAACCAAAGATGTACTTCACCTACAAGCAAGCTTCAACCTCTACACAAACAACCTTCGATGGAAGCTCCTCAAGTACCTCCAAGCCTCCTTTCAATCCCACACTTCCTCAAGGAAAACTGCCCCCAAGTGGCAAGCATACAAAGGATGACCCGCCTTTCAACAATGAATGCTACAAGTGTGGAGGAAAGGGACACAAGTCATCCACATGTGGAAACAAGAAAGTTTTGTTCATTCATGATAATGGAAATGAGGAATACTTGAGTGAATATGAATTTGATGCAAGAGTCAAAGAAGCAATGGCAATGCAACATGTGGAAGATGATCAAGAACTCCTCATGTGTGAGCATGACGCAAGTCCTTCGCTTGTTGTCACAAGGATCTTGACTACTCAAGCCCAAGAACATGAAGATCAAATATCCAACATCTTCCAAACACGTACCAGCATCAATGAGAAATCTATCAAAGTTATCATCGATGGAGGGAGTTTCCACAACCTTGTAAGCACCGAGTTATGTGAGAAGCTCAACCTCACCCTCCATCCATAGAAGCACCCCTACCATGTCTAATGGCTAAGTGACCAAGGGTCCGTGAAGATCAAGCATACCGTCTCGGTAACATTCTCAATTGGACCATACAAAGACATGATAGAGTGCAATGTAGTTCCCATGACAGTTTGCAATATAGTTCCCATGACGGTAAGCCTAGGGTAACTAATAACAATAATCTGGTTAATCATACCTATGTCAGTAGCTCCCGAGACTCCATCCAATTCGCAGATTCAGGTTGAGTCTCAAAGACAATTTTTACTGTAAGGTGAAGTTTTTAGTTTGTTTTAATCATTGTAGGCATTTGGTACAACAGGTTTGATGCATCCGACGGATCAGGAATTAGTTAATTGCTCCAGGGCAAAAACACTATGAAGCAACAACAAATTCAAGTCCCCAGGCTTGAACTCAGAATTTGCTGGCGTAATTCAGTTCGGGCTGTTGAGGTCTTATCGAATATTGAATTCTAGTTCTATTATTTGGGTACCCAACACGTTGATGGCTATGAAATATAGCCATCTAATGTCCATATTTAAACTGGATATTAGTCATGTTCTTGATGAAATATCTCTCTAAACCCTGCCACTAATGCTAATATTCAGAGGGGTATGCAATCCTTTCTTTTGTATTTTTCCTGCGCAGATAATGTCATTTAAAGGAGGGAATCACTACATTAAAGTCAAAGATACGAGATTTCCAACTACCAGAAGAAACCAGGAGCCTTACTTCGGAGGCATACGCCATAACGACCAACTATACGGCCGGAGCAAAAATTCTGACCGTATAGCTCCGGTCGTATAGTTGGCGCCGCCACCGTTAGGTCAAACAGAACAACTTTCATGAAGAGAACCCTATATAAAGAAGCCTCGGGCGACGAGAAATAGAGCCAGACCCCAAAAAAAGTCCCTGCCATAGATCACCAGCCGCCTCCAGATCTCCAAACCCTTCTCCATCTCCATAGCCATACTCACCACTTGTAATAGTAGATCTCTTCTCCGATTAGTGACATTGTAAGACTATTGCTATCAATCTCATGATTTTTTATTACAACGTTTGTGATTGTTGATCTCATCTCTATGTGTGAGTAATTCTCCTTGGGCTAAGGGCTTCAGCCTAGCCATGTAGCGTTTGTGCATGTTATTTATCCTAGATAGGATCGTGTATTAGTTTGTATGACATGATGATTATTGTATCCTCTCTTGCCTCAATCCAAGGACTTGTAAGGTATCCAAGACCCCGAGGGTTGAAACCGAACGCCCTAGGCCCTCTCTCTCCATCATCAACAAGAACCAAAAGATGCAAACTACTGGTCCGGTGAAAACACAAAAGGAATTCTGAAACTCCCGAAGGTTCGTCAAAGTAACTTCACTACGCATTCGCTTCCCGAGGATTCGACAACCTAGGTCTACTAGGGAAAAAGAAGCTATACTACATCCGTAACCGGATCGAAGGTATCAACCCTTTTTCTGGTGCCGTTGCTGGGGAAGCAATAGCTACCCTGGTGAGGTTATTAGGAACCTTACTAGTTTTAATTCTTGTTTTTAATTTTGTTAGTTTGCTTTCAATCTTTATTTGATAAACCAAAAAAATTAGTTAGTCTTTAAATTCTTGTTTTTACAGTTATAATTATTTATCTAAGAAAACCCCAAAACATAGGAAGTATGGATGAAAAGAAGCTTGGGGAGTTTGCTACTCCCAATAATGATTATTTGCGTACTCCTATTACTCAGCCAGCAATCGCTGCTGATGATTATGAATTTAAGCCCCATTACTTAAGTTTGGTTCAATAGAATCAATTTGGAGGCTCTGCTGTTGAAGACGCAGGTATGCACTTAAATACTTTCACTGAAATATATGATATGATGCGTATAAAAGACGTTGACCCTGATGCGATCAAATTGTGTCCATTTCCTTTCTCTCTAAGAGGAAGAACTAAAGAATGATTGCTAAATTCTACATCATGGGTGGGATATACTTCTTTATTTATGACTAAATTTTTCTCACCTGCAAAGACTATGCAACTTCGATCTAATATTACTGGCTTTAGACAGGAAGAGCGTGAGCCACTAGCGCTTGCATGGGAGAGGATGAAAGAATGCCTAAGAAACTGTCCTAGTCATGGGATGTAAGATTGGTATCCTCCATTTATTTTACAATGCTCTTAATACTGTATCTAAATTTATGCTTGATATTGTAGCTGGATGAACATTTATGGGTAAACATAATACCAAAGCAAAGCAGCTCCTAGATAATATGCAAGACAACCATGCCCAATGGCATGTGGAAAGATCAAACACGAAGAAGGTGAACTCTGTCTCACCACAAGAGAACGAAGATCTCAATGCTAAGTTGGATGAGCTCATACTAGCCGTAAAAGGTAAGCAAACTCAGGTAAGAGCCACCCCCGAAACAAATATTGAAGAAATAGACTTCATAGCTCGTAATGATTATAATCCTGCTTGGAAGAAGAGTTACAATCCTAACTTTCAGAAACACTATGCTAGTCATGCAGGAAACTATAATAATAATATGGGAAATAGTAATGGTAGTCTCCAAGAAACACTGAAGTCTTTCATAGAACAAAATAATATTCTAGTTAAAATTATGGAGAACCATGATGCTATGCTTGGTAAACTATCTAACCAACTTGTTAGTTTGCGAAATGATTTACAGGCCCTTCAAGAAAGAACAAGGATCATTGAGGCACAGCTAAGTAAGATAACCGAGAGTCAAACTCTCATTCTAGCTAAGTTTGCAGGTAAAGCTGAGCCAAATCCTGTTGAGGAACTCAAAATGATGAGGATCCAAAGGGAGGAGCCTGAAGAACTTGATTATAGTAATGCTCCTTCACCAAGCTACACCATTGAAGATCTCGTAAAAAGGATCAACGTCAAGATTCTGTTAAGTGAAGGTAGTGATGAAGCTATGTACCAACATTTTGTCAATCAAGTAGCAATAAAGGTACGTGAGCTTGAAGAAGAATACTAGAAAATTGCTGAAAAATTACCTGTTAAACTAGATGACATATTTGAGCCTACTATTAAGATTAAAATTGGAACCAATGAGGTAGCTGCACTTTGTGATTTAGGTGCAAGCGTCTCAATAATTTCGAAGAGTCTTTTCAACAAGTTAAATCTTGGCTCCTTTGAAATTACTGAGTTAAAATTGCATCTAGCAGATTCTACCTACAAACAAGTTGTAGGAATTAAGGTGAATACTTTAGTATATATTAAAGGCTGTCCCGCTCTTATTGACTTTGTTATAGTTGACATGCCTCAAGATGCTACTGCTCCTATTATATTAGGCCATCGTTACTTAAGAACTATTAAGGCTTTGATTAATCTGCATGAAGGGAACGTGAAGCTGCAATTTCCTTCATGGGATCCTTTTGTTAATCATTTCCCCAGGAAGAAGAAAGCTAAGCATGACAAAAAGGAGGCCATCACTTTGAAGGCCAATTACTTTGGAGTGGGTGTTCCACTCATCTGGCCCAAGTGAGTATCATCAAGGTCAAGCTATTGACCATAAAAGAGCGCTCCATGGGAGGCAACCCATGTGAAATAAATATTTGAGTTAAGTTTTTAGTTTTAGTTTAAGTTTTTGTTTAATAAAGAGTGCTAGAAAACTCCATTTAAGGCGAAGAAATTCGGTAGTACTTAAAATTCTGCTCAATTCATGCTATTGTTGGTCGACAATATTTGTTGTTAATTTTCTGTCAAAAACAAGGTATATCACTAAGTTACAGGAAAAGAAATAGTCTACGAAGAAACAGAATTTTTTTGATGCATACAGAGAGTTTAACGACCAACTATACGGCGGGAATAAAAATTCTGGCCGTATAGCTCCGGTCGTATAGATATCTTTGCTATCGTAAATTATTCTGCAATATGTACTGAGAGTTTAACGACCAACTATACGGCGGGAATAAAAAATTCCGGTCGTATAGCTCCGGTCCTATAGATATCGATGCCTCTGTATAATTTCTTTTCATATGTTCTGAGAGTTTAACAACCAACTATACGGCAGGAATAAAAATTCCGGCCATATAGTTCCGGTCGTATAGATATTGATGCCTTTGCAAATTTTCTTCACAGGGACAGACAGTTTAATGACCACCTATACGGTCGGAACATTTTGTTCCGCCCGTATAGCTGCGCCGCCAGGAGGAAAACCTAAATTTTTGACAAAAGGACAACTATACGGCCGGAACACATTGTTCCGACTGTATAACTACGCCCGTATAGTTGCGTCCGACCATAAAATCGCATGGGAAGGTACTCTCAACTCCAAAACTTGAATCCTTTTTCCTTCTTCTACCTCCAAACTCTCTCAAAACCTCACGGGATCTTCATATGTGCTCAATTTCATTCGATTTCCTCGCATACAAGTGATCTACGGTATGTTTCTCCTCCGATCCTCCAATTACTTTTTGCAAGTTCATCTTCGATCTATTGTCCTTACCAATCTAGGGTGAGATCTACTATGAACCAATTTCCATGATTATCTTGCTTAGATAATTATTTTGAGGA
This sequence comes from Avena insularis, assembly GCA_023614405.1. Lineage (NCBI taxonomy): Eukaryota > Viridiplantae > Streptophyta > Magnoliopsida > Poales > Poaceae > Avena > Avena insularis. The sequence continues at coordinate 328,572,747 of CM042692.1, read as the reverse complement.
GATTTCTTTAGTGTGCTATGATGAGGAATATGATGCACTTACTGTTGTTGGATCAAAAAGTTTTATTTTTACCTTTCTTCAATGTTTTAGATGATGAACAAAAGGAGCCAAACTCGTGCTCGTGCCACCGCTAGCGCTTCTCGGGCTGACGCTCGGGAAAACATGGGGATACAGTTCAAGAATGAGGCCCATCGTGATCGCTTCAATAGGATTAAGAACCACGAAGTGAAGGCAACCAAGTGGGCTTGCCCCATCATACTAAACCAACTCGGTATTGCTGATGACTTCAATTTACTTTGCAATAGAGCTGGCCTGCAAAACTTTGTGTATAATGATGTACCTACCTATCGCCGCTTAACCATTGAATTCCTTAGTTCATTGTCAAGCACCGTTAAACAATGGCAAGGAGAGGATACTATTTCTTTCCGTCTGATGAACAACAACTACACTTTAACATTAGATGAATGGTGCGCATGCTTTAATTTGCCAAACAATGATATTCATGCTTTACGCGCATCCTTTACTGGCTTAAATCCTTCCCCCGATCAATACTATAATGGAATGAGTTTCACTAGTAGAGTGAACAAGGGGAAGAATATTCAACATCCTGCAATTCGCTATATGTTCTATGTTATTGCTGACACCTTGCAGGCCGTAATGAGTTCACGAGACTCAACGAGGAGGACATCCTAGTCCTTGCAAAGGCTGGTTACATCAAATGTAGCTTTTCACTCAACTTGGGCGCCATCCTTGTGCGCTACCTGGAGAACCAGGCCTCCCAAATCCAAGGGCCAATCACAGGAGGAGGCGTCATCACCGTACTTGCCACTGCTCTAGGCCTCGACCTAGGTGAGATGCATCTGGTACTAGGTGAGACACGTGTTGGTTTCCCCACCTTGAGAGCCCATGGAATGCTCACTAGGAGAGGTGGTTCTTATTACCTGCATATTGCTGGAGCTAGGCGTATCTACCCCGCTCATGTGCCTAATGGTATTTTCTCTATCGAGGAAGGACGTTTTCTATATCATGTGCAGGTTGAGCAACACCAACCCGAGGAAGAGATTCCTGAAGAGGACGAGGACCAAGAGGAGGAGCAAGAAGTTTCTCATCAAGAGGAGCAGCCACAAACCTAGTTCACCACATACCAATATTTCCAAGGACTTGGAGGAACTGTGGAGAGGATGCACAACCTCTCTTTGAACCTCCGAGAATCAACAAGTAACCTCTCAACTCAATTTGTGAAATGGAGTAATAAATTTTCCCGCCACCACAATGATTTGTAGGGCTTGCAAAAGCCTAAGCTTGGGGAAGTTTCCTCATGTATCTTTACGTGGCGTTCGTTTGCTTTTATTTATTTTAGAGGTTGTGTTTTTATTTGAGTTTATAAGTACTAGTGTTGGTTTCCCCAACAATTTATATTTAGTTTTTTTATTTGCTTTCGAAATTTTCTAGCCGAGCTTTGCCGCCAATTTTCTCTTCTTTAATTTTCCTCTCTTAAAAAATCACAAAAATATTTCTCCTTTTTTCCTTATTTTCCCACTCTCTTTTTCTTTCCGCCTCGAGGTCTTAATATGTTTGTAGGAGAGTGGTCGACTTCGAGTTTCCAAGAAACAAATAAAAAGGAAGAGAGAAGTGGAACCAAACATGAGAGGTATGCCTTATGACTCCCCACTTTTGAAGTTTGAGAAACCCATGCTAGTTAGTAGTAAATGTTGAGATATTATATTGGTGGAGTGAGTCTTTGTATTGTCGTAAGATTTTCGTTTGCATGGGTATTTAATTGGGCATGTTTTGTTCTAGCTCTTGTAATTAACCAAGTCCTGCCTAAAAATTGCTAAACAATTGTAATAAGAAAAAGCCTCACAATTGAAGGCTTGGGTGTTGTAGTGCTCAGTCTTGAAGGCTTATTTCTAGAGATACTCGACACCACTGAAAATATTAATTGACTTGATAGCTCTCTTAGAAAGGATTTGTTCGATTGAATTAATGTTTAGTGGTTTTTGTGAGCATGTCATAGTTTGAATTGTTAATCATAAGAATGATATAGCTTTATGCGTGTCAAACTTCATGGGATACCAACAACTCCGCTGGCCTACGAACGATCTTCATGGAGGAAACTCCTAGATTTCGGCTATGAGTTGATTAAACACTTGTAGTAGCAATGCTATAGTGGGTAAGATTCTTGGCACTCCCGGGTAGCTGTAATCAAGATGGAATCACTCCTCTGGCTGTTATGAGAAATCATTATGCAAAAGGGAAAAACCTTAGTGATGCCACGAGTGTCCATCATGGCTTGATAAACTAAATAATTTTTTGGCATGATCTCAATTACTTAAAAACTAAAATTCTTGAAGGACAATAAATAGAAAAGTAGTGCTTGAAAAGTCTTGATTTATTGATATGGGAGATTTGAGACACTCTAGTATATATGCTTTTCATGACAACTCTCACACTCTTAATTTACATGATTATACTTTACTGTTCAAAGGCAAGCGTATGAGTTGATTACTTGACATGGAATAAAGTTTACTCATTTGAATCATCCATGCTTGCAATAATTTTGCCACACGATAAGGATGCATGAAACCCATATGATATGCTTGCCATTGCTCTATCTATGCTGAAGTTTTTCAGATTTATAAAGTGGAGGAAACATGAGACTACTAATCATGAGTAAGATCACCATCTTATTATTTCAGTTTAAATGCTGAGTTCCTTTTTTATTTTGGTTTTCTTGCTTAGGACGATCAAGTTTAAGCTTGGGGAGGTTGATGGCTCTGAAATATAGCCATCTAACGTTCATATTTAAACTGGATATTAGTCATATTCTTGATGATATATCTCTCTAAACCCTGCCACTAATTCTAATATTCAGAGGGGTATGCAATCCTTTCTTTTGTATTTTCCTGCATAGATAATGTCGTTTAAAGGAGGGAATCACTACATTAAAGTCAAAGATACGAGATTTCCAACTACCAGAAGAAATAAGGAGCCTTACTTCAGAGGCAGATGCCATAATGACCAACTATACGGCCGGAGCAAAAATTCCGACCGTATAGCTCTGGTAGTATAGTTGGCGCCGCCACTGTTAGGTCAAACAGAACAACTTTCGTGAAGGGGCCCCTATATAAAGAAGCCTCGGGCGACGAGAAATAGAGCCAGACCCTGAAGAAAGTCCCTGCCATAGATCACCAGCCGCCTCCATATCTCCAAACCCTTCTCCATCTCCATAGCCATACTCCACCACTTGTAATAGTTGATCTCTTCTCCGATTAGCGACATTGTAAGACTATTGCTATCAATCTCATGATTTTTTATTACAACGTTTGTGATTGTTGATCTCATCTCTATGTGTGAGTAATTCTCCTTGGGCTAAGGACTTCGGCCTAGCCATGTAGCAATTGTGCATGTGAATTATCATAGATGGGATAGTGTATTAGTTTGTATGACATGATGATTATAGTATCCTCTGTTGCCTCAATCCAAGGACTTGTCAGGTACCCAAGACCCCAAGGGTTGAGCCAGGTATAGGGAGTATGTGTGATGACTAATCTGCAGGTTGGGAACCCCAATGATAGAAGGGGTAGTATGACTGTATGTGAGGGATTTGCTTGGGATTAACAGTGACATCACGATGCATATCATTAGTTCTCTTTCTTCTATGAATGAGACTAGTAGGTTATTGCTATAAGAGGTTGCGAAGGCAATAGCAATTATGGATGCACTACCCACATATAATTTATCTTGCTCTAACAAGTACATGCATGCTTTATTTCTATCCTTTATTTCCATCAGATGTTTTGCACAACTATAGGTGAAACCGAATGCCCTAGGCCCTCCCTCTCCATCAACAACAACCAAAAGACGCAAAATACTGGTCCAGTGAAAACACAAAAGGAATTCTAAAACTCGTGAAGGTCTGTTAAATTAACTTCACTACGCATTCGCTTCCCGAGGATTCGATAACGTAGGTCTACTTGGGAAAAATAAGCTATAGTACATCCGTAATTCGGATCGAAGGTATCAATCCTTTTTCTAGTGCCATTGCCTAGGAATCAATAGCTACCCTGGTGACGTTATTAGGAACCTTGCTGGTGGGTCTTACATTCATGTCATGGACATGCCGTTCAGACTTATTAGCGCATCAGGCGTGGTCCGAGATTTTGTGAGATTTCATCGATTGCCTTGTTTGACTGTTAGAATGGCTAAAGTTAGTAGATTCTTATTTTGTCGGGTAAAGTATATAAGCGCTCCCGGTGGGATTAATCGTTTGCGAATACAATGATGTAATAATCATAGGTTCAAACTTTGTAGACTCCGTCAGAGTTTTTTATTTTTATCAGGTGTGCTTTCAACACACGAGGATAATATTTCTTCAGGTCATCCTTGACCGCATCTGTAGATTGTTGTTTTTCTACCGGGTGAGTGACATCACTCCGGATGGGATTAGCCCCCGAGGGTATGTTCGGATGCTTGCATCGAGACATAGGCTCGAAATTCATGTTTAATTTCTTACACTATATCTACCTTCTAAATACTATAATTGAATACTAAGGACAAAAGTACACTTTATTGACGTAGTTGCCTCGCCGTTGGCCTTTTATAAATTGCAAAAATAAAAATCTAAGCCTAAAAATGTCGCAGCTGTGCAACGTTCCATGGATTGGAGCACTTGACCCCTATTTTCTTATCTTGAAGCCAATATGCTCCTCGAGGGATTACTTCTGTGATGATATAAGGCCCTTCCCATGGCGACTCCAGTTTCCGATGCCCATCTTGTTTGAGCCGAAGGACCAGATCCCCTACCACAAAGGACTTGGGACGCAGTCGACAGCTATGATAGTTACGTAAGTTTTGGTATATTGTTTCTCTTTGTAAAGCGATATCTTGCGCTTCGTCGATTGCATCGACATCATTCTTCAAGTGCCTCCTTGGATTCTTCTTCACCGTACTCCGTGACCCGTGGAGACTTGTGAGTTACTTCAACCGGAAGCACGGCTTCCACGCCATGGACCATAAAGAAAGGTGTTTCCTGTATTGCATTGTTTGGGGTGGTACGTAAACTCCATAGGACGAAGGGTAACTCACCTACCTAAGCTCCCTTTACTCTGTCGAGTGGTGCCAGCAATCTTTTCTTGATATCATTGGTGACGAGTCTGTTTGCCTTTTCTACCTGCCCGTTAGTCTGCGGGTGGGCAACTAAAGCGTAGCTTACTCTTATACCCATCCTTGCAATATTCCTTGAATTGGGGTGAAATTAGTTTCATTGTCGGTGATGATGCTGTTGGGCACCCCAAATCGGAACACTATTGACTTGATGAAATTCACTGCCGAAATTCCATCTTGACTGGTGATGAGCATTGCTTCAATCCACTTTGTGAATTTGTCGACTGTGACTAGCATAAAGATGTGTCCTCCTGGCGAAGATTTCTAGAGTTTCCCCACCATATCAAGCCCCCATTGAGCGAACAACCAAGCGAGAGATATGGGGTTAAGTTCCACGGCAGGTGCATTGGGTTTTGTTGTGAAGAGCTAACAAGCTTTGTATGTTTGTACGATACCTTTTACGTCCTGTAATGTCGTGAGCTAATAGAATCCTGCTCGAAAGCCCTTGGCCGCAATTGCTTAGCTACTAGCATGATGACCGAACACCCCTTCATGGATATCCTTAAGGATTAGTTTTCCTTCTTTAGGTGTAATGCATCGCTGTAGTATGCCTGAAATACTTCTTTTGTACAACTGTCCTCTAATGATCCTGAAAGCCTTGGATCGGCGTGTGATTCGTCGTGCTTCAACTACATCTTCAGGGAGCTCTCCTCTCATCATGTATGCTACATATGGATGCATCCATGTGGGTTCTGTTATCATGACTTCATCAGGTTCTAGCTCTTCGACGAGGTCCTCTACTGTAGTTTCAGGTGCTGGCCCAGCCCCCGAGTCTTTTCTCGACTTGACCTTCTTGTGTGCTTTTGGTGCTATTACCTAGGAAATCCTTTTGGCTTTGATGGAACGTTCTGTTATTTCTTCCCACAAAACTCTGGGTGGTACCGGTAAGCAGAGTGATCCAATGTTTCCCAAACTTTCAGCTTCCTCGTTGCTTGCCCTTCCTATGTGTGATACTTCGCACCCGTCGAATTGGGATTCCATGATACTATACAAGTCGCGGTAAGCAACCATGTTGTTGCTTTCGGTGTCACACCTGTTCATTGCTTGTTGTGCCATAATATTCAAATCACCAAATATCTTTAAGCGAGTTGCACCGCAGGCGTTAGCCATACGCATAACGTGCATCATGGCTTCATATTTAGCCTCATTGTTTGATGCATTTCCAAAGCTCATCCGAAGTACATAGCGCATTTTATCGCCTTGGGGTGACACCAATATCACCCCAACTCCTGCCCCTTCTGTCCTTTTGGATCCATCAAAATACATCGTCCATGCGCTGGAGAGGTCTGGTGGACCCGCACATTATAGTTATGTCCATTAAGTAATGAAATCGGGTAAAACCTGGGACTCGATTGTTTTGTGCTTCTCGTATGTGATATCTTGAGGGGACAACTCGATGTTGCATACAAAGATGCGTCCTGTGTCTTCTGGATTATTGAGGATATTAGAGAGAGGTGCCTCGTTGACTACTATGATCAGATGTTCCAAAAAATAGTGGCACAACTTGCATGCTGCAATGAAGACACCGTAGGCTAGGTTTTGATATTGCAGATACTATTGTTTGGATGGGGAAAGGACCTCGCTCAGGAAATAAACTGGTCTCTAAACACCATGAGTTTTTCCTTCTTCGGGAAACTCGACGACCAAGACTGTACTTACCACATGATTAGTTGCGGCGATGTAGAGTAGTAGGGGATCTTTTTCTCGTGGCAACACGACGAAATGTGATGTTGAAAGTGTTTTCTTTAGGTCTTCAAAGGCTCGCTGGGATTCTTCCTTCCACTCTAATTTATCCGTTTTTTTCATAAGGGCATAGAACGGTAATGCTTTTTCACCCAAACGGGAGATAAATCGACTGAGAGCTGCGACTCGTCCAGCCAGTTGTTGTACGCCATGAAGATTGGTTGATTTATTCATTGTGAGGATTGCCTATGTTTTCTCGGGATTTGCCTCTATTCCTCTTGCTGATACAAAGTATCCAAGAAGTTTCCCTGTAGCGACTCCGAACGAGCACTTTGTTGGGCTGAGATTGATGCAGTATTTTTCAAGGTTACCAAATGTTTCCAGAAGATCATCGATAAGGGTAAACTCTTGCTTTGTGGTTACTATGACATCGTTGATATATACATGTACATTTGTTCGGATCTGGCTTCCTAGGCAGTTTTGCATCATCCGCTGATATGTAGCTCCCACATTTTTGAGTCAGAAGGGTATTGTTGTGTAGAAGAATATGCCATAAAGTGTGATAAATGCATTTTAATCCTATAATTCCTCCTTTATCTAAATCTGGTCGTACCCTTAATATGCATCTAGAAAGGAAAGACATTCGCACCCCGCGGTTGCATCGATTATTTGATCAATTTGCGGTAGTGGGAAATGATCCTTTGGACACTATTTCTTTAGTGCAGTGAGGGCGATGCACATGCGTAACTCCTTTGTATTTTTATTTGAGATGCATACTGGATTTCTGACCCACTCTGCTTTCTTTATTTCTTTGAAAATTTAGCATCCGTTAGGCAATGGTGTTCTTTTCCAATGGCCTTGCGCTTGGGCTCTACAAAGCAGCGTAGGGACTGTTTCACTGGTTTGGTTTCGGTATTTAGGTTGAGTGCATGCTCAGCGAGTTCCCTGGGGATTCCTAGCATGTCAGCTGGTAACCATGCAAAAATCTCCCAGCACTCACGGTGGAACTCGGCGAGCGCGCTTTCCTATGTGTGACCAAGATTGGAGGACACAAAGGTCGTTTTCTTTGGGTCCATAGGGTGGACTTGGACTTCCTTTGTATCTTTTGTAGTGTCGAAAGCTTGATCGGGATTGGCTCGTGCCATTTAAAGGCTCTGCATCCTTTGATATTCGTAGTTCCTCAAATTATGCTTCCATCCCGAAAGATTCGGGGATTTTGTTGAACTCCCGATCACAATTGTCGGATCGAGTGAATCTTCCTTTCATGGTTGTAATTCCCTTGGGTGCTGGCATTTCCATTACCAGATACGCATAATGCGGCACTGCCATGAGCCGTGCAAAATTTGGATGCCCGAGGATCGCGTGATATTGTGATGGCCAGTCCATGACTTCAAACTCAAGCTTCTTACGCCTAAAAGTTTCTCTTGATCCGAAGACAATGTCAAGATAAATTTTGCCTAAAGGAATTTTAGCATTACCTGGAACTATGCCATGGAAGGATGTGTCTGTTGGGACCAAATTTGTCAAAGAGTAGTTCATTGCTCGTAGGTTGTAACTACGTCGGTGAATTACGCTCCTAGTTACAAGCCTGGATGAGCAGAAATGGTTGAAATAGTACGGTGGGGCCCAAATGCCACTCACAGGTAGACCTTTCGGCCGTCCCAACCATTTCCACACATCGGGACAAGAACGGGCGGCGTAATCGGCAGGCGAAGGGATCAACTACATACACAAATGAGTATGTATGCAAGCCACCATACAACAGTACATCAGAGCCATTCCATCTAAAAAGAAAGGAAATATATAGCATACATCGGCAAGATCCAAATATCCTAGATAGATATAATAGTTTAGGATATCTCCTTATACATCAATCAACAGAGTATCAAGCGGAAGCGGAAGACAAAATCCGAGTACGGATAAGAAGCAAATCGGCATAAGATGCCCCATAAATAAGCACATCCCGCCCACAGATCTCACGGATCCACGTTCCCGGAATCTCTACACCGAATGATCGTTGCCCACATCGTCCGTCTCTTCCACCCAGTATCCATCTTGCGAGTGTACCTGTTCATCTGAACCAATAATTTATCGTGTGAGACCCTAGGGGTACTCAGCAAATCTTTATGCCTCTAAAGGGGACACAACCTGGGGTGACGCAATAGCAGCAAAAGATAAACCCTAGCAATTCTATAGAAACTCGCTAACCATCCGCCTAACCAGAGATAGACAGATGTCCGTGAATTAATAACAACAGTTATAACGGTTATAACGGTAATATCCACAGATCCATCCTCCTCCTCGCTTACCGACGAGGAAGCGGACGAACAACCCCCCCCCCATCTGTTGGCTGTTTTATTAATCATTCCATGAGTGTTGTACTATTTACTAGTCAGGTACCTAGTCTAGTCGAATTAAAAGCGGTACTTTAGTTATTCTTGTCTACGATCGAGAAACTGTGCTCCAAGTCGTCCATAACCGCGGACACGGCTTTCAGAAAGTTTTACCCTGCAGGGGTGCACAAATAGCAACACACACTCGATATGCCTCGGAAAAACCAAATCAAAACCCAACGAGGCAGTCACGACAAAGCGATCACAGGATTCAGAAATATTTCAGGGGGCCACCCCATTAAGCTACCATAGCGAAGCTGGCCCGCTCTGAGGCGGACTCAAGGTTTGTGGCGGCAGAAACTTATTTGGGAACCGAAAGTGTAGGCTTGTCGATATAGCAAAACGTCTGACCTAATAAAGACCTAAAGCATGCAAAGCGTTACTCGCACAATTTAAATAAAGCAGTAAAGCATGGCATAAGTACAGGATAGTAAATAAAACCTCAAACTAGTTTGTGGCCCCAAGAAATAAGAATGAATCAAGCTCTGGCTCAGGGGGGTTCATAAGCCTCCCGAATGTGGATAGCGCGAATATTCAAGGAACAGGAATCAAGTACTCGGGGTCCTACGGGACACAAGTGAGCCTGAAAAACCAAATAGCAAATATGGCTCACCGATGCCACTTTCATTAGTTATCCCATTACTACTCAGGTTAAGTTGTTTAGGTACATCATTATCCATCAGACACTCACATACCCTACACATGCTGTCCTACGACTCGCATGGCTCAAACAACTCCTGTAGTAATGGCTCGTGGGATGGGGGAACAAGCTTCGGTGGGGTTTAAAAGTAAAAGCTATGCAATACTTGGGATTCAATTTAATGCACTCGCGACTCAATGATGCAAGAATAAGAAAGAGGCAATAGGTACTATATGTATGAAAGCATGTGGTAGTGCTTGCCTGGCAGCTCAGTTGAAGCAAGTGATGGATCTGGGTAGTGCTCCTGGTTCTCTTGATATATCCCCTGCTCAGCGTCTATTCGAAGAAGAACCAAACAAACAAGAGCCAACATAAATAAAGTGCACAAGCATATGAATTAAAATGCGACAAGCAATTAATCATGCCATGATGAATGATGCACAATTTGCATGGCAATAAAGTAGCATGGCATGGGTGAGGTGTGGAATACAATAATAATCATTTTATTGAGTTTTGGGCTCATTTTAACCTCATAATAGTTGCTGTATACTTTTTAATTGTATGATGCATGCTTCAAAACAAACCATGGAATGCATAAACAGAAAGGTCTCGTCGAGCTAATCATTTTAGACATATTATTTATTAAATTTGGAGTTATAAAACAAAAGTTATTAATTAATAAAGGTTAAAGGGCATTTTATTGGAATTTAAATAAACTTGGAATTTTAAGTGTTCAAAATATATTTTGGAGGCCATATTTGAATTCCTCATATTTTTCTGATTTGAAAACATATATTATTTGTATTATTTGTATTAATACTTGAAAAGTTATTTGAAAACAGAATTTAAATTGAATTTGAAATAATTTGAAAAATATTTGAATTTACACAGATAGACTGAATTACTTTTTATACCCAGACAGACTCAGCCACTATCGCTGACGGGTGGGGCCAAGGTGACTCAGCAAAACAGCGCACGGAAAAGGTTTTGCCACCGCTGGTTGAGCTAGCCCTAGAGGATGACAGGTGGGGCCACCGACTGGCAGCCTGTGACAATGGCGACCAGGGTGCTACGTGGCGAGGAGGCTTGAGTTGAGTACCGAAGCGGGGGCTCTTTGCAAGTTTTCTCGGCGGTGTTGTGGGCCAAAATGTCTGCGGGTTAAGCGTAAAAACTAGCGAGGGTTAGGAAAAAGTCCACAGCGGATCAGGATCTTCTCTGCCTCGGCGACAGTCGATCTTGCAGCAGCTGGCCTTGTGCGCGGATCGAACGAACCGGCCGTTCTTGGCTACAGAGGCGGAAACCTGCGGTGGCTTGGGCTAGGTGTCCGCTAGGAGGTTGGGGCCTAGCTAGGGTTTCTGCGCGCTTGAGGGCTGAGCAGACGCCGACGCCTTACGAGGCCGTTAAATCCGGATGGTCCGGCGCGACCAGGCAAGGATGCGACGGCGAGGATGTCGGGAGGTAGGGTAGCTCACCGAGAGGTGGTTGGCGTGGTCGGGACGAGCAGGGAGCAGCGATCAGCGAGACCAGAGCAGACGGCTCGGGTTAGGGTTTCGGGGAGGCGCGTCGGTACTGGCGGCCCCGGTGCTCCTCTTCATCGACAGCGTGTACAGGGCGTATCAGGGGAGCCTCCTCGAACTCCTAGGCCACTCCACGGTCTCTCTGCACGCCTGGATCAACCTGAGAGTGGCCGGTGGTAGGCGTGGGTGGAGAGGAGAGGGGAGGAGGAGGCGCCGTGGGGAGGGTAGATGGAAAGGTGGCTCGGCCACCTTTTCCTCCTCTTCTCTCTCACGTGCTCGCTGGCAGGTAGGGAGGCGGGTGAGGCTTCCAGGTGGGGTAGGGCAGGCCAGGGTCGGGGTGGTTCGGGCTGGGGCCCCTAGGGCAGAGAAAAAGGAGAGGGAGGGAGGTAGGGAGCTCGGGCTAGGGTTGGGAGCTAGGCTCGGGTAGAGAGGGGGTATGGCTCGGGGTAGCTAGGGTTTGGTTGGGGCTGGGGGTAGCTAGGTGGCCAGCTAGGTAAGAGAGAGGGGGAGGCCGAGAGAGAGAGGTGGTGGACTTAGGGTACTTAGGGTTTGGTCTAGGTTTTAGCTTAGAGCTAGGTTTAGAGGGGATGGTAAAGAGAGGAGAGGTGAGGTAGGGTGGTGAACCTTTGCCAAGCTCAAGCATGAACAAGATCAAACCAAGCTAGGCCAAAAGCGAGAAGAGAAGGGAAGGTGGTGATGGTAAGGTTGGGTATGGTGATGAGGTTTAGGCAAGGTCAATATAGATCAAGCCCAAAGAGAAGGAGAGAGAGAGATCTAGAGATGATCCAACCAAAACCAAAAGATCCAAATACTAGAAAAAGGTGGCACTTGCATGGCCCATGCAAAACATTTAATGTCATGAGGGTTCTTGTGGAAACAATATTATCCCATGGCATTATTATTATGCATTCCCAAAATTGGAATAAAAGCCAAGCAAAAGAATTAAAAAGGATGCCCCATGTGGAGTAGATGGAGATGATCACATTGGAGTATAATTGGGAATTACTAGTGTGTATATTCCACTAGATGATTATTAGTCACAAAAATATTCCAACATGAGCATAATTCCATGATAATCCATATGGAAGCTAGGACAAAGGATTCCACTCATAAGGCATGCAAAGGTGGCCATGTGGCTCTCATACATCAATAATGTGAAAACAACATGATGCTAAGATGAGAGCATGTGGAGAAAGAATTGGATCCATCCCAACCCACATGAGCTAGAAGTAAAACCAATAAATGCCAAGATCATATTTAGTTGGATGGTGGAATTTATAAGGTGGTGAAGAAAAGGTGGTGGAGTTAATAAGAGATATGCCCCCAACTCAACTTGGGCATTGAAACAATATATCAAGAACCAAATACAATATCAAGAGGCAAATACAATTAATAATGCATATGAGAGAAGAACCAAAACAAAGAGGGTTTTATATGATGCTCAAATGCAAGGTGGCATGATGACATGAGCATGATATAATGATGATGCAACAATTATATAGTTGAAGTAGCCATTATATTACTAGACCAAGTAGCATTACAATTGTTAGACAATTGGGGTGCTACAACTCTCCCCCACTAAACAGGAATCTTGCCCCGAGATTCTAGGAAGAAGAAGACACAAAGAGGGTAGGATACTTGGCACGGAGCTCATCTTCACGTTCCCAAGTGGCTTCATCAACGGAATGGTGCGACCACTGCACCTTGCAGAACTTGATGGACTTGTTGCGAGTCCTTCTTTCTGCGACTTCAAGGATTTTTGTGGGGTGTTCTTGATAAGACAGGTCTTCTTGGAGATTGATAAGCTCATGGTCCTTGGTCCTGCCGGGATCCTTGAAGCACTTCTTGAGCTGAGAGATGTGGAAAACATCATGGACTTTGAGTTTTTCTGGGAGCTCAAGAGCATAAGCAACTTCTCCTCTTCTTCCACGAATTTTGAAAGGACCGATGTATCTAGGAGCCAGCTTTCCTTTGATACCAAAGCGGTGCGTGCCTCTCATGGGAGTGACACGAAAGCGAGATCACCAGGGACATACTCCATGTCTGTGTGCTTCCTGTCATAATTGCTCTTCTGGCGACTTTGAGCAATCCTCAGATTTTCAAGAATGATGTGAACCTTCTCCTCCGCTTGAGTCACAATGTCAGGGCCAAACAAGATCCTTTCACCTGCACCCGACCAACCAATCGGAGTTCTGCATTTGCGACCATAGAGAGCCTCAAATGGTGCCATCTTTAGACTTTTCTGGAAGTTGTTGTTGTAAGAGAATTCAGCATAAGGAAGACATTCTTCCCACTTCATGCCAAAAGAGATGACGCAAGCACGAAGCATATCCTCCAGAATCTGATTGATCCTTTCCACTTGTCCTTGCGACTGAGGGTGGTAAGCTGTGCTGAAGTTCAACTTTGTTCCCAAAGCATTTTGGAAACTTTCCCAGAACTTGGAAGTGAAGATGCTTCCACGGTCTGAACTGATCTCAAGCGGAACCCCATACAGAGAGACAATTCTGTTGATATAGAGCTCCGCTAACTGAATTGCAGAAATGGTTTCCTTGACGGGGAAGAAGTGAGCCACTTTAGAAAGCCTGTAAATGACAACAAAGATTGCATTGTTGCCCTTCTGCGACCTAGGAAAACCAGTGATGAAGTCCATCTCTACTTTCTCCCATTTCCATTCCGGGGGTTTCAATGGCTGTAGAAGACCGGAAGGTTTCTGATGGACAGCTTTCACTCTGCGGCAGACATCACACTCCGAGACATACTTGGCACAATATCTTTTCAAACCAGGCCACCAATATTGTGTTTTCAAGTCCATGTACATCTTTGTGCTGCCAGGGTGGATAGAAAGAACAGAATCATGCACCTCCTTGAGAACTTGCTCTCTCAAACCCGGGTAGTTCGGAACAAACATCCGGTGTTCAAAGAAAAGCGTGCCTTGATCATCGACGTGGAAGGACTCATACTTCGGAAGCTGAATCCTGGAGATGATCTTTCTTGTGTGCGGATCACCAAGCTGAGAAGAGCGAACCTTTTCTTCCAAGAGGTGTTGCTAGAAGGTTCGGAGATACCCTTGTTCCACAATTTCAGGTTGGTGTGGAATTCCTTGCACAAGAGAGGCATTGTTCTTCCATCATGAGGTTGTTGACATAAGCTTTGCGGTGAGAGCATCTGCCATAACATTAGCTTTGCCGGTGTAGTTGATGGTCGATCGAAGTCATTGATTGCTTCAATCCATCTCCTCTGCGAAGGTTGAGATCAGGCTGAGTAAAGATATACTTGACTCTTGTGATCGAAAAGATCTCTAGCGGTTGCCAAGCAAGTAGTGCCTCCATACTTTCAAAGCAAAGACAAGCTGCTGCGAGCTCGAGGTCATGTGTAGGATAGTTGATCTCATGCGTCTTCAAGCGGCGAGGCATAAGCAACAACTTGCTTTTCTTGCATAAGGACCGCACCCAATCCATGCAAAGAGGCGTCACGAATATCAAAGCGGCTTGGATGTATCCGGAGGAACCAAGGCTGGTGTGGAAGTGAGCTTTTCTTTGAGTGTCTCAAAGCTTGCTTGACATGCAGGAGTCAAAGGTATTTCTTGCCTTTCTTGAGGAGATCGGTAAGAGGCTTCGCTATCTTGAAAAGTTACGAGCGAAGCGGCGACAATAACTAGCCAAACCAAGAAAACTCCGCACTTCTTTGACATTAACGGGAGAAGCCATTCAACAATTGTCTTCACAGTTTCGGATTGGCAATGCCCTTGGCATAGATGACGTGACCAAGATAGGTAACTTGAGGCAGCCAAAACTCACACTTGGAGAACTTTGCATACAAGCGGTTCTCACGAAGTTTGCTTAGGACACACCGAAGGTGTTCTTCATGCTCTTCTTGTGACTTTGAGTAGACTAGGATGTCATCTAGGTAGACCACAACGAACTTATCAAGATACTCCATGAAAACCGAGTTCATGAGCCTCGAGAAGGTGGCGGTGCGTTGGTGAGACCGAAAGACATGACCGTGTACTCATACGAGCCATAGCGGGTGGTGAAAGCTGTTTAGGAACATCTTCCTTGCGAATCTTGATTTGGTGATAACCACTTCTCAAGTCAAGCTTAGAGAATACCACAGCTCGACTAGCTGATCGAAGAGATCATTAATCCATGGAAGGGATATTTATTCTTGATGGTTTTAGCATTGAGAGCCGATAGTCAACACAAAGTCTATCGGTCTGGTCTCGCTTCTTCACAAAGAGAGTAGGGCTACCCCAAGAAGAAATCATTGTGTTGAATGAAACCCAACTTCTCTTGTTCATCAAGTCGACGTTTGAGTTCAGCCAACTCAGCGGACCCATCTTATAAGGCCGCTTGGAGATAGGAGCGGTACGGGTTCAAGCTCAATAACAAACTCAACCTCACGATCCGGAGGCATACAGCAACTCTTGGGAAAGACATCTGGAACTCACGGACCACGGAACACTCTGAATAGCTTCCATAGCATCAACATTGAGCCGCCAAAGAGAAAAGCTGGATAGCAGAGTCGGACTTGGAGAATAGACTATATGGCCTTGAGGAATCTTCAGAGAAACCGGCGTTCAGCACAATCGATCATAGCTGCATTTCTTGTCAACCAATCCATGCCCAAGATGACATCAATGTCAGAATTGCCCAGAACAATTAAGGAAGCCGAGAACGAAGAGCCACCAATCTCAATTTGATTGCCATGGCTGATAAGAGCAGCCCTCATGTTTGAACCGGGAGATAGAACCACCAGACGATGTGCTAAAGGACCCATATCCAGATCCTGCTCATGCAAACTTATGCGAAACAAAAGAATGCGAAGCACCGAATCAAACAAAACTCTTGCAGGAACTGAGTTCACGGAAGCATACCCATCACAACTCGGTGCATGCTCAGCTTGAACGGCGTTGATCACGATTAGCACGAGCTTGATGAGACCGGGCCTGGTGTTGATGTTGAGAGCCGAGGTGGTGGTGCACGAACCAAAGGAGAGCTTGCAGATCTTGGAGGTGGTGGAGGAAGAGCCTTGTTCTTCATCGGACAGTTCCATTGTTGATGCCCAGAGTCTCCACAAGTGTAACAAGCACCAGGTGAACGTGGAGCAATGTAGCCAGGGACTCCGCCAGGCGCTCCAGGGTAGTGGTGGTTGTAGCCACAGGAGCGTGATGAGGAAGTTTGGTGGCCTTGCCGCGTAGCTTGAAGGTCTTGGTGGAGCCGGGGCGATGGTGGGGTGTTAGGAACCCGGACCACGGCGCTTAGAAGGAGCTGACATAGTGAAGAGCTTGCTGCATCACGGCTGTGTTTCTTTGACTCCTCAAACACTTGCCTACTTGCCTCTTCTGCAGGCTGTATGCTGAAGTTCAGAAAAGGCCGGCCTTGCATGTGTGATTGCATACTTGATCGATGCATTGAGCCCTTGCACGAACCTCTTTTGCTTCTTCTTGTCATCGGAGATCTCATCGCCATACCATAACGAGACAGGTTCATGAAGTTCTGATGTAGGTGTTGACATTATCATTGCCACCTTGAGGTTGAGAAACACTTCCTTCATCCTCTCCATGACAATTTCTCGAATCTTGCTCTTTGAAAGCTCAGTGAACTGTCCCCAAGTAGGCTGAAAACCGGTCAGGTTGCCTTGAGTAATTCTCCCACCGAGCTGCATCTCCCTTCAGAAGGTGAGTAGCACACTTTACCCATTCTTGCTCGGGAACATCAGCAGTTGCCAGTAACCTTGACATCTCACGCAACCAATCATCAGCATCAAGTGGTTGATCAGAAACATCAAACTGGCGAGGGTTGAACTTGAGAAGCTCTTGATGTCTCCTCGCTTGGGAGGTGGAGGTAGCGGCACAAACTCATTCCTCGACACTTTCCTCAAACCGCTGCTGGTTCTGCATTGCATTGCCAAGGCATTGGCGATGCTTGACAACTGCCCCAGTTCAGGTTGTATGTCCTCCTCGAGCAGGCGTGGTGGTGCCATCCTGATTGATATAACACAAGTCGGTACTATGATGGAGAATAATAATAATCCAAAATAGTACCAAGATGGAATTAACCAAGATTAAAGGATACAATTTACTAAGATGATATTAAAATATCAACGAAGTTCAAAGCACCTAGAAGATATTAAGCATATCGCACACGACTGAAAAGGAGTGTGTACACATATATCAAAGAAAATTTTTCCACAAATTTCGGCATTAAAATACCAATAGATGCGCAAAACCACTTAACGAATCAAGATTAGTGACTCTACCAACTCAATATACAAGAGTAATGATAAAAGTAGTGGTATGGTCGCGACTCCATCCCGCACTCAAATCATTACTCCGCACATGAACAAGTAAAACACATATCTCAACACCTTCTTCTCGAGATGATCCTAAAGATTAGCAACTACGAGCGAACACCACAAACAAGATAACGTCGGGATAACGAAGAGTAAGAGCGATCGGTTTGCAAAAGCACTGCCGGTATGGAATGTACCAGGTTGATAACCAAAAGGCCGATAACGATAACAACTTGGATGCAACAGATAGACAAGGAATTACACACACACACTCACACACACAGATAAACAACCTATGGTACTACGGAAACCCAGAACACGTGAATCCTAGTTTGAATTTTAAGAAGAGGATTGAAAACGTTACACTTCCTTACCAGAAAAGGTGGTGGTTGGGTAAGAAGAAAATGGAAGCAGTCCTACTCGCGTTTTGCTTTTCCCTAGTATACATAACTACCAAAATATTTGCTAGGCGACAACGACCATTTGGCTGAGACCACGAAGGTCGGGATGGCTCGATACCAATTGTAACTACCTCGGTGAATTACGCTCCTAGTGACAAGCCTGGATGAGCAGAAATGGTTGAAATAGTACGGTGGGGCCCAAATGCCACTCACAGGTAGACCTTTCGGCCGTCCCAACCATTTCCACACATCAGGACAAGAAGCAGGCGTGTCGGCAAAGCGAAGGGATCAACTACATACACAAATGAGTATGTATGCAAGCCACCATACAACAGTACATCGAGCCATTCCATCTAAAAAGAAAGGAAATATAGCAGCCATACGGCAAGATCCAAATATCCTAGATAGATATAATAGTTTAGGATATCTCCTCATACATCAATCAACAGTATCAAGCGAGCGGAAGACAAAATCCAGTATGGATAAGAAGCAAATAGGCATAAGATGACCCAAAAATAAGCACATCACGCCCACAGATCTCACGGAACACAGTTCCAGGAATCTCTAAACCTAATGATCGTTGCCCACATCGTCTCTCTTCCACCGGTATCCATCTTGCGAGTGTACCTGTTCATCCGAACCAATAATTTATCGTGTGAGACCCTAGGGTACTCAGCAAGTCTTTATGCCTCTAAAGGGACACAACACAGGGTGGCAATAGCAGCAAAAGATAAACCCTAGCAATTCTATAGAAACTCGCTAACCATCCGCCTAACCAGAGATAGACGGATGTCCGTGAATTAATAACAACAGTTATAACGGTTATAACGATAATATCCACAGATCCATCCTCCTCCTCGATTACCGACGAGGAAGCGGATGAACAACCCCCCCCCATCTGTTGGCAGTTTTATTAATCATTCCATGAGTGTTGTACTATTTACTAGTCAGGTACCTAGTCTAGTCGAATTAAAAGCGGTACTTTAGTTATTCTTGTCTATGATCGAAATGTGCTCCAAGTCATCCATAACGCGGACACGGCTTTGAAAGTTTTACCTGAGGGTGCACAAATAGCAACACACACTCGATATGCCTCGGAAAAACCAAATCAAAACCCAGCGAGGCGATCACGACAAAGCGATCACAGATTCAGAAATATTTCAGGGGCCACCCCATTAAGCTACCATAGCGAAGCTGGCCGCTACGAGCGGACTCAAGGTTTGTGTGGCGGTATGCATTTGGGAACCCGAAAGTGTATTTGGGCATGTCGATACAGCAAAACGGGTCCGGACCTAAGCGATGCAGTGCGTTATACCTCGCACAATTTAAATAAAGCGATAAAGCATGGCATAAGTACAGGATAGTAAATAAAACCTCAAACTAGTTTGTGGCCCCAAGAAATAAGAATGAATCAAGCTCGGCTCGGGGGTTCATAAGCCTCCGAATGTGGATAGCCTTGAATATTCAAGGAACAGGAATCAAGTACTCGGGGTCCTCACGGGACACAAGTGAGCCTGAAAAACCAAATAGCAAATATGGCTCACCGATGCCACTTTCATTAGTTATCCCATTACTACTCGGGTTAAGTTGTTTAGGTACCTCATTATCCATCGACACTCACATACCCTACACATGTTGTCCTCACGACTCGCATGGCTCAAACAACTCCTGTAGTAATGGCTCGTGGGATGGGGAACAAGCTTGATTGGGGTTTAAAAGTAAAAGCTATGCAATACTTGGGATTCAATTTAATGCACTCGCGACTCAATGATGCAAGAATAAGAAAGAGGCAATAGGTACTATATGTATGAAAGCATGTGGTAGTGCTTGCCTGGCAGCTCAGTTGAAGCAAGTGATGGATCTGGGTAGTGCTCCTGGTTCTCTTGATATATCCCCTGCTCAGCGTCTATTCGAAGAAGAACCAAACAAACAAGAGCCAACATAAATAAAGTGCACAAGCATATGAATTAAAATGCGACAAGCAATCAATCATGCCATGATGAATGATGCACAATTTGCATGGCAATAAAGTAGCATGGCATGGGTGAGGTGTGGAATACAATAATAATCATTTTATTGAGTTTTGGGCTCATTTTAACCTCATAATAGTTGCTGTATACTTTTTAATTGTATGATGCATGCTTCAAAACAAACCATGGAATGCATAAACAGAAAGGTCTCGTCGAGCTAATCATTTTAGACATATTATTTATTAAATTTGGAGTTATAAAACAAAAGTTATTAATTAATAAAGGTTAAAGGGCATTTTATTGGAATTTAAATAAACTTGGAATTTTAAGTGTTCAAAATATATTTTGGAGGCCATATTTGAATTCCTCATATTTTTCTGATTTGAAAACATATATTATTTGTATTATTTGTATTAATACTTGAAAAGTTATTTGAAAACAGAATTTAAATTGAATTTGAAATAATTTGAAAAATATTTGAATTTACACAGATAGACTGAATTACTTTTATACCCAGACTCAGCCACTAACGCTGACGGGTGGGGCCAAGGTGACTCAGCAAAACAGCGCACGGAAAAGGTTTTGCCACCGCTGGTTGAGCTAGCCCTAGAGGATGACAGGTGGGGCCACCGACTTGCGAGCCACGTGACGTGGCGACCAGGGTGCCAGCGGCGCAGCGAGAGCCTTGGGTTGAGTACCGAGCGGGGGCTCTTTTGCAAGTTTTCGGCTCCGACTGGTGGGCCAAAACGCATCATGGGTTAAGCGTAAAAACTAGCAGGGGGTTAAGCGGAAAAAGTCCACAGCCGGACTATGGATCTTCTCTGCCTCGAGCGACAGGTCGATGCGCAGCAGTGTGGCGCGCGCGGGGATCGAACCAGGCGTTCTGGGCGCTGCTTGAGGCGAAACCACGCGGTGGCTTGGGCTAGGTGTCCGCTAGGAGGTTGGGGCCTAACTAGGGTTTCTGCGCTCGAGGATGACGACGCGACGCCTTGACGCCGCGAGAGGCCGTTCGTCGGATGGTCCCGGCGACCAGGCAAGGATGCGATGGCGAGGATGTCGGTAGGGTAGCTCACCGAGAGGTGGTTGGCGTGGTCGGGACGGCAGGGAGCGAGCGATCGATGAGGGCCAGCAGACGGCTCGGGTTAGGGTTTCCGGGAGGCGTCGTCTTGGCGGCCCGGTGCTCCTCTTCGTCGGCCGGCGTGCAGGCGTGTCAGGGACCCTCCTCGAACTCCTGAGCCACTCCACGGTCTCTGCACTGGATCAGCGGAGCGTGGTGGAGGCCGACGGTGGCTGGCGTCGGGGTAAGCTAAGCGGAGAGGAAGGGAGGGGCAGTGCTGGGGAATCTGGGAGAGGCCAGAGAGGCGAGGTGGAGGATATAAGGCAAAGAGGGAAAGGGAGACGCCGTGGGGGAGGGGTAGATGGAAAAGGTGGCTCGGCCACCTTTTTCCTCCTCTTCTCTCTCACGTTCTCGGTCTGGGCAGGTAGGGGAGGGGCAGGTGAGGCTTCCAGGTGGGGTAGGGCAGGCCAGGGTCGGGGTGGTTCGGGCTGGGGCCCCTAGGGCAGAGAAAAAGGAGAGGGAGGGAGGTAGGGAGCTCGGGCTAGGGTTGGGAGCTAGGCTCGGGTGAGAGGGGTATGGCTCGGGGTAGCTAGGGGTTTGGTTGGGGCTGGGGGTAGCTAGGTGGCCAGCTAGGTAAGAGAGAGGGGAGGAGAGAGAGAGAGGTGGTGGACTTAGGGTACTTAGTGTTTGGTCTAGGTTTTAGCTTAGAGCTAGGTTTAGAGGGGATGGTAAAGAGAGGAGAGGTAAGGTAGGGTGGTGAACCTTTGCCAAGCTCAAGCATGAACAAGATCAAACCAAGCTAGGCCAAAAGCGAGAAGAGAAGGGAAGGTGGTGATGGTAAGGTTGGGTATGGTGATGAGGTTTAGGCAAAGTCAATATAGATCAAGCCCAAAGAGAAGGAGAGAGAGAGATCTAGAGATGATCCAACCAAAACCAAAAGATCCAAATACTAGAAAAAGGTGGCACTTGCATGGCCCATGCAAAACATTTAATGTCATGAGGGTTCTTGTGGAAACAATATTATCCCATGGCATTATTATTATGCATTCCCAAAATTGGAATAAAAGCCAAGCAAAATAATTAAAAAGGATGCCCCATGTGGAGTAGATGGAGATGATCACATTGGAGTATAATTGGGAATTACTAGTGTGTATATTCCACTAGATGATTATTAGTCACAAAAATATTCCAACATGAGCATAATTCCATGATAATCCATATGGAAGCTAGGACAAAGGATTCCACTCACAAGGCATGCAAAGGTGGCCATGTGGCTCTCATACATCAATAATGTGAAAACAACATGATGCTAAGATGAGAGCATGTGGAGAAAGAATTGGATCCATCCCAACCCACATGAGCTAGAAGTAAAACCAATAAATGCCAAGATCATATTTAGTTGGATGGTGGAATTTATAAGGTGGTGAAGAAAAGGTGGTGGAGTTAATAAGAGATATGCCCCCAACTCAACTTGGGCATTGAAACAATATATCAAGAACCAAATACAATATCAAGAGGCAAATACAATTAATAATGCATATGAGAGAAGAACCAAAACAAAGAGGGTTTTATATGATGCTCAAATGCAAGGTGGCATGATGACATGAGCATGATATAATGATGATGCAACAATTATATAGTTGAAGTAGCCATTATATTACTAGACCAAGTAGCATTACAATTGTTAGACAATTGGGGTGCTACATAGGTCTTGGCGTAGATTAGATTGATACTGCTTCCCGCGTCCATGAAGACCTTACTCATGTCGAACCCGCCGATTTGGGCTTCCACTATCAGGGTCAAATGACCTGGTCGCGAAACTCGTAGTGGGTGATCTGCCCTGCTGAATGTAATTTCTTGTCTAACCAGTGGAGATATTCGGATGTAGCTGGCGGTGTTGTTACTGCCATGTTAACTTGTCGGGTGATCATCTTCTGAATTGTGTTAGATGGGCACCATTTTTGGATCATTCACATTGTGCCTTTCGACCTTGGATACTCATTCTCCTGACTTCTGTTTATTGCAGGTTGCGGTTGCCCTACTGGAGGCTGTACTGGTGGTGGTGGTGGTGCGCCAATAGCTAGGGTTCCAGGTGTGGTGGCGTATCTCTAGTTTGCTGCTTCCATTGCTTTTGTAGTACATACCTCTTGCATTTTTAAGAAAGTGTGGTAGTCCTTCATGAGGGGATTGTTTGTTTGCAGCCCAAAAGTTCCTGGGCGAGTGCATGGCGGTACCCAATTTCCCTGTAATTGTCGCGTTTCGTAAAGTTGGGCTGCCAACTATTGAGAGGGGCCATTTCAAGGCAAACTCATCTCACCCTGCCAAATTCAAACATTTCGTTAAACTGCCCCGTGAAGTAGACGGTCGGGACCCACATGTCACCATCATCGTCTGCGTGGCGCCAACGTGGCAACCTCTTAGGCAAATCGAGGAACTAAGTGGATTGGATGCGTTGACCAATTTCACAAATCCATTCCCTCCTTTCCCCTAGCACCGACGGTGTTGAATCCACCCTGCAGGAAGGACGATCCCTTCGGACATTTGACTTCCGGCGCCAAGTTGTTGTGCCAAGTTGCTGCGCCCAGTCGCTGATCCCGAGATCCAATGGCGCATGCTGTAGCCGCCGTTGCGAGGCTCTAGCCCGCCTCCGCCGCCGACGAGCCGAGTAGCTCGTAGGATGGAAGATCCTACTACCAAGGAAGAAGAAGTGCTGGCTACATGCAGGTGAGCTTCCCTTCTCTTTGCTTTTCGCACTAATTATAACTTCTAGCTGGCTACTGAACCTAAAATTGTTTGTTAGCCCAACGCTGACAAACAAATTTTGTCCACTGTTTTCTGTCAAGTGGGATCTCCACGGACCACCCTTACCTGGTTACGGTAGTCCTATTCAGGTACGAATCTAAATCAGCAAGGGTGAAGGGCAAGTGGTATGGACACCATTGTATCACGATGGAAGAAGCGCATGTGCAGATCTGCACTATATCTGGTATGGTTGCTGCTCTGCTTAATCATGATGAATTATGGCCGAAGTAGACTACAAAGTTCAGCTTCATGGATGAACGTGGCATCATGGTTCCTCTAACGTGTGACAGTCAGCTAATTGGGTTGATGAAAAGGTATGCTTCGGCTTGCATGTTTAAGCTAAACTATGATGTACTGGATGTGGAAGCTACTGCAACTAGGAGTCGCCCTTCTATTCTTGGACAGGGTGGTCGCTCGAACCCAATTAGCTCCTAGTAAGCAAAAGTCTCTTATGGTTCGCATGTTTGTGCCGAATTGTAATTTTTGCAAGTATTTACTCTGTAGATATTAGGCAGTTATGCAACAGTCATGTTTCTTTGATAGCAAGCGCCACAAGGTTAGAAACATGACTGCCGGGTCAGTCATTTTGCTGCCCGAAGAAGGAAAAAACGAGTGGAAAGATGATGTTAGACACGATTTTGGTGCTGATTGTCCCGACGATGCAGAGTACGTGAAGCTAAGAAAATTGGCACCAAGGAAGAGGAAGAATGCAGAAAATGAAGAAGCCAGTGGGCGTTAAGGCTTGGCACCCAGGCTGCGGAAGAAGGCTGCTGGTAATGAAGATGCATAGTAATGTGTTGAACTTGAACCTATATATGTGATTTGGTTAAATTCTGGAGCTCTGTGTGTGGAACTTTGCTAGGCGAAACAATCTACCCAGATTCTCTAAGTAAAATGTACTACAACTTAGGGTTTGGAAACGCCCGAGTCAGTAGTTGAATCCGAAATTGTGATTGTGCCACTACTATCTGAAAACACACAGCACCGGTTCCACGATTGCTGAGGGGCAAGATGTCTCCAAATTCGATGGAATGTAAGTGGCACGAAAATAAATTATTTAAGCTGCTACACTCCACAAAGCAGCAACTTATTTCAGCTGCTGCACAACGACATGGAAACATAAACAACAATGGCAACCGAGATGAGGAGGAAATCAGTACCACTTTCTGGCCTAATCTTGAGCCCGTCTATCTCACCGCCTCCCTGCTCTTGCATCCCCTGCATCTAGCGAAGCTCCCGGATCTCCAGTAACCAGGTGTACGTGCTTCCACTTTATAAATTGTGGTTGTGCCATTTGCATGTGGCACAATCCACGTAGATTACATTTAAACAAACCACCAATGTCAGAATACCACCATGATCAGACAAAAGGAAGTAATGCAGGGTTAAGACAGATTAACAGGCGACCAATTTTTTTCCTCCCAGGACTCCAGGACCACTAGTTCAGACCGCTAGGTCAACAAGTACTACTATTACAACTTAAAAAGGCACGGAGCTCAAGCTAAATATAACTAGTTATCACACATCTCCTTGATCTTCCTAATCTTAGCCCAATGTGCATCTTCCTGCGAGAGCAAGGATCGAATCGTCTGCTCCTTCCTTTTAGCATCTTCCTTGCACAACTTCAATTCTTTCTCTGCATTTTCCTCATGCACTTGTCAATACTCGTAGTTGTGAACTGTAGGACTTTGGCCTGGTGAAGATCATTCCTTGCTTGAGTCAGTTCTTGCTCTGCTTTAGCCTTCATGGCCAACGCCAGTTCCTCTCGTTCTCGACATTGCTAAACTTGTCTTGCACCCTCCTGAGATCTCGGTTAAGCTTGGTCGTGTCATCTGGTTCCCATAGCTTCATATCAACACTGTCAAGAAGTGAGTTAAATACGGATTCTTTCAACTCAACAGTCATTTCCCATAGTTTGTCTAGCGTTTTCTGCATCAATTTGGGCCACTCTAGATCTACCCATTTGACAACACCAGAACTTCCGCCTTGCATCATTGCACGATCTCCTTGACATCGTAAAAACCTCCTGCCTGCATTTCATCCTTCGAACGCTACAAATTTAGCGGGCACATTGCTGGCTCATGTATTAACGAGATCGTTGGGGAACCCCAAGTGGAAGGTATGATGAGCACAACAGTAAGTTTCCCTCAGTTATGAAACCAAGGTTATCAATCCAGTAGGAGCAAGGGAACACCCTAAAGGTGTAGCTAGCAGAACGTTGGCAGGGTGCACTACCAGTGCCAGCAGCAACATGGAGACCTGCACAACACAAACACAGAACTCTATCCCCAACTTGTGATGAGGTTGTCAATCTCACCGGTTTTCCTGAAAACAAAGGATTAAACGTATCGAATGGAAGGAAGTAATAGTTTGCAGAAAGTAAACACAAAACAATAAACAGTTGATTGTAGATTGAATGTAAAAGAAAGGACCGGGGTCCATAGTTCACTAGAGGTGGCTCTCCTTAAGATAAATAACATGCTGGGTGAACAAATTACACCGGGGCAATTGACAAACATCGAGAAAGCATACAAGCATATACTACTCATCTTGACTCCTTTGAGATTCGATTAGGCATAACAACGTTATACATAGACCGCCATCCAACTGCATCTATGACTAATAATCCACCTTTAGGTTATCATCCGAACCCCCTCCAGTATTAAGTTGCAAGCAACAGATAATTGCATTAGGAATTGCGTGTAATGTAAACAATATGATTGTTCTATGAACAAAGGATTGTTGTTTTCTCCCTAGTAGAAACAGCACATCTAGTACCTTAGAGATTTCTGTCACTTCCCCAGATTACCAGAGGCATGAACCCACTATCAAGCATAAATACTAACTCTTGGAGTTGCTAGCATCTACTTGGCCAAGATAGCTACTAACAACGGAAAGCATGCAAGATCACAAATAACAAAGACATGATAGAATCAATAATCAATCTGAAATAGCATCTCAATATCCATCGGATCCCCGCAAACACAACATGCAGAATTACAAATAGATGATCTTGATCATGAACGGAGCTCACAAGATATAAACATGAAAGCACAAAGGAGGAGAACCAGCCATCTAGCTACTACATGGACCCGTAGTCCAGAGATGAACTACTCACGCATCACATCGGAGGATTGCATGATGATGAAGAAGTCCTCCAGGGTGAATTCCCCTCTACAGCAGGGTGCCGGGAAGAGCTTCAGATCCCTCCCGATCTAGGGATGGAGATGATGACGGCTACAGACTCTTTCGTGGATTTTTGATCGGGTACTTAGGGTTTCCATATCAGAGGCAATATATAGGCGGAAGGAGAGGCCGAGGGGGGTGCCTGGGCTGGCCACACCACCCCCTGCCATGGGCCAAGCCTGGCCACGCGGCCAGGTGGTGTGGCTGCCCTCTGGCCCTTCTCCGTCTCGTATTCTGGCTCCAGGTGTCCCCTGGTAAAATAATGACTTTGGCTTTTGTCCCGTCCAATTCCGAAAATATTCATTTTCTGACTTTCCTGGAACCAAAAACAGAAGAAAATAGGCAGCTGGCACTATGGCTCTTGTTAATAGGTTAGTCCAAGAAATCATATGAAAAGTACTCCAAAGTGTGGACAAAACATAAGAAAGTAGATAAAACCAAGCATGGAACATCAAAAATTATAGATACATTTGCAATGTATCAACATCCCCAAGCTTAACTCCTACTCGTCCTCAAGTAGGTAAGTGATAAAAAGAAAGAATAATTTTTGATGTGACATGCACCATCATAAACTTGATCAAAGTATTTGTAAAACATTCAAAGCTGGGATCATAGTACTTCAATCGTAACATGAAATACAAAGTTCTAGCAATAAGACAAAGAAACTATGTTGCAACATGAAAAGGCACAAACAAAAGGTTCATGAATAACAATGCTTTGCAAGACGTTTGTTTGTTTCACATAAAGAAAACATAGCATAGTGTTATTCAGCTTGTCCCCCATAGAGTAGCAAATATAAATGCATAGGACACCTTCAAAGTTCATAAGAGTGACTAGATACAAATAATTTAAAACAAGCAATATCAAGGTATGCATTAATCAACAAGTCTTGGGACAATGCACATAGAACTAAGAATGGCCACTATGCTCTCAAAGTAGGTGCATAAAGATAGAAGGTGGTGACTCAATATATAATTGGAAGAAAGGCTTTCATAGAAGGAAGTAGGGATTCAAGTCTCATAAAGAGCTTCCAAAAATTATGGTACTTAATAGCTTTCAGCTCTCATTGCCCCTATCATAAGCATCTTGAAGTGATTAAGGTTAAAGTGAACAAACTATGGTGTACATGCTTGACGAAGTATAAGTTAGAAATCTCATGTCACTTGAATACGAGGGCCGCTCCTCATGCGACTCAAGTTTAGTCACCGGTAAGTTCTTGTCATTGTAAGTACATGTGTATCATAGAGAACTGCCAACGGGGTACCCCTTGCCCGATGATACGGAAGAATCCCCATATCAAAATGACAAGGCAAGCAGACAACAAGCATCTCAGCAATCTTCTTATTTACCATGGGAATATGGTGCTTTTTTCTCTCTTTCCTCTTTTCATAATCTCTTTTTTTATTTTTCTCTTTTTTATCAACATCGGACTCTTTTTTTATAAGCAGAATGCTTCATAGACAACTCATTATGGTTACGCTGCAGGTTTCCACCATGTCAGCATGGATTAGACCAGCGGCCCAGGCGTTTCTCTAACACATATACATAATTCCATGGACTTACAAGCTCCCCTTTCATTTCACACCGACGACATCCATATACAAAAGAACATTATATCAACTAGGTACAAGTAACAAGTGCAATGTTGAAAGCGTTCCCCATGAAAGCATGGTTCTGCTAATCCCCAACAAATAAGTGCAAGCATATACAACATAGACGACACAATGGTTCAAGTTTATTAAGGGCAAGAAAAGTAAATTGTGCCATCAAGTTCGTGAGAGCTTTAATCACTAGTTTTCTCATAACAAGTTTAATTTGGAAAGTAAACAAAAACATGAATATACTTGGAATAGTATATGCTAGTAGGTAGGTATGGTGGGCTCTTTGGAATAACTTGGTTTAAGGAGTTGGATGCATGAGTGGAACTCATACTTGGTTACGAAGGCTAGAAAAAGACTGGGAGTGACAAACTATGAGAGAAATAATGGCCATAATCATGCAGAGCGACAAAACATCATTGATCAAAGCATAAAGTGATACTACAAGTTGAAAACTAAAGGATCATAAAGGCTATGGTGACTTGGTATAGTCATAATATGGTATGAGCATGCGCCAAGTCAACCCAAATAAAGCATCAAAGGAGAATACCACAATACTATGCTTTAATATGCTAAAAGAACGCATGATTCTTAAAAGGCTCATTAAGCAATCTCAATTGTTTATAACAAGTCATGCTACAGCAAAGAATACTAAGCATAAAGCCAAAACAATATCAAGCTTGGCATGACAAAGCATAGGCCATAGTCAAAAACAAGCTCTCTTTACCACTTAAGCATGAACTTTCCTACTCTTTTCCAAACCAAACCAAACTATTTGAAAACCAATGTATGAAACAGGGGGTCCAACCAATTTATTCAGGAAACTAAGCAAACAAAACAAACAAAAAACCAAAACAAAACGGAAAAAGAAGACGCTCCAAGAACAACACAACTGTGCATGAAACAATAAAAATGAAGCGTTTGGAAGAAACCTGGGATTTTTATTGATGAAGAGGGGGATGCCTTGGCATCCCCAAGCTTTGACGCTTGTACTTCTTGGATATTTCTTGGGGTGACATGCGTGGCATCCCCAAGCTTGAGCTTTAGTCCATTCTTCATCTCATTACTCATTCCTTCCATACACCTGAAATTTTTCCTTCATACATAACTTCACACAATCTTTATTAGCAATATTAGTGCACTCAAGATAATAAGTCTTTTAGGTTCAGTTATAACACCAATAAAACTTCCATTAAAACATAAGCTACTGTAGCACTTCCCTCAAAAATCTCGATTCCCCAAAAGAACTCAAAAAGGAACCAACAAGAAGCAAATGCAGAAAATGGCAGAAATTTGTCAAAATAGACCAGCAGGTAAAGACGAATTTTTTCGAAGACCTTATGTTGCTCAAATGAAAAAGTGTTGAACTAACTAAAGTTAGATAACAACCTGGGGCAGAAGCACAAAAATTCACGCTTAAAAGGACGTACAGAGATTTTACACTAATTTTTACAATGAAGCAAAGAAATCTATTTCGGGACAGCAACTTTCCCAATAATTACTTCTCTCTCATTAGAGGTTACTCTTGGCACAAAAAGCTAATAAAAAGGATAAGGAGCAGTTATTACTGAAGTAATAACTTCCAAGACTCATCTAAAACTTTTGGGTTATCTCCCAATAAGTACTTTTCTTTAACGCCTTTAAGTTAGGCATAAGAAGCAAGAAAAAGAATCAAGTGTTCTCAAATGAAGAAGCATTAAGAGCAAATTTTGTGTTCATAGGAGAGGCAAAAGAAATCTTCTCTCTCTTCTTAGGGAAGTGTTTTATACCTTTCTTGAGTGGGAGTTGATATTTAATGGTGCCTGCTTTCATATCAATAATGGCACCAACTGTTCTAAGAAAAGGTCTTCCCAAAGTAATACGACAAGAAGCATTGCATTCAACATCCAAAACATAGAAATCAACAGGGACATAGGCATTGTTAACCATAATAAGAACACCATTAATACTCCCCATGAGTTTCTTTTTAGCATTATCATCAAGTGGGACATTCAAATAACAATCTTCAAGTGGTGGCAAATCAAGCATGTCATAAATCCTTCTAGGCATAATAGAAACACTACTATCAAGATCACATAAAGCTTTGAAATCAAAATCATTCACTTTCATATTAATGATGGGTTCCCAACCATCTTCTTGTTTTATAGGAATAGAAGCTTTATGTTTCATCTTTTCTTCTTTAATCTTTATGAGAGCATCAGTAATGTGTTTTGTAAAGGCCATGTTCATAGCACTAGCATTAGGACTTTTAGCAAGATTTTGTAGGAACTTAATAGCTTCAGAGATGTGGCAACCATCAATATCAAAATCATAATTATCATCTAGAGTAGTAGAACTATTACTAGCCTTAACACTAGTGGTAGTGATAGTAGAAACACTAATGTTTCTAGCAATTTCATCTTCTCTTTCCCACTTAGCATGCAATTTAGCTATTAGTCTAACATTTTCATCAATTCTTACTTGTATGGCATTAGTAGCTACAAAGGGATTATCATTAGTTTCAGGTTTAGCAGCCATTTTATTTAAATAAGATTGACCTTTAGCCAAAGATGCTATATTTGTTTCAGCATTAGAGAGTTTTTCCTCAATAGTTTTATTGAAAGCAGTTTGTTTACTAATAAAGTCCTTAAGCATAACTTCAAGTTCAGAGGGAGAACTCCTATTGTTGATATAGGAATTTCCATAAGCATTACCTTTGTTGGGAGGATATGGATTATAATTGTTGTTACCAAAATTATTCATGTAGGCATTGTTGCTAAAATTGTTATTTCTTATAAAGTTCACATCAACTTGCTCTTCTTGAGCAACCAAAGAGGCTAAGGGAACATTATTTGGATCAATATGGGCTTTTCCATTAACAAGCATAGACATAATAACATCAATCTTATCACTCAAGCAGGAGGTTTCCTCAACAGAATTTACCTTCTTACCTTGTGGAGCTCTCTCAGTATGCCATTCAGAGTAATTAACCATCATATTATCCAGAAGCTTTGTTGCAGCACCCAAAGTAATGGTCATAAAGGTACCTCCAGCAGCAGAATCCAATAGGTTCCTTGAAGAATAGTTCAATCCTGCATAAAAAGTTTGGATGATCATCCAAGCAGTCAGTCCATGAGTGGGACAATTCTTTACCAAAGATTTCATTCTTTCCTAAGCTTGAGCAACATGTTCATTATCAGATTGTTTAAATTTCATTATTTCACTTCTCATAGATATAATCTTAGCAAGAGGATAGTATTTTCCAATGAAAGCATCTTTG
This sequence comes from Avena insularis, assembly GCA_023614405.1. Classification (NCBI taxonomy): domain Eukaryota; kingdom Viridiplantae; phylum Streptophyta; class Magnoliopsida; order Poales; family Poaceae; genus Avena; species Avena insularis. The sequence goes on along the minus strand of CM042692.1, from coordinate 328,540,784 downwards.
CATTTAGTCCAAGAATCAATACTATTCCTAGTTAGGGAATTTAACCATTCTTTAGCTTTTCCTCTCAAGGAGAAAGGAAACAATTTAAGCTTAATAATATCTCCATCTATATTCTTATTCTTTTGCATCTCACAAAGTTCAACAAAGTTATTTAGATGGGCAACAGCATCTTCATTACCAATGCCAGAAAATTGTTCTCTCATAATAAGATTGAGTAAAGCAGGTTTTATTTCAAAGAACGTAGCTTCAGGCACATGTGGAGCAATAGGTGTGCTCATAAAATCATTATTGTTGGTGCTAGTGAAGTCACACAACTTAGTGTTTTCAAGAGTAGTCATTTTTTTGTGTTTTTAATAAAGAAAGCAAACTAGTAAAACTAATTTTTCTGTGTTTTTGATAAAGAAACAAGCAAAAAAAGAAAAAAAACTAAGAAAAACAAAAATAACAAAGTAAATAGATTGGTTATGAGGGACTCCCCCCTTGTGAAGATGTCCTTGACTCCCCGGCAATGGCGCCAGAAAATACTTGCTGGCTCGTGTATTAACGAGCTCGTTGGGGAACCCCAATAGGAAGGTATGATGAGCACAACAGTAAGTTTCCTTCAGTTATGAAACCAAGGTTATCAATCTAGTAGGAGCAAGGAAACACCCCAAAGGTGTAGCTAGCTGAACGTTGGTAGGGCGCACTACCGGTGCCAGCAGCAACGTGGAGACCTGCACAACACAACCACAGAACTCTGTCCCCAACTTGCGATGAGGTTGTCAATCTCACCGGTTTTGCTGAAAACAAAGGATTAAACGTATCAAATGGAAGGAAGTAATACTTTGCAGAAAGTAAACACAAAACAGTAAACAGTTGATTGTAGATTGAATGTAAAAGAAAGGACCGGGGTCCATAGTCACTAGAGGTGGCTCTCCTTAAGATAGATAACATGCTGGGTGAACAAATTACAGCGGGGCAATTGACAAACATCGAGAAAGCATACAAGCATATAGTACTCACCTTGACTGTTTTGAGATTCGATTGGGCATTACAACATTATACATAGACCGCCATCCAACTGCATCTATGACTAATAATCCACCTTCAGGTTATCATCCGAACCCCCTCCAGTATTAAGTTGCAAGCAATGGATAATTGCATTATGATTTGCGTGTAAAGTAAACAATACGATTGTTCTATGAACAAAGGATTGTTGTTTTCTCCCTAGTAGCAACAACACATCTAGTACCTTAGAGATTTCTGTCACTTCCCCAAATTACCAGAGGCATGAACCCACTATCGAGCATAAATACTAACTCTTGGAGTTGCTAGCATCTACTTGGCCAAGATAGCTACTAACAACGGAAAGCATGCAAGATCACAAATAACAAAGACATGATAGAATCAATAATCAATCTGAAATGGCATCTCAATATCCATTGGATCCCCGCAAACACAACATGCAGAATTACAAATAGATGATCTTGATCATGAACGGAGCTCACAAGATCTAAACATGAAAGCACAAAGGAGGAGAACCAGCCATCTAGCTACTACATGGACCCATAGTCTAGAGATGAACTACTCACGCATCGCACCGAAAGATTGCATGATGATGAAGAAGGCCTCCAGGGTGAATTCCCCTCTCCAGCAGGGTGCCGGGAAGATCTTCAGATCCCTCCCGATCTAGGGATGGAGATGATGGCGGCTACAGACTCTCTCGTGGATTTTGATCGGGTACTTAGGGTTTCCATATCAGAGGCAATATATAGGCGGAAGGAGAGGCCGAGGGGGTGCCTGGGGTGGCCACACCACCCCCTGGTGCTTACTAGTGTGGACAAAACATAAGAAAGTAGATAAAACCAAGCATGTAACATCAAAAATTATAGATACATTTGCAATGTATCACACATATCCATGTTTACATAGCAGAGGACTGTCTTCATCCGCTAAACCGTGATAGTCGGAGTCATACAGCGTCTAGTTGGCCTAATACATCATACGCTCATGAGTAAACAGAGTAGATCTAGCTCAAAATAGATAACTTGCCACAGATGATAGAGATAGAGATGAGACAACTCACATCGAAATCACCGTCCCTGTCATCACGACGCGTTTCCTCACCGTCTCCCCTTGAACCCATGGTTAGAGAGAGAGGGAGAGGGGGGATGGCTGCCGGAGAGATAGCTGGAGGCGCCGTCGGCTTGCGGCTACAGCATGATGGGAGAGAAGTGGGGAAAGTGGCTTCAAGGGGAAGGAAGAGAAGTACGGGGAGGAAGAGAAGTAATGGGGACGTGACACTAACATATGGCCGACTTAACTCGTGAGTCATGACACTCGCAAAAGGGGAGCGCCCGGTGTTGCCAGTTTCTCTAGAGCAAGCGGGCAGCAAGCACGACCAATCATGCCGTAGAACAGCCTACTCGCGGATAGCTCTCATGAAGACCATCCCAATCGTCCAAGCGCCCCGATCGAACGGTATGTAATAGTCGCCATGCAGAACAACTGTGTTAGGGCGTGCCTTCTAGAAGACTCGGCGTGGTTCTTGAAAAGAACACACATCTAATGAACTCTCGTGGATCCATATGTGGCTTGTGAGAAGAACACACATGCAATGACTCTAGCTGTGGTTTGTGAAAACCACACACATGCAATCACACTGGTGGTTCCATATGTGGTTTGTGAGAAGAACACACATCCAATGACACTGGTGGATACATATGTGGTCTGTGGAAAGAATAGGCATGCAATGACACTAGCTGTGGTTAATGAAAAGAACAGACATGCAATGACTCTGATGGATCCATATGTGGTTTGTGAAAATAACACACATGCAATGACTCTAGTTGTGGTTAATGAAAAGAACACACATGCAATGACTCTGGTGGATCCATGTGGTTTGTGAAAAGAACACACATGCAATGATTCTGGTGGATCCACATGTGGTTTGTGAAAAGAACACAAATTCAATGACACTGGTGGATCAATGTGGTTTTCGAGAATAACAGACATGCGATGAACTCTGGTGGATCCATATGTGGTTTGTGAGATGAACACACATGCAATGACAGTGGGTGTGGTTCATGAAAAGAACACACATCCAATGACACTGGTGGATCCTTATGTGGTTTGTGAAAATAACACACATGTAATGACTCTAGATGTGGTTTGTGATAAGAACACACATGCAATGACACTGGTGGATCCATATGTGGTTTGTGAAAATAACACACATTTCCATGACTCTAGATGTGGTTTGTGAAAAGAACACACATGCAATGACACTGGTGGATCCATATGTGGTTTGTGAAAAGAACACACATCCAATGACTCTAGATGTGGTTTGTGAAAAGAACACAGATGTAATGACACTAGTGGATCCATATGTGGTTTGTGAGAAGAACACACATCGAATTACACTGGTGGATCCATATGTGGCTTGTGAGAAGAACACACATGCATTGACACTGGGTGTGGTTCATGAAAAGAACACACATCCAATGAAACTGGTGGATCCTTATGTGGTTTGTGAAAAGAACACACATGCAATGACTCTAGATGTGGTTTTGAGAACAACACACATGCAATTACACTGGTGGATCTATCTGTGGTTTGTGAGAAGAATACACATCCAATGACACTGATGGATCCATATGTGATTTGTGAGAAGAACACACGTGCAATGACACTGGTTGTGGTTCATGAAAAGAACATACATCCAATGAACTCTGGTGGATCCATATGTAATTTGTGAGAAGAACACACATGAAATGACTTTAGATGTGGTTTGTGAGAAGAACACACATGCAATCACACTGGTGGATCCATATGTGGTTTGTGAGATGGACACACATCCAATGAAACTGGTGGATCCATGTGTGGTTTGTGAGAAGAACACACATGCAATGACACTGGTGGATCCATATGTGGTCTATGGAAAGAACAAACATGCAATGACACTAGTTGTGGTTAATGAAAAGAACAGACATGCAATGACTCTGATGGATCCATATGTGGTTTGTGAAAACAACACACATGCAATTACTCTAGTTGTGGTTAATGAAAAGAAAACACATGCAATGACTCTGGTGGATCCATGTGGTTTGTGAAATGAACACACATGCAATGACTCTAGATATGGTTAATGAAAAGAACACACATGCAATGACACTGGTGGATCCATATGTGGTTTGTGAAAAGAACACACATCCAATGACACTGGTGGATCCATATGTGGTTTGTGAGAAGAATACACATGTAATGACACTGGGTGTGGTTCATGAAAAGAACACACATCCAATGACACTGGTGGATCCTTATGTGGTTTGTGAAAAGAACACACATGCAATGACTCTAGATGTGGTTTGTGAGAAGAACACACATGGAATGACACTTGTGGATCCATATTTGGTTTGTGAAAAGAACACACATTTCAATGACTCTAGATGTGTTTTGTGAGAAGAACACACATGCAATGACAATGGTGGATCCATGTGTGGTTTGTGAGAAGAACGCACATCGATCCATATGTGGTATGTGAGAAGAACACACATGCAATGACACTGGGTGTGTTTCATGAAAAGAACACACATCCAATGAACTCTAGTGGATCCATATGTGGTTTGTGAGTAGAACACACATGCAATGACTCTAGCTGTGGTTTGTGAAAAGAACACACATGCAATGACTCTGGTGGATCCATGTGGTTTGTGAAAAGAACACACATGCAATGACTCTAGCTATGGTTAATGAAAAGAACACACATGCAATGACACTGTGGGATCCTTATGTGGTTTGTGAAAAGAACAGACATCCAATGAACTCTGGTGGATCCATATGTGGTTTGTGAGAAGAACACACATGCAATGACACTAGTTGTGGTTCATGAAAAGAACACACATGAAATGAAACTGGTGGATCCTTATGTGGTTTGCGAAAAGAACACACATGCAATGACTCTGGTGGATCCACATGTGGTTTGTGAAAACAACACAAATTCAATGACACTGGTGGATGCATATGTGGTTTGTGAGAAGAAAACACATCCAATGACACTGGTGGATCCATATATGGTTTGTGATAAGAACACACATGCAATGACACTGGGTGTGGTTCATCAAAAGAACAAACATCAAATGAACTCTAGTGGATCCATATGTGGTTTGTGAGCAGAACACACATGCAATGACTCTAGCTATGGTTTGTGAGAAATACACACATGCAATCAAACTGGTGGATCCATATGTGGTTTGTGAGAAGAAAACACACATCCAATGATTATCGATGTGGTTTGTGAAAACAACACACATGCAATGATAGTGGTAAATCCATATGTGGTTTGTGAGAAGAACACACATCCAATGACACTTGTGGATCCATATGTAGTTTGTGAGAAGAACACACATGAAATTACACTGGGTGTGGTTCATGAAAAGAACACACACCCAATGACACTAATGGATCCTTATGTGGTTTGTGAAAAGAACACACATGCAATGATTCTAGATGTGGTTTATGATAAAAACTCACATGCAATGACACTGGTGGATCCATATGTGGTTTGTGAGAAGAACACACATCCAATGACACTGGTGGATCCATATGTGGTTTGTGAGAAGAACACACATGAAATGACACTTGGTGTGGTTCATGAAAAAAACACATCCAATGAACTCTGGTGGATCCATATGTGGTTTGTCAGAAGAACACACATGCAATGACTCTAGGTGTGGTTTGTGAGAAGAACATACATGCAATCACACTGGTGGAACCATATGTGGTTTGTGAGAAGAACATACATCCAATAACACTGGTGGATCCAAGTGTGGTTTATGAGAAGAACACACATGCAAAACACACATGCAATGACACTAGTGGATCCATCTGTGGTATTGGAAAGAATAGACATGCAATAACACTAGCTATGGTTAATGAAAAGAACAAACATGCAATGACTCTGATGGATCCATGTGTGGTTTCTTAAAAGAACACACATTCAATGTTCCATTTGTGGTTAATGAAAAGAACACAAATGCAATGATTGGTGGATCCATGTGGTTTGTGAAAAGAACACACATGTAATGACTCGGTGGATCCACATGTGGTTTGTGAAAAGAACACACATGCAATGACACTGGTGGATCAATGTGGTTTGTGAGAATAACAGACATGCAATGAACTCTGGTGGATCCATGTGTGGTTTGTGAGAAAAACACACATGCAATGACACTAGGTGTGTTTCATTAAAAGAACACACATCCAATGACACAGGTGGATCCTTATGAGGTTCGTGAAAAGAACACACATGCAATGACTCTAGATGTGGTTTGTGAGAAGAACACACATGCAATGACACTGGTGGATCCATATGTGGTTTGTGAAAATAACACACATTTCAATGACTCTAGATGTGGTCTGTGAAGAGAACACATGTGCAATGACACTGGTGGATCCATATGTGGTTTGTGAGAAGAACACACATCCAAAGACACTGGTGGATCCGTATGTGGTTTGTGAGAAGAACACACATGCAATGACACTAGGTGTGGTTCATGAAAAGAACACACATCCAATGACACTGGTGGACGCTTATGTGGTTTGTGAAAAGAACACACATGTAATGACTCTATATGTGGTTTGTGAGAAGAATACACATGCAATGAAACTAGTGGATCCGTATGTGGTTTGTGAAAGAACACACATGCTATGACTCTAGATGTGGTTTGTGAAAAGAACACAAATGCAATGGCACTGGTGGATCCATATGTGGTTTGTGAGAAGAACACACATCCAATGACACTGGTGGATCCATATGTGGTTTGTGAGAAGAACGCACATCCAATGACACTAATCGATCCATATGTGGTTTGTGACAACAACACACATGCAATGACACTGGGTGTGGTTCATGAAAAGAACACACATCCAATGAACTCTGGTGGATCCATATGTGGTTTGTGAGAAGAACACACATGCAATGACTTTAGATGTGGTTTGTGAGAAGAACACACATGCAATCACACTGGTGGATCCATATGTGGTTTGTGAGATGGACACACATCCAATGAAACTGGTGGATCCATGTGTGGTTTGTGAGAAGAACAAACATGCAATGACACTGGTGGATCCATATGTGGTCTGTGGAAAAAACAGACATGCAATGACACTAGCTATGGTTAATGAAAAGAACAGACATGCAATGACTCTGATGGATCTATATGTGGTTTGTGAAAACAACACACCTGCAATTACTCTAGTTGTGGTTAATGAAAAGAACACACATGCAATGACTCTGGTGGATCCATGTGGTTTCGTCTGAAATGAACACACATGCAATGATTTTAGCTATGGTTAATGAAAAGAACACACATGCAATGACACTGGTGGATCCATATGTGGTTTGTGAGAAGAACACACATCCAATGACACTGGTGGATCCATATGTTGTTTGTGAAAAGAACACACATGTAATGACACTGGGTGTGGTTCATGAAAAGTGTAGGGGTTCGTAGCATGGAAAACAAAAATTTTCTATCGCATACAAACAAACAAGCCAAGATCTATCTACTAGATTGCAGCAACGAGTCGATGGAATAACTCACCCTCGAAGATTCCAAAGTGTTTAACGAGAAGATTCTCGGGTGATGTAGTCGATTTTTCCGATCTCAAGATCGCAGACGATCCTTCCGCGCAGCGTTCAAGAGCGCTCCTTGATCGGTCACACGTTCGGTACTCGACGAAGACCTTCCTCTCCTTGTTCCAGAAAATGGAGGTTGTAGCACTCTCCTCGCGATTCCGCAAAGACAACGGCGTGGTACCTAAGTAGAGGGAAATCCCAGGCTTCGCCTTAAGCCGGTGCAGTATGGTGGAGCTTATGAGAGAGGCTATTAGTGGTCTAGTAATTAGACACACCAATTAGAAGGCTCTAAACCAATTAGAAGGCTCTAAACCGAAATAGCTCTAAACCGGGGTCTAGATCTAGGGTTTAGTTTAGAGGATAGGAAACTTGTGTGTGTAAGGAGGGGAGCCCTGCCCCTCCTTATATAGGTGGGAGGGCCGGCGGCCAAGGGGAGGGAGTGGAGTCCCTCCCCAACTCGGCCTTGAGGTGGGGCGCCGGCTTGGGGAGGAGGGAATCCCTCCCCAACTCGGTTTCCACTTCTCCTCCTCTTTCCACTTTCCAAAACTTGCCGTTTGACTTTCAAACTAGCCGTTTGACTTTTCAATTTAGGATTTAAATAAACCCTTTATTTTGGATAGCGAGAACACTTAGTACATGATGCAATCATTCCAACTTACAATGACACATTCATGTACCCTTCCCCCTCCGGAGTGCCGGACATTCCGGGACCTTCTAGAATGTTCCCGATGAAAACACCGGAATCATTCCGCTACTCCGAAACGGGACTTTCCTTATATGAATCTTATTCTCCGGACCATTCCGGATCACCTCGTGATATCCCGGATCCCATCCGAGACTCCGAACAACATTCGGTCTCTTTCTCATAATACCATAACTACTCAAACAACGTCGAATCCTTAAGTGTGTCTCCCTACGGTTCGTGAATTATGCGGACATGATCGAGACACTTCTCCGAACAATAACCAATAGAGGAATCTGGAAATTCATATGGCTCCCACATATTTCTACGATTACTTTGCGATCGAATGAACCACTTACATACGATACCAATTTCCCTTTGTCTCACGATATGTTACTTATCCGAGGTTATGATCGTCGGTATCTCTGCATACCTAGTTCTTCCTCACATCGATAAGTACTCTTTTCGTTCCTGATATGTGATCCCTTGTGACCAAGTCACATGCTTGCAAGCTAATTGGATGACATTTCACCGAGAGGGCCCAGAATATCTATCCGTCATGTGGATGGACAAATCCCACTCTTGATCCATGTGTTTCAACCAATACTTTCCGAACACTCAACGCCACCTTTATAGCCACCCTGTTACGGTGTGGTGTTTGATGACATCAAAGCATCCATCCAAAGAAAGGTGATATGCATGATCTCATGGTCGAAGGAATTAGGTTACTATGTATCAGAAAGCATATAGCAATTGAACTATTGAAATGACTTGATCTTTATGCTACGCTTGTCTATAGGAGTATGTCCACCATATCATTCTCCTAACGATATGATCTTGTTATTGATAACATCTCAATGTTCATGATAGGGAAACCACAATCATCAATCAACTAACAAGCTAGTGAAGTATAGAGGCTATACTAGGGACTTCAAATTTAGTTTACAAATCACACAAGTATTAATGGTTTCCTTGTTAATACTATTATAGCATGAATGTAAACATTTATCATAAACACAAAGATATATAATAATAACTACATTTATTATTGCCTCTAGGGCATATCTCCAACAGTCTCCCACTTGCACTAGAGTCATCTAATCTAGATTACATGGTAATATACCGAACACCCATGGCAGCTTGGTGTTGGTCATGCTTTGCCCTCGGGAGAGGTTTAGTCAATGGATCCGCCACATTCAGATCTGTGTACTTTGCAAATCTTTATATCCCCATCTGGATATGTTCTCGAATAGCGTGGAAACGCAGCTTGATATGCTTCAGCTTCTTGTGTGACCTTGGTTCTTGCGCATTGGCTATGGCGCCCATGTTATCACAAAGAGATAGACATTGGGTCCAAGACACTAGGAACCACACCCAGCTCAGAATGAACTCTTTCATCCATATCGCTTGTGAAGCCTCAAGCAGCCATGTATTCCGATTCAGTTGAAGATCTCGCCACAACGCTTTGCTTTGCACTCCTCCAGCTAATCGCTGCACCATTCAAAATAAATACGTATCCAGATTGTGATTTAGAATCATCCGGATCGGTGTTCCAACTAGCATCGGTAACCATTAACAACGAGCTCATCACCTCCATAAGAAAGAACCATATCCTTAGTTCTTCTCAAGTACTTAAGGATGTTTTGATCGCTATCCAATGATCCACCTGGATCACTTTGATATCTGCTAGTTAGACTAACAGATATGCGATGTCGGGTCTAGTACATAGCATGGCATACATTAGAGATCCTATGGCTGAGGCATAGGAGTCTTACTCATCTTTTCTCTATCTTACGCCGATGTCGGACTTTGAGTTTTACTCAAGGTCGTATTAGCAACATGGGCAAGAACCCTTTCTTGCTATCTTCCATTCCAAACCTCTTTAGAACTTTGTCCAAATATGTACTTTGTGACAATGATATTTGGCGTTTCGATCGATCTCTATAAATCTTTATGCCTAATATGTAAGCTTCTTCGCCAAGATCCTTCATTGAAAAACTATTATTCAAATACTCTTTGACACTATTAAGAAGGTCTACATCATTCCCAATCAACAATATGTCATCCACATACAGTATTAAGAATGCTACTGAGCTCCCACTCACTTTCTTGTAAATACAAGCTTCTCCATAAGTTTGTATAAAACCAAAACTTTTGATTACCTTATCAAAACGTTGATTCCAACTTCGGGATGCTTGCTTCAACCCATAGATGGACCGTTGAAGTTTGCATACCTTGTTAGCATCTTTAGGATCGACAAAACCTTTGGGTTGCATCATATACAACTCTTCATCAATGTCTCCATTGAGGAATGCTGTTTTGACATCCATCTGCCATATCTCATAATCATAATATGCAGCGATTGCTAACATAATCCTCACAGACTTTAGCTTCGCCTTGGTGAGAAAGTCTCATCGTAGTCAACTCCTTGAATTTGTCGAAACCCTTTTGCGACAAGTCGAGCTTTATAGATGATAACATTACCATCAGCATCTGCTTTCTTCTTGAAAATCCATTTGTTCTCGATGACCTTCCGCCATCCGGTAAGTCCACCAAAGTCCATACTTGGTTTTCACATGGATCCAATCTCGGATTTCATGGCTTCTTGCCATTTATTGGAATCTGGGCTCATCGCTTCCTCATATGTCTCGGGGTCATCGGTGTTGTCCACCAACATGACATTCATAACGGAATCATACCAACTGGAGTGGTACGAGTTCTCGTTGACCTCCGAGGCTCAGAGCAACTTCAACCAAAGTTTCATGATCACCATCATTAGCTTCCTCTCTTATTGGTGCAGCACCACAGAACTTCTTCCGTCTTTGCGCTACTCGCAATTCGAGAGAAGGTTCGACAACCTCCGAGTTCTACTTTCCTTCCAGTCACTTCTTTCGAGAGAAATTCCTTCTAGAAAGGATCCATTCTTGCAACCTTGAAGATTTTGCCTTCGGATCTATGATAGAAGGTATACCCAATAGTTTCCTTCGTATCCTATGAAGACGCATTTTCCGCTTTGGGTTCAAGCTTGTCCGCTGTAACTTCTTTACATAGGCTTCAGATCCCCAAACTTTAAGGAGCGACAATTTAGGTTTCTTCCCAAACCATAATTCATATGGTGTCGTTTCAACGGATTTAGGCGGTGCCCTATTTAAAGTGAATGCAGCTGTTTCTAATGCATAACCCCAAAATGATAGTGGCAAATCTGTAAGTGACATCATAGAACGAACCATATCTAAGAGAGTTCGATTCGACGTTCGACACACCATTACTTGTGGTGTTCCGGCGGTGTCAATCGCGAAAGTATTCCACATTTCTTCAAATGCTCGCCAAACTCGTAACTTAGATATTCACCTCCACGATCGTAACGTAGAAATTTAATCTTCTTGTTACGTTGATTCTCTACCTCACTTTGAAACTCCTTAAACTTCTCAAAAGTTTGGACTTATGTTTCATGAAATAGATATACCCATATCTACTCAAGTCATCCGTGAAGGTAAGAACATAACGATAACCATCACGATGCTACACTCATTGGACCACACACATCGGTATGTATGATTTCCAATAAGTCGTAGCTCGCTCCATTATACCAGAAAATGGAGTCTTAGTCATTTTACCCATCGACATGCTTCAGATCTTTCAAGTGATTCAAGAAGTCCATCGAATGGAGTTTCTTCATCGCTTCACTCCAATGTGACCAAGGCAAAGGCCACATATAGGTCGAGTTATCGCTTGATTTCAATCGTTTAGCTTCAATGTTATTAATATGTGTATTTCTACTATCGAGATTCAACAAGAATAGACCATCTATCAAAGGTGCATGTCGTAAAACATATTACTCATATAAATCGAACAACCATTATTCTCGGATTTAAACAAGTAACCGTCTACTTAATAAACAAGATCACGATATAATGTTGATGCTTAACGCAGGCACCAAATAACAATTATTTAAGTATAAAACTAATCCCGATGGTAGATGAAGAGGTAGCGTGCCGACCGCGATCACATCAACCTTTGATCCGTTTCCAAAGCGCATCGTCACCTCGTTCTTCACTAGCTTCCGTTTATTCTCAGCCTCTGTTTGAGTTACAAATATGAGCAACCGAACCAGTATCAAATACCGGGCACTACTACGAATACTAGTGAGATACACATCAATAACATGTATATCAGATATACCTTTCTTCTTGATGTTGCCGTTCTTCAACCGCCAAGTACTTTGGGCAATTCCGCTCAAAGGACCTTCTCCCTTGCAAAGAAAAGCACTCGGTTTCAGGCTTAGGTCCAGCCTTGGTCTTCTTAAATCGTGGTAACTTTCTTACCACCCTTCTTGAAGTGTCCTTTGCTTAGACTTGCCTTTCTTGAATTTGGTGGTCTTATTGACCATCAACACTTGGTGCTCTTTCTTGATCTCCACTTCGCAGATTTTAACATAGCAAATAGTTCGCAACTCTTTGTTCATGTTACGCATGTTGTAGTTCATCACAAAATTCTTGTAACTTGGTGGTAGTGATTGGAGGATGCGGTAAACCCCAAAGTATTAGGAATCACTATACCCAAACTTTGAAGTTTATTTGCGTCTGGACATCTTAAGCACATGCTCAGCGGCGAGCTACCCTCTTCCATCTTGCAGTTAAAGAACTTTTGAAGCTTCATAACTTTCAATTGCCGCATGAGTCTCAAAAATTAATTTGAGATCCTCGACAATATCATATGGGTCCGACTCTTCAAACCTTTTACGAAGCTCGATTCTAAACCATACAAGATAGCACACTGATGGAGTACTGATTCTTCCGAGCGAGGTAAACATTCTTTACTTCATCGGTAGCATCACAGGTGTGGGTCACCTAGCGGTGCATCCAGACATAGGTCAAATTACCAGCTGTGAGGACAATCCTCAAATTATGAACCAATCCGAAGTTGCTTCCATTGTTTTCAACTTTTCTTTCTCTAGGAACGCATTAAAATTGATGGTAGGGCTGCCATTGATCTACAACATATTTGCAATAGTTTAGACTAAGTTTATGACAAATTGAGTTCAAATTAATTAATGAAATTAAACTAGGTGAACTCCCACCAAAACAACATCCCTCACATTGTTTTAGTGATCACACGAACCAAATCCACTACATCAACACCGATCATCACGAGAGTTGATATAGTTTTAATGGCGAACAATCATCATGTTCATCATATCTACTATATGATTCATGCTTTACCTTTCGGCATCCGTGTTCACGAGGCCATGTCTACATGCTAGGCTCGTCAAGATTAAACCTTAGCTACCGCATAAGCAAATCTGGCTTGCTTACGTTGTATTCACCGCGGAATCAAAGACACCCGATCATCACGTGGTGCTTGAAGCGAAGCTTTGGCAACGGTGCATACTAAGGGTGAACACTTTAGAACTTGAAATTTATGTGCATGAGGGATCATCTTATAATGCTACCGCGTCACTAAGCAATACAAGATGCATAAAGGATTAACATCACATGCAATTCATAATATGTGATATGATATGGCCTTTCTTCTTTGTGCTTCCGATCTCCATCTTCAAGCACGAACATGATCTCCATCATCACCGCATAGCATCAAGGTCAATGACGCTTCTTCATGGTTGTCGCCCACCAGCTTCAACTATTACAACTATTTTGAATAGACACGCAGGTCTTAATGTAAATTAAAGACAACCATATGGCTCGCCGTTGCCAACTTACAATAAGGATCATTGCATACATCAAATATAATCACAATCATGGCCATATCACATCATTGCACACCCCGCAAAACAAAGTTAGACGCCTACTTTCTTTGCATATTTTACGTGGTTTGGGGCTTTCCATAGGTGTCGTTCTAACCTACGAACAAGAACCACAACATTGATACTAGCATTGTTGATTACCCGTTGTAAATTGGATCTTTACTATGCTAGGAGAAACAGGCACCATAAAGCCACTTATGCAAAACGAAGTTGCATGTCAAGCGTGGAGCAAGTCTCATGAACGATGTCATGTAAGGTTAGCCCGGCCGCTTCATCCCAACATACCGCAAGATGCAAATTACACAAAAGCAATCTACAATAAAAGCATCAACGCCCACAATGATCATTGTGTTCTACTCGGCAACAGATCTACATATAGACACGGCTCGATACCCTTTATGCGGGTTCGTAGCATGGAAAACAAAAATTTCTATCGCATACAAACAAACAAGCCAAGATCTATCTACTAGATTGCAGCAACGAGTCGATGGAATAACTCACCCTCGAAGATTCCAAAGTGTTTAACGAGAGCAGATTCTCGGGTGATGTAGTCGTACTCTTCCGATCTCAAGATCGCGTGAGCGATCCTTCGGCGCCGCGTTCCCTAGCGCTCCGCAATCGGTCACACGTTCGGTACTCGACGAAGACCTTCCTCTCCCTTGTTCCAAAGAAAATGGAGGTTGTAGCACTCTCCTCGCGATTCGGCAAAGACAACTGGCGTGGTACCGAAGTAGAGGGAAATCCCAGCAGGCTTCGCCTTAAGCCGGTAGTATGGTGGAGCTTATGAGAGAGGCTATTAGTGGTCTAGTAATTAGACACACCAATTAGAAGGCTCTAAACCGAAATAGCTCTAAACCGGGGTCTAGATCTAGGGTTTAGTTTAGAGGATAGGAAACTTGTGTGTGTAAGGAGGGAGCCCCGCCTCCTTATATAGGTGGGAGGGCGGCTGCCAAGGGAGGAGGAGTCCTCCCCAACTCGGCCTTGAGGTGGGCGCTTTGGGAGGAGGAATCCCTCCCCAACTCGGTTTCCACTTCTCCTCCTCTTTCCACTTTCCAAAACTTGCCGTTTGACTTTCAAACTAGCCGTTTGACTTTTCAATTTAGGATTTAAATAAACCCTTTATTTTGGATAGCGAGAACACTTAGTACATGATGCAATCATTCCAACTTACAATGACACATTCATGTACCTTCCCCTCCGAGTGCGGACATTAGGGACCTTCTAGAATGTTCCGATGAAAACACGGAATCATTCCGCTACTCAAACGGGACTTTCCTT
Source organism: Avena insularis (assembly GCA_023614405.1). Taxonomy (NCBI): domain Eukaryota; kingdom Viridiplantae; phylum Streptophyta; class Magnoliopsida; order Poales; family Poaceae; genus Avena; species Avena insularis. The sequence continues at coordinate 328,525,442 of CM042692.1, read as the reverse complement.
ATATGAATCTTATTCTCCGGACCATTCCGGATCACCTCGTGATATCCGGATCCCATCCGAGACTCAACAACATTCGGTCTCTTTCGTAATACCATAACTACTCAAACAACGCCGAATCCTTAAGTGTGTCTCCCTACGGTTCGTGAATTATGCGGACATGATCGAGACACTTCTAACAATAACCAATAGAGGAATCTGGAAATTCATATGGCTCTACATATTTCTACGATTACTTGATCGAATGAACCACTTACATACGATACCAATTTCCCTTTGTCTCACGATATGTTACTTATCCGAGGTTATGATCGTCGGTATCTACGCATACCTAGTTCTTCCTCGTTCTTGATAAGTACTCTTTTCTCGTTCCGTGATATGTGATCCCTTGTGACCAAGTCACATGCTTGCAAGCTAATTGGATGACATTTCACCGAGAGGGCCCAGAATATCTATCCGTCATGTGGATGGACAAATCCCACTCTTGATCCATGTGTTTCAACCAATACTTTCCAACACTCAACGCCACCTTTATAGCCACCTGTTACGGTGTGGTGTTTGATGACATCAAAGCATCCATCCAGTAAAGGTGATATGCATGATCTCATGGTCGAAGGAATTAGGTTACTATGTATCAGAAAGCATATAGCAATTGAACTATTGAAATGACTTGATCTTTATGCTACGCTTGTCTATAGGAGTATGTCCACCATATCATTCTCCTAACGATATGATCTTGTTGTTGATAACATCTCAATGTTCATGATAGGGAAACCACAATCATCAATCAACCAACAAGCTAGTGAAGTATAGAGGCTATACTAGGGACTTCAAATTTAGTTTACAAATCACACAAGTATTAATGGTTTCCTTGTTAATACTATTATAGCATGAATGTAAACATTTATCATAAACACAAAGATATATAATAATAACTACATTTATTATTGCCTCTAGGGCATATCTCCAACAGTCTCCCACTTGCACTAGAGTCATCTAATCTAGATTACATGGTAATATACCGAACACCCATGGCATCTTGGTGTTGGTCATGCTTTGCCCTCGGGAGAGGTTTAGTCAATGGATCATACATTCAGATCTGTGTGTACTTTGCAAATCTTTATATCCCCATCCTGGATATGTTCTCGAATAGCGTGGAAACGCAGCTTGATATGCTTCAGCTTCTTGTGTGACCTTGGTTCTTGCGCATTGGCTATGGCGCCCATGTTATCACAGTAGATAGACATTGGGTCCAGAGCACTAGGAACCACACCCAGCTCTGTAATGAACTCTTTCATCCATATCGCTTCTTGTGAAGCCTCCGAAGCAGCCATGTATTCCGATTCAGTTGAAGATCTCGCCACAACGCTTTGCTTTGCACTCCTCCAGCTAACTGCTGCACCATTCAAAATAAATACGTATCCAGATTGTGATTTAGAATCATCCGGATCGGTGTTCCAACTAGAATCGGTGTAACCATTAACAACGAGCTGTTCATCACCTCCATAAGAAAGAACCATATCCTTAGTTCTTCTCAAGTACTTAAGGATGTTTTTGATCGCTATCCAATGATCCACTCCTGGATCACTTTGATATCTGCTAGTTAGACTAACAGCATATGCGATGTCGGGTCTAGTACATAGCATGGCATACATTAGAGATCCTATGGCTGAGGCATAGGGAGTCTTACTCATCTTTGATGTTTCATGCTTGGTTTTATCTACTTTCTTATGTTTTGTCCACACTTTGGAGTGATTTTCATATGATTTCTTGGACTAACCAATTAACAAGAGCCACGATTGCGGTACTGTTTCTGCTGTTTTTGGTTCCAGGAAAGTCAGAAAATGAATATTTTCGGAATTGGACGGGACAAAAGCCAAAGTCGGTTTTGCACCAAGGGACACCTGGATCCAGAATACGAGACGGAAAGGGGATGGGGCCCGGCCACACCACCTGGCCATGCGGCCAGGCCTGACCCGCGCCAGGGAGTGGTCTAGCCGCCCCAGGCACCCTCTTGGCCTCTTCTTCCGCCTATAAGTTGCCTCTGATACGGAAACCCTAAGTACCCGATCAAAAATCAACGAAAGAGTCTGTAGCCACCGTCATCTCCATCCCTAGATAGGGAGGGATCTGAAGCTCTTCTCGGCACATTGCCGGAGAGGGTAATTCACCCTAGAGGACTTCTTCATCATCATGCAAGCCTCCGGTGTGTTGTGTCAGTAGTTAATCTCTGGACTACGGGTCCATGTAGTAGCTAGATGGTTGGTTCTCCTCCTTTGTGCTATCATGTTTAGATCTTGTGAGCTTCGTTCATGATCAAGATCATCTATTTGTAATTCTGCATGTGTTTGCGAGGATCCGATGGATATTGAGATGCTATTTCAGATTGATTATTGATTCTATCATGTCTTTGCTATTTGTGATCTTGCATGCTTTCCGTTGTTAGTAGCTATCTTGGCCAAGTAGATGCTAGAAACTCCAAGACTTAGTATTTATGCTCGATAGTGGGTTCATGCCTCTCGTAATCTGGGGAAGTGATAGAAATCTCTAAGGTACTAGATGTGCTGTTGCTACTAGGGAGAAAACAACAATCCTTTGTTCATAGAACAATCGTATTGTTTACTTTACACGCAATTCATAATGCAATTATCAATTGCTTGCAACTTAATACTGGAGGGGGTTCGGATGATAACCTGAAGGTGGATTATTAGTCATAGATGCAGTTGGATGGCGGTCTATGTATAATGTTGTAATGCCCAATCGAATCTCAAGGGAGTCAAGATGAGTAGTATATGCTTGTATGCTTTCTTGATGTTTGTCAATTGCCCCATTGTAATTTGTTCACCCAACATGTTATCTATCTTAAGGAGAGCCACCTCTAGTGAACTATGGACCCCGGTGCTTTCTTTTACTATCAATCTACAACAACAATTTACTGCTTTGTGTTTACTTTCTACAAACTATTACTTTATTCCACTCGATACGTTTAATCCTTTGTTTTCAGCAAAACCGGTGAGATTGACAACCTCATCGCAAGTTGGGGATAGATTTCTGTGGTTGTGTTGTGCAGGTCTCCACGTTGCTGCTGGCACCGGTAGTGCGCCCTGCCAAAGATCAGCTAGCTACACCTTTGGGGTGTTTCCTTGATCCTACTGGATTGATAACCTTGGTTTCATAACTGAGGGAAACTTACTGCTGTGCTCATCATACCTTCGTCTTGGGGTTCCCTAACGATCTTGTTAATACATGAGTCAACAAGTATTTTTCTAGCGCCATTGCCGGGGAGTCAAGGACATCTTCACAAGGGGAGTCCCTCATAACCAATCTCTTTACTTTGTTATTTTTGTTTTGCTTAGTTTACTTTTTCTTTGTTTGCTTGTTTCTTTATCAAAAACACAAAAAAATTAGTCTTACTAGTTTTCTTTCTTTATTAAAAAACATAAAAAAAATTAGTTCTTATCTTAAGTTGCCATTATGTCTAGCATTGCTCCAATCACTATGTCACCTGAGGAAATGATTTTCACTTTTAAAGAAGGAATTTAAGAGAGTTTTAAAGAAGCTTGGTCTAGAATCTCTGATTTACATGAAAAAACCAAACCTAAAATGACTCAAAGCTTGTTTCTTAGCAGTTTCTACCTTGGAATTGCTCTTTTCTATAGATATGCTTTAGATGCTGTTGTGGGAGGAGATTTCCTCCAATGCAATGAGGATGATGCTATTAATGCTATAAATAAATTGGTCTTTACTTACAACTTGCCTAGCAAAATTGATTCTTCTTTCATAAACATATTTGCTAGATTGAATAATCTTGAGACCAGCACCGCTAGTTTGAAAGATTGCTATAATACGCTTAGAGAGCATCACAACTATGTTCCAATAAACTCTGAACCCTCCGAATGGCTTCCCACAGTAAAGATTGCTATAAACAATGAAACTTTTCATGCTTGCTGTGATATCATGTTTGAATTCTGTCTTATGCCCAAAGATATTTATGAATCTTTGAATCTTTGGGGGCTTTCTGAAGGAGGAGAAGAAATTTTTCTTGCTAATAATGCCACAATATTACCCATTGGAATAACTGAGGGAGTGTTTACAAAGATCCTAGGGAAAATGGTTTCTACTAATTATCTTGTTATTGAATGTGTAAGAAAAGGACAAATCATACTTGGAAGATCCCTATTGAAGCTCCTTGGAGCAATAATAGATCTGGAAAAGGGCACCATGCACTTTGTTTATCCACCAAGCATTCACAAATTCCCCAAGGTTAATAATAAAAGTAAGAGAGGTAAGGGCAAGAAATTTGGTTTTAATGCTTCTTCAAACACTTGATCCTTTTTCTTGCTTCTTATGCCTAACTTAAAGGCGTTAAAGAAAAGTACTTATTGGGAGATAACCCAAAACTTTTAGATGAGTCTTGGAAGTTATTAATTCAGTAATAACCGCTCCTTATCCTTTTTATTTGCTTTTTGTGCCAAGAGTAACCTCTAATTAGAGAGAAGTAATGATTGGGAAAGTTACTATCCCGAAACAGATTTCAGTGCTTCACCATAAAAAATCGTGTAAAATATCTGTACATCCTTTTGAGGCATGAATTTTTATGATTCTGCCCCAGGTTGTTATCTAACTTTCGTTAGTTCAACACTTTTTGATTTGAGCAACAGAAGGTCTTCGAACAAATTCTTCTTTACCTACTGGTCTGTTTTGACAGATTTCTGCCATTTTCTGCATTTGCTTCTTGTTGGTTCCTTTTTTTAGTTCTTTTGGGGAATTGAGATTTTTGAGGGAAGTTCTATAGTAGCTAGTGTTATAATTTAAGTTTTATTGGTGTTCTAACTGAACCTAAATGCCTATTATCTTGAGTGTACTAATGTTGCTAATAAAGATTGTGTGAAGTTTTGTATGAAAGAAAAATTTTAGGTGTATGGAAGGAATGAGTAATGAGATGAAGGATGGACTGAGGCTCAAGCTTGGGGATGCCACACGTGTCACCCCAAGAAATATCCAAGAAGTACAAGCGTCAAAGCTTGGGGATGCCCAAGGCATCCCCTCTTCCTCAATAAAAATCCCAGGTTTCTTCCAAACGCTTCGTTTTATTGTTTCATGCACAATTGTGTTGTTCTTGTTTCATGCACAATTATTGTTTCATCCCCTCTTCTTTTTCATTTTCGTTTTGTTTTTTCATTTACTTAGTTTGCTTAGTTTGATGAATCAATTGGTTGGACCCCCTCTTTCATACATTGGTTTTCAAATAGTTTGGTTTGGATTGGAAAAGAGTAGGAAAAGTTCATGCTTAAGTGGTAAAGAGAGCTTGTTTTTGACTGTGGCATATGCTTTGTCATGCCGTGATTTGTATTGTTTTGGCTTTATTCTTAGTATTATTTGTTGTAGCATGACTTGTTATAAACAATTGATATTTCTTAATGTGCCTTTGAAGAATCATGCATTGTTTTAGCATATTAAAGCATAGTATTGTGGTATTCTTCTTTGATGCTTTATCTGGGTTGACTTGGCACATGCTCACACCATGTTATGCCTACCCCAAGTCACCATAGCCTTTATGATCCTTTAGTTTTCAACTTGTAGTATCACTTTATGCTTTGATCAATGATGTTTTGTCGCTCTGCATGATTATGGCCATTATTGCTCTCTTAGTTTGTCACTCCCAGTCTTTTGCTAGCCTCCATAACCAAGTATGAGTTCTACTCATGCATCCAACTCCTAAAACCAAGTTATTCCAAAGAGTCCACCATACCTACCTACTAGCATATGCTATTACAAGTATATTCATGTTTTTGTCTACCTTCCAAATTAAACTTGTTATGAGAAAACTAGTGATTAAAGCTCTCACGAACTTGATGGCACACTTTACTTTTTTGCATTTAATAAACTTGAACCATTGCGTCCATTTTTGTTGCATATATTCTTAGGCTTTATAAGTTGAAATTAGCAGAACCATGTATTATGGGGAACGCTTTCAACATTGCACCTGTACTTTGTACCCCGTTGATATCATGTTCTTTTGCTTATGGATCTCGGCGGTGTGAATTAAAAGGGGAACTTGTAAGATCATGGAGTTTGTATTTGTGTTAGAGAAACGCCTGGGCCGCTAGCCTAAGCCATGCCTAATCATGGTGGAAACTTGCAGCATAACCATAATGAGCACTCTATGAAGCATCCTCAATAAAAACCTATGCAAATAGCAAATAAAAAGATTGTTGAGATGCTCATTGTCTGCTTGCCTTGCCATTTTGATTATGGGATAGCTCCTGTATCCTGTGCAAGGCGAACCCCATTGGCGGTTCTCTATGATACATATGTACTTACAATGACAAGAGCTTACTTGTGACTAAAGTTGAGTAGCATGAGGTTCGGTCTTCATAAATAAGGGGCATGAGATTTTGGTTTATAACTTGTCAAGCATATCCTCTTAGTTGTGTCATTTTAACCTTAATCACCTTCAAGATGCTTATGATAGGGGCAATGAGAGCTGAAAGCTAATAAGTACCATAATTTTTGGAAGCTCTTTATGAGACTTGAATCCCTACTTCCTTCTATGAAGGCCTTTCTTTTACTTTTATGTTGAGTCTCCACCTTCTACCTTTATGCACCTACTTTCAGAGCATAGTGGCCATTCTTAGTTCCATGTGCATTGTCCCAAGACTTGTTGATTGATGCATACCTTGACATTGCTTGTTTTAAACTATTTGTATCTAGTTACTCTTATAAACTTTGAAGGTGTCATATGCATTTATGTATGCTACTCTATGAGGGACAAGCTGAATGCCACTATGCTATGTTTTCTTTATGTGAAAAAAACAAACGTCTTGCAAAGCAGTGTTATTCATGAATCTTTTGTTTGTGCCTTGCAACATAGTTTCTTTGTCTTATTGCTAGAACTTTGTCTTTCATGTTATGATTTAAGTACTATGATCCTAGCTTTGAATGTTTTACAAATACTTTGATCAAGTTTATGATGGTGCATGTCACCTCAAAAATTATTCTTTCTTTTTGATCACTTACCTACTCGAGGACGAGCAGGAGTTAAGCTTGGGGATGTTGATATGTTCCAAACATATCCATAATTTTTGATGTTCCATGCTTGGTTTTATCTACTTTATTATGTTTTGTCCACACTTTGGAGTGCTTTTCATATGATTTCTTGGACTAACCTATTAATAAGAACCACAGTGCCAGCTGCCTATTTTCTGCTGTTTTTGGTTCCAGGAAAGTCAGAAAATGAATATTCTCGGAATTGGACGGGACAAAAGCCAAAGTCAGTTTTTCACCGAGGGACACCTGGAGCCAGAATACGAGACGGAGAGGGGTTGGGGCCCGGCCACACCACCTGGCTGCGCGGCTAGGCCTGGCCCGCGCTAGGGGGTGGACTGGCTTCCCCAGGCACTCCCTCGGCCTCTCCTTCCGCCTATAAGTTGCCTCTGATACGGAAACTCTAAGTACCCGATCAAAATTCCACGAAAGAGTCTGTAGCCGCCGTCATCTCCATCCCTAGATCGGGAGGGATCTGAAGCTCTTCTCGGCACCTTGCCGGAGAGGGGAATTCACCCTAGAGGCCTTCTTCATCATCATGCAAGCCTCCGGTGTGATGCGTGAGTAGTTCATCTCTGGACTATGGGTCCATGTAGTAGCTAGATGGCTAGTTCTCCTCCTTTGTGCTATCATGTTTAGATCTTGTGAGCTCCGTTCATGATCAAGATCATCTATTTGTAATTCGACATGTTGTGTTTGCGGGGATCCGATGGATATTGAGATGCTATTTCAGATTAATTATTGATTCTATCATGTCTTTTTTATTTCTGACCTTGCATGCTTTCCGTTGTTAGTAGCTATCTTGGCCAAGTCGATGCTAGCAACTCCAAGAGTTAGTATTTATGCTCGATAGTGGGTTCATGCCTCTGGTAATCTGGGGAAGTGACAGAAATCTCTAAGGTACTAGATGTGCTGTTGCAACTAGGGAGAAAACAACAATCCTTTGTTCATAGAACAATCGTATTGTTTACTTTCCACGCAATTCGTTATCTGTTGCTTGCAACTTAATACTGGAGGGGGTTCGGATGATAACCCGAAGGTGGATTATTAGTCATAGATGCAGTTGGATGGCGGTCTATATATAATGTTGTAATGCCCAATCGAATCTCAAAGGAGTCAAGATGAGTAGTATATGCTTGTATGCTTTCTTGATGTTTGTCAATTGCCCCGCTGTAATTTGTTCACCCAACATGTTATCTATCTTAAGGAGAGCCACCTCTAGTGAACTATGGACCCCGGTCCTTTCTTTTACTATCAATCTACAACAACTATTTACTGCTTTGTGTTTACTTTCTGAAAACTATTACTTTCTTCCACTCGATACGTTTAATCCTTTGTTTCAGCAAAACCGGTTAGATTGACAACCTCATCGCAAGTTGGGGACAAAGTTATGTGGTTGTGTTGCGCAAGTCTCCATGTTGCTGCTAGCACCGATAGTGCGCCCTGCCAAAATTCAGCTAGCTCCTAATGGATTGATAACCTTGGTTTCATAACTGAGGGAAACTTACTGCTGTGCTCATCATACCTTCCTCTTGGGGTTCCCCAACGAGCTCCTTAATACACGAGTCAGCAAACACACATGCAATGACACCGGTAGATCCATATGTGGTTTGTGAGAACAACACACATCCAATGACTCTAGATGTGGTTTGTGAAAAGAACACACATGCAATGACACTGGTGGATCCATATGTGGTTTGTGAGAAGAACACACATCCAATGACACTGGTGGATCCATATGTGGTTTTTGATAAGAACACACATGCAATCACACTGGGTGTTGTTCATGAAAAGAACACACATCCAATGACACTTGTGGATCCTTATGTGGTTTGTGAAAAGAACACACATGCAATGACTGTAGATGTGGTCTGTGGGAAGAACACACATGCAATGACTATGGTGGATCCATATGTGGTTCGTGAGAAGAATAGACATCCAATGACTCTAGATGTGGTTTGTGAAAATAACACACATGCAATGACACTGGTGGATCCATATGTTTTGTGAGAAGAACACACATCCAATGACACTGCTGGATCCATATATGGTTTCTGAGAAGAACACACATGCAATGACACTGGGTGTGGTTCATGAAAAGAACACACATCCAATGACACTGGTGGATCCTTATGTGGTTTGTGAAAAGAAAACACATGCAATGACTCTAGATGTGGTTTGTGAGAAGAACACACATGCAATGACACTGGTGCATCCATATGTGGTTTGTGAGAAGAACACACATCCAATGAGACTAGTGGATCCATATGTGGTTTCTGAGAAGAACACACATACAATGACACTTGGTGTGGTTCATGAAAACAACACAAATCCAATGAACTCTGGTGGATCCATATGTGGTTTGTGAGAAGAACACACATGCAATGACTTTACCTGTGGTTGGTGAGAAGAACACACATGCAATCACACTGTTGGATCAATATGTGGTTTGCGAGAAGAACACACATCCAATGACACTGGTGGATCCATGTGTGGTTTGTGACAAGAACACACATGCAAAACACACATGCAATGACACTGGTGGATCCATATGTGGTCTATAGAAAGAACAGACATGCAATGACACTAGCTATGGTTAATGAAAAGAATAGACATGCAATGACTCTGATGGATCCATATGTGGTTTGTGAAAATAACACACATGCAACGGCTCTAGCTGTGCTTAATGAAAAGAACACACATGCAATGACTGGTGGATCCATTTGGTTTGTGAACAGCACACACATGCAATGACTCTGGTGGATCGACATGTGGTTTGTGAAAAGAAAACACATGCAATGACACTGGTGGACCAATGTGGTTTGTGAGAATAACAGACATGCAATGAACTCTGGTGGATCCATGTGTGGTTTGTGAGAAGAACACACATGCAATGACATTGGGTGTGGTTCATGAAAATAACAAACATCCAGTGACACTAGTGGATCCTTATGTGGTTTGTGAAAAGAACACACATGCAATGACTCTAGATGTTGTTTGTGAGAAGAACACACATTCAATGACACTGGTGGATCCATATGTGGTTTGTGAAAATAACACACATTTCAATAACTCTAGATGTGGTTTGTGAAAAGAACACACATGCAATGACACTGGTGGATCCATATGTGGTTTGTGAGAAGAACACACATGCAATAACACTGGGTGTGGTTCATGAAAAAAAACACATCCAATGACACTAGTGGATCCTTATGTGGTTTGTGAAAAGAACACACATGTAATGACTGTAGATGTGGTTTGTGAGAAGAACACACATGCAACGACATTGGTGGATCCATATGTGGTTTATGAGAAGAACACACATGCGATGATACTGGTTGTGGTTCATGAAAAGAACACACATCCAATGACACTGGTGGATCCTTATGTGGTTTGTGAAAAGAACACACATGCAATGACTCGGGTGGATCCACATGTGGTTTGTGAAAAGAACACACATGCAATGACACTGGTGGATCCATATGTGGTTTGTGAAAAGAACAGACATCCAATGACATTAGTGGATCCATATGTGGTTTGTGAGAAGAACACACATGCAATGACTCTAGATGTGGTTTGTGAGAAGAACACACATGCAATGACACTGGTGGATACATAAGTGGTTTGTGAGAAGAACACACATCCAATGACACTGGTGGATCCATGTGTGGTTTGTGAGAAGAGCACACATGAAATGACACTGGGTGTGGTTCATGAAAAGAACACACATCCAATGACACTGGTGGATCCTTATGTGGTTTGTGAAAAGAACACACATGCAATGACTCTATATGTGGTTTGTGAGAAGAACACACATGCAATGACACTGGTGGATCCATATGTTGTTTGTGAGAAGAACACACATCCAATGACACTAGTGGATCCATGTGTGGTTTGTGAGAACAACACACATCCAATGACATTGGGTGTGGTTCATGGAAAGAACACACATCCAATGAACTATGGTGGATCCATATGTGGTTTGTGAGAAGGACACACATGCAATGACTCTAGCTGTGGTTTGTGAAAAGAACACACATGCAATCACACTGGTGGATCCATATGTGGTTTGTGTGAAGAACACATCCAATGACACTGGTGGATCCATGTGTGGTTTGTGAGAAGAACACACATGCAATAACACTGGTGGATCCATATGTGGTCTATGGAAAGAACACACTTGCAATGACATTAGCTGTGGTTAATGAAAAGAACAGACATGCAATGACTCTGATGGATCCATATGTGGTTTGTGAAAAGAACACACATGCAATGACTCTAGTTGTGGTTAATGAAAAGAACACACATGCAATGACTCTGGTGGATCCATGTGGTTTGTGAAAAGAACACACATGCAATGAATCTAGCTATGGTTAATGAAAAGAACACACATCGAATGACACTGGTGGATCCATATGTCGTTTGTGAAAAGAACAGACATGCAATGAACTCTGGTGTGGTTCATGAAAAGAACCCACATCCAATAACACTGGTGGATCCTTATGTGGTTTGTGAGAAGAACACACATGCAATGACACTGGTTGTGGTTCATGAAACGAAAACACATCCAATGACACTGGTGTATCCTTATGTGGTTTGTGGAAAGAACAGACATGCAATGACTCTAGCTATGGTTAATGAAAAGAACAGACATGCAATGACACTCGTGGATCCATGTGTGTTTTGTGAGAAGAACACACATGCAATGACACTGGGTGTGGTTCATGAAAAGAACACATCCAATGACATTGGTGGATCCTTATGTGGTTTGTGCGAAGAACACACATTTAATGACACTTGGTGTGGTTCATGAAAACAACACACATCCAATGAACTCTGGTGGATCCATATGTGGTTTGTGAGAAGAACACACATGCAATGACTCTAGCTGTGGTTGGTGAGAAGAACACACATGCAATCACACTGTTGGATCCATATGTGGTTTGTGAGAAGAACACACATCCAATTACACTGGTGGATCCATGTGTGGTTTGTGAGAAGAACACACATGCAATGACCTTTGGTGGATCCATATGTGGTCTATAGAAAGAACAGATATGCAATGACACTAGCTATGGTTAATGAAAAGAACAGACGTGCAATGACTCTGATGGATCCATATGTGGTTTGTGAAAAGAACACACATGCAACGGCTCTAGTTGTGCTTAATGAAAAGAACACACATGCAATGACTGGTGGATCCATTTGGTTTGTGAACAGAACACACATGCAATGACTCTGGTGGATCGACATGTGGTTTGTGAAAAGAAAACACATGCAATGACACTGGTGGACCAATGTGGTTTGTGAGAATAACGAACATGCAATGAACTCTGGTGGATCCATGTGTAGTTTGTGAGAAGAACACACATGCAATGACATTGAGTGTGGTTTGTGAAAATAACAAACATCCAGTGACACTAGTGGATCCTTATGTGGTTTGTGAAAAGAACACACATGCAATGACTCTTGATGTTGTTTGTGAGAATAACACACATTCAATGACACTGGTGGATCCATATTTGGTTTGTGAAAATAACACACATTTCAATAACTCTAGATGTGGTTTGTGAAAAGAACACACATGAAATGACACTGGTGGATCCATATGTGGTTTGTGAGAACAACACACATGCAATAACACTGGGTGTGGTTCATGAAAAAAACACATCCAATGACACTGGTGGATCCTTATGTGGTTTGTGAAAAGAACACACATGTAATGACTGTAGATGTGGTTTGTGAGAAGAACACACATGCAACGACATTGGTGGATCCATATGTGGTTTATGAGAAGAACACACATGCGATGATCTGGTTGTGGTTCATGAAAAGCACACATCCAATGACACTGGTGGATCCTTATGTGGTTTGTGAAAAGAACACACATGCAATGACTCAGGTGGATCCACATGTGGTTTGTGAAAAGAACACACATGCAATGACACTGGCGGATCCATATGTGGTTTGTGAAAAGAACACACATCCAATGACATTGGTGGATCCATATGTGGTTTGTGAGAAGAACACACATGCAATCACTCTAGATGTGGTTTGTGAGAAGAACACAAATGCAATGACACTGGTGGATACATAAGTGGTTTGTGAGAAGAACACACATGCAATGACATTGAGTGTGGTTTGTGAAAATAACAAACATCCAGTGACACTAGTGGATCCTTATGTGGTTTGTGAAAAGAACACACATGCAATGACTCTTGATGTTGTTTGTGAGAATAAAACACATTCAATGACACTGGTGGATCCATATTTGGTTTGTGAAAATAACACACATTTCAATAACTCTAGATGTGGTTTGTGAAAAGAACACACATGCAATGACACTGGTGGATCCATATGTGGTTTGTGAGAACAACACACATGCAATAACACCGGTGTGGTTGGGTGTGGTTCATGAAAAAAACACATCCAATGACACTGGTGGATCCTTATGTGGTTTGTGAAAAGAACACACATGTAATGACTGTAGATGTGGTTTGTGAGAAGAACACACATGCAACGACATTGGTGGATCCATATGTGGTTTATGAGAAGAACACACATGCGATGATACTGGTTGTGGTTCATGAAAAGAGCACACATCCAATGACACTGGTGGATCCTTATGTGGTTTGTGAAAAGAACACACATGCAATGACTCAGGTGGATCCACATGTGGTTTGTGAAAAGAACACACATGCAATGACACTGGCGCATCCATATGTGGTTTGTGAAAAGAACACACATCCAATGACATTGGTGGATCCATATGTGGTTTGTGAGAAGAACACACATGCAATCACTCTAGATGTGGTTTGTGAGAAGAACACAAATGCAATGACACTGGTGGATACATAAGTGGTTTGTGAGAAGAACACACATGCAATGACATTGAGTGTGGTTTGTGAAAATAACAAACATCCAGTGACACTAGTGGATCCTTATGTGGTTTGTGAAAAGAACACACATGCAATGACTCTTGATGTTGTTTGTGAGAATAACACACATTCAATGACACTGGTGGATCCATATTTGGTTTGTGAAAATAACACACATTTCAATAACTGTAGATTTGGTTTGTGAAAAGAACACACATGCAATGACACTGGTGGATCCATATGTGGTTTGTGAGAACAACACACATGCAATAACACTGGGTGTGGTTCATGAAAAAAACACATCCAATGACACTGGTGGATCCTTATGTGGTTTGTGAAAAGAACACACATGTAATGACTGTAGATGTGGTTTGTGAGAAGAACACACATGCAACGACATTGGTGGATCCATATGTGGTTTATGAGAAGAACACACATGCGATGATACTGGTTGTGGTTCATGAAAAGAGCACACATCCAATGACACTGGTGGATCCTTATGTGGTTTGTGAAAAGAACACACATGCAATGACTCAGGTGGATCCACATGTGGTTTGTGAAAAGAACACACATGCAATGACACTGGCGGATCCATATGTGGTTTGTGAAAAGAACACACATCCAATGACATTGGTGGATCCATATGTGGTTTGTGAGAAGAACAAACATGCAATCACTCTAGATGTGGTTTGTGAGAAGAACACAAATGCAATGACACTGGTGGATACATAAGTGGTTTGTGAGAAGAACTCACATCCAATGACACTGGTGGATCCATGTGCGGTTTGTGAGAAGAACACACATGAAATGACACTGGGTGTGGTTCATGAAAAGAACACACATCCAATGACACTGGTGGATCCTTATGTGGTTTGTGAAAAGAACACACATGCAATGACTCTATATGTGGTTTGTGAGAAGAACACACATGCAATGACACTGGTGGATCCATATGTTGTTTGTGATAAGAACACACATCCAATGACACTAGTGGATCCATGTGTGGTTTGTGAGAACAACACACATCCAATGACATTAGGTGTGGTTCATGGAAAGAACACACATCCAATGAACTCTGGTGGATCCATATGTGGTTTGTGAGAAGGACACACATGCAATGACTCTAGCTGTGGTTTGTGAAAAGAACACACATGCAATCACACTGGTGGATCCATATGTGGTTTGTGAGAAGAACACACATCCAATGACACTAGTGGATCCATGTGTGGTTTGTGAGAAGAACACACATGCAATGACACTGGTGGATCCATATGTGGTCTGTGGAAAGAACAGACATGCAATGACACTAGCTGTGGTTAATGAAAAGAACAGACATGCAATGACTTTGATGGATCCATACTCTAGTTGTGGTTAATGAAAAGAACACACATGCAATGACTCTGGTGGATCCATGTGGTTTGTGAAAAGAACACACATGCAATGAATCTAGCTATGGTTAATGAAAAGAACACACATCGAATGACACTGGTGGATCCATATGTCGTTTGTGAAAAGAATGACATGCAATGAACTGGTGTGGTTCATGAAAAGAACCCACATCCAATAACACTTGGTGGATCCTTATGTGGTTTGTGAGAAGAACACACATGCAATGACACTGGTTGTGGTTCATGAAACGAAAACACATCCAATGACACTGGTGTATCCTTATGTGGTTTGTGGAAAGAACAGACATGCAATGACTCTAGCTATGGTTAATGAAAAGAACAGACATGCAATGACACTCGTGGATCCATGTGTGTTTTGTGAGAAGAACACACATGCAATGACACTGGGTGTGGTTCATAAAAAGAACACACGTCCAATGACATTGGTGGATCCTTATGTGGTTTGTGCGAAGAACACACATGCAATGACACTTTGTGTGGTTCATGAAAACAACACACATCCAATGAACTCTGGTGGATCCATATGTGGTTTGTGAGAAGAACACACATGCAATGACTCTAGCTGTGGTTGGTGAGAAGAACACACATGCAATCACACTGTTGGATCAATATGTGGTTTGTGAGAAGAACACACATCCAATTACACTGGTGGATCCATGTGTGGTTTGTGAGAAGAACACACATGCAATGACACTGGTGGATCCATATGTGGTCTATAGAAAGAACAGATATGCAATGACACTAGCTATGGTTAATGAAAAGAACAGACGTGCAATGACTCTGATGGATCCATATGTGGTTTGTGAAAAGAACACACATGAAACGGCTCTAGTTGTGCTTAATGAAAAGAACACACATGCAATGACTGGTGGATCCATTTGGTTTGTGAACAGCACACACATGCAATGACTCTGGTGGATCGACATGTGGTTTGTGAAAAGAAAACACATGCAATGACACTGGTGGACCAATGTGGTTTGTGAGAATAACAGACATGCAATGAACTCTGGTGGATCCATGTGTGGTTTGTGAGAAGAACACACATGCAATGACATTGGGTGTGGTTCATGAAAATAACAAACATCCAGTGACACTAGTGGATCCTTATGTGGTTTGTGAAAAGAACACACATGCAATGACTCTAGATGTTGTTTGTGAGAAGAACACACATTCAATGACACTGGTGGATCCATATGTGGTTTGTGAAAATAACACACATTTCAATAACTCTAGATGTGGTTTGTGAAAAGAACACACATGCAATGACACTGGTGGATCCATATGTGGTTTGTGAGAAGAACACACATGCAATAACACTGGGTGTGGTTCATGAAAAAAAACACATCCAATGACACTAGTGGATCCTTATGTGGTTTGTGAAAAGAACACACATGTAATGACTGTAGATGTGGTTTGTGAGAAGAACACACATGCAACGACATTGGTGGATCCATATGTGGTTTATGAGAAGAACACACATGCGATGATACTGGTTGTGGTTCATGAAAAGAACACACATCCAATGACACTGGTGGATCCTTATGTGGTTTGTGAAAAGAACACACATGCAATGACTCGGGTGGATCCACATGTGGTTTGTGAAAAGAACACACATGCAATGACACTGGTGGATCCATATGTGGTTTGTGAAAAGACATCCAATGACACTAGTGGATCCATATGTGGTTTGTGAGAAGAACACACATGCAATGACTCTAGATGTGGTTTGTGAGAAGAACACACATGCAATGACACTGGTGGATACATAAGTGGTTTGTGAGAAGAACACACATCCAATGACACTGGTGGATCCATGTGTGGTTTGTGAGAAGAGCACACATGAAATGACACTGGGTGTGGTTCATGAAAAGAACACACATCCAATGACACTGGTGGATCCTTATGTGGTTTGTGAAAAGAACACACATGCAATGACTCTATATGTGGTTTGTGAGAAGAACACACATGCAATGACACTGGTGGATCCATATGTTGTTTGTGAGAAGAACACACATCCAATGACACTAGTGGATCCATGTGTGGTTTGTGAGAACAACACACATCCAATGACATTGGGTGTGGTTCATGGAAAGAACACACATCCAATGAACTATGGTGGATCCATATGTGGTTTGTGAGAAGGACACACATGCAATGACTCTAGCTGTGGTTTGTGAAAAGAACACACATGCAATCACACTGGTGGATCCATATGTGGTTTGTGTGAAGAACACATCCAATGACACTGGTGGATCCATGTGTGGTTTGTGAGAAGAACACACATGCAATAACACTGGTGGATCCATATGTGGTCTATGGAAAGAACACACTTGCAATGACATTAGCTGTGGTTAATGAAAAGAACAGACATGCAATGACTCTGATGGATCCATATGTGGTTTGTGAAAAGAACACACATGCAATGACTCTAGTTGTGGTTAATGAAAAGAACACACATGCAATGACTCTGGTGGATCCATGTGGTTTGTGAAAAGAACACACATGCAATGAATCTAGCTATGGTTAATGAAAAGAACACACATCGAATGACACTGGTGGATCCATATGTCGTTTGTGAAAAGAACAGACATGCAATGAACTCTGGTGTGGTTCATGAAAAGAACCCACATCCAATAACACTGGTGGATCCTTATGTGGTTTGTGAGAAGAACACACATGCAATGACACTGGTTGTGGTTCATGAAACGAAAACACATCCAATGACACTGGTGTATCCTTATGTGGTTTGTGGAAAGAACAGACATGCAATGACTCTAGCTATGGTTAATGAAAAGAACAGACATGCAATGACACTCGTGGATCCATGTGTGTTTTGTGAGAAGAACACACATGCAATGACACTGGGTGTGGTTCATGAAAAGAACACACGTCCAATGACATTGGTGGATCCTTATGTGGTTTGTGCGAAGAACACACATTTAATGACACTTGGTGTGGTTCATGAAAACAACACACATCCAATGAACTCTGGTGGATCCATATGTGGTTTGTGAGAAGAACACACATGCAATGACTCTAGCTGTGGTTGGTGAGAAGAACACACATGCAATCACACTGTTGGATCCATATGTGGTTTGTGAGAAGAACACACATCCAATTACACTGGTGGATCCATGTGTGGTTTGTGAGAAGAACACACATGCAATGACACTGGTGGATCCATATGTGGTCTATAGAAAGAACAGATATGCAATGACACTAGCTATGGTTAATGAAAAGAACAGACGTGCAATGACTCTGATGGATCCATATGTGGTTTGTGAAAAGAACACACATGCAACGGCTCTAGTTGTGCTTAATGAAAAGAACACACATGCAATGACTGGTGGATCCATTTGGTTTGTGAACAGAACACACATGCAATGACTCTGGTGGATCGACATGTGGTTTGTGAAAAGAAAACACATGCAATGACACTGGTGGACCAATGTGGTTTGTGAGAATAACGAACATGCAATGAACTCTGGTGGATCCATGTGTAGTTTGTGAGAAGAACACACATGCAATGACATTGAGTGTGGTTTGTGAAAATAACAAACATCCAGTGACACTAGTGGATCCTTATGTGGTTTGTGAAAAGAACACACATGCAATGACTCTTGATGTTGTTTGTGAGAATAACACACATTCAATGACACTGGTGGATCCATATTTGGTTTGTGAAAATAACACACATTTCAATAACTCTAGATGTGGTTTGTGAAAAGAACACACATGAAATGACACTGGTGGATCCATATGTGGTTTGTGAGAACAACACACATGCAATAACAGGTGTGGTTCATGAAAAAAACACATCCAATGACACTGGTGGATCCTTATGTGGTTTGTGAAAAGAACACACATGTAATGACTGTAGATGTGGTTTGTGAGAAGAACACACATGCAACGACATTGGTGGATCCATATGTGGTTTATGAGAAGAACACACATGCGATGATACTGGTTGTGGTTCATGAAAAGAGCACACATCCAATGACACTGGTGGATCCTTATGTGGTTTGTGAAAAGAACACACATGCAATGACTCAGGTGGATCCACATGTGGTTTGTGAAAAGAACACACATGCAATGACACTGGCGGATCCATATGTGGTTTGTGAAAAGAACACACATCCAATGACATTGGTGGATCCATATGTGGTTTGTGAGAAGAACACACATGCAATCACTCTAGATGTGGTTTGTGAGAAGAACACAAATGCAATGACACTGGTGGATACATAAGTGGTTTGTGAGAAGAACACACATGCAATGACATTGAGTGTGGTTTGTGAAAATAACAAACATCCAGTGACACTAGTGGATCCTTATGTGGTTTGTGAAAAGAACACACATGCAATGACTCTTGATGTTGTTTGTGAGAATAACACACATTCAATGACACTGGTGGATCCATATTTGGTTTGTGAAAATAACACACATTTCAATAACTCTAGATGTGGTTTGTGAAAAGAACACACATGCAATGACACTGGTGGATCCATATGTGGTTTGTGAGAACAACACACATGCAATAACACTGGGTGTGGTTCATGAAAAAAACACATCCAATGACACTGGTGGATCCTTATGTGGTTTGTGAAAAGAACACACATGTAATGACTGTAGATGTGGTTTGTGAGAAGAACACACATGCAACGACATTGGTGGATCCATATGTGGTTTATGAGAAGAACACACATGCGATGATACTGGTTGTGGTTCATGAAAAGAGCACACATCCAATGACACTGGTGGATCCTTATGTGGTTTGTGAAAAGAACACACATGCAATGACTCAGGTGGATCCACATGTGGTTTGTGAAAAGAACACACATGCAATGACACTGGCGCATCCATATGTGGTTTGTGAAAAGAACACACATCCAATGACATTGGTGGATCCATATGTGGTTTGTGAGAAGAACACACATGCAATCACTCTAGATGTGGTTTGTGAGAAGAACACAAATGCAATGACACTGGTGGATACATAAGTGGTTTGTGAGAAGAACACACATGCAATGACATTGAGTGTGGTTTGTGAAAATAACAAACATCCAGTGACACTAGTGGATCCTTATGTGGTTTGTGAAAAGAACACACATGCAATGACTCTTGATGTTGTTTGTGAGAATAACACACATTCAATGACACTGGTGGATCCATATTTGGTTTGTGAAAATAACACACATTTCAATAACTGTAGATTTGGTTTGTGAAAAGAACACACATGCAATGACACTGGTGGATCCATATGTGGTTTGTGAGAACAACACACATGCAATAACACTGGGTGTGGTTCATGAAAAAAACACATCCAATGACACTGGTGGATCCTTATGTGGTTTGTGAAAAGAACACACATGTAATGACTGTAGATGTGGTTTGTGAGAAGAACACACATGCAACGACATTGGTGGATCCATATGTGGTTTATGAGAAGAACACACATGCGATGATACTGGTTGTGGTTCATGAAAAGAGCACACATCCAATGACACTGGTGGATCCTTATGTGGTTTGTGAAAAGAACACACATGCAATGACTCAGGTGGATCCACATGTGGTTTGTGAAAAGAACACACATGCAATGACACTGGCGGATCCATATGTGGTTTGTGAAAAGAACACACATCCAATGACATTGGTGGATCCATATGTGGTTTGTGAGAAGAACAAACATGCAATCACTCTAGATGTGGTTTGTGAGAAGAACACAAATGCAATGACACTGGTGGATACATAAGTGGTTTGTGAGAAGAACTCACATCCAATGACACTGGTGGATCCATGTGCGGTTTGTGAGAAGAACACACATGAAATGACACTGGGTGTGGTTCATGAAAAGAACACACATCCAATGACACTGGTGGATCCTTATGTGGTTTGTGAAAAGAACACACATGCAATGACTCTATATGTGGTTTGTGAGAAGAACACACATGCAATGACACTGGTGGATCCATATGTTGTTTGTGATAAGAACACACATCCAATGACACTAGTGGATCCATGTGTGGTTTGTGAGAACAACACACATCCAATGACATTAGGTGTGGTTCATGGAAAGAACACACATCCAATGAACTCTGGTGGATCCATATGTGGTTTGTGAGAAGGACACACATGCAATGACTCTAGCTGTGGTTTGTGAAAAGAACACACATGCAATCACACTGGTGGATCCATATGTGGTTTGTGAGAAGAACACACATCCAATGACACTAGTGGATCCATGTGTGGTTTGTGAGAAGAACACACATGCAATGACACTGGTGGATCCATATGTGGTCTGTGGAAAGAACAGACATGCAATGACACTAGCTGTGGTTAATGAAAAGAACAGACATGCAATGACTTTGATGGATCCATACTCTAGTTGTGGTTAATGAAAAGAACACACATGCAATGACTCTGGTGGATCCATGTGGTTTGTGAAAAGAACACACATGCAATGAATCTAGCTATGGTTAATGAAAAGAACACACATCGAATGACACTGGTGGATCCATATGTCGTTTGTGAAAAGAACAGACATGCAATGAACTCTGGTGTGGTTCATGAAAAGAACCCACATCCAATAACACTGGTGGATCCTTATGTGGTTTGTGAGAAGAACACACATGCAATGACACTGGTTGTGGTTCATGAAACGAAAACACATCCAATGACACTGGTGTATCCTTATGTGGTTTGTGGAAAGAACAGACATGCAATGACTCTAGCTATGGTTAATGAAAAGAACAGACATGCAATGACACTCGTGGATCCATGTGTGTTTTGAGAAGAACACATGCAATGACACTGGGTGTGGTTCATAAAAAGAACACACGTCCAATGACATTGGTGGATCCTTATGTGGTTTGTGCGAAGAACACACATGCAATGACACTTTGTGTGGTTCATGAAAACAACACACATCCAATGAACTCTGGTGGATCCATATGTGGTTTGTGAGAAGAACACACATGCAATGACTCTAGCTGTGGTTGGTGAGAAGAACACACATGCAATCACACTGTTGGATCAATATGTGGTTTGTGAGAAGAACACACATCCAATTACACTGGTGGATCCATGTGTGGTTTGTGAGAAGAACACACATGCAATGACACTGGTGGATCCATATGTGGTCTATAGAAAGAACAGATATGCAATGACACTAGCTATGGTTAATGAAAAGAACAGACGTGCAATGACTCTGATGGATCCATATGTGGTTTGTGAAAAGAACACACATGAAACGGCTCTAGTTGTGCTTAATGAAAAGAACACACATGCAATGACTGGTGGATCCATTTGGTTTGAATGAACACACATGCAATGACTGGTGGATCGACATGTGGTTTGTGAAAAGAAAACACATGCAATGACACTGGTGGACCAATGTGGTTTGTGAGAATAACGGACATGCAATGAACTCTGGTGGATCCATGTGTAGTTTGTGAGAAGAACACACATGCAATGACATTGAGTGTGGTTTGTGAAAATAACAAACATCCAGTGACACTAGTGGATCCTTATGTGGTTTGTGAAAAGAACACACATGCAATGACTCTTGATGTTGTTTGTGAGAATAACACACATTCAATGACACTGGTGGATCCATATTTGGTTTGTGAAAATAACACACATTTCAATAACTCTAGATGTGGTTTGTGAAAAGAACACACATGCAATGACACTGGTGGATCCATATGTGGTTTGTGAGAACAACACACATGCAATAACACTGGGTGTGGTTCATGAAAAAAACACATCCAATGACACTGGTGGATCCTTATGTGGTTTGTGAAAAGAACACACATGTAATGACTGTAGATGTGGTTTGTGAGAAGAACACACATGCAACGACATTGGTGGATCCATATGTGGTTTATGAGAAGAACACACATGCGATGATACTGGTTGTGGTTCATGAAAAGAGCACACATCCAATGACACTGGTGGATCCTTATGTGGTTTGTGAAAAAACACACATGCAATGACTCAGGTGGATCCACATGTGGTTTGTGAAAAGAACACACATGCAATGACACTGGCGGATCCATATGTGGTTTGTGAAAAGAACACACATCCAATGACATTGGTGGATCCATATGTGGTTTGTGAGAAGAACACACATGCAATCACTCTAAATGTGGTTTGTGAGAAGAACACAAATGCAATGACACTGGTGGATACATAAGTGGTTTGTGAGAAGAACACACATGCAATGACATTGAGTGTGGTTTGTGAAAATAACAAACATCCAAAGTGACACTAGTGGATCCTTATGTGGTTTGTGAAAAGAACACACATGCAATGACTCTTGATGTTGTTTGTGAGAATAACACACATTCAATGACACTGGTGGATCCATATTTGGTTTGTGAAAATAACACACATTTCAATAACTCTAGATGTGGTTTGTGAAAAGAACACACATGCAATGACACTGGTGGATCCATATGTGGTTTGTGAGAACAACACACATGCAATAACACTGGGTGTGGTTCATGAAAAAAACACATCCAATGACACTGGTGGATCCTTATGTGGTTTGTGAAAAGAACACACATGTAATGACTGTAGATGTGGTTTGTGAGAAGAACACACATGCAACGACATTGGTGGATCCATATGTGGTTTATGAGAAGAACACACATGCGATGATACTGGTTGTGGTTCATGAAAAGAGCACACATCCAATGACACTGGTGGATCCTTATGTGGTTTGTGAAAAGAACACACATGCAATGACTGGTGGATCCACATGTGGTTTGTGAAAAGAACACACATGCAATGACACCATGGATCGATATGTGGTTTGTGAAAAGAACACACATCCAATGACATTGGTGGATCCATATGTGGTTTGTGAGAAGAACACACATGCAATCACTCTAGATGTGGTTTGTGAGAAGAACACAAATGCAATGACACTGGTGGATACATAAGTGGTTTGTGAGAAGAACTCACATCCAATGACACTGGTGGATCCATGTGGTTTGTGAGAAGAACACACATGAAATGACACTGGGTGTGGTTCATGAAAAGAACACACATCCAGTGACACTGGTGGATCCTTATGTGGTTTGTGAAAAGAACACACATGCAATGACTCTATATGTGGTTTGTGAGAAGAACACACATGCAATGACACTGGTGGATCCATATGTTGTTTGTGATAAGAACACACATCCAATGACACTAGTGGATCCATGTGTGGTTTGTGAGAACAACACACATCCAATGACATTAGGTGTGGTTCATGGAAAGAACACACATCCAATGAACTCTGGTGGATCCATATGTGGTTTGTGAGAAGGACACACATGCAATGACTCTAGCTGTGGTTTGTGAAAAGAACACACATGCAATCACACCGTGGATCCATATGTGGTTTGTGAGAAGAACACACATCCAATGACACTAGTGGATCCATGTGTGGTTTGTGAGAAGAACACACATGCAATGACACTGGTGGATCCATATGTGGTCTGTGGAAAGAACAGACATGCAATGACACTAGCTGTGGTTAATGAAAAGAACAGACATGCAATGACTTTGATGGATCCATACTCTAGTTGTGGTTAATGAAAAGAACACACATGCAATGACTCTGGTGGATCCATGTGGTTTGTGAAAAGAACACACATGCAATGAATCTAGCTATGGTTAATGAAAAGAACACACTTGAATGACACTGGTGGATCCATATGTCGTTTGTGAAAAGAACAGACATGCAATGAACTCTGGTGTGGTTCATGAAAAGAACCCACATCCAATAACACTGGTGGATCCTTATGTGGTTTGTGAGAAGAACACACATGCAATGACACTGGTTGTGGTTCATGAAACGAAAACACATCCAATGACACTGGTGTATCCTTATGTGGTTTGTGGAAAGAACAGACATGCAATGACTCTAGCTATGGTTAATGAAAAGAACATACATGCAATGACACTCGTGGATCCATGTGTGTTTTGTGAGAAGAACACACATGCAATGACACTGGGTGTGGTTCATGAAAAGAACACACGTCCAATGTCATTGGTGGATCCTTATGTGGTTTGTGAGAAGAACACACATGCAATGATACTTGGTGTGGTTCATGAAAACAACACACATCCAATGAACTCTGGTGGATCCATATGTGGTTTGTGAGAAGAACACACATGCAATGACTCTAGCTGTGGTTGGTGAGAAGAACACACATGCAATCACACTGTTGGATCAATATGTGGTTTGTGAGAAGAACACACATCCAATGACACTGGTGGATCCATGTGTGGTTTGTGAGAAGAACACACATGCAAAACACACATGCAATGACACTGGTGGATCCATATGTGGTGTACAGAAAGAACAGATATGCAATGACACTAGCTATGGTTAATGAAAAGAACAGACATGCAATGACTCTGATGGATCCATATGTGGTTTGTGAAAAGAACACACATGCAACGGCTCTAGTTGTGCTTAATGAAAAGAACACACATGCAATGACTGGTGGATCCATTTGGTTTGTGAACAGAACACACATGCAATGACTCTGGTGGATTGACATGTGGTTTGTGAAAAGAAAACACATGCAATGACACTGGTGGACCAATGTGGTTTGTTTGAATAACAGACATGCAATGAACTCTGGTGGATCCATGTGTGGTTTGTGAGAAGAACACACATGCAATGACATTGAGTGTGGTTCATGAAAATAACAAACATCCAGTGACACTAGTGGATCCTTATGTGGTTTGTGAAAAGAACACACATGCAATGACTCTTGATGTTGTTTGTGAGAATAACACACATTCAATGACACTGGTGGATCCATATTTGGTTTGTGAAAATAACACACATTTCAATAACTCTAGATGTGGTTTGTGAAAAGAACACACATGCAATGACACTGGTGGATGCATATGTGGTTTGTGAGAAGAACACACATGCAATAACACTGGGTGTGGTTCATGAAAAAAAACACATCCAATGACACTGGTGGATCCTTATGTGGTTTGTGAAAAGAAAACACATGTAATGATTGTAGATGTGGTTTGTGAGAAGAACACACATGCAACGACATTGGTGGATCCATATGTGGTTTATGAGAAGAACACACATGCGATGATACTGGTTCTGGTTCATGAAAAGAGCACACATCCAATGACACTGGTGGATCCTTATGTGGTTTGTGAAAAGAACACACATGCAATGACTCGGGTGGATCCACATGTGGTTTGTGAAAAGAACACACATGCAATGACACTGGTGGATCCATATGTGGTTTGTGAAAAGAACACACATCCAATGACATTGGTGGATCCATATGTGGTTTGTGAGAAGAACACACATGCAATGACTCTAGATGTGGTTTGTGAGAAGTACACACATGCAATGACACTGGTGGATACATAAGTGGTTTGTGAGAAGAACTCACATCCAATGACACTAGTGGATCCATGTGCGGTTTGTGAGAAGAACACACATGAAATGACACTGGGTGTGGTTCATGAAAAGAACACACATCCAATGACACTGGTGGATCCTTATGTGGTTTGTGAAAAGAACACACATGCAATGACTCTATATGTGGTTTGTGAGAAGAACACACATGCAATGACACTGGTGGATCCATATGTTGTTTGTGAGAAGAACACACATCCAATGACACTAGTGGATCCATGTGTGGTTTGTGAGAACAACACACATCCAATGACATTGGGTGTGGTTCATGGAAAGAACACACATCCAATGAACTCTGGTGGATCCATATGTGGTTTGTGAGAAGGACACACATGCAATGACTCTAGTTGTGGTTTGTGAAAAGAACACACATGCAATCACACTGGTGGATCCATATGTGGTTTGTGAGAAGAACACACATCCAATGACACTGGTGGATCCATGTGTGGTTTGTGATAAGAACACACATGCAATGACACTGGTGGATCTATATGTGGTCTGTGGAAAGAACAGACATGCAATGACACTAGCTGTGGTTAATGACAAGAACAGACATGCAATGACTCTGATGGATCCATATGTGGTTTGTGAAAAGAACACACATGCAATGACTCTAGTTGTGGTTAATGAAAAGAACACACATGCAATGACTCTGGTGGATCCATGTGGTTTGTGAAAAGAACACACATGCAATGAATCTAGCTATGGTTAATGAAAAGAACACACATCGAATGACACTGGTGGATCCATATGTCGTTTGTGAAAAGAACAGACATGCAATGAACTCTGGTGTGGTTCATGAAAAGAACACACATCCAATAACACTGGTGGAGCCTTATGTGGTTTGTGAGAAGAACACACATGCAATGACACTGGTTGTGGTTCATGAAACGAAAACACATCCAATGACACTGGTGTATCCTTATGTGGTTTGTGGAAAGAACAGACATGCAATGACTCTAGCTATGGTTAATGAAAAGAACATACATGCAATGACACTGGTGGATCCATGTGTTGTTTGTGAGAAGAACACACATGAAATGACATTGGGTGTGGTTCATGAAAAGAATACATGTCCAATGACATTGGTGGATCCTTATGTGGTTTGTGAGAAGAACACACATGCAATGACTCTAGCTATGGTTCATGAAAAGAACACACATGCAATGACACTGGTGGATCCATATGTGGTTTGTGAAAAGAACAACCATGCAATGACTCTAGCTGTGGTTTGTGAAAAGAACACACATGCAATCACACTGGTGAATCCATGTGTGGTTTGTGAAAGGAACAGACATGCAATGACTCTAGGTGTGGTTCATGAAAAGAACACACATCCAATGACACTGGTGGATCCATATGTGGTTTGTGGAAAGAACAGACTTGCAACGACTCTAGCTATGGTTCATGAAAAGAACATACATGCAATGACACTTTGGATCCATGTGTGGTTTGTGGGAAGAACACACATGCAATGACACTAGTGGATCCATATGTGGTTTATGAGAAGAACACACATCCAATAAACTCTAGTGGATATATCTTGGCATAATTTGATGTATGCCATGATTCATTTCATTGTACAAGACACTCACTTTCCATTTTTATACTCCTCAGTTTTGCCCTTGGTTTTTTGATACTACTCAGTTTTGCCCTCTCTCTCTCTTTCTTAGAAGCCCAAACCTATGCTCACTCTGTCTGCTACGCCCTGATTGGTTGTCACAGTTGTCACGTGGATCGTGCACACCAACCATTGATCCTGTGTGATCCAACGAGGATCATTGCACACGTCGTGCCCTTCATAGTACAACGTGAGACAACACAGATGTCTCCCTCAGCGAGACTTCTATAAGAAGGAACACGATGCCGTCCATGGAAAAAGTCGTAGATTGGTCATGTCACATTTAATCTAGTCTGCAAAGGCTACTACCGCTACTGCAACACATGCACAGGGCAACGGGGTCATCAAGTGCACGGTTGTCGATGGGACGCTGCAATTTATTGCCACTTGATTTTAATAAGACATATCCCATTTTTACGCAGCGCTCTCAATCTCATTTCCAACTGGGCCCTACCGCAAGTAACTTCCATGAGTCAAGGCCCCCCTCGAGTAGATCTAATGTTGCTAGAAATTGGTTCCGTGCCACTTGCATGCAGTGGAATCAAGGTCTGACATGCGTGTGTTTTCAATGCAGCGCTAAAGTGGAGATCATGGCCATTTCTAAAAAAAGGAAACCCAAAAAAAGGTGGAGATCATGGTATCCCCCTCACCACATGTGTCCACTCGAGGACTACAAATAGTCAAGTGTTTATAAACCCGCTCGGCCTTCTTCTTCCATGTGCTCGTGTCATTTTCCCCAATCTGTCTAGTCCCAAAACCCCAATCTGCACCTATCGCGCGCGCCGAAGCTCCTTCACTTGCACTACCTCCTTCCCTAGGTGCACCATGAAGCATACGCGTGGAGATGAGCCGGAGGTAAAGCCAGTTGAAGGGCGCAGCAGCAGCCTATAACATTACATTTCTATTCCTTACCGAGCCCAATGATTCAATTTTGCTCCAAAATAGTGCAAGGGCATCTGATGGTGTCGTTTTCTTAGGGTTGGTTAGTGAACATGAGGCAGCAATGCACATAAATAATATAGGTTGTGCTGTTCGTATTTTGGTTCTCCGACTCCATCTATGAAAAAATGAGGCCCTAAATTTATTCTCATATGGAACCTATATATATAATCTATGTATTGTTTCTAATATATGAATGCGGGGTATGATGCATATGTATATACTTGAATATTGTTTTGTATGATTACATTTCAATTTCTTATTGTGGCCAATGATTCAAATTTGCCCCAAATAGAGGTAGACACATTGGTGTCAGACTTTTTCAGGGATGAGTTAGCGAACCTGGGGCCATGTACAAGATCAATATAAGTTGTTGCTGGCTCGTGATTGATGTAGAGCTCGTTGGGAAACCCAAGAGGAAGGTATGATGAGCACAGCAGCAAGTTTTCCCTCAGTTATGAGACCAAGGTTTAATCGAACCAGTAGGAGCAAGGAAACACCCCAAAGATGTTACTAGCTGAGCTTTGGCAGGGCGCACTACCGGTGCTAGTAGCAACGTGGAGACCTACACAACACAACCACAGAACTTTGTCCCCAACTTGCGATGAGGTTGTCAATCTCACCGTGTTTTACGGAAAACAAAGGATTAAACTTATCGAATGGAAAGAAGTAAAAGTTTGCAGAAAGTAAACACAAAGCAGTAAAAGATTGTAGATTGTATGTAAAGTAAAGGACCGGGATCCATAGTTCACTAGAGGTGGCTCTCCTTAGATAGATAACATGCCGGGTAAACAAATTACAGCGGGGCAATTGACAAACACCGAGAAAGCAATACATGCGTATACTAATCATCTTGACTCCTTTGAGACTTGATTGGGCATTACAACATAATAGATAGACCGCCATCCAACTGCATCTATGACTAATAAGCCACCTTCAGGTCATCATCTGAACCCCCTCCAGTATTAAGTTGCAAGCAACAGATTATAGTTTTACGAACTGCATGTAAAGTAAACAATACAATTGTTCTATGAACAAAGGATCGTTGTTTTCTCCCTAGTAGCAACAGCACATCTAGTACCTTAGAGATTTCTGTCACTTCCCCAGATTACCAGAGGCATGTACCCACTATCGAGCATAAATACTAACTCTTGGAGTTGCTAGCATCTACATGGCCAAGATAGCTACTAACAACGGAAAGCATGCAAGATCTCAAATAACAAAGACATGATAGAATCAATAATCAATCTGAAATAGCATCTCAATATCCATCGGATCCCCGCAAACACAACATGTATGGATTACAAATAGATGATCTTGATCATGAATGGAGCTCACAAGATCGAAACATGAAAGCACAAAGGAGGAGAAACCAACCATCTAGCTACTACATGGATCCGTAGTCCAAGGATGAACTACTCACGCATCACACCGGAGGCTTGCATGGTGATGAAGAAGGCCTCCAGGGTGAATTCCCCTCTCCGGCAGGGTGCCGGGAAGAGCTTAAGATCCCTCCCGATCTAGGGATGGAGATGATGACGGCTACCAACTCTTTTGTGGATTTTTGATCGGGTACTTAGGGTTTTCGTCCCGAGGGCAACTTATAGGCGGAAGGAGAGGCCGAGGGGTGCCGGGGGCCACCACACCACCCCCTGGCATGGGCCAGGCCTGGCCGCACAGCCAGGTGGTGTGGCCAGCCCCTGGCCCCTCTCCGTCTCGTATTCTGGCACTTGATCCCTTTCGGAAAAATAGGCACTTTGGCTTTTGTCCCGTACAATTCCGAGAATATTCATTTTCTGACTTTCCTGGAACCAAAAACAGCAGAAAACATGCAGCTGACACTGTGGCTCTTGTTAATAGGTTAGTCCAAGAAATCATATGAAAAGTACTCCAAAGTTGGAACAAAACACAAGAAAGTGGATAAAACTAAGCATGGAACATCAAAAATTATAGATACATTTGCAATGTATCAACATCCCCAAGCTTAACTCATGCTCGTCCTCGGGTAGGTAAGTGATAAAAAGAAATAATTTTTGAGGTGACATGCACCATCAAAGACTTGATCAAAGTATTTGCAAAACACTCAAAGCTGGGATTATAGTACTTCAATCATAACATGAAAGACAAAGTTCTAGAAATAAGCAAAGAAACTATGATGCAACATGAAAAGGCACAAACAAAAGATTCATGAATAACAATGCTTTGCAAGACGTTTGTTTGTTTCACATAAAGAAAACATAGCATAAAAGTATTCAGCTTGTCCCTCAATAGAGTAGCAAATATAAATGCATAGGACACCTTCAAAGTTCATAAGAGTGACTAGATACAATAGTTTCAAACAAGCAATAACAAGTTATGCATCAATCAACTAGTCTTGGGACAATGCACATAGAACTAAGAATGGCCACTATGCTCTCAAAGTAGGTGCATAAAGGTAGAAGGTGGAGACTCAATATAATGGTGGAAGAAAAGCCTTTTGTAAAAAGGAAGTAGGGATTCAAGTCTCAT
Source organism: Avena insularis (assembly GCA_023614405.1). Taxonomy (NCBI): domain Eukaryota; kingdom Viridiplantae; phylum Streptophyta; class Magnoliopsida; order Poales; family Poaceae; genus Avena; species Avena insularis. The sequence goes on along the minus strand of CM042692.1, from coordinate 328,493,588 downwards.
AAAGAGCTTCCAAAAATTATGATACTTAAAGCTTTCAGCTCTCATTGCCCCTATCATAAGCATCTTGAAGTTATTAAGGTTAAAGTGAACAAACTATGGTGTACATGCTTGACGAAGTATAAGTCAGAAATCTCATGTCCCTTGTATACGAGGGCTGCTCCTCATGCTACTCAAGTTTAGTCACCGGTAAGTTCTTGTCATTGTAAGTACATGTGTATCATTGAGGACCGCCAACGGGGTACCCCTTGCCCGATGATACGGAAGAATCCCCATATGAAAATGACAAGGCAAGCAGACAACGAGCATCTCAGCATTCTTCTTATTTACCATGGGAATATGGTGCTTTTTCTCTCTTTCCTCTTTTCACAGTATCTTTTTTTTTCTTTTCTCTTTTCTCAATATAGGACTCTTTTTTTTATCAGAAGAATGCTTCATAGACAGCTCATTATGGTTACGATGCAGGTTTCCACCATGTCAGCATGGATTAGACCAGCGGCCTAGGCGTTTCTCTAACACATATACATAACTCCATGGACTTACAAGCTCCCCTTTCATTTCACACCGACGACATCCATATACAAAAGAGCATGATATCAACTAGGTACAAGTACCAAGTGCAATGTTGAAAGCGTTCCCCATGAAAGCATGGTTCTGCTAATTCCCAACAAATAAGTGCAAGAATATACAACATAGAAGACACAATGGTTCAAGTTTATTACGGGCAAGTAAAGTAAAGTGTGCCATCAAGTTCATGAGAGCTTTAATCACTAGTTTTCTCATAACAAGTGGAAGGTAAACAAAAGCATGAATATACTTGGAATAGCATAAGCTAGTAGGTAGGTATGGTGGACTCTTTGGAATAACTTGGTTTAGGGAGTTGGATGCATGAGTGGAACTCATACTTGGTGGTAGAGGCTAGCAAAAGACTGGGAGCGACAAACAATAATGGCCATAATCATGCAGAGCGATAAAACATCATTGATCAAAGCATAAAGTGATACTAAAAGTTGAAAACTAAAGGATCATAAAGGATATGGTGACTTTGGATAGTCATAACATGGTGTGAGCATGTGCCAAGTCAACCCAAATAAAGCATCAAAGGAGAATACCACTATACTATGCTTTAATATGCTAAAACAACGCATGATTCATCCAAGTCACATTAAGCAATCTCAATTGTTTATAACAAGTCATGCTACAACAAAGAATACTAAGCATAAAGCCGAAACAATATCAAGCATGGCATGACAAAGCATAGGCCATAGTCAAAAACGAGCTCTTTTTACCACATAAGCATGAACTTTCCTACTCTTTTCCAAACCAAACCAAACTATTTGCAAACCAAAGTATGAAAGAGGGGGTCCAACCAATTTATTCATAAACCTAAGAAAACCAAAGCAAATGAAAAACCAAAACGAAAACGAAAAAGAAGATGCTCCAAGAAAAACACAACTGTGCATGAAGCAATAAAAATGAAGCGTTTGGAAGAAACCTGGGATTTTTATTGATGAAGAAGGGGATGCCTTGGGCATCCCCAAGCTTTGACGCTTGTACTTCTTGGATATTTCTTGGGGTGACACGCGTGTCATCCCCAAGCTTGAGCTTTAGTCCATCCTTCATCTCAGTACTCCTTCCTTCCATACACCTGAAATTTTTCCTTCATACAAAACTTCACACAATCTCATTAGCAACATTGGTGTACTTAAGATAAATAAGTCTCAAGGTTCAGTTCTAACACCAAATAAACTTCCATTAGAACACTAGCTATTGTAGCACTTCCCTCAAAAAGCTTAATTCCCCAAAAGAGCTCAAGAAGAAACCAACAAGAAGCAAATGCAGAAAATGGCAGAAATCTGTCAAAACAGACCAGCAGGTAAATACGAATTTTTTAGAAGATCTTCTGTTGCTCAAATAAAAAAGTGTTGAACCAACGAAAGTTAGATAACAACCTGGGGCAGAATCACAAAAAATTACAGCTCAATCCGACGTACAGAGCTCTCTCAGGAATTTTTACGGTGAAGCACAAGAATCTGTTTCGGGACAGCAACTTCCCAATCATTACTTCACTCTCATTAGAGGTTACTCTTGGCACAAAAAGCAAATAAAAAGGGTAAGGAGAGGTTATTACAGAGGTAATAACTTCCAATACTCATCTAAAACTCTTGGGTTATCTCCCAACAAGTACTTTTCTTTAACGCTTTTAAGTTAGGCATGAAAATTTGAGAAGATGCTCTCATAGGAAATATGAATTGAAGTAAAAGAGAGCATCAAGAAGCAAATTCAAAACACATTTAAGTCTAACCCGCTTCCTATGCATAGGAATCTTGTATGCAAATAAATGCACAAAGAGCAAAGTGACATGCATAGGAAGATAAAACAAAAGTAACTTCAAAACTTTCAGCACATAGAGAGGTGTTTCATTATCATAAAAACTTCTACAACCATATTTTCCTCTCTCATAATAATTTTCAGTAGCCTCATGAATAAACTCAACAATATAACTATCACATAAGGCATGCTTTTCATGATCTACAAGCACTAGAGCTTTATTATAAAGATTTTCAAAAGAATCCTCGGGAACATAACATTCACCCTCCTTTGATAAGCATGGGGGACAATCAAATAATATAAGGGATAAAGAGTTACTCTCATTAGAAGGTAGGCATGGGTAGATCTATTCTTCCTCCTTTTGTCCATCACTCTCCTCCTCTTTTTCATCTAATGAGCTTTCAGGTTCAGGAATTTCTTCTTCCATGGAGGTTCTAGCAGGCGGTGGTTCATCTATTACCTTAGTAGTCAAAATATTGTTCCCAAATAGGAAACTGAGTGAGCTATCCATAATGAAATAGTGATTGGAGCAGAGCTAGTCATAAAGGCAACTTAAGAAAGGAACTAATTTTTTGTGTTTTTGAAATAAGAAAGCAAACAAGAAAAACTAATTTTTTTGTGTTTTTTGAAGAACAAAACAAGCACACAAAGCAAAAAGAAAACTAAGCAAAACAAAAACAACAAAGTAAAGAGATTGGTTATGAGGGACTCCCCTTGTGAAGATGTCCTTGACTCCCCGGCAACGGCGCCAGAAAAATCTTTGCTGGCTCGTGATTGATGTAGAGCTCGTTGGGAACCCCAAGAGGAAGGTTTGATGAGCAAAACAACAAGTTTTCCCTCAGTTATGAGACCAAGGTTTAATCGAACCAGTAGGAGCAAGGAAACACCCCAAAGGTGTTACTAGCTGAGCTTTGGCAGGGCGCACTACCGGTGCTAGTAGAAACGTGGAGACCTGCACAATACAACCACAGAACTTTGTCCCCAACTTGCGAGGAGGTTGTCAATCTCACCGTGTGTTGCGGAAAACAAAGGATTAAACGTATCGAATGGAAAGAAGTAAAAGTTTGCAGAAAGTAAACACAAAGCAGTAAAAGATTGTAGATTGTATGTAAAGTAAAGGACCGGGATCCATAGTTCACTAGAAGTGGCTCTCCTTAGATAGATAACATGCTGGGTAAACAAATTACAGCGGGGCAATTGACAAACACCGAGAAAGCAATACATGCATATACTAATCATCTTGACTCCTTTGAGACTTGATTGGGCATTACAACATATACATAGACCGCCATCCAACTGCATCTATGACTAATAATCCACCTTCAGGTTATCATCCGAACCCCCTCCAGTATTAAGTTGCAAGCAACAGATTATTGCTTTACGAACTGCATGTAAAGTAAACAATACAATTGTTCTATGAACAAAGGATCGTTGTTTTCTCCCTAGTAGCAACGGCACATCTAGTACCTTAGAGATTTCTGTCACTTCCCCAGATTACCAGAGGCATGAACCCACTATCGAGCATAAATACTAACTCTTGGAGTTACTAGCATCTACTTGGCCAAGATAGCTACTAACAACGGAAAGCATGCAAGATCTCAAATAACAAAGACATGATAGAATCAATAATCAATCTAAAATAGCATCTCAATATCCATCGGATCCCGGCAAACACAACATGTATGGATTACAAATAGATGATCTTGATCATGAACGGAGCTCACAAGATCTAAACATGAAAGCACAAAGGAGGAGAAACCAGCCATCTAGCTACTACATGGATCCATAGTCCAAGGATGAACTACTCACGCATCACACTGGAGGCTTGCATGGTGATGTAGAAGGCCTCCAGGGTGAATTCCCTCTCCAGGTGCCGGGAAGAGCTTCAGATCCCTCCCGATCTAGGGATGGAGATGACGGTGGCTACAGACTCTTTCGTGGATTTTTGATTGGGTACTTAGGGTTTTCGTCCCGAGGGCAACTTATAGGCGGAAAGAGAGGTCGAGGGGGTGTCGGGGGCCACCACACCACCCCCTGGCACGGGCCAGGCCTGGCTGCGCGGCCAGGTGGTGTGCCCGGCCCCTGGCCCCTCTCCGTCTCGTATTCTGGCACTTGATCCCTTCCGGAAAAATAGGCAGTTTGGCTTTTGTCCCGTACAATTCCGAGAATATTCATTTTTTGACTTTCCTTGAAGCAAAAACAGCAGAAAACAGGCAGCTGGCACTGTGGCTCTTGTTAATAGGTTAGTCCAAGAAATCATATGAAAAGTACTCCAAAGTTGGAACAAAACACAAGAAAGTGGATAAAACTAAGCATGGAACATCAAAAATTATAGATACATTTGCAATGTATCAGTTGTGTAATTGTTACTTGGTTCGCTTACGCCATCCCTGAAAAAACTTATGAGGCCGCAATCTTTATTCTACATTCATAGAACTATGATATTTGAATTATCTATTCCATGCATTCATAGTTTATAAGAATTACATTTTAGTTTGTCACCAAGGACGATGATTGAAAGTTGCCCCAAAAGAGTTCCAGGTGAGACACGTATGATGGTGTCGTGTTTTAGGGATGGGCTGGTGAACCTGAGGCAGCAATGCACACAAACAATATAGGTTGTGATGTTGGTACTTTGGTTCTCCAACTCCATCTCCGAAACAAATTATGAGGCCCTTGATTTATTCTCATATAGAACTACATATATGATCCTTGATTTGTTTCTGATCTTTGAATGATTCGTATGATGCATATGTAAATGAATGGTTTTGATCATAACTATTTTTAACATGTACCTGAAGATTAATTGTTTGGTTTTTTATTTATAATTACAATATTTAGGCTTGTTTTTGTACCTGACTATGTATATCCCTGAATATTGTTTTGTACGATTACATTTCAATTTCTTATTGTGGCCAATGATTCAAATTTGTCCCAAAAGAGAGGTAGACACATTGGTGTCTGATTTTTTAGGGATGAGTTAGTGATCCTGGGGCGATGTACAAGAACAATATAGGTTATGCAATGCTTACTTGGTTCACTAACTCCATCCTTGAAGAAACTTATGAGGCTGCAATCTTTATTCTACATACACTCTGATGCAATTATTTGTCATTGTGTTAAGATGAAAGTATATATGAACTGATCAAACTATTGCTAAGATTCTTTCTCTTTGATATCCACGGATATATTGTCTTACATATACATGTTGTCAATTCTTGAGTTGTATACAATTAAATCATATGTATGAGTTCTAAGTTATGTTCTTAAAAATCAACAGGAGGATGATGATGAAGTGGACGATAGCAAGGAATCTAGGGACAACAAGACCCGCTACGTGCTGAGGCGATTACGGTGTGGGCTAATCCGTTTCTACCGTAGGGGAGACTGTTTTGCACATTCTATGGCAGAGTAATCAACGTGGACCTCGAAAACATGATCCAGCACGCGGTGGGCGTTGCCAGAGGCAGAGGCAGAAGGCATAAGCCGATTACCTTGGCTGACGCAGCCTTGCAAATTCTCGGATTATGTCGACGGCATGTATCCCCTCGACTTGGCTATCCCTGCCTCCTGCTGATATGCCCCTACCCTGCTAGGCATCTCCGTGTCCCGGCCTCCTACTACTGCCTTGCTTTTATTTTGTTTTAGTTAATTATTATTACCTGTGTGTGGCATGTAAGACAATATATCCGTATGGTTTCTGTGGTGAACCTTCTATATATATATATTAATCTACTCCTTTATATGGAGTGCCTTAAAATTACTAGTGTTCACTTATATTACTGATCATGCTCATGCACACTACAAAATATTTCTAGTGCTCGATTATATTATAATTGTCAAGGAATACATCAACAAGTTAAATTGGTCGAAATTTCGTATTGAAGTAACTAAATGATCTCACATCGGCTGTGGACATTGGCAGAAGCCGAATGCATCAGCCGAAGACCTTGGCACGACACACAGTCTTCAGCAAGTTCCTTACAGGTTCAACAATGGGTTGCCGCCGCCCAGTTCCGAATTCGCTTATAGGTTCAACATGGCAGAACTTGAGCTACCACAGAGACCTCAGTAGGGGTGGCATAATTGGTGCGGGTGCGACCACTATGATGACGAGGTCGGATTCTAGAGGAGGAAAACAGGACCGATCATGGTGGACACAGTGACAGATCTCACCGGGAACCAATTCTCGTCCCCGAGCTGTGCCATGGGTGCGGCCATGGTGAGGGCGAGCTCCGACTCGGGATGGGGAGGAGAGCGGAGTTGAGCAAGTTCATCACGTCCCAGCTCCGCGCCATGGCCACGACCACATATTGCCGCTCCAGGGAAGAAGAAGACGTGTAATGGATATAGGTGCCAACGCTGCAAGCCTAATTGACGCCTAAGCGACGAGAGCGACATAACGGCGAGAACTAACAGGGGGGCCCAACTTGACGGCCGTTAGCCTGATATTTTGTATTGAAACGTAAAGTTGAATTCATGCCGAAAAAGACCCCTTGAGTATTTGGCACGCAAACTGTAGTCATCGCGGCTGATTAGATGCAACTTGGGTACCGCGTTGCCTAGGCGCCCCAACTTTCAGGCCGCAAAATGATATTCTCCTTCATGAGGTGATTCGATCGCCTTTTTCCTGCAGAGTTGACGTAGAAGTGTATATTACAGGGTCCTTCCAGCATTTGTAGTGGGGACATAGGGAGCTCTCGAGCCCTTGGCTGGTACCACTATGTAGATTGGCTTCCGCCAGCATCTTCTCTATTGCTACGGTATTCGCCGTTACGATCGTCATTTCTTCAGTTGTCTCCTCCTGAAAAGCCAGCCGCAATATAGCTTGGCCTGTTGTATCCATCGTTGTCGTGTCTTCTCCTATCATTATTTCTCTTGTCCCGATCTTCTTCGGGTGAGCGCCCTCGCTTGTTATTTACTGCATCCTTGCCATCTACCCAGCGATTTGCCATCTCCATTAGTTGCGAGATTGTTTTGGGCTTGACCTTCCCCAGTTCCTCAATGATCTCTCTTCGGTGGAGGCTGTCATTGAATGCACCGATTTCCCTTTCATCAGATATAGTTTCGGCAGAATTCTTTATAATGTTCCACCACTGGATAAATGCTCATATCGTCTTCCTGGGCTTCTGCTTGCACACCCGTAGCTGGTCCAAAGACGCGGGCCGCTTGAATATGGATATGAAGTTTTGGATGAACTTATCTTTGAGGTCATTCCAGCCGCCAATGGATTCTTCGAGTAGTTGCCTGATGCATGAGCGGGCAGCACCACTTAAGTGTAACAGCAAGATTTGCATTGCGGTAGCCTTGAAGCTGCCCTGAAGTTTAACGGTTGCCAGGTAATCTGCCAACCAAGCCGCGGGTTCTTGGAGACCGTCGTATTTTTGGCGATCATGAGGAAACTTGAAGTCTTTGGGTACTGGGGTCTTGCGAACCCATTGGGTAAAGCAACTAGCCCTGCATAGTTCATACTCATCCCCTCTTTTGCCATCATGGTATCTTCGGCTTCTATGCTCTTCCCTTGATTTATCTGCCTTGTGTTGCGTAATGTCGTTTTCTGCACTATCTCATGGTTCGAAGTTAGGAAAGTGCACCCGATGTGGCGATCATGATCATAGGGTGTGTCCTTCATGCCGAGGGCTATTGCGGCGGCATGGCGATTTATTGATTTTCCTTGAAGTACCTTGATCTCCCTGCACAAGGGAGGCTCCCATGATGATGAGGTTCCAGAGAGTGGACCGATGGAGATCCACTCGTGGATCATCGGGTGACGGTTGCGTCATGAGTAGGTCGGTTTGGGAAGCGACAATCGTGGCTTGTGTTGTTTTTGCTTTGATGTGTCCACCTAGATCTACTGTCATGAAGGACAGGTCCAAATTTCGTGTCAGATCGTTTCTCTCGGCTTCCGGAATGTTTTTCAACCGTGAGGTTCCTCTTCATGGTGTGCCTTCAGCTATGCTGCCTGATCCGTGGGTGGAGCTTAATTGTGCCTGCCGCATGTTAGATTCATTGGCTAATCTTTTCCTTTCATCGAGTTTCCTCTACATCCTAAGTAGGTCCCTTTTGTTGTGGTGAAGCAAGTATTGGTACACCATTAGGTCCTCGTGCATGGCTTCGGCTATCATAGGGACCGCACTCGACACCGCATCCCTTGCTCTTTTCCATGCCTCTGCTAGCAGTCGAAGAGTTAGTCGTTCGTTGTCGCGTGTTTATTCTCTTCTTTGCATCATGTGATTGTTGTGCGGATCTCCTTCATTTCCGTTGTTTACTACATTGTCATATGATATAAATATCATTGGGATCAAGGATTGGGTTACCGTTGGCGTCGCGTGGCATGGACGTTCCTTCGCTGATGATCACGCACACTAGGCGGTGCATCATGTATGAGTTGCTGCTGTGCTCGTCGGATCCATAGGAGATATTGTCTGCAAAGCTAGTAAAATCCCGTGGGTTCTGTTCTCGGTAGATCTCAGCCATTCTGATTCTGAAATCAATGTATTTGTTGCTTTCTTTGGGTTTGGTGTTTGCTAGGATTTAGCCACGTGGTGGCATTAGCTAGGAGTCTGACCAGAAGGAGAGACCGTCATATAGATCAGACATGTCCTCTAGATCTGTGGAGTTTCCGGAATTTTCGTTGTTGTTTGCCAAGTGCGGCTTCTTCCGATGAGCTAATGGAGGATGTAGATGTCACCACAGGCACTGCTATTAAGACCGATGGAGCCGAAGGTATTGGGGCCGATAGGTAGAAATTCTCGGGTTCCTCCACCTGGAAGTGGAAACTTTTGATGATGAGATCGGATATGTCATTTAAGCTAACGGGGACCGAAACAGGGGTGGGCGGGCGTGGTTCCGCTACTGTTGGATTGTTGTTTGATCGAGTGAGGGCTGCCGAATCCATGATTCCAGCATCCAGATTTCCCATAGACGACGCCAATTGACGAGGGTTAACCTCGACAATGTCCATAGTGATGGAGTTAGGGTTTCGTGGAAAAGAGAACGTTGGGGATTTTGTCAGCTAACTAGACAAACAAGGGAGTCGAAGTCGTCTGATTGCTTGGAAACAAATTGATTACAGATCGCTCAAAGCTTTTTTGGTGCCTCTCTGCAGGCTCCTCCCAGCCTATATATAATAGGCTGGGTCCCGAGGCCGTATACGGATAGGCTACAAGTTATGATTACAACACTAGCACAATGTCGGTTCCTACTCCTTGTCTAGCAAAATATATCAGGGCCTTCCTTGGTCCCTTCTTGGGCCTTGCGGGCTGTAAGCCTAGGGTAACCAATAACAATAACCCGAGTAATCGTACCTATGTCACCACCACACTAGATCTAGTTCAACGAGTTCTATGTCCACCGCTCTAGACCAAGTGCACGTGTGTCTCCATTTACTGCACCACATCTGCCTCAGCAACACTCTCATCCATCGCGCTCAAGCTGGCATTGATCATTCAAAATCTGCTTCCCCGACGGTAACAACCACCGCCACCGTAGTGCCCTCGGTGACCTGGACATCACCCGCACGGTACCGACGATGCTTAGACGCCTCTCCGACCAAGGTAACCAAATCTCCAACCCCTTTTTATTTTGTCAGCAGTAGCAGGTTCAAGCCTCTCGTAGTGAACTGCATTTTTGTAATCGTGCTAGTACATACAAGTCACTGGGCACGCCTATTATTTGTGCTACATATAAGGTCACTAACCATGTTGGTTTGCATTCGTTGCTCTACAAATTTCAAGTCATGCACATGTTTGTTATTTTAAAGTCATCCACATGTTCTTAGCTACTCCGTATAATAGTAATTGCCTCCTATTGTGTAGTTCTTGCAAAATGTAAAGTATTTTCCTCCTATTAGTGTGGATTATCCACTCCATAGTTACTGGATCTATCTACTTCGTCCTGAGCTAAGTTCCTGCTATTATTTTCTCCCTGACATTGTTCCGCTATCCTGTACTACCCATTCAAACTCTTCGTACTAATTCAATTATGATTTTGTTGTTGCCCTCTAGTTCTTAAAAAGCTACAACACTGACTATTTTCTTTTTCTTTGCTTAGACCTCAAAAAGGGAACACTGAACATATTGGTTTGTACAATCTCTTCTACAGGTTCACAAGTGATGATATTATTTCCTTATCTGGTGTTGGTTTATCCTAAGCAATGACATAAATATACTCTACCGTGTAGTTCATTTGTGGTTTGCGTTCCTTGTCTACAAGTTCTCTTATGATACCATTATAATTTCTATATAGTTGATTATTAGCTACGACAGTAACTTCATGTCATTGTGTAGCTCACTGCAAAATCCGAGTCACCCAACGTCTCCTGTATTCCAGGATATACTACTGCTTCCATATATATTTGTTGAAATGACCTGGCTAGTTTATATTTGCTGGAATTCTAAGAAACACTTTGTTTGATTGCTCAATTCATTTGTAGGCACACTTGTGTAATACTTGCTTGTCCTGTTCTACAGGTTCACAAGCGATGCCATTACATTTCAGATCTAATGGTTCATCCTAAGCAACAACATAACTATCCTCCACTATATATAGCTCATTCGTGGTTTGCATTCCTGCTCTACAAGTTCTCGTACGATGCCATTATAATTTCTATCCAGTTCATTCTTAGCTACCACAGTAACTGCATGCCATTGTGTAGATCACCGCAAATTTCGAGTCCCCTAACATCCCTTGCATTCTAGGATAAACAACTGCTTCCATATATATTTGTTGAAATGACCTGGCTAGTTTATATTTGCTGAAATTATAAGAAACACTTTGTTTGATTGCTCATTTTATTTTATGGCACACTTTTCTAATGCATGATCATCCTATTCTATAGGTTCACAAGTGATGCCATTATATATTGTATCTATTTCTGGTTCGTTTCATGCTTGCTTGCTTGTCCTGTTTGTTTGACGTGTTGGTCAATAATTAAACCACTGACCAGTAGTAAACTCCAGTTCATAGCTCCTATCATATCATTCAAATGAGTAGTTTGCCTTTTTTGATGTATTAACTTGTTATTATTTAGTTTAAAACTGCAATTATTGCTATCACCATCAAAGAGGGGGCTGAAAGATCATGTCTCAAGGTGGTTTTCCAATGTAGCTATCACACTCAAAAGGGAGATGCATGCGATAGATTGAGTAAGCAAATTAAGGACTGCTATTTGTGGGCTCAATCTCGATTTTCAACTTAAATGCCGAATTTTATTTCCCTTGAGTTGATAATATGTAATAATGTTAAGAAGTTTGCACCTGATGTAATATCTAGATAAATCGCATAGGCCATGTAGGCATTTAGTTGACACTTGCACATATGTCTATAGGCTATACCATAATTGTGCTAGCTAGGTCATTGAGGGAACAATATCAGGATTTGCTATTGGCCCATCTTGTACTGGGCCGACAATGAGTAGTAAAAGATGCTCGCCGATTATACACCTTTTATGATATTGGCATGGGCTTCAGAAATGCCGAAACTATAAAAGACCGAAAAAGTAATGTGCTGACCCATAGGTGGGATCTAATAACTGTAACATGCCAGAACAGTAAGAAGCTAGAACAGTAACAAACCAGAATAGTAACATGCCAGGAATTTACCAAGCCAGAACAGTAGAGGCCAGGATAGTAACATGCCAGAATATTAGCAGACCACATAAACACGAAAGGCCAAAAAGCATATGGCCCTTGACAATTGAAGGCCAAAACAGTGAAAGTATAAAATAGTAAAAGGCCAGAACAGTAGCGGACCTTCTGGAAAAAGGGCCCTTAGTGGGCGGCCCATGATGGGCTATAAGAACACAGTGATGGGCCGACTGCCGGTCTTAACAATACTGGACCGACTTAACACAGGCTGCTAATGGGCTGCATAGTATTGGTAAAAGGTGGGCCTTATGTAGGCCAAAACAGTAACGAGCGTAAAATTTTATAGGCCACAACGGGCTACACTAATGGGCCCATTTCAAAAAGTGTAGGACGAAACAGTAATGGGCCATCTTCTTATTGGGCTCTCCTAATGCACCTACCCACTTAATAATAAGCAGGCCTTCGATGGCCCTGGCTTCTACCACGGTTTCTATGACCGTTAACGACAGTAACTCGCCGTTAACAGTGTTTGCCACATGGCAGTTTGCATAACATCAGCAGTCAACGTGGTTGGCGGACATATCTACGACGGGACAAGTTTTCGTGGCTAAAGGGTGCGATCCTCCATGGTCGCAAAAAGCCGTGGTAGATTCATTTGTGATGAGGCTTTTACGACGAAGGCCATCCATCGTAGAAGGCTTTTTAACCACGAAAAAGGTCCTTCAACCACAAAAATTGTCCGTTGTAAAAGCCAAATTTTCTTGTAGTGCCATGTTAGTAGCCCCCGAGGCTATGTTCAGATGCTTTCATCTAAGCATAGGATCAAAGTCCTTTTTAATATGCCCAGAAGGTGAACTCGAAGATTTGTTCGGATGTGTGAACTTATCGATTATCTTGTTTGTCTGTGCAATGGATGAAGTTGTCTTGTTCTTGAAGTGATGTTGGCATTTTCATTGGATGTGCCATCAACTCTCCCGATGGGAGTAACTGTTGAGGCTACGCTTGGGTATACTCAAAGTTATTCTTCTGTCGACTCCATCAGAGGACTTTTCTATCAGATGCACGACCGGCGCCCCTGACGGGAGTAGCCCCCGAGGCTACGTTCAAATGCTTGAATTCAAGTGTAGGCTCAGAGTTTAATATTTTTGTAGCTTTGCTAGTACATCGACTCCGTAGGAGGAATTTTTTCTATCGAGTAGGCGAACTATAAGTTCAATAAATCTGTCATGGGGATTTCAGTATAACGAGTCTAGTGCATCCAAAGGATCGGGAACCAGTTAATTTCTCTAGGTCAAAAACATGGTGAACCTTCTTCAAGCTCGAGTCCTCGGACTCGAACCTGGTACATACTGGCGTATTCAATTTAGGCTGCTGAGGTCTTATCGAATACTGAATTCCAGTTTTTTTGTATTGCGTACCCAACGTGTCCGTCGGAATTTTTCATCATATCGTTGATACCTAAAAGTACTAGAAGAGCGCATTCATTTGCGATTACCAGGCCTCATAGGATGGATCTCGGGATCTTATCTTCATGTCATGGACACGACATTTAGACATGTTATCATGGCGTACACGGTCTAAGAATTTGAATTTTTTGTTGACTCCATTGGAGGAAATTGTTTTCTATTGGGTGCACGAGGAGGTTCTCTACTCTGGTCTTGTTTGTAGAAGTGTAAGTTGTTTTCGTCGACTCTAGTGGAGGATATATTTTCATCAGGTGCGCGACTAGCGCTTACGATGGGAGTAGCCCCCGAGGCTATGTTCGGGTGCTTGCACCAGAGCATAGGCTCAGAGATCATCTTCATCCGAGGAGGTACTCGACTTGGGTCTTCTTTCTTGTGGATGTAGATAATTTCCTGCCGACTCCGTTGGAGGACTTATTGTTTCTATCGGGTGCGCGGGTAGGACTCCTGATGGGAGTAGCCCCCGAGGCTATGTTTGGGTGCTTGCATCGAAGCATAGGCTCAGAGAATATCTTCATCCGAGGAGGTACTCGACTCGGGTCTCGGCATAAATTTACGTGACTAGAGTTAGTTGACTCTATTGGAGGACCCTGACAAAATATCTCGATGTGTCCGACGTTCTTGTAAGCTACATAAAATATAAGAAATAGTGAAGTTTCTCTATCTTGTAAAGAATATTTGTCTTTCAGCTTGTTATAACAATTTCTAGTGCCATTGGACTCGACACTTTTGCAATGTAACGCGAGACCTTTGCATTAGCCTGGCGCCCTTAGTCTCAGTAGCTTACCGACCTATCAGTTGGGCTATAACTGGGTCAGAGTTCAAGGATTCAACACACAGGTAGAGTGTCGTAGTTCTACGGTAGTGCCTAAGAAGGCTAGATAGAGGGTGGGAGAAAGTCTGGCGACCGCATACGAGATTGGGCATGAGTCAGTGTAGCGAGAAACAGGAAGTACCCAGGTTCGGAGACCTCTATGTTAGAGGGAACACTCCTACTCGTGCCAATCTGACTATCTGGTGATGAAAACAAGAACAACAAGCTCTCCTTGAGTTGTATGCGTAGGAATGATCTAATAGAGTCCAACCCACGCCTAGGAGGGACTATTGCACCTTATAAAGGGCTGGGGCAACGGTCAAAGGCATGGCTGGTTGGAGGGTCCCACGGGCGGGCCCCAGCCAGCTGGTCATCTATAGTACCGCATATCAGACATCATGTCTACAGTATCTGTCATAGGCGCATAGTGTATGTCGACTTCACTGCTCCCGTATCACCGGGAAAGTCTTCGGTATGGGCTCACCACACTGGCAACCTTTACGTCCCGTCAGTAGGCTTAGGGCATGGCACACATTGTACAACACATCCTGCCTAGCCACAGCTTCTAAGTACGCTAGTCCGGCTGGTCTCCTCCAGCTGTCCATCACCACTCGACCTTCTTTCCCTCCAGTCCGGCTGCGCTGAGGCAGTCAGCTTGGCGCATCTTCATCGTCTCGCTGCTTCTACATCGATCTTAATCCCGGCTGGGTCACTCCAGTCTGCCTCCTCTCTTCTTATTGCCTAGCCAGACGGGCGCAACCTGTCTAGCAGAGCTACGTGGGGACGATCCCCCCACACTAGCCCCTAAGCGCGCGCTAATTTCGCCCATAGGGGAAATTCACGTGGTCTTCACCAAAAAGTATGAACTCACATCCGACTGGATGCGAACGGTTCTCAGCGGTTAGTCCGCCGGATGATGTTGGTGCTGACGTTAGTGGCCATCAGGCGTCATTAATGTGACGCACGTGGGCACGTCCCGTCGGCCTGCCTCTTCAATAATCGCACCAGAATCTTCTGTGGCCGTGCTACCTGTGTAGGGAATCCGGACGACATGACATAGTGAGGCGAGGTTGGGAGGTTGCCACGCGGTGGTCGGGACGGTTGCCCTCCCCTACTGTTAAATAGCGGCTGGGGCAGCGGCCGCCCGCATGTACCCTTAGTTCTTACCTCACCTTCTCGCGCACTTTCCTGCCACCGCTGCTCTCTCTATTCCCCTTCTAGCACTTCGCCACGCCGCCTGAATCTAGTGGCCGACGAGCAACATGAAACAACGTACCACTTCCTCCTGCAAAGATGGACGAGATGGCCAGCGAGCACGGTGGATGGTACTGTTCCATGGTCAACAGAGACGAGATCCGGAAGTACCGCGGCTCCCACATCCTCTCGCCGGAGGACATGGTCGAGGTGTGACTTGCCCCGGCGAACAAGGTGGTGCCGAACCCTAATGACGGCGACTGGTTCGTCTTCCTCTAGCATCTGTCCTGCAGGCTCGCCCTCCATGTTCATAAATTTGTCATCACCTTCTTCGTCTTCTTCGGCCTCCAATTGCACTACCTCGGTGCCAACGCAATCAAAATCCTCGCTCACTTCGTCGCCTTCTACGAATCTTACCTCGGGATCCTGCCGGATCTCGGGCTCTTTTGCCGGCTGTTCTATGTCCAGGCGCATACGAAGTGGCCCCGAGGACCACTATTTACAACCGTTTGCGCCTCCATCTACTCCCGACCATAAACCGACTACCCCAAGTTTCTCCTCCACGATACGGTGAAGCTCTGGCAATGGGCGTACTTCTAAATGAAGAACTTGGCTGACGAGGACCAGATCAACCTTCCAGCCTTCTCTGACATCCCATACAGCCAGAAAGACTGGAATCTTAAGGTCTTCAGTGCCAAGGAGGAGAGCAACACGATGCTGCTTCAGATGCGGAGCCTCGTCCTAGCCAGTTTGACCAGCCGGGACGTGAGCCTCAGCTGGATGTCCTAGCTGATGATGCCGCTCCAGCTACGTGCACTCAAAATGTGCTTCTACTCCGGCCGGCTAGGCCCTACCCGGATCTCCCGGCGCAACCCCTCGCTCGCCAATCTCTAGGAATGGCTCTAGACCATTTGCATGGAGAAGATCGAGAATGACTGGTCCTTTGAGGTGGCCCCTACTGTCGCATGAACCGTGCCCCCAGGGTAGGTCTCCCAGACTTGATTCCATTCTGACTGCATTGAACTAGTTTACTTCCCGTCTGACTTTCATGACCTAGTACAGATGTTCCCCTGCATCCTCTAGGGGGAGGGCGAGAACGTGAAGATGTCCTTCGACCCCAACCTGCCCGATCCGGGACGGAGAACCGACAAGTAGTCTGATGGCAAGGGAGAAGCTCTCCTCAGCTAGGTGGACGACCTGGGGGATGACCTGCACTCACATGCGGATGAAGAAGAGGAGGGCGTGCTCCCTCCGGCTCCCGAGGCAGGCAAGCGGCGATTGACGGATGTCAGTTCCAGCTAGTCATCCACGTGGACTGAGCCATCTGCGATGAGTTTCTGGACCGGTGCCCCGCAACCGACTAGGGGTGGCCGGAAGAAGGGTGGCGCTCCCGTCCTCCAGGGGTAAGTTCCTTCACATAGTTCTTGTTTCTGTTCTCTTGCTTCTTTCCATAATTTCTCCGTTTTGCCGTTTAGCTCTCCCATCGCTTTCGGGGCTTAGACCCCGGTTCGTGTGGAAAAAGTACCGCCACATCCTGCCTCACCAGTCCACCAAGGGCCGGAAGCAACTGCCCCTCTTTCTCCTCCACTCGTTGACCCCGTCGAGCAGGACCCGGAACCGACTGACAAAGCTGATCGGGCAACTAACACCCCTCTGGAACCCAATGTTTCCTTAGAGGGAGCCAAACAAGGTACCGGTGCGCATCCAGAAGCTATGGCCTCCGGCTCAAGCGGTGGAGGTTTGTCCACAGGGAAGGAGTTTGTCGTCGTGGACGACGAGAATTCTGACAAGGAGACGACTGCTGTCTGGAGCTTTGTGCACAGCGGATCTTCTGCCGCCCTGGCTGATGAAACATCTAGCCGACCATCTTCTTCGCTGACGGGGCTCCAAGATCTGGAGGCCAGCTTGGAGCTGGGATTGAAGGAGCTGAAGGTTCTCTAGGTCCGGTTGGTCGATCCAGTCATGGATCTTTAGCGGCAGTTGATGGTGGCCAACAACACATCGTTCGGTAAGTCATGGGTTGCTTCTCGTCCTTTCGTCTTCTTTCCATTTGCTCCCTTTTCTCCAGCTCTTACCGCTGGCTGGTGTTGCAGCCCTTATGGTCAGCGCCCAGCAGGAGATCGACCGGCTGACCAAAGCGAACCGCCGGCTGACCCATTCGAACTCCACCCTCCACCTCTAGATAAGGAATTTCATTCCAAAGTCATGGCGCTAGAGGGTGCAGCAAAGGAGCACAACAAGGTTCGTGCCAACCGAGCTGAGGTCTTTTGTAACACCCTAGCATTAGAGCTTAGAAATAAGCTGAGATAAGGTGTGTGCATTGCATTCATGCATAGAAAATCCGGATAATTTTCGAGCTTTTAAATAAAACTTGTCAAAGAGATTGAAGCTTCTCTTAACTTGGTGGAACTGAAGTAGATCATCAAGTTGACTGCGATAAGTTTCAGTATGACCTTTGCTAAAACCTTATCTTTGGGTAATATAATTTGATCGAAGGGTAGATCAAATGCAATAAAACTAAGTCACAACACACTACTTAATAAGGAGTACTAGATCTTGTAGAGATCATGACATGGTATTTCCTACAACAACTCAAGGATGAAGACTTAATATTCTAAAGATGATATCAAGGTATTATCTACCACAAACCTTGAATAGCAAGTTAAGTATATAGCTTAAGTAAAGAAAAATCTATAACTAAATCTTGATACACCTGCTTGCCATAGTTATTCCTACCATGAGTATCATGGTAGTTCTTAAACATTAACTCTTATTACAAATAGATTAGAAAGGGAAGTCAAGCCAAGACCATCCATCACATACCCTTAGTGTCATGTTAATAGATGGCAATCCTATTTAACCAAGTCCTAGTGTTTATTGCTCATCAATGTGTGTGATCAATTCTTGACTTAGCACATATTGACTCTTAGCTTTGACCTATTATATTAACCTTCCAAAGACCTTAAGTAAATTAATAAGAAGAAGGAACTACTGATGGTAGAGTGTGCCATCATCAATGGAATGTGATCCTTAGTGGTGATCAAACCATTTGATGTTGGAGGAGTTAACTCACTCATGAGTTAACTAGAAGCAGTATTTAAACCCATGAGTTAAGCTAGTAATTGTGAAGCCATGAGAAAGCTAGTAGTATTTGTGTATCAAATAATAATATTGTTAAGCCAAGTGGGTATAAACTTCAAAAAGGTTTCCTTAGATATATAATCCTTATTGGAAGACTAGTACAAGTACACTACTTAGCTGAGTATAGATCTTGATCAGACAATTAAAAGCCTAAGCTTTGTTTGATCAAAGGTTGGTGGTCAGTACTCTTAAGTCACCTGAGAATAGATGACCAGCTGATGAAGAAAGGTTGTGAGTATACCAAATTAAGCAAAACCCTAGCAAGTTGAATCATCTAGCTTGATCCTGAGAAGTCAAGCTAGAGTATGATGAATTATTTGATGAGATATATGGAGTAGTTGGAGGCATAGTAGTTAACCAAGTTAATACAAGAACAACTTGTATTATGAAGAGTAGCACCATGCCTATTCCAGAGGATTGATATCACATGTGATATAGAGAGGAGTGTAATCTAGAAAGCCTTAGAAGTAGATGCAAGGTAAACATGAAGGAGTTTATGGAATGAAGTTAGTACTAACTACTTTGATGGATTAAGTAAGGGTAGTTTATAAATGGAAGTTGTATATATATACTAGGAGAAGAATGAAGGAGTAATGTTGGAGTGGCATGACCATGTCATCATATGATGATGGATATGGTGAAGTCAGGTGATTGTCTTATTCAGGAAGATGTGATCTTTATGATTAAAATAAGAGAGGTTTATAGAGTATATTTAGGAAACGAATTCCTTATCTAAAGATAACCTTGGTGAGGTATTAAGGTAAGTATTCTTTAGAAGCCTTAACCAAGATCATATCAAACCATGACAGAACCATGTCTACCTCTTTGTTTTAAACCCTAGAATAAAGAAGCTAGTTAAACAAATTCGTATTCTTAGGCAACCAATGGATAGTATCTCTTAGCCAAATAAAATGTCTAAGAGATAAATAGAATACCAATTGAGAGTGTATTGATGGAAGCCTTGTCCACCTTATTGTCTTAAACCCTCATAGAAACCTTGACCCATGAATTAACAAGAGTACTCTAGGAAGTAATTCCAATATCTCACTCTAAGTTGAGATATCACCTTGGTCACCAAACATGATGGCAATATGTAATTGCCTTAATACTCATCCATGTCTCTAATTGAAAATGAGTTATTAAATCCTCTCAGAACCCATAATACTTATAATGGAATAAATATTGGCATTTCTCCACCAATGTTTATTATTGATTCATCATTGGCTAACCAAGATTGTTATGTGGTAATTCTAAACTCAACAGACCAAGTAGAATTGGATTTGACAAATCACCAAATATGGAGGACCATGAAATTTATGTCACTCTATTATGAACCACAAAGATTAATACCTTATTAATGTATATATATATAATTCCTTTATGAGGTTAAGTAATAATAAGATTTTGTACACATAAATATCCATCTTAAACCATCACCATTACATTCTTTTAGAGGAAGTGAAAGTCATTTTAAGAGATCTTCTTATAAAGAGCAAATCCCTAAAAACCCTAATTTATATTTACTTTACAAAATAAAAGAACCCTTCATATAGTTATGAATATTTCATGTACAATAAGAAATGATGAGAAGAGGGTCATACTTGATACAATAATATTCATGACCTACAAATTTTCTGTGTATTTGAATCCTTAAGGAAATTCTTATTTAAGAGGGTTTTATAAAAATGGTAAAAAGAGAAAAACAGAAATAAAAATTGAGATAGAAAAGAAAAAGGAAGAAGTCCATCAGCAGAACCAGCCCAGCCTACAGACCATTGCTTCTTCGCGCTAACTGCCACTCGCCTGCATTCCTCTCTGTGTTCTGCTCGCTCAGTAACAATCCACTCCGGCCCAGGCCCACGTACCAGTTTGTCGTCGTCTTCCCCCGTGTGTCACAAGCAGCTCTCTGGAGCTCGCGCCACCGCTGGATGCCAATCACCGGCGTCAGTAGGAACCAACCGCCCAGATTCTCGCCGCCGTCCTGGCCGAGGATAAGAACAACACCGAGACGTCTCTCATCCATCCTTATCCTCTCTTCCTTCCCCTGGTGATGTCCCTCTCTTATTACCAACTCGGACCGAAACCCTAGCTCCGGCTAGAGCTCGCCATCGCTGCCGTTCTGCACCTCCCCTGGCCTATCTGAGCGCACCATAGAGCGCATCTATGTCTCCTTGTTTGTCTCCGGCAAGTCTTGTAAGCAGGCGCGCCACGAGCAGCGCGGAATCAAGCCCAGAGTATCGTCGGCCACCGTGGCCATTACCAGCGATTCACCGTCACCGGTCTTCCCCATGCCTCGCCGATCATCCCATCAACATCCTGGTGAGCCAACGGTGCTCACGCACCTCTTCAATCTCTTCCTGTCGCCCTAGAATCTCACTGCGTCGTGTATCTTCATCGGCTGCCGTAGAAGTTGGTTGTTGGAGTACCTCCGGTGACCAAAACGGGGCGGCGATGCCAGCCCTAGGTTCGCCTTGCTCTTCTCTGTTGAGCGTTTGTCTCCATTTAGCCTCGCGAGCAACGCATCGTCGAGTCCATCCTCGACTGGGAGCAAGATCCCCATGGATGACGTCACCCTGACATCATAGTGTTATCATATGTATTTTGTTTTTCTTTTATTTTCTTTTCAATGAACATTTCTGTAATAAAGAAAATCTTGGATATGACGTGGCCCTGACCCACGGGTCAGTGGCTGGGACTAGGTTAGTCTAAGTATAAATAATACTTGAAAGTTCATATTTTAATATTGGTAAATGAGAAAAATATAAATAATATACCAAAATTCTTAGAAAAACAAAATATATAGTTACAAACATGTTTCATTTATTTTTGGTATGACTTAACTAAATATTATTATTTATTAAGTATTTATAAAGTGATAAATTTATAAAAATCATATCTTATTATTTAAAAATCACAAAAATACATATAACATACCAATATGATCACAAAAATAAATTTACATATTAAAAATATCATCTTTCTTAATTGAAGTCAAATAAAAGATAAAGGTCTAATAAATCTTATTTAAACCCTTTTCTTTTGTTTTAAATCATTAAAAATATATAAACCATTACTAATGCCTTTGCCATTATTTGTTTAAAGTTTAAAAGTGGAATAACAAGTGCAAGTTATGTTTAAGTGAAGTTAAGATAGGTCTAAACAATTCAAGTTGTACTTACTTAAACTACCATTCAGAATTAAGTAAATCTTACTCTCCAAAAATATTTTATCAATTATAAAATCATCAAGAATTGAGTATTAATTCTTTTACCAGTTTAGGAATCCACCTAAAGAATTAAACTAAGTTTTGAAGTAATTTGAGCAATACCCTATCTATGCTTATAAAATGTAAGCATTAATAAGAAAGTAATTCTACTTACTTATAACTTTAATAAAAGACCACCTCATTCAAGTAATAATACTTAAATTCTAACTTTGTGGAATGTTAAGAAGTCAACCATCTTCAATATGGTACCTTGTTCAAAACATGTAAATCTCCACCACTTATGCTATGATTGTTTAATGTAGTAATGTTTTTCTCTTTAATAATCTTAGCTAATAAGAAAACCTTAAAGTTTCAGCCTTATGTTTAAATACTTTTTACTTTGTAAAGTAATGTTTTCCTCAAAAGTTATTCTTTTAAGAAACATTAAAAGTAATCTTTAAAAACTTCTTTAAAAGCTCTAATTGATTCTTAATCTTGTTTAAGAAATATTTTAGATACCATGATTCATTTGAGTGTTTTAGTATTACATGTTACTTGCTGTATTCACATATTGTTTCACACACCTTCACAAACCTTAATAAGAAGCACAAGTGTGAAGCTGATATAAAAGTGAAACACATTCAAAAGATATCATCACAAGTTTCCAAACCCTAGATTCGATACGATTATTCCGGGGATTCGCGTTTATCAAATTGCATTACATTACTTATGCATCGTTGCATCTTGCTTCTTTAAACATTAGTCCTTACCGGACCAATGATGCTATTTACCGAATTTGGATCTTCTATTATTCCGAAGACCATGAGTGCATAATATTGCAATCACAAAAGGCAAGTTCACAACTTGCTCATGTACTTTGATTATTTTCTATCAAATGCTTGTAACTCAAATGTTGTCATCACCTACATTTCAAAAAGGATAGAAAATACTATTTTCATAATAATTTGATTATGGATTATTTAACAAATGGTAATAATCTATTGATACAGTTCAAGTGGTAAAGGAACATAATACGTAGGACTTAATCAACCAATATCACTAGTGATTCTAGCACCGTCTATTACACGTCAACCATGAGATTTGGAATGGTATGGAGAAGTCAGCTGTGTCTTCTTCCTATCGCATGCATCCGGATGGCCAGGTCGTGACTGTTATCCTCGTAGTGTGCATTTATTGGTAATTCGTAGAGGATATGCATCATATGGGTGGGAGCCCTCAACGTCCCACGATAGTTTTGGCATCTGACGGTCTGTACTAACCATTGCCGTAATTCAAGATGTGGGCATGGCGTACACCAAGGGGACATGCGGGGTTGTGAAGGGGGCAGTGATTGGCTTGGATCTTAGGTTGGGCCTCAAACCATGGAAGTTTGAACGGGGACATACTCCCGGCCGTGCAACAAAGCTTAAGGTCTCTTATGGGAAAAGTGACGCACCTTTGCAGAGTGTAAGAATTGTGACATGTTACTCCTTGTTCCGGGAAGGAGCTACGAACGCGGCAGGAAAGGAACCCCACGAAGGTTCTGGTCAACCCGTGAAGGCTGTCAGACATAGTTTTCAGAATAAAAGCAACCTTTGAAGAAATGTTTACGGAAACCTGCATTACCTACGACCTATGGTCTGTGGCTCTAGAGATAGTGCATCATACACTCCTTTTTAGTGAACTTGCTAAGTACGCTCGTAATCAACCGTACCTTCTTAACCCTTGCTAGGTTTTAAGCCGTTGAAGACGACGTCAACATCAATTTCTGCTCAAGAAACCATCATCAGCATCTCAAGTTCCTCAATAAAGTCTATGAAGTCAAAATATACATCAGCTGAAGTGAAGACAAAGTCTCTATTTAGATAGGAGTAGATACTCTAGCCATATAACCTACTCCTATAGAGCATTGCATTAGTAGCAATTGCAAGCCAATTAGTTTAGATTCTAGTGTTAGTTACTAGATAGTTCTAAGTTGTTATTTCTGGTTCTTCTTTGTAAGAAGTTCTTTCTCTCTCTTTCACCTAGAGTGTTCTCTGGATCTTTTTTAAGGAGTCGAATTGTAACCTATAGTCATGTCTTGGACCTGATGTGTTTCTGTTGTACCACTCTGAGGGATGTAATACTAATGAACGGTGTTTCATTAGTGTTATGTCAACGACTATAGTGTACTACATCATGTAGTGGTATGCTGGGTCACCGCAGCTGGTATCAGAGCATATGCTTTGACCTTAGGATTAAAACCCTTTTAGGAAGATCTGTAGGTTGGATAGTGACTATAGGAGCCATCTTATCTAAACCAAGACTTGTGATGGATATCCACTTGAGGATAAACCTTGTCACACTTAATTTGAATGTTTTTGTCATCCTTCTTAAGGATTAGATATATGTCTTCTCTAGAGGAATGTTATTTTAGTATAACTCTAAATAGGTATAAAACCACCAAGATATCTTAAGTCAGATAAAATAGCAAATAAGATTAGGACTATTAGGATATCATGTGGAGTAGTATTAGTGATGGAGTATATATTTAGAATCCCTGTGAAGTAGTGGAATCTTACCACTAGTTGATACCACTATACCACATAGGGTATACCATTAGAGTATGTATAGAAACAATGGGAAGTAAATCATGTGGCATTCACTTGAGAATTTCATGTCATGGAGTAGAATTTTGTTAAGAATCATTGATAGTAAGCTAAGAAGAGTCATCATGGTGAGATGAGCTCTTTAATCATGATGACTAGGTAAATCTTAACAACTTCGTGCTGAGAATAGCTTCGAGACCATGATAAGTCTATAATTAGGACAAGTACTTAGTAAATAATCTTGTAACAATAGTAAGTAAAGAATAGTTTAGGTCTATGATAGAAGTCATGGGTATCATAACATTACGATGATTTTTGGATTAAGGTAGTGACTACAATTTTTTTAGTAGTTTTGAGAGATCATGTGAGGATAGTTTACGATAGAATAGAAAATTGGTAGTCTTTTGTAGTCCTAAAGGAAAGGTAAGTGGTTAGTCAAAACCAAAGTGAGACCACTTCGCTCAAAATTATCCTGTTGCACCTGAGTAATTTGGGTAGATATTGAGACAAAGAGTAGTTTGACTTCTAAGTGCTAAGTATCACAAAGTAAACCTATACTAGGTGGTGTCATATACTACATATCTAAGCCTGAATTCTATAGGTATTATACTCAACTACTATATTCTAGGCTTAGAATGATGTGTGTTATATATACCACATTAGGATTTTTTGGTTTTTCTTGGATCTTCTTGATTGACTAGATCAATGCATGAAGTTTGACTTGATGTGCAAATGCATGTTGCATCATCAAGTTATTACTTTATGTTATAGACCTAGATAGAAAAGGGAATTCGTGTAAGGGAGTGATGAGTTCCAAAGATCAAGATGAAAGTTGCACAAAGAAGGAAGCTAAATATAAGGAGTATCAACACTATTTTGAAGGATGGATCAATCCTGACTCACTATGAGCTGGCAACAAGAAGGATTATAAATGCAAAAAAGTGTGGAGCAACATGAAGGAATGAACTTGTGTTCACCCAAAGTAGATGGTGTTGCTAAAAAGCTAATGAAGTAGTTGTACCTAGTTCATGGAAGTATCATGAATCAGTGCAAAGAAGAAGTCTTTGAATAAGGGTGGTATTCAAGCACTGACGACTCAGAGAGAATGCCAATAAGAAGTAAAAAACCGTAGGGTAATCCATGCACCTAGGAGGATCCACAGCTGGTATCCGTAGTTGGTATCCGTAGCTAGTATCTGTAGTTGGTATCTGTAGCTGGTATCCTAGCGGTTTAGCTAATTAGATCATCTTGGTATGATTTAAAGAGCATAAAACTTGGCTAAGTTAAGAAAGGCATAATGAAGTATAGAAATTAAAAGCGAACGACTTTCGAGATGTTTTCCTGACATCGGATTTACCTATGAGAAATAATGTCTAAGAAGATCAAAGTAAGACAAGTAACGTCGGAAGATTCATTTCAGAGATCCACAATTGTGTGGGTGTACCGCAAATTCTTTCGTGAGGCCTTATAGAGGTAAAATATAAGCTGGACAGAGACCAATATCCTAACTATTGAGTTAATGGGTATTATACATGAAGTTTAGAGACCATTAGGAAACCCCAAGAGGGAGAGTAAACAATAAACACCGAAGTGTTGTTGTCTAACTTTCTGACTAAAGGTTGGAGAAGAAGTATAAAGTAATGATGAGGTTAATCCTTATTCTCATAAGGTTATAAGAAGTCATCATTATATAGTATTTCCAAGCGTATGTCCGAATGAAACATCGAAGGAGATATAACAAATTAAACCTAGTGGACTAGTTTTAGGAGAAACAACTCGTAAGTGTCCTTAAGAAGGAGTAGATCCTGCTAAGAAATTTTAGTGTATAGTAGTAGGGAAACCTTATTGAAAGGGACAAAATGTGTCCACAACCAATTATAAATAGGACTATAGGGGCATAAGCCCAAAGAGATATAGTAAAGGGAACTATATGGTAAGTTAGAAAGGACAGTGGATATTGTCGGAATGAAGAGGATTCAGGGAAAAAGATGTGGATACGGGATACTACAATTATCCCCAAGTATGATCACAATGGAGTTAAGAAAGGTCGTGATCAATACAAGCTAATACCTCATTCCGAAATGCAAGAGAGTACGAACTTCGGGGACGAAGTTTATTTTAAGGGGGAGAGTCTATAACACCCTAGCATTAGAGCTTAGAAATAAGCTAAGATAAGGTGTGTGCATTGCATTCATGCATAGAAAATCCGGATAATTTTCGCGCTTTTAAATAAAACTTGTCAAAGAGATTGAAGCTTCTCTTAACTTGGTGGAACTGAAGTAGATCATCAAGTTGACTGCGATAATATGACGTTTGCTAAAACCTTATCTTTGGGTAATATAATTTGATCTAAGGGTAGATCAAATGCAATAAAACTGAGTCACAACGCACTACTTAATAAGGAGTAGTAGATCTTGTAGAGATCATGACATGGTATTTCCTACAACAACTCAAGGATGAAGACTTAATATTCTAAATATGATATCAAGGTATTATCTACCACAAACCTTGAATAGCAAGTTAAGTATATAGCTTAAGTAAAGAAAACTCTATAACTAAATCTTGATACACCTGCTTGCCATAGTTATTCCTACCATGAGTATCATGGTAGTTCTTAAACATTAACTCTTATTACAAATAGATTAGAAAGGGAAGTCAAGCCAAGACCATCCATCACATACCCTTAGTGTCATGTTAATAGATGGAAATCCTATTTAACCAAGTCCTAGTGTTTATTGCTCATCAATGTGTGTGATCAATTCTTGACTTAGCACATATTGACTCTTATCTTTGACCTATTATATTAACCTTCCAAAGACCTTAAGTAAATTAATAAGAAGAAGGAACTACTGATGGTAGAGTGTGCCATCATCAATGGAATGTGATCCTTAGTGGTGATCAAACCATTTGATGTTGGAGGAGTTAACTCACTCATGAGTTAACTAGAAGCAGTATTTAAACCCATGAGTTAAGCTAGTAATTGAGAAGCCATGAGAAAGCTAGTAGTATTTGTGTATCAAATAATAATCTTGTTAAGCCAAGTGGGTATAAACTTCAAGTAAGTTTCCTTAGAAATATATGCCTTATAGGAAGACTAGTACAAGTACACTACTTAGTTGAGTATAGATCTTGATCAGACAATTAAAAGCCTAAGCTTTGTTTGATCAAAGGTTGGTGGTCAGTATTCTTAAGTCAATTGAGAATAGATGACCAGCTAATGAAGAAAGGTTGTGAGTATACAAATTAGGCAAAACCCTAGCGAGTTGAATCATCTAGCTTGTTCCTGAGAAGTCAAGCTAGAGTATGATGAATTATTTGATGAGATATATGGAGTAGTTGGAGGCATAGTAGTTAACCAAGTTAATACAAGAACAACTTGTATTATGAAGAGTAGCACCATGCCTATTCCAGAGGATTGATATCACATGTGATATAGAGAGGAGTGTAATCTGGAAAGCCTTAGAAGTAGATGCAAGGTAAACATGAAGGAGTTTATGGAATGAAGTTAGTACTAACTACTTTGATGGATTCAGTAAGGGTAGTTTATAAATGGAAGTTGTATATATATACTAGGAGAAGAATGAAGGAGTAATGTTGGAGTGGCATGACCATGTCATCATATGATGATGGATATGGTGAATTCAGGTGATTGTCTTATTCAGGAAGATGTGATCTTTATGATTAAAATAAGAGAGGTTTATAGAGTATATTTAGGAAACGAATTCCTTATCTAAAGATAACCTAGGTGAGGTATTAAGGTAAGGATTCTTTAGAAGCCTTAACCAAGATCATATCAAATTATGACAGAACCATGTCTACCTCTTTGTTTTAAACCCTAGAATAAAGAAGGTAGTTAAACCAATTCCTATTCTTAGGCAACCAATGGATAGTATCTCTTAGCCAAATAAAATGTCTAAGAGATAAATAGAATACTAGTTGAGAGTGTATTGATGGAATCCTTGTCCACTTTATTGTCTTAAACCCTCATAGAATCCTAGACCCATGAATTAACAAGAGTACTCTAGTAGGTAATTCCAATATCTCACTCTAAGTTGAGATATCACCTTGGTCACCAAACATGATGGCAATATGTAATAGCCTTAATACTCATCCATGTCTCTAATTGAAAATGAGTTATTAAATCCTCTCAGAACCCATAATACCCATATTGGAATAAACATTGGCATTTCTCCACCAATGTTTATTATTTATTCATCATTGCCTAACCAAGATTATTATGTGGTAATTCTAAACTCTACAAACCAAGTAGAATTGGATTTGGCAAATCACCAAATATGGAGGACCATGAAATTTATATCACTCTATTATGGACCACAAAGATTAATACCTTATTAATATATATATATAATTCCTTTATGAGGTTAAGTAATAATAAGATTTTGTACACATAAATATCCATCTTAAACCATCACCATTACATTCTTTTAGAGGAAGTGAAAGTCATTTTAAGAGATCTTCTTATAAAGAGCAAATCCCTAAAAACCCTAATTTATATTTACTTTACGAAATAAAAGAACCCTTCATATAGTTATGAATATTTCATGTACAATAAGAAATGATGAGAAGAGGGTCATACTTGATACAATATTATTCATGACCTACAAATTCT
The DNA here is from genome assembly GCA_023614405.1 of Avena insularis. Taxonomy (NCBI): domain Eukaryota; kingdom Viridiplantae; phylum Streptophyta; class Magnoliopsida; order Poales; family Poaceae; genus Avena; species Avena insularis. The sequence continues at coordinate 328,464,638 of CM042692.1, read as the reverse complement.
CTATGTATTTGAATCCTTGAGGAGATTCTTATTTGAAAGGGTTTTATAAAAATGGTAAAAAGAGAAAAACAGAAATAAAAATCAAGATGGAAAAGAAAAAGGAAGAAGTCCATCAGCAGAACCAGCCTAGCCCACAGCCCATTGCTTCTTCGTGCTAACTGCCACTCGCCTGCGTTCCTCTCTGCATTCTGCTCGCTCAGCAACAACCTACTCCGGCCCAGGCCCATGTACCGGTTCGTCGTCGTCTTCCCCTGCGCGTCACAAGCAACTCTCTGGAGCTCGCGCCGTCGCTGGATGCCAATCACCGTCGTCAGCAGGAACCAACCGCCTAGATGCTCGCCGCCATCCTGGCCAAGGATAAGAACAACACCGAGACATCTCTCGTCCGTCCTTATCCTCTCTTTCTTCCCCTGGTGCTCTCCCTCTCTTATTCCCAAGTCGGACTGAAACCCTAGCTCCGACCAGAGCTCGCCTTTGTCGCCGTTCTGCACCTCCCTGGCCTATCTGAGCGCACCACAAAGCTCATCTATGTCTCCTTGTTCGTCTCCGGCAAGTCTCGTAAGAAGACGCGCCACGAGCAGCGCGGAATCGAGCCAGGAGTATCGTCGGCCACCGTGGCCATTACCAGCGATTCACCATCACTAGTCTTCCCCACGCCTCGCCGATCATCCCATCAGCATCCTAGTGAGCCAACGGTGTTCAAGCACCTCTTAAATCTCTTCCTCTCGCCCTAGAATGTCATTGCATCGTGTACCGTCGTTGGCCGCCGCAGAAGTTGGTCGTCGGAGTACCTCCGGTGACCAAAACGGGGCGGCGACACAAGCCCTAGGTTCGCCTTGCTCTTCTCTGTTGAGCGTGTTTCTCCGTTTAGCCTCGCGAGCAACGCATCATCGAGTCCATCCTCGACTGGGAGCGAGATCCCCATGGATGACGTCACCCTGACATCATAGTGCTGTCATATGTATTTTGCTTTTTCTTTTATTTTCTTTTCAATAAACATTTCTGTAATAAAGAAAATCTTGGATGTGACGTGGCCATGACCCACGGGTTAGTGGCTGGAACTAGGTTAGTCTAAGTATAAAAGGTTTTCTCTGTTTAATAAATAATTAAAACAAAATAAGTTTAAATATAAATATAATTTCAGAAATATAATAAAATGATTAAATCTTGTAAATTTAATAACTTTTGTTTTATAATTCAGAAAAATATGTTTAATATATAAAAATTTACAGAAAAATAAAATCTATAATTTAAATTTATTTTCAAATATTAATGTGTTAACTATTTAAATAATTATTATTTAATAAAGATTTTATAAGTAATAATACTTGAAAGTTCATATTTTAATATTGGTAAATGAGAAAATATAAATAATATACCAAAATTCTTAGAAAAACAAAATCTATAGTTATAAACTTGTTTCATTTATTTTTGGTATCACTTAACTACATATTATTATTTATTATTTATTTATAAAGTGATAAACTTATAAAAATCACATCTTATTATTTATAAATCACAAAAATACATATAATATACCAAAATGATCACAAAAACAAATTCTACACATTAAAAATATCATATTTCTTAATTGAAGTCAAATAAAAGGTAAAGTTCTAATAAATCTTATTTAAACCCTTTTCTTTTGTTTTAAATCATTAAAAATATATAAACCATTACTAATGCCTTTGCCATTATTTGTTTAAAGTCTAAAAGTGGAACAACAAGTGCAAGTTATGTTTAAGTGAAGTTAAGATAGGTCTAACCAATTCAAGTTGTACTTACTAAAACTACCATTCAAAATTAAGTAAATCTTTCTCTCCAAAAATATTTTATAAATTATAAAATCATCAAGAATTGAGTACTAATTCTTTTACCAGTTTAGGAATCCACCTAAAGAATTAAACTAAGTTTTGAAGTAATTTTAGCAATACCCTATCTATGGTTATAAAATATAAGCATTAATAAGTAATTCTACTAAACTTTAATAAAACACCACCTCATTCAAGTAATAATACTTAAATTCTAACTTTGTGGAATGTTAAGAAGTCAACCATCTATAATGTGGTGCCTTATTCAAAACATGTAAATGTCCACCACTTATGCTATGATTGTTTAATGTAGTAATGTTTTCCTCTTTAATAATCTTAGCTAATAAGAAAACCTTAAAGTGTTAGCCTTAAGTTTAAATACTTTTTACTTTGTAAAGTAATGTTTTCCTCAAAAGTTATTCTTTTAAGAAACATTAAAAATAATCCTTAAACACTTCTTCAAAAGCTCTAATTGATTCTTAATCTTGTTTAAGAAATATTTTAGATACCATTTGAGTGTTTTAATATTGCATGCTACTTGATGTATTTACATATTATTTCACACACCTTCACAATCCTTAATAAGAAGCACAAGTGTGAAGCTGATATAAAAGTGAAACACATTCCAAAGATATCACCACAAGTTTCCAAACCCTAGATTCGATACGATTATTCCGGGAATTTGTATTTATAAAATTGCATTACATTACTTATGTATCGTTGCATCTTGCTTTTTTAAACATTAGTCCTTACCGGACCAATGATGTTATTTACAGAATTTGGATCTTCTATTATTCCGAAGACCGTGAGTGCATAACCTTGCAATCACAAAAGGCAAGTTCACATCTTGCTCATGTCCATTGATTATTTTCTATCAAATGCTTGTAACTCAAATTCTGTCATCACATGCATTTCAAAAAGGACAGAAAATACTATTTTCATAATAATTTGATTATGGATTATTTACCAAATGGTAATAATCTATTGATATAGTTCCGGTGGTAAAGGAACATCATACTTAGGACTTAATCAACCAATGTCGCCACTGATTCTAGCGCTGTATATTACGCGTCAACCATGAGATTTGGAATGGGACGGAGAAGTCAGTTATATCTTCTTCCTCTCGCATGCATCCGGATGGCCAGGTCATGGTTGTTATCCTCGTAGCGTGCACTTATTGGTAATTCATAGAGGATATGCAGCATATGGGTGGGAGCCCTCAACGTCCCACGATAGTTCTGGCATCTAACGGTTTGTACTAACCATTGCCGTAATTCATGATGTGGGCATGGCGTACACCAAGGGGACATGCGGGGTCGCGAAGGGGGCAGTGATTGGCTTGGATCTTAGGTTGGGCCTCAAACGATGGAAGTTTGAACAGGGACATACTCCTGGCCGTGTAACAAAGCTTAAGGTCTCTTGTGGGAAAAGTGATGCACCTCTGCAGAGTGTAAGAATTGTGACATGTTACTCCCTGTTCCAGAAAGGAGCTACGAACGCGGCAGGAAAGGAACCCCACGAAGGTTCTGGTTAACCCGTGAAGGCTATCAAACATAGTTTTCAGAATAAAAGCAACCTTTGAAGGAATGTTTATGAAAACCTGCATTACCTACGACCTATGGTCTGTGGCTCTAGAGATAGTACATCATACACTCCTTTTTAGTGAACTTGCTAAGTACGCTCGTAATCAACCGTACCTTCTTAACCCTTGCTAGGTTTTAAGTCGTTGACGAGGACGTCAACATCAATTTCTTCTCAAGAAACCATCATCGGCAGCTCAAGTTCCTCAATAAAGTCTATGAAGTCAAAACATACATCAGCTGAAGTGAAGACAAAGTCTCTGTTTAGATAGGAGTAGATACTCTATCCATAAAACCTACTTCTATAGAGCATTGCATTAGTAGCAATTGCAAGCCAATTAGTTTAGATGATAGTCTTAGTTAGATAGTTCTGAGTTGTTATTTCTGGTTCTTCTTTGTAAGAAGTTCTTTCTCTCTCTTTCACCTAGAGTGTTCTCTGGATCTTTTGTAAGGAGTCGAATTGTAACCTATAGTCATGTCTTGGACCTGCTGTGTTTCTGTTGTACCACTCTGAGGGATGTAATACTAGTGAACGATGTTTCATTGGTGTTATGTCAATGACTATAGTGTACTACATCATGCAGTGGTATGCTGGGTCACCGCACCTTTGATCTCCTCAACAAGGAGTGCTAGGACCAAAATGCGGAGGTCAACCGGTTTAAGGAGACAGAGAAGTGCCTGCTGAAGGAGCTCATAGACATGGACAAGATTGCCAAAGGTATGTCCGTCTTAGGTCGATTTGTCCGGGTTCCCCAGCTGGATTCTGATACTGACTTTGCTGATAGTCTACTATCTGGGGATAGGTCTTTTGGCGCTCGACCGGCTCCAGGAGGACTGGCCGGGTGAGCAACCCTGTATGCTAGAGCTGGTCACCCAGCTGGGAGAAGAGGCCTCGGAGCTCCGCAAGGAGACCATCTCCCTCTTTGATTTCCTCTAGCCTGATGACGCCGCTCCGGCTACAGTGGCTGGCTTGGCGAAGAAGATTGCGGAGGCTCCGGCTGCGGGACTTGGCAGCGCGTGTTGGGTCTGAGATGGCCCTAGTTCTCATGCTCTCTAGAGAAGCTTGTGGGTGGTTTCTATGTCGGCACCGAGCTTTCCAACTTGCGTCAGGCTCACCTGGAGCTCCGCGCGGCCGCGATCAAGATCACCGATTACATGGACATGGACGATGTTCTGACCAAGTCTGAGCTGGACGTGGGTGAAGAGCCGACTGCCGACGATGTCAGGACCTTCGACACGCCAACCAGAGGAGCGGAGACCTCGTTGGTCAGCGTGGGAAGAGGAGCGGAAGACTAGAGCCGTTCTCATGGCAAGGGCCCTGCCACAAACTGATCTAGTCCCCGGGATGTCGGGTGACTTTGTATGGATTTTTATTTTGCTGAGTATGTCTACTGAACTCGTGGATCTGATGGGATCTTCGACTTCCTTTATTATTATGTTATGCATGTACTTTTTCCTTTTAACCAGCACAATGGTCCGCGCATATGGGCAGACAATGTCTTAATTTGTCCTTTTAAGATTTAAATTATTCATAATACTTAAGATCTTTACCTTGCACCGGTAAATTAAATTTCTACAATTTAAATTATTATTACACTACTATTTACATTATGATTGTTTTATCTCATTGTGATAAATATAGAAAATCCCAGAGGTTTCGAGAGAATCCTAGTTGTTTTTGACGATGATGTGTAGGTAAGGCAAAAGGTTGAGTTGACGGGGAAAATATTCCATTGTTTAAGAAAATATCACATTTTCAAGGAACAACCATAGGATCCTGCTAAATGTAAATTCAATTTATCATGATAAGTATGAATCAATAAGTACATGGCTCTAGTTCCATGTGAGTTGCTGCAGTTGCTCTATTCTTTGATGCTCAATAAATTAAAACCGCACAACAAAATTCACTTTCAGCACCGGTTATTTCTGTACGAGTTAATCTAATTTGTAGAAAGTGTGAATTATAAGCATAAAGTTTCAGCTGCACTCTAGCATTTAAATTTGAGTTTACTACCCGTACTACCATTTTTCTCCTTGTCACACATCTTTGGCAGAAAATGGTGGCTCTCTCAACAAATATGTTGATGTTAAATTGCACACTTATATGTCAATATCATCCTTGTAACATAGACTGATTAAGCAAATCAAAAATTTCAAAATAAAATACTACCTAAATATTGGCGACTTTTCATCCATGTTCTTAGTTGTGATTAAATGTTCTAAAGGCTTAATATATATTCTTAAATGATAGCAAATAGCAGGATATTGTGATAAGTTCAACATGACTACGCCGTATCTTTTCAAGAGTACCTTTGATGACCTAGGACAAGTTACTAATAGAATCAAAGCAAGATATGGCCATCCCCTTTTATCAAAGGAACTGAAAAAACAGAAGGTAACTCCATTAGTGTTTGTGTCTAGTTGACAACAAATAGATAACATATGTGAACCTTTACATATGAGAAGTTCTAATAAATGAATACCATTTTTATATGGATATATCTCTTACAGCTTGATGCTCTTGCCTGAAATAGTAAAACCGTGTGCATGTGGATCTTGCCCTTTCTCTACACATCAAAAATCTACCGTTGCCAAAAATGATGTATAATGTACCTCAGAAATTACGTCATGATAAATTTCTAGGTTCAGTATACTCATGTTTTTTGCGGAATAAAATAGTTTACCATACTTGTGTTGTACGCAGTATTGTAACTTGTAGTAAATCCTAAAATTTTAATTACATCACTGCAATAGCTTGTGGAAAATCAGACATAATGTCCAATATCAATATATACTTGGAATATATTTCCAAATAGACGCACCTGATCAAGTCCTGACCAACGGACTGGCCATCCACCAATGGCGCCCGGTGAGCCACGAACACGACAGTACACAACCATAGTCCACTCATAGTTTTTGCTACTCGCAGTTTCTTATGCAGCTGAGCATATATTACCGGCCGTAGGAGAGGAGTGCCACGACAACACAATATAGCATCAAGTGGAGCTAGAGAGTGTTGCACATGCCCTGATTTGCTTCTTGCTTGTGTTGCTCACCGAAGTGTCTTAGGCTGACACACATACGTGCACACACTAATGCCCCGTTTGGATTGAATGTAAATTTTGTTTGTTGCGTGGGTGGACACACAAAAATTACGTCCTTCTCAAACAGGCCCTAAGTAGGGTTGCTAAAGAGGTATCCCTCTCATCCCACAAAACATGATGATTACTACAAATAGGACTCTAACTCCAGATAATTACAGCTCTAGATAGATTGTACTATTCAGAAACGCAACCAACCCGCTACCAACGCCGCTTGCAACCCTAATACTAAATCTGATATATGCAAAGTAGATTGATTCCTAGTGTGGTGACTCCGCGCTCAGGCTGGCCTCGCTTATCCAGTTCAATAGTGGAATCACATCAATTATGTATCGAGCTAGCTAGCTTCGGGTCAGGCTTCCTTAGTTGTACACATCAGGAGGCAATCTATAAGAAATTGCAAGTTCGATCCCGTTATGCTCCAGTGTGACTTCTGTCCAGCGGTTTCGAGTGTCGTATACAAAAGTAAATTTGAGCCACCACAGTCTTGAGGTCAACGTGATATTTACGAAAACAATGCGAACAGGGTGTCACAAGTCTGTAGAGATTGCTTTCAAGATGAACATCTTTCTATGTTTATGTGAACTTAGCCATAGTAGAAGGTTTGTGTGAACTTAGCCATAGTAGATTAAAATTGATTAGATAAAACTTACCGATCTAATAAATATTGACCAGCTGCCCGCTTTTCCTTCTATGAATTCATGTGTGTTGTCTTCATCGTTCCTGGCTCTTAATTGATTCATGATGCATAGCCCCTAACCCTAGTGTGTCCTTTTTTCTGGTGACCTCGAGTATGCGGCAACACGACTCAAAACACACGGAGATAGGTTGATCATGGGTATACACTTCTTCAGGAGGAGGGTGGTATCAAGGAAGCTTTGGGGCCTGCGAGCAGATTAGCATGTCGAGTTGTAGCCTGTCGAAGAGAGTAAAGTTGGAGAAGATGCTCTACACCGTCTGCAAGTCTATATTAATGAGAAAGAGACAGGAGAAAAATAGTTTAGGTTTGAGATAGATGAACTTTTTAATCGTGGCAAAGGTGGGTAAATTCTTCAAACTTAAAAGGTATGCTATGATCTATCGGCTGATAGTCACAATACAGCTCAGCAACCGCATTGTGATCCTTATTTAGAATAAGGATTTCCTAGTTGACTTCACAAATTTCTTAATATTCTATTCTATTTATAAAAGCAGCATCTCAACAACCATATGTGTCCTTTGCATAGAATTTATTACTTCGCTTGAACATCAAATATCCCACTTAGGATTATCTTTTGTATCTGACATTACTTAGCACTTCACAACAATACAATGTCAGCAACCATTGTCTGCTAGAGACTTCCTCTAAGTACTTGTCATTCCCATTTTTTCTTTTATTAGAGAGGATTCAAAATTTTCGCACACATCATTTTATTATATTTACAGAAATTTTCGTTTGTCCTATCCGATATGGCTAGGTATTCAGGATTTTTTTACCTCTTCTATCACAAGTAATACCAACTGCTACAACTCTTTTGTCCGGGACATTTATAGTTAGTATGCAATTAATTGGGATTAAAAAACTTCAAAACGGGCGTGATAATTATTGAGCTTCACTGAGACATGTTCCATTGATCTAAAGAATTTTGTGTTTTCTCTTGATATGTTCTTTTTATATCTAAAAAGAGCTCGAGTACTACTTTGAAAAATATTTTGTTGGTGTTGTTGTTGTTGTTTGATACCGATTGCAAATCAATTTATAAAACCGGCTATGTTATAGACCTAGACATTTTCATATTTCCTATGCTTTTCTGGATTAGATATCTACATGCATACATCCACTGCTTCTCGTCAGTTTTACCATCACTAGTAGAAAATAAGGATTCCGTCCGGACCGCCCCGAGGCGATCCGTCCCGGTTCCCTTATGCACCGGGACTAATCAGAGTATTAGTCCCGGTTCGTTAGGCTAGGATGCCGCATGGGGCTGGACCATGGTTAGTCCCGGTTTGTCTGGGACCTTTAGTCCCGGTTCGTGCCACGAACCGGGACTAAAGGGGTTGAGCGTCTGCCTCTAGCCCTTTGGTCCCGGATCGTGGTAAGAACCGGGACTAAAGGTCCATGCTTGTATATATATTGCACCCAGCCTCACATGCTTGTGTGTGAGCTTTGTTTTCTCCTCTCATGCATAAGTGGTGTATGTTGCTTTGTTTTTCCCTCTATGCACAAGACTCGATGAAATGCCTATGAGCATGATGCCACTTGAGTTCACCCAAAACAAACATGATATGAAGTGCCTGAGCTACACTTAAGTTTTCTCCTCTTTCTTTCCTCCTCGATCGAGGTTAGAAACTTAATTCTTTCATCTTTCATTGATACAATAATGCATGTGTCGATGTACAATATTGGTCATTTCTCTAGATCTTATGTAATGTTTTTTCGTAAACTCAATTATATAATGCAGATGAGCCGGCAATGGATGTATGGTGACCGACGTACTGACTAGTTTATTATGGGCCTTCATAATTTCATCGGTGTGGCCGAGGCAAACAGTATGAATGGTTATATGCGTTGTCCATGTGTTGTATGTCAGAATCAGAAGGATTACTTCTCCTCAAGAACCCTTCACACCCACCTACTTCGGTCCAGTTTCATGACCAGCTACAATTGTTGGACCAAAAACGCAGAAAGAGGGGTTATGATGGAAGACACTAAAGAAAAAGAGGATGATAACAACTATCCTATGTTTCCTGAATACGGTGATACTGCAACAGGTGAAGCTGAAGATGAAGAGGCACCGGATGAGATCATTGACGATCTTCACCGGTCTATTGTTGATGCACATAGAGAATGCGAAAGTGAAAATCATAAGTTGAAGCGCATGTTAGATAATCACAAAAAAAATTGTACACAAATTGCGAAGATGACAACACAAAGATCGGTATCACACTAGAACTGCTGCAATGGAAGGAAGACAATGGCTTGTTTGACAAGGGATTTGAGAAGTTACTGAAATAATGAAGAAGAAGCTTCCAAAGAAGCACGAATTCCCTGCCAGTACGTACGAATCAAAGAAGGTTGTATGCCCTCTAGGATTAGTGGTGTGATATATTGCAAATGTATCTATAATTTTTGATGTTCCATGTTTGGTTTTATCTACTTTCTTGTGTTTTGTCCACACTTTGGAGTACTTTTCATATGATTTCTTGGACTAACCTATTAACAAGAGCCACAGTGCCAGCTTCCTGTTTTCTGCTGTTTTTGGTTTCAGGAAGTCAGAAAATGAATATTCTCGGAATTGGACGGGACAAAAGCCAAACTCACTATTTTACCGGGGGACACTTGGAGCCAGAATACGAGACGGAGAGGGGTAGGGCTTGGCCACACCACCTGGCCCGCGCCAGGGGGTGGTATGGCCGCCTAGCAACCCCCTCGGCCTCTCCTTCCACCTATATATTGCCTCTGATACGGAAACCCTAAGTACCTGATCAAAAATTCACAAAAGAGTCTGTAGCCGCTGTCATCTCCATCCCTAGATCAGGAGGGATCTGAAGCTCTTCCCGGCACCCTGCCGGAGAGAGGAATTCACCCTAGAGGCCTTCTTCATCATCATGCAAGCCTCCAGTGTGATGAGTGAGTAGTTCATTTCTGGACTACGGGTCCATGTAGTAGCTAGATGGCTGGTTCTCCTCCTTTGTGCTTTCATGTCTAGATCTTGTGAGCTCCGTTCATGATCAAGATCATCTATTTGTAATTCTGCATGTTGTGTTTGCGGGGATCCGATAGATATTGAGATGCTATTTCAGATTGATTATTGATTCTATCATGTCTTTGTTATTTGTGATCTTGCATGGTTTCCGTTGTTAGTAGCTATCTTTGCCAAGTAGATGCTAGCAACTCCAAGAGTTAGTATCTATGCTCGATAGTGGGTTCATGCCTCTGGTAATCTGGGGAAGTCACAGAAATCTCTAAGGTACTAGATGTGTTGTTGCTACTAGGGAGAAAACAACAATCCTTTGTTCATAGAACAATCGTATTGTTTACTTTACACACAATTCGTAAAGCAATAATCTGTTGCTTGCAACTTAATACTGGAGGGGGTCCGGATGATAATCTTAAGGTGGATTATTAGTCATAGATGCAGTTGGATGGCGGTCTATGTATAATGTTGTAATGCCCAATCAAGTCTCAAAGGAGTCAAGATGATTAGTATATGCATGTATTGCTTTATCGATGTTTGTCAATTGGCCCGCTGTAATTTGTTCACCCAGCATGTTATCTATCTTAAGGAGAGCCACCTCTAGTGAACTATGGAGCCCGGTCCTTTCTTTTACATACAATCTACAAACTGTTTACTGCTTTGTGTTTACTTTCTGCAAACTATTACTTCCTTCCATTCAATACGTTTAATCCTTTGCTTTCAGCAAAACCGGTGAGATTGACAACCTCATCGTAAGTTGGGGGCAAAGTTCTGTGGTTGTGTTGTGCAGGTCTCCACATTGCTACTAGCACCGGTAGTGCGCCCTACCAAGGCTCAGCTAGCAACACCTTTGGGGTGTTTCCTTGCTCCTACTGTTTCGATTAAACCATGGTTTCGTACTGAGGGAAAACTTGTTGTTGTGCTCATCATACCTTCCTCTTGGGGTTCCCCAACGAGCTCGATATATTTTGGGCCATCAAGCTACTTTTCTGGCGCCGTTGCCGGGGAGTCAAGGACATCTTCACAAGGGGAGTCCCTCATAACCAATCTCTTTACTTTGTTATTTTTGTTTTGCTTAGTTTACTTTTGTTTTGTTTGCTTGTTTCTTTATCAAAAACACACAAAAAATTAGTTTTACTAGTTTGCTTTCTTATTTAAAAACAAAAAAATGACTACTCTTGAAAACACTAAGTTGTGTGACTTGACTAGCACCAACAACAATAATTTTATGAGCCCACCTATTGCTCCACCTGTTCCTGAAGCTACTTTCTTTGAGATTAAACCTGCTTTACTCAATCTTGTTATGAGAGAACAATTTTCTGGTATTGGTAATGAAGATGCTGCTGCCCATCTAAATAACTTTGTTGAACTTTGTGAGATGCAAAAGCATAGGGATATAGATGGAGATATTATTAAGCTAAAATTGTTTCCTTTCTCTTTGAGAGGAAAAGCTAAAGAATGGTTGAATTCCTTAACTAGGAATAGTATTGATTCTTGGACTAAGTGCAAAGATGCGTTTATCGGAAAATATTATCCTCCTTCTAAGATTATATCTATGAGAAGTGAAATAATGAAGTTTAAACAATCTGATAATGAACATGTTGCTCAAGCTTGGGAAAGAATTAAATCTTTGGTAAAGAATTGTCCCACTCATGGACTGACTTCTTGGATGATCATCCAAACTTTTTATGCAGGATTGAACTATTCTTCAAGGAACCTATTGGATTCTGCTACTGGAGGTACCTTTATGACCATTACTTTGGGTGCTACAATAAAGCTTCTGGATAATATGATGGTTAACTACTCTGAATGGCATACTAAGAGAGCTCCACAAGGTAAGAAGGTAAATTCTATTGAGGAAACCTCCTCCTTGAGTGATAAGATTGATATTATTATGTCTATGCTTGTTAATGGGAAAGCCCAAATTGATCCAAATAATGTTCCTTTAGCATCTTTGGTTGCTCAAGAAGAGCAAGTTGATGTGAACTTTATAAGAAATAATAATTTTGGCAATAATGCTTATGGTAGTAACAATTATAGGCCTTACCCTCCTAATAATACTTATGGTTATAATGGCAAGCCTGGATTACCTAGTGAAGGAAGAATTTTAGAAGTTGAAAGAGCCACTAAGAACTTCATGCAAATGCAATATGAACAAAATCAACTATTTACTAAAACTATGGAGGAACAATCTACCATTTTGAAGAACATAGGCCATCAACTTGAGAGTCTAAATAGGGAAATTCCTAGTTTACAATAGAAACTTTCTAATGCTGAAAGGAATATATCATCTTTGTCTGAAGCTCAATCTTCATTGATTAATAAAATGGCTACTAAACCTGAAACTAATGATAATCCCTTTGCAGCTACTAATGCCATACAAGTAAGAATTGATGAAAATGTTAGACTATTAGCTGAATTACATGCTAAGTGGGAAAGAGAAGATGAAATTGCTAGAAACATTAGTGTTTCTACTATCACCACAACTAGTGTTGAGGCTAGTAATAGCTCTACTACTGTAACATCCCAAAACTTCAATCCAAGCTTATCAAGATCTAAATCATCAAAAAATAGGGTTAACAAAAACTTTTCCAAATTAAAAATGAAAGCATTCATATGTGTGTGCATTTAAAATAGGAGTTGTTTTGAAGGGCCTTGTTTAAGTGATCCGATGCTTGTAAAATGTTTCTTAGCTGAATTAAACATCATCTACATCATTCCCAAACTTTTCCTAAAGAAAATCAAATCAAAAAGAATTAAAAAGGAGGAATGGTCATTTTGACCATTTTAATCCACTACACTACTTTGAGTGTTCCTAGCACTCATTTCTTAACAGAAACTTGCACCCCTTGCTAGTACACATAATGAGGTACCAAGGCCTACCTTGTGATCTGCAAAAATCTTTCAAATGATAATTTGAAATGATAGTTCAAAATTGAATCTAGTTCATATGGGAAGATCCCACTTTTTCAAAAACCTTTCAAACAAGCTCCACTTTCAAAACCCTTGCAACCAGAGAATACCTAGCACTATTGTAGATCACCCAAAAATTTTGAAACCAAAATTCAAAAGTTTATTTCTTGCGGCCATTTAATCAAACACTTGGCAGGCAGGTTTAAACTCTAAACCATAGCTCACTGTTTTGAACAGGGTTTTGCCCCCATTTGATCTCCATTTAATCTCTTTGTCCCCTCTTGATCTAACCAGGGCCTTAGCACCCATCAGCAGACCATCTCCCCCTCTCTCTCCATGTCTAGGAGGTAGCCAGTACCTCACCGCCACCCTTTGTCCCATGCCCGAGCCAAGCCCTGCAGTGGACCACCGAGGAAACCACGCGCCCCGTGCCACCGCACCATGTCGATGCCGCCCGCAGAGCACGCTCTATCCCCGCGTGGACAAGCCGCCCCTTGGCCGTAGCCCACACCCACCGCTCCGCCATGACCTGGGGAACACCCCAAACACCCCCGCTGGCCGCCCAACGCCCCACAGCCACAGCCGCTCAGAGCACTAGCTCGCCCAGACCGCATGCCACCGCCCCTACGCCCGCATTCACTTCCTAGGGCACCGCCAGGAGACCACCTGTCGATCACCATCCTCCGCCATGCCGCTAGCCGCCCGTAGCCGTGTCGCCGGAGTCGCCTTCCCATACCCTTCAGTCTCAGCGTCGGGCCTATATAAACTGGCCTCCCCCGCACCATTTCTCCACACCCACTCACTCCACACCTATCACTGACCGTCCCAAACCATGAGCCGGATCAAGGGGAGCAGCAGCTCGCCGGAATTGGAGTCGGAGCAGCCGCAGCAGGAGGAGAAGGGCGCCTGCGATTTAGGGCACCCCAAGCTCCGCCGCAACCGTGCCTCGCCTCGCCGTCGACCACCAGTTCGTTTGCCCGCCTCGCCGACCTTGCTGGAGCCCTGGTACGTCCCCAGCAGACCCGCACCGAGCCGCTAGTGTTCGAGCTCGCCGATGACCTATTCGTCGTCGACGACGACCCTCAGTCATAGATCCCACTTCTAATCCTACGGCCCACAGCGCGCATACCGTTTCGCGTGTTAAGACCCACTGACAAGCGGGACCCCCTGTCAGCTGAGCCCCGCGCCGCAGAGTGCCACTGGGCCGGTCCAAGTTCTTTCCCGCGCTAGCCCACCCGTTCAAATCTGGATTTTTCTTTTTAGTTAAATCTAGTTTCTGTCCACTAGTTTAAAATTCAATTCTGGGAGTTTTACAAATCCAAATTGCATGAAACCAATTTCGTCTGAAGGGTATTGAGATGATCTATCCAAGCCCGTTGGATTTAATTCAATTAGAGTTATAGATCTCTCCTAATAAAAAAACAAAACAGAAGTATTTACAACTTGCAACATTTTTATAAAATCAACCAAGTTAGCTTTTGAGTTGATTCCAACTCTCAAAAATCACATTTCATCATATCTATCTAAATATGAAATAATATTAAGGTTTACATGCAGTGACTTTGTACTAGTACCAAAATAATGCTATATAGGCATTTCTAGTCACTTTAAATCATTAAATAATGAACTTAAACCAAAGTAATATTGATCCAACCCTTAATTCTCATTCCCATGTGTTAAGATATGTGGTGATGACATGTGTCCACATGATCCCATATTTTAAGTGGTGAATATTAAATCTTAGTTAATTTTTCAATGAGTAGAAATTACTTTTCTAAAATAAAAAGGATCAAACTATTGAATTAAACTTGTGATGCTTGGGATGATAATAGATCATCAAATGTGTGTCCTAGAATGCTACTTAGCCTATTTAAGTATTGTTTGGTGATTGTGTACTCCATATGTATTTATAGACGATAGTACCGACCAAGTCTACGAAGAGGAGGAGTGTTATCAAGACGAAGACGAAGAAAACTTCAAACACTGCACCAACCAAGGCAAGCTAGCACTATCCAAGATAAACCCTTGCAAGTTGTACTTGCAAGCCACCATTAACACTTGCAAGTTTAGTACTTAGCAAGCTAGGATCAAACTAGATGGTTTAGCAAAGATGCCTTAGGCATGCTTTGATCACACCCCTTTTTACTATTAGTACCTCAAGTCTTTGTTTCCAAGTTTTACCTCCCTTAGTTTACACCAAGTTCTTTACTTGTTTTGAAGGTAGCATAAAAAGTATAAAACGTGACCTACTTAGAAACCTTTAGATGTCATTCTATGGCATGAGATTGAACCCATCACTTCCACTTTAGTGAACACTCTTAACTTAGTAGTTTAGAGTAGATAAAAAACTTGAGTCACTTTAGATGGGAACACTTGGTGAAAATGAATTATGAAAACCTTGGAATGATGAGTCATTCTATTGAGATGTTTTGACATGTGTTGAGAAACACAAATGGTTGATGATGACGAAAATGTTGAGGCATGAGCCTTAACCCTTTTATAAAACTGATGGTTGGATTCGGATGCGATACCATTCCAAATTTACCGTACAACCATACTACCTGAATTGGGTAAGGCTTAGCCAGAAGTTTATATGCATTAGTATTAGTTCCCTGGCGGGAGAGGTTTGAGCTGAGGCTACCTCTCATGATATCCACCTATGCAGTGCCCAAGATGACAGATGGTCATGGTTGGGAGGCCATGCTCATATGAGAGGTGCTTATACTAGGGTGTGTAAAGGGAAGGTTATGTTTGATTATCCGCATACTAAGTATGATTATTCAGGGTTATCCCTGATAGATGTATCGAATCTTCTGGTGAAAGTGTACCACCTCTGCAGAGTGTCAAACTATTCGAATAGCCATGTCCGCGGTTATGGACAGTTGGAATGGCCATACTGTTTCGTTGTCAGATGTTTTCCAAATAACTTGATATGAATGATGAATCTTGACTTGACCACAACAGGGTTGTGTTTATGGCAATAGCTTCCCAACTTAAGTGATTCTAGAACTTTACTTTATCTTTCTTTGCTTCTGAACTCAGCTTAGGTTTCAAACTTAACTTTATAGTTAAACTTAGATTTAGCACTTTAACTTAGAATTATACTGCTTGTTAGTGGTAGTTTGCGAGTACTTAAAGAGTACTCATGGCTTTTGTCCCTGGCTATTCTCATGGCCATACTATGAAGGAGATTATCAAGATGATGGTCAGCAGGACGGCTATGATAACTAGGACTATCTGCCTTTCACAAGATTACTGTGCCTGAAGATGGACCCCACCGCTACGCCTATCTTTTATTTCCGCTGCTTGTTGTATTAAGACTGGATCATGAGATCCTTATTTGTGTAAGACCCTATGTATGGTTTGTAATGGATGATGTACTGTGATATCCAATCCGTTATGTCTCGCAAAAATGGTAATCCTGGGATTGCGAGGTATGGCATAACAGGCATCTGGGATTAAAAATCCGGGTGTTGACAAGTTGGTATCAGAGCCATCCTGACCATAGGAGACCCTAGTTAGAATGGACGTTCAAACAAAAACTTAGTTTCAAAACCAAAGTGAGTATTTCTGAAAAACTATCTCCTCTCTTACCTTTGTGGATTCTTTCTCAAAAATTCATGTTCCTCAAAATTCTTACATTACTACTTAAAATTTGACACACTTGATCACTTCACTAACTTCCTCATCCTTAATTCTTGTAGATGGAGACTCAGTTCAGCAAGTTTTACCAGTTGGGAAACGGAGGTCAGCTGATCTTCGAGAGGGATCTAGATTCAGTGTCGGAGTTAATGGGACGCCCACATCCGGAGTTTCTTGGAGCTCAACTTCCAGGACCCCCAGGAGGAGACCTACAGTGGCTTGTCACCGCAGATCTTAGAGGAAGCATCGAAGCACCAACTTCTAGGAGAATTCAGTTCTCCGTGAGAGAGAACAACTGGCTAGATGGATTAGCCAGGGCAATGCATGAAGCTCTCGCATGTCTATGTGCCCTCAGCGTCAACAAGATCCAAGGAACTCGTTTTGCCCACTATGCAAGACGTGATTTCATGGGAATGCCGATGGAGATGCCAAGTCACCCCGAGTTGAGGCGTCAAATGGAGAACCTTGACTTCTTGCTACATGACCGACAACAGGAACTGGACAATGCCAGAGAGTTAGCCAACCAGAACCGTGCCATTGCCGACTAGAAGGCCTAGACTTTCGCACTGCTTGTCCAAGATCGCCAGTCTCTTTGCCACCAGCGTGCCAAGAAGGATCGCACCATCGCCCGTCTTCGCAAGAAGGTGGCCGACCTCGAGAAGACCATCAAGGAGCAGGAAGCTCAGCTTGTAGCAAAGGAAGAAGAAGATGAGGGTGAAGACATCCAGGGAGACATGGATTCTTACCTCAGCAACGATGATGACTTTCTAGAGGAGGATGCTATGGACTTGTACACTGATGATGAGGACTCCGACTTCATCGACGATGAGTAGATGCACTAGAGCACTATCGTAGCATGAGATGTATCGATCCCATTGTATCGTAGCTTACAGAATGGTTCTTCAAACCATCTGTTTTCCCTTTGATTGTTGTGGTGTGTGTTGTATCGGGTGCTTGCTTGCATGAATGAAAATGAAGTTAGTTGCAAAACCTGAGTCTAACTCAAAGTTTTAGCTTTGAAAACCCCAAAACCATGAACCTTAGAATTTCCCTCTTACCCCTATATCTATCTCAATCTTCAGATGACTCTCAAGACCCAATGCTCGTCGCAAGACCCAATGCTGCAGATCTTGCAGAATCTCATCGCAGACCGTGAAGCAAGCAGGGCCGAGCGCCAAGCCAACTTAGCAACATTGCAGCAGATCGCCCAAATGGCTCTCAACAACCAAGGACATGGAAATCAGGATCACCAAGGATCCAAACTCAAAAACTTTCAGAACACCAATCCCCCAAGCTTCAACCAATCTGAGAACCCATTAGATGCTGATGACTGTTTGTAGACCATGGAAAACAACTTAAAAGTTGCAAGAGTTGATGAAAATGAGAAAGTTCTCTTCGCCACCCACTATCTGGCAGGAGATGCAAGAGCTTGGTGGAATAGCATCCGCAATATGAACCATAGTCAAGTGATGACATGGGAAGCATTCAAAGTCAAGTTCAGACGCACCCACGTGCCGCAAGGTCTAGTCAACAGAATGAGAGATGAATTCCGTGAATTGAAGCAAGGGAGAATGACTGTGGTGGAGTACCATGACAGATTCCTGTCACTTGCCAGATATGCACATGATGAGATCAACACGGAGGCCAAGAAGAAGGAGAGATTCTTGAATGGACTGCATGATGAGATGCAGACTGTCCTTGTCAATATCCGCTTCCAAGATCTCGAAGAGCTAGTCGAATCTGCCATTCAGATGGAAGGGAAGATTAACCAGGCAAACGACAACCGCAAGCGTCATATGATGCAGCAGTCTGGATCCAACAGTCACCAGAAGTACCGTCCCAACCCTTCACCAGGATATGCACCAAGAAACAACCGACCCCCAACGTCTCGCCCAAGCTACCCTAACCGTAGCGGAGGCAATGTGAAGTCCGGAGGAAACAATCACAACTCCGGTAATGCCAACAATTTCAACCGTGCCCATCCCAAGAGCAACAACAACAACAACAACAACAACACTGCACCCAGAACTGGCAGCAATGCTGTCCCTGTCACAGTCAAGGACAAGTCCTAGATCACTTGTTTTGAGTGTGGAGTGAAGGGTTACTACTCAAATGAGTGTCCCAAGAAGACTGCAGCCAATGCCAATGTGAATGCCCCAGCTCAGCAGCAACGTCGTGTTCAACCAGGAAGGAGATTTGCCCCAGGAAACCCTCACAACCACAACGGTCGTCTCTTCCACATGAACGCAGAAGAAGCAGAGGAAATGCCAGATGTAGTGCTGGGTATGTTTTCTGTCAACTCAGTTTTAGCAAGAGTATTGTTTGATTCTAGAGCATCGCATTCATTTGTCACCAAAGAATTTGCATGCACTACTAAGATTCACGCAACAAACCTGAAGCATGTCATGATAGTTCAAATCCCCGGTTCAACTACAAAAGCTAGAAAAATTTGCAAAGTTGTGCCTATCAGAATACATGGGATAGATTTTTATGCCAACCTAATTGTACTGGGAACCAAAGGATTGGAAGTAGTACTAGGTATGGACTGGATGCCAAGGCATAAAGGACTGATAGACTGTGCTAAGAAAGCCATCACCATGACCAGTAGTTTCGGAGTCACAGTAGAGCATATCTCTGAAACCTTACCCCGTCAATTTAAGTGCAACAAGAGTGTAGCCCTGCCCACCATAGACCAAGTCAGAGTAGTCTGTGAATACCCCGACGTATTCCTAGATGAATTGCCAGGTATGCCCCCGGATAGGGATATTGAGTTCATGATCGAACTAATCCCCGGAACCTGACAAATAGCCCAGAGACCCTATAGCAGGAACCCCTCAGAGTTAGTGGAACTGAAGAAGCAGTTGGATGCCATGTTAGAGAAAGGCTTGATTCAACCAAGCGCATCGCCATGGATATCACCTGTGTTATTCGTCGACAAGAAAGATGGAGGCAACCGTCTGTGCACAGATTACAAAAAGTTGAATGATGTCACCATCAAGAACAAGTACCCTTTGCCAAAGATAGAGGATCTATTTGATCAGTTGACATAGAGCTCAGGTATTCTCAAAGATTGATCTTAGGACTGGTTATCACCAACTTAAGATTCGTGCAACGGATATCCCGAAGACCGCCTTTACTACTCGCTATGGTTTATACGAGTATACGGTTATGTCTTCTGGATTAACCAATGCCCCTGCTTATTTCATGAATCTCATGAATAAGATCTTTATGAATTTCCTAGATAAGTTTGTAGTTGTGTTTATCGACGACATCCTTATCTACTCCAAGTCAGAAGAAGAGCATGAGCAACATCTGAGAGTTATCCTAGAAACCCTGAGAGAGCATCAATTATATGCCAAGTTCAGCAAGTGTGAGTTTTGGCTATAGGAAGTAGGATTCCTAGGACATATTGTGTCTGCCGGAGGAGTCTCTGTTGATCCCACCAAGATCAAAGATGTCGAAGAATGGGAAGCCCCAACCACTCAAACCCAAGTCCGTGCATTTCTCGGATTAGCGGGATATTACCGCAAGTTCATAGAAGGATTCTCGAGCATAGCCCGACCAATGATCCAATTGTTGAAGAAGGACAAGAAGTTTGAATGGACAGACAAGTGTGAAGCCAGTTTCGAAGAGCTGAAGAAGAGATTGATATCAGCCCCAATATTGGTCATGCCAGACATCAAGAAGCCATTTGATGTCTATTGTGACGCATCCAAGATTGGTCTAGGATGTGTATTGATGCAAGAAGGAAAAGTTATCGCGTATCTATCTCGACAACTGAAGCAGCATGAACAGAACTATCTGACCCATGATCTTGAGCTAGCAGCTGTAGTTCTAACATTGAAGACATGGCGTCACTATCTAATGGGTAATCGCTATGAGATTTACTCAGATCATAAGAGCTTGAAGTATATCTTCACTCAGAAGGAGCTAAATATGAGACAAAGGAGATGGATAGAGTTAATCAAGGATTATGATCTTGACATTCACTATCACCCCGGCAAAGCCAATATGGTAGCGGATGCTCTTAGCAGATTGCCGTGTAGGCTTAACACCATCATCAAGGAGAAGCAACCAAGTTTGTATGAGGAGTTGGAGCAGTTCGGGACTGAATTAGTTAGCAACGGATTCCTAGCTAGCATTGAACTTCAACCCACGTTGATTAGCCAGATCAAGGAAGCCCAGAAGGAAAATGAAAGTATCGACAGAATCAAACATCGTATTGGTACAGGAAAGGTACCAGGATTCACTGAAGATGAAGAAGGAGTACTATGGTATAAAGGACTTATCTGTGTGCCAGCAGATTCGGAACTGAAGGAAGTTATCATGAAGGAAGCTCATGATACTCTATATTCTATCCACCCCGGAGGAACAAAGATGTATCAGGACTTGAAGGAGCAATTTTGGTGGCACAAGATGAAGAGAGAAATCGGAAGCTACATCGCCAAATGTGACATCTGTCAAAGAGTCAAAGCAGAGCATCAGAGACCTGCATGACTGTTGCAACCATTGTAGATTCCGGAATGGAAATGGGATTCTGTCGAAATGGACTTTATCACCGGTTTGCCTACTTCTAGTAGGGGAAATGACTCAATCTGGGTCATAGTTGATAGACTGTCCAAGGTAGCCCATTTTATACCTGTCAAGACTACCTACCAGAGTGCAAAGCTAGCAGAGTTGTACATTGCTAGGATTGTTAGTCTGCATGGAACCCCCAAGACCATCGTATCAGATCGAGGAACCCAGTTTACCTCGAGATTTTGGCAGAAAGTCCAAGAAGGATTAGGAACCAAGTTGAACTTCAACATAGCGTATCACCCGCAAACAGATGGACAGACTGAGAGAGTCAACCAGATCTTAGAGGATATGCTTAGAGCTTGTGTTTTGGAATACGGATCAAAATGGGAAGACTGCCTTCCTTTCACAGAATTCTCATATAACAACAGTTATCAAGCTAGTTTGCAGATGGCACCATTTGAATTCCTATACGGAAGAAAGTGGCGTACCCCTTTGAATTGGTCGCAAGCAGGAGAGAGTCAGATCTTTGGACCCGACATTCTCCGAGAAGCAGAAGAGAAAGTTCACAAAGTCCATGAGCACCTCAAGACCGCCCAATCCAGACAGAAGAGTTATGCTGACAAAAGAAGGAGAGACCTGACTTTCAATGTCGGAGATTTTGTATATCTCAAAGTTTCACCATTGAAGAACTCAACAATTTAGTCTGAAGGGAAAATTAGCCCCCAGATATATCAGACCTTTCAAGATTCTGAACCGTTGAGGAGAAGTATCGTATCAACTGGAACTGCCTGAAGAGATGTCAGCCATCCACAGTTTGTTCCATATCTTGTTACTCCGCAAATGCTTGGAAGTGCCCGAGAAGACGAAAGTTTTCAAGAACATCGATCACAGAGCTGTGGAAATCAACAATGACCTGACCTATCAGGAAGTGCCCATTCGTATCTTAGAAGAAGCCTACCGAACCACCAGGACCAGGAGTATCAAGTTTCTCAAGATTCAGTGGAGCAACCATACCGAGGGGGAAGCTACTTGGGAGCGAGAAGATTACATTAGGACAGAGTTCCCAGATCTCTTTAGTTCCTAATTTTCTTTGTAAATCTCGGGACGAGATTTTGTTTAAGGGGGGAAGGTTTGTAACATCCCAAAACTTCAATCCAAGCTTATCAAGATCTAAATCATCAAAAAATAGGGTTAACAAAATTTTTCCAAATTAAAAATGAAAGCATTCATATGTGTGTGCATTTAAAATAGGAGTTGTTTTGAAGGGCCTTGTTTAAGTGATCCCATGCTTGTAAAATGTTTCGTAGGTGAATTAAACATCATCTACATCATTCCCAAACTTTTCCTAAAGAAAATCAAATAAAAAAGAATTAAAAAGGAGGAATGGTCATTTTGACCATTTTAATCCACTACACTACTTTGAGTGTTCCTAGCACTCATTTCTTAACAAAAAAAATTCATGATCTTTGCACCCCTCGCTAGTACACATAATGAGGTACCAAGGCCCACCTTGTGATTTGCAAAAAGCTTTCAAATGCTAATTTTAAATGATAGTTCAAAATTGAATCTAGTTCATATGGGAAGATCCCACTTTTTCAAAAACCTTTCAAACAAGCTCCACTTTCAAAACCCTTGCAATCAGAGACTACCTAGCACTAGTGTAGATTACCCAAAAATTTTGAAACCAAAATTCAAAAGTTTATTTCTTGCGGCCATTTAATCAAATACTTGGCGGGCAGGTTTAAACTCTAAACCATAGCTCACTGTTTTGAACAGGGTTTTGCCCCCATTTGATCTCCATTTAATCTCTTTGTCCCCTCTTGATCTAACCAGGGCCTTAGCACCCATCCCCTACCCCCTAGTAGCCATGCCATGCCAACCCGAGGACATGCTCGCCGACCAAACCTTGCCCCGCTGCAGCAGACCATCTCCCTCTCTCTCTCCATGTCTAGGAGGTAGCCAGTACCTCACCGCCACCCCCTGTCCCCTGCCCGAGCCAAGCCCTGTAGTGGACCACCGAGGAAACCACGCGCCCCGTGCCACCGCACCATGCCGATGCCGCCCGCAGAGCACGCTCTGTCCCCGCGTGCATAAGCTGCCCCTTGGCCGCAGCCCGCACTCACCGCTCCGCCATGACCTCGGGAACAACCCAGGCACCCCCGCTAGTTGCCCAACGCCCCATGGCCATAGCGTGTCGTGGACACCGCCGCCTCTGCCGCTCAGAGCGCCAGCTCGCCCAGACCGCATGCCACCGCCCCTACACCCGCATTCACTTCCTAGGGCACCGCCAGGAGACCACCTGTCGATCGCCATCCTCCGCCATGCCGCTAGCCGCCCGTAGCCGTGTCTATACCGCCGGTCTCACCGTCGGGCCTATATAAACCGGCCTCCCTCGCACCATTTATCCACACCCACTCACTCCACACCTCTCACTGACCGTCCCAAACCATTAGCCGGACCAAGGGGAGCAGCAGCTCGCTGGAATTGGAGCCGGAGCAGCCGTAGCAGGAGGAGAAGGGCGCCTGTGATTTAGGGCACCCCAAGCTCCGCCACAACCGCGCCTCGCCTTGCTGTCGACCACCAGTTCGTTTGCCTGCCTCGCCGACCTTGCTGGAGCCCTGGTATGTCCCCAGCAGACCCCCACCGAGCCGCTAGGGTTCGAGCTCGCCGGCGACCTGTTGGTCATCGACGACGACCCTCAGCCGTAGATCCCACTTCTAATCCTACGACCCACAGCACGCGTGCCGTTTCGCGTGTTAAGACCCACTCACAAGCGGGACCCCCTGTCAGCTAAGCCCCGCACTGCGGAGCGCCACTGGTCTGGCCCAAGTTCTTTCCCGCGCTAGCCCACCCGTTCAAATCTGGATTTTTCTTTTTAGTTAAATCTAGTTTCTGTCCACTAGTTTAAAATTCAATTCTGGGAGTTTTACAAATCCAAATTGCATGAAACCAATTTCGTCTGAAGGGTATTGAGATGATCTATCCAAGCCCGTTGGATTTAATTAAATTAGAGTTATAGATCTCTCCTAATAAAAAAACAAAACAGAAGTATTTGCAACTTGCAACATTTTTATAAAATCAACCAAGTTAGCTTTTGAGTTGATTCCAACTCTCAAAAATCACATTTCATCATATCTATGTAAATATGAAATAATATTAAGGTTTACATGTAGTGACTTTGGACTAGTACCAAAATAATGCTATATAGGCATTTCTAGTCACTTTAAATCATTAAATAATGAACTTAAACCAAAGTAATATTGATCCAACCCTTAATTCTCATTCCCATGTGTTAAGATATGTGGTGATGACATGTGTCCACATGATCCCATATTTTAAGTGGTGAATATTAAATCTTAGTTAATTTTTCAATGAGTAGAAATTACTTTTCTAAAATAAAAAGGATCAAACTATTGAATTAAACTTGTGATGCTTGGGATGATAATAGATCATCAAATGTGTGTCCTAGAATGCTACTTAGCCTATTTAAGTATTGTTTGGTGATTGTGTACTCCATATGTATTTATAGACGATAGTACCGACCAAGTCTACGAAGAGGAGGAGTGTTATCAAGACGAAGACGAAGAAAACTTCAAACACTGCACCAACCAAGGCAAGCTAGCACTATCCAAGATAAACCCTTGCAAGTTGTACTTGCAAGCCACCATTAATACTTGCAAGTTTAGTACTTAGCAAGCTAGGATCAAACTAGATGGTTTAGCAAAGATGCCTTAGGCATGCTTTGATCACACCCCTTTTTACTATTAGTACCTCAAGTCTTTGTTTCCAAGTTTTACCTCCCTTAGTTTACACCAAGTTCTTTACTTGTTTTGAAGGTAGCATAAAAAGTATAAAACTTGACCTACTTAGAAACCTTTAGATGTCATTCTATGGCATGAGATTGAACCCATCACTTCCACTTTAGTGAACACTCTTAACTTAGTAGTTTAGAATAGATAAAAAACTTGAGTCACTTTAGATGGGAACACTTGGTGAAAATGAATTATGAAAACCTTGGAATGATGAGTCATTCTATTGAGATGTTTTGACATGTGTTGAGAAACACAAATGGTTGATGATGACGAAAATGTTGAGGCATGAGCCTTAACCCTTTTATAAAACTGATGGTTGTATTCGGATGCGATACCATTCCAAATTTACCGTACAACCATACTACCTGAATTGGGTAAGGCTTAGCCAGAAGTTTATATGCATTAGTATTTGTTCCCTGGCGGGAGAGGTTTGAGCTGAGGCTACCTCTCATGATATCCACCTATGTAGTGCCCAAGATGACAGATGGTCATGGTTGGGAGGCCATGCTCATATGAGAGGTGCTTATACTAGGGTGTGTAAAGGGAAGGTTATGTTTGATTATCTGCATACTAAGTATGATTATTCAGGGTTATCCCTGATAGATGTATCGAATCTTCTGGTGAAAGTGTACCACCTCTGCAGAGTGTCAAACTATTCGAATAGCCATGTCCGCGGTTATGGACAGTTGGAATGGCCATACTGTTTCGTTGTCAGATGTTTTCCAAATAACTTTATATGAATGATGAATCTTGACTTGACCACAACAAGGTTGTGTTTATGGCAATAGCTTCCCAACTTAAGTGATTCTAGAACTTTACTTTATATTTCTTTGCTTCTGAACTCAGCTTAGGTTTCAAACTTAACTTTATAGTTAAACTTAGATTTAGCACTTTAACTTAGAATTATACTGCTTGTTAGTGGTAGTTTGCGAGTACTTAAAGAGTACTCATGGCTTTTGTCCCTAGCTATTCTCATGGCCAGACTATGAAGGAGATTATCAAGATGATGGTCAGCAGGACGGCTATGATAACTAGGACTATCTGCCTTCGTCAGCATTGCATGTGCCCCTGAAGATGGACCCCACCGCTACGCCTATCTTTTATTTTCGCTGCTTGTTGTATTAAGACTGGATCATGCGATCCTTATTTGTGTAAGACCTTATGTATGGTTTGTAATAGATGATGTACTGTGATATCCAATCCGTTATGTCCCACACAAATGGTAATCCTGGGATTGCGAGGTATGGCATAATGGGCATCTGGGATTAAAAATCTGGGTGTTGGCAACTACCTTAGATGATAACTATGATTTTGATCTTGATGGTTGCAATATCTCTGAAGTTATTAAGTTCCTACAAAAGCTTGCTAAAAGTCCTAATGCTAGTGCTATGAACATGGCCTTTACAAAACACATTACTGATGCTCTCATAAAGATTAAAGAAGAAAAGATGAAACATAAAGCTTCTATTCCAATAAAGCAAGAAGATAGTTGGGAACCCATCATTAATATGAAAGTGAATGATTTTGATTTCAAAGCTTTATGTGATATTGATAGTAGTGTTTCTATTATGCCTAGAAGGATTTATGATATGCTTGATTTGCCACCACTTGAAGATTGTTATTTGAATGTCCCACTTGATGATAATGCTAAAAAGAAACTCATGGGGAGTCTTAATGATGTTCTTATTATGGTTAACAATGCCTATGTCCCCGTTGATTTCTATGTTTTGGATGTTGAATGCAATGCTTCTTGTCCTATTACTTTGGGAAGACCTTTTCTTAGAACTGTTGGTGCCATTATTGATATGAAAGAAGGCACCATTAAATATCAACTCCCACTCAAGAAAGGTATAGAACACTTCCCTAATAAGAGAGAGAAGATTTCTTTTCCCTCTCCTATGAAAAAAAAATTTGCTCTTAATGCTTCTTCATTTGAGAACACTTGATTCTTTTTCTTGCTTCTTATGCCTAACTTAAAGGCGTTAAAGAAAAGTACTTATTGGGAGATAACCCAAAAGTTTTAGATGAGTCTTGGAAGTTATTACCACAGTAATAACCGCTCCTTATCCTTTTTATTTGCTTTTTGTGCCAAGAGTATCCTCTAATGAGAGAGAAGTAATGATTGGGAAAGTTGTTATCCCGAAACAGATTTCTGTGCTTCACCGTAAATATTCGTGTAAAATCTCTGTACGTCCTTTTGAGGCATGAATTTTTGTGCTTCTGCCCCAGGTTGTTATCTAACTTTCGTTAGTTCAAAACGTTTTGATTTTAGAAACATAAGGTCTTTGAAAAAATTTGTCTTTACCTGCTGGTCTATTTTGATAGATTTCTGCCATTTTCTGAATTTGCTTCTTGTTGGTTCCTCTTTGAGTTCTTTTGGGGAATTGAGCTTTTTGATGGGAGTGCTACAGTAGCTTGTGTTTTAATGTTAGTTTTATTGGTGTTAGAACTGAACCTAAAGACTTATTATCTTGAGTGCACTAATGTTGCTAATAAAGATTGTGTGAAGTTTTGTATGAAGGAAAAATTTCAGGTGTATGGAGGGAATGAGTAATGAGATGAAGGATGGACTAAAGCTCAAGCTTAGGGATGCCACGCGTGTCACCCCAGGAAATATCCAAGAAGTACGAGCGTCAAAGCTTGGGGATGCCCAAGGCATCCCCTTCTTCATCAATAAAAATCCCAGGTTTCTTCCAAACATTTCATTTTTATTGTTTCATGCACAGTTGTGTTGTTCTTGGAGCGTCTTCTTTTTCGTTTTCGTTTTGGTTTTTCGTTTTCTTTGTTTGCTTAGTTTGCTGAATAAATTGGTTGGACCCCTTATTTCATGCATTGGGTTTCAAATAGTTTGGTTTGGATTGGAAAAGAGTAGGAAAGTTCATGCTTAAGTGGTAAAGAGAGCTTGTTTTTGACTATGGCCTATGCTTTGTCATGCCATGCTTGATATTGTTTTAGCTTTATTCTTAGTATTCTTTATTGTAGAATGACTTGTTATAAACAATTGAGATTTCTTAATGTGCCTTGGATGAATCATGCGTTGTTTTAGCATATTAAAGCATAGTATAGTGGTATTCTCCTTTGATGCTTTATTTGGGTTGACTTGGCGCATGCTCACACCATGTTATGACTATCCAAAGTCACCATAGCCTTTATGATCCTTTAGTTTTCAACTTGTAGTATCACTTTATGCTTTGATCAATGATGTTTTGTCGCTCTGCATGATTATGGCCATTATTGCTCTCTTAGTCTATCGGTCCCAGTCTTTTGCTAGCCTCCACAACCAAGTATGAGTTACACTCATGCATCCAACTCCCTAAAACAAGTTATTCCAAAAAGTCCACCATACCTACCTACAAGCATATGCTATTCCAAGTATATTCATGCTTTTTTTTACCTTCCAAATTAAACTTTTTATGAGAAAACTAGTGATTAAAGCTCTCACGAACTTGATGGCACACTTTACTTTTCTTGCCCTTAATAAACTTGAACCATTGTGTCGTCTATATTGTATATGCTTGCACTTATTTTTTGGGGATTAGCAGAACCATGCTGTCATGGGGAACGCTTCCAACATTGCACTGGTACTTTGTACCTAGTTGATATCATGCTCTTTTGTCTATGGATGTCGTCGTTGTGAAATGTAAGTCCATGGAGTTATATATATGTGTTAGAGAAACGCTTGGGCCGCTGGTCTAATCCATGCTGACATGGTGGAAACCTACAGCGTAACCATAATGAGCTGTCTATGAAGCATTCTTCTTATAAAAAAGAGTCCTATATTGAGAAAAAAAGAGAAAAAGAAAAAAAGAGAGATTATGAAAAGAGGAAAGATAGAAAAAAGCACCATATTCCCATGGTAAATAAGAAGATTGCTGAGATGCTCGTTGTCTGCTTGCCTTGTCATTTTGTTATGGGGATTCTTCCGTATTATCGGGCAAGGGGTACCCTGTAGGCGGTTCTCTATGATACACATGTACTTACGATGACAAGAACTTACCGGTGACTAAACTTGAGTAGCATGAGGAGCGGCCCTCGTATTCAAAGGACATGAGATTTCTAACTTATACTTCATCAAGCATATACACCATAGTTTGTTCACTTTAACCTTAATCACTTCAAGATTCTTATGATAGGGGCAATGAGAGCTGACAGCTATAAGTACCATAATTTTTGGAAGCTCTTTATGAAACTTCAATCCCTGCTTCCTTCTATGAAGGCCTTTCTTCCACCATTATATTGAGTCTCCACCTTCTACCTTTATGCACCTACTTTGAGAGCATAGTGGCCATTCTTAGTTCTATGTGCATTGTCCCAAGACTAGTTGATTGATGCATACCTTGATATTGCTTGTTTTAAACTATTTGTATCTAGTCACTCTTATGAACTTTGAAGGTGTCCTATGCATTTATGTTTGCTACTCTATGAGGGACAAGCTGAATACTACTATGCTATGTTTTCTTTATGTGAAACAAACAAACATCTTGCAAAGCATTGTTATTCATGAATCTTTTGTTTGTGCCTTTTCATGTTGCATCATAGTTTCTTTGTCTTATTGCTAGAACTTTGTCTTTCATGTTATGATTGAAGTATTATGATCCCATCTTTGAATGTTTTACAAATACTTTGATCAAGTTTATGATGGTGCATGTCACCTCAAAAATTATTCTTTCTTTTTATCACTTACCTACTCGAGGACGAGCAGGAGTTAAGCTTGGGGATGTTGATACATTGCAAATGTATCTATAATTTTTGATGTTCCATGCTTGGTTTTATCTACTTTCTTGTGTTTTGTCCACACTTTGGAGTACTTTTCATATGATTTCTTGGACTAACCTATTAACAAGAGCCATAGTGCCAGCTGCCTGTTTTGTGCTGTTTTTGGTTTCAGGAAATCAGAAAATGAATATTCTCGGAATTGGACGGGACAAAAGCCAAAGTCACTATTTTACCGGTGGACACTTGGAGCCAGAATACGAGATGGAGAGGGGCTGGGGCCTGGCCACACCACCTGGCCGCGTGGCCAGGCCTGGCCCGCGCCAGGGGGTGGTCTGGCCTCCCCAGGCAACCCCTCGGCCTCTCCTTCCGCCTATATATTGCCTCTGATACGGAAACCCTAAGTACCCGATCAAAAATCCACGAAAGAGTCTCAGAGTCGTCATCTCCATCCCTAGATCGGGAGGGATCCAAGCTCTTCCGGCACCTGGAGAGGGAATTCACCCCGAGGCCTTCTTCATCATCATGCAAGCCTCCGGTGTGATGCGTGAGTAGTTCATCTCTGGACTACGGGTCCATGTAGTAGCTAGATGGCTGGTTCTCCTCCTTTGTGCTTTCATGTCTAGATCTTGTGAGCTCCGTTCATGATCAAGATCATCTATTTGTAATCCTGCATGTTGTGTTTGCGAGGATCCGATGGATATTGAGATGCTATTTCAGATTGATTATTGATTCTATCATGTCTTTGTTATTTGTTATCTTGCATGCTTTCCGTTGTTAGTAGCTATCTTGGCCAAATAGATGCTAGCAACTCCAAGAATTAGTATTTATGCTCGATAGTGGGTTCATGCCTCTAGTAATCTGGGGAAGTGACAGAAATCTCTAAGGTACTAGATGTGTTGTTGCTACTAGGGATAAAACAACAATCCTTTGTTCATGGAACAATCGTATTGTTTACTCTACACGCAATTCGTAAAGCAATAATCTGTTGCTTGCAACTTAATACTGGAGGGGGTTCGGATGATAACCTGAAGGTGGATTATTAGTCATAGATGCAGTTGGATGGCGGTCTATGTATAATGTTGTAATGCCCAATCAAGTCTCAAAGGAGTCAAGATGATTAGTATATGCATGTATTGCTTTCTCGATGTTTGTCAATTGCCCCGCTGTAATTTGTTCACCCATCATGTTATCTATCTTAAGGAGAGACACCTCTAGTGAACTATGGACCCCGGTCCTTTCTTTTACATACAACCTACAAACTATTTACTGCTTTGTGTTTACGTTCTACAAACTATTACTTCCTTCCATTCGATACGTTTAATCCTTTGTTTTCAGCAAAACCGGTGAGATTGACAACCTCATCGTAAGTTGGGGGCAAAGTTCTGTGGTTGTGTTGTGTAGGTCTCCACGTTGCTACTAGCACCAGTAGTGCGCCCTGCCAAGGCTCAGATAGCAACACCTTTGGGGTGTTTCCTTGCTCCTACTGGTTCGATTAAACCTTGGTTTCATACTGAGGGAAAACTTGTTACTGTGCTCATCATACCTTCCTCTTGGGATTCGCCAACGAGCTCGATATATTTTGGGCCATCAAGGTGCAGAAGATACATGCATGCATTAATGACTACATCCTCTACCGTGGTGAGGAGTATGAGAATAAGAATGAATGCCCGGTATGCAGTGCATTGAGGTATAAGATCATATGAGATAATCGTGGTGATGTTGAGGGCGAGCACCCTAGGAAGAGAGTTCCTGCCAAGGTTATGTGGTATGCTCCTATAATACCACGGTTGAAACATTTGTTCAGGAACAAAGAGCATGCCAAGTTATTGTGATGGCAGAATAAAGACTGGAAGAAAGACAAGATGTTGAGACACCCCGCTGATGGGTCATAGTGGAGAAAAATCAAGAGAGAGTACCCGGGATTTGCAGATGACGGAAGGAACTTAAGGTTTGGTCTAAGTACAGATGGCATGAATCCTTTTTGGGAGTAGAGCAGCAGTCGTAGCACCTAGCCTGTAACTCTATGTATCTATAATCTTCCTCCTTAGTTGTGCATGAAGTGGAAGTTCATTATGATGCTAGTGCTTATCCAAGGACCGAAGCAAGCCGGCAACGACATTGATGTATACCTAAGGCCATTAGTTGAAGAACTTTTACAGTTGTGACACGGACAAGGTGTACGTGTGTGGGATGATAACAAACATGAGGAATTTGACCTACGAGCGTTGCTTTTTTATAACCATCAATGATTGGCCTATTCTTAGTAACCTTTCAGGACCGTCAAACAGGGATACAATGCATGCACACAATGTTTAGATGAGACTGAAGCTACATACTTGCATAAATGTAAGAAGGTTGTGTACCTGGGGAGTCATCGATTTCTTCCGACCTAGCATACCGTAAGAAAGAAAGGCAAGCATTTCAAAGGTGAGGCAGATTGCCAGAATAAGCATGTCCCCAGTACTAGTAATAATGTATTTGGTATGATCAAGGATCTAGAAGTAATCTTTGGAAAGGGTCTTGGCGGTCAATCTGTTCCGAATGATGCTACCGGACATGTGCCCATGTGGAAGAAGAAATCTATTTTGGAAGCTACCCTATTGGGAAGTCCTAGAGGTCCACTCTTCAATCGACATGATGCACATAACGAAGAACCTTTGCGTGAACCTGCTAGGATTCTTGGGCGTGTATGGGAGGTCAAAAGATACACTGGAAGCACGGCAGGACCAGCAACGTATGAACGAACGAGATGGCCTGCATCTAGAGAAGTATCAAGGTACTTCCAGCTACACTCTTACCAAAAAAGAGAAGGAAATCTTTTTGAAATGCCTAAACAGTATCAAGGTTCCCCTTTGAGATATTGCCATTCTTGGTCATGTATTTATACACAATATGTTCCCCTTTGAGAGGTTTATAGGGGTCTTAAAGAAATATGTTCATAATCATGCTAGGCCAGAAGGAAGCATCTCCAACGGCTATGGAATAGAGGAGGTCATTGAGTTCTGTGTTGAATTTATTCCTCACCTTAAGCTGATTGGTGCTCCTCAATCGCGGCACGAGGGGAGGATGAGTGAAAAGGCATGCTAGGAAAGAAAGCAATAATATGTAGAGACATGCATTCTTTCACTCAAGCACACTACACAGTTCTACAAAGTTCCACCTTTGTGGCTCCGTATATCAATGAACACAAGAATATTCTATGGTCCTAATACCCGGGGGAGTCTAACGACTCGCTTACACGTGCACACATGGTGACTTTTGGCGGTTGGTTGCAAACACATCTCATGAATAACACCACTGTTGTAGATCAGCTCTACTTGTTGGCCAGGACACCATCTTCAACTGTATTGACTTTCTAAGGGTACGAGATAAATGGAAATATATTTTACATGATTGCCTGAGATAAAAAGAGCACCAACCAAAACAATGGTGTCCGCATTGACTCAACAAACAACAACGAGAAAAAGGACACATATTATGGCTACATAGAGGACATATGGGAACTTGACTATGGACCTTCCTTTAAGGTCCCTTTGTTTTGGTGCAAATGGGTCAAGCTGACAGGAGGCGGGGTTCAGGTAGACAAGAAGTACGGAATGACAACAGTGGATCTCAACAATATTAGGTTCACAGACAAACCATTCGTCCTAGCCAATGATTTGGCTCAGGTTTTCTATGTGAAGGACATGTCTACCAAAATGAAAAAATGAAAAAAATAAGCAAATGGATACATCATACGACAAGCCAAAGCGCCACATAGTTCTCTTAGGGAAAATAAAAATTGTGGGAGTGGAGGACAAGACAGACATGTCAGAAGATTATAATAAGTTTGATGAAATTCCACCTTCACAGTGAACATAGACCTAAACATCTTGTTAAATGATGAAGATACTCCATGGTTACGGCTGGCGCGATCATAAGCAAGACATTTTAGGAAACAAGTGACTATATGTATTTTGCATTATGTATTTTAGGAAACATTGTACATTTACATTGTATGAAACCACGCGAAGGATTTTACATTGTTCAGACCGTTTTTGAATTTCTTATGCCCGTTTCCAAATTTTCCCATTTCAAACTAAGGTTAAACCGGCGGGCATGAAGATAGGGGATGAGCCTCGCTAAAACTTGCATTAGATCTCTGAAGAAACATCATATTGTGAGTCTAAAAATGATTTTTTTAAAAAATCATGAGCATTAGATCATGTACCTGTAGTTTAAACCGGACCAACTTCCTACTGATTTGGCAGACATTTGTCTTTTTCACTCGGGGTCGACGGAAAGGTTTTAGATACCCCGGTTGGGACATAGTCCATGTAAGGTGGTCAATTATTTTTTTAAAATGGGGTGGTATCATTTAGAAATAATCCTTTAGTGGTTGCTTCATAAAACGCCCCGTTTTTGGAACTCGTAAAATGGAAAATGGCTTTTCCATGCAACGAAAAGGAAAACTTCCTCCTGCTATATTGTTCGCCATCCCAAGATACATGTATGTGCACAATATGGGCATACTATCACAAACTATGTCTCAATTCTGGCTACAACATTGTACATTTGTACTGAAAGCCATGAAACCTCAAACATGATAGCTCATTTTGAGAAGGATTTTTCGAGATACAATCAATATACCAAGTTTGGTATTTTTCCTTGCAACTATGTCAAATTATATAAAACCACATGTAGGATTTACATTGTTCGGACTGGTTTTAAATTTCTTATGCCCATTTCCAAATTTTCCAATTTCAAACTAAGGTCAAACCGGCGGGCATGAAGATAGAGGATGATTCTCGCTAAAACTTGTATTAGATCTCTGAAGAAACATCATATTGTGAGTCTAAAAATGTTTTTTTTTCAAAAAAATCATGAGCATTAGATCATGTACCTGTAGTTCAAACCGGACTCACTTCCTACCAATTCGGCAGACATTTGTCTTTTTCACTCGGGGTGGATGGAAAGGTTTTAGATACCCCGGTTGGGACATCGTCCATGTAAGGTGGTTTATTATTTTTAAAAAATGGGGTGGTATCGTTTAGAAATAATCCTTTAGTGGTTGCATCACAAAACACCCCGTTTTTGGAACTCGTAAAATGGAAAATGGCTTTTTTGTGCGATGAAAAGGAAAACTTCCTCCTGCTACATTGTTCGCCATCCCAAGATACACTTATGTGCACAATATGGGCACACTGTCACAAACTATGTCTCGACTATGGCTATAACATTGTACATTTGGACCGAAAGCCATAAAACCCCGAACATGATAGCTCATTTTGAGAAGGATTTTTGGAGATGCAATCAATATACCAAGTTTGGTATTTTTCCTTGCAACTATGTCACATTGTATGAAACCACGCGAAGGATTTACATTGTTCGGACCATTTTTGAATTTCTTATGCCCGTTTCAAACTAAGGTCAAACCAGTGGACATGAAGATATGGGATGGGCCTCGCTAAAACTTGCATAAGATCTTTGAATAAACATCATATTATGAGTCTAAAAATAATTTATAACTTCTCTTCTCTTACACACCATCTAGCTTGTCGTTTGCAACTTCTCTAGCTAGATCAATACGTCGGGGAGCTAAAAAATTCACATATTAGGAAGTGCCTCTATGACGAGCTCCTCGAAGATGTGTGAGGATGGGATCCTAAGACATCTTCGAGAAGCTCCGCCGTAGTGGTTTCTCTGCTCTCGCACACCATCTATCTTGAATTTTATAACCTATCTAGCTAGATCAATACGTCGCGGATCTAAAAAATTCATATATTAGGGAGTGCCTCTATGGAGAGCTCCTCGAAGATGTCTGAGGATGGGATCCTAAGACATCTTCGAGAAGCTCCGCCGTAGTGGTTTTCTGCTCTCGCACACCATCTAGCTTGAAGTTGATAACTTCACAAGGATGCCTATTTATAGATTAAGCAATAGAACATAGTGTCGACACTCACGACCTAATGTCGACACTCGGCCCTGTTATAGTGCTGCCACCCATCGAAATAATGTCTCCACTCACTGACATAGTGTCGACACTCACTGGCATAGTATCGTCACCCACCGAAATATTGTCCGCACCCATGTTTAGTCCCGTTTGGTGTCTCCAACCGGGACTAAAGGTTCATCTTTAGTCCTGGTTGGAGACACCAACCAGGACTAAACATGGTTTGCGCCGGCCTAGCCTGCCGCAACCCCATAAGTCCTGGTTTATGTCTCTAACCGGGACTATAGGTTCATATTTAGTCCCGGTTGAAGACACCAACCGGGACTAAAGATGCTTCCCACCAATCTCAGAGCCGTCAAGCCACGTGTCTTGCTTTCCCGTCATTTCCCTCCACTTCCCGCCATGTTTTTCTGCCTTTTCCCTCCACTTCCCGCCATGTTTTCTCGCCCTTTCCCTCGATATCTAGGCCGGCCACACCATGGCTATCCACAAATTCATACCTTCCTCTCTCAAAATAATGGACACCCCATATTGGGCCATTCTCACACTCGAGGAGACCGAGGCGCTGTGCGTTGGAGGCGCCTCCAGATACCCATGCATCTCGGGCCACCGGCTGCCCGACGACTGGATGTTGAGCGTTGGAGGGGTTCCTTTCCCTCCTGTGCCTCAAGGTTCCACCCGCTCGGCGGCCATCACGAACGATTTCTACCTAGAGCTCACGCCGGAGCAGCGGATGGATCCCCATTGGGATCTCGACAACTATGACACATGGAATTCCTTCTTCGCTAACCGGCGGGAAAGGGAGCTCGCTAGGTACGAGGGTGATGGCCTGCCCCCGGTGAACCACAACAAAGTTGGTCGTCGCTTGTGGTGGGCGAACCGAACTATCTCCGGTGTGATGTGCTACATCGCCGAGGGAGATCATCCTTGCCTGCCGTACCCGCACTTTCACCCACCGCAAAGCCACAAAAAGGGTGGCGGTGGTGAAGGCCACGAGCATAGCGGCAACATCATCCGGGAGCCCCCTCTCCCGCGCGTCGTGAATCCGAGGCCGGAGTGGCAGGTGCCCCCGGAATATTCCATGGTTCACGGTCCCCGGTTCCCCGTACACAAACCGGGGAAAGGCTGAGGATCCAGCAGCGTGCGCCTAGCGATGACGAGGACAGCCCTGAAGCTATGTACTATAGGGCTAGACATGATTATGACTAATAAATGTCTCTATTAGAACCTTTCCGAACTATGAAGATGCTTATTTTTTATTTTTAATAAACTATTCAGAATGCTCGAGAACAATACATTACATAAAATGTTTAATACATTATTACACATCATAAAAATGATTTACCATATTAAATAATTGATTTTTTTTAAATAAATTAGGTAGATATTTCTGCTATGAACATTTTGATATGCTATATATTATATATTGGTATTACATATATTTTGATATGTTATATATATTTTAACATACAATAAGGAGGGAAATATAATTTATACTCAAAGTTTATTTTTTTTGAAAGGCCCTTTAGTCCAGGGTCATGCCATGACCCGGGACTAAAGGTGGACGGTAGGCGCGCGGCATCTAGGCTGCTGCCAAATATCTTCAGTCCCACCTTTAGTCCCGGGTCATGCCACTACCCGGGACTATCAGATAGTCCTGGGTTGTGGCATGACCCGGGGCTAAAGGCCCCTACTTATAACACATGTCGCCCCTTCTCCTCCAAATATCCATCTTTCACTTCGATCAGCAGGAGGCTCGCGAAGCTGCAGAGAGGCAAACCCAACGCTGACAGGCTGCCCGATCTCCGCACGTGCCTCCCCCTATCCATCGCCATCGGTTGTCTGTCCGCCACGCGCAGAATCGCTTCGACCGCCACCAGCACTGCACCGACCGCCGCCGCCGTTGTCGCCGTCTAGGTGTGCACTCTCCTCTCTCTATATGTATAGGCCGGAGAGATAGAGCTAGCTAGGGCGACGCGGCGAGGCAAGCAGGGGCGGGGCGGCGCGGCGATCCGAGTAAGGGGCGCTGGGGCCGGCCGGCGAGCAGGGCGGCGCGACAGTGCGCAGGGCCGGACAGCGTTGTTTTAAGTAGTATTTTTATTATTTTTTTAGTAATATTTAATAGTAGTATTTAGTAGTCTTTATAGTAGTCTTTTTATTATTCTTTTTAGTAGTATTTACTAATATTTAGTATTCTTTTTATTAATATTTTTATTAGTCTTTTTAGTAGTCTTTTTAGTTGTATTTATTTATCTTTTAGTAGTATTTTTATTAGTCTGTTTAGTAGTATTTATTTGTCTTTTTAGTAGTATTTTTATTAGTCTTTTTAGTAGTATTTATTAGTCTTTTATTATGTGTTTACTATGTAGTCTTCTTTAGTAGTATTTTTATTAGTATATACTAGTCTTTTTAGGAGTCCTTTTATTATGTAGTCATTTTTAGTGGTATTACTAGCTAATATTTGTATTAGTTTACTAGTATTTGTAGTATTACTAGTACTATATAGGGACGATAGGACCGATGGATGGGCGCGGCAACGCGCTCCATATAGGTAAGATGGACAGGCGCGACAACTAGCAAGTTTATAGCACTGTAATTTATTAGCGCTTTGTTATGTTTATAGTACTGTAATAACTAGCAAGTTTTTGCAGAAACTATGGATCGCGACCTAGACCAAGAAGAGATATTGGAGGATATGATAAACGAAAATAATGATATCACCTCGCAGTATCTAAACGACTCCGGTGAGGGAGTGAAGGAGGACCTGATTGAAATGCTTCAGAGGTAATTCCAATCATTATTGCACTATACCGGCATCTTCCGTTCATTTCCTGATATCAACAAGATTGTTAAAGGTGAATGGCAAGAGGAGTTGCGATTTCAACAACTCAATGTAAGTTGTACTGTAGCTAGGTCCACGCATCTCTTTGATTCTTGTTTAGCATGCCTGATTATTATTTTAATTAAACTCTATTCTCGTGAAGTGTTTGAGGCAGGAAGCCGGAAATAATTTAGGTGGATACTACGTTTGTGAGTACATTCGCTAGACGACCTGTGAGCTGGGCAGAATTCCACAACAACTTGCAGTACGTAAATAATATTCACAATCTTATTTTATTACCATCATTTGTGTTGAGTTTCATTCATATATATTAAAGATCCATTCTTCAAATTAGATCGAATGGATGTGAGACGATCTCCTAGAAAAGGATCGCATACGAATAATGCAAGAGGAATTGGTGGGATTCTTAAATAAGGAGGTCATAGATCCATCCGGAGAATACCATCGGGAATATGTATTTATCCATTAGGAATCGTAAGAGAAATTATATTGTATATATGTCTTCTGTAATGCATTGTTCCTTCATTTATGTACATTCCGGAGAATACTTCGATCTCTATATTCATGACGATGTTCTGTAATGGTTCCTTTATTTCTGTAGTTCTACATATATCAACTCTCGGCACGTCACTTACGTCAAACCCCTCCCTCCTACCGTGACAGAAAAACTCCCATAAACCGTGCGGCGGTAGAACCCTAAACCCTGTCCTGCCGTGGCAGCGTATTGAGGCATTTTTCTGCCGCGGCAGAGACCAGTTAGTCTCAGTTCGTGCTACGAACCAGGACTAAAGGTCCTCTATCCCCGATCTCCGCGAAGGCTACGTGGAGTGCCTTTAGTCCCGGTTTATAACAGAACCGGGACTAAAGAGGGGTGACTAGTCCCGGTTACCTAGTCCTGGGTCCGAAACCGGGACCAAAGGGCCAAACGAACCGGGACTAATGTCCCGTTTTCTACTAGTGCATGTGCATTCCTATCCTGTAACATATCTGATAGAAGTATATAGATTGCAATTCTAAGTCATCTTTTTTGCTTCTAAGAACGGTTTAATCAAGTTGTATTCCCATCTTGACAATACATCTAACCTAGTAAGGCAACATGTAAAACAAAATATGTCTTCTAATTAGCATATGTCTTGTACTGTTCTTCTATATGCAATCGATTAAGATTCACAAATACATGTCTCCGAAAAAATTGAGTTGTTTAATATCCCAAAAAAATACCTGATACATACATCCGTGTGATTGGGAGAGAATAGAAAGTATGAAATTAACTATGAAAGAGAATCAAATGCCGACGGCTGAGTTTGACTTGGTAGAACAATTGTTCCCTTTAAAAAACACCTCGCGAATGGAAACCTCACGCGTACATGGACGTCAGTGTTGTCCTTATGTCCTCCATGTATCGATCGGCCCCGTTCTCTTCGGCTATTGCAGTGTTTGGTACATGTACGTGACCATATCATAGTTGCCATGTTTCCGAGTCGGCCGGGACAGGGACGGGAACGGGAAAGGTGGCTGCCAAAAAGTAGGGAAAGACAGCCATATACTCCCTTCATTTCATAAGATGTTTTACGAAAGAAATGTGTCAAGATCTCTTTTAGTGTATTGGTTCGTTCCAAAGTACATGAACCTACACACTAAAAAGGGTCTAGATACATTTTTTCGTAAAGCTAAAACATCTTATATTTCGAAAACAGAGAGAGTACATCTCTCGTACGTACGGTTCGATACGTGGTACACGATCCGGATAAATCGGGAACGATGAATCCGGTATGATAAGATAAATGGAGGCACATCTTGCTATAGTGCATGGGCAATTATGGAAAGGCCCACTCAGCTCCCCCTGATTTCCTCAACAAAAAAAATCCCATATTGGTACCGCTCGTTCTTGTTTTTCTTCTTCCCTGTACGAGAGAACTCAGGAATTTCGAGAACTCATGCCGTCGCTGCAAACCCCAATCCAATCTTTCCTCGCCACCATACCTCAGTCTTCCCATCTCTCTAGGTGTGCACGAGGGCACGCTAGTCGCCCACCTACAACATCCATCCCCTGCTGGTCGCTGTAGACCATGGCGCCGCCGTCTGACCTTAAGAAATCGGAGCTCAAGGAGAGGGACAGCTACTAACTAGGGACGCGTTTCCATACCTGACTCATACCGTACCGGGTCTCGTTTTCGAATCCGAATCCGGATCGATGATCCCGGTTCAGGGGACGTACCACCGTTCCTCGTTTCCGGCTACTGTGGTACATATGCCAAACTATCAAGCACGATCATCACCGACGGTCAGGTTAGCGTATCACGAGCGTGCACCATGCGCGTCTCATCATGAACATGCCACTGGACACAGCTAGGTCCAGTCCCCGTTAGTACCACGTGTCCTGGGAGCACGCGAGCTGCCCAGGGAAATCTATACACCACGATCCGGCACTGTGCATCAGCTGCCAACGAAATTGATCGATATTTAGCCTTTTGCCTTACTCGATGGATCCATGAACCTGGCGGCGGCGGACAACGAACACAGAGAGAGCTTCTGTCTGGATTGTCGATCGATTAGATTAGAAGAGTTTGGTAAAAATAACTCGTGGGTAATTTGTCGCATACGCAGATCTAATGGTTATTTTTAAGTGGATCCACTAAATTGAGGATCAGATCTTTTTAATTTTTGTGAGATTTTCTAGCTTATTTCTCTTTTTTCTAGTGAACTCATCATCTCTTCTCTACTACTTATAAAAGAGTAAATATGAATTTTTCTAAATGCACCCCGCAACCTGCACAGGCAGACCACAACCACACATCAGTCTGACTGAACACAATCGAACAGCTTGCGTTGGTCTAATCAGTTCTATTTGGTGCATTTAGCAATTTACTCTGACGGACTCTTACTCATCCCGCACTGGAAAATACCCGGCACCTTCCATTGCTCAGTAAATCGCGGAAAAAAAAGGAAACTGATCAACCCTGTCTCCCGCCGCGCGCCGCCGCCGGGAGAATCCCGCGCCAGACCCTGGGGGCTCTCCGCACGCGCCAACGCCGGGATAAACCCTCGCTCGCTGTGGGTCGTGCGGCCCGCGCGCTTCCTCTCTACGGCGTAGCCCCACCACTTCCTGTCCCATGCAGGGCCGGCGGCGCCCCTAGCCTTCTCTGCCTCGCGAGTCGCGACCGGCGGTGCCCCTCCCTCCTGGGGCTGCCTCTCCCCAAGGGACTCCACTGTACCACTGTCCGGCAGTCCACCGCTGTCGCGGCCCTCCACTTCTAGCTCCTGCGCGCGCGCAGATGTGAACTCCTTCACACACGCCAATGATGAGTCGTGGAAAACATGCATTGCTGCTCTGCTCTCACGTAAATTTGACTGCACAGCCGCTAATGCGAATCGGCAGGTGGCCGCTCTGCCCCGTCACCCGCTCTACGCCTGTAGAAGGGACTGATATTTGTCAGTTCTGATGGTGAGTGTTTAACTGTTTTCAGCTTAATGTGGCTATAGGAAAACATGTGTAGCCGCCAGTATGTCCTCAGTTTCGCAGCAATTTTTTGATATACCAGGTATTGCATCATTGCTTTCGTCATGTTCTTACTATGCATAGCTAACAACATTCGCATTCGGAGACGGCGATTCGGCTCGTAGGTGTAAATACATCCATTATGAGAGAACATAATTTAAAATGTCAAAAAATTCGAAAAATTGTGCATATACATTCGAACATTATATGCTGGTTCACGAGTTTTCGGAACGAAAGAACATTTTATATGTCGGGTATAAAAAGACAAAAAATGTTACGTGAATAATCGTATTCACGTGTCATTTTTTGTTATTTTTATACATAAAATATCCTTTCATCCCAAAAACTTATGAACCAATATAAAATGTTCGAATGTATATGTAATTTTTTTTTAATTTTTTAATATTCTGAAATATGTCACAATAAATGCATTTGCACCTGCAAGCCGAAGTGAATATCTGCATTCCACACCTTATATATATTCTACTACACAGGATCTGATGACTATGACAATGACATGTTGTGTGGATATCCGGTGTTACTGTATCCGACATGCTGAGCAGAATTAACTTTTGGAGGTTTGTCGGTCTTTCCTGATATAACAATCGGAGTCAATATATGTTACAAAATCAAATTGATTTATCTATACAAAGCCATATTCATGTATGCAAATGCCCACTTGATCTGTTTTTACGGGTGACGAGGTAGCAATGCATGTAAACATGAAGAGTAGCAGTTGTACAATAAAATGCCCTGTTTTCTGGAAACAAATAATATGGCATATCATAGCTAACCATAGATATATTATGAAGAGTAGCAGTATTAGATGTAGATGTTGTAAGAGGATCACCAACCTATGTGAAAGAGTATGAGTTTAGCGCAATATGATGGATATATTATTGAGCCTCATGGACGAGTATATATAGGTGTATAGGGATTAACTTGGAGTATAAGACAAGTTAGGCTAGAATCCTAACTATCCTAAATTACCACAATAACCGTGTACGTATCATACTCTAACATCCCCCGCAGTCGTAGTGGTAGCGCCGTGAATAACCGGAACGTCGCGGACGGTCAGACTAGATAAAAACCGAAGTAGCATCCAGTAGGATGACATCCCCCCACAGTCGTAGTGGAAACGTCTTGGACGGTGTCGCATCGCGGTAGCTTGAACTGTAGAGGAAGCTGGTGATGCTCAAGCGAGGTGGTAGCTCTTGTGCCGATATCGAGGGAGCCGAGAGCGTGAGGCGGTGCCATGGTCTAGGTAGCCGTGCAATGGGTCGTCGTGGTCGATGTCGTGATCGAGGATGCCCGTGTCGAGGTAGCCGCACGTGAAGCCGCATGCGCATAGTGTGCGAGGAGGAGGATGGAGACGCGTCGAGGCAATCGTTGAGGGTGTCGATGTCGAAGTCGATGCAGTCCGAGCCGTCGAGGACGAGGTGCGGCCATAGTTTTGCCAGAACTAGGCGCACGTCGGGGACGAACGCACACTCCGGTTTTGCCTGAACCGAGTATGCAAAGAAGAACTCGTCAGTGACTCGGTCGAGGCAGTCGTAGAGGGATCGATGTCGAAGAAGACGTTGTCGAAGCCGATGAAGACAAGACGCCGATCCGAGTTTGCCAGACTTGGGAACGCGTCGGGGACGAAGACACTCCCGGTGTTGCCAGTACCAGGCGTGCGGGGGCAGGGACCATCATGAACTTGTCTCCATGTCAGAAACACTAGTAGAGGATGCCTCCAGAGTGGTTGCGACGCGTAGAGCGGCTAAG
The DNA here is from genome assembly GCA_023614405.1 of Avena insularis. Lineage (NCBI taxonomy): Eukaryota > Viridiplantae > Streptophyta > Magnoliopsida > Poales > Poaceae > Avena > Avena insularis. The sequence goes on along the minus strand of CM042692.1, from coordinate 328,420,825 downwards.
GGAGAGATGCCGACGCTGTCCGCGGTTGTCGGAGTAGAGTAGCAGGTGGTGTAGTCGGGGATGAGGCGATGACGCTGGCGGCGAAGTTGTAGTGGACGCAGACGTAGAAGACGGCGAAACCAGCGGCGACCTCGGTTAGTCATGCTGGATGCCTAGAGTGGCGATGGGATAGTCGGCGGGACCTACGATGGCGAGAGAGCGCCCTGCAGGTTACCTTGTGAAGCGCGGCGGTGGTGCTCGAAGTAGGCGAGGAAGACCCGACGACGTGACGAAAACCATGTGCAGACGGCGGCGTTCCGCGCCGTAGGAGATGGCACGGTGAAAGTCGAGGCCGTCGATGCACGAGGACGGTGAAGTAAACTGCGTGCAGCCACGCTACGACCCGAGGGGGCGGCATAGCTACAGGGCGCAAGTCGGTGCAGCGGCTGGGAGACCACCAGCGATGTACACGCCAAACAAGGCGCGTTGAAAACTGGTAGCGTGGACCAAAGGCGACGGCGCTGCGGCCCAACGGGGCGACACAGCGGCAGCCCGTAGCTTGATCGGTGGTAGGCGCGTGCTCGAGGACGTGCTTGGCATAGACATGCGCGGGATCGGTTGATCAGACCGACAGTGCACCGTATGCGCCATGACGTGGACGACGCGTAGATCGGATTCGATGACGATGTTGTCGATGAAGTCCCAGACGATGACGACGAAAAGGATCCGAGGGGGGGCGGCCACGATAGCCTTCCGAGGAAGGCGTAGCAGCCATCCGGGTTGCGCGGCAGCCTGCCGAGGCAGGCGCAACAGTGGAGGGGGCAGGCGCACGAACGCGATGTAGATCATCGATGCCAATGGTTGGAGTAGAGGCGCGGCGATGATGACGGTGGTGGGCGACTCAATCCGATCTAAGATCAGTAAACCAAAAAGAAAGCCGATCAAGAGATCAGAAATAAAGACTTCCAAAACAGCCGATCACGGATCGACGGACGAACTCTGCATACGGGTTGCGCAGCCCCCGGCGGAGATCATGGAGATCGACCTCCGCGGGGACAACGCGGTGGAAGCTAGGATTTGAGATTGATTTAGGCTGATACCATGAAAGAGTATGAGTTTGGTGAAATATGATGGATATATTATTGAGCCTCATGGACGAGTATATATAGGCGTACAGGGATCAATTTGGAGTACAAGACAAGTTAGGCTAGAATCCTAACTATCCTAAACTATCATAATAACCGTGTACGTATCATACTCTAACACTATGGCCTGTTTTGCGCATCTTCCTCCAACAGCAAACACTATTTTGTGGTCTATTGTTCTTCGAATCATTTTTATTTAATAGAGAAACCTTTATTTAACTACTCCCTCCGACCCATATTAGTTGACTTAAATTTTTCTAGATTCGGATGTATCTAGACATGTTTTAGTACTAGATATATCCGAATCTAGAAAAATCCAAGTCAACTAATATGGGTCGGAGGGAGTAGCATAATTTGAGTAGAGTGGATAGTTTCCAAGCACAACCTTAATCTGCTTCCAGTGGGCACCAGACATCAAGGAGGACGCTACGGTCTTCTCAGGTGTCGCCGGCCAGCGCTTCCTTGCGGGTCCAGGACAATGGCGCGGTTTTGGAGATGGTCAGCTTGTTTGCTGAAGTTGTGGCCAGTGCTCCCTCGCTGCCTGTCTATATGTTCGCCTTCCTAAATGGCCCCCTCGCCGCTCGGCAGCACCGCGTAACCTTCCTCGACAGGGCCGCCATGCATCGTCGAGTGGGCGGCCACTCCTAGGTCACCTCCTCATTGCCGTTACACCGTCACCTCCCTGCCCCTGGAGAATATTATTTTGCGGCCTGAAAGTTGGGACGCCAGGCAACGCGGTACCCAAGTTCACTAAAATCAGCCGGGATGACTACAGTTGGTGTGCTAAATACTCAGAGGGTCTTTTTCGGCACGAATTCAACTTTACGTTTCAATACAAAAAATCAGGCTAACGGCCGTCAAGTTGGGCTCCCCTGTCAGTTCTCGCCGTTATGTCGCTCCCGTCGCTTAGGTGTCAATTAGGCTTGCAGCGTTGGCACCTGCATCCATTACGTGTCTTCTTCTTCCCCGGAGTGGCAACCTGTGGGGCGTCGCAGCCATGGCACGGAACTGGGACGTGGACGAACCTGCTCGGCCCAGCTCTCCTCCCTGTAGGCTTGCAGCGTTGGCGCCTACATCCATTACGCATCTTCTTCTTCCCTAGAGCAGCAATCTGTGGTCGCGGCCATGGCACAGAGCTGGGACGGGACGAACCTGCTCGGCCCCACTCTCCTCCCCATCCCGAGTCGGAGCTCGCCTTCACCATGGACGCACCCATGGCACGGTGCGGGGACGAGAATTGGTTCCCGGTGAGATCTGTCACCGTGTCGACCATGCTCGGTTCGGTTTTCCTCCTCTAGAATCCGAGCTCGCCGTCGCCGTGGTTGCACCCGCACCAATTCTGCCACCTCTGCCGAGGTCTCTGTGGTAGCTCAAGTTCTGTCATGTTGGCCCTGTAAGTGAATTCGGAGCTGGGCGGCGGCAACCTGTTGTTGAACCTGCAAGGAATTTGCTGAAGACTGTGTGCCGCTCCAAGGTCTTCGGCTGATGCCTTCGGCTTCTGCTAACGTCCACCGCCGATGTGAGATTATTTAGTTACTTCAATACAAAATTTCGACCAATTTAACTTGTTGATGTATTCCTTAACAATTATAATATAATCGAGCACTAGAAATATTTTGTAGTGTGCATGAGCATGATCAGTAATATAATTGAACACTAGAAATTTTAAGGCACTCCATATAAAGGAGTAGATTAATATAGAAGGTTCACCAGAGACACCATGGATATATTGTCTTACATGCCACACATAGGTAATAATTAACTAAAACAAAATAAAAGCAGGGACGACAGCAGGAGGCCGGGACACGGAGACGCCTAACAGGGCAGGGGTTTATCAGCAGGAGGCAGCGACAGCCTAGTCGATGGGATACAGGCCAGTTCTGACATACTCCCGGAGGAATTTGCCGTAGGCTGCATGCCGCACCAAGGTAATCGGCCTATGACTTCTGCCTCCACCTCTGCCAACGCCCTTCGCGTGCTGGATCATGCTGTTGAGGTCCATGTTGATTGCTCTGCCACAGAATGGGTAAAACAGTCTCTCCCTACGGTGGAAACGGATTAGCCCACACCGTAACCGCCTCAGCATGTAGCAGCTCTTGTTGTCCCTGGATTCCTTGCTATCGTCCACTTCATCATTATCCTCCTGTTGATTTTTAAGAACGTAACTTAGAACTCATACATATGATTGAATTGTATTACAACTCAAGAATTGACAACATGTATATGTAAGACAATATATCCGTGGATATCAAAGATAAAGCATCTCAGCAATAGTTTGATCGGTTCATATATCATTTTATCTCAACACAATGACAAACAATTGCATTAGAGTGAATGTAGGATAAATCTAGGGGCCTCATAAGTTTCTTCAGGGATGGAGTAGGTGAACCAAGTAACAATTGCACAACCTGTAATATTGTTGTACATCACCCCAGGTTCACTAACTCATCCCTAAAAAAATCTGACACCAATGTATCTGCCTCTCTTTTGGGACAAATTTGAATCATTGGCCATAATAAGAAATTGAAATGTAATCGTACAAAACATTATTCAGGGATATACATAGTCAGGTAAAAAAACAAGCCTAAATATTGTAATTATAAATAAAAAACCAAACAATTAATCTTCAGGTACATGTTAAAAATATTTATGATCAAAACCATTCATATACATATGCATCATACCAATCATTAAAAGATCAGAAATAATTTAAGGATCATATATGTAGTTCCATATGAGAATAAATCAAGGGCCTCATATTTTGTTTCAGAGATGGAGTTGGCGAACCAAAATACCAACAACACAACCTATATTGTTTGTGTGCATTGCTGCATCAGGTTCACCAACCCATCTCTAAAACACGACACCATCATACGTGTCTCCCCTTGAACTCTTTTGGGGCAAATTTCAATCATCGGCTTCGGTGACAAACTAAAATGTAATTCTTATACACTATGAATGCATGAAATAGATAATTCGAATATCATAGTTCTATGAATGTAGAATAAAGATTGCGTCCTCATAAGTTTCTACAGAGATGGCGTAAGCGAACCAAGTAACAATTGCACAGCTTATATTAATCTTGTACATGGCCCCAGGTTCGCTCACTCATCCCTGAAAAAATCTGACACCAATGTGTCTGCCTCTCTTTGGGGCAAATTTGAATCATTGTCCATAATAAGAAATTGAAATGTAATCGTACAAAACAATATTCAGGGATATACATAGTCAGGTAGAAAAACAAGCATAAATATTGTAATTATAAATAAAAACCAAACAATTAATCTTCAGGTATATGTTAAAAATACTTATGATCAAAACCATTCATATACATATGCATCACACCAATCATTAAAAGATCAGAAACAAATCAAGGATCATATATGTAGTTCTATATGAGAATAAATCAAGGGCCTCATAATTTTTTTCAGAGATGGAGTTGGAGAACCAAAGTACCAACAGCACAACCTATATTGTTTGTGTGCATTGCTGCCTTAGGTTCACCAACCCATCCCTAAAACACGACACCATCATACATGTCTCCCCTTGAACTCTTTTGGGGCAAATTTCAATCATCGGCCTCGGTGACAAACTAAAATGTAATTCTTATACACTATGAATGCATGGAATAGATAATTCAAATATCATAGTTCTATGAATGTAGAATAAAAATTGCAGCCTCATAAGTTTCTACAGAGATGGCGTAAGCGAATAAAAATTGTAGAATAAAAATTGCAGCCTCATAAGTAACAATTGCACAACTTATATTGATCTTGTACATGGCCCTAGGTTCGCTCACTCATCCCTGAAAAAATCTTACACCAATGTGTCTGCCTCTCTCTGGGGCAAATTTGAATCATTGGCCACAATAAGAAATTGAAATGTAATCGTACAAAACAATATTCAGGGATATACATATGCATCATACAACGCATTCATAGATCAGAAACAATTCAAAGATTATATATATAGGTTCCATATGAGAAAAAAATTAGGGCCTCATTTTTTTCAGCGATGGAGTCGTAGAACCAAAATACCAACAGCACAACCTATATTGTTTATGTGCATTGCTGCCTGAGGTTCACTAACCATCCCTAAGAAAACGACACCATCAGATGCTCTTGCACTATTTTGGAGCAAAATTGAATCATTGGGCTCAGTAAAGAATAGAAATGTAATGTTATAGGCCTGCTGTGTATCGAAATGAACACTCAACTAGCAAACTCAACTAGATGGCAGATGAGAAGATTGGGGTTTTGTAACTAGATGGCAGATGCATCAATCGACCGATCGAACCATATATATACTACCCTACTTCAAGAGAAAAACAATCTGTACACGATTGAGCAAATCCTATGTATGAACAGTGAAAACTGTGGTTGTGACTAGAGAAGCTAGCAATGTAGTACCTCGGACTCCTCATCAGGGACCTCCTCCTCTAACTCGTCATTCTCCGCGATTGCATATAAGATTTCTTGTACGGTGATGGGGTCGTTGATGTAGAGAACCGGATTACCTCCGCCTGCCGCCTGCCCCCTATCCAGATATGCCGCTGGCACCACGACGTTGGCGGCCACCTGCTGCTCGGCGGCGACGACTACTACCTGCTACTCGGCGGCGATGGCTACCACCTGCTGCTCGGCGGTGATGGCTACTGGCTGGATGGATGAGCTCGCACCCTCAACGGCGCGGCGACGACCGGCTTTCGTGCCCGGAGAAGACGCCTCCGCCTTCTTGGCGACGACCGAGCCATCTGCTGCAACGCCTTCAACTGGCTTGACCTCCGGCTCGTCTCCACGCGTACGCTTCATAGCGCACCAAGGGAAGGAGGTAGTGCGAGCGAGGGAGCTTCGGCGTGCGTGGTAGGTGTAGATTGGGGTCTTGGGACTAGACAAACTGGGGGAAAATGACACGAGCTCATGGAAGAAGAAGGTCGAGGGGGGTTATAAACACCGGATCATTCGTAGTCCTCGAGTGGACACATGTGGTGGGCGAGGGGCGGGGGATACCACAATCTCCATCCTTTTTTTTGGGTTCTCTTTTTTTGAAACAACCACGATCTCCACTTTAGAGCTGCATTGAAAACACGCTCATGGCAGACCTCGATTCCACTGCATGCAAGTGGCGCGGAACCAATTTCTAGCAATGTTAGATCTACTCGAGGGGGGCCCTTGACTCATGGAAGTTACTAGCGGTAGGGCCCAGTTGGAAGTGAGATTGAGAGCGCTGCGTAAAAATGGGATATGTCTTATTAAAATCAAGTGGCAATAAATTGCAGCACCCCATCGACAACCGTGCACTCGATGACCCCGTTGCCCTGTGCATGTGTTGTAGTAGAAGTAGTAGGCTTTTTAGACTTGGTTAAACTTGACATGACCACTCGACGAGTTTTTCCATGGACGGCATCATGTTCCTTCCTGTAGAAGTCTCGCTGAGGGAGACGTCCGTGCTGTCTCACGCTGTACTATGAAGGGCACGACATGTGCAACGAACATCGTTGGATCACACATAATCAACGGTTGGTGCGCACGATCCGCGTGACAACTGTGACAACCAATCAGGGAGTAGTAGACAGGGTGAGCACAGGTTTGGGCTTCTACGAAAGATAGAGAGAGGGGGCAAAACTAAGTAGTACCACATAAAACCAAGGGCAAAACTGAGTAGTATAAAAATGGAAAGTGTCTTGTACAATGAAATACATCATGGCATACATCAAATTATGCCAAGATAGATCCACTAGAGTTCATCGGATGTGTGTTCTTCTCATAAACCACACATGGACCCACTAGTGTGATTGCATGTCTGCTCTATTCATTAACCACAGTTAGAGTCATTGCATGTCTGTTCTTTTCACAAACCACATATCACCAGTGTCATTGCATGTGTGTTATTCTCATGAACCACACATGGATCTACCCATTGTGATTGCATGTCTATTCTTTTCACAAACCACATATGGATCAACCAGTGTCATTGCATGTCTGTTCTTTTCATGAACCACACCCAGTGTCACTGCATGTCAGTTCCTCTAAACAAACCACATAAGGATCCACCAGTGTTATTGCATGTCTGTTCTTTTCATGAACCACACATGGATCCACCAGTGTCATTGCATGTGTGTTCTTTTCATGAACCACGGCTAGAGTCATTGGATGTGTGTTCTTCTAAACAAACCACACATGGATCCACCTAGTGTGATTGCATGTCTGTTCTTTTCACAAACCACACATGGATCCACTAGTGTCATTGCATGTGTGTTCTTTTCATGAACCACAGCTAGAGTCATTGCATGTCTGTTCTTTCCAACAACCACACATGGATCCACCTAGTTTCATTGCATGTATATTCCTCTAAACAAACCACATAAGGATCTACCAGTGTCATTGCATGTCTATTCTTCTCATGAGCCACAGCCAGTGTCATTGCATGTCTGTTCTTCTCACAACCATATAAGGATCCACCAGTGTCATTGGATGTGTGTTCTTCTCATGAACCACACATGGATCCACCCAGTGTCATTGCATGTCTGTTATTTTCATGAACCACAGCTAGAGTCATTGCATGTCTGTGCTTTCCACAAACCACAGATGGATCCACCAGTTTCATTGCATGTTTGTTCTTTTCATGAACCACACATGGATCACCTAGTGTCATTGCATGTGTGTTCTTTTCATGAACCTCAGCTAGAGTCATTGCATATGTGTTCTTCTAAACAAACCACATAAGGATCCACCGGTGTCAATGCATGTCTGTTCTTTTCATGAACCACACTCAGTGTCATTGCATGTTTGTTCCTCTAAACAAACCACACATGGATCCACCTAAAATCATTGCATGTCAGTTCTTTTCACAAACCAGACATGGATCCACCAGTGTCATTGAATGTGTGTTCGTTTCATGGACAACAACTAGAGTCATTACACATGTGTTCTTCTAAACAAACCACATAAGGATCTACCAGTGTCATTGCATGTGTGTTCTCATGAACCACACCTAGTGTCATTGCGTGTGTGTTCTTCTCATGAACCACACATGGATACACCAGTGTCATTACATGTGTGTTCTTTTCATGAACCACAGCTAGTCATTGCATGTGTGTTCTTCTAAACAAACCACATAAGGATCCATTAGTGTCATTACATGTGTGTTCTTTTCATGAACCACAACTAGAGTCATTGCATGTGTGTTCTTCTAAACAAACCACATAAGGATCCACTAGTGTCATTGCATGTGTGTTCTTCTCATGAACCACACATGGATCCACCAGTGTCATTGCATGTCTGTTCTTTTCATGAACCACATCCAGTGTCATTGCATGTCTGTTCCTCTAAACAAACCACATAAGGATCCACCACTGTCATTTCATGTCTGTTCTTTTCATGAACCACACCCAGTGTCATTGCATGTCTGTTCCTCCAAACAAACCACACATGGATCCACCTAGAGTCATTGCATGTGTGTTCTTCTAAACAAACCACACATGGATCCACAAGTGTCATTGCATGTGTGTTCTTTTCATGAACCTCAGCTAGAGTCATTGCATGTGTGTTCTTCTAAACAAACCACATAAGGATCCACCAATGTCATTGCATGTGTGTTCTTTTCATGAACCACATAAGGATACACCAGTGTCATTGCATGTCTGTTCTTTTCACAAACCACATAAGGATCCACCAGTGTCATTGCATGTTTGTTCTTTTCATGAACCACACCTAGTGTCATTGCATGTCTGTTCCTCTAAACAAACAACATAAGGATCCACCAGTGTCATTGCATGTCTGTTCTTCTCATGAACCACAGCCAGTGTCATTGCATGTCTGTTCTTGTCACAAACCACATAAGGATCAACCAGTGTCATTGGATGTGTGTTCTTCTCATGAACCATACATGTATCCACCAAGTGTCATTGCATGTCTGTTCTTTTCATGAACCACAGCTAGAGTCATTGCATGTCTTTGCTTTCCACAAACCACATATGGATCCACCAGTGTCATTGCATGTGTGTTCTTTTCATGAACCTTAGCTGGAGTCATTGCATGTGTGTTCTTCTAAACAAACCACATAAGGATCCACCAGTGTCATTGCAAGTGTGTTCTTTTCATGAACCACAGCTAGAATCATTGCATGTGTGTTCTTCTAAACAAACCACATAAGGATCCAGCAGTGTCATTGCATGTGTGTTCTTCTCATGAACCACACATGGATCCACCAGTGTCATTGCATGTCTGTTATTTTCATGAACCACACCGAGTGTCATTGCATGTCTGTTCTTTTCATGCACCACACCTAGTGTCATTGCATGTCTGTTCCTCTAAACAAACCACATAAGGATCCACCAGTGTCATTGCATGTCTGTTCTTTTCATGAACTACACCCAGTGTCATTGCATGTCTGTTCCTCTAAACAAACCACACATGGATCCACCTAGGTCATTGCATGTGTGTTCTTCTAAACAAACCACACATAGTTTCACTAGTGTCATTGCATGTGTGTTCTTTTCATGAACCTCAGCTAAAGTCATTGCATGTGTGTTCATCTAAACAAACCACATAAGGATCCACCAGTGTCATTGTATGTATGTTCATTTTATGAACCACATAAGGATCCACCAGTGTCATTGCATGCGTGTTCTTCTAAACAAATCATATAAGGATCCACCAGTGTCATTGCATGTCTGTTCTTTCCATGAACCACAAAAGGATTCACCAGTGTCATTGCATGTGTGTTCTTCTAAACAAACCACATAAGGATCCACTAGTGTCATTGCATGTCTATTCTTTTCATGAACCACACCCAGTGTCATTGCATGTATGTTCCTCTAGACAAACCACATAAGGATCCACCAGTGTCATGGCATGTCTGTTCTTCTCATGAACCACAACCAGTGTCTCGCAAACCACATAAGGATCCTCCAGTGTAATTGCATGTGTGTTCTTCTCATGAACCACACATGGATCCACCCAGTGTTATTGCATGTATGTTCTTTTCATGAACCACGCTAGAGTCATTGCATGTCTGTGCTTTCCACAAACCACATATGGATCCACCAGTGTCATTGCATGTCTGTTCTTTTCATGAACCACACCCAGTGTGATTGCATGTTTGTTCCTCTAAACAAACCACACATGGATCCACCTAGTGTCATTGCATGTGTGTTCTTTTCATGAACCACACATGGATCCACCAGTGTCATTGCATGTGTGTTATTTTCATGAACCTCAGCTAGAGTCATTGCATGTGTGTTCTTCTAAACAAACCACATAAGGATCCACCAGTGTCATTGCATGTGTGTTCTTGTCATGAACCACACCCAGTGTCATTGCATGTGTGTTCTTCTCATGAACCACATATGGATACACCAGTGTCATTGCATGTGTGTTCTTTTCATGAATCACAGCTAGAGTCATTGCATGCGTGTTCTTCTAAACAAACCACACGAGGATACACTAGTGTTATTGCATGTGTGTTCTTTTCATGAACCGCACCTGGATTAATTGCATGTGTGTTCTTTTCATGAACCGCACCTGGATTAATTGCATGTGTGTTCTTATAAACAAACCACATAAGGATCCACCAGTGTCATTGCATGTGTGTTCTTCTCATGAACCACACATGGATCCACCAGTGTCATTGCATGTCTATTCTTTTCATGAACCACACCTAGTGTCATTGCATGTATCTTCCTCTAAAAAAACACATAAGGATCCACAAGTGTCATTGCATGTGTGTTCTTTTCATGAACCACAGCTAGAGTCATTGCATGTGTGTTCTTCTAAAGAAACCACACATGGATCCACCTAATCTGATTGCGTGTTGATGACCCACAAGTATAGGGGGTGTATCGCAGTATTTTCGATAAGTAAGAGTGTCGAACACAACGAGGAGCAGAAGGAGCAGATGATGATGATGATCCCGATGAAGTCCAGCTTGATGGTGGTGTTGATGGTGACGATCTCCCCTCTCCGGGAAGGAATTCCCCCGGCAGAAATCTGTCTACCGGAGAGATCTTTCTCTCTCGGTGTTTTCCGCCCCGAAGAGGCGGCGGAATCTTTCTGTGGTCGCTCTCCGAGTCTTAGGGTTTCGGGAGGTTGATATACCCCAGAGGGGAGAGGCTGGAGTGGGCCAGGGTGGCCACACCACCTCCAGGCGTGGCCTAGGGCTGCCCGCGCCATGGGGTGGTGTGGCCGCCTATGGCCCATCTCCACTCCATCTTCTGGCATCCTTTGTCTTGTGGAAAAATAGGATTTTCTGTATATTTTCCTGGATTTTCTGATCTTCGCGAATTTTGCCTCCAAATAACACCTTTTCCATCAGAATCCTGACTGCAGCGGTCCATGCTCCAAAAGTCATCAACCATGCAAAAACAGATGAAATAACATAAGTATCACCTCTCAATATGAAATATATCAATGAATAATAGTGAATTAAGACATAGAATAGTGATGCAAAATGGACGTATCAACTCCCCCAAGCTTAGACTTCGCTTGTCCCCAAGCGAAACTGAGCTCAATAAACATGGCCTCAGGTTTATGGAGTAAAGAGTCGATAAAAGAATACGGACAAGAAGCATCATATTCATCAAATACATAGATCATAATAGAAGACAACTCACTATTATATAACTCAACTTTCAATGAGTAAAGGAAACACAATAAAGATACATAAAGTGAATCATAATTGGTAATGGCAAACTTAGCTCTTGGTCGAAGAATAGTTGATAATTTGCTGGAGTTCACAAATAGCTGGCTTTTCAATGATAGCTTTCAAAGTAGTAAACATCAAGATAAGAGCAATGTGCAAAGCAAGGAACATAAGAAACATGATTGAATAAATCATCATATGAATGAATGAAACACATCAACTAAAAATACTTGCTGAGATAGAAGGGAATAGTTTTACTGACTCAACTACAAAATGAAAGAAAGGGCCCTTCAAAGAGGGAAGCAGGGATTGCAAGTCTCATAAATAGCTCCCAAAAATTATGATACTTACTAGCTTTCAGCTCTCATTGCCCCTATCATAGGCATCTTTAGGTGATTAAGGTTAAAGTGATCAAATATGAGGATATGCATTGACAAGTTGTAAGTTGAGAATCAAACGTCCCTTGAATATGAGGGCCGCTCCTCATGCTACTCAAGTTTAGTCACCGGTAAGTTCTTGTCATTGTAAGCATATGTGTATCATTGAGAACCGCCAACAGGGTACCCCTTGCCCGATGATACGGAAGAATCCCCATATCAAAATGACAAGGCAAGCAGACAACAAGTATCTCAACAATCTTCTTATTTACCATGGGAATATGGTGTGTTTTTTTCTCTTTCCTCTTTTCATAATATCTCTTTTTTTCTCTTTTCTTTTTTCTCAATCTTATCTCTTTTTTTAAGAAGAATGCTTCATAGATACTTGTTATGGTTACGCTGCAGGTTTCCACCATGTCAGCATGGATTAGACCAGCGGCCCATGCGTTTCTCTAACACACATGCATAACTCCATGGACTTACAAGCTCCCCTTTCATTTCACACCGACGACATCCATAGACAAAAGAACATGATATCAACTTGGTACAAAGTACCAGTGCAATGTTGAAAGCGTTCCCCATGACAGCATGGTTCTTCTTTTCATAACTTACAAAGCGCAAGCATATACGCAACATAGGTGAGCACAATGGTTCAAGTTCATTAAGTGCAAGAAAGTAAAGTATGCCATCAAGTTCGTGAGAGCTTTAATCACTAATTTTCAAATAACAAGTTTAATTTGGGAGGTAGATAAAACAAGCATTTACTTGGAATAGCAATAATGCTAATAGGTAGGTATGGTGGACACAAATGGCAAAGGTTTTGGTTTAAAGGAGTGGATGCACGAGAAGGGTTCCTCTCAGTATAGGTTTTTGGCTAGCAAGGCTGGGTAGCAAGTATAAGAGTTGAAGGAAACACACAAACATACAAGTGATAAAAACAAAACATGCAATCTTCCTTGGAAGCACAAAAGATCTTAACTAGAGAATATTAGACTTATGAGCAAATCAAGAAAGAAAGATGATGAAGATATTTTTCTCTAGAGTACCTTTATCTTTTTCATTCAACTCTCAAAAATAGTGTTGCTACTGACCAAGCCAGGTTTGCCAAAACCAACTAAATTAACTCAATGATCCCAAAGTGATACCAATACTAACAACAAGATCAATCATATAACCATGAATTGAAAACTAATATAAGCTATGCAAAAGATTGAATGATAGAACTTCTCATTAATATTCCATAACGGCAACTCACACCAAGGGATACATATCTAACGAGAGAGGGGACACTTCCATAATGCAAACCATACTACATAATAACTCCTCTATTCATGATATGACTCTACTAATAAGGTAAAAAGATAGAAGATAGTGATATGATACCACGGCACTCCCCCAAGCTTGGGACAAACCAAGGGGATGCCAAACCTGATGACGATTTACTCCTTAGGTGGTGGTGGTATCCTCTCAATGAGCTCTCTGATCAGCTTCCCCAAGTCCTCAATCTCGAAGGTGAGATTACAAATCAGCTGTGAGTTTTGCTCAATGCGGCTCATGATCATGTCGTGTTGAGAATTCCAGCTCTTGCTATTATTTCCCCACTCTTCCTCCTTGAAGTCTTCTTTTCCTGCATGGCTAGAACGAGGAAAATCCCAATTGGAGGATAATTTCCCCTTGGGCATATTCTGGTATTGATGCTCATGGATAAGGGTATGGAAAGGATTCTTGGTGCATGGAGGAAGTGACCAGGGATCTGAATGGTGATGAGGAGGCTTCCCTCCAATGGCTGGGTTTGCCACCACCCTAATGCTTGCAGTGGTAGTGCCGGTGTGCGGATGTTGGCCTTGCTCCTCTTCACCTTCACTCTTGATCTCCTTCTCCTTCCCGGGGTCTTGGAGGTCTTCCTCCATGGGATCCTTCCCTTTATCCTTGGCGGACACTATTGTGCTTCTAAGCTTTCAAAGAGTATGTCCTGACAGAAACAAATCGAAACAAAAACACGACGAAAACACGATATACGGACCTCGGGGGAACCGGGGGGATATATATTACGAAGTTTCATATCAAAAGGAAGGTACTGGGAGAAAACGAGTCGGAGGCGGAGTCCGGGGTGGACTCACCACCTGGTGGCGCGGCTAGGGGTGGGCCCGCGCCATGGGGTGGTGTGGGCCACCCCGGCTCCGTTTCCGTCCCATTTTCGCTTCGTAACTTTTCTTATTGACTGAAAACTGCAAAAATATAGTTGGATTGTATTTTCGCGGAACTTTTCTTACCAGAACTGTTACCTAGATGAAAACAGACTCTGCAGGTCTCTGAATTTGGTCCTCAATGAATTTCTCTGGAGTTATAACTTGAAAAGCATCAACATCTTCATTGTAAGAATCTCCAGCAATATAGTGTTTGAGTCGCTGTCCATTCACTACTTGTGTAGTATTGTCTTTTAGAGAAGAAATTTTTATTTCTCCTGAACGGTATACTTCTTCAATGATGAAAGGTCCTTCCCATTTTGATAGTAGCTTACCTGCAAAAAATCTGAGACGAGACCTATACAATAGACCTTTCTCACCAACATGAAATTCTCTCTTAAGTATTCGCTTAACATGCCATCTTTTAACTTTTTCCTTAAAGAGCCTAGCATTCTCATAGGCTTCACTCCTCCATTCATCTAAATAACTTAAGTCAAATAATCTTTTCTCACCAGCGAGCTTACAATCTCTATTTAGTTCTTTCACTGCCTAGTAAGCTTTGTGTTCTAATTCTAAGGGTAGGTGACAAGCTTTCCCATAAACCATTTTATAAGGAGACATTCCCATATGATTTTTGTAAGCAGTTCTATAAGCCCACAAAGCATCATTCAACTTCTTAGCCCAGTTTTTCCTAGACCTATTAATAGTCTTTTGCAAGATAGATTTAATTTCTCTATTTGATAACTCTACTTGCCCGCTAGTTTGGGGGTGATAAGCTGAAGCAATTTTATGATTAACATCATATTTAGCAAGGGTCTTCCTAAAACCACCATGAATGAAATGAGAACCCGGATCAGTCATGAGATACCTAGGAACCCCAAACCTAGGAAAGATAACATCCTTAAGCATTTTTAGAGAAGTCTCTCCATCAGCACTCTTTGTAGGAATAGCTTCTACCCACTTAGTAACATAATCAACGGCAACAAGAATATGAGTGTAGCGTTTCGAAGGAGGGAAAGGACCCATAAAGTCAAATCCCCAACAATCAAAAGGTTCAATAACTAGAGAGTAGTTCATAGGCATTTCATTGCGTCTAGAAATATTACCAACACGCTGACATTCATCACAAGATAGGACAAAATTTCTTGCATCTTTAAAAAGGGTAGGCCAGTAGAAACCTGATTGTTGTACCTTTTGTGTAGTTCTATCTCCTGCATGATGTCCTCCATAGGCACTACCATGAAATTTACACAATATCTCCTTTTGTTCATATTCTGGAACACATCTTCGCATAATACCATCAACTCCTTCTTTGTATAAGTGTGGGTCATCCCAAAAATAATGCCTCAAATCATAGAAGAACTCTCTTCTTTGCTGAGCTGTAAAAGTTGGAGGCAAATACTTGGAGACAATAAAGTTAGCATAATCAGCATACCAAGGGCTTCCTCGCGAGCTCACCCCTACTACGGCTAACTGCTCATTTGGGAAACTATCATTAACAGGCATAGGGTCAAAAGAGATGTTTTCCAAACGAGATAAATTATCAGCTACAGGGTTTTCAGCACCCCTCCTATCTACTATGTGTAGATCAAACTCTTGTAAAAGCAGTACCCATCTAATAAGCCTAGGCTTAGCGTCCTTCTTCGTCATAAGATATTTAATAGCAGCATGATCAGTATGAATGGTTACTTTTGAGTCCACAATATAGGGCCTAAACTTATCACAGGCAAAAATAACAGCTAGAAATTCCTTTTCAGTAGCGGCATAATTCCTTTGAGCGGCGTCTAGGGTCTTACTAGCATAATGGATAACATTTAACTTTTTATCAATATGTTGCCCAAGGACAGCCCCTACATCAAAATCACTAGCATCACACATTATTTCGAAGGGTAAACTCCAATCAGGTGGTTGAACAATAGGGGCTGTAGTTAAAGCCTTCTTAAGAGTTTCAAAAGCTTCCCTACAATCATCATCAAAAATGAAGGGTACATCTTTTTGAAGAAGATTAGTGAGAGGTTTTGATATCCTAGAGAAGTCTTTAATAAACCTCCTATAGAAACCAGCATGACCAAGGATACTAAGAATACCTTTGATGTCTCTTGGACATGGCATCTTCTCAATTGCTTCAACCTTAGCTCTATCAACTTCTATGCCTCTTTCAGAAACCTTATGCCCAAGAACAATCCCTTCATTAACCATGAAGTGGCATTTCTCCCAATTAAGAACAAGATTAGTTTCCTCACATCTCTGCAAAACTTTACCAAGGTTGTGCAGATAAATATCAAAAGAAGTTCCATAGACAGAAAAGTCATCCATGAACACTTCTACAATTTCCTCACAAAAACCATGAAAGATAGCAGACATGCATCTTTGGAAAGTAGCAGGAGCATTACATAAACCAAAAGGCATACGTCTATAAGCATAAGTTCCATAAGGGCAAGTAAAAGTAGTCTTTTCTTGATCTTGTTGTTTAACAGCAATTTGAGAGAAACCAGAATAACCATCAAGAAAACAAAAATGGGTCTTTTTAGACAACCTTTCCAACATTTGATCAATAAAAGGAAGCGGGTAGTGATCTTTCTTAGTAACTTTATTGACTTTCCTAAAATCGATGCACATCATATAGCCTACCACTATTCTTTGAGGAATAAGCTCATCATTATCATTAGGGACAACGGTAATACCTCCCTTTTTAGGAACACAATGAACAGGACTAACCCATTCACTATCAGTAATAGGGTAAATAATACCAGCATCGAGGAGTTTCAATACCTCATTCCTTACCACTTCCTTCATCTTAGGATTTAAACGTCTTTGGTGTTCCACTACTGGCTTCGCATCTGGTTCTACGTTGATAGAGTGTTGACATATAGTAGGTGAAATCCCTTTTAAATCATCCATAGTGTAGCCCATAGCTCCTTGATGTTTCTTCAAAACCTCCAACAGCCTTTCTTCTTCCTTTCCTGAAAGTTTAGAGCTAATAATAACATGATATATCTTTTTATCATCAATATAAGCATATTTAAGATTATCAGGGAGAGGTTTTAGATCGAAGACCGGGTCCTTTTTAGGTGGCATCGTGGTACCCAAGTCTTCTACAGGCAAGTCGTGCTTAAGCATCATAGGTTGATCACGGAGAATCCTGTCAATCTCATTCCTTTCTTCCATGAAGATTTCACTTTCATGATCTTCCATAAATTGCTGCAAAGCATTGTTAGGAGCAAGAGAAATAGAAGCAAGTTGTTCAACCCTAAAATCCTCATTATGGGTTTCCTCTTCGCAAGGTTCTTTAGCAAATTTTGAAAAATTAAACTGATAAGATTCCCCATCAAACTTAGTCAAGATTTTCTCCCTCTTGCAATCAATAATAGATCCACAAATACTCAAGAAAGGTCTACCAAAAATGATAGGGTAGGTTTTACTAGCAGCCGAATCAAGTACTAGAAAATCAGCAGGGTACTTAATCTTACCACAAAGAACTTCCACATCTCGTACAATACCAATTGGAGAGATGGTCTCTCTATTAGCAAGGTGAATAACTACATCAATCTCTTCCAACTCGCAAGGACTGATTTCACGCATAATTTCTCTGTAAAGCTCATAAGGAATAGCACTGGAACTTGCACCAATATCACATAAACCATAATAGCAATGATCACCAATTCTAACAGAAAGCACAGGAACACTAGCCTTTTTAGTTCTATTGGGATGTGAAACAATATTAGAAGCATCCTCACAAAAGACTATGTGCCCATCTTCTATGCTTTTAGTGACAAGGTCTTTCACAATTGCTACCACAAGTTCAATGTTTATTTGTTCATCAGGTTTTACAGTTCTTTTTTCACTTTTGGTGATTACATTAGTTATCATAGGGTGGTCCTTTACCTTTTCGGGGAAGGGAATCTTCTCAATATAAGGTTCGGGTAAGATGGGGTCAATAATGCAATACTCAGCACTTCCAATAGGAGCATAGTCAATAATATCTTTGTAAGGTGCATGGTATTTGTTCCATCCCCTTTTTGAAATTTTGATATAGGAAGCAAAAGCTCTAAATCAATTCATAATAACTTGCAAATCAAGACCATAAATATTACTGATATTTTGAAAGTCATCAGTTCCCATAAAAGATTCAATGCATTCATAATCATAATTTAAACCTGACTTTCTACCTTTGTCATTCTACCAAGCTTCAACATTGTCTTGAATACGGTCCAGAAGATCCCATTTAGCTTCTTCTTCCATACGAGTGAATGATCCAGCACAAGAAGCATCTAATAAATCTTTATCATGTAGAGGGAGCCTTGCATAAAAGTTATTGATAATAATATTGTTGGGGAGCTCATGAATGGGACATTTGAGCATTAGTAACTTCAATCTCCCCCAAGCTTGAGTTGTACTCTCTCCATCAAGAGGCCAAAAGTTATATATTTGATTCTGATCTTTATGAATCTCACTAGGAGGATAAAACTTTGAATAAAAGAGAGGCACTATTTCCTCCCATTCCAGAGCTTGACCATTCTTCAGCAGCTTATACCATTCCTCAGCTCTTCCTTTCAGCGATAATGAAAATAACTTCTTCTTAACTTGATCTGTAGTAATACCTGCACACTTGAACAACCCGCATAATTCGTGTATAAAGAGTAAGTGATCACCGGGATGTATAGTTCCATCCCCAACATAGTAGTTATCCATAACACGATCAATAATTCTTGTAGGTATTTTGAAAACATCATTCTCAGCAGGTGGTGGATTATCTACTACCTTAGCAGTGGTAGTAGCATTGCCAAATAAGAAACTCAGCGAATTATCCATAACGAAAATAAAGCAACTAACAGAAGTAAACAATACTCACAGTAGAAGTTTCCTTTACCAGTTCCACTCTCCAATAGCACTTCACTCCCCGGCAACGGTGCCAGAAAATAGTCTTGATGACCCACAAGTATAGGGGGTGTATCGCAGTATTTTCGATAAGTAAGAGTGTCAAACCCAACGAGGAGCAGAAGGTGCTGGCTAGTGGTATGGATCAGGAATTCTCTACAAATACGTAGCAAATGGATTTTAGGGGTTTTCGATAAGGCAAGTAAACAAAGTACGAGTAAACAAAAGACAGTACGAATAAATGCAGCAAGTGGCCCAATCCTTTATGCAGCAAAGGACAAGCTGGTTGTATTACTTAAGATGACCAAACATTCTCGAGGACACATGGGAAGACTATCAAGTGCTTTCGGTTCATATAGTTGATTAATCTTCTTTAGCTTGCTAAGTGTTGTGTGGGTGAACCTGTGCTAATGTACCGCCCCATCCAAGACTAATACATACTTGTGATTATACCCCTTGCAAACATCCGTAAGTACAAGAAAGTAATTAAGGTAGAAACCTAACCACAACTTTAAACTCTAAGATCCTTACGTCCCTTGTGCAATGGTTTCCTAACGGGGGTTCAGGTTTCTGTCACTTCGGCAACCCCTATAATTAGTAGGCAAATACACAATGGATTCCCCTAGTCCCATATAGGTGAAGTGTCATGTAGTCGACGTTCACATGACACCACTAGAAGAAGTACACCACAACATAAATAACAATCTATTGAATCTTTCTCAACGCAACTCCACTACTAACAACAAGACTTCTCCCATGTCCTCAAGAACAAAATGAACTACTCACAAGACATCAGATGGATCATGATCAGAGATGGAATAATGATGTATAACAATCTGAACATAAACAATAATTCAATGGTTCACTCAATAGCATCAACTACAAAGAGTAATCAACACCGGGAAAGTTTCCCCTATGAACTATGCAAGATTCAACGCAATTGTTACAGCAATATGGAGATGGTGATGAGGGTGCTGATGGTGATGATGGTGGTGGTGATGATGATGATGATCCCGATGAAGTCCAGCTTGATGGTGGTGTTGATGGCGATGATCTCCCCTCTCTGGGAAGGAATGCCCCCGGCAGAAATCTGTCTGCCGGAGAGATCTTTCTCTCTCGGTGTTTTCCGCCCCGCAGAGGCGGCGGAATATTTCTGTCGTTGCTCTCCGAGTCTTAGGGTTTCGGGAGGTTGATATCGCCCGGAGGAGGCTGGAGGGGCTGTGGTGGCCACACCACCTCCTGGCGCGGCCTAGGGCTGCCCACGCCATGGGGTGGTGTGGGGCCCCTGTGGCCCATCTCCACTCCATCTTCTGGCATCCTTAGTCTTCTGGAAAAATAGGATTTTCCGTATATTTTCCCAGATTTTCTGATCTTCGTGAATTTTGTCTCCAAACAGCACCTTTTCCATCAGAATCCTGACTGCAGCGGTCCATGCTCCAAAAGTCATCAACCCTGCACAAACAGATGAAATAACATAAGTATCACCTCTCAATATGAAATATATCAATGAATAATAGTGAATTAATACATAGAATAGTGATGCAAAATGGACGTATCACATGTCTGTTCTTTTCACAAACCACACATGGATCCACCAGTGTCATTGCATGTGTGTTCTTTTCAAGAACCACAGCTAGAGTCATTGCATGTCTGTTCTTTCCACAAACCACACATGGATCCACCAGTGTCATTGCATGTCTGTTCTTTCCACAAACCACACATGGATCCACCTAGTGTGATTTCATGTCTGTTCTTTTCACAAACCACACATGGATCCACCAGTGTCATTGCATGTGTGTTCTTCTCATGAACCACAGCCAGTGTCATTGCATGTCTGTTCTTCTCACAAACCACATAAGGATCCACCAGTGTCATTGCATGTCTATTCTTCTAAACAAACCACATAAGGATCCACCAGTGTCATTGCATGTGTGTTCTTTTCATGAACCACGGCTAGAGTCATCGCATGTGTGTTCTTCTAAACAAACCACACAAGGATCCACCAGTGTCATTGCATGTGTGTTCTTTTCATGAACCACAGCTAGAGTCATTGCATGTCTATTCCTCTAAACAAACCACACATAGATCCACCTAGTGTCATTGCATGTCTGTTCTTTTCATGAACCACACATGGATTACCAGTGTCATTACATGTGTGTTCTTTTCATGAAACTCAGCTAGAGTCATTGCATGTGTGTTCTTCTAAACAAACCACATAAGGATCCACCAGTGTCATTGCATGTCTGTTCTTTTCATGAACCACAGCCAGTGTCATTGCATGTATGTTCCTCTAAACAAACCACACATGGATCCACCTAGAGTCATTGCATGTGTGTTCTTCTAAACAAACCACACATGGATCCACCAGTGTCATTGCATGTGTGTTCTTTTCATGAACCTCAGCTAGAGTCATTGCATGTGTATTCTTTTCATGAACCTCAGCTAGGGTCATTGCATGTGTGTTCTTCTAAACAAACCACATAAGGATCCACCAGTGTCATTGCATGTGTGTTTGTTTCATGAACCACATAAGGATACACCAGTGTCATTGCATGTCTGTTTTTTTCACAAACCACATAAGGATCCACTAGTGTCATTGCATGTATGTTCTTTTCATGAACCACATAAGGATCCACCAGTGTCATTGCATGTGTGTTCTTCTAAACAGACCACATAAGGATCCACCAGTGTCATTGCATGTCTGTTCTTTTCATGAACCACACCCAGTGTCATTGCATGTCTGTTCCTCTAAACAAACCACATAAGGATCCACTGATGGCTCTGTGTATGGCACCCAGAAAAGTGTTGGTGCGTGGTTGATGTAGAGCTCGTTGGGAACCCCAAGAGGAATGTATGATGAGCACATCAGCAAGTTTCCCTTAGTTATGAAACCAAGGTTTAATCGAACCAGTAGGAGCAAGGAGACACCCCAAAGGTGTTACTAGTTGATACTTGGCAGGGCGCACTACCGGTGCTAGTAGCAACGTGGAGACCTGCACAACACAACCACAGAACTTTGTCCCCAACTTGCGATGAGCTTGTCAATCTCACCATGTTTTGTGGAAAACAAAGGATTAAACATATGGAATGGAAAGAAGTAAAAGTTTGCAGAAAGTAAACACAAAGCAGTAACAGTTTGTAGATTGTATGTAAAGAAAAGGGACTGGGATCCATAGTTCACTAGGGGTGGCTCTCCTTAAGATAGATAACATCCTAGGTGAACAAATTACAGCGGGGCAATTGACAAACATTGAGAAAGCAATATATGCATATACTAATCATCTTGACTGCTCTGAGACTTGATTGGGCATTACAACATTATACATAGTCCGCCATCCAACTGCATCTATGACTAATAATCCACCTTCAGGTTATCATCCGAACCCCCTCCAGTATTAAGTTGCAAGCAACAAATTATTGCTTTATGAACTGCGTGTAAAGTAAACAATACGATTGTTCTATGAACAAAGGATTGTTGTTTTCTACCTAGTAGCAACATCACATCTAGTACCTTAGAGATTTCTGTCACTTCCCCAGATTACCAGAGGCATGAACCCACTATCGAGCATAAATACTAACTCTTGGAGTTGCTAGCATCTACTTGGCCAAGATAGCTACTAACAACGGAAAGAATGCAAGATCACAAATAACAAAGACATGATAGAATCAATAATCAATCTGAAATAGCATCTCAATATCCATCAGATCCCCGCAAACACAACATGCAGAATTACAAATAGATGATCTTGATCATGAACGGAGCTCACAAGATCTAGACATGAAAGCACAAAGGAGGAGAACCAGCCATATAGCTACTACATGGATCCGTAGTCCAAGGATGAACTACTCACGCATCACACCAGAGGCTTGCATGGTGATGAAGAAGGCCTCCAGGGTGAATTCCCCTCTCCGTGAGGTGCCGAAGAGCTTCAGATCCTCCCGATCTAGGTATGGAGATGACGGCTACAGACTCTTCGTGGATTTTGATCGGGCACTTAGGGTTTTCGTCCGAGGGCATCTTATAGTCGGAAGGAGGCCGAGGGTGCTGGCTGGCCTCAGCACCTGGCGGGCTAAGCTGGTCGCATGCCAGGTGGTGTGGTGGTGGCCCCTCTCCGTCTCATACTCCGCATCCGATGACTTAGGAAAATAGGCACTTTGGCTTTTATCCTGCACAATTCCACAATATTCATTTTCGACTTTCCCGGAACCAAAACAGCGAAAAAGCAGCTGGCACTATGGCTCTTGTTAATAGGTTAGTCCGAGAAATCATATGAAAAGTACTCCAAAGTGTGGACAAAACAGAAGAAAGTGGATAAAACCAAGCATGGAACATCAAAAATTATAGATACATTTGCAATGTATCAACATCCCCAAGCTTAACTCCTGCTCGTCCTCGAGTAGGTAAGTGATAAAAAGAAAGAATAATTTTTGAGGTGACATGCACCATCAAAGACTTGATCAAAGTATTTGTAAAACATTCAAAGCTCGGATCATAGTACTTCAAACATAAATTGTCCCTCAATAGAGTAGCAAATATAAATGCATAGGACACCTTCAAAGTTCATAAGAGTGACTAGATACAAAAGTTTAAAACAAGCAATATCAAGTTATGCATCAATCAACTAGTCTTGGGACAATGCACATAGAACTAAGAATGGCCACTATTCTCTCAAAGTAGGTGCATAAAGGTAGAAGATGGAGACTCAATATAATGGTGGAAGAAAGTCCTTTTTATAAAAGGAAGTAGGGATTCAAGTCTCATAAAGATCTTCCAAAAATTATGGTACTTATAGCTTTCAGCTCTCATTGCCCCTATCATAAGCATCTTGAAGTGATTAAGGTTAAAGTGAACAAACTATGGTGTACATGCTTGACGAAGTATAAGTCAGAAATCTCATGTCCCTTGTATACGAGGGCCGCTCCTCATGCTACTAAAGTTTAGTCACCGGTAAGTTCTTGTCATTGTAAGTACATGTGTATCATAGAGAACCGCCAACGGGGTACCCCTTGCCCGATGATATGGAAGAATCCCCATATCAAAATGACAAGGCAAGCAGACAACGAGCATCTCAGCAATCTTCTTATTTACCATGGGAATATGGTGCTTTTTTCTCTCTTTCCTCTTTTCATAATCTTTTTTTTTCTTTTTCTCTTTTTCTCAATATAGGACTTTTTTTATAAGAAGAATGCTTCATAGACAACTCATTATGGTTACGCTGCAGGTTTCCACCATGTCAGCATGGATTAGACCAGCGGCCCAGGAATTTCTCTAACACATATACATAACTCCATGGACTTACAAGCTCCCCTTTCATTTCACACCGACGACATCCATAGACAAAAGAGCATGATATCAACTAGGTACAAAGTACCAGTGCAATGTTGAAAGCGTTCCCCATGACAGCATGGTTCTGCTAATTTCCAACAAATAAGTACAAGCATATACAACATAGACGACACAATGGTTCAAGTTTAGGGCAAGAAAAGTAAAGTGTGCCATCAAGTTTGTGAGAGCTTTAATCACTAGTTTTCTCATAACAAGTTTAATTTGGAAGGTAAACAAAAGCATGCATATACTTGGAATAGCATAAGCTAGTAGGTAGGTATGGTGGAATCTTTGGAATAACTTGGTTTAGGGAGTTGGATGCATGAGTGGAACTCATACTTTGTTGTAGAGGCTAGCAAAAGACTGGGAGCGACAAACTATGAGAGCAATAATGGCCATAATCATGCAGAGCGACAAAACATCATTGATCAAAACATAAAGTGATACTACAAGTTGAAAACTAAAGGATCATAAAGGCTTATGGTGACTTGATATAGTCATAACATGGTGTAAGCATGCGCCAAGTCAACCCAAATAAAGCATCAAAGGAGAATACCACTATACTATGCTTTAATATGCTAAAACAACTCATGATTCATCCAAGGCACATTAAGCAATCTCAAATGTTTGTAACAAGTCATGCTACAGCAAAGAATACTAAGCATAAAGCCAAAACAATATCAAGCATGGCATGACAAAGCATAGTCCATAGTCAAAAACGAGCTCTTTTTACCACATATGCATGAACTTTCCTACTCTTTTCCAAACCAAACCAAACTATTTGCAAACCAATGTATGAAAGAGGGGGTCCAACCAATTTATTCAGCAAACTAAGCAAACAAAAGCAAAAGAAAAACCAAAACGAAAACAAAAAATAAGACGCTCCAAGAAAAACACAACTGTGCATGAAACAATAAAAATGAAGCGTTTGGAAGAAACCTAGAATTTTTATTGATGAAGAGGGAGATTCCTTGGGCATCCCCAAGCTTTAACGCTTGTACTTCTTGGATATTTCTTGTGTTGACACGCGTGGCATCTCCAAGCTTGAGCTTTAGTCCATCCTTCATCTCATTACTCATTCCTTCCATACACCTGAAAATTTTCCTTCATACAAAACTTCACACAATCTTTATTAGCAACATTAGTGCACTCAAGATAAATAAGTCTAAAGGTTAAGTTATAACACCAAATAAACTTCCATTAGAACACTAGCTACTGTAGCACTTCCCTCAAAAAGCTCAATTCCCCAAAAGAACTCAAAAAGGAACCAACAAGAAGCAAATGCAGAAAATGGCAGAAATCTGTCAAAACAGACCAGCAGGTAAAGACGAATTTTTTTGAAGACCTTATGTTTCTCAAATCAAAAAGTGTTGAACTAACGAAAGTTACATAATAACCTGGGCAGAAGCACAAAAATGAACGCCTCAAAAAGACGTTCAAAGATGTTACACGAATTTTTACGGTGAAGCACAGAAATCTGTTTCGGGACAGCAACTTTCCCGATCATTACTTCTCTCTCATTAGAGGTTACTCTTGGCACAAAAACCAAATAAAAAAGATAAGGAGCGGTTATTACAGCGGTAATAACTTCCAAGACTCATCTAAAACTTTTTGGTTATCTCCCAATAAGTAATTTTCTTTAACGCCTTTAAGTTAGGCAAGATAGTTTGAGAAGATGCTCACATAAGAAATATGAATTGAAGTAAAAGAGAGCATCAAGAAGCAAATTCAAAACAGATTTAAGTCTAACCCACTTCCTATGCATAGGAATCTTGTAAGGAAATAAATACACAAAGAACAAAGTGACAGGCATAGGAAGATAAAACAAAAGTAACTTCAAAACTTTCAGCACATAGAGAGGTGTTTCAGTACCATTAAAACTTCTACAACCATATTTTCCTCTCTCATAATAATTTTCAGTAGCCTCATGAATAAACTCAACAATATAACTATCACATAAAGCATGCTTTTCATGATCTACAAGCACTAGAGCTTTATTATAAACATTTTCAAAAGAATCCTCAGGAACATAACATTCGTCCTCCTTTGGTAAGCATGGGGGACAATCAAATAATATAAGGGGTAAAGAGTTACTCTCATTAGAAGGTAGGGATGGGTAGATCCATTCTTCCTCCTCTTGATCATCACTCTCCTCCTCTTTTTCATCCAATGAGCTTCTAGTTTCAGCAATTTCTTCTTCCATATGCTCCTGCAAGGCATAAGTCTCTTCCATTGGTGGAGAGCATCTATTAAGATATTCAAGAATATAGCCATTTTCTTCCTTGTAATTATCAAAGAAAATTGAAGTATATCATAAATCTCATATTTATAAGGTGATTCATCAGTATTTTCAAGCAAACTAGCAAGTTCAAATGCACCCTTCCAAGCAATAAATTCTTCAATTTGTTCCACACCATAAAAGTCATAATTCCCTTTAACATAAGAAGATATGGTAACATTATCATTATACTCACATTGAAAAGGGAGGTGTTTATACCTCCTACAGCAACAAGATTTATCAAAGCAATAAGTAACATTATAAGTAGAGCACACGTTTATAGCAATGGTATACAATTTATCAATTTGTTCCCATAAGTGTTTCCCTTTCTGTGACAAGCGGTGTTCCTTATAATAATATTTTTGTACTTCCGTGAACCCACCTTGCCAATAAGATTCAGCTTCAAAGAAACCAACCATTGATAGAAAGCATGATAAAGCAAGACAATAACAGACCAACGAAAATAACAACTATAGTAGGAACTGATTTTTTTGTGTTTTTGAAAAAGAAACAAGCAAACAAAGCAAAAGGAAACTAAGCAAAACAAAAATAACAAAGTAAAGATATTGGTTATGAGGGACTCCCCTTGTGAAGATGTCCTTGACTCCGAGAACGGCGCTTGGAAAAATGCTTGATGGCTTCTGTATGGCGCCTGAAAAGTTGGTGCGTGGTTGACGTAGAGCTCGTTGGGAACCCCAAGAGGAAGGTATGATGAGCACAGCAGCAAGTTTCCATCAGTTATGAAACCAAGGTTTAATCGAACCAGTAGGAGCAAGGAAACACCCCAAAGGTGTTACTAGCTGAGCCTTGGCAGGGCGCACTACCGGTGCTAGTAGCAACGTGGAGACCTGCACAACACAACCACAGAACTTTGTCCCCAACTTGCGATGAAGTTGTCAATCTCACCGTGTTTTGTGGAAAACAAAGGATTAAACATATCGAATGGAAATAAGTAAAAGTTTGTAGAAAGTAAACACAAAGCAGTATCAGTTTATAGATTGTATGTAAAGAAAAGGGACCGGGATCCATAGTTCACTAGAGGTGGCTCTCCTTAAGATAGATAACAGGCTGGGTGAACAAATTACAGTGGGGCAATTGAGAAACATCGAGAAAGCAATACATGCATATACTAATCATCTTGACTTCTTTGAGACATGATTGGGCATTACAACATTATACATAGACCGCCATCCAACTTCATCTATGACTAATAATCCACCTTCAGGTTATCATCCGATCCCCCTCCAGTATTAAGTTGCAAGCAACAGATTATTGCTTTACGAACTGTGTGTAAAGTAACAATACGATTGTTCTATGAACAAAGGATTGTTGTTTTCTCCCTAGTAGCAACAACACATCTAGTACCTTAGAGATTTCTGCCACTTCCCCAGATTACCAGAGGCATGAACCCACTATCGAGCATAAATACTAACTCTTGGAGTTGCTAGCATCTACTTGGCCAAGATAGCTACTAACAACGGAAAGCATGCAAGATCACAAATAACAAAGACATGATAGAATCAATAACCAATCTGAAATAGCATCTCAATATCCATCGGATCCCCGCAAACACAACATGCAGAATTACAAATAGATGATCTTGATCATGAACGGATCTCACAAGATCTAGACATGAAAGCACAAAGGAGGAGAACAAGCCATCTAGCTACTACATCGATCCGTAGTCCAAGGATGAACTACTCACGCATCACACTGGAGGCTTGCATGGTGATGAAGAAGGCCTCCAGGGTGAATTCCCCTCTCCGGCAGGGTGCCGGGAAGAGCTTCAGATCCCTCCTGATCTAGGTATGGAGATGACGGCGGCTACAGGCTCTTTTGTGGATTTTTGATCGGGCACTTAGGGTTTTCGTCCTGAGGGCATCTTATAGTCGGATGGGGAGGCCGAGGGGTTGCCAGGGTGTAACTACCTCGGTGAATTACGCTCCTAGTTACAAGCCTGGATGAGCGGAAATGGTTAAAATAGTACGGTGGGGCCCAAATGCCACTCACAGGTAGACCTTTCGGCCGTCCTAACCATTTCCAAACATCGGGACAAGAACGGGCGGCGTAATCGGCAGGCGAAGGGATCAACTACATACACAAATGAGTATGTATGCAAGCCACCATACAACAGTCCTCAGAGCCATTCCATCTAAAAGAAATAGAAATATTGCAACGCCATACGGCAAGATCCAAATATCCTAGATAGATATAATAGTTTAGGATATCTCCTCATACATCAAACATCAGTATCGGTGAGCGGAAAACAAGATCCGAGTACGGATAAGAAGCAAATCGGCATAAGATGCCCCATAAATAAACACATCCCGCCCACAGATCTCACGGATCCCCGTTCCCGGAATCTCTACACCGAATGATCGTTGCCCACATCGTCCGTCTCCTCCACCCAGTATCCATCTTGTGAGTTTACCTGTTAATCTGAATCAAACAATTTATCGTGTGAGACCCTAGGGGTACTCAGCAAGTCTTTATGCCTCTAAAGGGGACACAACCTAGGGTGACGCAATTGCAGCAAAAGATAATACCTAACAATTCTATAGATACTCGCTAACCATCCGCCTAACCAAAGATAGACGGATGTCCGTGAATTAATAACAACAGTTATAACGGTAATATTAACAGATCCATCCTCCTCCTCGCTTACCAACGAGGAAGCGGACGAACAACCCCCCCATCCGTTGGCAGTTTTATTATCCATTCCATGAGTGTTGCACTATTTACTAGTCAGGTACTTAGTCAAATTAAAAGCGGTACTTTAGTTATACTTGTCTATGATCGAGAAACTGTGCTCCAAGTCGTCCATAACCGCGGACACGGCTTTCAGAAAGTTTTACCCTGCAGGGGTGCACAAATAGCAACACACACTCGATCAACCTCGGAAAAACCAAATCAAAACCCAACGAGGCATTCACGACAAAGCGATCACAGGATTCAGAAATATTTCAGGGGGCCACCCCATTAAGCTACCCGCGACGAAGTTGGCGGCCTCCACGACGGACTCAAGGTTTGCGTCAATGGCTGTAAACGACTGGGAACCCGAAAGTGTGACTGGGCTTGTCGATACCGCGAAAACACTCCGCTTACCTAAACAGTACAGGTGCTCCTCGCACAATCTTAAATAAAGCAGTAAAGCATGGCATAAGTACAGAATAGTAATAAAGCCCCAAACTACTTTGTGGCCCCAAGAAATAAGAATGAATCAAGCTCTGGCTCAGGGGGGTCCATAGGCCTCCCGGATGTGGATAGCGCGAATATTCAAGGAACAGGAATCAAGTACTCGGGGTCCTACGGGACACAAGTGAGCATGAAAAACCAAATAGCAGATATTGCTCACCGGTGCCACTTTCATTAGTTATCCCATTACTACTCAGGTTAAGTTGTATAGGTACCTAGTTATCCATCAGACACTCACATACCCTACACATGCTGTGCTACGACTCGCATGGCTCAAACAACTCCTGTAGTATTGGCTCATGGGATGGAGGAACAAGCTTCGGTGGGGTTTAAAAGTAAAGGCTATGCAATACTTGGGATTCAGTATAATGCAATCGCGACTCAATGATGCAAGAATAAGATAGAGGCAATAGGTACTATATGTATGCAAGCATGTGGTAGTGCTTGCCTGGCAGCTCAGTTGAAGCGAGAGAAGGATCTGGGTAGTGCTCCTGGGTTTCTTGATATATCCCCTGCTCAGCGTCTATTCGAAGAAGAACCAAACAAACAAGGGCCAACATAAATAAAGTGCACACGCATATGAATAAAATGCGACAAGCAAACAATCATGCCATGATGAATGATGCACAATTTGCATGGCAACAAAGTAGCATGGCATGGGTGGGGTGTGGAATACAAGAAATAAACATTTTATGGGGTTTTAATCATATTTTATACTCAATTAAGTTGCTGTTTACTTTATATTTATATGATGCATGCTGCAATTCAGAACAAGGAATGCATAAACAGAAAGGTCTCGTCGAGCTGATCGATTTAGACATATTATTTGTCAAATTTGGAGTTATAAAACAAAAGTTATTAGTTAATTAAGAAAAAGGTATTTTATTGTAATTTTAATTAACTCGAAATTTAAAGTGTTCAAAATATATTTTGAAGGGCATATTTGAAATCCTCACATTTTTCTGATTTCAAAACATCTATCACATGTATTATTTGGATTTATATTTCAAAAGATATTTGAAAACAGATTTGAATTGGAATTTAAAATAAATTTGAAAAAGATTCAAATTAAACAGCACAGCAGAAAACATTTTGTACTCAGGCAGAACCAGCCACTGACGCTGACGGTGGGCCTTACGCTGACTCAGCAGCAGGTGGGACCGTAGAGGGCTGCAGGGCTTTTCTCACTAGGGTCTTCCTTAACCGCAACCATGACAGGTGGGTCCGGCATGCACAGGCCAAGACGCTTGTCGCCGGGCGTGACACGTGGGCGATCCTGTATGGGAGGGTCGTCTGCGTGATGGCCAGATCTTCCGGGGTTTTCTTGCAAAAACACCGAGGCTGACAGTGGGCTTCGGGACGGCGTTCAGTGAAAAAGGCCAGGCTCAAACGCAAAAGGACATCGGGTACGTCACTCGGACGGAAAAGGTTCTCATGGCGGCGGCGATTCGCCGTCTTCGACGACAAGCAACGAATCCGCTGGGAAATTTGCATCGCGGCAAAAACAGAAGTCGTAGAGCCAACATCAGACTACAACTTTGGTTTTTGGATCTTAGCCAATGGAGGTCCGCAGTGGACGGGGCAAAGGGATGAACAGAGGAGATCTCGCGGTTTTAAACTGACGGCAGATTCGACAAAGAAACTGCAATCTTCCGGAGACGATGGCGAGAGCTACGGTGGACGGTTTTGGGCATCTAGGTAGTCATTTTGAAGAGGGAATCTAGGGCTACGCTTTTGGTGTTTGGGGATTTCGCGAAGGAGGTCTCCAGCATCGGGAAAAACGCGAAGAACAGAGGCACATGCGCGCACAGATGCAGCGGGTGGCGGCGGCGGCAGCGCGCAGGGCGTTCGACGGAGCGCGACGGTTCTACGGCGCAGGAGGAAGAGGGGGACCATGTCTAGGAGATGCAGGGGCTCACCGCGGTGTCGCCGGCGTGGTAGTTCGTGCTGAGGTGGAGGGGATCTGGCGGCGGGCTCGCGGACGTTGGGCTCGGGCTGCGACGGTGCATGGCGACGCTAGGCTGATCCGGCGAGGTTCCGACCCAGGTTCTGGTTCGAGCCGAAGAAGGGAACGCAGAGGAACTCGTCGGTGCTCCTGGCGGCCTCGGAGAGCAGCAGGCTGCGTCGATCTTGAACAGGCCGAAGTAGCTAGGGTTTGCGAGGTGGTGGCTATGGCCTTCTGGTGGAGGAAGGAGGGAGGAAGGTGGGTGCCTGGGCTCCAGGTCTCGACCTGAGAGGTACTGGGGAGGTTGGGGTGATAAGGGAGAGAGAGGAGAGGCACAAGGGGTGGTGCACTTTTGGCAAAGTAGAGGAAGGCCTCGGTTGATCTTTCTCTTCTCTCTCTTGTTGTTTTGCTAAGAGAGAAAGAGGGGGACCAGGGGAGGGCACATGGGGTTGGTGGTTCATGCCCCTAAGGGAGAGGGTTAGCTCGGGTTAGCTGGTTGGGCTCGGGTTAGTTAGGTGGGGCTCGGGTTAGGGTTTTGGAGAGAGGGGGAAGCCAAGAGAGAGGGAGAGGGGGAGGGGTAGCTCGGCAAGGTAAGGGGGTGGTCAAAAAGGGTTTGGTGGAACGGGTTAGAGAGAAAGAGATGAGGCCTAGGATTAGAGTTTAGAATTTTAGGTCTTTACCACATGCTTAAATAAATCAAGCCTAGATAAAAGGAGGGTTTTGGTGGGGTGGAAAAGAGGAGTAAGGTGTGTAGGGTTTGTGTTGCACCAACTAGCTCATGCCAAAGATGGAGGAGGTGGTGGTGAGGGTTTGAACATGATCCAAACACAAGATCAAGATGATGGGGTTTTGAATAAGAGAGAAAGGGGAGCTCACAAAAGAAAGGATCCACTCAAAAACCAAAGAAAAACCAAAGGAGAAAGAATGGTGGTGCTTTGCATGGCCCATGCAAAAACATTAAATGCCATGTTTTAACCTTGTGAAAACAAAATAATAATCATGGCATTATTCCTATGCATTACCCAAAATGTGGAGTAAGGCCAAGCAAAAGAATTTAAATGAAAGTTCCAAGTGGAGTAGATGGAGATGATCATATTTGATTATAATTGGGACTTGCTAGTGTGTATATTCCACTAGATGTTTAATAGTCCCAAAAATATCCCAACATGAGCATAAATCCATACTAATCCATATGAAAGCTAGGAAAAGGAGCACTACTCATAATGCATGCAAAGGTGGCTCCACATATCAAAAATGTGAAAACAACATGATGCTAATATGAGAGCATGTGGAGATAGAATTGGATCCATCCCAACCCACATGAGCTAGAGGTAAAAACAGATAAGTTGCAATGCTCATATATGGTGGAATGGTGGAATGATGGGGTGATGACAAGAAAGGTGGTGGAGTTAATAAAAGATATGCCCCCAACTCAACTTGGGAATTAAACAATATATCAATAACCAAATACAATATCAAGAGGCAAATACAATTAATAATGCATATGAGAGAAGAACCAAAGAAAGAGGGTTTTATATGATGCTCAAATGCAAGGTGGCATGATGACATGAGCATGATATAATTATGATGCAACAATTATATATATGAAGTAGCATTTATATAGACTAGGCTAGTAGCATTGCAATTGTTAGACAATTGGGATGCTACACAGGGCTGGCCTCACCACCCCCTGGCGCGGGCCAGGCTGGGCCACGCAGTGTCATTGTATGTTCCTCTAAACAAACCACATAAGGATCCACCAGTGTCATTGCATGTCTATTCTTCTCATGAACCACAACCAGTGTTATTGCATGTCTGTTCTTCTCACAAACCACATAAGGATCCACTAGTGTCATTGGGTGTGTGTTCTTCTCATGAACCACTCATGGATCCACCCAGTGTCATTACATGTTTGTTCTTTTTATGAACCACAACTAGAGTCATTGCATGTCTGTGCTTTCCAAAAACCACATATGGATCCACCAGTGTCATTGCATGTCTGTTATTTTCATGAACCACACCCAGTGTCATTGCATGTCTGTTCCTCTAAACAAACCACACATGGATCCACCTAGTGTCATTGCATGTCTATTCTTTTCATGAACCACACATGGATCCACCAGTGTCATTGCATGTGTGCTGTTTTCATGAACCTCAGCTAGAGTCATTGCATGTGTGTTCTTCTAAACAAACCAGATAAGGATCCACTAGTGTCATTGCATGTGTGTTCTTCTCATGGACCACACCAAGTGTCATTGGATGTGTGTTCTTCTCATGAACCACACATGGATACACCAGTGTCATTGCATGTGTGTTCTTTTCATGAACCACAGCTAGAGTCATCGCATGTGTGTAGGCTGCTCCGGCGAGGTTCCGACCCAGGTTCTGGTTCGAGCCGAAGAAGGGAAAGCAGATGAACTCGTCGGTGCTCCTGGCGGCCTCGGAGAGCAGCAGGCTGCGTCGATCTTGAACAGGCCGAAGTAGCTAGGGTTTGCGAGGTGGTGGCTATGGCCTTCTGGTGGAGGAAGGAGGGAGGAAGGTGGGTGCCTGGGCTCCAGGTCTCGACCTGAGAGGTACTGGGGAGGTTGGGGTGATAAGGGAGAGAGAGGAGAGGCACAAGGGGTGGTGCACTTTTGGCAAAGTAGAGGAAGGCCTCGGTTGATCTTTCTCTTCTCTCTCTTGTTGTTTTGCTAAGAGAGAAAGAGGGGGACCAGGGGAGGGCACATGGGGTTGGTGGTTCATGCCCCTAAGGGAGAGGGTTAGCTCGGGTTAGCTGGTTGGGCTCGGGTTAGTTAGGTGGGGCTCGGGTTAGGGTTTTGGAGAGAGGGGGAAGCCAAGAGAGAGGGAGAGGGGGAGGGGTAGCTCGGCAAGGTAAGGGGGTGGTCAAAAAGGGTTTGGTGGAACGGGTTAGAGAGAAAGAGATGAGGCCTAGGATTAGAGTTTAGAATTTTAGGTCTTTACCACATGCTTAAATAAATCAAGCCTAGATAAAAGGAGGGTTTTGGTGGGGTGGAAAAGAGGAGTAAGGTGTGTAGGGTTTGTGTTGCACCAACTAGCTCATGCCAAAGATGGAGGAGGTGGTGGTGAGGGTTTGAACATGATCCAAACACAAGATCAAGATGATGGGGTTTTGAATAAGAGAGAAAGGGGAGCTCACAAAAGAAAGGATCCACTCAAAAACCAAAGAAAAACCAAAGGAGAAAGAATGGTGGTGCTTTGCATGGCCCATGCAAAAACATTAAATGCCATGTTTTAACCTTGTGAAAACAAAATAATAATCATGGCATTATTCCTATGCATTACCCAAAATGTGGAGTAAGGCCAAGCAAAAGAATTTAAATGAAAGTTCCAAGTGGAGTAGATGGAGATGATCATATTTGATTATAATTGGGACTTGCTAGTGTGTATATTCCACTAGATGTTTAATAGTCCCAAAAATATCCCAACATGAGCATAAATCCATACTAATCCATATGAAAGCTAGGAAAAGGAGCACTACTCATAATGCATGCAAAGGTGGCTCCACATATCAAAAATGTGAAAACAACATGATGCTAATATGAGAGCATGTGGAGATAGAATTGGATCCATCCCAACCCACATGAGCTAGAGGTAAAAACAGATAAGTTGCAATGCTCATATATGGTGGAATGGTGGAATGATGGGGTGATGACAAGAAAGGTGGTGGAGTTAATAAAAGATATGCCCCCAACTCAACTTGGGAATTAAACAATATATCAATAACCAAATACAATATCAAGAGGCAAATACAATTAATAATGCATATGAGAGAAGAACCAAAGAAAGAGGGTTTTATATGATGCTCAAATGCAAGGTGGCATGATGACATGAGCATGATATAATTATGATGCAACAATTATATATATGAAGTAGCATTTATATAGACTAGGCTAGTAGCATTGCAATTGTTAGACAATTGGGATGCTACACAGGGCTGGCCTCACCACCTGGCCTTGGGCCAGGCTGGGCCAAGTTGTCATTGTATGTTCCTCTAAACAAACCACATAAGGATCCACCAGTGTCATTGCATGTCTATTCTTCTCATGAACCACAACCAGTGTTATTGCATGTCTGTTCTTCTCACAAACCACATAAGGATCCACTAGTGTCATTGGGTGTGTGTTCTTCTCATGAACCACTCATGGATCCACCCAGTGTCATTACATGTTTGTTCTTTTTATGAACCACAACTAGAGTCATTGCATGTCTGTGCTTTCCAAAAACCACATATGGATCCACCAGTGTCATTGCATGTCTGTTATTTTCATGAACCACACCCAGTGTCATTGCATGTCTGTTCCTCTAAACAAACCACACATGGATCCACCTAGTGTCATTGCATGTCTATTCTTTTCATGAACCACACATGGATCCACCAGTGTCATTGCATGTGTGCTGTTTTCATGAACCTCAGCTAGAGTCATTGCATGTGTGTTCTTCTAAACAAACCAGATAAGGATCCACTAGTGTCATTGCATGTGTGTTCTTCTCATGGACCACACCAAGTGTCATTGGATGTGTGTTCTTCTCATGAACCACACATGGATACACCAGTGTCATTGCATGTGTGTTCTTTTCATGAACCACAGCTAGAGTCATCGCTTGTGTGTTCTTCTAAACAAACCACACAAGGATCCACCAGTGTGATTGCATGTGTGTTCTTTTCATGAACCACAGCTAGAGTCATTGCATGTGTGTTCTTCTAAACAAACCACATAAGGATCCACCCGTGTCATTGCATGTGTGTTCTTCTCATGAACCACACATGGATCCACCAGTGTCATTGCATGTCTATTCTTTTCATGAACCACACCTAGTGTCATTGCATGTTTGTTCCTCTAAACAAACCACATAAGGAACCACCAGTGTCATTGCATGTGTGTTCTTTTCATGAAACACAGCAAGAGTCATTGCATGTGTGTTCTTCTAAACAAACCACACATGGATCCACCTAGTGTGATTGCATGTCTGTTCTTTTCACAAACCACACATGGATGCACCAATGTCATTGCGTGTCTGTTCTTCTCATGAACCACAACCAGTGTCATTGCATGTATGTTCTTCTCACAACCACATAAGGATCCACCAGTGTCATCGGATGTGTGTTCTTCTCATGAACCACACATGGAACCACCCAGTGTCATTGCATGTCTGTTCTTTTCATGAACCACACATGGATCACCCAGTATCATTGCATGTGTGTTCTTTTCATGAACCTCAGCTAAAGTCATTGCATGTTTGTTCTTGTAAACAAACCACATAAGGATCCACTAGTGTTAATGCATGTCTGTTCTTTTCATGAACCATAGCCAGTGTCATTGCATGTGTGTTCCTCTAAACAAACCACAGATGGATCCAACTAGAGTCATTGCATGTTTGTTCTAAACAAACCACACATGGATCCACCAGTGTCATTGCATGTGTGTTATTTTCATGAACCTCAGCTAGAGTCATTGCATGTGTGCTGTTCTAAACAAACCACATAAGGATCCACCAGTGTCATTGCATGTGTGTTCTTTTCATGAACCACATAAGGATACACCAGTCTCATTGCATGTCTGTTCTTTTCACATATCACATAAGGATCCACCAGTGTCATTGCATGTCTGTTATTTTCATGAACCACACCCAGTGTCATTGCATGTCTGTTCCTCTAAACAAACAACATAAGTAT
Organism: Avena insularis; assembly: GCA_023614405.1. NCBI lineage: Eukaryota > Viridiplantae > Streptophyta > Magnoliopsida > Poales > Poaceae > Avena > Avena insularis. The sequence continues at coordinate 328,383,180 of CM042692.1, read as the reverse complement.
CCACCAGTGTCATTGCATGTCTGTTCTTCTCATGAACCACAACCAGTATCATTGCATGTCTGTTCTTCTCACAACCACATAAGGATCCACCAGTGTCATTGGATGTGTGTTCTTCTCCTGAACCACACATGGATCCACACAGTGTCATTGCATGTCTATTCTTTTCATGAACCACAGTTCGAGTCATTGCATGTGTGTTCTTCTAAACAAACCACATAAGGATCCACTAGTGTAAATGCATGTCTGTTCTTTTCATGAACCACACTTAGTGTCATTGCATGTCTGTTCCTCTAAACAATCCACACATGGATCCACCTAGAATCAGTGCATGTCAGTTCTTTTCACAAACCACACATGGATCCACCAGTGTCATTACATGTGTGTTCTGTTGATGTACCACAACTAGAGTCATTGCATGTGTGTTCTTCTAAACAAACCACATAAGGATCCACCAGTGTCATTGCATGTGTGTTCTTCTCATGAACCACACCTAGTGTCATTGCATGTGTGTTCTTCTCATGAACCACACCCAGTGTCATTGCATGTGTGTTCTTCTCATGAACCACACATGGATACACCAGTGTCGTTGCATGTGTGTTCTTTTCATGAACCACAGCTAGAGTCATTGAATGTGTGTTCTTCTAAACAAACCACATAAGGATCCACCAGTGTCATTGCATGTGTGTTCTTTTCATGAACCACATCTAGAGTCATTGCATTTGTGTTCTTCTAAACAAACCACATAATGATCCACCAGTGTCATTGCATGTGTGTTCTTCTCATGAACCACACATGGATCCACCAGTGTTATTGCATGTCTGTTCTTTTCATGAACCACACCCATTGTCATTGCATGTCTGTTCCTCTAAACAAACCACAGAAGGATCCACCATTGTCATTGCATGTGTGTTCTTTTCATGAACCACAGCTAGAGTCATTGCATGTGCGCTCTTCTAAACAAACCACACATGGATCCACCTAGTGTGATTGCATATGTGTTCTTTTCACAAACCACACATGGATCCACCAGTGTCATTGCATGTGTGTTCTTTTCATGAACCACAACTAGAGTCATTGCATGTGTGTTCTTTCCACAAACCACATATGGATCCACCTAGTGTCATTGCATGTCTGTTCCTCTAAACAAACCACATAAGGATCCACCAGTGTCATTGCATATCTGTTCTTCTCATGAACCACAGCCAGTGTCATTGCATGTATGATCTTCTCACAACCACATAAGGATCCGCCAGTGTCATTGGATGTGTGTTCTTATCATGAACCACACATGGAACCACCTAGTGTCATTGCATGTATGTTCTTTTCATGAACCACACATGGATCACCAAGTATCATTGCATGTGTGTTCTTTTCACGAACCTCAGCTAAAGTCATTGCATGTGTGTTCTTGTAAACAAACCACATAAGGATCCACTAGTGTCGATGCATGTCTATTCTTTTCATGAACCACATCCAGTGTCATTGCATGTCTGTTCCTCTAAACAAACCACACATGGATCCACCTAGAGTCATTGCATGTTAGTTCTTTTCACAAACCACACATGGATCCACCAGTGTCATTGCATGTGTGTTCTTTTCATGAACCACAACTAGAGTCATTGCATTTGTGTTCTTCTAAACAAACCACATAAGGATCCACCAGTGTCATTGCATGTGTGTTCTTCTCATGAACCACACCTAATGTCATTGTATGTGTGCTCTTCTCATGAACCACACATGGATACACTAGTGTCATTGCATGTGTGTTCTTTTCATGAACCACATCTAGAGTCATTGCATGTGCGTTCTTCTAAACAAACCACATAAGGATCCACCAGTGTCGTTGCATGTGTGTTCTTTTCATGAACCACAACTAGAGTCATTGCATGTGTGTTCTTCTAAACAAACCACATAAGGATCCACCAATGTCATTGCATGTGTGTTCTTCTCATGATCCACACATGGATCCACCAGTGTCATTGCATGTATGTTCTTTTCATGAACCACACCTAGTGTCATTGCATGTTTGTTCCTCTAAACAAACCACATAAGGATCTACCAGTGTCATTGAATGTCTGTTCTTTTCATGAACCACACCTAGTGTCATTGCATGGCTGTTCCTCTAAACAAACCACACATGGATCCAACTAGAGTCATTGCATGCGTGTTCTTCTAAACAAACCACAGATGGATCCACCAGTGTCATTGCATGTGTGTTCTTTTCATGAACCTCAGCTATAGTCATTGCATGTGTGTTCTTCTAAACAAACCACATAAGGATCCACCAATGTCATTGCATGTGTGTTATTTTCATGAACCACATAAGGATACACCAGTGTATTTGCATGTCTGTTCTTTTCACAAACCACATAAGGATCCACCAGTGTCATTTCATGTCTATTATTTTCATGAACCACATAAGGATCCACCAGTGTCATTGCATGTGTGTTCTTCTAAACAAACCACATAAGGATCAACCAGTGTCATTGCATGTCTGTTCTTTTCATGAACCACACCCAGTGTCATTGCATGTATGTTCCTCTAAACAAACCACATAAGGATCCACCAGTGTCATTGCATGTCTATTCTTCTCATGAACCACAACCAGTGTCATTGCATGTCTGTTCTTCTCACAAACCACATAAGGATCCACTAGTGTCATTGGATGTGTGTTCTTCTCATGAACCACTCATGGATCCACCCAGTGTCATTGCAAGTTTGTTCTTTTTATGAACCACAGCTAAAGTCATTGCATGTCTGTGCTTTTCACAAACTAGATATGGATCCACCAGTGTCATTGCATGTCTGTTCTTTTCATGAACCACACCCAGTGTCATTGCATGTCTGTTCCTCTAAACAAAGCACACATGGTTCCACCTAGTGTCATTGCATGCCTGTTCTATTCATGAACCACACATGGATCCACCAGTGTCATTGCATGTGTGTTCTTTTCATGAACCTCAGCCAGAGTCATTGCATGTGTGTTCTTATAAACAAACCACATAAGGATCCAGCAGTGTCATTGCATGTGTGTTCTTCTCATGAACCACACCCAGTGTCATTGGATGTGTGTTCTTCTCATGAACCACACATGGATACACCAGTGTCATTGCATGTGTGTTATTTTCATGAACCACAGCTAGAGTCATTGAATGTGTGTTCTTCTAAACAAACCACACGAGGATCCACCAGTGTCATTGCATGCGTGTTCTTTTCATGAACCACAACTAGAGTCATTGCATGTCTGTTCTTTTAAACAAACCACATAAGGATCCACCAGTGTCATTGCATGTGTGTTCTTCTCATGAACCACACATGGATCCACTAGTGTCATTGCATGTCTATTCTTTTCATGAACCACACCCAGTGTCATTGCATGTCTGTTCCTCTAAACAAACCAAATAAGGAACCACCAGTGTCATTGCATGTGTGTTCTTTTCATGAACAACAGCCAGAGTCATTGCATGTGTGTTCTTCTAAACAAACCACACGTGGATCCACCTAGTGTGATTGCATGTCTGTTCTTTTCACAAACCACACATGGATGCACTAATGTCATTTCATGTCTATTCTTTTCATGAACCACAGCTAGAGTCATTGCATGTCTGTTCTTTCCACAAACCACACATGGATACACCTAGTGTGATTGCATGTCTGTTCTTTTCACAAACCACACATGGATCAACCAGTGTCATTGCATGTGTGTTCTTCTCATGAACCACAACCTGTGTCATTGCATGTCTGTTCTTCTCACAAACCACATAAGGATCCACTAGTGTCATTGCATGTCTGTTCTTCTAAAAAAACACATAAGGATCCACCAGTGTCATTGCATGTGTGTTCTTTGCATGAACCACAGCTAGAGTCATTGCATGTGTGTTCTTCTAAACAAACCACATAAGGATCCATAGTGTCATTGCATGTCTGTTCTTTTCATAAACCACATCCAATGTCATTGCATGTCTATTCCTCTAAACAAACCACACATGGATCCACCTAGTGTCATTGCATGTCTGTTCTTTTCATGAACCACACAAAGATCACCCACCGCCATTGCATGTGTGTTCTTTTGACGAACCTCAGCTAGAGTCATTGCATGTGTGTTTTTCTAAAGAAACCACATAAGCATCCACCTGTGTCATTGCATGTCTGTTCTTTTCATGAACCACAGCAAGTGTCATTGCATGTGTGTTCCTCTAAACAAACCACACATGGATCCACCTTGAGTCATTGCATGTGTGTTCTTCTAAACAAACCACACATGGATCCACCAGTGTCATTGCATGTGTGTTCTTTTCATGAACCTCAGCTAGAGTCATTGCATGTGTGTTGTTCTAAACAAACCACATAAGGATCCACCAGTGTCATTGCATGTGTGTTCTTTTCATGAACCACATAAGGATACACCAGTGTCATTGCATGTCTGTTCTTTTCACACACCACATAAGGATCCACCAGTGTCATTGCATGTCTGTTCTTTTCATGAACCACACCCAGTGTCATTGCATGTCTGTTCCTCTAAACAAACCACATAAGTATCCACCAGTGTCATTGCATGTATGTTCTTCTCATGAACCACAACCAGTGTCATTGCATGTCTGTTCTTCTCACAACCACATAACGATCCACCAGTGTCATTGGATGTGTGTTCTTCTCATGAACCACACATGGATCCACCAGTGTCATTGCATGTCTATTCTTTTCATGAACCACAATTAGAGTCATTGCATGTGTGTTCTTCTAAACAAACCACATAAGGATCCACTAGTGTAAATGCATGTCTGTTCTTTTCATGAACCACACTCAGTGTCATTGCATGTCTGTTCCTCTAAACAATCTACACATGGATCCACCTAGAATCATTGCATGTCAGTTCTTTTCACAAACCACACATGGATCCACCAGTGTCATTGCATGTGTGTTCTGTTGATGGATCACAACTAGAGTCATTGCATGTGGGTTCTTCTAAACAAACCACATAAGGATCCACCAGTGTCAATGCATGTCTGTTCCCTTAACAAACCACACATGGATCCACCTAGAGTCATTGCATGTCAGTTCTTTTCACAAACCACACATGGATCTACTATTGTCATTGCATGTGTGTTCTTTTCATGAACCACAACTAGAGTCATTGCATGTGTGTTCTTCTAAACAAACCACATAAGGATCCACCAGTGTCGTTGCATGTGTGTTCTTCTCATGAACCACACCCAGTGTCATTGCATGTGTGTTCTTCTTCTCATGAACCACACATGGATACACTAGTGTCATTGCATGTGTGTTATTTTCATGAACCACAACTAGAGTCATTGCATGTGTGTTCTTCTAAACAAACCACATAAGGATCCACCAGTGTCATTGCATGTGTGTTCTTTTCATGAACCACAGCTAGAGTCATTGCATGTGTGTTCTTCTAAACAAACCACATAACGATCCAACAGTGCCATTGCATGTGTGTTCTTCTCATGATCCACACATGGATCCACCAGTGTCATTGCTTGTATGTTCTTTTCATGAACCACACCAAGTGTCATTGCATGTATGTTCCTCTAAACAAACCACATAAGGATCCGCCAGATTCATTGCATGTCTGTTATTTTCATGAACCACACCTAGTGTCATTGCATGTATGTTCCTCTAAACAAACCACACATGGATCCAACTAGAGTCATTGCATGCGTGTTCTTATAAACAAACCACACATGGATCCACTAGTGTCATTGCATGTGTGTTCTTTTCATGAACCTCATCTAGAGTCATTGCATGCGTGTTCTTCTAAACAAACCACATAAGGATCCACCAGTGTCATTGCATGTGTGTTCTTTTCATGAACCACATAAGGATACACCAGTGTCATTGCATGTTTGTTCTTTTCACAAACCACATAAGGATCCACCAGTGTCATTGCATGTCTATTCTTTTCATGAACCACATAAGTATCCACCAGTGTCATTGCATGCGTGTTCTTCTAAACAAACCACATAAGGATCCACTAGTGACATTGCATGTCTGTTCTTTTCATGAACCACACCCAGTGTCATTACATGTTTGTTCCTCTAAACAAACCACATAAGTATCCACCAGTGTCATTGCATGTCTGTTCTTCTCATGAACCACAACCAGTGTCATTGCATGTCTATTCTTCTCACAAACCACATAAGGATCCACCCGTGTCATTGCATGTGTGTTCTTCTCATGAACCACACATGGATCCACCAGTGTCATTGCATGTCTGTTTTTTTCATGAACCACACCCAGTGCCATTGCATGTCTGTTCCTTTAAACAAACCACATAAGGATCCACCAGTGTCATTGCATGTGTGTTCTTTGCATGAACAACACATAAGGATCCACCAGTGTCATTGCAGGTGTCTTCTTTTCATGAACCACAGCTAGAGTCATTGCATGTGTGTTCTTCTGAACAAACCACACATTGATCCACCTAGTGTGATCGCATGTCTGTTCTTTTCACAAACCACACATGGATCCACCATGTCATTGCATGTGTGTCCCTTTCATGAACCACATCTAGAGTCATTGCATGTATGTTCTTTCCACAAACCACACATGGGTCCACCTAGTGTGATTGCATGTCTGTTCTTTTCACAAACCACACATGGATCCACCAGTGTCATTTCATGTGTGTTCTTTTCATGAACCTCAGCTAGAGTCATTGCATATGTGTTTTTCTGAACAAACCACATAAAGATCCACCACTGTCATTGCATGTCTGTTCTTTTCATGAACCATAGCCAGTGTCATTGCATGTGTGTTCCTCTAAACAAACCACACATGGATCCACCTAGATTCATTGCATGTATGTTCTTCTAAACAAACCACACATGGATCCACCAGTGTCATTGCATGTGTGTTCTTTTCATTAACCTCAGCTAGAGTCATTGCATGTGTGTTCTTCTAAACAAACCACATAAGGATCCACCAGTGTCATTGCATGTGTGTTCTTTACATGAACCACATAAGGATACACCAGTGTCATTGCATGTCTGTTCTTTTCACAAACCACATAAGGATCCACCAGTGTCATTGCATGTCTGTTGTTTTCATGAACCACACCCAGTGTCGTTGCATGTCTGTTCCTCTAAACAAACCACATAAGGATCCACCAGTGTCATTGCATGTCTGTTCTTTTCACAAACCACATAAGGATCCACCAGTGTCATTGCATGTCTGTTTTTTTCATGAACCACACCCAGTGCCATTGCATGTCTGTTCCTTTAAACAAACCACATAAGGATCCACCAGTGTCATTGCATGTGTGTTCTTTGCATGAACAACACATAAGGATCCACCAGTGTCATTGCAGGTGTCTTCTTTTCATGAACCACAGCTAGAGTCATTGCATGTGTGTTCTTCTGAACAAACCACACATTGATCCACCTAGTGTGATCGCATGTCTGTTCTTTTCACAAACCACACATGGATCCACCATGTCATTGCATGTGTGTCCCTTTCATGAACCACATCTAGAGTCATTGCATGTATGTTCTTTCCACAAACCACACATGGGTCCACCTAGTGTGATTGCATGTCTGTTCTTTTCACAAACCACACATGGATCCACCAGTGTCATTTCATGTGTGTTCTTTTCATGAACCTCAGCTAGAGTCATTGCATATGTGTTTTTCTGAACAAACCACATAAAGATCCACCACTGTCATTGCATGTCTGTTCTTTTCATGAACCATAGCCAGTGTCATTGCATGTGTGTTCCTCTAAACAAACCACACATGGATCCACCTAGATTCATTGCATGTATGTTCTTCTAAACAAACCACACATGGATCCACCAGTGTCATTGCATGTGTGTTCTTTTCATTAACCTCAGCTAGAGTCATTGCATGTGTGTTCTTCTAAACAAACCACATAAGGATCCACCAGTGTCATTGCATGTGTGTTCTTTACATGAACCACACATGGATCCACCAGTGTCATTGCATGTCTGTTCTTCTCATGAACCACACATGGATCCAGTAGTGACATTGCATGTCTGTTCTTTTCAGGAACCACACCTAGTGTCATTGCATGTCTGTTCCTCTAAACAAACCACATAAGGATCCACCAGTGTCATTGCATGTCTGTTCTTTTCACAAACCACATAAGGATCCACCAGTGTCATTGCATGTCTGTTGTTTTCATGAACCACACCAAGTGTCGTTGCATGTCTGTTCCTCTAAACAAACCATATAAGGATCCACCAGAGTCATTGCATGTGTGTTCTTTTCATGAACCACAACTAGAGTCATTGCATGTGTGTTCTTCTAAACAAACCACACATGGATCCACCTAGTGTGATTGCATGTCTGTTTTTTTCACAAACCACACATGGATCCACCAGTGTCATTGCATGTGTGTTCTTTTCATGAACCACATCTAGAGTCATTGCATGTCTGTTCTTTCCACAAACCACACATCGATCCACCTAGTGTGATTGCAAGTCTGTTCTTTTCACAAACCACACATGAATCCACCAGTGTCAATGCATGTGTGTTCTTCTCGAAAACCACAGCCAGTGTCATTGCATGTCTGTTCTTATCACAAACCACATAAGGATCCACCAGTGTCATTGCATGTTTGTTCTTCTAGACAAACCACATAAGGATCCACCAGTGTCATTGCATGCGTGTTCTTTTCTTGAACCACATAAGGATCCACCAGTGTCATTGGATGTGTTCTTCTCATGAACCACACATGGATCCACCAGTGTCATTGTATGTCTGTTCTTTTCATGAATCATAGCTAGAGTCATTGCATGTCTGTTACTTCCACAAAGCACATATGGATCCACAAGTGTCATTGCATGTCTGTTCTTTTCATGAACCACTGCTAGAGTCATTGCATGTAAGTTCTTTTCATGAACCACCCATGGATCCACCCGTGTCATTGCATGTCTATTCTTCTCATGACCCACACATGGATCCACCAGTGACATTGCATGTCTGTTCTTTTCATGAACCACACCTAGTGTCATTGCATGTATGTTCCTCTAAACAAACCACATAAGGATCCACCACTGTCATTGCATGTTTGTTGTTTTCATGAACCACACATGGATCCACCGGTGTCATTGCATGTCTGTTCTTTTCACAAACCACATAAGGATACACCAGTATCATTGCATGTCTATTCTTTTCACAAACCACATAAGGATCCACCAGTGTCATTGCAAGTCTGTTCTTTTCATGATCCACACCCAGTGTAATTGCATGTATGTTCCTCTAAACAAACCACATAAGTATCCACCAGTGTCATTGCATGTCTGTTCTTCTCATGAACCACAGCCAGTGTCATTGCATGTCTATTCTTCTCACAAACCAGATAAGGATCCACCGGTGTCATTGCATGTGTGTTCTTCTCATGAACCACACATGGATCCACCAGTGTCATTGCATGTCTGTTTTTTTCATGAACCACACCCAGTGCCATTGCATGTCTGTTCCTTTAAACAAACCACATAAGGATCCACCAGTGTCATTGCATGTGTGTTCTTTGCATGAACAACACATAAGGATCCACCAGTGTCATTGCATGTGTGTTCTTTTCATGAACCACAGCTAGAGTCATTGCATGTTTGTTCTTCTAAACAAACCACACATGGATCCACCTGGTGTGATCGCATGCCTATTCTTTTCACAAACCACACATGGATCCACCAGTGTCATTGCATGTGTGTCCCTTTCATGAACCACATCTAGATTCATTGCATGTCTGTTCTTTCCACAAACCACACATGGATCCACCTAGTGTGATTGCATGTGTGTTCTTTGCATGAACAACACATAAGGATCCACCAGTGTCATTGCATGTGTGTTCTTTTCATGAACCACAGCTAGAGTCATTGCATGTGTGTTCTTCTAAACAAACCACACATGGATCCACCTAGTGTGATCGCATGTCTGGTCTTTTAAACAAACCACACATGGATCGCATGTCTGGTCTTTGCATGAACAACACATAAGGATCCACCAGTGTCATTGCATGTGTGTTCTTTTCATGAACCACAGCCAGTGTCATTGCATGTCTGTTCCTTTAAACAAACCACACATGGATCCACCAGTGTCATTGCATGTGTGTTCTTTTCATGAACCTTAGCTAGAGTCATTGCATATGTATTTTTCTAAACAAACCACATAAGGATCCACCAGTGTCATTGCATGTCTGTTCTTTTCATGACCACAACCAGTGTCATTGCATGTGTGTTCCTCTAAACAAACCACACATGGATCCACCTAGAGTCATTGCATGTGTTCTTCTAAACAAACCACACATGGATCCACCAGTGTCATTGCATGCGTGTTCTTTTCATGAACCACACCCAGTGCCATTGCATGTATGTCCCTTTAAACAAACGACATAAGGATCCACCAGTGTCATTGCATGTGTGTTCTTTGCATGAACAAGACATAAAGATCCACCAGTGTTATTGCATGTGTGTTCTTTTCATGAACCACAGCTAGAGTCATTGCATGTGTGTTCTTCTAAACAAACCACACATGGATCCACCTAGTGTGATTGCATGTCTGTTCTTTTCACAAACCACACATGGATCCACCAGTGTCATTGCATGTGTGTCCTTTTCATGAACCACATCTAGAGTCATTGCATGTCTGTTCTTTCCACAAAGCACACATGGATCCACCTAGTGTGATTGCATGTCTGTTCTTTTCACAAACCACACATGGATCCACAAGTGTCATTGCATGTGTGTTCTTTTCATGAACCTCAGCTAGAGTCATTGCATGGTTGTTTTTCTAATGAAACCACATAAGGATCCACCAGTGTCATTGCGTTCTTTTCATGAACCACAGCTAGTGTCATTGCATGTGTGTTCCTCTAAAGAAACCACACATGGATCCACCTAGAGTCATTGCATGTGTGTTCTTGTAAACAAACCACACATGGATCCACCAGTGTCATTGCATGTGTGTTCTTTTCATTAACCTCAGCTAGAGTCATTGCATGTGTGTTCTTCTAAACAAACCACATAAGGATCCACCAGTTTCATTGCATGTGTGTTCTTTTCATGAACCACATAAGGATACACCAGTGTCATTGCATGTTTGTTCTTTTCACAAACCACATGAGGATCCACCAGTGTCATTGCATGTCTGTTCTTTTCATGAACCACACCCAGTGTCATTGCATGTCTGTTCCTCTAAACAAACCACATAAGTATCCACCAGTGTCATTGCATGTCTGTTCTTCTCATGAACCACAGCCAGTGTCATTGCATGTCTATTCTTCTCACAAACCAGATAAGGATCCACCGGTGTCATTGCATGTGTGTTCTTCTCATGAACCACACATGGATCCACCAGTGTCATTGCATGTCTGTTTTTTCATGAACCACACCCAGTGCCATTGCATGTCTGTTCCTTTAAACAAACCACATAAGGATCCACCAGTGTCATTGCATGTGTGTTCTTTGCATGAACAACACATAAGGATCCACCAGTGTCATTGCATGTGTGTTCTTTTCATGAACCACAGCTAGAGTCATTGCATGTTTGTTCTTCTAAACAAACCACACATGGATCCACCTGGTGTGATCGCATGCCTATTCTTTTCACAAACCACACATGGATCCACCAGTGTCATTGCATGTGTGTCCCTTTCATGAACCACATCTAGATTCATTGCATGTCTGTTCTTTCCACAAACCACACATGGATCCACCTAGTGTGATTGCATGTGTGTTCTTTGCATGAACAACACATAAGGATCCACCAGTGTCATTGCATGTGTGTTCTTTTCATGAACCACAACTAGAGTCATTGCATGTGTGTTCTTCTAAACAAACCACACATGGATCCACCTAGTGTGATCGCATGTCTGGTCTTTTAAACAAACCACACATGGATCACATGTCTGGTCTTTGCATGAACAACACATAAGGATCCACCAGTGTCATTGCATGTGTGTTCTTTTCATGAACCACAGCCAGTGTCATTGCATGTCTGTTCCTTTAAACAAACCACACATGGATCCACCAGTGTCATTGCATGTGTGTTCTTTTCATGAACCTTAGCTAGAGTCATTGCATATGTATTTTTCTAAACAAACCACATAAGGATCCACCAGTGTCATTGCATGTCTGTTCTTTTCATGACCACAACCAGTGTCATTGCATGTGTGTTCCTCTAAACAAACCACACATGGATCCACCTAGAGTCATTGCATGTGTTCTTCTAAACAAACCACACATGGATCCACCAGTGTCATTGCATGCGTGTTCTTTTCATGAACCACACCCAGTGCCATTGCATGTATGTCCCTTTAAACAAACGACATAAGGATCCACCAGTGTCATTGCAAGTGTGTTCTTTGCATGAACAAGACATAAGGATCCACCAGTGTTATTGCATGTGTGTTCTTTTCATGAACCACAGCTAGAGTCATTGCATGTGTGTTCTTCTAAACAAACCACACATGGATCCACCTAGTGTGATTGCATGTCTGTTCTTTTCACAAACCACACATGGATCCACCAGTGTCATTGCATGTGTGTCCTTTTCATGAACCACATCTAGAGTCATTGCATGTCTGTTCTTTCCACAAAGCACACATGGATCCACCTAGTGTGATTGCATGTCTGTTCTTTTCACAAACCACACATGGATCCACAAGTGTCATTGCATGTGTGTTCTTTTCATGAACCTCAGCTAGAGTCATTGCATGTGTGTTTTTCTAATGAAACCACATAAGGATCCACCAGTGTCATTGCGTTCTTTTCATGAACCACAGCTAGTGTCATTGCATGTGTGTTCCTCTAAAGAAACCACACATGGATCCACCTAGAGTCATTGCATGTGTGTTCTTGTAAACAAACCACACATAGATCCACCAGTGTCATTGCATGTGTGTTCTTTTCATTAACCTCAGCTAGAGTCATTGCATGTGTGTTCTTCTAAACAAACCACATAAGGATCCACCAGTGTCATTGCATGTGTGTTCTTTTCATGAACCACATAAGGATACACCAGTGTCATTGCATGTTTGTTCTTTTCACAAACCACATAAGGATCCACCAGTGTCATTGCATGTCTGTTCTTTTCATGAACCACACCCAGTGTCATTGCATGTCTGTTCCTCTAAACAAACCACATAAGTATCCACAAGTGTCATTGCATGTATGTTCTTCTCATGAACCACAGCCAGTGTCATTGCATGTCTGTTCTTCTCACAAACCACATAAGGATCCACCAGTGTCATTGCATGTGTGTTCTTCTCATGAACCACACATGGATCCACTAGTGTCATTGCATGTATGTTCTTTTCATGAACCACACCTAGTGCCATTGCATGTCTGTTCCTTTAAACAAACCACATAAGGATCCACCAGTGTCATTGCATGTGAGTTCTTTGCATGAACAACACATAAGGATCCACCAGTGTCATTGCATGTGTGTTCTTTTCATAAACCACAGCTAGAGTAATTGCATGTGTGTTCTTCTAAACAAACCACACGTGGATCCACCTAGTGTGATTGCATGTCTGTTCTTTTCACAAACCACACATGGATCCACCAGTGTCATTGCATGTGTGTTCTTTTCATCAACCTCAGCTAGAGTCATTGCATGTGTGTTTTTCTAAACAAACCACATAAGGATCCACCAGTGTCATTGCATGTCTATCCTTTTCATGAACCATAGCCAGTGTCATTGCATGTGTGTTCCTCTAAACAAACCACACATGGATCCACCCAGAGTCATTGCATGTGTGTTCTTCTAAACAAACCACACATGGATCCACCAGTGTCATTGCATGTGTGTTCTTTTCGTCAACCTCAGCTAGAGACATTGCATGTGTGTTCTTCTAAACAAACTACATAAGGATCCACCAGTCTCATTGCATGTGTGTTCTTTTCATGAACCACATAAGGATACACCAGTGTCATTACATGTCTGTTCTTTTCACAAACCACATAAGGATCCACCAGTGTCATTGCATGTATGTTCTTTTCATGAACCACACCCTGTGTCATTGCATGTCTGTTCCTCTAAACAAACCACGTAAGTATCCACCAGTGTCATTACATGTCTGTTCTTCTCATGAACCACAGCCAGTGTCATTGCATGTCTGTTCTTCTCACAAACCACATAAGGATACACTAGTGTCATTGCATGTGTGTTCTTCTCATGAACCACACATGGATCCACCAGTGTCATTGCATGTCTGTTCTTTTCATGAACCAAACCCAGTGACATGGCATGTACATTTCCTTTAAACAAACCAAGGATCCACCAGTGTCATTGCATGTGTGTTCTTTGCATGAACAACACACAAGGGTCCACCAGTGTCATTGCATGTGTGTTCTTTTCATGAACCACAACTAGAGTCATTGCATGTGTGTTCTTCTAAACAAACCACACATAGATCCACCTAGTGTGATTGCATGTCTGTTCTTTTCACAAACCACACATGGATCCACCAGTGTCATTGCATGTGTGTTCTTTTCATGAAGCATATCTAGAGTCATTGCATGTCTGTTCTTTCCACAAACCACACATCGATCCACCTAGTGTGATTACAAGTCTGTTCTTTTCACAAACCACACATGGATCCACCAGTGTCATTGCATGTGTGTTCTTCTCGAGAACCATAGCCAGTGTCATTGCATGTCTGTTCTTCTCACAAACCACATAAGGATCCACCAGTGTCATTGCATGTTTGTTCTTCTAAACAAACCACATAAGGATCCACCAGTGTCATTGCAGGAGTGTTCTTTTCATGAACCACATAAGGATCCACCAGTGTCATTGGACGTGTGTTCTTCTCATGAACCACACATGGATCCACCAGTGTCATTGTATGTCTGTTCTTTTCATGAATCACAGCTAGAGTCATTGCATGTCTGTTACTTCCACAAAGCACATATGGATCCACCAGTGTCATTGCATGTTTGTTCTTTTCATGAACCACAGCTAGAGTCATTGCATGTAAGTTCTTTTCATGAACCACACATGGATCCACCCGTGTCATTGCATGTCTATTCTTCTCATGAACCACACATGGATCCACCAGTGACATTGCATGTCTGTTCTTTTCATGAACCACACCTAGTGTCACTGCATGTCTGTTCCTCTAAACAAACCACATAAGTATCCACCACTGTCATTGCATGTTTGTTCTTTTCGTGAACCACACATGGATCCACCAGTGTCATTGCATGTCTATTCTTTTCACAAACCACATAAGGATACACCAGTGTCATTGCATGTCTGTTCTTTTCACAAACTACATAAGGATCCACCAGTGTCATTGCAAGTCTGTTCTTTTCATGAACCACACCCAGTGTCATTGCATGTATGTTCCTCTAAACAAACCACATAAGTATCCACCAGTGTCATTGCATGTCTGTTCTTCTCATGAACCACAGCCAGTGTCATTGCATGTCTATTCTTCTCACAAACCACATAACGATCCACCGGTGTCATTGCATGTGTGTTCTTCTCATGAACCACACATGGATCCACTAGTGTCATTGCATGTCTGTTTTTTTCATGAACCACACCCAGTGCCATTGCATGTCTGTTCCTTTAAACAAACCACATAAGGATCCACCAGTGTCATTGCATGTGTGTTCTTTGCATGAACAACACATAAGGATCCACCAGTGTCATTGCATGTGTGTTCTTTTCATGAACCACAGCTAGAGTCATTGCATGTGTGTTCTTCTAAACAAACTACACATGGATCCACCTAGTGTGATCGCATGTCTGTTCTTTTCACAAACCACACATGGATCCACCAGTGTCATTGCATGTGTGTCCCTTTCATGAACCACATCTAGAGTCATTGCATGTCTGTTCTTTCCACAAACCACACATGGATCCACCTAGTGTGATTGCATGTCTGTTCTTTTCACAAACCACACATGGATCCACCAGTGTCATTGCATGTGTGTTCTTTTCATGAACCTCAGCTAGAGTCATTGCATATGTATTTTTCTAAACAAACCACATAAGGATCCACTAGTGTCATTGTATGTCTGTTCTTTTCATGAACCACAGCCAGTGTCATTGCATGTGTCTTCCTCTAAACAAACCACACATTGATCCACCTAGAGTCATTGCATGTGTGTTCTTCTAAACAAACCACACATGGATCCACTAGTGTCATTGCATGCGTGTTCTTTTCATGAACCACACCCACTGTCATTGCATGTATGTTCCTTTAAACAAACGACATAAGAATCCACCAGTGTCATTGCATGTGTGTTCTTTGCATGAACAAGACATAAGGATCCACCAGTGTTATTGCATGTGTGTTCTTTTCATGAACCACAGTTAGAGTCATTGCATGTGTGTTCTTCTAAACAAACCACACATGGATCCACCTAGTGTGATTGCATGTCTGTTCTTTTCACAAACCACACATGGATCCACCAGTGTCATTGCATGTGTGTCCTTTTCATGAACCACTTCTAGAGTCATTGCATGTCTGTTCTTTCCACAAACCACACATGAATCCACCTAGTGTGATTGCATGTCTGTTCTTTTCACAAACCACACATGGATCCACAAGTGTCATTGCATGTGTGTTCTTTTCATGAACCTCAGCTAGAGTCATTGCATGTGTGTTTTTCTAATGAAACCACATAAGGATCCACCAGTGTCATTGCAAGTCTGTTCTTTTCATGAACCACAGCAAGTGTCATTGCATGTGTGTTCCTCTAAACAAACCACACATGGATCCACCTAGAGTCATTGCATGTGTGTTCTTCTAAACAAACAACACATGGATCCACCAGTGTCATTGCATGTGTGTTCTTTTCATTAACCTCAGCTAGAGTCATTGCATGTGTGTTCTTCTAAACAAACCACATAAGGATCCTCCAGTGTCATCCATGTGTGTTCTTTTCATGAACCACATAAGGATACACCAGTGTCATGCATGTCTGTTCTTTTCAAAAAGCACATAAGGATCCACCAGTGTCATTGCATGTCTGTTCTTTTCATGAACCACACCCAGTGTCATTGCATGTCTGTTCCTCTAAACAAACCACATAAGTATCCACCAGTGTCATTGCATGTATGTTCTTCTCATGAACAACAGCCAGTGTCATTGCATGTCTGTTATTCTCACAAACCACATAAGGATCCACCAGTGTCATTGCATGTGTGTTCTTCTCATGAACCACACATGGATCCACCAGTGTCATTACATGTATGTTCTTTTCATGAACCACACCCAATGCCATTGTATGTCTGTTCCTTTAAACAAACCACATAAGGATCCACCAGTGTCATTGCATGTGTGTTCTTTGCATGAACAACACATAAGGATCCACCAGTGTCATTGCATGTGTGTTCTTTTCATGAACCATAGCTAGAGTAATTGCATGTGTGTTCTTCTAAACAAACCACACATGGATCCACCTAGTGTGATTGCATGTCTGTTCTTTTCACAAACCACACATGGATCCACCAGTGTCATTGCATGTGTGTTCTTTTCATCAACCTCAGCTAGAGTCATTGCATGTGTGTTTTTCTAAACAAACCACATAAGGATCCACCAGTGTCATTGCATGTCTATCCTTTTCATGAACCATAGCCAGTGTCATTGCATGTGTGTTCCTCTAAACAAACCACACATGGATCCACCCAGAGTCATTGCATGTGTGTTCTTCTAAACAAACCACACATGGATCCACCAGTGTCATTGCATGTGTGTTCTTTTCGTCAACCTCAGCTAGAGACATTGCATGTGTGTTCTTCTAAACAAACTACATAAGGATCCACCAGTCTCATTGCATGTGTGTTCTTTTCATGAACCACATAAGGATACACCAGTGTCATTACATGTCTGTTCTTTTCACAAACCACATAAGGATCCACCAGTGTCATTGCATGTATGTTCTTTTCATGAACCACACCCTGTGTCATTGCATGTCTGTTCCTCTAAACAAACCACGTAAGTATCCACCAGTGTCATTACATGTCTGTTCTTCTCATGAACCACAGCCAGTGTCATTGCATGTCTGTTCTTCTCACAAACCACATAAGGATACACTAGTGTCATTGCATGTGTGTTCTTCTCATGAACCACACATGGATCCACCAGTGTCATTGCATGTCTGTTCTTTTCATGAACCACACCCAGTGCCATTGCATGTCTGTTCCTTTAAACAAACCACATAAGGATCCACCAGTGTCATTGCATGTGTGTTCTTTGCATGAACAACACACAAGGGTCCACCAGTGTCATTGCATGTGTGTTCTTTTCATGAACCACAGCTAGAGTCATTGCATGTGTGTTCTTCTAAACAAACCACACATAGATCCACCTAGTGTGATTGCATGTCTGTTCTTTTCACAAACCACACATGGATCCACCAGTGTCATTGCATGTGTGTTCTTTTCATGAAGCATATCTAGAGTCATTGCATGTCTGTTCTTTCCACAAACCACACATCGATCCACCTAGTGTGATTACAAGTCTGTTCTTTTCACAAACCACACATGGATCCACCAGTGTCATTGCATGTGTGTTCTTCTCGAGAACCATAGCCAGTGTCATTGCATGTCTGTTCTTCTCACAAACCACATAAGGATCCACCAGTGTCATTGCATGTTTGTTCTTCTAAACAAACCACATAAGGATCCACCAGTGTCATTGCAGGAGTGTTCTTTTCATGAACCACATAAGGATCCACCAGTGTCATTGGACGTGTGTTCTTCTCATGAACCACACATGGATCCACCAGTGTCATTGTATATGTCATTCTTTTCATGAATCACAGCTAGAGTCATTGCATGTCTGTTACTTCCACAAAGCACATATGGATCCACCAGTGTCATTGCATGTTTGTTCTTTTCATGAACCACAGCTAGAGTCATTGCATGTAAGTTCTTTTCATGAACCACACATGGATCCACCCGTGTCATTGCATGTCTATTCTTCTCATGAACCACACATGGATCCACCAGTGACATTGCATGTCTGTTCTTTTCATGAACCACACCTAGTGTCACTGCATGTCTGTTCCTCTAAACAAACCACATAAGTATCCACCACTGTCATTGCATGTTTGTTCTTTTTGTGAACCACACATGGATCCACCAGTGTCATTGCATGTCTATTCTTTTCACAAACCACATAAGGATACACCAGTGTCATTGCATGTCTGTTCTTTTCACAAACTACATAAGGATCCACCAGTGTCATTGCAAGTCTGTTCTTTTCATGAACCACACCCAGTGTCATTGCATGTATGTTCCTCTAAACAAACCACATAAGTATCCACCAGTGTCATTGCATGTCTGTTCTTCTCATGAACCACAGCCAGTGTCATTGCATGTCTATTCTTCTCACAAACCACATAACGATCCACCGGTGTCATTGCATGTGTGTTCTTCTCATGAACCACACATGGATCCACTAGTGTCATTGCATGTCTGTTTTTTTCATGAACCACACCCAGTGCCATTGCATGTCTGTTCCTTTAAACAAACCACATAAGGATCCACCAGTGTCATTGCATGTGTGTTCTTTGCATGAACAACACATAAGGATCCACCAGTGTCATTGCATGTGTGTTCTTTTCATGAACCACAGCTAGAGTCATTGCATGTGTGTTCTTCTAAACAAACTACACATGGATCCACCTAGTGTGATCGCATGTCTGTTCTTTTCACAAACCACACATGGATCCACCAGTGTCATTGCATGTGTGTCCCTTTCATGAACCACATCTAGAGTCATTGCATGTCTGTTCTTTCCACAAACCACACATGGATCCACCTAGTGTGATTGCATGTCTGTTCTTTTCACAAACCACACATGGATCCACCAGTGTCATTGCATGTGTGTTCTTTTCATGAACCTCAGCTAGAGTCATTGCATATGTATTTTTCTAAACAAACCACATAAGGATCCACTAGTGTCATTGTATACATTCTTTTCATGAACCACAGCCAGTGTCATTGCATGTGTCTTCCTCTAAACAAACCACACATTGATCCACCTAGAGTCATTGCATGTGTGTTCTTCTAAACAAACCACACATGGATCCACTAGTGTCATTGCATGCGTGTTCTTTTCATGAACCACACCCACTGTCATTGCATGTATGTTCCTTTAAACAAACGACATAAGAATCCACCAGTGTCATTGCATGTGTGTTCTTTGCATGAACAAGACATAAGGATCCACCAGTGTTATTGCATGTGTGTTCTTTTCATGAACCACAGTTAGAGTCATTGCATGTGTGTTCTTCTAAACAAACCACACATGGATCCACCTAGTGTGATTGCATGTGTGTTTTTTCACAAACCACACATGGATCCACCGGTGTCATTGCATGTGTGTCCTTTTCATGAACCACTTCTAGAGTCATTGCATATGTTCTTTCCACAAACCACATGAATCCACCTAGTGTGATTGCATGTCTGTTCTTTTCACAAACCACACATGGATCCACAAGTGTCATTGCATGTGTGTTCTTTTCATGAACCTCAGCTAGAGTCATTGCATGTGTGTTTTTCTAATGAAACCACATAAGGATCCACCAGTGTCATTGCAAGTCTGTTCTTTTCATGAACCACAGCAAGTGTCATTGCATGTTTGTTTCTCTAAACAAACCACACATGGATCCACCTAGAGTCATTGTGTGTTATTCTAACAAAACAACACATGGATCCACCAGTGTCATTGCATGTGTGTTCTTTTCATTAACCTCAGCTAGAGTCATTGCATGTGTGTTCTTCTAAACAAACCACATAAGGATCCTCCAGTGTCATCCATGTGTGTTCTTTTCATGAACCACATAAGGATACACCAGTGTCATGCATGTCTGTTCTTTTCAAAAAGCACATAAGGATCCACCAGTGTCATTGCATGTCTGTTCTTTTCATGAACCACACCCAGTGTCATTGCATGTCTGTTCCTCTAAACAAACCACATAAGTATCCACCAGTGTCATTGCATGTATGTTCTTCTCATGAACAACAGCCAGTGTCATTGCATGTCTGTTATTCTCACAAACCACATAAGGATCCACCAGTGTCATTGCATGTGTGTTCTTCTCATGAACCACACATGGATCCACCAGTGTCATTACATGTATGTTCTTTTCATGAACCACACCCAATGCCATTGTATGTCTGTTCCTTTAAACAAACCACATAAGGATCCACCAGTGTCATTGCATGTGTGTTCTTTGCATGAACAACACATAAGGATCCACCAGTGTCATTGCATGTGTGTTCTTTTCATGAACCATAGCTAGAGTAATTGCATGTGTGTTCTTCTAAACAAACCACACATGGATCCACCTAGTGTGATTGCATGTCTGTTCTTTTCACAAACCACACATGGATCCACCAGTGTCATTGCATGTGTGTTCTTTTCATCAACCTCAGCTAGAGTCATTGCATGTGAGTTTTTCTAAACAAACCACATAAGGATCCACCAGTGTCATTGCATGTCTATCCTTTTCATGAACCACAGCGAGTGTCATTGCATGTGTGTTCCTCCAAACAAACCACACATGGATCCACCCAGAGTCATTGCATGTGTGTTCTTCTAAACAAACCACACATGGATCCACCAGTGTCATTGCATGTGTGTTCTTTTCGTGAACCTCAGCTAGAGTCATTGCATGTGTGTTCTTATAAACAAACCACATAAGGATCCACCAGTGTCATTGCATGTGTGTTATTTTCATGAACCACATAAGGATACACCAGTGTCATTGCATGTCTGTTCTTTTCCCAAACCACGTAAGGATCCACCAGTGTCATTGCATGTCTGTTCTTTTCATGAACCACACCCTGTCTCATTGCATGTCTGTTCCTCTAAACAAACCACATAAGTATCCACCAGTGTCATTGCATGTCTGTTCTTCTCATGAACCACAGCTAGTGTCATTGCATGTTTGTTCTTCTCACAAACCACATAAGGATACACTAGTGTCATTGCATGTGTGTTCTTCTCATGAACCACACATGGATCCACCAGCCTCATTGCATGCCTGATCTTTTCATGAACCACACCCAGTGCCATTGCATGTATGTTCCTTTAAACAAACCACATAAGGATCCACCAGTGTCATTGCATGTGTGTTCTTTGCATGAACAACACATCAGGATCCACCAGTATCATTGCATGTGTGTTCTTTTCATGAACCACAGCTAGAGTCATTGCATGTGTGTTCTTCTAAACAAACCACACATAGATCTTCCTAGTGTGATTGCATGTCTGTTCTTTTCACAAACCACACATGGATCCACCAGTGTCATTGCATGTGTGTTCTTTTCATGAACCACATCTAGAGTCATTGCATGTCTGTTCTTTCCACAAACCACACATCGATCCACCTGGTGTGATTGCAAGTCTGTTCATTTCACAAACCACACATGGATCCACCAGTGTCATTGCATGTTTGTTCTTCTCACAAACCACATAAGGATCCACCAGTGTCATTGCATGTTTGTTCTGCTAAACAAACCACATAAGGATCCACTAGTGTCATTGCATGAGTGTTCTTTTCATGAACCACATAAGGATCCACCAGTGTCATTGGATGTGTGTTCTTCTCATGAACCACACATGGATCCACCAGTGTCAATGTATGTCTGTTCTTTTCATGAATCATAGCTAGAGTCATTGCATGTATGTTACTTCCACAAAACACATATGGATCCACCAGTGTCATTGCATGTCTGTTCTTTTCATGAACCAGAGCTAGAGTCATTGCATGTAAGTTCTTTTCATGAACCACACATGGATCCAACAGTGTCATTGCATGTATGTTCTTCTCATGAACCACACATGGATCCAGCAGTGACATTCATGTCTGTTCTTTTCATGAACCACACATAGTGTCATTGCATGTCTGTTCCTCTAAACAAACCACATAAGGATCCACCACTATCATTGCATGTCTGTTCTTTTCATGAACCACACATGGATCCACCAGTGTCGTTGCATGTCTGTTCTTTTCACCAACCACATAAGGATACACCAGTGTCATTGCATGTCTGTTCTTTTCACAAACCACATAAGGATCCACCAGTGTCATTGCATGTCTGTTCTTTTCATGAACCACACCCAGTGTCATTGCATGTCTGTTCTTTTCATGAACCACACCCAGTGTCATTGCATGTCTGTTCCTCTAAACAAATCGCATAAGTATCCACCAGTGTCATTGCATGTCTGTTCTTCTCATGAACCACAGCCAGTGTCATTGCATGTCTATTCTTCTCACAAACCACATAAGGATCCACCGGTGTCATTACATGTCTGTTTTTTTCATGAACCACACCCAGTGCAATTGCATGTCTGTTCCTTTAAACAAACCACATATGGATCCACCAGTGTCATTGCATGTGTGTTCTTTGCATGAACAACACATAAGGATCCACCAGTGTCATTGCATGTGTGTTCTTTTCATGAACCACAGCTAGAGTCATTGCATGTGTGTTCTTCTAAACAAACCACACATGGATCCAGCTAGTGTGATTGCATGTCTGTTCTTTTCACAAACCACACATGGATCCACTAGTGACATTGCATGTGTGTTCTTTTCATGAACCACATCTAGAGTCATTGCATGTCTGTTCTTTCCACAAACTACACATCGATCCACCTAGTGTGATTGCAAGTCTGTTCTTTTCACAAACCACACATGGATCCACCAGTGTCATTTCATGTGTGTTCTTCTCGAGAACCACAGCCAGTGTCATTGCATGTCTGTTCTTCTCACAAACCACATAAGGATCCACCAGTGTCATTGCATGTTTGTTCTTCTAAACAAACCACATAAGGATCCACCAGTGTCATTGCACGAGTGTTCTTTTCATGAACCACACAAGGATCCACCAGTGTCATTGGATGTGTGTTCTTCTCATGAACCACATGGATCCACCAGTGTCATTGTATGTCTGTTCTTTTCATGAATCATAGCTAGAGTCATTGCATGTTTGTTACTTCCACAAAACACATATGGATCCACCAGTGTCATTGCATGTCTATTCTTCTCATGAACCATAGCTAGAGTCATTGCATGTAAATTCTTTTCATGAACCACACATGGATCCACCAGTGTCATTGTATGTCTGTTCTTCTCATGAACCACACATGGATCCAGCAGTGACATTCATGTCTGTTCTTTTCATGAACGACACCTAGTGTCATTGCATGTCTGTTCCTCTAAACAAACTACATAAGGATCCACCACTGTCATTGCATATACATTCTTTTGATGAATCATAGCTAGAGTCATTGCATGTCTTTTACTTCCACAAAACACATATGGATCCACAAGTGTCATTGCATGTCTGTTCTTTTCATGAACCAAGGCTAGAGTCATTGCATGTAAGTTCTTTCATGAACCACACATGGATCCACCAGTGTCATTGCATGTCTGTTCTTCTCATGAACCACACATGAATCCACCAGTGACATTGCATGTCTGTTCTTTTCATGAACCACACCTAGTGTCATTGCATGTATGTTCTTCTAAACAAACCACATAAGGATCCACCACTGTCATTGCATGTCTATTCTTCTCATGAACCATATCTAGATTCATTGCATGTAAATTCTTTTCATGAACCACACATGGATCCACCAGTGTCATTGTATGTCTGTTCTTCTCATGAACCACACATGGATCCAGCAGTGACATTCATGTCTGTTCTTTTCATGAACGACACCTAGTGTCATTGCATGTCTGTTCCTCTAAACAAACTACATAAGGATCCACCACTGTCATTGCATGTCTGTTCTTTTCATGAACCATACATGGATCCACCAGTGTCATTGTATGTCTGTTCTTTTGATGAATCATAGCTAGAGTCATTGCATGTCTTTTACTTCCACAAAACACATATGGATCCACAAGTGTCATTGCATGTCTGTTCTTTTCATGAACCAAGGCTAGAGTCATTGCATGTAAGTTCTTTTCATGAACCACACATGGATCCACCAGTGTCATTGCATGTCTGTTCTTCTCATGAACCACACATGAATCCACCAGTGACATTGCATGTCTGTTCTTTTCATGAACCACACCTAGTGTCATTGCATGTATGTTCTTCTAAACAAACCACATAAGGATCCACCACTGTCATTGCATGTCTGTTCTTTTCATGAACCACACATGGCTCCACCAGTGTCATTGCATGTATGTTCTTTCCACAAACCACACATCGATCCACCTAGTGTGATTGGAAGTCTTTTCTTATCACAAACCACACATGGATCCACCAGTGTCATTGCATGTGTGTTCTTCTCGAGAACCACAGCCAATGCCATTGCATGTCTGTTCTTCTCACAAACCACATAAGGATCCACCAGTGTCATTGCATGTTTGTTCTTCTAAACAAACCACATAAGGATCCACCAGTGTCATTGCATGAGTGTTCTTTTCATGAACCACATAAGGATCCACCGGTGTAATTGGATGTGTGTTCTTCTCATGAACCACACACGGATCCACCAGTGTCATTGTATGTATGTTCTTTTCATGAATCATAGCTAGAGTCATTGCATTTCTGTTACTTCCACAAAACACATATGGATCCACCAGTGTCATTGCAAGTCTGTTCTTTTCATGAACCACAGCTAGAGTCATTGCATGTAAGTTCTTTTCATGGACCACACATGGATCCACCATTGTCATTGCATGTCTGTTCTTCTCATGAACCACACATGGATCCACCAGTGACATTGCATGTCTGTTCTTTTCATGAACCACACCTAGTGTCATTGCATGTCTGTTCCTCTAAACAAACCACATAAGGATCCACCACTGTCATTGCATGTCTGTTCTTTTCATGAACCACACATGGATCCACCAGTGTCATTGCATGTCTGTTCTTTTCACAAACCACATAAGGATACACCAGTGTCATTGCATGTCTGTTCTATTCACAAACCACATAAGGATCCACCGGTGTCATTGCATGTCTGTTCTTTTCATGGACCACACCTAGTGTCATTGCATGTCTGTTCCTCTAAACAAACCACATAAGTATCCCCCAGTGTCATTGCATGTCTGTTCTTCTCATGAACCATAGCCTGTATCATTGCATGTCTATTCTTCTCACAAACCACATAAGGATCCACCGGTGTCATTACATGTGTGTTCTTCTCATGAACCACACATGGATCCACCAGTGTCATTGCATGTCTATTTTTTTCATGAACCACACCCAGTGCCATTGTATGTCTGTTCCTTTAAACAAACCACATAAGGATCCACCAGTGTCATTGGATGTGTGTTCTTTGCATGAACAACACATAAGGATCCACCAGTGTCATTGCATGTGTGTTCTTCCCATGAACCACAGCTAGAGTCATTGCATGTGTGTTCTTCTAAACAAACCACACATGGATCCACCTAGTGTGATCGCATGTCTGTTCTTTTCACAAACCACACATGGATCCACCAATGTCATTGCATGTGTGTCCCTTTGATGAACAACATCTAGAGTCATTGCATGTCTGTTCTTTCCACAAACCACACATGGATCCACCTAGTGTGATTGCATGTCTGTTTTTTTCACAAACCACACATGGATCCACCAGTGTCATTGCATGTGTGTTCTTTTCATGAACCTCAGCTAGAGTCATTGCATATGTGTTTTTCTAAACAAACCACATAAGGATCCACCAGTGTCATTGCATGTCTGTTCTTTTCATGAACCACAGCCAGTGTCATTGCATGTGTGTTCCTCTAAACAAACCACACATGGATCCACCTAGAGTCATTGCATGTGTGTTCTTCTAAAACACACACATGGATCCACCAGTGTCATTGCATGTGTGTTCTTTTCATTAACCTCAGCTAGAGTCATTGCATGTGTGTTCTTCTAAAAAAACCACATAAGGATCCACCAGTGTCATTGCATGTGTGTTATTTTCATGAACCACAAAAGGATACACCAGTGTCATTGCATGTCTGTTCTTTTCACAAACGACATAAGGATCCACCAGTGTCATTGCATGTCTGTTCTTTTAATGAACCACACCCAGTGTCATTGCATGTCTATTCCTCTAAACAAACCACATAAGTATCCACCAGTGTCATTGCATGTCTGTTCTTCTCATGAACCACAACCAGTGTCATTGCATGTCTGTTCTTCTCATAAACCACATAAGGATACACTAGTGTCATTGCATGTGTGTTCTTCTCGAGAACCATAGCCAGTGTCATTGCATGTCTGTTCTTCTCACAAACCACATAAGGATCCACCAGTGTCATTGCATGTTTGTTCTTCTAAACAAACCACATAAGGATCCACCAGTGTCATTGGATGTGTGTTCTTCTCATGAACCACACATGGATCCACCAGTGTCATTGTATGTCTGTTCTTTTCATGAATCACAGCTAGAGTCATTGCATGTCTGTTACTTCCACAAAGCACATCTGGATCCACCAGTGTCATTGCATGTCTGTGCTTTTCATGAACCACAGCTAGAGTCATTGCATGTAAGTTATTTTCATGAACCACACATGGATCCACCAGTGTCATTGCATGTCTGTTCTTCTCATGAACCACACATGGATCCAGTAGTGACATTGCATGTCTGTTCTTTTCAGGAACCACACCTAGTGTCATTACATGTCTGTTCCTCTAAACAAACCACATAAGGATCCACCACTGTCATTGCATGTATGTTCTTTTCATGAACCACACATGGATCCACCAGTGTCATTGCATGTCTGTTCTTTTCACAAACCACATAAGGATCCACCAGTGTCATTGCATGTCTGTTCTTTTCATGAACCACATAAAGTATCCACCAGTGTCATTGGATGCATGTTCTTCTCATGAACCACACATGGATCCACCAGTGTCATTGCATGCCTGTTCTTTTCATGAACCACACCCAGTGTCATTGCATGTCTGTTCCTCTAAACAAACCACATAAGGATCCACCAGTGTCATTGCATGTGTGTTCTTTTCATTAACCTCAGCTAGAGTCATTGCATGTGTGTTCTTCTAAAAAAACCACATAAGGATCCACCAGTGTCATTGCATGTGTGTTATTTTCATGAACCACAAAAGGATACACCAGTGTCATTGCATGTCTGTTCTTTTCACAAACGACATAAGGATCCACCAGTGTCATTGCATGTCTGTTCTTTTAATGAACCACACCCAGTGTCATTGCATGTCTATTCCTCTAAACAAACCACATAAGTATCCACCAGTGTCATTGCATGTCTGTTCTTCTCATGAACCACAACCAGTGTCATTGCATGTCTGTTCTTCTCATAAACCACATAAGGATACACTAGTGTCATTGCATGTGTGTTCTTCTCGAGAACCACAGCCAGTGTCATTGCATGTCTGTTCTTCTCACAAACCACATAAGGATCCACCAGTGTCATTGCATATACATTCTTCTAAACAAACCACATAAGGATCCACCAGTGTCATTGGATGTGTGTTCTTCTCATGAACCACATGGATCCACCAGTGTCATTGTATGTACATTCTTTTCATGAATCACAGCTAGAGTCATTGCATGCATTACTTCCACAAAGCACATCTGGATCCACAGTGTCATTGCATGTACGTGCTTTTCATGAACCACAGCTAGAGTCATTGCATGTAAGTTATTTTCATGAACCACACATGGATCCACCGGTGTCATTGCATGTCATTCTTCTCATGAACCACACATGGATCCGTAGTGACATTGCATGTCCGTTCTTTTCAGAACCACACCTAGTGTCATTGGATGTCTGTTCATCTAATTAAACCACATATGGATCCACCCTTTTATTTGCATGTTTGTTCTTTTCATGAACCACACATGGATCCACCAGTGTCATTGCATGTCTGTTCTTTTCACAAACCACATAAGGATCCACCAGTGTCATTGCATGTCTGTTCTTTTCATGAACCACATAAAGTATCCACCAGTGTCATTGGATGCATGTTCTTCTCATGAACCACACATGGATCCACCAGTGTCATTGCATGCCTGTTCTTTTCATGAACCACACCCAGTGTCATTGCATGTCTGTTCCTCTAAACAAACCACATAAGGATCCACCAGTGTCATTGCATGTGTGTTCTTTTCATTAACCTCAGCTAGAGTCATTGCATGTGTGTTCTTCTAAAAAAACCACATAAGGATCCACCAGTGTCATTGCATGTGTGTTATTTTCATGAACCACAAAAGGATACACCAGTGTCATTGCATGTCTGTTCTTTTCACAAACGACATAAGGATCCACCAGTGTCATTGCATGTCTGTTCTTTTAATGAACCACACCCAGTGTCATTGCATGTCTATTCCTCTAAACAAACCACATAAGTATCCACCAGTGTCATTGCATGTCTGTTCTTCTCATGAACCACAACCAGTGTCATTGCATGTCTGTTCTTCTCATAAACCACATAAGGATACACTAGTGTCATTGCATGTGTGTTCTTCTCGAGAACCACAGCCAGTGTCATTGCATGTCTGTTCTTCTCACAAACCACATAAGGATCCACCAGTGTCATTGCATGTTTGTTCTTCTAAACAAACCACATAAGGATCCACCAGTGTCATTGGATGTGTGTTCTTCTCATGAACCACACATGGATCCACCAGTGTCATTGTATGTCTGTTCTTTTCATGAATCACAGCTAGAGTCATTGCATATGCATTACTTCCACAAAGCACATCTGGATCCACCAGTGTCATTGCATGTCTGTGCTTTTCATGAACCACAGCTAGAGTCATTGCATGTAAGTTATTTTCATGAACCACACATGGATCCACCAGTGTCATTGCATGTCTGTTCTTCTCATGAACCACACATGGATCCAGTAGTGACATTGCATGTCTGTTCTTTTCAGGAACCACACCTAGTGTCATTGCATGTCTGTTCCTCTAAACAAACCACATAAGGATCCACCACTGTCATTGCATGTATGTTCTTTTCATGAACCACACATGGATCCACCAGTGTCATTGCATGTCTGTTCTTTTCACAAACCACATAAGGATCCACCAGTGTCATTGCATGTCTGTTCTTTTCATGAACCACATAAAGTATCCACCAGTGTCATTGGATGCATGTTCTTCTCATGAACCACACATGGATCCACCAGTGTCATTGCATGCCTGTTCTTTTCATGAACCACACCCAGTGTCATTGCATGTCTGTTCCTCTAAACAAACCACATAAGGATCCACCAGTGTCATTGCATGTCTGTTCTTTTCATTAACCAAACATGGATCCACAAGTGTCATTGCATGCGTGTTCTTTTCATGAACCACAGCTAGAGTCATTGCATGTGTGTTCTTTTCAACAAACCACACATGGATCCACCTAGTGTGATTGCATGTCTGTTCTTCTCATGAACCACACCCAGTGTCATTGGATGTGTGTTCTTCTCATGAACCACACATGGATACACACCAGTGTCATTGCATGCGTGTGATACGTCCATTTTGTATCACTATTCCATATCATAAGTCACTGTTATTCATTGATATATTTCATATTAAGAGAAGATACTTATGTTATTTCATCTATTTTTGCATGGTTGATGCCTTTTGGAGCAGGGACCGCTACAGTCAGGATGCTGATGCAAAAGGTGCTGTTTGGAGGCAAAATTCGCAAAGATAAGAAAATCCGAGAAAATGTACGGAAAATCCTATTTTTCTAGAAGACGAAGACTGCCAGAAGGAAGAGTGGAGATGGGCCACAGGGGGCCCACACCACCCCTGGCGCGGGCCAGCCTAGGCCGCGCCACCAGGTGGTGTGACCGCCCTGGCCCACCTCTGGCTCTCCCCTCTGGCGTATATAATCCTCCTTAAACCCTAATACTCGGGGATCGACCACAGAAAGATTCCGCTGCCTCTACGGGGTGGAAAACATCGAGAGAGAAAGATCTCTCCGGCAGACAGCTTTCTGCCGGGGGAATTCCTTCCCGGAGAGGGGAGATCGTCACCATCAACACCACCATCAAGCTGGACTTCATAGGGATCATCATCATCATCATCACCACCATCATCACCATCAGCACCCTCATCACGATCTCCATATTGCTGTAACAATTGGGTTGAATCTTGCATAGTTCTTAGGGGAAACTTTCCCGGTGTTGATTACTCTTTGTAGTTGATGCTATTGAGTGAACCATTGAATTATTGTTTATGTTCAGATTGTTATACATCATTATTCCATCTCTGATCATGATCCATATGATGTCTTGTGAGTAGTTCGTTTTGTTCTTGAGGACATGGGAGAAGTCATGTTGTTAGTAGTGGAATTGTGTTGAGAAAGATTCAATGGTTTGATATTTAAGTTGTGGTGGACTTCTTCTACTGGTGTCATGTGAACGTCGACTACATGACACTTCACCTATATGGGCCTAGGGGAATGCATTGTGTGTTTGGCTACTAATCGTAGGGGTTGCCGAAGTGACAGAAACCTGAACCCCCATTAGGAAACCATTGCACAAGGGACGTCAGGGTCTTAGAGTTTAAAGCTGTGGTTAGGTTTCTACCTTTATTACTTTCTTGTACTTATGGATGTTTGCAAGGGGTATAATCACAAGTATGTATTAGTCCTAGGAAGGTTGGTACATTAGCACAGGTTCACCCACACAACACTTAGCAAGCTAAAGAAGATTAATCAACTATATGAAGCGAAAGCACTTGTGAGTCTTCCGTGTGTCCTCGAGCGTTTGGTCATCTTAAGTAATACAACCGGCTTGTCCTTTGCTGCATAAAGGATTGGGCCACTTGCTGCATTTATTCCTCTCTTTTATTTACTCATACTTTATTTACTTGCTTTATCAAAAACCCTAAAATCCGTTTGCTAAGTATTTGTAGAGAATTCTGATCCATACCACTAGCCAAAGACCTTACGCTCCTCGTTGGGTTCGACACTTTTACTTATCGAAAATACTGCAATACACCCCCTATACTTGTGGGTCATCAAGACTATTTTCTGGCGCCGTTGCCGGGGAGTGAAGCGCTATTGGAGGCTGGAACTAGTAAAGGAAACTTCTACTGTGAGTATTGTTTACTTCTGTTAGTTGCTTTATTTTCGTTATGGATAATTCGCTAAGTTTCTTATTCGGTAATGCTACTACCACTGCTAGGGTAGTAGATGAACCACCACCTGCTGAGAATGATGCTTTTAAAATACCTACAAGAATTATTGATTGTGTTATGGATAACTATTATATTGGAGATGGAACTATCCATCCTGGTGATCATTTGCTCTTTATACATGAATTACGCGGGTTGTTCAAGTGTGCAGGTATTACTACAGATCAAGTCAAGAAGAAGTTATTATCATTATCACTGAAAGGAAGAGCTGAGGACTGGTATAAGCTACTAAAGAATGGTCAAGCTCTTGAATGGGAGGAAATAGTGCATCTCTTTTATTCAAAGTTTTATCCTCCTAGTGAGATTCATAAAGATCGGAATCAAATATATAACTTTTGGCCTCTTGATGGAGAGAGTACAGCTCAAGCTTGGGGGAGATTGAAGTTACTAATGCTCAAATGTCCCATTCATGAGCTCCCCAACAATATTATTATCAATAACTTTTATGCAAGGCTTTCTCTTCATGATAAGGATTTATTGGATGCTTCTTTTGCTGGATCATTCACTCGCATGTAAGAAGAAGCTAAATGGGATCTTCTAGACCGTATTCAAGACAACGCTGAAGCTTGGGAGAATGACAAAGGAAGAAACTTAGGTATAAATTATGATTATGAATGCATTGAATCTTTTATGGGAACTGATGACTTTCAAAATATTAGTAATGCTTATGGTCTTGATTTACAAGTTATTACAAATTGCTTTAAGGCTTTTGCTTCTTATATTGAAATTCCAAAAAAGGGATGGAACAAGTACCATGCACCTTATAAAGATATTGTTGACTGTGTTCCTGTTGGGAGTGCTGAGTATTGCACTATTGATGATATCTTACCTGAACCTTATATCGAGAAGATACCTTTCCTAGATAAGGTAAAGGATCATCCTATGATAACTAGTGTAATCACTAAAAGTGAAAAGAGAACTGTAAAACCTAATGAACAAGTAAACATTGAACCTGTTGTAGCAATTGTTAAAGATCTTGTCACTAAAAGTGTAGAAGATGGGCACATAGTCTTTTGTGAGGACGCTTCTAATATTGTCTCACATCCCAATAGAACTAAAAAGGCTGGTGTCCATGTGCTTTCTGTTAGAATTGGTGATCATTGCTATTATGGTTTGTGTGATAC
The DNA here is from genome assembly GCA_023614405.1 of Avena insularis. NCBI lineage: Eukaryota > Viridiplantae > Streptophyta > Magnoliopsida > Poales > Poaceae > Avena > Avena insularis. The sequence goes on along the minus strand of CM042692.1, from coordinate 328,349,956 downwards.
TGGTGCTAGTTAAAGTGCTATTCCTTATGAGCTGTATAAGGAAATTATGCATGAAATCAGTCCCTGCGAGTTGGTAGAGATTGATGTAGTCATTCACCTTGCTAATAGAGAAACCATCTCTCCAATTGGTATTGTACGGGATGTAGAAGTTCTTTGTGGTAAGATTAAATATCCTGCTGATTTTTTAGTACTTGGTTCAACTACTAGTAAAACTTATCCCATCATTTTTGGTAGACCTTTCTTAAGTACTTCTGGAGCTATTATAGATTGCAAGAGGGAGAAAACCTTGACTAAGTTTGATGGGTAATCTTATGAGTTTAATTTTTCGAAATTTACTAAAGAACCTTGTGAAAATGAAACCCATAATGAGGATTTTCGAGTTGAAAAACTTGCGTCTATTTCTCTTGCTCCTAACAATGCTTTGCAGCAATTTATGGAAGACCACGAAAGTGAGATCTTCATGGAAGAAAGGGATGAGATTGACGAGATTCTCCGTCGTTAACCCAAGATGCTTAAGCATAACTTGCCTGTAGAAGACTTGGGTACCACGTTGCCACCAAAAAAAGATCCGATCTTCAATCTAAAACCTCTCCCTGGCGATCTTAAATATTCTTACATTGATGATAAAAAGATATATCCTGTTATTATTATCTCTAAACTTTTAGGGAAGGAAGAGGAACGATTATTGGAGGTTTTGAAGAAACACCGAGGGGCTATGGGCTATACTCTGGATGATTTAAAAGGGATTTCTCCGACTATATGTCAGCATGCTATCAATATAGAACCGGATGCAAAGCCAGTAGTGGAGCACCAACGGCGGTTAAATCCTAAGATGAAGGAAGTGGTAAGAAATGAGGTATTGAAACTCCTTGATGCTGGTATTATTTACCCTATTGCTGATAGTGAATGGGTTAGTCCTGCTCACTGTGTTCCTAAAAAAGGAGGAATTACCATTGTTCCGAATGATAATGATGAGCTTATTCCTCAAAGAATAGTAGTGGGCCATAGGATGTGCATTGATTTTAGGAAAGTTAACAAAGTTACTAAGAAAGATCATTACCCGCTTCCTTTTATTGATCAAATGTTAGAAAGGTTGTCTAAAAAGACCCATTTTTGTTTTCTTGATGGATATTCTGGTTTCTCTCAAATTGCTATTAAACAACAAGATCAAGAAAAAACTACTTTTACATGCCCTTATGGAACCTATGCTTATAGACGTATGCCTTTTGGTTTATGTAATGCTCCTGCTACTTTTCAAAGATGCATGGCTGCTATCTTTCATGGTTTTTATGAGGAAATTGTGGAATTGTTCATGGATGACTTCTTCGTCTATGGAACATCTTTTGATAATTGTCTGCACAACCTTGATAAAGTTTTGCAGAGGTGTGAAGAAACTAATCTTGTTCGTAATTGGGAGAAATGTCACTTCATGGTTAATGAAGGGATTGTCCTGGGGCATAAGGTTTCCGAAAGAGGCATAGAAGTGGATAGAGCTAAAGTCGAGGCAATTGAGAAAATGCCCTGCCCAAGAGACATCAAAGGTATTTGTAGTATCCTTGGTCATGCTGGTTTTTATAGAAGGTTTATTAAAGATTTTTCTAGGATATCAAAACCCCTCACTAATCTTCTTCAAAAAGATGTACCCTTTGTTTTTGATGATGATTGTAAGGAAGATTTTGAAACTCTTAAGAAGGCTTTAACTACAGCTCCTATTGTTCAGCCACCTGATTGGAGCTTACCCTTTGAAATGATGTGTGATGCTAGTGATTTTGTTGTAGGTGCTGTCCTTGGGCAACAAATTGATAAAAAGTTAAACGTTATTCATTATGCTAGTAAGACTCTTGACGCCGCTCAAAGGAATTATGCTACTACTGAAAAATAATTTCTAGCTGTCGTTTTTGCTTGTGACAAGTTTAGACCTTATATTGTGGACTCAAAAGTCACCATTCATACTGATCATGCTGCTATTAAGTACCTTATGACGAAGAAGGATGCTAAGCCTAGGCTTATTAGATGGGTGCTGCTCTTACAAGAGTTTGATCTACATATTGTAGATAGGAAAGGTGCTGAAAATCCTGTAGCTGATAACTTATCTCGATTGGAAAACATCTCTTTTGATCCTATGCCTGTTAATGATAGCTTCCCAAATGAACAGTTGGCTGCAGTGAGGGTGAGCTCACGAGGGAACCCTTGGTATGCTGATTATGGTAACTTTATTGTCTCCAAGTATTTGCCTCCAACTTTCACAGCTCAGCAAAGGAGGAAGTTCTTTTACAATTTAAGGCATTATTTTTGGGATGACCCACATTTATATAAAGGAGTGGATGGTATTATGCGAAGATGTGTTCCAGAATATGAACAAAAGGAGATATTGCGTAAATGTCATGGTAGTGCTTATGGAGGACATCATGCAGGAGATAGAACTGCGCAAAAGGTGCTACAATCAGGTTTCTACTGGCCTACCCTTTTTAATGATGCAAGAAAATTTGTTCTATCTTGTGATGAGTGTCAGCGTGTTGGTAATATTTCTAGACGCAATGAAATGCCTATGAACTACTCTATAGTTATTGAACCCTTTGATTGCTGGGGATTTGACTTTATGGGTCCTTTTCCTCCCTCGAAAGGTTATACTCATATTCTTGTTGCCATTGATTATGTTACTAAGTGGGTAGAAGCCATCCCTAAGAAGAGTGCTGACGGGGAGACCTCTCTAAAAATGCTTAAGGATGTTATCTTTCCTAGGTTTGGAGTGCCTAGGTATCTCATGACTGATGGAGGCTCTCATTTCATTCATGGTGGTTTTAGAAAGACCCTTGCTAAATATGATGTTAATCATAGAATTGCTTCGGCTTATCACCCCAAACCAGTGGGCAAGTAGAGTTGTCAAATAGAGAAATTAAATCCATCTTGCAAAAGACTGTTAATAGTTCTATAAAAAAGTGGGCTAAAAAGTTAAATGATGCTTTATGGGCTTATAGGACTGCCTACAAAAACCCTATGGGGATGTCTCCTTATAAAATGGTTTATGGGAAAGCTTGTCACCTACCTTTAGAATTAGAACACAAAGCTTGTTGGGCAGTTAAAGAACTCAATAGATATTGTAAGCTTGCTGGTGAAAAAAGATTATTTGACTTAAGTTCTTTAGATGACTAGAGGAGTGAAGCACATGAGAATGCTAGGCTCTTCAAGGAAAAAGTTAAAAGATGGCATGACAAGCGAATACTTAAGAGAGAATTTCATGTTGGTGAGAAAGTTCTATTGTATAGGTCTCGTCTCAGATTTTTTGCAGGAAAACTAATATCAAAATGGGAAGGACCTTTCGTTATTGAAGAAGTGTACCATTCAGGAGCAATAAAAATTGCTTCTTTAAAAGATAATACTACACAAGTAGTGAATGGGTAGCGACTTAAGCACTATATTGCTGGAGATTCTTACAATGAAGATGTTGATGCCTTTCAAGTTATAACTCCGATTTTTTTATCAAGGATCAAATTCAGAGACCTGCAGACTCCGCTTTTAAATAGGTAACAGTTCTGGTAAGAAAAGTTCCGAGAAAGATCTGTCCAATTATATTTTTGCAGTTTTTAGTTAACAAGGAGAGCTACGAAGCGAAAGAGGGACGGAAACGGAGCCAGGGTGGCTCACACCACCCTGTGGCGCGGGCCCACCCCTGCCCGCGCCACCAGGTGGTGTGGCCACTCCGGACTCCGCCTCCGACTCGTTTTCTCTCAGTACCTTTCTTTTGTTGTGAAACTTCGTAATATATAACCCCCCCCGGATCTCCCGAGGTTCGTATATTGTGTTTAGTTTCGATATGTTTCTGACAGGTAGAGTCCCAGATTTGGAGCCACAATGTCTCCCTCTAGATCAGCCAAGGAAGATTCGTTAGAGGATATCATCAACCCATACATGAGAGAGTTGAAGATTCATCCCAAGGAGTTGTTGCTTGAAGATGGGGAGGTCCGGATAAAAGAGGTTCAAGGCCCTACAAGTGAACGAAGTCTGGAGGACATGATGGAAGCACTAGAGCAAGAAGTCTTTAGGTACAAGAAGATGGCGGAACGCGAAGTGGATATCATCCATAAGATTTGTTCCGAACTCATCACCGAGCACCAAAAGGAGACTACTGAGCTCAAGGATGAAGTCCTCTCACTCCGCCAAACAACCAACAAACTGCAAGCACATCTCTACGATGTTCAAAATCAAAACTGTGAGTATGAGGTTAGGTTTAAACGCATAAGTGCTGCTGCAAGTTTCAGGATGCTGGAGACCCCAATGTCCTTTGTTGATGGAGATCCTTTACCCTGGAAGTCGGACGACGACGATAGGATACCACCACCACCGAAGGAGTAATTCGTCATCAGGTTTGGCATCCCCTTGGTTTGTTCCAAGCTTGGGGGAGTGCCACGGTATCACATCACTATCTTCTATCTTTTTACCTTTTTAGTATAGTCATATCATGAATAGAGAAGTTATTGTGTAGGATGGTTTGCATTATGGAAGTGTCCCCTCTCGTTAGATATGTATCCCTTGGTGTGAGTTACCGTTATGGAATATTAATGAGAAGTTCTATCATTTACTCTTTTGCATATCTTATATTAGTTTTCAATTCGTGGTTATATGATTGATCTTGTTGTTAGTATTGGTATCACTTTGGGATCATTGAGTGAATTAAGTTGGTTTTGGAAAACCTGGCTCGGTCAGTAGCAACTCTATTTTTGAGAGTTGAATGAAAAGATAAAAGTACTCTAAAGAATTATAATTTCATCATCTTTCTTTCTTGATTTGCTCATAAGCTTAGTATTCTCTAGTTAAGATCTTTTGTGCTTCCGAGGAAGATTGCATGTTTGTTTTTATCACTTGTATGTTTGTTTGTTTCCTTCAACTCTTATACTTGCTACCCAGCCTTGCTAGCCAAAAACCTATACTGAGAGGGAATTCTTCTCGTGCACCCAATCCTTAAGCCAAAAACCTCTGCCATTTGTGTCCACCATACCTGCCTATTAGCATTGTTGCTATTCCAAGTAAATTCTTGTTTTTATCTACCTTCCAAATTAAACTTGTTATGTGAAAATTAGTGATTAAAGCTCTCACGAACTTGATGGCACACTTTACTTTCTTGCACTTTATAAACTTGAGCCATTGGGTCCTTCTTTGTGGCGTATATGGTTGCGCTTTATAAGTTGAAGTTAGCAGAACCATGTATCATGCGGAACGCTTCAACATTGCACTGGTACTTTGTACCTAGCTGATATCATGATTCTTTTGCCTATGGATCCTGGCGGTGTGAAATAAAAGGGGAGCTTGTAAGATCATGGAGTTTATATGTGTGTAAGATCATGGGGCGCTAGCCTAAGCCATGCCTAATCATGGTGGAAACTTGCAGCATAACCATAGTGAGCATTCTATGAAGCATCTTCAATAAAAACCTATGCAAATAGCAAATAAAAGGATCGCTGAGATGCTCATTGTCTGCTTGCCTTGTCATTTTTATTATGGGATAGCTCTTGTATCATGTGGAAGGGGTACCCCGTTGGCGGTTCTCAATGATACACATGTACTTACAATGACAAGAGCTTACTCATGAATGAAGTTGAGTAGCATGAGGTTCGGTACTCGTAAGTAAGGGGCATGATATTTCAACTTATAACTTGTCAAGCATATCCTCTTAGTTGTGTCACTTTAACCTTAATCACCTAAAGATGCCTATGATAGGGGCAATGAGAGCTGAAAGCTAATAAGTATCATAATTTTTGGGATCTCATTATGAAACTTGAAATCCCTTCTTCCCTCTGTGAAGGGCCTTTCTTTTACTTTTTAGTTGAGTCAGTAAACCTACTCCCTTCTATCTCAGCAAGTATTTTGAGTTGTTGTGTTTCATTCATTCATATGATGATCTATTCAATCATGTTTCTTATGTTCCTTGTTTTGCATATTTCTCTTATCTTATTGTTTACTACTTTGAAAGTTGTCATTGAAAATCAGTTATTTGTGAACTCCAGCAATTTATCAACTATTCTTCGACCAAGAGCTAAGTTTGCCATTACCAATTATGATTTACTTTATGTATCTTTATTGTGTTTCCTTTACTTATTGCAAGTTAAGTTATATAATAGTGAGTTGTATTCTACTATGATATATGTATTGATGAATGTGATGCTTCTTGTCCGTATTCTTTTATCGACTCTTCACTCCATAAATCTGAGGTCATGTTTATTGAGCTTAGTTTCGCTTGGGGACAAGCGAAGTCTAAGCTTGGGGGGAGTTGATACGTCCATTTTGCATCATTATTCTATATCATAATTCACTGTTATTCATTGATATATTTCATATTAAGAGATGATACTTATGTTATTTGATCTGTTTTTTGCATGGTTGATGACTTTTGGAGCATGGATCGCTGCAGTCAGGATTCTGATGGAAAAGGTGCTGTTTGGAGGCAAAATTCGTGAAGATCAGAAAATCCGGGAAAATACACGGAAAATCCTAATTTTCCAGAAGACGAAGACTGCCAGAAGGAGGAGTGGAGATGGGCCACAGGGGGCCCACACCACCCCCTGGCGCGGGCCAGCCTAGGCCACGCCACCAGGTGGTGTGGCCACCCTGGCCCACCTCTGGCTCTCCCTCTGGCGTATATAATCCTCCCGAAACACTAATACTCGGGGATCGACCATAGAAAGATTCCGCTGCCTCTACGGGGTGGAAAACATCGAGAGAGAAAGATCTCTCCGTGACAGATTCTCGGGGAATTCCTTCGGAGAGGGAGATCGTCGCCATCAACACCACCATCAAGCTGGACTTCATCAGGATCATCATCATCATCATCACCATCAGCACCCTCATCACCATCTCCATATTGCTGTAACAATTGGGTTGAATCTTGCATAGTTCTTAGGGGAAACTTCCCCGTGTTGATTACTCTTTGTAGTTGATGCTATTGAGCGAACCATTTAATTATTGTTTATGTTCAGGTTGTTATACATCAGTATTCCATCTCTGATCATGATCCATATGATGTCTTGCGAGTAGTTCGTTTTGTTCTTGAGGACATGGGAGAAGTCATGTTGTTAGTAGTGGAATTGTGTTGAGAAAGATTCAGTGGTTTGATATTTAAGTTGTGGCGTACTTCTTCTAGTGGTGTCATGTGAACGTCGACTATATGACACTTCACCTATATGGGCCTAGGGGAATGCATTGTGTATTTGGCTACTAATCGTAGGGGTTGCCGGAGTGACAGAAACCTGAACCCCCATTAGGAAACCATTGCACAAGGGACGTCAGGGTCTTAGAGTTTAAAGCTGTGGTTAATTTTCTACCTTAATTACTTTCTTGTACTTACGGATGTTTGCAAGGGGTATAATCACAAGTATGTATTAGTCCTAGGAAGGTCGGTACATTAGCACAGGTTCACCCACACAACACTTAGCAAGCTAAAGAACATTAATAAACTATATGAAGCGAAAGCACTTGACAGTCTTCCCGTGTGTCCTCGAGAACGTCTGGTCATCTTAAGTAATACAACCGGCTTGTCCTTTGCTGCATAAAGGATTGGGCCACTTGCTGCATTTATTCCTACTGTCTTTTATTTACTCGTACTTTATTTACTTTCTTTATCAAAAACACCTAAAAATACGTTTGCTAATTATTTGCAGAGAATTCCTGATCCATACCACTAGCCAGCACCTTCTGCTCCTCATTGGGTTCGACACTCTTACTTATCGAAAATACTGCGATACACCCCCTATACTTGTGGGTCATCAGTGTGTTCCTCTCATGAACCACACATGGATCCACCAAGTGTGATTGCATGTTTGTTCTTCTTATAAACCACACATGGATCCACCAGTGTCATTGCATGTCTGTTCTTTTCATGAACCACACCCAGTGTCATTGCATGTCTGTTCCTCTCATAAACCACACATGGATACACCAGTGTCATTGCATGTGTATTCTTCTCATGAACCACAGCCAATGTCATTGCCTGTGTGTTCCTTTCACAAACTACACATGGATCCACCAGTGTCATTGGATGTGTGTTCTTCTCATGAACCACAGCCAGTGTCATTGCATGTGTGTTCCTTTCACAAACTACACATGGATCCACCAGTGCCATTGGATGTGTGTTCCTCTCATGAACCACATCTAGAGTCATTGCATGTGTGTTCTTCTCACAAACCACATAAGGATACACTAGTGTCATTGCATGTCTGCTCTTTCTCATGAACCATAGATAGAGTCATTGAATGTATATTCTTCTCACAAACCACATAAGGATACACCAGTGTCATTGCATGTGTGTTCACCTCATGAACCATAACTAGAGTCATTGCACGTCTGTTCTTATCACAAACCACATTAGGATCCACCGGTGTCATTGGATGTGTGTTCTTCTCATGAACCACACATGGATCCACTAGTGTCATTGCATGTCTGCTCTTTTCATTAACCACAGTTAGAGTCATTGCATGTGTGTTGTTTTCACAAACCACATATGGATCAACCAATGGCATTGCATGTGTGTTCTTTTCACAAATCACATATGGATCCACCCAGTGTGATTGCATGTGTGTTATTTTCACAAACCACATATGGATCCACCAGTGTCATTATATGTCTGCTATTTTCACGAACCACATATGGATCCTAAATAACCTTAGGAGAGCCCTAATTGTTGGGTTCGCAGCATAGAAAACAAAATTTTCCTACGATGGGAACTATACGCCAAGATCTATCTACTAGATACAAGCAACGGGTGGATATACATCCATAGAGAACATACCCACGAAGACAACAAAGCTCTGTTAACGAGATGGAACTCGTGGATGATGTAGTCGTACACTTGTCGATCTCAAGATCGTGATGAAGTCCTTCAGGTCCAGCAGTTCCAGCACCATCAGGTCCAGCACCATGAAGTCCATCACCGCAAAGTAGCGGTGCATCCGTGATCGCACACACGTTCGGTCCACCGAACAACCTCCACCTCCTCGCTCCAGTGATGGAGCGGAAGCAGCAACTCCTTTCCAGATAAAGCCACCGGGAACATGTATCTCGCTAATCCGAGACCATGGGGAATAACTAGAGGGAGAAGAGAACCTTCACGAGGAGGTGGTGCAAGAGGAGAGGAGGACGAGGTGCTCCTTATATAGGGGAGGGGCAGCCCATCGGGGCATGGCTCCGGCAATGGTGGGTGCCCCCACCTCTCCCTCATTCATGTGGGTGGAGCTCCCACTCACATAAACACACACCTCCACTCATGTCCACTCACATGCATTAAATTTCCACCAAATTTAATGCAAACTCTCATTAAATAAAACACTTTTATTTATTTTATTCAGAATTTTTGTTAATTACTTTAATTAACAAACATTCACATAAAACTCCCTGCAACATTTCAATATCACATGCAGAACCAGTTTCAGCAATTTCACCCGAAACAATTCCGGTTTCCATCGAAATGATTCCAGCGCTTTCTTAATCTTTATCTGAAACATATTTTCTCCTAAATGGTGTCGGTATCCCTTAAGTGTGTCACCCTATGGTTCGTGAATAATGCAGACATGATCAAGACCCCTCTCTGATCAATAATAAGCAGCGGGACCTGGAGATCCATACCGATTCCCACATATTCAATGATTACTCTTGTGATCGTGTGAACCTTTAACGTCGTAACTATATCCCTTTGTCTCACGATATATTACATGTCCGAGATTCGATCATCGGCATCCAAATACCTAGTTTGATCTCGTTACCGACATGCACTCTTTTCTCGTTCCCGTGATATAACATTCTAGTGAACACATCACTTGCTTACAAGCTATTTCAATGTGATATCACCGAGAGGGCCTAGAGTATATCTATCCGTCATCGGGATGGACAAATCCCACTCTTGATCCTTGAGCCTCAACATAACACCTTCGTAGCATTGAACCCACCTTTATAGTCACCCTGTTACGGTGTGACGTTTGATGTTATCAAGATACTCTTCCGGTGTTAGCAATTAACATGATCTCATGGTCTAAGGACTAAGATTACTTCGTATGATGTTATAGCAATAAAAACATAATGACTTTGATCATAATGCTATACTTCGGATGAATGTTCATCACATCATTCCACCAATGTTGTGACCTCGTTATTAACAACATCCAATGTCCATGATCAGGAAACCTCGATCATCTTATTAATCATCGAGCTAGTTTATATGAGAGGCATTACTAGGAATATTGTATGTTGTTTATTAAACACACATGTATTAATGTTTCCAATTAATACAATTATAGCATGCAAAATAAACATTTATCATAAACATGGAATAAGATAATAACCACTTTATTATTGCCTCTCAGGCATATTCCCTTCAGTCTCCCACTTGCACTAGAGTCAATAATCTAGTTTGAAAAACTTTGCGTATTCAACACCTATGGCTTTTCTGGTGTTGCATATACGCGATTGCTAGTGGTTAACATAATCTCCGGATCTGAGAGTTTCAGGTCCGTGTGTATTTGCATGTCTTTGCGTCTCTACGCATCACTCATTCTCAAATGAGATGGCATTGTATAAATTTGGTCATTTGGTGAGACCTTTAGTTCATTCGGGTTAAAATATGTTGATATTATTGTCATACAATATATCTTCATAGTATTAGCTGATGACCCACAAGTATAGGGGGTGTATCGCAGTATTTTCGAGGGAAGTGAAACCCAATTTATTGATTCGACACAAGGGGAGACAAAGAATATTTATAAGCCTTAACAACTGAGTTGTCAATTCAGCTGCACCTAGAAACAATCTTGCTCACAGCAGTTTATCAGTAGCAACAGTTTTGTAGTAGGAATAGTAAAGTAGCAACAACAGTAAAGTAAAGACAATAGTAACAATAGGATTCGAGTGTGGTAGGCATAGTGATGGATGGACCGGTGTTGCATGGACAAGACAATTCACATAGCAATCAAAACATAGGGCAACTGCAGATAAATAAGATAAAGCATCCAAGTACTCGATAATCCTAGGCATGTGTTCCATATATAGTCATACGTGCTCGCAATGAGAACTTGCACAACATCTTTTGTCCTGCCAGCCTGTTTGCAGCGGGGCCTCAAGGGAACTACTAGCAATTAAGGTGCTCCTTTTAATAGAGCACCGAAGCAAAGCATTAACACTCCGTGAACACATGTGATTTCTGTCACTTCGGGGCCATTGGTTCCGGACAACAACGTGTGTATACAACTTGCAGATAAGACCATAAACAATACTATCATAATGAATCAATAACATGTTCAGATCTGAAATCATGGCAATCGGGCCCCAGTGACAAGCAAGCACAACAAGTCGCAACAAAGTCATAAAGCACTAATAAAAGATACTAGCCACCATGCCCTAACAATCTGATGCCATTACATGAACGATCTCATCCAATCCATACCATCCCCATGGCCTACAGCGGGGGATTACTCACTCATAGATGCGGGAAACATGGATGGTCTATGGAGAAGCGATGGTGATGATGATGGCGATGATCTCCTCCAATTCCCCGTCCCGGCAGGCTACCAGAACGGAGTTTCTGGTGCTGTTTTGTGGAATCTGGTGTTGGCGGCGGAGCGGAACTCCTTCTGAAAAAATGTCGACCCTCCCTGAGTTTTTAGGTCAGAAGGCAACTTATAGGCGAAGAGGGAGACCGAGGGGGTGTCTGGGGCGGCCAGACCACCCTCTGGCGCGGCCAGGCCCATCCCGCGCGGCCAGGTGGTGTGGCTAGGCCCCAGCCCCTCTCCGTCTCTGGCTCCTGGTGTCCCCGGTAAAAAAGTCACTTTGGCTTTTGTCCCGTCCAATTCTGAGAATATTCATTTTCTGACTTTCTTGGAACCCGAAACAGCAGAAAACAGGCAGCTGGCACTGTGGCTCTTGTTAATAGGTTAGTCCAAGAAATCATATGAAAAGTACTCCAAAGTGTGGACAAAACACAAGAAAGTGGATAAAACCAAGCATGGAACATCAAAAATTATAGATACATTTGCAATGTATCATTAGCCCACTTTGAACCACACCTAGTTTGATAATAAACTACTTAACACAAATGCCCTCCTTTGCTGCTACTATAGCAGTCATATACTTAGCCTTTTGTTGTAGTATCCGTCACAATGTCTCAACTTTGGAACTCATCCAAATCCATCATGGAACATCCTTTCCATTACATTGTGCCACCCATAGTATAAATTGAGATAAATTTAATTTGTATCTTGTGACAAAACTAGTATCAATGTAACACTTTACAATGAACTACCTTTAATTATTTGTCACTTATACATGATATATTCTTAGTTCTTCCAAAGCTCATAAGAATATCTTTACTATCGTACAATGATCATCTTATGAATCATTCTGGTATGTTCTCATAACATTTAGAGCATAGGACATATCTGGATATATACATATCACGGTATAATCGATCAAAATATTCATGTGATTTTACTCACCAAGTGTTGAAACACTTGAATCTTGATACAATCCTTTCCATGCAACAAGAACCTTTCTTGTTGTTTCCATATTATACCCTTTTCAATATCTCATATATGTACATCCGCACAACCATATTAGCGCCTCAATATATCCATATAGACATTGATTGCAAATATTCCGGTTTTGCCCAAGTCTTTCATCGAAATCCTATTTTAATGAAATTCTTAACTTGTGTCAATACAAGATACATCATTTCCAATCAACACCATGTCCTCTACATAATGTATTAGAAATATGTCTCAGCGCTCCCACTTAATTTCTTGCAAATGCAAGCATCTTCATCATCTCCGATGAATTTAAACTCCTTTAACATTTTCATCATGGTGAAGATTCCAACTCCGCTATGCTCACTTCAACTATTGAAGTTTGTATGCCCTTTTAGCACCCTTTGAATTAACAAAACCCTTCGGACTATGTCATGTACACGTCCTAGGTAACCATTCTATTAGAAGAACCTTGTTTTGTTTATTCAACTACCATATACCAAATTATATGTAGTGGTTGCTACATTAATCGATCAAGACTAAATATCACTATGAAAGATCAAATCTTGTCATAGTCAACTCCTTGAACATTGCCGTAAACTTCTTTCCAACATGTGACTATTTCATAGATGCTAAACATCCATGTATATTTCTTTATAGATCCAAACACGACCGATAAGCTTCACGTCTTTCTGGAGGGTCTTCCAAGTTCAAAAACTTGATTTCTCGTGTATGGATACTATCACTGATTCTATGACTTCTAGTCATTTTATGGAGTCAGGGCCCATCATCACTTCTTTGCATGCAGTCAGTTCATCATTGTCAAAACAATAACGACTTTTGTTTCAAATCTTACTATTTGATTCTTACCGTAGGAACTCTAATCTCCAAGATCACACCCTTTGTAATCACGGGATCCATGAGCATTGTGGCTGCCACCGGACACTTTCAGGCGCTATGCTACTTAGCACATATAGCTAAGGTTCAACAACCTTATCAAAGTTCTATTGTCCTCCCACTTAACTTTTCACGAAAAATTCATTCTCAAGAAACTTGACGTTCCAAGCGACAAACTCTTTTGTCCTCGGTGTTATGGACGAATTCCCAACAAAATCATTGGGATAACCTACAAAGACGCGCTTATCTGACTTTGGTTGTAAACATTTTACTTATGCATAGCATACCAAAATTTAAGAAAAGATAGTTCAGGTTTTATCCCAAACCAAAACTCATATGGTGTCATTTCAACGGATCACGATAGTGCTCTTTTCACTGTAAAAGCTGTAGTCTCTAAAGCTTTAATCCTTAAAACATAATGGCAGTTTTATAAATGACACCTTTGATCTTACCATGTTAAACAAGGTTTGATTTGATCTCTTGAACATACCATACTCCTGTGGTTTAGCGAGAAATGCAAATTCATGGAACAATTCCTGAAATCTCAGGTGTTTTGCAAAACCTGTAACTCAAATATCTTCCTTTATGATCAAATCATAAAATCTTTTATTTTCTTGTTACAATGATTTTTCACTTCATCTTGAAAGTCTTTGAACAATTTTCAAATGTTTCATACTTCTTCCTTATTAAAATATATAGATATATTCACTCAAATTTCTGGATAAAGCATATGAAGCAAAAAAGATTCATCGCATATGGCTACACATAATGGACTATATACATCAACATGCATAATATCCAATAAGTTAGTCATCCGTTCCTCTTTGGCCTATGGACGGAGTTTCAATTATCTCGAGGAAAGTTTCAAAAGTGTCAATTGATCCAAATCAAAAGAGTCCAAAAATCGATCAACATGGAGTTTCTTCATGTTTACTTTCCAATATAATTCAAACAGCGATGTCACTTCATAAGTGATCTTCCAATAATTTGTCTTACGACATTTTAGCAATAATGTTTATGGATGTGATTTCTCCAACTAGACTTGTAAAAGTTCATCCATCCTTTATGGAATACGGTAATTATTTGAACAACCATTGTTATCGTAATACCAGAACAAAATAACAATTATTAAAACAAATCTTGAAGGCTAGGTTTGATGACAATGAAAACACAATAACACTTTATTTGTTTTTGATGAACATCATCACTTATTCTCTTGCTAGTTACTTAGGCCATTGCAGTTCATGAATTGTGTTGTTCTGTATGACACTTCACACCAACCAATTCGATATCCAATACCGGTATCCAATACCTCAGAACCACATTGTTCAACAAGCAAGGAATAAAACCATAACATGTATATCTTCTATATACCTAAGTTGGACATCTCCAACCTTTTCTTTTCACCCAAATATTTTATAGATTCTCTTTCAACAATTCCTTTTCTTTTAAAAGAATCTATCAACATCAGTAGTGGTGTCATTCACATGACACATAGTACAAAGAGTATATAGTCAAATACTAATACCTTTGGACTTGCACTTTGAAGTGGATCACCATCATCAAATGTTTGGTGTTCTTTCAAAAATCCATTCTTTAGTAATCTATTAGTGTAGTAAACATTTTACTTACATCTTCTATTCATCCTTATCATGACAACTTTCATGATCAAGCTACTATAGCCTATAAGGAAGAATCGCGAGTATAATGTTAGTTCCCAAAACCTTTTTGGGAGATCCAGATGCCTAGCATCTCCATCCTTCACAAATTCTCCTACAATATGAGAACATGTGTTTTGCTAAATTATACTCTATCGACAACCAAAAACATTGTTTCAGATATTACAATATCTTTCACACATGATGGTTTCTGAAACAATTTTCAGCTCCTAGATAATCTTGATATTAAAACAACTTTTGAATATCAATAATCATGGAGGCAAACATTTAGATACTAACATTGGAATTCTTACTCTTTATTTAATACTACTTATTAAACTTCATGGAGAAAATAGAGTTTGCTGAAAGTTTGCAATAGGACTTCTAAACTTTAAATTGACATTCAAAACAATACGATACCAGTTCGTAAAGTAAATATCCAGAAGTCTATAGTTCTATTATCTCAATTCAAACTAAGCATAAGGTAGTGAACAAATGCCAATGACTACAACAAATTATGCAAATTCACTTCGATTTAGTTTGTGACAAATTGAGTTTGACTAATCCATATTAGAAATGAACTCCCACTAAAAAACGACATCCCTCGTGCCTTTTTGGTGATTACATGAACCAAATCCACTACACCAAGTCCAATCATCACGTGAGTCAGTGTATCTTAGAAGGCAAGCATCAATATGGGAATCATATCAACTATATGACTCATGCTTAACCTTTCGGTCCGTGTTCCGAGGCCATGTCTCTACATGCTAGGCTCGCCAAGTAAGAACCTTAGTACTTGCGTGTGTAAAACTGTCTTACACCCGTTGTATGAAAGCGCGGAGTCGAGTACACCAAATCATCACGTGATGTCTCCAAGAACGATCCATAGAACGGTGCATACTCAAGGAAGAACACATTTTATCTTGATATCTAAATGAGGGATCATCTTACAATGCTACTAAAAGCGCCAAACTAGCAGTATAAGATGTAAACATCTAATGTGCAAAGTGAGATGATATGGTCCATGCATTTAATCTCTATGATTTGCATCGTGGTATGATCTCTATCATTCCTTTGTGTGTAAGGCCAAGGTCTATGGAACTTACATGTTAAGTGTGTTGTAAGAGTATCTACCATACATCTACTTACAACATTACCATATCAATACAATAGCCCAGCAACAATCTAAACTAGACGCCTCTAATTTATCCATTACAAGTTTTACGTGGCTTAGGGCTTTCGAAGATAAAACCGGTCTTACCTATGAACATGGAACCACAACGAGGATAACCAAGTTATTAGCAACTCGTTGTAAATCAGATATTGACTATAGTAGGAGAGACAGACACCCGCCAGCCACTTATGCAAAACTAGATGTATGTTAGTCGTGGAACCGGTCTCATGCATGATGCCATGTAAGGTTGGTCCGGGCCGCTTCATCCCACTATGCCACCAATATGCAAAATACATGAAAGAAGCAATAACATGATCATCATCGCCCACATATAAACATATGTGTACTACCCGTGCAAAGTACCTATGCATAGATCAGGCTCTGATACCACTGTTGGGTTCGCAGCATAGAAAACAAAAAAATTCCTACGATGGGAACTATACGCGAAGATCTATCTACTAGATACAAGAAATGAGCGGATATACATCCATAGAGAACTTACCCTCGAAGACAATAAAGCTTTGTTAACGAGATGGAACTCGTGGATGATGTAGTCATACACTTGCCGATCTCAAGATCGTGATGAAGTCCTCCAGGTCCAGCAGTTCCAGCACCATCAGGTCCAGCACCATCAAGTCCAACACCGCAAAGTAGCACTGCATACGTGCTCGCACACATGTTCGGTCCACCGAACAACCTCCGCCTCCTCGCTCCAGCGATGCAGCGGAAGCAGCAACTCCTTTCCAGATAAAGCCACCGGGAACATGTATCTCGCTAATCCGAGACCATGGGGAATAACTAGAGGGAGAAGAGAACCTTCACGAGGAGGTGGTGCAAGAGGAGAGGAGGACGAGGTTCTCCTTATATAGGGGAGGGGTCAGCCCAAGGGGGCATGGCGCCGGCCATGGTGGGTGCCCCCACCTCTCCCTCATTCATGTGGGTGGAGCTCCCACTCACATAAACACACACCTCCACTCATGTCCACTCACATGCATTAAATTTCCACCAAATTTAATGCAAGCTCTCATTAAATAAAACACTTTTATTTATTTTATTCAGAATTTTTGTTAATTACTTTAATTAACAAACATTCACATAAAACTCCCTGCAACATTTCAATATCACATGCAGAACCAGTTTCAGCAATTTCACCTGAAACAATTCCGGTTTCCAGAAATGATTCCAGCGCTTTCTTAATATTTATCTGAAACATATTTGCTCCTAAATGGTGTCGGTATCCCTTAACTATGTCACCCTATAGTTCGTGAATAATGCAGACATGATCGAGACCCCTCTCTGATCAATAATAAGCAGCGGGACCTGGTGATCCGTACTGACTCCCACATATTCAACGATGACTCTTGTGATCGTGTGAACCTTTAACGTCGTAACTAAATACCTTTGTCTCGCAATATATTACATGTCCAACATTCGATAATCGGCATCCAAATACCTAGTTTGATCTCGTTACCGACGTGCACTCTTTTCTTGTTCCCGTGATATAACATTCTAGTGATCACATCACTTGCTTGCAAGCTATTTCAATGTGATATCACCGAGAGGGCCCAGAGTACATCTATCCATCATGGGGATGGACAAATACCACTCTTGATCCTTGAGCCTCAACATAACACCTTCGTAGCACTGAACCCACCTTTATAGTCATCCTGTTACGGTGTGACGTTTGATGTTATCAAGATACTCTTCCGGTGTTAGCAATTAACATGATCTCATGGTCAAAGGACTAAGATTACATCGTATGATGTTATAGCAATATAAACATAATGACTTTGATCGTAATTCTATACTTCGGATGAATGTTCATCACATCATTCTACCAATGTTGTGACCTCGTTATTAACAACATCCAATGTCCATGATCAGGAAACCTCGATCATCTTATTAATCAACGAGCTAGTTTATATGAGAGGCATTACTAGGAACTTTGTATTTTGTTTATTAAACACACATGTATTAACGTGTCCAATTAATACAATTATAGCATGCAAAATAAACATTTATCATAAACATGGAATAAGATAATAACCACTTTATTATTGCCTCTCGGGCATATTCCCTTCACTAACCTTAGCCCCCCAATGGGTGGCCGTTAGACCGAGTCTTCTAGAAGGCACGCCCTAACAAAGTTGTTCTGCTTAACGATTGTTACATACCATTCGATCGGGGCGCTTGGACGATTGGGATGGTCTTCGTGAGAGCGATCCGCGAGTAGGCTGTCCTGCGGCATGATTGGCCACGCTTGCTCTGGACAAACTGGCAACACCGGGTGCTCCCCTGTTGCGAGTGTCACGACTCACGAGTTCAGGAGAACATATCCCAGTGTCACGTCCCCATTACTTCTCTTCCTCCCCGTACTTATCTTCCTTCCCCTCTAAGCCACTTTTCCCACTTCACTCCCATCCTGTTGTAGCTGCAAGCCGACGGTGCCTCCATCCCAATCCCCTCTCCGGCAGCCACCCCCTCCCCTCTCACCATGGGTTCAAGGGGAGACGGCGAGGAAATGCAGCGTGACGACAGGGATAGTGATTTCGATGTGAGTCGTCTCATCTCTATCTCTATCAGCTATGGCCAGTTATCTATTTTTGAGCTAGATCTAATCTGTTTACTCATGCGCGTATGATGTGTTAGGCCAACTAGACGATGTATGACTCCGACTATCACGGTTTAGCTGATGAAGACAGTCGTCTACTATGTAAACATGGATATGTGCCCGCTAAATTTGTAGCGTTCGAAGGACGAAATGCAGGCAGGAGGTTCTACGGTGTCAAGGACATCGTGCAATGATGCAAGGCAGAAGTTGCGGTGTTGTCAAATAGGTAGATCCAGAGTGGCCCAAATTGATGCAGAAAACGCAAGACAAACTATGGGAAATGACTATTGAGTTGAAAGAATCCGTATTCAGCTCACTTCTTGACAGTGTTGAGATGAAGCTATGGGAACCAGTTGACACGACCAAGCATAAGCGAGATCTCAGGTGGGTGCAAGACAAGGTTAGTAAAGTCGAGTAGGAGAGGGACGCGGCGTTGGCCCTGAAGGCTAAAGCAGAGCAAGAACTAACTCAAGCAAGGAATGATCTTCACCAGGCCAAAGTCCTGCGGTTCACAACTACGAGTATTGACAAGTGCATGAGGAAAAATGAGAGAAACAATTGAAGCTGTGCAAGGAAGATGCTAAAAGGAAGAAGCAGACGATTCGATCCTTGCTCTCACAGGAAGATGCACATCGGGCTAAGATTAGGAAGATCAAGGAGATGTGTGATAACTAGTTCTACTTAGCTTAAACTCCGTGCCTTTTTAAGTTGTAATAGTTGTACTTGTTGACCTAGCGGTCTGAACTATTGGCCCCGGAGTCCTGGGAGAAAAAAAATTGGTCGCCCGTTAATCTGTCTTAACCCTGCATTACTTCTTTTGTCTGACCAATGCCCCTTGGATACTCCGCCCATCGCTTCATCATCCTCGTGTATAAATAGGAGGCGCCACAACGCGTCGCTTTGTCGTCCATCCCCTCGTCCTCTCCAATCTCCACCGCGTCGTTGCTTCGTCGTCCATCCCCTCGCTCCCTCTCCAATCTCCACCGCGCCGCCATGGAGATGCCCTCGCTGAACTTCTACGAGGAAGTGATGTTCGCACACTTCGACATCCTCGCGCCGCTAGCCGCGATGGTGCCCCACGGATGGCGCATCAGCTATGCAGGGGTGCCGGTGGCTATGCTCCCTGGCCGAGCCGAGATGGAGAGCGAAATCGCGGCGCGCCGCCGCCAGATGCCCGCGTGGAAGGGGGCGCTCATCCGGTACGCGGCGGCCAGCCCGTACTGGCCGGCGCTGTTCAAGAAGGAGTGGAAGGCCAAGATTGGCAACCGCAGCATTGACGGGCGCGTGGTGCACCGGGATCTCCGCAACCGAGAAGGGCCAGAGAGGTTCTGGTCCATCCCTGGACGGACAAAGTACACCGTCATCGCCGCCGCTCGCTGCGAAGAGGTGCTCCGTCTCGCGAACAATGCGGAAATCGTGGAGGTTCCGTCCGACGACGACGAGGAAGCCGACGGCTCGGAGGATAGTGGCAGCGAAAGTGAAATTGTTGACTAGTGTTTAAATTAATGTAGGATGTGAAATCACACCTTTGTTTAGAAGAATTTGTGGTTGAATTAATGAAATGGCTCGATTTAGATCTCCGTCTCGATTAATTTGTGGAAAAATTTGTGATTTAGATCAATTTCTACCTCGATTTAGATCTCTGTCCCGGATTGTGAACGTGACCGTGGACCAAAGACCCCCTTTCTACTAGTGTATTCTGACATTGGTGGTTTGTTTAAACGTAATCTACGTGGATTGTGCCGCATGCAAATGGCACAACGAAAATTTATAAAGTGGAAGCACGTACCGTTTACTGGAGATCCAGGAGCTTCGCTAGACGCAGGGGATGCAGGAGCAGGGAGGCGATGAGATAGACGGGCTCAAGATTAGGCTAGAAAGTGGTACCGATTTCCTCCTAATCTGGACATTATCGGTTGCCATTGTTGTTTATGTTGCCATGTTGTTGTTCAACATCTGAAATAAGATGCTGTTTCGTGGAGTGTGACAGCTTAAATAATTTATTTTTGTGCCACTTACATTCTGTCGTATTTGGAGACCTCCTACCCCTCAGCAATCGTGGAACCGGTGCTGTGTGTTTTCAGATAGCAGTGGCACAATCACAATTTCGGATTCAACTACTGACTAGGGCGTTGCCAAACCCTAAGTCGCGGTACATTTTACTCAGAGAACGTGGGTAGATTGTTTCGCCCAGCAAATGCCACACATAGAGCTCCAGAATTTAACAGAATTACATATATAGGTTTAAGTTCAACATATTACTATGCATCTTCATTGCCAGCAGCCTTCTTCCGCAGCCTGGGTGCCAAGCCTTCACGTCCACTGGCTTCTTCATTTCCTGTTTTCTTCCTCTTCCTCGGTGCCAATTTTCTTAGCTTTACATACTCTGCATCGCTGGGACAATGGGCACCGGAATCGTGTCCAGCATCATCATTCCACTCGTTTTTAATTTCTTTGGGCAGCAAAATGACTGACCCGGCAGTCATGTTTCTAACCTTGCAGCGCTTCCTGTCAAAGAAACAAGACTGTTTCATAACTGCCCAATATCTACAGAGTAAATAAAACAAAAATTACAATTCAGCACAAACATGCGAACCCCCAGAGACCTTTGCTTACCAGGAGCTAATTGGGTTCGAGCAACCACCCTGTCCAAGAATAGAAGGGCGACTCCCAGTTGTAGCAGTTTTCACATCCAGTACATCACAATTCAGCTCAAACATGCAAGCCGAAGCATACCTTTTCATCAACCCAATTAGCTGACTATCACACGTTAGAGGAACCATGATGCCACGTTCATCCATGAAGCTGAACTTTGCAGTCTGCTTCGGCCATAATTCATCATGATTACGTAGAGCAGCAACCATACCAGATATAGTGCAGATCTGTGCAGGCGCTTCTTCTATCGTGATACAATGGTGTCCATACCATTTGTCCTTAGAGTCGTACCTGAAGAGGACTACCGTAACCAGGTAAGGGAGGTCCGCGGAGATCCAACTTGACAGAAACTGTGGACACAATATGTTTGTCAGCATTGGGCTAACAAACAATTTGAGGTTCAGTAGCCAGCTAGCAGTTATAATTAGTGCGAATAGCAAAGAGAAGGGTAGCTCACCCACTTGTAGCCAGAACTTCTTTTCCTTGGTAGTAGTATCTACCATCCTTCGAGCTGCTCGGCTCGTAGGTGGCGGAGGAGGGCTAGAGCCTCACAACGGCGGCTACGACATGCGCCATTGGAGCTCGGGATCAGCGACTGGACGCAGAAACTTGGTGCTGGAAGTCAAATGTCCGAAGGGATTGTCCTGCCTGGAGGGTGGATTCCGACGCTGCCGGTGCTAGGGAAAAGGTGGGAATGGATTTCTCAAATTGGTCAACGCATCTAATCTACTTAGCTACTCGATTTGCCTAAGAGGTTGCCGCGTTAGTGCTCGCGTCACACACAGATGACCGACATGAGGGTCCCGACCATCTACTTCACGGGACAGTTTAACGGAATGTTTGAATTTGGCAGGGGTGAGATAAGTTTGCCTCGAAATGGCCCCTCTCAGTAGTTGGCGGCCCAACATTTCGAAACGCAGTAATTTCAGGCAAGTTAGGTACCGCCATGCGCTGACCTGTGAACTTTGGTACCGTAGACGAACATGCCCCTGTCTTTGGCCACCTCTGCCTTCGGCATCCTATAAAAATAGTGACCAGTTAACAAATATGCATTGCGTCGATCCTTAAATTGCTTGCATTCGAGTAAGTTTATTATTGCTACTAAAGATTATGTGCATGATGGAGGTAAAAGATCACCACAATAGGGTTGGCTCAAAACTCTAAGCTGCAGACTATTCCTTGCTTTGTGAAATTGCAACACACCGATACAACACAATTCTAGCTCTTCTGACCATAATTCCAGGCACATTCACCTTATTTGCAAATTTGCATACAACAATAACAATCAATAATGAAAAAGGCAAAAAATAGGTGGACACTGTTTGTCAGATTGGGCGGATGGTCTTCGGTTAGCAGCGTCGGACGAGCCGAGGATGGGCTGGGCGTGACATGGTTTCCCAGAGGGGCTTCGTGTTGAGGTAGAGCGGTGAGGGAGGTGCTGGGGCATGGGGAAAGCAGAGGTGTTTGGACTGCCATCATCGTTGTCTAGGAATGTTAAACTATGTAACGGCTCGATTATGAACTAAGTCTTAATTTACATTCAACGTGTCTTTGACATGCGGGGCTGGTCAACCGACACTTGACAGAAATAACGCGATTGCGGTCCGCGACGCGTCCGGGCAGACGCA
Source organism: Avena insularis (assembly GCA_023614405.1). Classification (NCBI taxonomy): domain Eukaryota; kingdom Viridiplantae; phylum Streptophyta; class Magnoliopsida; order Poales; family Poaceae; genus Avena; species Avena insularis. The sequence continues at coordinate 328,326,836 of CM042692.1, read as the reverse complement.
TCCCCTGTCCAAATTTGGACAAGGAATAGGTTGGCTCGGACATGCCTATCCGTTTGGGGCCAGCTGAAGGGACATGTTTTTCCGGTCTGTTTGTCAGTTTGGACCGTTTCAGACATGCTGTGGTCGAAAGGGACCGGCCGTGGAGATGGCCCAAGCATGCGTGACACGGTTATAAGTGCATTATATCGTACATGCGTGACGAGATTGCACGGTCCTATCAATGGAAAAAGTTCAGGTTATGATGTGTAACAGAGTTACTACGATGATGTGAAGACTATCAAAAAAATATGAAGCTGGCTGTCCAAAAGTTTGATGGAGTTCATTTTGTATACCTAGAAATCAAGAAGAACATCACTCGGTGGCCTAAGAAACCATCCATCATTCTTGAGATCTTAATTAGCTTCTACAGAATGTTCTCATGAAATCCCGGTTTGAGCATATTGGAGAGCTGAAGATCCACATTTTTTTTCTAATTAAGTTTTTTCTGAGTGCACATACGTATGATGGATGGGATCCACAAAGCTTTGGTTGTTGCTGCACTACTAGCCGGTGAGTGGGATCTTTTTGTACAGTCATGATTATTAAATGATTTTGAAGTTTTTATAAGACTGTTAAGATTTGTTGATAGTTGATCTTATTAAATATTAAATTTTGGATCCTATTTTTTTGTAATCATGCAGGTCACATTACTAGGCATGAGACATATTTAAGTGGCTTGGTAAAAAAAGCTAAAGGAAAAATATGATTCAAAGTACAGGTTTATATTATAAATTAGGAGGCGTGTGTGGCACGTGCACGCTTACTAGTGTACTTTTAATATATAATAGATTTTTCTTTGCTTGTGATTTTTCCGGTTCCACCCACTGGGTGATCTTCTGCCCAACAGGTTTGTTCTGTCCGACTAGACCACTTGCGGCCCAACACTTGCACAATTTTTCTCATTTTGTGGTTTTATCCGGCTAGGCACCTTTAGCCGGGGAAAACTATAGCGCACCCACTAGGTGTAATTCCTGAGATTTGAAATAGTTGACGAAGACAAGTGCTTCGAATCTTTATGTTTCTCTCTTTCTTTCTTTTCTCAATATCTCATCCTTACTTCCAACTAAAACCCCTTCGGGTGGACGGGAGAACTTGCATCCCGTCCCGCGCTATCTTACTGGTTTCGTCTGGCTGGACACCTCTAGCCGGGGGAAAACTATAACTCCAGTGGGGGTGTGCGAGCGCACCCACTAGGTGTAGCCCCTGAGATTCAAAGTAGTTGACGAAGACAAGTGCTTTGAATCTTTACTTTTCTCTCTTTCCTCAACATCTCATTTTCCTTCTGACTGAACCCCTTTAGACAGACGGGAGAACCTGCATCCCAGTTGTGCAATCTTACTAGATTTGTCCGGCTGGACACCTCTAGCCGGGGAAAACTATAACTTCAGTGGGGGCGCGGGACTGGACCCACTGGGTGTAGCCCCTAAGATTCGAAGTACCTAACGAAGATAGGTGCTTTGAATCTTATCTTTCTTGCCCTTTTCAACATCCTGAACTTGCTATGCGGCTGAAACCCTTTAGCCGGACGTGGACTCTCGATTCCACTGGGGGCGCGCGAGCGCGACCAGTGGGTGTAGCCCCCCAAGTTTTGGAGAAGTTGACGGAGTCAACAACTTCGAAACATATCTGTCAGTATATTAACATACAGAATACATATTGTCATCCATATGACGGTTTTACTTGTTGAAAAATCAGCCTGTGTATAGCCAGGTACCTAACCATTTTCCTGTGTGTTCTGCTATTTACGTTGTGCACTTGTTGGCTGGTGTGTCGGGTTGCAGTATGCAGCCGAAATCAAGGGTTAGTTGATAGACATTGCACACGGTATTGGGGATCTGGTGACCAGAAGTGTATGAGCTAGCCATTTAGCTAGATTGACTAAACTGGCATATCCTTCACCTTTTTTGTGTGTGAGTACCTCTAGCTTTTTTCTCTTGCTAGCCATACAGTTGGATTGCGGTCTGTAGCTAAGACGAAGAGTGAGATTTTGGTGTTGTGCATAATACTGGGTCGGCTTATGGAAAAGTAGGTCGGGCCAACCGGTGAGCCCCCGGGTTAGGGGTTGACGGAGCCGGAAAAACAAAGAGAAAACAATCTAAAATATCTAGCAAGGAGCCCCCAAGGTTCACTCGGGGTTCCACATATTTCATTCATTCATAGAGTTTTCGGGATACATACACTCCCACTCAAGTAGGTGTAAAACGGGCAGAGCAAGGTCGCATTCCAGGGACGCTCGGTCTCCCTGTCCGACTTGTCCATCTTGTTCTTGCGCGGCTGCTGCGCGTTGATGAGGTAGTAGGAGTTGTTGCGCAATGACCAGATGATTATGAAGGGGCCCTCTCAAGGTGGTGACAGCTTGTGCATGCCCTTCATGTCCTGCACCAACCAGAGCACCAGATCGCCCTCACAAAACACGACGGGCCGGATCGGGCTGGAGTGGTATCGGTGCAGGCTTTGCTAGTACAACACTAATCTTGACAGGGCCTTCTCGTAGGCCTCCTTGAGTAGTTCCACGCTGTCTTCTCGTACCTCTTGGTTTTCTTTCTCCGTGTAGAGGAGCTTGGGGGGCGAATCAAACTCGATGTCCGCCGAGAGTATTGCCTCTGAGCCGTAGACGAGGAAGAACGGGGTGTAGCCGGTTGAGCGGTTGGGAGTGGTGCGTAGGCTCCATAACACGACCGGAAGTTCTTCGATCCAACAGCCGAGCGAATGTTGCAGAGGCTCGATAAACCGTGGCTTGATGCTGACTAGAACTAGGACATTAGACCTCTCCACCTGCCTATTGGACTAGGGATAAGCGACAGATGCCAGGTCCATTTGGATCCCCTTGTTGCAACAAAAGTGAGCATTCCTTCCCTTGGAGAAGTTCGTGTTATTATCTGTGATGGTGTTGTGGGGTACCTGAATCGGATGATGATGTCCTGGAAGAAAGTGACAACAATGGCACCATCCATCTTCCAGATGGGATTGGCCTCAATCCATTTTGTGAACTTGTCTGCTGCAACCAGCAAATGGGTCATGCCCGCACGGCCTTTCTTGAAGGGCCCGACCATGTTGAGGACCCAGACGGTGAATGGCCACGTGATGGGAATTGTCTTGAGTACTCCAGCTGGCATGTGCTTCTACTGGCACCCATTGCACGCCCGGACCATCTGCTCTTCGTCCTCGAGTGCGGTGGGCCAGTAGAAACCATGGTGGAACACCTTGGCAACTATGGCCCTGGATGAGGCGTGGTGGCCGTACTCCCCTTGTGGATGTCCTTCAACAGTTGGTACCCTTCCTCCACATCCACGTAGTGCTAGCAAATGCCACCCATGCTGCGCTTGTACAAATCCTGGTTGATGATGGTGTAGGAGTGCGCCCTTCTCCTGATCTTCCTCGCCGCCACCTCATCCTCCGGATGCTCTCTACTGATGATGTAGCTCATGATGTGCTAGTCCTCGGATGGCAAAGATGACCTCGTGCACCGACTGAACTGTGTCGGGCATCCGTCTAGGTGGGAGACCCAAGCCAGCATCCCCCGAGATTCTTGGGTCAACCGGCGGTGCTGAACTTGATGAGCCGGTAGCGCCCGGGTCTTTTGGGTCGGGTGACACAGACGTTTTTGAACTGGCGGGCGGCTGTGTGCTCATGGAGCCGGCAACCCCCGGGTCTTTCAGTCTGGCACCCCTGGGTTTCCTGCCGAGGCGATAGAGTCAGATTCTGGAGACAGGGTGATGGAGGGCTTGTGCATGTGCTCCAGTGAAACTCGGGGTGAAATTCCTTGCCTAGTGGATCCGACTTGAGCGAGCGAGTTGGATGCTTCATTGATGGCTCGAGGGACGTGGTGGAACTCACACCCCTCGAAACATGCACTGATCTGCTGGATGTAGAACCGGTACAGGGCCATGTTGGCATCTCGGGCGTCCCAGTCTCCGGACACTTGTTGTATCACCAAGTCCAAATCCCCACAGTAGAGGATCCGGTGAATTCCTATTTCTTTGGAAAGCTAGAGGCGATGCGCTAGTTCTTCGTATTCAGCTACATTATTCGAGGCAGTGAAGTGATCTGAGCACATATTCTAGCCGGTATACTTTGGGCGAGGTTAGCGCAATACCGACTCCCAAACCCCCGCGCATCTTTGAGCCGTCGAAGTGCATCTTCCAATGGTATGTGTTGAGGATTGGGGTTGGGTACTGGGTCTTGGCCCAGTCAACCAGGAAATCCACTAGGGCCTGCGACTTGATGGTGATCCTTGGCTCGTACTGGATGGAGTAGGTAGCTAGCTCGATAACCCATTTGGCCACCCAACCAGTAGCGTCTTTGTTGCCGATGATCTCCGAGAGAGGGATGGTACACACCGCATTGATCGGATGCTCTTGGAAATAGTGTTTCAGCTTCTTGCACGCCAGGTACACACCATAGCACATCTTCTGGTAGTGCGGGTAGCTCTTCTTGGAGAGAAATAACACTTCATTCAAATAGTAGATGGGCCTCTGGATCGGCTAGGACTTTCCTTCCTCATGGCGCTCTAGCACCAGGAAAACGCTGACGACCCGACTAATGGTACTATATAGAGCACCATCGTCTCCTTCTCAACCACCATGGCCAATACTAGTGTTGTGGATAGCATGCGCTTGAGGTCATGGGATGCGGCTTCTGCCTACGCGGTCCAGGTGAACTTATTTGCACTACAATAATTCGGACGATCCATGACATTTTTTTCATGACGGTACCTAAAAACATCACCAGATCTGTCACGGTCTAGTTTTTTCGTCGGGAGGGGCTCAAAGGGCCTCCGTACCGGTCATTCATGACGTTTCCTTATTTCTTCATGGTGAAATCATTGCAGATTTCGTCCCTGGCCCTGAAGCCCAGTTAGCCAATTAGTCTCACGTATAATCGTCATGGATATCACCGCGCCGCATGTTTGAATCTATTTTTTCCCCATGACCGTGTCATCTGGGAACTAACCCCACCTGTCAGCGCACTATGAATGGTAGCACTTGACGGAAGCTGGGGGTGGTTTTTTAGCTGGTCCCACATGTCAGTCTGTTTGATCCAAACTTGCATGCAGTGCATGGCTAGTTCACGCGCTAGTTCTGAAAAAAGCATGTTGATCCAAACTTGAAGTGGCAGTTATGCTTCTTCTCTGTCGTCTCCTCATCTCCTTGCAGTGATAGTTCTGCTTTGTATCCCTCATCTCTTCTCCTCGTCTCCCTGTTCTTCTTTCGTCCTCGATCAATAGGAACCATTCCCACACGTAAGCCATGGCCAGCAGCCGGATGAAGAGGAACTTGTCCAATCTCCTGGCTGACCCACTTCGCAAGATCGCCGACTACTTGCTGGAGAAAGAGGAGTACGTCGACTGTCGTGGTGGTGGCACGACAGATGCCATGAATAGGCTAAAGATGGGGCCACTGAGCACTAGAGGAATCCAAGGAGGGATAGTGTGGTGATTCCACACACAGATGTTTGAATGTCTTCTCTATCAATGGTGGTTTACAAGTGCTCCTCGAGCTATTTCTGAGAAGGAGACTAGGTCTCTTACCCCCCACAATTGTGCTCTAGAGTACTACCTTAGACAGAGAAAATGATCGATCCCCTTCTATGGAGGCCCAGGTGCTCCTTATATAGGATAGCCCGGGTTACAAAGTTAGGGCATACACGGAGGCATATTCCCCGAATATGCCCCTTGGTTAAAGCTAGATGCTTATTTATTCGCTTTAATGGCTAGTCCAGAATTTGAACGTAATCCTCTGTGAGCCCCTTTCCTTTTGGCATCACCAGACATGGACTATGTCAGCCAACATTGCCCGCGTCACCTTTGTCGGCGACGCCTCGCTGGTCCTTCCGTTTGCTCGCTTTGCACATGCTATAGCGGGCAGAGGCCACCTTTTGACCAACGGGAGATTCCCTCCTTGTCTTGGAAGCCAAGTGGTGGCCTGGCTGGTGTCCGACTAACTTGGCAGCGAGGGTACCTGCATACATGGTAGACAAACATGGCCGACATATATTTTATGTTGTCCAGATTAACACTAGGCAAACGCCCACCAGGCCAGGTTACTCCGTAAGTCAGCCTTCTATGAGGCGACCCGACTAGCACTTGCTTTGATCATGCCGTACCTCGGCTAACTCGGCCTTTATACCTCGACGTGACCCTACCCGAGGGTATCCCCCCAACATTAGTCCCCGAAGTTGGTGCGGTCTTTGCAACTTCAGTTGTTAAGGCCACAACATGTTCCCCTATCTGAATATGCATTTCTTCAGCCGAGTTATCCCGTAACCTAGACTCTTTACTTTGACGCTCCCTTGGCTCGATCCGAGTTACTTCTCGCTGGCCGGGTTTCTGCCCATGCATCCGGGTTACCTTTCCTTCTCTCTTACGCTACCCCACATCCTACATGGAGGGTAATCATCACTTTGCCTCATTTTAAGGGCCGTGCCAGTTTACTACACCGGTTACTATAGTTATTGTCAGGAATAACTGCCACGCACATCCCGTCGCGGCAGCGCCTCGTTAACTGTATCATAACATCACGTCATGGGATCCCTTGTTCCCTGTGTCCTTTGCTGTGGCATGCGCCAGATTGGTTGATTTAGAGGATACACGGCCACATCATGCAGTTGGGCCGCAACATCTGATCCCACTTTGCGCTTGCGATGCGCGGTTAAATAGGGGGCATGGACGGCCCTTGGGGAAGTTCCCCCACTTCTTTGCGACTATGTGGCCGCCTCCGTTTAAGCTTCTCACCACGGGGCCCTGCACCTCCAGATTCCCCACCTTCGGCTATTATTTCTCTGACTATTTTCTTAAGGACCTTGATTTCACTATGAAAGAGGAGGAGTCCACCGTTGTCGCTCAGGAAGAAGAGGAAGATGGAGCCCCTGAGCGTGGCGGTTGGGCGGGTGCCTTCGTCTTCCAGGATGACCTGGACCAGCTCTACGCGACCCGCCGCATCCCCGCGGGCATCACCTGCCGCCTCACCGCTCAAGAGATAACTCCCTCTCCAAATCCCGGTGAATTCGTTGTCTTTCTCTCCCATTTCCAACTTGGCTTCGGCTTGCCCGTTTCTGATTTCTTTCATGATTGGATTTCTACTTATCAACTCCAACCGCATCATCTCCCTACCAACGCAATCACCTCTCTTTCCTCTTTTGCCTCCGACATAGAGGGGTACACCGGCCTCTAGCCCTCCAAAGAAATTTGGATCGAGTTCTTTGGCCTCCGAAAGAACGTCATTCCGGATCCCCACCTCTTGCCTATGGATAAACGCCTTACTCAGTGCGGTGGAGCCTCCATCTCTCCCTGTAAGAACTCTGCTTTCCCCTGGGTTACCGGCCTCGGATCCAGCAAAGGCTGGGCCTAGGCCTTATTCTATGTATGGAACACTTCGGACATAGACTTGATCCGGATCCTCCCCTTCAAGATGGGTGTCCCGGATACCTCCCTGTGGGAGAGTATCCCGAAACGGCCCACAGCCTTGGCGAACCAGGTTGATCGCCGGATCAAGGAGCTGGCCAAGATGGGGTTGCGGGGCAAGGATGTTATGATCACGTTCGTCCGCAGCCGGGTCTCCCCTCTGCAGAAACGCGCCCACAAGATTTTCTATCTGAGCGGCCCCCTTGACCCCCACCAGACCTCCTCCTTCGAGCTTAATAATTCCGAGGTGTACCACCGGGTCAAGGCCATCTTCAATGTGGAGAAGTAGTTCTCCGAGGCATGGAAGTGGGGGCTTGCGCCCTTCTCCCGAGCCAAGATGCCTCCTAAGGTAGACCCTCTCTTGGTATTTTTTCCGGGTTTTGCGCTATGTAGGATAGCTTCCTAACGTAACCATTAGTACTTATGCTCTCAGCTATTTCTCCAGCAGTCAATTGAGGATGGCAAGGAGATGGCCCTCAAATGGGTGGAGGACCGCGCAGAGCCGAACGAGGAGGAGCCTAACTCGGAGAGGTTTCTGCCCACTCCAGACACTACCAATAGGACCTCTGGTAAGGCCTCTTCTCTAAGGGATTGGCCTGATGACGATGACTCGGATGCTGAGGTTATGGAGGTACTTGATCTGGTGCCTATCTCTTACGCGTTCCCGGTTATGTCCGAATCTTCAGCTAACCCGGCTGGTCAGGTCCTCGAGGTTCCCCCTCTCGCCACGGATGATCCGGCTCCTGCTCCTTCCTAGAAGCGCGCGGCTACCTCGGCCGCAGCTTCGGAGGTGCCACCGCCCAAGAAGAGGCAGAAGAAATCCAGGGTCAAGGCTCCGGCTAAACCCACGGTCAAGAGCACAGTTCGGAGGGAACCCAAACCTCGAGCGCCCCCCACCTCGGACGAGTAATTCGCTTTTCCTTTCCCTTTCACTTTCGAGTTTTTCTGCTTCTGCCTTTGCCTTTCTTTCTCCTTTTGACTTGCTGTTTTTTGGTTCTTTCAGCTCTCCTAGGGTTATTCCCCAGAGTGGCCCCAACATTTCTTCTCTGATCCGGAGCGGCTCTTCTCCTCCCTGCGACAATGATGTTCGCCCGCTGAGTCCTATACAAGAGGACTCCGCGGCTGCGCCATATCACAGCCCACCTCGTCATGAGGAGGGCAACATCGACGTGGGGGCAGTGGAGCGACCGAGGATACGGCGATGCCGGATCTCCCCAGCCCTTTTGTTCTGCCGCAACCCTCCAGTTCCGAGGTGCCAGCTTCATCGGCACCGCCCCAAATAATTCCTTCTTCAGTTTCAGTCTCTCCAACATCATCAGTAGCACCAGTAGCACTAGCAGTACCAGTACCAGTAGTACCAGCATCAGTAGCACCAGCACCTGCAGCACCAACACCTATAGCACCAGCACCAGCACCAACAGCAGCAGCATCAGCCATAGCCAAACCCTCTTTGATGAAGAAGTATTAGTCCGCTGCCTCCGGATCCACTTTGTCCATTAAGGACATTTTTCAGCCAGCCTCCCAAGCTTAGTCCAGCTCTGCAGCCTCGGCTCTTCTTCAGCGGCCTACATCATCCGGCAAAAGCAAGAAAGTCGCCGAGCCAGTTAAGGATTCTGCTTTCGGGTCTCCTGCGGCCCGATCTGAGAGCAGTAAGTAGTTGATCCTGCATACCATTCCTGCTGCTGCTCATTACGCGAAGTGAGAGCCCCATGCCAAGGGCTTGGTGACGATCCATTCTCTCAGCGGTGAAAGCTACAACCCGACGCTTATTGAATATGTCCATAACTAGAACAATGCCGAGTTTATTGACCCGCAAGATGACCTGCCGGAGAAGTTTGGTCCGACGGAGTTTAGAGCTCAAATGAACTCCGCTACCAAGGCTATCTCTCTAGCTGGCCGGATGATGGAAGTAATCCCCTTTTTCTGCTATGCTTCTTTATGCACGCAAATACTCATAGATATATCCACTAGTCCCCGAGCCTTCGAGAGGGTAATTTATTACTCGGTCGGATGCTCCTAGAAAATTTTAGTGTAAGTCCTTAGCATTTTCCAATAACTACACACCTAGAGCCGGGTTAAGTTCCACTTTTCCCGGATCTTGTAGACTTTGAATATCCACACACCTAGAGCCGGGTTAAGTTCCACCTTGGCCCATATATTGTAGACTTCGAATATTCACATACCTAGAGCCAGGTTAAGTTCCACTTGGCCCGGATCTTGTAGACTTCGAATATCCACACAACTAGAGCCGGATTAAGTTCACTTGGCCCGGATCTTGTAGACTTCAAATATCCAGACACCTAGAGTCAGATTAAGTTCCACTTGGCCCGGATCTTGTAGACTTCAAATATCCACACACCTAGAGCCGGGTTAAGTTCCAGTTGGCCTGGATCTTGTAGACTTCGAATATCCACACACCTAGAGCCGGGTTAAGTTCCACTTGGCCTGGATCTTGTAGACCTCGAATTACTTTCTCTTTACCCGCGAACTAACATTGGCTCATTTTTTAGATCACCACCAACCGCCGAACAGCTGAGTTTTAGCACCTGCTGGACTCATACAAGGATCTCCGTGCCGGATATGGCAAGTTGTTGGTTGATCACTAGAAGAAGGGTAACTTTATTTTCTTAAGACCTTTTCCTTCTCGTTCCTTTGAATTACTCGCTATCCGTATTAACTTGTTATCTGAATCACGCAGCTGAGGCTGAGGCGGAAAATGTCATCAGACGCAAGAACTTGGCTGAGATCCAAGGTAACTTGTCTTGTTCCTTTAGCCTTTGCGTGATCTTTCCTTGGCTCGGTAGATATTTATACCTCGATTCTGCTGGGTCAACTCACTACTGTAGTTACACTTGAAGATAACATGCCCATTCCTAACATGATGACACATTTTCTCAAACAAGCAGGCAAGCATCAGGCTGAATTGAAGAAGAAGGATGATGAGATTGCTCAGCTGCACCTCAAGGACACGGAGATTACTCGGCTGAACGCCGAGATCCAAAGGCTGATCTTCACAAATCCGAGCTGGATAAGGCTGATCAGGAGTTTACTGAGGAAAAAGAGTGCATGACGACCGAAATCTCCAAGGACAAAGACTTGCTACAGGAGGCCGACGTAAAGCTTAAGTTGGTGACCTCTGAATGTGAGAGACTCCAGTCCAAGAGCATAGTTGAGCACAATGAGCTGACTCGGATCCTCCACCAGATCACTCGTGAGTTCCTTTTCTTCGTCTGACTTTTATTTATCCGTGTCAAGTGTCTTTACTTACTGATACTTTGTGTTGTGCTCAAAGGAAAATTTCCAGAGAGTGAGTCTGTTGCTTCGAGTGCTATAGCTAGGTCTCGCCAGCAGCAGGGTATTCCCACAGGTCCTGCCGCCGGGTCAATCCCTTATGAGACGGAGGATTTGCTGGTTAGCCTCGCCGCGTGCCTTGAAATTGTGAAGAATTATGGTGCAAACATAATGCCGGAAGCAGTTCGGATGTTCAACGCTATTGGCCTACTAAGCCCACTCCCGAAGGAAGCACTGCTTTTCTGGCAAAGCTCATGGAATGCGAGACCCAAGTTCACCTTTGGTGGGAATCTGCTGCTCGAGCCGGAGCTGATACAACACTAAACTTTGTCTTGTCTTGGTATGAAGAGCTAGATTTGAACATGCTTGAGCGCATGCGCACCTGGTCAAAGTGGTCCAATGGTCCGAGTGCATCGCGCGGTGCAAGGCTCGCGCCAGCAAGCTCATCCAATATGCCTTCTGCCACACTTCGAATGAGGGTCTGAGCTACTTGGATGCATTTGATGATGCCTACGTTTCTGAGGGCGTGGAGGACGAGGAAGGTGAGGACGAGGCCTCCGAACTTGGTGATGATGCCGAAGACCCAGAAGACGAGGAGGCCAATCCCGAAGATGAGGCCGAGGCTAGCGCCCCGCCCATAGATGTCGAAGTACCTCCTCCCTCGACCTATGATTTGGCTTCTGATGCCGCTTCTTGAGCTTGAAAAACACTTAACAGTATTCATCAGATCCTCGGTATGCCGGGTGAAGTTGTACTTAGGCACAATGGTTTGGTTTTGCTACAATTAGTGTCGTTTGCTACTAAGTTCTTAATGTCGGATTAACATGGGTGAAGTCCCCGAGTTTCCTTTTCTTGTTCCCCCAATTTTATGACTTGGCTCGCGTCTACCTTGATTCGGTTTTTTGACTTACGAGTCCGAGGTTCAAAAAATTGACTTAACAATACTTGAAACTTTGAGATTATCTCAAAATAATCCGGTGAAAAATGAATGGAGTAAATACGGGGTTAGTCCAAATAACAAACGTCGGCTCGATTACTTTCCTTAGTCGTTTTTCATGTGCTTTGCGATTCCAAACTTTTTCTCTTGCTTGCCATGAAGCCAATTCTTGTCGGACAACAGCAAAGTCAAAGAGTTGTGTTTTTGGTGCTCACACACTACTAATCTGGCTAAGGTGTAAGCAACTTAAGCCAGCCAACGTATATAAAATACAAAAGCAAGAAAGACAATTATGATGGCAGTTCCCGAGTTTCTGCTAGGAGTGCCGAAATTTTATTTATAAACTCACTGCCGACATACATACTGACATATGAGTAGCTCGGATACATTCACATCATTATCAGGTGTAAAAACTGCGAAATAGTGCTACCTTCCATGGACTCTTAGATTCCTGTCCGGACCTGTCCGCCTTGTTCTTCTCCTGTGGTTGTGCATCAATAAGATAGTAGGAATCATTGTGCAAAGCTTTGCTTACAATTAAAGGTCCTTCCCATGGAGGGGATAACTTATGCATGCCGGCAGTTCGCTGCACCAGTCGGAGTACCAGATCACCTTCCTGGAAGACTTGGGGGTTTAATTTCTGGCTGTGGTAGCGTCAGAGGTTTTGCTGATATATTGCGGATCTAGACAAAGCCAATTCTCTCGCTTCTTCTAGTAGATCAACATCGTTTTTCCGGGCTTCGCGCACTTCGGCTTCTGTGTATTGGGTGACTCTTGGCGAATCATGCTCTATGTCGGCTGGTAGTACAACTTATGCCCCATATACCAGAAAAAATGGCGTATATCCTGTTGATCGATTCGGAGTTGTTCTTAAACTCCATAGTACCGCTGGTAGTTCTTCTATCCAGCGCCCTGCTGATCTTTGAATCCGCTCTATGAGCCAGGGTTTTATCCCAGACAAGACTAGTCCGTTGGATCTTTCCACTTGCCCGTTCGATGCGGGGTGGGCCACAGAGGCAACATCTAGCCGGATCTTCTTCTCTCGGCAGAACCTCGCAAATGCTCCTTCAGCAAAATTTGTGCCATTATCAGTTATGATACTGTGGGGGTAGCCATATCTCAAGATTATGTCCTTGAGGAACATCACTGTTGTTGCCCCATCACATTTCCTGATAGGATTAACTTCAATCCATTTTGTAAACTTGTCCACCATAACCAGGATATGGGTCATTCCTCCCTTTGCCGGCTTAGATGGTCCTACCATATCCAGGTACCACACATCAAATGGCCACGTGATGGGGATAGATTGGAGCTCCGACATTGGCATGTGGGTTTTTGTAGCGTATCTCTGACAGCCATTTCATTTCCTTACCAGATCCTCTGCTTGTTCCAGGGAACTTGGCCAATAAAATCCATGCTGAAAATCTTTTGCCACCAACGCTCTGGAGGATGCGTGATGACCACATTCTCCTTGATGAATATCTCAGAGTATGTCAAGCCCTTCATCCGGGTCAATGCATCACTGCAGCACTGTGGTTACACTTCTTTTGTATAATTCGGTGTTGATCATAGTATATGCCTTTGCTCTTCTCTGGATTTGTCTTGAGAGCACCTCATCATCTAGCAAAGTTCCCTCCTTTAGGAATTCAAATATTGGTTTTGCCCATGTTGGTACGGCTCGGATGGGAAAAAGCTCATCATCAACTTCCATTGATTCCACCGACATTATTCCGGCCGAACTGAGATGAACAGTCCCCGGGTTCCGCGCAACACCCCCCGGGTCTACTCAGGGAGTCCCTGGGTTTACTGAAGTGCTTCCCCAGTCTATTTCCATTGGAGTAGCTTCCGATCCATAGATTGCCAAGATATATATTGACTCAGATTCAGGTGATGGTGTAATAGATGGTTTTCTCAAGTGCTCCAAAGCAATGCCTGGCGGAATTGGCTGCCGGGATGATCCCAGTTTGGATAATACATCATCCGCCTCATTTTCAATACGAGGTACATGATGGAACTCACACCCCTCGAAGAAACCACTTATCTTCTAGACGTAAAATCTGTAGAGTGCCATGTTTGCATCCAGGGCATCCCAATTGCCAGACACTTGCTGCACCACCAAATCCGAATCACGAAAACATAGTATCCGATGTATCCCTACCTCCTTTGCTACTTTGAGTCCATGCACCAGTGCTTCATACTCAGCCACATTATTTGACGCACTAAAATGGATCTGGAGGACATATTTGAATTGGTCCTTTTGGGTGAGGTAAGCACTACCCCAGCCCCAGTCCTTCCTTTAGCTTTGATCTGTCAAAGTGCATTCGCCAGTAATTTGAGTTCGGCAGAGGTGGTTCTTACTGCATCTCAGCCTAATCCACAAAGAAATCCGCCACTGCCTGCGACTTGATCGCATTCCTTCTATCAAATGGTGGTGCATACGGGGCTAACTCAATTGCCCATTTTGCGATTCGGCCGCTAGAATCTTTATTGCCCATAATCTCGGATATGGGTGCTTCACACACCACCTTGATGGGATGCTCCTCAAAGTAATGTTTGAGTTTCTTAGCTGACATATACACGCCATACGCCATTTTCTGATAGTGGGAGTAATTCTGTTTTGAGGCTGATAGTACTTCGCTCAAGTAATACACCGGCCTTTGCACCGACTTTCCTTCCTCTTTGCGTTCCACTATGATTACTGCACTTATGACTCAGTTGGTCGCGGCTATATAGAGCAACATTGGATCCTTAGGTAGTGGTGCAGCTAATATTGGTGCATGGACATCATCTTTTTCAACTCATGGAATGCGCTATCAGCTTGCGGTGTCCATGTAAATTTATCTGCCTTTTTCATTAACTGGTAGAGGGGCAAGGCCTTCTCTCCCAGCCGACTCACAAACCGACTTAACGATGCCAGGAAACCAGTAAACTTTTGCACATCATTAAGGCATTTTGGCAGTTCCATTATCTCTATGTCCCGGATTTTCATCGGATTAGCTTCAATACCTCGGCTGGACACGAGAAAGCCAAGTAATTTTCCAGCCGGCATACCAAAGGTACATTTTTCCAGGTTAAGCTTCATACGGAACCCTCTTAGGTTCGCGAATGTCTGTCAGATATCGTCAAGGAGCGTTTTGCGTTCCTTAGTTTTTATCACCACATCATCCACATAAACTTGCACATTCCGACCTATTTGGTCATATAAACGTTTTTGCATGCATCACTGGTATGTTACTCCCGCATTTCGTAATCCGAATGGCATAGTGCGATAGCAATAAGCCCCATACGGAGGTGATAAACATAGTCTTTATTTGATCGTCCGGATTCAGGGGTATCTGGTGGAAACCAGAATATGCATCTATGAATGACAGTAACTCACACCCCGCAGTTGAATCTATGACCTGATCTATCCTTGGAAGTGGAAATGGATCTTTTGGACACGCCTTGTCCAGGTTCGTGTAATCGATACACATGCGCCAAACCACTTCCACATTCGGATCACCCTTCTTCTTTTCCACCAACACCGGATTAGAAAGACAATCCGGATAAAGTACTTCCATGATAAATCTGGCTACAAGGTCCTAGCTATCTCATCTCCAATTACTTTTCTCCTGTCTTTGGCGAAGCAGTGGAGAGGTTGCTTCACCGTCTTTGCCCCCGGTCTTACATTCAAAGAGTGCTCGGCCAACTCCCTCGGCACACCCTGCAGGTCCTGTGTGGACAAAGCAAAGATATCCCGATTCTCATGGAGGAAGTTGACGAGCTCGCTTTCCTATTTGTCTCCTAACCCGGTACCAATGGTTACGGTGTGCTCTGGAAACTAGTCATCAACAGGTACCTCCTTCGTATCTTTCGTCCCTTGAAATGACACACTGCCATGTGGGTTGGTCAGGGCTGGCATATGCTGCTGCGTGGACTGAGCCAGTGCAGCCACTTCCATGATTTTCCTCTTCTCCTGAGTGTTCACAAGTGACTTAGCCAAGTTAGACCCGGCAGACGCACATTCAATGGAACGCCTGAAGTCTCCAACTATGGTAATCACTCCCCTTGGTCTAGGTAATTTCATCTTCAGGTAACTGATGTGAGTACTTGCCATAAATTTCTTTAGTGTGGGCCTGCCGAGTAACGCATGATATGCGCTTTCCAAGTTTACCACCTCAAACTCCAAGTTCTCCGTCTAGCAATTGTCCCTTGTACCAAATAGCACATCAACCCGGACCTTTCCAATCGGTTCACATGATATACCTGGCACAATGCCATGAAAGGCGGTCCTAGTTGCTTAGAGCATATTCTCTCATATCCCCAAGTTATGCATGGTATCCTTGTACATGATGTTAATGCTACTGGCGTTATCTATCAATACCTTGGAGAATTTTACATTTATGTTTGGCCCAATGAACGTTGGATTCATGACTAGTGCGTAGGTCCCTAGACTCGGCATAAGCTTCGGGTGATCTTTGATGCTCCAAGTGATCTCCTGATCCGACCAAGGCATGTACCTTACCACAACTGGCATTACTGCATTTACCTCCATATGTCGGCGCTGCAAACTCTTTCTGTCAGTCTCTTCCATGGTAAACACACAATAACTCTGATGATGATCCCTATACTCGTGTCTCCCCTCATTGCCATGGTATCCTTGATCTTGTTGTTGGTGGTGGTTTACTTGGTGCACAACATCCCTCCTTTCCTGATTTTCGTACCTCGGTGGAGGCGGAGGCAACATAAGCTATTGTCCGTTCCCCCGGTGAGCAATTGCTGCCGAGGTGCCTCATTCTGTGGTCCATCATGCCGAGGTACATCACGCCGAGGTGCCTGAGCATTCCCCGAACTACCTTGTTCTAACTTCCTCATCCATTCACACTGCCGGGTCGTATGGTTCGCCGGACTATTTGGACTTGGCGTACGGAAGTTGCATGGCTGATCCAGCATAGAGTCAAATGTATACCTCGAACGGTCCTTTCTCTCTTGCCACTATTTCTTTTGCTCCAGGGTCCAGGGCTTCATTCCTTCATTCTTTTGTGGCCACCGTTGGCCTCCAGTTTTCTAACGCTGGTTCACGCCGACATTGGGATGATCTCGGTCCACAGTGGCCACTTGCTGCGAGCTATACCGATAATCCAGACAATCTTCCCTTCTTTTACCTCGGAAATCATTCCTCCTGGATGATCCGGAACCATCTCTATTGTAGTACTCCTTGTTGGACTCGCTCGACATTAACCGGGGTTGCGTTGGGTGTCCGAAGGCATACGAATCTGTGATCCGGATTGTCTCAGCCAATGTAGCTGGCATATCTCGCTGCAACCTCTTCCACAACATACTTCCATACCTACAACCTTGGGCGAACCATGCAATTGCTTGTGATTCGATTACCCCTCACATGAGTTGCGTATGTTGCACTATCGAGTCAGAAACTCTCGGTCAGGCTCATTCGGTCTCTACCCGCATAACGCCAAAGTTTGTGGCCTATTGGGCCTCTTGTAAGTGCTCGAGAAGTTGCTTACAAATAGCTCCTCAAAATCCAGCCAACAATTGATACTCCCTGGTGGCAAGTTGTTTAGCCAAACCCTCGCTGGTCCTTCTAGCATCTGTGGTGCATATCTCATAGCCCATCTCAAGTTTCCTTCGGCTATGTTCACTGTAGTTGCATAGTCAATGAGCCAATCATCTAGCTTTGTACTGCCATCATATGTTTTTGTTCCTCTGGCCAGCTGAAAGTTCAACACTGGTGGTTCCCTCATGATCCGAAGTCCAAAACATGCCGGACCCGGAGGACCTTGCACCTCGATCAGCTTCGTCCTATAGATTCGGTACAGCTTCAATCTCGCGTCATCCGGCTGTAGGTTCCTTTTCCCCAATCTTAATCCAATTACATGGTGCTCCTGTCTAGGGAATCCAGCATCAACCATTGCTGAATAACCATCATTGTACCTTTCTCGATCCGGAGGAGCATTTCGCTGTTGCATCACTTGGCCAGCACTTTTCTCAAGCCGAGGTGCGTATTGTTGCTGCTGCTGCCGAGGTGCATTTTGCCCTGCTCCCGCCCGATCACGCTGTCCGGCATTGCCGTTGGCAACATTCCTTTGACCAGCATTGCCGTTAGCAACGTTCCTTTGACCAGCATTGCCTTGGTTGCGGTTACCTCGGCCAACTTCACCTCGGCTGGTACTGTGGTGATCCTCATCAACTTGCACTGATTTCCATTTTACGGCTCTCACCGAGTCATAGGGGACCATATGTTTATCCTTTCTACCCAAGTTTACTAGTTCCTCTCTCCTTGGGCCCTGACCCGGGGAAGATGCTGCTCCATCGGATTTTGCCGGGTTGTTTCTGGCCGAATGAACCACGTTTGACGCTCCGGGCTGCGCCGGGTTTGCCTTGTTCATTTGCTCATTTTGCTGGCAAGACACCCTCAACAAGTGGTTTACTCTTTCCTGTTGCCTTTCCCGGGCCTCTCCGGTTAAGCCTTCTAACTCGGATGCAGCTGCGTTTGTGGCCTTGAGGTTCTTTGCCGGGGTACTGTACCTCTCTAGCCCTCCTATTACTATAGTAGCTGTCTGACCCGGCCTAAGCTCATACTCCTTGTCAATCTCAGTAATCAGGTTTCTACCTCGGATTTTCACCCCATCTATGCAGTTTGCCTTTGCATATTCCCTCAAAGTGATGTTCAGTGACTGCTACAACTCCGCTACTTTTTTCGCACCAACTAGCATTTTCTACCTAGTTTCCTCTAACTCAGCTTGCGCCTGAGATGGATCTACTACAGGAGCTATTGGCTTTGCTAGGCTATCTATTGCATGCTAGAGTATGTTATCTAGCCTCTCTAGTGGAGGGCACCTAGACCTTGCCTGCTTTGGCGTGACTTCCGGATCCGGTGCCGGGTCCTTGCTTGCTCCCACATCTGGTGTGGCCATCATGACCTCAACCCTGCTAGCGGGGCGAGTGATATGCACAGCGCGAGCTGCGCTGAGAGGTGGTTCGCCTCCCTCGACGACGTGCCACGGATGAACGCAGGACTCGTCCACACCGACATAGACCTTATGCACGCCAAGCTTGATGAAGAGGCCGTTGTGCGGAGGAGGACATCTGCCGAAGCTTCCAGCGTTGTTGCTGACGTAGTCGAGCGCTCCAAAGCGCTGAACCAGGCCAGAGACGACACGCTCGCCGGTGCCGAAGATGTTTCCCGTCCGGACTTTCACCCCTGCTAGTGCCACTAGCCCCACGGTGGGCGCCAACTGTCGTGGTGGTGGCATGGCAGATGCCATGAATAGGCTAAAAATGGGGCCAGTGAGCACTAGAGGAATCCAGGGAGTGATAGTGTGGTGACTCCACACACAGATGTTTGTATATCTTCTCTATCAATGGTGGTTTACAAGTGCTCCTCGAGCTGTTCGTGAGAAGGAGACTAGGTCTCTTACCCCCCACAACTGTGCTCTAGAGTTCTACCTTAGACAGAGAAAATGATCGATCCCCTGCTATGGAGGCCTAGGTGCTCCTTATATAGGGTAGCCCGGGTTATAAAGTTAGAGCATACGCGGAGGCATATTCCCCGAATATGCCCCTTGGTTAAAGCTAGATGCTTATTTATTCGCTTTAACGGCTAGTCCAGACTATGAACGTAATCCTTTGTGAGCCCCTTGCCTTTTGGCGTCACCAGACATGGACTACATCAGCCGACATTGCCCGCGTCACCTTTGTCGGCAACGCCTCGCTGGTCCTTCCCTCTACTCGCTTTGCTCACGGTACAGCGGGCAGTGGCCACCTTTTGACCAACGGGAGATTCCTTCCTTCTCTTGGAAGCCAAGTGGTAGCCCGGCATATATGGTAGACAAACATGGCCGACATATATTTCATGCCGGCCAGATTAACACTAGGAAAATGTCCACCGGGCCGAGTTACTTTGTAAGTCGGCCTGCCTTGATGCGACCCGGCCAGCTATTGCTTTGACCGTGCCGTACCTCGGCTAACTCGGCCTTTATACCCCGGCGTGACCCTACCCGGGGGTATCCCCCAACATTGACACATATGCTTCTTGTCGAGAAGTCTGCACTGATTGGTGCTGCACTTTAAAAGTGCCCAAATTCCATCTTAACAACTGGATCAGATAGATCACAAACTTCTAGACATCGGCAACTTCACCTTCCTCAACCTCGCCACTAGTCATTGCTTCACGACGAATCTAATGGATGTCCATCGCACGTTCACATTCACATCCGATATATATAACATTCATTTATTTGTATTTTCCATTGTAAATATCTTAGTGATGTCCTCTTCTTCCAAAGATTCTACTTCGTCGATGTTTCTCGTGGCATCATCGTGCTTGCTCAGAGGGTGGGCCTGTACAAGATTCGGCTTCTGAACCCAATCACTTATAAGTCTAACACTGAGTTTCAAGCAAAAATACCATCTCATATTCTGCTATCTGTCGTCGTGACGAAGTCCCCAACGATGGTGTTCGTTTGCACAAACTATCCCCAAAATACTGCATGGGCCGATGAGAGCACCCCAACGGGGCAATTCAATGAATTATTTGGAGAAGGAATGTATTCGCCACCACCCGATGTGCTTCTGGTCTGCATGACGACATTCTGAGGGGAAGTATATGCATTACTTGAGAATGGAGACATCATGTCGACCAACATCTAGTTAGAGTAGCGCGAGAGCACTGTCATGATGGCCAAAATAATTTCAGCCCCAGTCTTTGAACAGATACGCGGAACCTACAAATTTTACCTAGTGGAGTCAGATGGTGATCTGCTTCTTGTGTTGAACAGGAATTTCGCCAAAGGTCAACCGGTATTGTACCGAGTGGACACGGAGAACCGCTCTCTCGAGGCCATCGGTGACACTGGAAGTTGTGCCCTCTTTGTTGATTTCCATCGGTCTATCTCCATCGATACCAGGTTGCACCCCATAGTAAAACCTGGTTGCATATACTACACAAATTATATCAGACTGTACAATCATGATGATCAAGCCTGGGAAGAGGAACCAACAATGGTTTTTCATGGCTTAGGTCATCATCAGCTGGAACATACACTGAGGCATGATTTTTTTAAATAATACACTTTTTAAATTAATTTGACAAGTGTTGCACGAATTTAGCATTTTACACATCTAAGTATTTGTTGGCGAGGGTGTCACTGAATGCAACCATTCAGCCTGGGCCACACCGAGTCAGCTCTTGGCTGACATGCCAGCTGCACTCAGCCAGACCATAGCCGATTGGCTCAGTCGGTCAGGGCCTAGCCGACTGGGGCTAGCCCAATCGGCCAGGACGAAGCCAAATGCCCCTTTCGGTCAGGCCCAGGCCGAGTGGACTAATCGGCCAGGCCCTCACCGAGTAGACTAATCGGCTAGGCCTGGACCAAATCCTGCATGATCAATGCATAACCAAAACCTGCATGATCACTGCAAGCCCTAAACGTCTAAATTATTTTTCGGTTCTCGCCAGCCGATTCTCGCTAGCCGATTCCCGCCACGATTTCCCGCTAGCCGATTCCTGCCTCCCGCCACTATCTCCCACCATGTTTTCCCGCCTTTTCCCCTGCCTATTCTTCCTATTGCCTCTATAAATTCAGGCACCAAGATGTTCTCTCTTCACCCAGTTCAGTTGTTCCTCCTATTTATCTCGCATTTCTTCTCCTCTACATCATGAGTGTGCCTTGTTTGGACCCAGAGTATAGGCCTAAGAAGATGAAAGATGCTAGGTTGCCACAAGGGGTGACACACGAGCGTTGTTGGTGCGGCCATCTCGCCAAGGTCAAGGAGTCGATCAATTTCTCCACCTGCATGGCCATGAAGTTTTTCATGTGTCCCAACTACGATGCAAGCCCGCCCCGACAAGCAAGTTCATCGTACGAGAGGCCTCCGGTATGTTCCCAGAGCATGGTTAATATCAACCATTCATGTTATCGTGTGTTCTTTTATTCACTCCATTGATTTGCTTGCAGTCTCCTACTCCACTTTGCAAGTGGTACCATTGGATTGACACGGAGCAGCCAGCCTGGACCATGCAGGAGATTGCAGACAGGAGCCGACGTGCAAGGGAGAGCTTTCTTGATGAGAAAAATGCTGAAAGGATAGCCGCGAACGAGAAGAAGGCTCGAGAGAGAGAAATGAAAGAATTCAGAGTGGAACAAGCTCGAAACCGCGAGCTGAACAGGAAGAGAGGAGAGGAAGAGGAGCGGCAGGAACAGGTGTGCAAGGATGCCCATGAGGCGGAAAGGAAGAGATTAAGGGAAAGGGCTGCCGAGGCACGGGCTACAGAGGAACGTGGGGACAAGACCAGGAAGTACCCGCGCTGGACTCAGGGCAGGTAGATGTATGTATCAGTATCGATTTATCTTCACTTTACTTGTAGTGTCCCGATGTATCTTAATTTAAGTTGTAGTGTCTTGATGTATCTTCAATTCAGTTATAGTGTCATGGTGTATCTTCATTTCAGTTATAGTGTTGTGATGTATCTTAAGCGCGACATTAGTTTATACTTGTTAGTTAATTTCAGAGGCAATGTATCTTAGTTCTTCCCGCCAAAATGCTTCTGGCCAAAATGTTTCCCGCCGAAATGCTTCCCGCCAAAATGTTTCCCACCGAAATGTTTCCCGCCAAAATGTTTCCCGCCAAAATGTTTCCCGCCAAAATGCTTCCCGCCAAAAAAAATTCTGCTCGAATGTTTCCCGCCATTTTTTGTTCATTTACCCTATAAAACCCCCTCCTCACGCAGTTGTTTAAGCATAGCCACCCCGTTTATAGCCAGTATGTTTCCCGGTTTTCCCTACGATCGCAGTTTCAAGACAAACATGTCCGTCGACCTTTTTCATTTGGCTAGGAACTTTACGATAGACAACAATCCAGCCCGATTGGAGGAACTCATTGCTAGTGATTGTCTCCTGACTGAGCTGGGTGAGGGATTGCGTAGAAAAGGGTCGCCGAAGAGGACTCTAGAGGAGATAAGACAAGAGCTACTTCGGATCAATGCTAGGTGGAGCAAGCAAAGATTCTTTAACGAAGAGGTAAGGCAGCAGAAAATCAAGCTCCCTTGGATTTGGATAGAAGAGAGTGAAGACTCTGATGATCTCTTCATGCCGCCGGTCAGTGGTACCAGGGATAGAGCAGAGCATGACAAGGATGAGACCTTGAACATGGTGCAGGCCAAGAAGAGCAATGACAAGCTAGAACAGAGTGAAGATGAAGATGATATATTCATGACGCCTGCCGTTGGGACTAAGTGGGGAGATGAGTGGGACAAAAGGCTGGCCAAGAAGAAGGCATTGTCGAAGGGTAAGGGTGAGGCATCGTCGAAGGGTAAGGGCGAGGCATCATCGGTCAAGGCATCGTTGAAGGGTAAGGGCGAGCCATCATCGGTCAAGGCATCGTCAAAGGGTAAGGGCAAGGCATAGGCCAAGAAGAACTAGAACAATTCTCCCTTGTAGCTCGGGTGTGTATCTTAATTATCTCATTTGTATCCTAATTATGTGTTGTAGTGGTTTGTTAGCGATCTCGACCAAGAAATGAATAACATCGTGAAATGTCTCACACATAGATAGGTGCATGTCTCACATATAGATATGTTCATGTCTCACACATAGATAGACATATGTCTCATAGATAGATAGAGAACTAGTACATATCTGGCTGAGAGAGGTATCAGCGTCGTCGTCTACCTTGACGCCCACGTGGTTGCTCTGGTGGCGTCCAGCCGTATCTAATGGGCGCCCGAATGTTTTGAGGAGGAATCACTTAGCCATGCTCGTCGTACTAAGTCTCTTGTGTGGGGTCTGGGGCAGGAGTCTGAAAAATGTTGATCCAACTGCTCTGTGTCAAGAAGTCCTGAGTGTTGTGCTCCACCTCATGATCACTCATCCACGCAGATCCAGAAAAAGATCCCTGATAGTCGGGCATAGACCCATGCACTCCAAAGACTCCTGCATATGAATACCAAAGTATATAAGAAATTGATATGAAGCTAGCCTCAATATTGTGTAAGACGCATTTCCTGTGGCTACGGCTATGGACGAAAGCCGTAGTTCAGTGCGGGAGAGTGGCCAAAAGGCTCCTGCTGCTAAGGCTGCCACGAAGAACCTCCACCCTGAAAAGGTGGCTGCTGCTGCTGAGGCTCCCACGACAGACCTCCACCCTGAAAAGGTGGCTGCTGCTGCTGCCACCAGTCGAAAGAACTTTGTTGCTGCTACGACGAACCTCCAGCCTGGTCTAGAGGGGGAGGCCTCGGCGTTGCCTATGGTGTAAGTCGTGGATGTGGAGACTGTCATACGGGCGAGGGTGGATGTGGCTGCTGCTGGTGCTGCCTTTGGTGCATCGAGTGACGCGGAGGCCACTGTGGTACCGGCGGGTGAGCAACGTCCGAAGAGCGGGTGCACGTGATAACTCCATGGATACGTCGGAGCTTTTCCTCTAGGCGACTCAGCCAGGTCTGCTGCTCCTGACGTGGTATAAGCACTCTCCGTCTCAAGATCGACTAGCAACTATGCCTGCAATTTGAACCACTAGGGTGAAAATGGAATAGAAACTATGTAACAAGTAGGTGCATTAGATGAAGACAATGTGTTACCGCGTGTTGTCTACTGCCCGTAGTAGACTGACACGGATAACTATCCCAATTAGCCGCGCCTGGCATCGCCTCTAGGTCACTCTACTGCGCGATGCATAGACGTGTGGCGCTCATGTAGCTTCGCAGATAGTGGTTGAACTCTTCCATGTCATACTGGGCATCCGAGTCCCAGACTCGTGTTGTTGTGATGTCCCACTGCTCTACGTATGTCCCAACTATATGGAGCCAGACTATGACGGTCTTGTTGCTTCCCTTCCTTGACAACCTACAATTGGAGAGTGATTGCGATTAGTCAATAAACTAGATAAGTCAATAAACCATATAAGTCAATAAACTTACGTGTGGACGACCGAAGGTACGACACTCTCAGTAGGACGAGGTTCGGCCAACTGGCGAAGGCCGAACTGCCTCATTACTCTCTGTAGGCTCATCTCCTCTACATACATGTCAAAGATGATCTTCGATTTTGTAAGCCAATACACCGCATCTCTGGTACAAAGAGTAGAAATCAGTGTGACGTAGTCCCCATCCTTGCGGAATCTAGCATCGATGGTTGCATCTGTGTAGGGCTCCCACATCACCGAGCTCGCGAGCAGCATGTTAAACTGCTCAGAGAAAGCAGGGTAGCAACCCCTCATCTAAGGATGAGAAAAGCGTCTCTACCAAAGAACACATGTCATTTCTAGTCATATAGTACGTGAACTAATTAAAACTTTGCGCATACCTTGCGACGTGTCCAAACTGTACTGAAAGTCAGTAAGTCGATCACGGTCTACGTCGAACAGTCCTGTCGGAGGGTCACCCAATCCATGCGATGGGTATGCCGTCTCAACAACTACGCCCGGTCGTCCAATAGGAATCCGCCGAGGACCAAAGCTGCAACAGTAATGGGCATCCAGGCAAGCCCGACCTAGGAGCTTTACGCTGGCAACCACTGCACATACCTCTGTACGTAGCTGACAAGACCACAGAACCCAAACTCCTTTGTGTAATCATGTCGGTGCTTGTTGCATTAGCAATCTCCAATGCAATAGGCATGTAGCAAGCGGTGATAGTTGTGACATGGTTCTCGGTGAATATCAGCTTCCCGAGAAGCCAAACTAAGTATGCCTCCAAGCACCGAGTGATCTGTGGCTCAGTCAACTGAATCTCTAGATAGCCTAACCTTTGGATCTGCATTAATGCAAAGATAGTTTAGTACCAAAAAGCATAGAATGATGTGATACATAAAGATAATTGGACTAACAAGTTAGCGAACACACCTGAAATCCTAGTAACCAGTCGAACTTGGGCCCGTGATCATCGTGCTCAAATGGACCAGATATAGCACTAATACCCTCGAAACGTTGGGCAATATTGCCTTGCCAACTGGCTGGTGCATCCAGCGGCCCAATGGGCTGGCCTGCCAAAGGAAGTCCCAATAGGTATGACACATCCTGGAGAGTAGGAGCCATTTCTCCCCAACAAAAGTGAAAAGTGTGTGTCTCGGGCCTCCAACGGTTAACCAAGCATCTGAGCAATGACTGGTCATATAATAGACATGTAGAGTCTCCAGTGTCCTCAACCAAACAAGCGAAAGATAAAAGCTAAACCCACTTCAACCTGCATATCGAAATGGCATGAAAAAAGACTTAGTGCATCCAATCATAATTGTTGTAATGCATGATTACAATAAAATCGTACCTAGGAACCCAGCCCGGGTGTATCCTCTAGTTTACGTTGGGAGTGCAAGTGACCAAGGGCTCGAGGGAGTTAGGCTCATCCTCCAAGATTCTAGCACGATGTTTCTTCTCATCACTGAGCAAACTGTATCTTCTCACCATTTCTGCAAATATTACAAACTAAAACATAGTTCATCACATATTAAAACACAGTTCATCACATATTACAAATTAATACATAGTTCCTCACAAATTAAAACATAGTTCATCACATATTACAAATTAATACATACTTCCTCACAAATTAATGCATAGTTCCTCACAAATTAAAACATAGTTCATCATATATTACAAATTAAGACATAGTTCCTCACATATTACAAATTAAAACATAGTTCCTCACATATGACGCATGGAACATAGTTCATCAAAACCTAAGTTCGGCTGCGTCCTCTACCACTTCGAGCCCGGGTACCATGGCCTCGCGTAGGTACTACGCCTGTACCGAACTTGGGGCAACACCTTTCCCTATGGCCAAAATCATTGCATAGAAAACACTGTCGCGTTGGGCCTCCATCTTCTGATTCAGCCATGTCATCCCGGATGCGCCTACACAAGCGTCTTCCACTACCTGTTCGCATTAGAGCAGGGTGGGGGATGTACTGCCTTTCACAAGGGTTTACCTTGTTGAAATTACCCACTACTCGAAATCCTAACATCTCACCGGTCCAGGTATTGATCACAGATTCTTTTAGGTAGTACGAAGACACGAAAGAGATTGCGTCCAACCCCAGCTGCCCACACGCAACAAGCACATGCGAGCAAGGGAGATGAAACAATTTTGGTTTGTTGCATGTGCACTCACAGGTTGGCCATTGCTCATTTCCAATCTTCACCTCATGTGTCCTTAGCTAATTACCACACCCAAACTTATCGGTAGGTAACCACACCTCAAACCTTCTCTCTGCATTACCGGTGCCCACGACAGTGTGTGTCCGAGCTTTTGCCATCTTTTTATCCATGTAGTCCATAATTTTTTCATAGAAGCGTGTGTTCAGATTGTTTAATATATGCAATTGAGCTCTTTGTCGTCTGTCTCTGAAATATTTGATCGTGCCATACAAAATACCCTCAATAATGGCTGTAAGTGGTAGAGCCCTGCCACCTCTAAGGACAAAGTTATATGACTCGGATAGGTTTGTAGTCATGACACCATACCTAGCTCCATGGGTGTCGTGTAGCAAAGACCACCTCTCCAAAGGCTCGTGCTCTATCCACTGTTGAATTTTTTTAATCTGTCTCCTGAGCCTTCTCCTAGTACCAGGCGGATCAAATCCAGGCAAGTCACAAAGCCCAGATGTGCTTCTCCAGTAGCAGTCTGGGCAGCAGCTATAGCTGCAGTTTGGGCCGCTTTCCTTGCCCTGACATGTTTCTGATTGAAGTTATCGAGATGTGCACGTATGAAATCATACTTCCATTCTTGGTTCTGCTTGCACAGTTTTTTGAAAAGATTCATTAGATTCTTGTTCCTGAACTGTGAGAAAAATTAGCTCCCAAATGGCGCATGCACCAACGGCTCTACATGTCGAGCCAAGGTGTTTGTTCTTCAGGCCCAGGCTGTGTCAAACGTTTAACCGCATTTAGTATATCTGCATGCCTATCACGAATGATGCACACATTGGGCTTATCTTTCACAACTGCTATCTTGACCTGCCTGAAGAACCATGTCCAGCTTTCACTGTTTTCTCCCTCAACATAAGCAAAGGCGAGTGGGACAATTCGATTGTTGCCGTCTTGACCAATGCCGGTAAGGATATGACCCTTATACTTGCCAGTGAGGAACATGTAGTCCACACATATAACTGGTCGGCAATAAGTGAAAGCTTGGATGCACACAGAGAAAGAGAAGAACAGTCAATGAAGAACCTTTACGGATGGATCCTCTGGTATCACATAGTGTTGGATGTCGACATAGGTGCCTGGGTTCCTTGCCTGCAGTGTAAGGAGTTGTCTCACTACAGAGTCATACGCATCTCTGAAAGAACCAAACCTATCCTGAAGTGCCCTTTGCTTTGCCCTCCAAGCCTTGCCGTATGAAATGTTGTAATTAAACCCGACCCTTACTTTATTTATTATAGCCTTCACTTCCACCGCTTTGCTCTCCACTGTCTCCGTGTAAAACAACCGAGCCAGAAGCATGGATGAGAGGTTACGATGATCTGTAGGGATAGATGAAAGCTGACAAGTGTGCATCACCATGTCGCTCACCAACCAACTTGTGTCATATTTAGGAAGATATCAATGCACCCTAGCTGGACAATTTATATCCACGCATTCTATTGTCAAGTATCTCTTATTTGACACGGTTGTGCTAAGAACCCTCTGTGTAGACAATGCCCAAGCAATGACTGCATCTTGCAAATGTTTCTTGTCTAGATATCGAGCGCCCTGTGCAATTTTATTTTTGTGATATTCCCACGCAGAATCATGACGGTCGTTAACAGTCATGACATCGGAGATGTCTTGATTCCAGGATGCAGGAATCGGCACGTCCTCTCCGTTGCCTTCTTCATCGGAACTATCTGAATCATCAGAATCACCACTTTCACCATCCATGTAATCCTCATCCTCCATCAAGTCCTACATGTGCCTACCTTCCTCGTCCCCATCTACCTCTCCACTATCGTATCATCCACCTACATCCTGACTCCTCTGCCCTAGTTCATAACCACCACCACCTCCTCCTATCTGACTGCTCTGATCTGATTCATAACCACCACCTCTAGCATTGGACATAGAGTACTTCCTGCCACTAGATTCAACACTATAGCCAGGACCGTGTCCACCTTCCAATGCTTGCGGATTGATCACCTTCACGACAGGAAGCACTAGTGCAATAGGGTGTAGGTTCCTGTCCTGGCAACCTTTTAACCACTTAAACCAATCTCTGTTATGATATAAATCCTACAAAATCCAGAAAATGTTCTTGGTAGACTTTGTCCACATTGCTTGGACACTAACGGTGTATGTTTTGAGATTATATCCTAAATAGTCCGTCAACCATTCCTTCAGCTGATTAACACTCCAGGTTTGAGGGGCAGTCAAATCCAACTCTGTAAAATGAAACTCACGCAAATCCGATCCACACTCATAGTATTGGATATTACCAGGACCGTAGTAAAACACGAACTTCACTATATTCGACATCTTTGCTGACATAAAAAAATCAATCTAAATAATTAAATATCGATAGTCCGTAAATACATGTACAACTATTGATGACCCACAAGTATAGGGGGTGTACCGTAGTATTTTAGAGGGAAGTGAAACCGAATTTATTGATTCGACACAAAGGTAGTCAAAGAATATTTATAAGCCTTAATAGCTGAGTTGTCAATTCAGCTGCACCTGGAAACAATCTTGCTCACAGCAGTTTATCAGTAGCAACAGTTTTGTAATAGCAATAGCAAAGTAATAGCAGTAGTAAAATTAAAGACAGTAGTAACAATTGCAGTAAACAGTAGGATTAAAGCGCGGTAGGCATAGGGATGGATGAACGGGTGTTGCATAGACAAGACAATTCATATAGAAATCAAGACATAGGGCATTTGCAGATAACTAAAATAAAGCATCCAAATACTAAATAATCATATGCATATGTTCCATATATTGTCATACGTGCTCGCAATGAGAACTTACACAACATCTTTTGTCCTGCCAGCCCGTTTGCAGCGGGGCATCAAGGGAACTACTGATAATTAAGGTCATCCTTTTAATAGAGCATCGGAGAAAAGCATTAACACTCCGTGAACACATGTGATCCTCACATCAAAGCCATCCCCTCCGGTTATCCCGATTACTGTCACTTCGGGGCCTTTGGTTCCGGACAACAATATGTGTATACAACTTGCAGGTAAGATCATAATGAATCAATAACATGTTCAGATTTGAAATCATGGCACTTGGGCCCTAGTGACAAGCATTAAGCATAACAAGTTGCAACAAAGTCAAAAAGCACTAATAATAGATACTAGGCACCATGCCCTAACAATCTGATGCCATTACATGAACGATCTCATCCAATCCCTACCATCCCCATAGCATACAGCGGGGGATTACTCACTCATGTATGGGGGAATCATGGATGGTTGATGGATAAGTGATGGTGATAATGACGGTGATGATCTCCTCCAATTCCCCGTCCCGGCAGGATGCCAGAAACGGGGTTTCTGGTTCTAAATTGCGGAATTTGGTGGTGGCGGCATAGCGGAACTCTATCTGGAACCCCCCTTGGTTTTTAGGTCAAGAGGCATCTTATAGGTGAAGAGGGAGGCCGAGGGGGTGACCGAGGCAGCCACACAACCCCCAGGCGCGGCCTTGCCTGGCCCGCGTGGCCAGGTGGTGTGGGCCCCTCGTGGCCCTCCTCCATCTCGTCTTATGGATCCGTGAATCATCTGGTGAAATAGGATTTTTGGCATCTTTTCTAGGATTTTTCAAGATAGTTGATTTTCTACACAAAAACTAGACACCAAGGTAATTTTGCTGAAAACAGCGTCAATCTGTGTTAGTTCTATCCAAATCAGACAAGTTTAGAGGAGAAACAATAGCAAAAGTGTTCGAGAAAGTAGATACATTTTAGACGTATCAACTCCCCCCAAGCTTAGCTCATTGCTTGTCCTCAAGCAATTCAGTTGAAAACTAAGTGCGATAAAAGAAACTTTCACGAACACATTTGCTTCATAAGATGTATATATTCTCAGCATATGATCAAGTACTTAGACAACTCATAATAAGGGGTATGCAAATAAATAAGGATACCCAATAGTCATTGTAAGCTATGAAGAGATTCCAACTCAAAAATAATAAGTAGCATGAAGCATAAACATAAGCCACATTGCAATGCTCACGAAAAGGTATGATAGAGTGGTATCTCGCTTGCCTTTGATTGTAGAGCAAACATAAATGCCGAGGCACCTCTGAATCAAGTGAAGACTAGAAGTAAACATATCAGAGATACAAGCATCAAAGTCACGACACAATTAACCAAGTTTTGAAACAAGCATATTACACTAAGAATGACAACTATGCTCTCAAGAAAGTGCTCATAGAATGTGTGGAGACTCAACAAGGAAGTGAAAATGTTTTGAACAGTTTGAAAAGCTTCCAAATGATGAAAGTATGGTACTCATTAGCTTTGAGCTCTCATTACCCCTATCATAAGCATCTTTAAATGATTAAGGTTAAAGTGACACAACTAAGAGGATATGCTTGACAAGTTATAAGTTGAAATCTCATGCCCCTTGCTTACGGGTATCGAACCTCATGCTACTCAACTTCAGTCACAAGTAATCTCTTGTCATTGTAAGTACATATGTATCATAGAGAACCGCCAACGGGGTACCCCTTGCCCCATGACACATGAGCTATCCCAATCAAAATGATAAGGCAACAGACAATGAACATCTTAGCAATCTTTTTATTTGCTTTTTGCATAGGTATTTATTGAGGATTCTTCATAGAATGCTCATTATGGTTATGCTGCAAGTTTCCACCATGATTAGGCATGGCTTAGGCTAGCGGCCCAAGCGTTTCTCTAACACACATACAAACTCCATGATATTACAAGTTCCCCTTTTATTTCACACCACCAGGATCCATAAGAAAAAGAATCATGATATCAACGGAATAATAAGTGCAATGTTGAAAGCGTTTCCCATGATACATGGTTCTGCTAACTTCAACTTATAAAGCGCAAGCATATACGCAACAAAGATGGGCACAATGGTTCAAGATTATTAAGTGCAAGAAAGTAAAGTGTGCCATCAAGTTCGTGAGAGATTTACTAACTAATTTTCTCATAACAAGAAAACATTTTATTCGGAAGAAAACAAGGCATACTAAATATGCATGGAATAGCAAATGATGCTAATAGGTAGGTATGGTGGACACTTTAGGCAATATTGGTTTGGGAGTTGGAAACACGAGTAGAGCTCATACTCAGTGCAAGTGAAGGTCGGCAATATAAAGGGAGGAACAAACGAGGAGCAATAACTGTCATAATCATGCTTGCAACAAAACAGGACTAATTATGGCATGAAAGTGATTCAAGGATCCTGAGGCAAAATAATTCATTGAGGATTAACTGATTTTTTCAGTCTTATGCATGCGTGAGCATGTGCCAAGTCATTCAAGTGAAACATTCAGAGGAAGATACCACAGTTTCATACCAAGTTATGAATAGAACAATGCAAACAAACATTCATATGACATGATACAAACCATTAGCAAGCTGGAGCTAATCATAAGAAAGCAAGAACTACTAAGCATCCATAAATAACATACACCTTACATGAACAAACTAAGAACACCCACAATGATGAGTATATGTACAAAAATGAAAACAAATAGAGTTCGTTACCAGCCTCTTACCACACCTCAAGTTGTCATTAATCCTCATTATTTCCCTTCACTTGTGTGGCTTGAATAATAACATGAAACCCAACTCCACTAAGGACTGCTGAACCCTGCAACGAACTTCACAAAACCAAATAAGAACAACAATATTTTTGGGTTTTCGATTTTTAAAGGCAAGAACGAAAAGGAAAAACAAGCAAAGCGAAATCTTTTTGGGTTTTTCGAATAGATAAGACGAAGCTAAAAGAAAGAGGCAAACCAAAGCAACAAGAAAAAGAAGCAAGCAAAGATAAATAGCGAAAATATATTTTGATCTTTTTGTGTTTTGGAAAGGAGAAATAAAGCAAGAACAAAAACTAAAAAGAAAACAAAACATGCATATACAAAGTACCGACTGAACATGATAAGTAGATGAGTGTGATGTCGGTGTACCTCCCCCCAAGCTTAGGATTTTGGCCTAAGTGGGTATCAACCCCAACGCGAGTAGGAACTCCAAGCTGGCGGGTCATCGTATGAATGATCATAGTTAGGACCTTGTGTAGAAGAAGAAGCTTCCCAATCATAGGTAGGATGCTGGTACGAAGACTCCCCCTCATTCGAGGGCTGGACCGAATCATCTGTAACCTCCCTTCTAGTATCCTGCTCTTGCTGGGAGAGCTCCCCCAGATATGTATCAAGCTCTTCCTTAGTGAGTGCCCATCCTTCCCTGGTATCAAGGTTAAATAAAACAGGCGCAGGCAAAAGAACAACACGCTCAGACTTACCCCTTCTCCAACCAGCTTTGAGGAAGGTTATTTCATAGGATAAATCACTCAAATTAGCCCAAGAAGAAACGAATTTATGTTGAATCATGGAATTAAGGTGAAGCCTCTCTATGGGAAACTGTAGGTCTAAATGATGAGGCACTACACCATGCAAAGCTAGTAAACGAGAGGCGGTGAGGCCTCCACAAATTCCACCTTTCTCGCGGTTAGCATCAAGACGGAAAGCTATCAAGGCACCCAAATTATAAGTCATATCTTGTTTTAAGGCAGCTGAGATGAAAGCTAGATCATATGAGGATAATTTATTAGCAGTTTTCCTAGAGAGGACACACTTGGCAATAAAGTAAGAAAAGTACCGAATAGACGGGAGATGAATATTATGAATTTTACCACTCTCCTTTGAGAAGCTGCTCCCTTGGCAAATTTCCGCGTACAAGTCCATGAGTGGTGTAGGTCGCTCTCTAATTCTTCCACACGAACCCCACTGTGGTACTTTAATAGCTGCACAAAAGTCATCAAAAGGGAGATCGACAGCTACATTGTAAATTTTGTAGTGGACCATGGGGTTAGGCAAGGAGTAACTAAACCGGAAATCCTGCACCACAGACATAGTTAGTTTCACATATTGGGTAGGTTCGTCTCCCACAAAATGCTCCAATCCTGCATTAGTAATGAAAGTGTGGAAATCTTGAGAAATGCCTGTAGCCCTCATGAATTTGGGGCATGGATAGGCAGAGGGAACGACTTCCTCCTCACGGTGAACCTTCATAACTGCAGGCACCCTCAATTCATGTTGGTTGAGTTGGTGTTCATTTATCTTCTATTATGAAATTTAAACATCCATTATACAAGTGATTGCAAAGTGAATACATAATGAAGGGAACTACTCATAGGGACTTGTAAGAAGCCTAAACATGCATCAAAACAATTTCTCTAAGCATTGAACAAGCTCACAAGCTCACATAACCTGTCACCTACAGTAGCAAATACTCAAGATATAGTCCACTAAACACAAATCTACTTGGGCAAGGGGAGGAGTCACATACCTGAGAACAAATGCTCCAAATTTCAGCAGCAAAGATGGGCTGAGCAAGGAGATCAAAAAATCACGAGCAAGAACAGCAAGAACACGAGTTTGAGCAATGAACTTGTGTTTTCTCGGGAGAGAGAAAGAAGTGGCAAGTGAGAGAGTGAGTGGAGGTCTAGGGTGGCCCACACCATGGCTAGGCGCGCCCCTGGTGTGGCCGCGCCACCAGGTAGTGTGCCTGCCTGGTGGGCCCCCCTGAGTTACTCCAGGCACTTCTCTGCCCCTTTTTTCATGTAAAAATTTAATATGAATTTTCTAGAATTTTTCGAGACACTATTTTTGAGCAATTTTTAGGTATAGATGAATGATTTTCTAACAGAAAGATGACTTTGGAATGATGCCAAAACAAAACAAAACTAAAACTTCAGAAGTTCTAAGACACTTTAATATGCAAGCAACTAGCAAAAGAAAAGTAGACTAAGTGAAAACAAAAACTAAAATGGATAAAATAAAAGTAAGCGAAGATAATCATGGTGAAAACTTTGTTTTGTTCATTAAAATCCCTTTGTTAACAAGGTTGATCATGTCTTGTTACCAAAACAATTTTATATGAAACAAAACTTTGTATTTCACTAAATGATTATGTTACCTCAAACTTGATAGCAATGGTCCCAATCATAATAGTTTCATATTTTCTCGTGGTATGGGACAATATATTTCTCCCACTTGGATGCCCTCAACATGTTCAATTGAATTTAAGCCATAAGTCATATCAATCTTCTTGGGGAAATATATCAACCTTCCCTTGATTATAATTAATAACAGCTTCTGCAGTATTAAGAAAAGGTCTCCCAAGAATAATAGATATATTATCATTTTCAGGCATTTCAAGCACAACAAAGTCAGTTAATATCAAGCAATTATGAGCCACTTGAACAGGAACATCCTCACATATACCAACATGAATAGTAGTAGATTTATCAGCCATTTGCAAAGATATATCAGTTGGTATTAATTTATCCAATTGAAGTCTCTTATAGAGAGAGAAAGGCATAACACTAACTCCTGCTCCCAAATCACACAAAGAAGTTCAAACATAGCTATTTTTAATCGAACATGGAATAGTTGGAATCCTTGGGTCTCCAAGTTTCTTTGGAACTTTTCCATTAAAGGAATAATTAGCAAGCAAAGTAGAAATTTCCTCATTGGGGATCTTCCTTTTATTAGAGACAATATCCTTCATATACTTTGAGTAAGGAGGCAATTTAATAGCATCAGTCAAAGGTATTTGCAAAAATAAAGGTTTCATCCACTCAAAAAACTTATTATAGTGTTCGTCTTCCTTTGACTTGTGTTTCTTATCAGGGAAAGGCATAGGTTTTTGGACCCAAGGCTCTCTTTCACTACCATGTTCTTAGCAACAAAATCTTCTTTGGTGTATTTAGTATTCTTAGTGTGTCTTCCCGGTTCTTCTTCAACTTTTTCTTTATCAGGAGCATCATTTTCCTCATTACCATTTTCAGTTTCAGCATCAGAGACAGATATACTATTATGATCTTTAGCAGGTTCAGAAGACTCTACAATAGTTTTATGTTTCTTTTTCCATTTCTTAGGATAAGTGCCACTATTTTCAATTTGTTGAGAATCTTGCTCAATTCTTTTAGGATGCCACTCAGGATATAGAGGATCCTGGGTGGCAACACCACTTCTAGTTCTAATTTCATAAGCTTGTTTTTCCTTAGAAGCATTAACTAGCAAATCTTTTTGTACCTTAATAAGCTGATCAATTTGAGTTTGAACCATTTGGAAATGTTTAACAAGCATTTTAACATCATTAGATATTCTTTCCACACTATCCTTCAACTCAATAATAGCTCTAGAGTTCTCCATTAGATGTTTTTGCACCCTTTTATTAAAATTATCTTGCTTAATAATAAAAACATAAAATTCTTCCAAGCATTGATCGGGAGGTTTAGAGTAAGGAATATCACCTTCATCAAAATGTTGGAGAGAGTGTACCTCAATAGTGGATGAGTGGGAGATTGGCTTACATAGTTCTTCTATAGGATGTAAATTCTTCACATCTTCAGATTTAATACCCTTCTCCGTAAGATATTTCTTAACTTGCTTCCTCACATCATCATTTAGTTCAATAACCCCCCTCTTCTTTGATGTTGGTGTCGGCGCAGGCACAGTTAACTCAGGTGTAGCTGTCTCAGGTGTAGTTGGTTCAGGTGGAGTCCATTCATCATCATTCTTGCTTATTTTAGCCATTAATTCCTCGGCTTCTTTGGGAGTTCTATTCCTGAAAACACAATTAGCACAACTATCCAGGTATGTCCTAGATTCTTCAGTTAGTCCATTATAATATATATAAAGAAGCTCATTCTTAGGTAATGGACACCCAGCATGTGCATGAATCAAAGCACAAAACCTTGCCCATGATTCAGGTAATATCTCTTTTTCTCCCTATTTAAAATCAAAAAGTTCCTGCAAAATGGCATGTCTAGCACTAGGAGGGAAATATTTCTAAAGGAAGGTACTAATCAAGCAATCAGGGCTATCAATAGATCCAGGAGGTAAATTATTAAACCAAATTTTAGCTTCTCCTTTTAGTGAAAAAGGGAAAATTTTAGCAACAAAGTTGGTGCGCATCTTAATATCATCAGAAAATAAGCCACTCATGGTAGAAAGCTCAGTCATATGTGCTATCGCACTTTCATTCTTAGTCCCACAAAAAGGTTCTTTCTCAACAATAGTTATGTAAGATAAATCAAGAGAGAAATCATAATCCTTATCTTTAATGTTTATGGGAGATGTAGAAAAATTATCATTAGGAGATAATTTGTGTTTTATAGTACGCTTCTCAAGGAGACTCTTAATAGCACTTTTACCATGAGTATTTTGACATTCTTTAATAAATTCATCATTCATTTCTATATATCCGTTTTCAATATCATAACTCTCTATAGACTCAGGTGAACTGACAGGTGTAGTAGTATCTTGATTAGGAGTTTCAGTATTTCCAGCTATAGTTCTAGCAATCGTAGCATCTAGGAAAGGACCTAATGAATCAGTTTTATCAAGCACAGTAGAAGCAACAACATAAGTATCAGAAATTTCAGATTCAGCAGAATTAGCAGTATGTGTAGCATGTGTATGTGGTGGTGTAAGGAGCTAACTCATAAAGATGGTGAATCAAGAGCAACAGAGGTGTTCAAAACCGTACCTCTCCTTGTAGTGGATGGTAATATAGGAACTTTTCCATCACGAGACTTACCCATGATGAATGGAGGGCATCGAAGAATAGTGATTCCAAGTGAACTTGATAAATAGAGCTATGCTCCCCGGCAACGGCGCCAGAAAATAGTCTTGATGACCCACAAGTATAGGGGGTGTATCGCAGTATTTTCGAGGGAAGTGAAACCCAATTTATTGATTTGACACAAGGGGAGCCAAAGAATATTTATAAGCCTTAACAACTGAGTTGTCAATTCAGCTGCACCTGGAAACAATCTTGCTCACAGCAGTTTATCAGTAGCAATAGTTTAATAGCAATAGCAAAGTAATAACAGTAGTAAAAGTAAAGACGCTAGTAACAATTGCATTTAACAATAGGATTAAAGCGCAGTAGGCATAGGGATGGATGGGTGGGTGTTGCATGGACAAGACAATTCATATAGCAATCAAGACATAGGGCATTTGCAGATAAATAAGATAAAGCATCCAAGTACTAAATAATCATATGCATGTGTTCCATATATAGTCATACGTGCTCGCAATGAGAACTTGCACAACATCTTTTGTCCTGCTAGCCCGTTTGCAGCGGGGCCTCATGGGAACTATTGGCCATTAAGGTGCTCCTTTTAATAGAGCATCGGAGAAAAACATTAACACTTAGTGAACACATGTGATCCTCACATCAAAGCCATCCCCTCCGGTTATCCCGATTACTATCACTTCGGGGCCTTTGGTTCCGGACAACAATATGTGTATAGAACTTGCAGGTAAGGCCATAAACGATACTATCATAATGAATCAATAACATGTTCAGATCTGAAATCATGGCACTCAGGCCCTAGTGACAAGCATTAAGCATAACAAGTTGCAACAAAGTCAAAAAGCACTAATAATAGATACTAGGCACCATGCCCTAACAATCTGATGCCATTACATGAACGATCTCATCCAATCCCTACCATCCCCATAGCCTACAACGAGGGATTACTCACTCATGGATGGGGCAATCATGGATGGTTGATGGAGAAGTGATGGTGATGATGACGGTGATGATCTCCTCCAATTCCCCGTCCCGGCAGGGTGCCAGAATGGAGTTCCTGGTTCTGAATTGTGGAATCTGGTGGTGGTGGCGTAGCGGAACTCTATCTGGAAAATTTGTCGACCCCCCCTTGGTTTTTAGGTCAAGAGGCATCTTATAGGCAAAGAGGGAGGCCAAGGGGGTGACCGAGGCGGCCACACCACCCCCAGGCGCGGCCTGTCCTGGCCGACGTGGCCAGGTGGTGTGGGACCCTCGTGGCCCTCCTCCGTCTTGTCTTCTGGCTCCATGAATCTTCTGATGAAATAGGATTTTTGGCATATTTTCTAGGATTTTTCCTGATAGTTGATTTTCTGCACAAAAACTAGATACCAAGGTAA
This sequence comes from Avena insularis, assembly GCA_023614405.1. Classification (NCBI taxonomy): domain Eukaryota; kingdom Viridiplantae; phylum Streptophyta; class Magnoliopsida; order Poales; family Poaceae; genus Avena; species Avena insularis. The sequence goes on along the minus strand of CM042692.1, from coordinate 328,288,071 downwards.
TTCTGCTGAAAACAGCATCAGTCGGTGTTAGTTCTATCCAAATCATACAAGTTTAGAGGAGAAACAATAGCAAAAGTGTTCATGAAAGTAGATACGTTTTGGACGTATCAACTATCCGCAAATATTCTAAATAATATACTAATAGTCTGGCTAATATTCCTACAAATACACCTGCCAAATCTTTCTATAAATTTCCCTATTCTAAATAAAACTATGTACAACTATCCGCAAATATTCAAAATAATCACCTAATAGTCTGGCTAATATTCCTACAAATCCACCTGCCAAATCTTTCTAAAAATCCACCTATTCTAAATAAAACTATGTACAACTATCCGTAAATATTCTAAATAATACCCTAATAGTCTGGCTAATATTCCTACAAATCCACCTACCAAATCTTTCTACAAATCAACTTATTCTAAATAAAACTATGTACAACTATCCGCAAATATTCTAAATAATATACTATAACCCTCCTAACTATTCTAATAGCCTCCTAACCACAGCCTGAGTAGCCGTATAACCATATACAATAACTATGATTAACGGAGGATTAGAGTTTACCCTTGAAGCGTAAGAAGCCACTCAGTATAGCAACCTTGGTTTACCAAAGAAGCAGCATGGTGCAGCTCATAAACGCCCTGCTCCAAGCTCCACCACAGCATCACCATTGCCATTGATCTACCCCAGCACCACCACCATTCCTCCAAAAATCCACTACCAAATCGAGTCCTGAGCTAACCCATCAGTAGATCAGGGTTCCCCTATCTATAGTGGTTTTAGAAGGAAGATTTACTGGCTAATTTGGGCTGAATCTGAGAAAACTGGTGCAAAAAATGTGGAGTTCGTCAGCTGGAGAGAGAGAGGAAGCGAGCAACGATGCGAGGAAGAAGCGCTAGGTGCGGGACAGGCTTGCGCGGCAGTGCTCCTCTTTGGATCCTTTCGGCCAGGCTGTCGCCGAGTGCGCCACTCGGTCAGGCTCTCGCCGATTGAGGCAATCGAGCCGAGCAGGCCTACCATCGCATGCACTCGGTAACCGCGACACCGAATAAAAATGTATTCGGCTAGGCCCACGCCGAATAGACCACTCTGTCTGCTTGACCATTCAGCGATGCCCTCGCCGACAAATACCTAGATGTGTAAAATGCTAAATTCGTGCAACACTTGTCAAATTAATTTAAAAAAGTGTATTATTTAAAAAAAATCATGACAAGATACTAGTAGCACACTATAGATAAAGAGAGTTCAATGAATATGTGATGCAACACTCGGGAGCCGCCGCTGACGAAATATATAGAGCAGAATGAATCCTATATTCATCATAGGTTATTTGCAAGCATTTTCAGGTCTATTTGAAGTAGAAATTTGTATTGGGTTTATATTATTTTGATTAGTAGTATGCATATTACCTTTTAGATAAAATTGTAATTTATTTAATTTTAGTACTTTTAGAATTCAAAGTATTTATTTTTAGTAGCTTATTTCAGAATTGTCTGTGTTAGCTTTCAGAATTATGTGCAAGTACTATCTTTCAACTTTTACAATCATAGTACTCAAGTTGTAATTACTGATTCAAAACTCTAACAGAGATCAGAGTCTGATGGAAATATCTCAAACTCGCGAAGAGGGACCCTCTCGCGAGCAGCCCAAACAAACGGAATGCATGTGGATAGGAAATCTTTCAGAATTCTTTTGTACTAGTAGCTTCCATAATTCTTTGTAGTAGCTTCCAGTTTACACAATCATAATCATACCTTCGAAAAGTAGACTCAACAGGCAAACATACTATATATAGACTAGGTTTCAAATGACTAATTAACTGTTCCAGACTTTGTCGTACTAGTTAAACTTAACAGTTCCCAACAAACAACTACACTCTAGATGGTCTCGAACACAAGCTTCACGTCCAACATCTCTTCTGTGGTCTTCCTGCCAGTGATTAGCATGACTTGTCCAACCTTTAGATCATCTTCATTCTAGTGGAATTACTTCCACCCCTGATTGCAAAAGACGGCACGACCATCTCTTGTATGCAATTGGGGTGATGTCAAAATCTCCTAGTTGTACTCCGTCCACTCCATCATTAGGGATGCACATGGAGGAAACCACTTTTGTAGGTAATCTCTGCGATGTTGCACCGTGGATTAAAAATAAAAAGTAATCATGTCAGACGACCACCACCACAAGTTATATATGAAGCCATAAAAGAACAAACAAAAGGTAGTTGTCATACCATCTTATGTTGGAAAATATTTGTCATTATCAAACGGGTCACAAATGGAACCCGGAGGAAGGTGTTGATTGGCGATAGGATATCTAGGAGGTGTTTGATACATTGCAAATGTATCTATAATTTTTGATGTTCCATGCTTGGTTTTATCTACTTTCTTGTGTTTTGTCCACACTTTGGAGTACTTTTCATATGATTTCTTGGACTAACCTATTAACAAGAGCCACAATGTCAGCTGCCCGTTTTCTGCTATTTTTGGTTTCAGGAAGTCAGAAAATGAATATTCTCATAATTGGACGGGACAAAAGCCAAAGTCACTATTTTACCGGGGGACACTTGGAGCCAGAATACGAGACGGAGAAGGGTTGGGGCCCACACCACACCACTGGCAAGACGGCCGGCTGCCCACGCCTTGGGTGGCCTGGCCGCCTGTGCACCCTCGCCTCTCCTTCCGCCTATATATTGCCTCTGATACGGAAACCCTAAGTACCCGATCAAAAATCCACGAAAGAGTCTGTTCCCGCCGTCATCTCCATCCCTAGATCGGGGGAGGGATCTAAAGCTCTTCCCGGCACCCTGCCGGAGAGGGGAATTCACCCTGGAGGCCTTCTTCATCATCATGCAAGCCTCAGGTGTGATGCGTGAGTAGTTCATCTATGGACTACGGGTCCATGTAGTAGCTAGATGGGTGGTTCTCTTCCTTTGTGCTTTCATGTCTAGATCTTGTGAGCTCCGTTCATGATCAAGATCATCTATTTGTAATTCTGCATGTTGTGTTTGTGGGGATCCGATGGATATTGAGATGCTATTTCAGATTGATTATTGATTCTATCATGTCTTTGTTATTTTTGATCTTGCATGCTTTCCGTTGTTAGTAGCTATCTTGGCCAAGTAGATGCTAGCAACTCCAAGAGTTAGTATTTATGCTCGATAGTGGGTTCATGCCTCTGGTAATCTGGGGAAGTGATAGAAATCTCTAAGGTACTAGATGTGCTATTGCTACTAGGGAGAAAACAGCAATCCTTTGTTCATAGAACAATCATATTGTTTACTTTACACGCAATTCGTAATGCAATAATCTGTTACTTGCAACTTAATACTAGAGGGGGTTTGGATGATAACCTGAAGGTGGATTATTAGTCATAGATGCAGTTGGATGGCGGTCTATGTATAATGTTGTAATGCCCAATCAAGTCTCAAAGGAGTCAAGATGATTAGTATATGCTTGTATGCTTTCTCAATGTTTGTGAATTGCCCCGTTGTAATTTGTTCACCCAACATGTTATCTATGTTAAGGAGAGCCACCTCTAGTGAACTATGGACCCCGGTCCTTTCTTTTACATACAATCTACAAACTGTTTACTGCTTTGTGTTTACTTTCTGAAAACTATTACTTCCTTCCATTCGATACGTTTAATCCTTTGTTTTCAGCAAAACCGGTGAGACTGACAACCTCATCGTAAGTTAGGGGAAAAGTTCTGTGGTTGTGTTGTGCAGGTCTCCACGTTGCTACTAGCACCGGTAGTGCGCCCTGCCAAGGCTCAGTTAGCAACACCTTTGGGGTGTTTCCTTGCTCCTACTGGGTCGATTAAACCTTGGTTTCATACTGAGGGAAAACTTGCTACTGTGCTTGTCATACCTTCCTCTTGGGGTTCCCCAACGAGCTCGATATATTTTGGGCCATCAGTGTTCCATCTCACCATCGGTAAGGTGGCATCTTTGGGAGACAACCGTAGATTTATATATGTCTTCCTCACCACCAAGACCACAAATATAGAGAATAGTTATCCTTGGCATGGGTCTTGTCAAAGAAAAGCATAACATTTCTTCCCCAGTAAGATCGTTTTGTGTGATGAATTGCTTCCATCCTTCACCTCCCATGATAGTCATGTTCTTTCTTTTCTCGAGGTCAATCTTGTAGGTGCGCCCAATCACCTTGAAGGGCACACTCTCACATTCAGTTGTGGCTAGATTAAACATGAACCTTGAATTGCATGGCACAGTCTGTCCACCAAAAACAAAAGAATCATACATTAAACAAATGGTTACAGACTTATATTGTAGTTTGAAAGAAAATTGCTTGTTACCACTTACCACTGAGTTCTAGAACCCCTCTAACTCTGAAAAGTAGATACAAAAGGACATGCCCGATGACAACCTGGATTCACAATTGCTCTTACATACTAGACACGACGCCAGATCCTGTTAGGAAAAAATAATGAATGTCTAAATGATATATGGAACTAAACTCCCAAAACAAATATACTGTATATATACATTAAATGTATTATAGTTTAAACACTTGTGTTGGGATCCTAGTTATTTTAGCTTTGGCGATTCTAACAACTAGAACATCAGGTGATCTAAACCTTGCTTTCTTAGGTCTCTTGGCTAGTTGCTTCACATCGTCATCAGATGCTCTGAACCTCGCTTTCTTAGGTCTCTTGACTACAAGTTGCTTCACATCATAATCATCATCATCGTCATCGGATGTGACATCGATTAAGCCAGTGTTGGTTTTAGAAACCTAAATAGACATTGCAGTAATTAGAATATTTTGTTTTGATGTTGTACAGTAGGTTTAACTACTATCTTAGAGTTAGTAGCAAAAAAATTAAATCCTGCATTTTGATGCTATGTTGTACAATAGGCTCCTTCTGCATCATCCCTTCCATTTTGCAGTATTCACAGTTTCTACAGGCGCTTCTTTTTGATTCTTCCCTTGATAGTGCAGCCATTTGGAGACTTGCTAACTAGAATAATCTAATAATAATTAGTGAACTACAAAAATAAAATTTAAAAGAATATGGTTTGGTCACAACTACAAGCATCGTCAAATGAGATGAATCTGTATATACCAAGGAGCATGTACAACCATAGTGGCCATGCAAAGAAAGTAAGTAGACGCCTATCATCCCATCAACAGTCAAATTGCCACATTTTCATCATTGACCAGTTGTAAACAGTGAAAATCATAAGATTCTCCCTTAGCATTAACATAGCTATGAACAACATCAATTTGGCCCTCATACTAACAAAGCACACATAAATCAATGAGATAATCGAACATATAGCAAGAAGCATGCACAACAAATGTGTTTGTACAAAACACATGCTATATGCACATTATCCCATGGACACAGATAGTGCCACACTTTAATCATTGGCCAAATGCATGTGAAGAGAAAACAATGACCTACATCAATATATAACATGGGCTCCATAGTAAGATAGCACACACCCGTCAATGAGATAAATCTGTATCTACCAAGGAGATGTAGAGACATAGTGGTTGTACGAAGACACTAAGTAGATGGAGATCATCCCATCAACATGCTAAGTGCCACATATTTTTCATTGGCCAGTTGTAAACAGTTTATATCATAAGATTATCCATCAGTACTAACATATAGCTATGAAAAACATAAATTTGGTGGGCCTCATACTAATAGAGCACACATAAATCAATGAGATAATCGAGCATATAGCAAGAAGCATGCACAACAAATGTGTTTGTACAGAACACGTGCTATATGCACATTATCCCATGGACACAGATAGTGCCACACTTTAATCATTGGCCAAATGCATGTAAAGAGAAGACAATGACCTACATCAATATATAATGTGGGCTCCATAGTAAGATAGCATACACAAGTCAATGAGATGAATTTGTATCTACCAAGGAGATGTAGAGCCATAGTGGTTGTACTAAGACACTAAGTAGATGGAGATCATCCCATCAACATGCTAAGTGCCACATATTAGTCATTGGCCAGTTGTAAATAGTTAATATCATAAGATTATCCATTAGTACTAACATATAGCTATGAAAAACATAAATTTGGGGCATTAATTTGGCGAGTACTTCATCTAGTGACATAGACAGCAACGCCACCGCTCTGCCCTAGAACAAGGCGGTGACACTAAGGCCAAGATCCATCACTAGTGACCTGTAACAACCTCGGACCCCATGCTCTAAGTTCAAGCCTGGATGAACCAAAAGTGGATAAGGGATTTTACAGCGGGGCCACCCACGTGTAGGCCCGTCGACCGCCCTAACCACTTCCAAGAACATCAGGACAATAGCGAGCGGCGTAGGCAACAGGTGAAGAGATCAAATACATACACAAGTGAGTATGTATGCAAGCTACCTTACAACAGTTCTTAGAGCCATACCATCTAAAAGAAATAGAAATATTGCAACGCCATATGACAAGATCCAAATATCCTAGATAGAGATAATAATTTAGGATAGCTCCTCGTACATCAATCAACAGAGTATCAAGCGGAAGCGGGAAACAAGATCCGAGTACGGATAAGAAGCAAATCGGCATAAGATGCCACATAAATAAGCACATTCCGCCCACAGATCTCACGGATCCCCATCCCCGGAATCTCTACACCGAGTGATCGTTGCCAACATCATCTGTTCCCTCCACCCAGTATCCATCTTGTGAATACACCTATTCATATGAATCAAACAATTTATCGTGTGAGACCCTAGGGGTACTCAGCAAGTCTTTATGCCTCTAAAGGGGACATATACCTGGGGTGACGCAATTGCAGCAAAAGATAATAACTAACAAGTCTATAGATACTCGCTATCCATCCGCCAAACAAATGATAGGCGGATGTCCGTTAATTAGAAACAACAGTTATAACAGTATAAAGTAACAGATCCATCCTCCTTCTAAACACCCACGAAAGCGGTAACAACCCATCCGTTGGAAGTTTTATCAATCATTCCTTGGGTATTGCACTAATTACTAGTCAGATATTTAGTCAAATTAAAGACGGTATTTTAGTTATGCTTGTCTATGCTCGAGAAACTGTGCTCCAAGTCGTCCATAACCGCGAACACGGCTTTCAGAAAGATTTACCCTGCAGGGGTGCACAAATATCAACACACACACAATCAACCTTGGGAAGAACCAAATAAAACGCAACGAGGCCTCATGACAAAGCATTCACATGATTCATAAATTATTTCAGGGGCCCACCCCATTAAGCTACCCACAACGAAGTTGGCCAGCTCCGAGACAGACCCAAGGTTTGCGCCAATGGCTATAAACTACTAGGAACCCGAAAGTGTGACTAGGCTTGTCGATACCGCGAAAACACTCTGCAATTTCTAAACAGTACAGGTGCTCCGTGCACAATCATAAATAAAGCGGCAAAGCATGGCATAAGTACAAGATAGTAATAAAGCCCCAAACTACTTAGTGGCCCCAAGAAATAAAGTGCAAATCAAGCTCAGGCAAAGGGGGATTCATAGAGTCTCCCGTATGTGGATAGTGCGAATAGTCAAGGAACAGGTATCAAGTACTCGGGGTCCTACGGGACACAAGTGAGCATGAAAAACCAAATAACAGATATTGCCCACCGGTGCCTCTTTCATTAGTTATCCCATTAGTACTCAGGTTAAGTTGTTTAGGTACCTCGTTATCCATCAGACACTCACAAACCCAACACATGCAATTCTACGACTCGCATGGCTCAAGCAACTCCTGTAGTAATGGCTCATAGGATGGAGGAACAAGCTTCGGTGGGGTTTAAAAGTAAAGGCTATGCAATACTTGGGATTCAGTTTAATGCAATCGCGACTCCATGATGCAAGAATAAGATAGAAGCAATAGGTACTATATGTATGCAAGCATGTGGTAGTGCTTGCCTGGTAGCTCAGTTGAAGCGAGAGATGGATCTGGGTAGTACTCCTAGGATTCCTGATAATTCCCCTGCTCGGCGTCTATTCGAAAAGAATCAAACAAACAAGGGCCAATATAAATAAAGTACACAAGCATGTTAATAAAATGCGACAAGCAACCAAGCATGCCATGATGAATGATGCACAATTTACATGGCATAACATAGCATGGCATGGGGGAGGTGTGGGGTACAAGAATAAAGCATTTTATTAGGCTTTTAGTCATGTTTTGCTCCCATAACTTTGCTGTATAATTAATATTTACATGATGCATGCTTCAATTCATATCATGAAATGCATAAACAGAACGGGCTCGTCGAGCTGATCGTTTTAGACATATTATTTGTCATATATGGAGTTGTAGAATTAAAGTTATTAATTAAAGGAGAAAACGGCATTTATTGCAATTTTAAATAATTTCGAAATTTTTAAAAAGCTCAAACATTATTTTGGATTGCATATTTGAAATCCTCATATTTTTCTGATTCAAAAACATATATTATTTGTATTATTTGGAAATGTCAATTAAAAGATATTATTTTCTGGATTTAAAAACATATTAACAAATTTCTGGAATTTTTATTGTTTAGAAAAAGATCACAGCTACTTTTTGCACCGAGATAGACCTAGCCAGGGAGACTGACGGGTGGGCCAGACGCTGAGTCAGCGCCAGCTGGTGTAACGTCTGCGCGGGAACTTCTCTCACCGTGGCTGTGCTTACCCCCAGGGAATGACAGGTGGGACCGGACGGTTTGCGGGGCCACACGCGGGCGGGCGAGAGGAGCAGCGACACGTGGCCGATCCGGGGCTGCGGGAGAAGCTTCAGAAAGGATTGGGAGCCTTTTTGCAAAAATGTCACCGGCGCTGTGGCTGACCAGTGGGCCAGGGATGGACCGCGGGTGGAAAAACAAAAGCGCCAGGGGTGAACTGTAAAATCTGCCGGCTGCTGCTCTCTCTGAAACTCTGACAAAACTGAAACCGCTCGCGAAAATAGCTAGCTGAAGCCAAGTTCGGAGGAATATGGCGACGAATCTAGCGATAATTTGGAGATGATGTAAAAACGAAAAGTGTAGATCTCACTTAGCTCTACAATTTTCGTGTACAAAGTTTCTTCGTCGGGAGACTGTGTGCGCTAGAAAACGACAAGATTCAGAGACGAAAACGGTGACCGCGACTGACGGACGAGATACAGTTAAAAAGAGGTTCTTCTGGAGACTTCGCGAGAAGATTCCTAGCGCGTTAGTTGATGGATTTGACTACGGATTGTTGCGTTCGAGAGAGGGGATGATGGGCTACGTATTTTGTTGAGGGATCTCCGGTAAAGGGGGACTGCAGCGATCGGGATCATCTGCTGAACAGAGGCCAAACCAAGCGCCGCGGGTGCTACTACTGTCTGCTGCTGTTGCTGGTTGTCGTGCACGCGCGCGCGGGCGGCAGAGCAGCAAGGCACGATGGCGAGCGAGCGGCTCGGGGGACGTAGGTCGACGGCGACAGAGCCTAAGGAAGATGAAGGAGAGCTGGAACGGGATGGAGAGCTCACCGGGGGTTGTCGGTGTAGGAGGCGGGCTTGAGGTGCAGGCGACGGTTGATAGATGAGGCTCGCAGAGGGTTCAGACACGACGGCAGGGAGGTGGCTCCGGCGGGGTGGCTGCTCCTCCTCCGTGTACACAGCGGCGGCGGAGCTCCCAACAGTCTTCCCCAACTCCCACGATCCTCTTCTCTGTGTCGTCAATGCCAGATGGAACTAGCCCAGCTAGGGTTTTAGGTGGTGCTCGGAGCAGCCATGGCCAGGCTTGGTGCTGTTGGGGAGGAAGAAGGGGGGTCTCCTCCAGATTCTGATCGGGGTTATGTGGGCAAAGAGCGTACAGGCTGCTGCTGCTGCTATGATTTGTTGGAGAGAGAGAGGAAAACAGAGACACGAGGTTGGCACGAGGGTGCAGGAGCACGTGAGGCCACGGGGAAGAGGAACAGGGCTACACTGGTTCTGATCAGGTCGCAGCTAGGGAGAGGACGCCAGCAGCCGGCCAGCTGAGAGCGAGGCGTCGCCATGCTAGGCTAGGACTCCTAGGATTCGGTCGGGCTGGGGGCTTCAGGTTTGGTTAGCAGATAGAAGCTAGGTTCCTTTTATTCTTTTTCAAAATTTTGGATTAAATTCAAACAAAACCAAGAAGGATCAAAATAAGAGGGATAAAGAGTGAGATGGAGCATGTGTGCATGGCCCATACATGCATGAATAATTGCAAAACTATTAGTTGTAAAAACAACTACAATTTTCAAGGCCAATTACTCTAACTTGTTTCAAAGTTTGAATAAGATCCACACACAAGATTTAAAAGGGACGATCAAAAGCATAAAAGATATCAAAACCATTAAAAGAGGAAGTAGATCATGGTGGTATGGAATACCTTGCATGGGCCATGCAAGACATTTATTGCAACCCATGGAGGTGTATAAGATGGATGGGAGGAGAAAAACACATGGGCTTGATTTAAGATTCAAATAGAGAAAAGATGACCCCACATGTAGATAAAAATAGAATTAGATCAAGGGTTGATGTTACCATGTTAGAAGAAAGTTAAGAATAAAAGAGATGCCCTCAACTCAACTTGGGCATGAGCAATTCATCAAGAAGCAAATACATTTTATTAAGAACCGACTACAATTGATAAATGCATATGAGACAAAAACCAAATGAAAAAAGTTTTATATGATGCTCAAATGCAATGTGGCATGATGACATGAGCATGATATAATTATGATGCAACAATTATATGTAGGAAGGTAGCATTTTATTATTAGACCATGTAGCATTAAGATGTTAGACAGATGGGATGCTACAACTCTCCTCCACTAAACAGGAATCTCGCCCCGAGATTCTAGGAAGAAGAAGAAGACACGAAGAGGGTAGGATACTTGGCACAGAGCTCATCCTCGCGTTCCCAAGTGGCTTGATCAACGGAATGGTGCAACCACTGCACCTTGCAGAACTTGATAGACTTGTTGCGAGTCTTTCTTTCTGCGACTTCTAGGATTTTTGTGGGGTGTTCTTGATAAGACAGATCTTCTTGGAGATTGATGAGCTCATGGTCCACGGTCCTGCCGGGATCCTTGAAGCACTTCTTGAGTTGAGAGATATGGAAAACGTCATGGACCTTGAGTTTTTCAGGGAGCTCAAGAGCATAAGCGACTTCTCCTCTTCTTCCACGAACTTTGGAAGGACCGATGTATCTAGGAACCAGCTTCCCTTTGATACCAAACCAGTGTGTGCCTCTCATGGGATTGACACGAAGGTAAACGAGATCACCAGGGACATACTCCATGTCCGTGTGCTTTCTGTCATAGTTGCTCTTCTGGCGACTTTGAGCAACCTTCAGGTTCTCAAGAATGATAAGAACCCTCTCTTCTGCTTGAGTGGCAATGTCGGGGCCAAAGAATTTTCTTTCACCTGCGCCCGACCAACCAATCGGAGTTCTGCATTTGTGGCCATAGAGAACCTCAAATGGTTCCATCTTTAGACTCTTCTGGAATATATTGTTGTAAGAGAAATCAACATAAGGAAGGCATTCTTCCCACTTCATGCCAAAAGGGATGACGCAAGCACGAAGCATATCTTCTAGAATCTGATTGATCCTTTCAACTTGCCCTTGTGACTGAGGGTGGTAAGCTGTGCTGAAGTTCAACTTTGTTCCCAAAGCATTTTGGAAACTTCCCCAGAACATGGAAGTGAAGATGCTTCCACGGTCTGAACTAATTTCGAGAGGAACCCAATACAGAGAGACAATTATGTTGATATAGAGCTCAGCCAACTGAATTGCCGAAATTGTTTCCTTGATGGGGAAGAAGTGAGCCACTTTAGAAAGCCTGTCGATGACAACAAAGATTGCATTGTTGCCTTTCTGTGACCTTGGAAACCCAGTTATGAAGTCCATCTCCACTTTCTCCCATTTCCATTCCGGAGGCTTCAATGGCTGAAGAAGGCCAGAAGGTTTTTGATGAACAGCTTTCACTCTACGGCAGACATCACACTCGGAGACATACTTGGCACAATATCGTTTCAATACAGGCCACCAATATTGTGTTTTCAGGTCCATGTACATCTTAGTGCTGCCAGGGTCGATAGAAAGAACAGAATCATGAGCTTCTTTAAGAACTTGCTCTCTCAAACCCGGATACTTCGGAACGAACATCCGATGCTTAAAGAATAGAGTGCCTTGGTCGTCAAGGTGGAAAGGTTCATACTTCGGAAGCTGAATCTTGGAGATGATGTTTTTAGTGTAAGGATCACCAAGTTGAATGGAGCGAACTTTTTCTTCCAAGAGAGGGATTGCCAAAAGATTCAGAAGAAACCCTTGAGGCACAATCTCAAGGTTGAGCTGGCGGAATTCCTCGCACAAGAGAGGTTGTTGTTCTTCCACCATGAGGTTGTTCACGTATGCCTTATGACTGAGGGCATCGGCCATCACATTTGCTTTGCCCGGAGTATAGTTTATCAAAAGATCAAAGTCATTGATGGTTTCAATCCATCTCCTTTGGTGAAGGTTGAGGTCTGGCTGAGTGAAGATATACTTCAGGCTTTTGTGGTCAGAAAAGATCTCACAACGGTTTCCAAGCAAGTAGTGCCTCCATACTTTCAAGGCGAAGACAACCGCTGCAAGTTCCAGATCATGTGTTGGATAGTTGAGCTCATGAGTTTTCAACTGACGGGAAGCATAAGCAACGACTTGCTTTTCTTGCATGAGTACCGCACCCAATCCTTGCAAGGAGGCGTCACAGAATATCTGGAAAGGCTTTGATGTATCTGGAGGAATCAAGACTGGTGTGGAAGTGAGCTTCTCTTTGAGTGTTTCAAAGCTTGCTTGACATGCAGGAGACCAAAGGTATTTCTTGCCTTTCTTGAGGAGATCGGTAAGTGTTTCGCAATCTTCGAGAAGTTCTGAACAAAGCGACGACAATAACTAGCCAAACCAAGGAAACTCCGGACTTCTTTGGCATTTTTGGGTGGAAGCCACTCAACAGTTGTCCGAACAGTTTCTGGGTTGACGGCAATGCCCTTAGCAGAGATGACGTGACCAAGATACGTGACTTGTGGTAGCCAGAACTCACACTTTGAGAACTTTGCATATAGACGGTTCTCATAAAGCTTGTTTAGGACACACCGAAGGTGTTCTTCATGTTCTTCCTTTGACTTAGAATAGACTAGAATGTCATCCAGATAGACCACAACGAACTTGTCAAGATACTCCATGAAAACCGAGTTCATAAGCCTCGAGAAGGTGGCAGGTGCGTTCGTGAGACCGAAGGACATGACCGTGTACTCGTATAGGCCATAGCGGGTGGTAAAAGCTGTTTTGGGAACATCTTCCTTGCGAAGCTTGATTTGATGATATCCACTTCTCAAGTCAAGCTTAGAGAACACCACGGATCCAACTAGCTGATCGAAGAGATCATTAATCCGCAAAAGGGGATATTTTTTCTTGATGGTTTTAGCATTGAGAGCCCGATAGTCAACACAAAGTCTATCAGTGCGGTCTCGCTTCTTCACAAAGATGGTTGGGCTACCCCAAGGAGAAGTACTATGCTGAATAAAACCCAACTTCTCTTGTTCATCAAGCTGATGTTTGAGTTCAGCCAACTTAGCAGGACCCATTTTATAAGGCCGCTTGGAGATAGGAGCGGTACCCGGCTCAAGCTCAATCACAAACTCGACCTCTTGGTCAGGAGGCATACCTGGTAACTCTTCAGGAAAAACATCTGGGAACTCACGGACTAACGGAACATTTTGCAAGGCTTCCATAACATCAATGTCCTGGACACCCAAAGAGTAGAGCTGAATAGAAGGAGTTTGCTTTGGAGAATAGACTATGTGGCCTTCAGGAATTTTCAAAGAAACCGAGTGTTCAACACAATCAATCACAGCTTCATTGGCTTTCAACCAATCCATGCCCAAGATGACATCAATATCCGAGTTTCCTAGAATTATCAAGGAAGCTAGAAATGAAGAACCACCAATTAGAATTTGATTGCCATGACTGATCTTGGAAGATGCCATAGTTGCTCCGGGCGAGAGAACCATTAAACATTTAGGGAGAGGATCCATAGGTAACCCATTCTCATCAGCAAAACTTGTAGAGACGAAAGAATGTGATGCACCAGAATCGAATAAAACTCGTGCAGGGACTGAGTTAACGGGAAGCGAACCCATCACAACTCCAGGTGCATGTTGAGCTTGAACCATGTTGATGTTGTTGGCGCGAGCAACTGTGGACCCGGGCTTGGTGTTGATGTTGAGAGCCCGTGGTGCAGGTGCGCGAGCCGCAGTAGTCGAAGTAGGTCTTGGAGGTGGAGGAGGAAGAGCTTTGTTGTTCATAGGACAATTCCATTGCTGATGCCCAGTGTTCCCGCAAGTGTAGCAAGAACCAAACGGACACGGAGTAGAGTAGCCAGGGACTTCGCCAGGCGCTCTAGGGTAGTTGTGGTTGTAGCCCCTAGTAGCAGCGTTGAAGGAGTTTGGTGGCCTTGTCGCATAGCTTGGAGGTCTTGGTGGAGCCGGGAGCGGCAGTGCGGTATTAGGAACCCACACGCGGTGCTTAGAAGGAGCTGTCATAGCTGAAGAGCTTGCTGCGTCACGACTGTGTTTCTTGGACTCCTCGAACACTTGCCTACTGGCTTCTTCCTGTAGAGCTGTATGTTGGAGTTCCAGAAAATACCCCGGCCTTGCATGAGTGATTGCATATTTGATATATGCATTGAGCCCTTTCCTGAACCTCTTTTGTTTCTTCTTGTCATCAGATATCTCATCACCACCATACCGAGAAAGATTCATGAAGTTTCTAATATAGGTGTCGACATTGTCATTGCCCTGGTTGAGGTTGAGAAACACCTCCTTCATTCTCTCCATGACAATTTCTAACAGGTATTGCTCTTTGAAAGCCCCAGCGAACTGCTCCCAAGTAGGCTGAAAACCAGAGTGGTTTGCCTTCAGGTAATTCTCCCACCATAGAGTTGCGTCTCTTTTCAAAGGGTGAGTGGTGCATTTTACCCATTCTTGTTCAGGAACATCAATAGTCATCAGCAACCTTGACATCTCAAGAAGCCAATCATCAGCATCCAGTGGATGATCAGACACCTCAAAGTGGCACGGATTAAACTTCAGAAAGTCCTTGATGTCTCCTCGCTTGGGTGGTGGAGGTAGCGGGGCAAACTCATTCCTCCTGATACTTTCTTCAAAGCATTGCTGGTTCTGTTGCATTGTTCCCAAGGCATTAGCAAAACTTGCCAACGCAGCTCCCAGTTCAGGTGGTATGTCATCCTCAGTGCGGCGTGGTGGTGCCATCCTATGATTGATATAAAACCCAAGTCAGTACCATAATGGAGAATAATAATAATCCACAATAGTACCAAAATGGAATTAACCAAGATTAAAGGATACAAATTACTAAGATGATATTAAAATATCAACAAAGTTCAAAGCACCTAGAAGATAGTAAGCATATCGCACACGACTGAACAAGGAGTGTGGTACACAAAGCTATCAAAGAAAAAAAATCCGCAAATTTCGGCATTACAATACCACTATATGCGCAAAACCACTTAACGAAATCAAGATTAGCACTCTACCAATTCAATATACAAGAGCGAATGATGAAAGTAGTGGTATGGTCGCGACTCCATCCCGCACTCAAAGCATTACTCCGCACATGAATAAGTAAAACACATATCCCGACTCTCTTCCTTCTTAAGATGAACCTAAAGATTAGCAACTATGTAAAAGAAACACCCCTAACAAGATAGCGTCGGATAACAAAGAGTAAGACAGATCGCGTCGGTTTAGAAAAGCTTGTCGATATGGAATGTAGCAACAGTTGATAACCAAAGGCAGATAGCGACAACAAGTTGGATGCAACAGATAGACAAAGAATTACCCACACACACACACTCACACAACCTATGGTACTACGGAACCCAGAACACGTGAATCCTAGTTTGAATTTTTCAGAAGAGGATTGAAAACGTTACACTTCCTTACCAGAAAAGGGTGGGTGGGTGGGTAAGAAGAAAAATGGAAGCCGTCCTACTCTCGTGTTTTGTTTTTCCCTAGTATACATAGCTACCCAAAATTTTACTAGACTGACAACGACCATTTTGGCTGAGACCCTGAAGGGCGGAATGGCTGTGATACCAATTGTAACAACCTCGGACCCTACGTTCTAAGTTCAAGCCTGGATGAACCAAAAGTGGATAAGGGATTTTACAGCGGGGGCCCAGGGCCACCCACGTGTAGGCCCGTCGACCGCCCTAACCACTTCCAAGAATATCGGGACAAGAGCGAGCGGCATAGGCAACAAGCGAAGAGATCAAATACATACACAAGTGAGTATGTATGCAAGCTACCTTACAACAGTTCTCAGAGCCATACCATCTAAAAGAAATAGAAATATTGCAACGCCATACGGCAAGATCCAAATATCCTAGATAGAGATAATAATTTAGGATAGCTCCTCATACATCAATCAACAGAGTATCAAACGGAAGCATGAAACAAGATCCGAGTACGGATAAGAAGCAAATCAGCATAAGATGCCACATAAATAAGCACATTCCGTCCACAGATCTCACGGATCCCCATCCCCGGAATCTCTACACCGAGTGATCGTTGCCAATATCATCTGTTTCCTCCACCCAGTATCGATCTTACGAATACAACTGTTCATCTGAATCAAACAATTTATCGTGTGAGACCCTAGGGGTACTTAGCAAGTCTTTATGCCTCTAAAGGGGACATATACCTGGGGCAATTGCAGCAAAAGATAATAACAGACAAGTCTATAGATACTCTCTATCCATCCCCCTAACCAATGATAGGCGGATGCCCGTTAATTAGAAACAACAGTTATAACAGTATAAAGTAACAGATCCATCCTCCTTCTGGCGTACCCACGAGAAAGCAGACGAACAACCCATCCGTTGGCAGTTTTATCAATCATTCCTTGGGTATTGCACTAATTACTAGTCAGGTATTTAGTAAAATTAAAGACGGTATTTTAGTTATGCTTGTCTATGATCGAGAAACTGTGCTCCAAGTCGTCCATAACAGCGGACATGGCTTTCAGAAAGATTTACCCTGCATTGGTGCACAAATAGCAACACACACACGATCAACCTCGGGAAGAACCAAATAAAGAGCAACGAGGCCTCACGACAAAGCATTCACAGGATTCATAAATTATTTCAGGGGGCCACCCCATTAACCTACCCGCAACGAAGTTGGCCGGCTCCGTGACGGACCCAAGGTTTGCGTCAATGGCTGTAAACGACTGGGAACCCAAAAGTGTGACTGGGCTTGTCGATACCGCAAAAACACTCCGCAATTCCTAAACAGTATAGGTGCTCCGCGCACAATCATAAATAAAGCGGTAAAGCATGGCATAAGTACAAGATAGTAATAAAGCCCCAAACTACATTGTGGCCCCAAGAAATAAAGTGCAAATCAAGCTCAGGCAAAGGGGGATTCATAGAGTCTCTCGTATGTGGATAGTACGAATAGTCAAGGAACAGGTATCAAGTACTCGGGGTCCTACGGGACACAAGTGAGCATGAAAAACCAAATAACAGATATTGCCCACCGGTGCCTCTTTCATTACTTATCCCATTACTACTCAGGTTAAGTTGTTTAGGTACCTCGTTATCCATCAGACACTCATAAACCCTACACATGCAATTCTACGACTCGCATGGCTCAAGCAACTCCTGTAGTAATGGCTCATAGGATGGAGGAACAAGCTTCGGTGGGGTTTAAAAGTAAAGGCTATGCAATACTTGGGATTCAGTTTAATGCAATCGCGACTCCATGATGCAAGAATAAGATAGAAGCAATAGGTACTATATGTATGCAAGCATGTGGTAGTGCTTGCCTGGTAGCTCTGTTGAAGCGAGAGATGGATCTGGGTAGTACTCCTGGGATTCCTGATAATTCCCCTGCTCGGCGTCTATTCGAAAAGAACCAAAGAAACAAGGGCCAATATAAATAAAGTACGCAAGCATATGAATAAAATGCGACAAGCAACCAAGCATGTCATGAGGAATGATGCACAATTTACATGGCATAACATAGCATGGCATGGGGGAGGTATGGGGTACAAGAATAAAGGATTTTATTAGGCTTTTAGTCGTGTTTTGCTCCCATAACATGAAATGATTTTAGTCCTTTATAATTAATATTTACATGCTTCAATTCATATCATGAAATGCATAAACAGAACGGACTCGTCGAGCTGATCGTTTTAGACATATTATTTGTCAAATTTGGAGTTGTAGAATTAAAGTTATTAATTAAAGGAGAAAAAGGCATTTATTGCAATTTTAAATAATTTCGAAAATTTTAAACAGATCAAACATTATTTTGGATTGCATATTTGAAATCCTCACATTTTTCTGATTCAAAAACATATATTATTTGTATTATTTGGAAAAGTCAATTAAAAGATATTATTTTCTAGATTTAAAAACATATTAACAAATTTCTGGAATTTTTATTGTTTAGAAAAAGATCACAACTACTTTTTGCACCGAGACAGACCTAGCCAGGGAGACTGACGGGTGGGCCAGATGCTGAGTCAGCGCCAGCTGGTGCAACATCTGCGCGGGAACTGCTCTCACCGCGGCTGTGCTTACCCCCAGGGAATGACAGGTGGGACCGGACGCTTTGCGGGGCCACACGCGGGCGGGCGAGAGGAGCAGCGACACGTGGCCGATCCGGGGCTGCGGGAGAAGCTTCGTAAAGGATTGGGAGCCTTTTTGCAAAAACGTCACCGGCGCTGTGGCTGGCCAGTGGGCCAGGGACAGACCGCGGATGGAAAAACAAAAGCTCCAGCGGTGAACTGTAAAATCTGCCGGCTGCTGCTCTCTCTGAAACTCTGACGAAACTGAAACCGCTCGCGAAAATAGCTAGCTGAAGCCAAGTTCGGAGGAAGATGGCGACCTAGCGATAATTTGGAGATGATGTAATAATGAAAAGTGTAGATCTCACTTAGCTCTACAATGTTCGTGTACAAAGTTTCTTCGTCGGGAGACTGTGTGCACCGGAAAACGACGAGATTCAGAGACAAAAATGGTGACCGCGACTGGCGGACGAGATGCAGTTAAAAAGAGGTTCTTTTGGAGACTTCGCGAGATGATTCCTAGCACGTTAGTTGATGGATTTGACTACGGATTGTTGCGTTCGAGAGAGGGGATGATGGGCTACGTATTTTGTTGAGGGATCTCCGGTGAAGGGGGACTGCAGCGATCGGGATCATCTGCTGAACAGAGGCCGAACCAAGCGTCGTGGGTGCTACTACTGTCTGCTGCTGTCGCTAGTTGTCGTGCACGCGCGCGCGGGCGGTAGAGCAGCAAGGCACGACGGCGAGCGAGCGGCTCGAGGGACGCAGGTTGACGGCAACAGAGCCTAAGGAAGATGAAGGAGAGCAGGAACGGGATGGAGAGCTCACCGGGGGTTGTCGGTGTAGGAGGCGGGCTTGAGGTGCAGGCGACGGTTGATAGATGAGGCTCATAGAGGGTTCAGACACGGCGGCAGCGAGGTGGCTCCGGCGGGGTGGCTACTCCTCCTCCGTGTACACAGCGGCGGTGGAGCTCACAGCAGTCTTCCCCAACTCCCACGATCCTCTTCTCCGTCTCGTCAACGCCAGATGGAACTAGCCCGGCTAGGGTTTCAGGTGGTGCCTGGAGCGGTCATGGCCAGGCTTGGTGCTGTTGGGGAGGAAGAAGGGGGTCTCCTCCAAATTCCGATCGGGGTTAGGTGGGCGAAGAGCGTACGGGCTGCTGCTGCTATGATTTATTGGAGAGAGAGAGGAAAACAGAGACACGAGGTTGGCACGAGGGTGCAGGAGCACATGAGGCCACGGGGAAGAGGAACAGGGCTGCACTAGTTCTGATCGGGTCGCAGCTAGGGAGAGGACGCGCGTGAACGGGCTGGCGTGCCTCGGCTGCTGTGGCTTGTAAGCCTCCGGCTTTGTCAGGGAGAGGCCAGGGCGTCGCCACGCTAGGCTAGGACTGCTAGGATTCGGTTGGGCTAGGGGATTCAGGTTTGGTTAGCAGATAGAAGCTAGGTTCCTTTTATTCTTTTTCAAAATTTTGGATTAAATTCAAACAAAACCAAGAAGGATCAAAATAAGAGGGATAAAGAGTGAGAGGGAGCATGTGTGCATGGCCCATACATGCATGAATAATTGCACCACTATTAGTTGTAAAAACAACTACAATTTTCAAGGCCAATTACTCCAACTTGTTTCAAAGTTTGAATAAGAGCCACACACAAGATTTAAAAGGGAAGATCAAAAGCATAAAAGATATCAAAACCATTAAAAGAGGAAGTAGATCATGGTGGTATGGAATACCTTGCATGGGCCATGCAAGACATTTATTGCAACCCATGGAGGTGTATAAGATGGATGAGAGGAGAAAAACACATGGGCTTGATTTAAGATTCAAATAGAGAAAAGATGACCCCACATGTAGATAAAAATAGAATTAGATCAAGGGTTGATGTTACCATGTTAGAAGAAAGTTAAGAATAAAAGAGATGCCCTCAACTCAACTTGGGCATGAGCAATTCATCAGGAAGCAAATACATTTTATTAAGAACCAACTACAATTGATAAATGCATATGAGACAAAAACCAAATGAAAAGGGTTTTATATGATGCTCAAATGCAATGTGGCATGATGACATGAGCATGATATAATTATGATGCAACAATTATATGTAGGAAGGTAGCATTTTATTATTAGACCATGTAGCATTACAGATGTTAGATAGATGGGATGCTACATGACCTAGAAGGAGCATTGACGCAGTAAACCTAGAACGAGGAGGTGACAAGGTGAAGGGAAGTAGGTCGAGGAGCACTTACGTTGTAGTCATTGTCGTCGGGGAGGGGAGAGTGCTTGGTCGTCGCCGGGAAGGGGAGGGGAGGTGATTTGGCCGTCGCAGGGGAGGGGAGGGGATTTTGTCATTGCCAGGGAGGGTACAAGAGGGGAGGGGATTTGTCTGTCACCGGGGAGGGTACGAGAGGGGAGGGGATTTGTCCGTCGCTAGGAGGGTCGGGGAGGGGATTCGACCGTCACCAGAGAGGGTTTTCCCAGCGCTGGGAGGTGAGTGGATTTGGGCGAGTGTGGAAGGGACCCGTAATACCCAACGATAGGTGGGGCCCATGTTGGAGATGATGAGTGGCCCCATAACATAAGCTTCGACCGCACAACCGCATTTGCCGTGCATGTCACATCTCCATGGCAATCCTTTGCCACATCTCGGCTGCCATGTGGATGCGCGAGCCGACAGGAGAGGGCGATGTTGTGGACCAGGTAAATTAGGTCTTGCTCCATCCCTGAATCTGTTCTAGCTAGGGTTCTAGAAGCTAGGGGAATTTAAGAGATTCCATGACTTGTTCCGTAGAGTTAGGTTGGAATCGACGGGGAGCTGCCAATTTACATCCTATATCAAGAGATTGGTGTGAAGGAGCTAGATCCTAGTTGGAGATGCTAGTGCAACCATGTTCCTGCTAGGAAGGTTGCCTCCTATGGTGCAGACATTGGTAGAAATTTTTTAGGTTGTCCAGATGAGGTGTGTTGTTACTTGTACTAGATGGACAACCCATGGCCAGCACAGATGTAGAGGATGCTTGCCTAGCTATGTAAGAAGGTATATGATAAGATGATGATTGAGCTGAGGCTGGCAGATAGAGACACGGATATGCAGATATCTAAACTGAGGTTGAAGAAAATGAGAAAATAAATGGAATGCAAGCATGTGTGGTTCATGATGATGCTTAGTGTGGCCTTGACTTTAGGGTGTGTTCTTCTTTTTGGTTTTGGCAATTGTGGAAATAAGTATTGAATTATGGATGTATTATGCTTCCTCTTGGTTTTCCATTTTAGAAATCAGTATGAGAAATGAGTTTGTTGGATGTTTAGTTAGCTAGCTAGCTAGTCAGTTGTTTTTATTATTCGTGATATGTCGTTAACTTGTTGTTCCAAACTTGTTGCAACTAGGAAAAATCATGGTTGCAAAAGTAATGTGTATTTCCACTCATCTTATCAGTAAATTGGCAAAACAAAAATAAGTTATGACTAGAACATGGTATAAATAGGAATTTGCTTTCTCCTAAATATACTCAGTTAATTAGGAATTTAACAATTTTTTTCCCTAAATATAACAGAGATGGACATTTATATGCATTTTAATGCATCTGTACATATACATACATAACTTACTATAAAACATAGATGAACTTACTAAATAGTTTGTTAAGTTAATTTTAACAAGGTTTTAATAAATTAGACATTGGCTTTCAGTTACGGAATATTAAATTTCTTTTAATATAATCAGGAGCTCGTATGATTACTATATATATGTGACTTTTATCATACAAATCAAACTATACATTGGACAACATAAACACAACCTAGATAAGAGATCTGAACTACACATGAAATTATATCACTAGAAAATATCGATCAAAATGACCAACAAAAGATGAGCATAGAACTAGTAGGTGCCTAGAACTATTAGGGCAGATCAAATCAAACTAGAAAATGTGTGACTGGAATGACTAGGGGCAGATCAAAACGACCACCAAAAGATGAGCATAGAACTACTAGGCGCAGAACAAATTAATTAATCAAACTCTACAAGATCAGAAAACCCTATAAATTAAAATATGAGCAGTAAAATCATAAAACCCCATTCACAGCTCAGATCTAATTACCTCTGGTTCTCTGTCGCTGGGTTCTTGCTCGAACGCGAATGGATCCATAGGTTCTTCATCCTCGCTGTCGTCGAAGTAATCATGGTCCACCTGCACCGCCACCAGATCTGCAACCGCTTCCTCTTCGACCTTATTATTTGCTTCCTTCTTGATGATGGCATTGGCTGCCTCCTTGTCGATGATGACCTTGGTGTCCTCGGCGACCACCGGTCTTGATCTCTTCATCTTCGCGAAAACGATCACGTACTTGTTGCTAGGGTTTCCTTCTGTTCTTTGGAGTGTAGAGGGAAGAGTGGGATGGAGTGTGGAGAAATGACTAGGAGACAATGGGGAGACCGTGTGGCTGATGTCTTTTAAATGACTAGGAGACGATGGGGCAGTTGGGTGGTGGGAGCGCACGCGGGGTGGGAAACGTGTACATCTCACGTGTCAATGCAAAACGCACGAGTGGGAAATAGTGTACACAGCTCGATTTCTAGATACTCCATGCATGCATGCATGCGGACCAAAAAGCATTCCTATGTTTTTTGGTCTTTGTACACCATGGTTTCACACATGGATCCCCTAGAGTCATTGCACATTGATATCCACTAGTCATGACCACATTGCATTGTTCTTTCCCAAAACCACATATATATATATACACACACACATGACCACATATATGTACACTCCAGTGGATTCTGTGATGCAACTTCTGTCACAGTACTGGTGCAACATGCAATGTGGAAGCTACTTTAATTTCCTATGTGTTTTTGGTCTCTATGACCATGATGGTTTGACACATATGGACCCCTAGAGTGGTTACATGTGTTCTTTTCCTAAACCACAAATTGATATCTCTAGTAGAGTCATTGATGATCCACCACATGACCACATTACAATGTGTTCTTTTCCAAAACCACATTGATATAGACCACATACACCTACTCTAGTGATTCTGTGGTGCAACTTCTATCACACTGGTGCATGCAATGTGGAAGTTGCTTTCCTATGTGTTTTTTGTCTTCTACACCATGGTTTGCCACTTGGATTCCCCTAGAGTCATTGCACATTGCATGTGTTCTTTTCCAAAACCACATTGATATTTACATGACCACACACACTCCAGTGGATTCTGTGATGAAACTTCTGTCACACTGGTGCAACATGCAATGTGGAAGCTGCTTTCCTATGTGTTTTTAGTCTCTATGACCCTGATGTGGTTTGACACATATATATATCGATCCCTTAGAGTGATTGCATGTGTTCTTTCACTAAACAACACATTGATATATCCACTAGAGTCATAGATGATCCACATGAACACATTACATGTGTTCTTTTGATCCACATGACCACATAACATGTGTTCTTTTCCAAAACCACATTGATACCTACATGACCACACACACTCCAGTGGATTCTGTGATGCCGGTGCATGCAATGTGGAAGTTGCTTTCCTATGTGTGTTTTTGTCTTAAGCTTCCATACCATGGTTTGCCACTTAGATCCCCGTAGAGTCATTGCACATTTCATGTGTTCTTTTCGAAAACCACATTGATATCTACATGACCACACAGACTCCAGTTGATTATGTGATGCAACTTCTGTCACACTGGTGAAACATGCAATGTGGAAGCTTCTTTCCTATGTGTTTTTGGTCTCTATGACCATGATGGTTTGACACATATATATGGATCCCCTAGAGTGATTGCATGTGTTCTTTTCCCTAAACCACACATTGATATCTCCACTAGAGTCATTGATGATCCACATGACCACATTACATGTGTTCTTTTCCAAAACCACATTGATATAGACCACACACACCCTACTCCAGTGATTCTGTGATGCAACTTCTGTCACACTGGTGCATACAATGTGGAAGTTACTTTCCTATGTGTTTTTGGTCTTCTACACCATGGTCTTCCACTTGGATCCCCTATAGTCATTGCACATTGCATGTTTTCTTTTCCAAACCACATTAATATCTACATGACCACACACAATCTAGTGGATTCTGTGATGTAACTTCTGTCACACTAGTGCAACATGCAATGTTGGAAGCTTCCTTCCTATGTGTTTTTGGTCTCAATGACCATGATATGGTTTGACACATATATATGGATCCCCTAGAGTGATTGAATGTGCTATTTTCCTAAACCAAACATTGATATCTCACTAGAGTCATTGATGATCCACATGACCACATTACATGTGTTATTTTCCAAAACCACATTGATATCTACATGACCACACACTCTCTAGTGGATTCTGTGATGCAACTTCTGTCTCTCTGGTGCATGCAATGTGCAAGTTGCTTTCCTATGTGTTTTTGGTCTTAAGCTTCTATGCCATGGTTTGCCACTTGGATCCCCATAGAGTCATTGCACATTGCATGTGTTCTTTTCTAAAACCACATTGATATCTACATGACCACACACACTCTAGTGGATTCTGTGATGCAACTTCTGTCACACTTGTGCAACATGAAATGTGGAAGCTGCTTTCCTATGTGTTTTTGGTCTCTATGACCATGATGGTTTGACACATACGGATCCCCTAGAGTGATTTCATGTGTTCTTTAATTTTCCTAAACCACATATTGATATCTCCACTAGATTCATAGATGATCCACATGACCACATTACATGTGTTCTTTTCCAAAACCACATTGATATACACCACACGTACCTACTCCAGTGATTCTGTGATGCAACTTCTGTCACACTGGTGCATGCAATGTGAAAGTTGCTTTCCTATGTGTTTTTGGTCTTCTAAACCATGTTTTTCCACTTGGATCCCCCTAGAGTCATTGCACATTGCATGTGTTTTTTTCCAAAACCACATTGATATCTACATGACCACACACACTCAAGTGGATTCTGTGATGCAACTTCTGTCACACTGGTGCAACATGCAATTTGGAAGCTGCTTTCTATGTGTTTGTTCTCTATGACCATGATCTGGGTTGACACATATATATGGATCCTCTAGAGTGATTGCATGTGTTCTTTTCCTAAACCACACATTGATATCTCCACTAGAGTCATTGATGATCCACATGACCACATTACATGTTTTGTTTTCCAAAACCACATTGATATTGACCACACACACCTACTCCAGTGATTCTGTGATAATGCAACTTCCGTGACACTAGTGCATGCAATGTGGAAGTTGCTTTCCTATGTGTTTTGGGTATTCTACACCATGGTTTGCCACTTGGATACCCCTAGAGTCATTGCACATTGGAAGTGTTCTTTTCCAAAACCACATTGATATCTACATGACCACACACACTCTAGTGGATTCTGTGATGCAACTTCTGTCACACTGGCGCAACATGCAAAAGATGCAACCCTATGTGTTTTTGGTCTCTATGACCATGATGGTTTGACACATATGGATCACCTAGAGTGATTGCATGTGTTCTTTTCCTAAACCACACATTGATATCTCCACTATAGTCATTGATGATCCACATGACCATATTACATGTGTTCTTTTCCAAACCACATTGATATATAGACCACACACACACTAGTGATTCTGTGATGATGCTACTTCTGTCACACTGGTGCATGCAATGTGGTGATTTCCTATGTGTTTTTGGTCTTCTACACCTTGGTTTGCCACTTGGATCCCCCTAGAGGCACACATTGCATGTGTTCTTTTCCAAAACCACATTGATATCTACATGACCACACACACTCAAGTGGGTTCTGTGATGCAACTTCTGTCACACTAGTGAAGCATGCAATGTGGAAGCTGCTTTCCTATATGTGTTTTTGGTCTCTATGACCATGATGGTTTGGCACATGGATCCCCTAGCTAGAGTGATTGCATGTCTTCTTTTCCCTAAACCACACATTGATATCTACATGACCACACACTCTAGTGGATTCTGTGATGCAACTTCTGTCACATTGATGTAACATGCAATGGTGGAAGCTGATTTCTATATATGTGTTGGTCTCTATGAACACCATGGTTTGACACATGGATTTATCCCCTAGAGTAGTCATTATTAATTGCATGTGTTCTTTTTAATTTCCTAAGCCACATTGATATCTCCACTACTAGAGTCATCAATTGAGATCCACATGACCACATTATTGCATGTTCGGTTCTTTTCCAAACCCACATTGATATCAACATGACCACGCACACTCTAGTGGATTCTGTGATGCAACTTCTATCACACTGGTGCAATATGTAGTGTGGAAGCTGCTTTCCTATGTGTTTTTGTCTATATGGCCATGATGGTTTGACACATATATATGGATCCCCTGGAGTGATTGCATGTGTTCTTTTCCCTAAACCACACAATGACATCTCCACTAAAGTTATGGATGATCCACATGACCACATTACATGTGTTCTTTTCCAAAACCGCATTGATATAGACCACAGACACCTACTCAAGTGATTCTATGATGCAACTTCTTTCACACTGGTGCATGCAATGTGGAAGTTGCTTTCCTATGTGTTTTTGGTCTTCTACACCATGGTTTCCCACTTGGATCCCCTAGAGTCATTGCACATTGCATGTGTTCTTTTCCAAAACCACATTGATATCTACATGACCACACACAATCTAGTGGATTATGTGATGCAACTTCTATCACACTGGTGCAACATGCAATGTGGAAGCTGCTTTCCTATGTGTTTTCGTTCTCTATGACCATGATGGTTTGACACATATGGATCCCCTAGAGTGATTCCTTGTGTTATTTTCCTAAACCACATATTGATATCTCCACTAGAGTCATTGATGATCCACATGACCATATTACATGTGTTCTTTTCCAAAACCACATTGGTATAGACCACACACACACACCGTAGTGATTCTATGCTGATGCAACTTCTATCACACTGGTGCATGCAGTGTGGGAGTTGCTTTCCTATATGTTTTTGGTCTTCTACACCATGGTTTGCCACTTGGATCCCCCTAGAGTCACACATTACATGTGTTCTCTTCCAAAATCCCATTGATATCTACATGACCACACACACTCTAGTGGATTCTGTAATGCAACTTCTGTAACACTGGTGCAACATGCAATGTGGAAGCTTCTTTCCTATATGTGTTTTTGGTCTCTATGACCATGATAGTTTGACACATGGATTTCCTAGCTAGAGTGATTGCATGTGTTCTTTTCCCTAAACCACACATTGATATATTTACATGACCACACACTCAAGTGGTTTCTGTGATGCAACTTCAGTCACACATTGGTGCAACATGCAATGGTGGAAGGTGATTTCCTATATATGTGTTGGTCTTTGTGAACACCATGGTTTGACACATGGATCTATCCCCTAGAGTAGTCACTATTAATTGCATGTGTTCTTTTTAATTTCCTAAACCACATCCATTTCTCCACTACTAGAGTCATTGAGATCCACATGAACACATTAATGTATGTTGTGTTCTTTTCCAAAAACACATTGATATATACATGACCACACACACTATAGTGGTTCTGTGATGCAACTTCTGTCACACTGGTGCAACATGCATGCAATGTGGAATCTGCTATCCTATGTGTTTTTGGTCTCTATGACCATGATGGTTTGACACATGGATCCCCTAGAGTGATTACATGTGTTCTTTTCCTAAACCACCCATTGATATCTCCCACTAGAGTCATTGATGATCCACATGACCACATTACATGTGTTGTTTTTCCAAAACCACATTGATATCACTCTAGTGGATTCTGTGATTGACTTCTATCACACTGGTGCAACATGCAATGTGGAAGCTGCTTTACTATATATATATGTGTGTGTGTGTGTTTGGTCTCTGTACACCATGCATGGTTTGACACATGGTGGAGTCATTTGCATGTGTTCTTTTCCAAAACGATATTGATATCAAAGAGTCATTGATCCTGACCACATTGCATGTGTTCTTTTCCAAAACCACATTGATATATACATGACCACACACACTACTATCAAAACTGGTCAAAAATCCCAAAAACACATAGGAATATGCAACTACACCATGACAGGGAATTTGGATTTGAAAATAGGCTCACCCAGGGGTGGGTTCTGCCTATATAAATATCCCACCACACATTAATAAATATGGTAATACCATATATGCAAGATTTGGAAAGGATTTGGCGCTCTCAGTTTCTAGCGACGAAACCTCTAAAACATGTGGGGTATTACCCCCCCCCCCCTTTCAACCTGCCACAACAATGACTGACCATACTTTTACCCTTATTCTTGTTAGTTTAGGTAGCAACATGCATTGGCCAATGTTGATCCCTGATGATTCCACATGTTTTCCGATCTGGTTCACCTGTAAAGAGATTTTCCATACCACACTTTGGATCTCACCTATACCAATATTTTGGCAAAAATCAGCATAATGGATTTTTCCTAATTGTTTGGGTTAGTAATTGCTAATTTCTTCGAAAGGTACCCTTTTTAACAAGTATCTTATATGATTAATTTATTTGAGCCACTCACCATACAATAGATGGCTAGGATATGCCATCAAAGAAATTGACCGACACACCCCGCAAAAATTTTGCGCATAGGAGTTAAATTTCGCGCTTAGAAATTTTGTCTCTGGGATCGACCGATCAGCCCTTCAGCACAGCGCCACACATCATTCGTGTAGAGGGCATTTAGGTAATCTAAAAGAAACCCTCCTTATCCACTCCCCCGCCGAAAGTGGATGAGATCCAATTTTCCTCACCTCGCCATCCTCTGCCTCCTCCCTCGCCCTCACCCTCGCCGCCATCCGTCCCTCCTCCACTCGTCGTCGTCCTTCCCTCCGCCCCTCGCCGCCCTATGCCCCTCCTCACCATGCCGCCGTCCTTCGTTCCAGTAGATAGCTAGCCGTCACCATAGCCCAAACCCTAGCCTGTCGTCACCTTCACGATTTCCCACCATGCCATGACAACTGTCAAGCTCGCAGGTCTGCAACCTCTCCGTCAACCTCACCCACAAGATCTTCCACCTCTACGTGCACCTCTCCGTAAAGATTTCCCCACTCACTGTGCACCTCTCTGTCAAGGTCTTCTCCCTAGATGCCAAGGTCTGCCCACCCATAGTCAAGGTTTGTTCACTCGACGTGCACCTCGCCGACAAGGTACGCCACCTTGCTATGCACCTCATCGACAAGGCATGCCACCTTCTCGTTAAGGTCTTCCCACTATCTGTGCACGTCGTCGTCAAGATCTTCCTACTCGTGGTCAAGGTCTGCTCACTCGACGTGCACCTCGACTACAAGGTACGCCTACTTGTCGTGCACCTCGTCATCCACCTAGTCGACAAGGTCTACCACCTCACCGTCGACAAGGTCTGCCTACTCTCTATGCACCTCGTCCACATAGTCTGCTACCAATGTCCGCTGACAAGCCTCGATGCCATGATTTAAGCGTTCCACCAGGAATAGCAGTAAGAAAAAGGCCCCACAGCCTGAAGGCAAGGAAACACTTACCTTGCTTTTCTTGCTGTTTGGTTATAATGTTTGTTGCAGATAAAGGCTGCATTATCTTGTTTGTTGCAATATTTTGGTGCTTCATAATACGTCTTATGATCAGAGTATAACTACAAATTGTTCACAGTGGACTGTTTTACACTTGTGATTACTATTGGACAATCAACAACAAATGTTATATTCTGCCTACTTGCCTATTTAGTGGCAAGATATAGACGCATATACTGCTCATGTTGAATTGTCCTGCCCTCCTTATTATTGCAACCAATTGGTGAATTATCCATCTTGTAAACTATTAGGCTTACGATCAGTTTTAGTGTAATTATGGTTGCATTATCTTGTTTGTTGCAATATTTTGGCTGCTTCATCATATGTCTTATGATCCGAGTATAAATACAAATTGTTCACAGTGGAATGTTTGACACTTATGATTAATATTGGATAATCAATAACATATATTATATTCTGCCTACTTGCCTAATTAGTGGCAAGATATAGATGCATGTACTTCTCATGTTTAATTGTCGTGGTATTGCCGACGAGTACACCATGGATGGGTCCTCACTCTGCGTGTTTAGAGATGTGGGATAAGGCCAAGAGTTGGCGGGGACGAGGTAACACAGTTTACCCAGGTTCAAGTCCCACAACGATGGCGGAACTCTACTCCTGCTATAAATCACTATAATAGCAATACGCCGAGTTATAGAGATCGGTTTGCTGTGCGAGGGTGTTATGAATCATTGCCCTAAGGCTCCCGCATGTCCAGTTTATAAAGGCACCAGAACCTAGGGTTACAGGGAAAGGACCTTGTTGGACAAGGTAAAGAGTCCTACACAAATACTAACTAGTCTTTCGTGTTTTTCACTCCAAGGCTCCGAGTATGTCGGTGACTCCTGCATAGCCTTCCTTTATCCGGCCTCCTTCTTTCATATCGTCTAATACGCCTTGAAGCAGGCCATAGGCCTTGCTACCAACTATGGGCCACCCGGGTTAGCCGGATTAGAGACATGCTATGGTGATACCCATTTAGCATATCCCCAATAGTAGCCCCCGGAGGACTTTGAGATCTTGCGCCATCTTGCTTATTGATCTTGAATGCTCCGTCTATATGATGCTAGCAATCCATCAAGCAATATCTCAAAGGTCTCCCAAAGAACCCTGCAATCCTCTCCAGCTTCACAATGTAGCCGGAGATTCCTTGAGTCTTCATTTCCAGAGCCGGATACCTTCCACCTTGATGGAATCTTCAGACATGACCTCTGTATTGCAACTGTCAGGAGGATGACGTAGGGTATAGCCTATGCTACCTCGTAACTCACAGAAGGCAAGGAACTAATCATTAGTTGTTTTTACGTGTGCGAAATCCAAAATGGTAAAGCGGAAAATATGGAGGATGTGGCGAAATTACCGTGCACGCTCATCTCCACATCAGCAACACTTCGCCCATAGGATCCTTCTAGACGAATCTTGACATCAGGTCTATATATTTTGACTATGGCTAGATTATTTTCTTTTACTCGCATTCTCCCCTGTGTCTTCGTCTTCCTCTAGCCACACGTTCGTTTTAGCACCTCAACATAAAACCCTAGCCAGAGCTTACCCTTTCTCCATCCCCCATCTACACAATGGCCTCCAGCAGCTCTGCTCCTTCAACGGAGGTGACTCCTGAGGCTACAACAGAGCCATCCCAGGGAGTGACGGTCCCACCGGAGGGGGTCGTCATCCATGTCGCTGTCATGATGGAAACCACCGGCGACGACCAAGGACGGGCGCCGCCAGAAGCTACTGAAGAGGACAGAGACTCCCACAAAGGAGTGTGGAGGGGCTCTGACCTCTCCACCGAAGATCTGCAAGAACTCATCACCGAGGGGTACCTTCCTGTGACGGAGGGTTTGGTCTGGCGACCGGCGCCGACCGGCGAGGTGACTCCCTCTCCCCAAGCCGGAGAGAAGGTGTACCTCAAAGCTCAGTTGGTACATGGCGTAAGCCTGCCAGTCTCCGACTTCTTCCTGGATGTCCTTCGCTACTTCCGGGTACTTTCCCACAACCTGTCTCTCAATAGCATCCCCGTACTCAGCAACTTCATTGCTTTGTGCAAAGGATACCTAGGAATAGAGCCTAGGTTAAATCTGTTTGTTTACTTTTTCACCGTCAAGAGAGATTATGTAGAATCTAAGGATGAATTGCGTATATGCGGAACAATTAGCTTTAAGATTCCGCCTAGCCGGCGCTTCCCTGACATTGTGGGTCATGAATCCTGCAAGAACTGGCAGCGCACATATTTCTATGGCCTAGACATTCCTCTCCCTGACCGTCTTGACACGTATCTCAACTTCGTCGATGGAGCTGCCACCAAAGCACCCACCTGGAGGTCCCCAGCCTCCGTTCCGTCCGACGAAGAAGCCAATCGCGCCGTAAGGCGTATCGAATGGGTCGTAGACGGAGGTTTGACGGGCTTGGACCAACCATGTGTTGGTTTACTAGGCGGATCCAGCCTCTGTAGTACCACACCGAGTTGATGTGCAAGTACTCCAAGAGCCGGAAGGATCCCATGCGTATGTCGTACAATAACTTGTCCACTGACTCCATCAAGCTCCGGCTAAAGTACATAGTCAAGGTGAAAGACAAGAAGCATGGCTTCAAGATCACCTATGACATGTTCGAATGTGGCAAGTGCCCAGAGGTAGCTTATGTTTCCTTTGTTGCTCGTTATGTATATACTCTAAGGCTTTTCCGTCTTGAAGTTATCAGTCTAACACACCTTTGTCTCCTAGCTGGTGACCATGGCAGAGGATGATGGCCCAAAATATATCGAGCTCGTTGGGGAACCCCAAGAGGAAGGTATGATGAGCACAACAACAAGTTTTCCCTCAGTACGAAACCAAGGTTATCAATACAGTAGGAGCAAGGAAACACCCCAAAGGTGTAGCTAGCTGAACGATGGAGGGCGCACTACCGATGCCAGCAGCAACGTGGAGATCTGCACAACACAACCACAGAACTCTGTCCCCAACTTGCGATGAGGTTGTAAATCTCACCCGTTTTGCTGAAAACAAAGGATTAAACAAATCGAATGGAAGGAAGTAATAGTTTGCAGAAAGTAAACACAAAGCAGTAAACAGTTTATAGATTGTATGTAAAAGAAAGGACCGGGATCCATAGTTCACTAGAGGTGGCTCTCCTTAAGATAGATAACATGCTGGGGTGAACAAATTACAGCGGGGCAATTGACAAACATCGAGAAAGCAATACATGCATATACTAATCATCTTGACTCCTTTGAGATTCGATTGGGCATTACAACATTATACATAGACCGCCATCCAACTGCATCTATGATTAATAATCCACCTTCAGGTTATCATCCGAACCCCCTCCAGTATTAAGTTACAATCAATAGATTATTGCTTTACGAATTGCGTGTAATGTAAACAATACGATTATTCTATGAACAAAGGATTGTTGTTTTCTCCCTAGTAGCAACAGCACATCTAGTACCTTAGAGATTTCTGTCACTTCC
Source organism: Avena insularis (assembly GCA_023614405.1). NCBI lineage: Eukaryota > Viridiplantae > Streptophyta > Magnoliopsida > Poales > Poaceae > Avena > Avena insularis. Next base: position 328,254,396 of record CM042692.1, on the reverse strand, counting down.
CCAGATTACTAGAGGCATGAACCCACTATCGAGCATAAATACTAACTCTTGGAGTTGCTAGCATCTACTTGGCCAAGATATATACTAACAACGAAAAGCATGCAAGATCAAAAATAACAAATACATGATAGAATCAATAATCAATCTAAAATAGCATCTCAATATCCATCGGATCCCCGCAAACACAACATGCAGAATTACAAATAGAGGATCTTGATCATGAACGGAGCTCACAAGATCTAAACATGATAGCACAAAGGAGGAGAACCAGCCATCTAGCTACTACATGGATCCGTAGTCCAAGTATGAACTACTCACGCATCACACCGGAGGCTTGCATGGTGATGAAGAAGGCCTCTAGGGTGAATTCCCCTCTCCGGCAGGGTGCCGGGAAGAGCTTCAGATCCCTCCCGATCTAGGGATGGAGATGGCGGCGGCTACAGACTCTTTCGTGGATTTCTGATCGGGTACTTAGGGTTTTCGTCCCGAGGGCATCTTATAGGCGGAAGGAGAGGCCGAGGGGTGCTGGGGTCAGCCAGACAACCCCTAGCGCGGGTCAGGCCTGGCCGCGTGGCCAGGTGGTGTGGCCGGCCCCCAGCCCTTCTCCGTCTCATATTCTTGCATTTGATGACTTCCGGAAAAATAGGCACTTTGGCTTTTGTCCCGTCCAATTCCGAGAATATTCATTTTCTGAGTTTCCTGGAACCAAAAACAGCAGAAAACAGAAATGTGCATCACTGTGGCTCTTGTTAATAGGTTAGTCCAAGAAATCATATGAAAAGTACTCCAAAGTGTGGACAAAACACAAGAAAGTGGATAAAACCAAGCATGGAACATCAAAAACTATAGATACATTTGCAATGTATCAACATCCCCAAGCTTAACTCCTACTCGTCCTCGAGTAGGTAAGTGATAAAAAGAAAGAATAATTTGTGAGGTGACATGCACCATCAAAGACTTGATCAAAGTATTTGTAAAACATTCGAAGCTGGGATCATAGTACTTCAATCATAACATGAAAGACAAAGTTCTAGCAATAAGACAAAAAAACTACGATGCAACATGAAAAGGCACAAACAAAAGATTCATGAATAACAATGCTTTGCAAGACGTTTGTTTGTTTCACATAAAGAAAACATAGCATAGTAGTATTTAGCTTGTCCCTCATAGAGTAGCAAATATAAATGCATAGGACACCTTCAAAGTTTATAAGAGTGACTAGATACAAATAGTTTAAATCAGGCAGTATCAAGGTATGCATCAATCAACAAGTGTTGGGACAGTGCACATAGAACTAAGAATGGCCACTATGCTCTCAAAGTAGGTGCATAAAGGTAGAAGGTGGAGACTCAATATAATGGTGGAAGAAAGGCCTTTATAAAAGGAAGCAGAGATTCAAGTCTCATAAAGAGCTTCCAAAAATTATGGTACTTATAGCTTTCAGCTCTCATTGCCCCTATCATAAGCATCTTGAAGTGATTAAGGCTAAAGTGAACAAACTGTGGTGTACATGGTTGACGAAGTATAAGTTAGAAATCTCATGTCCCTTGTATACGAGGGTCGCTCCTCATGCTACTCAAGTTTAGTCACCGGTAAGTTCTTGTCATCGTAAGTACATGTGTATCATAGAGAACCGCTAATGGGGTACCCCTTGCCCGATGATACGGAAGAATACCCATATCAAAATGACAAGGCAAGCAGACAACGAGCATCTCAGCAATCTTCTTATATACCATGGGAATATGGTGCTTTTTTCTCTCTTTCCTCTTTTCATAATCTCTTTTTTTTCTTTTTCTCTTTTTTTCTCAATATAGGACTCTTTTTTTATAAGAAGAATGCTTCATAGATAGCTCATTATGGTTACGCTGCAGGTTTCCATCGTGTCAGCATGGATTAGACCAGCGGCCCAGGCGTTTCTCTAACACATATACATAACTCCATGGACTTACAAGCTCCCCTTTCATTTTACACCGACGACATCCATATAAAAAAGAGCATGGTATCAACTAGGTACAAGTACCAAGTGCAATGTTGAAAGCGTTCCCCATGACAGCATGGTTCTGCTAATTCCCAACAAATAAGTGCAAGCATATACAACATAGACGACACAATAGTTCAAGTTTATTAAGGGCAAGAAAAGTAAAGTGTGCCATCAAGTTCATGAGAGCTTTAATAACTAGTTTTCTCATAACAAGTTTAATTTGGAAGGTAAACAAAAGCATGAATATACTTGGAATAGCATAAGCTAGTAGGTAGGTATGGTGGACTCTTTGGAATAACTTGGTTTAAGGAGTTGGATGCCTGAGTGGAACTCATACTTGGTTGTCGAGGCTAGCAAAAGACTAGGAGCGATAAACTAAGAGAGCAATAATGGCCATAATCATGCAGAGCGACAAAACATCATTGATCAAAGCATAAAGTGATACTACAAGTTGAAAACTAAAGGATCATAAAGGCTATGGTGACTTGAGATAGTCATAACATGGTGTGAGCATGCGCCAAGTCAACCCAAATAAAGCATCAAAGGAGAATACCACTATACTATGCTTTAATATGCTAAAACAACACATGATTCATACAAGGCACATTAAGCAATATAAATTGTTTATAACAAGTCATGCTACAACAAAGAATACTAAGCATAAAGACAAAACAATATCAAGCATGGCATGGCAGAGCATAGGCCACAGTCAAAAACAAGCTCTTTTTACCACATAAGTATGAACTTTCCTACTCTTTTCCAATCCAAACCAAACTATTTGCAAACCAATATATGAAAGAGGGGGTCCAACCAATTTATTCAGAAAACAAAGAAAACGAAAAACCAAAATGAAAACGAAAAAGAAGACGCTCCAAGAACAACACAACTATGCATGAAATAATAAAAATGAAGCGTTTGGAAGAAACCTGGGATTTTTATTGATGAAGAAGGGGATGCCTTGGGCATCCCCAAGCTTTGATGCTTGTACTTCTTGGATATTTCTTGGGGTGACACGCGTGGCATCCCCAAGCTCGAGCTTTAGTCCGTCCTTCATCTCATTACTCATTCCTTCCATACACCTGAATTTTTTATTAGCAACATTAGTGCACTCAAGTTAAGGTTCAGTTCTAACACCAAATAAACTTCCATTAGAACACTAGCTACTGTAGAACTTCCCTCAAAAATCTCAATTCCCCAAAAGAACTCAAAAAGGAACCAACAAGAAGCAAATGCAGAAAATGGCAGAAATCTGTCAAAACAGACCAGCAGGTAAAGACGAATCTTTTCTAAGACCTTCTGTTGCGCAAATCAAAAAGTGTTGAACTAACGAAAGTTAGATAACAACCTGGGGCACAAGCACAAAAATTCACGCCTCAAAAAGACGTTCAGACATTTTACATGAATTTTTACAGTGAAGCACAGAAATCTGTTTCGGGCCAGCAACTTTTCCCAATCATTACTTCTCTCTCATTAGAGGTTACTCTTGGCACAAAAAGCAAATAGAAAGGATAAGGAGCGGTTATTACTGAAGTAATAACTTCCAAGACTCATCTAAAACTTTTGGGTTATCTCCCAATAAGTACTTTTCTTTAACGCCTTTAAGTTAGGCATAAGAAGCAAGAAAAAGAATCAAGTGTTCTCAAATGAGGAAGCATTAAGATTAATCCCAGAAATATCTTCAACAAGGCAAGGTATATCATCCAAATAAGTTCTAGAGGATCCTCTCTCAATGCTCTTAGGTTCACTATTTTCATCAAAAGGGTTTTCAGGAACAATCCAATCAAGATTCTTTTCTATGGCTTCATGTATTGCTACCAGTTTAAAGGGGACTAGTATGTTAGGTTCCTCCCCATTATGTTCGGTTTTGTTCATCTTTTCTCGTGTACCAAAAACATCTACACATGATCCTAGCATATTGAAACGTTCAAAGACTTTTCTAGCTTCCTTGGCAACATCATAGAACTCCTTAAACAAAGTTTCTAGCATAAAATCCCTCTTTTCAGGGTCCTCAATTTCTTTAAGCTTAAGAAACATTACTTGCATTGAGGGGTTGAGGTTAGCAAACCTAGCTTCTAACATGTGAATTAAAGAAGCTGCAGCAATCTCATAGTTTGGAGCAAGTTCTGCAAGGGATCTATCCTCAGTATCTTCATGCTTACTAACATTATTAAAGAATTCTTCAATATAATCTTTCCCAATTATAGAACCACTACCAATTGAAAGGTCTTTTAGGGTGAATTTAGGGATCAACATGGTGAGCTAAGGAAGAGGTGACAACTAAAGGATACTTAATTTTTTTGTGTTTTTGATAAAGAAAGCAAACTAGTAGAACTATTTATTTGTTTTTGAATAAGAAACAAGCAAACAAAGCAAAAAGAAACTAAGCAAAACAAAAATAACAAAGTAAAGAGATTGGTTATGAGGGACTCCCCTTGTGAAGATGTCCTTGACTCCCCGACAATGGTGCCAGAAAATATGCTTGATGGCCCAAAATATATCGAGCTCGTTGGGGAACCCCAAGAGGAAGGTATGATGAGCACAACAGCAAGTTTTCCCTCAGTACGAAACCAAGGTTATCAATTCAGTAGGAGCAAGGAAACACCCCAAAGGTGTAACTATGGCGATGGCGAATGGCAAGAAAGTGCCGGCAACATGGAGACCTGCACAACACAACCACGTAACTCTCTCCCCAACTTCATGGCGAGGTTGTCAATCTCACCGGTTTTGCTAAAAACAAAGGATTAAACGTATCGAATGGAAGGAAGTAATAGTTTGCAGAAAGTAAACACAAAGCAGTAAACAGTTTATAGATTGTATGTAAAAGAAAGGACCGGGATCCATAGTTCCCTAGAGGTGGCTCTCCTTAAGATAGATAACATGCTGGGTGAACAAATTACAGCGGGGCAATTGACAAACATCGAGAAAGAAATACATGCATATACTAATCATCTTGACTCCTTTGAGATTCAATTGGGCATTACAACATTATACACAGACCGCCATCCAACTGCATCTATGACTAATAATCCACCTTTAGGTTATCATCCGAACCCCCTCCAGTATTAAGTTGCAAGCAATAGATTATTGCTTTACAAATTGCGTGTAATGTAAACAATATGATTGTTCTATGAACAAAGGATTGTTTGTTTCTCCCTAGTAGCAACAGCACATCTAGTACCTTAGAGATTTCTGTCACTTCCCCAGATTACTAGAGGCATGAACCCACTATCGAGCATAAATACTAACTCTTGGAGTTGCTAGCATCTACTTGTCCAAGATATCTACTAACAACGGAAATCATGCAAGATCACAAATAACAAAGACGTGGTAGAATCAATAATAAATCTGAAATAGCATCACAATATCCATCGGATCCCCGCAAACACAACATGCAGAATTACAAATAGATGATCTTGATCATGAATGGAGCTCACAAGATCTAAACATGATAGCACAAAGGAGTAGAACCAGCCATCTAGCTACTACATGGATCCGCAGTCGAAGGATGAACTACTCACGCATCACACCAGAGGCTTGCATGGTGATGAAGAAGGCCTCGTGGTGAATTCCCTCCGGTGGTGCCGGAAGAGCTTCAGATCCCTCCCGATCTAGGGATGGAGATGACGGTGGCTCTGCACTCTTCGTGGATTTTGATCCCAGATTAGGGTTTTCATCCCGAGGGCATCTTATAGGCGGAAGGAGAGGCCGAGGTGGTGCTGGGGTCGGCCAGACCACCCCTGGCATGGGCCAGGCCTAGCCGTGCGGCCAGGTGGTGTGGACGGCCCTAGCCCTTCTCCGTCTCGTATTCTGGCATCTGATGACTTCCGGAAAAATAGGGACTTTGGCTTTTGTCCCGTCCAATTCCAAGAATATTCATTTTCTGACTTTCCTGGAACCAAAAACAGCAGAACAGAAATGTAGCAATCGTGGCTCTTGTTAATAGGTTAGTCCAAGAAATCATATGAAAAGTACTCCAAAGTGTGGACAAAACACAAGAAAGTGGATAAAACCAAGCATGGAACATCAAAAATTATAGATACATTTGCAATGTATCAGAGGATCAGATGGCCTCCCAGGTCTATGATCCCAAGCTGAAGGATATCCAGGTGGTGTCCGACGATGACACCCCCAAGGATCACCTAGCTCCGCAAGCACGAGGCGACCTTGGCCGAGGATCAGATGGCCTCCCATGTCTATGATCCCAAGCTGAAGGATATCCAGGTGGTGTCTGACGATGACACCCCTAAGGATCACCCAGCTCCGGCAGCACAAAAGTGGAAGAGCTCCACCTCTAACGCTACTGCTAAGGCCAAGAAGAAGAACAAATCGAAGAGTGGAGTCTCCGGATGATCCACCGCTACCTTAGAGGCGGAGAAGAAGAGATCCACCGGCATCCTCTTGACTAAGGATCCTGCCATGGAGTAAGTGCATTCATTCTCCGGCTTTTATAGTAGCTCACACCTTATTCAACTCCTATACTTATACTTCGTATGTTTCGGGAGGAAAGTCAGTGTTAGCCTCCAGAGATTCTCGAGGGTCAAAAAACATTCACGATATGTTGACAAAGGACGTGGCCGCCAAGCCCTCTCCCGCCACTGCTTCTTCAACTCTTCCCTCCAAGCCTTCTACTAGCCCCACTAGGCCTTTGTCCCCCGTCATTCCTGATACCTCCGCCATGGAGACAGATATCAATCCAATCATTGATGTCCTAGATTCTATTGGAACGAACGTCGCTCCCAGTGGACATGCGATGCGGGAGATTACTTCCTCCAAAGTGGTTGAAGCTCCAGCTAAGGATGCCACCGAGAAAGGGAAAGAGTTGTCGAGGGAGGTAGAGACAGCAGCAGCAGCAACTGACAAGGCAGGAGCTTCTACGCCTTCAACTGTCATAGTAACACGGAAGTCGGACAGAGCTTCATCTACGCTTCCAGATTCTACGATGCCAGTTCCTCCGGTGCCTCCGACTTTGAGCCTGGACAATCTCATCCAGCAGGCGGAATCCATGTATAACAATGTCGGCATCTTCCACACTGCATATGCCAATCTATCCAACAATGTCAAACTTATTGCCATTGTAAGTCTTTTAAACTTTACCTTTTATCATATAACATATCCCTCTGTAGCCCCCCGAGCTCTTAGGTGGATAAACAATAGTTATTGGCCTGAGTGCTCCGAAGAACTAAGAGTAGAACTTGATAGTGTAGCCCCCGAGCGTCTAGGTGAAACTAAAAAAATTCCGGCTAGATGCTCTAAGAGTAGCATACTTGTCTTTAAATTTTAATCCTGTAGCCCCGGAGCTTCTAGATGAAACTAAAATAGTTCCGGCTAGAAGCTTCTAAGAGAGACTAAACACTTTTACTTACACAGAATGAGAAAGCCCAGAGGAAGAAAGCCAATGACAAGTTGCAGGCGGATATGGATGCTAAAAAGGGTAAAATAGCTTTCCTGAAGGAACAGATCACAAATAGCAAGAGTCTATTTCTTTCCGACTTTTTCCTGGCTATTACTCATAGTCAATTTCTTCTGTGTTCTCATATTGTTCTTTTTTACCGTCTTATAGAACTTATTGCCAAGGCCAAGGGCATTGTCGAGCAATCGTAGCAAATTCAATAGCTTGACGGTGAAACAAAATATTGAAGAAAGACCTAGTCGAGGCAGTTAAGGGACACGAGGAGGTGATGAAGGTCTTGCAAGAGTCTGTGGACACCGAGATGCAACATCTGAAGGAAGAAATTGAACGTCTCAAGGAGCAAAACCAAGATGCCCAAGAGCAAAACTCTCGGAGCCTTGAGGTGTACAAGAAACTTCATGACGAGCATGGCATCTTGGTGGAGACATGCAAGCAAGCCGAATCCAACATCTTTGGTATATTTCCTCTGTCTTGATCAATTATGTACCTTGCACAAATGTTTGATATACTTATACTCATGGTCCTTGTATCCTATGCAAACCATAGCCACCATTAGCTTGGCCAACTTGGGTGAAGGTGCTCCGGATCCCAAGGATGCATTATTCTTACTGGCAACTTCGTCAGCACCGCCATCGCTCAGGCCAAGGAGATAGCCTAGCCTTTGGGGATAAACATCAAGGTGGTAGACTCAGCAACCAAGTATTCCAAAATCCTGCGCCAAGCCCCCAAGAAAGTCAAGGACTGGAAAACCTCTTGCGTCTGGGCTGGTGCAAGGATGACCCTGTCCTTGGTCAAAGCACACTACGAAAACACCGACATCGACCTGGTGACCTCCGGCATGCCCAAGCTAAACGAGGAAGGGCAAGAGATCGATAGCGATGCTATTTGGAACTCCCTCGCCGGCTACAACACCAGAGTTGCCAAGATGGTTAAGGCAGATGTCTATGTGCCTGCCGAGGTGATTGTTGATGACATGGCGTCTTCTAAGTCTAGCCCGTCTCCTTCCGAGTTTGATGAGCTTTCCCGGCCTGACTCTCCTGTTGCTGATGATGCCACCATGAAGTCCCCTGCAGCAGATCCATAAAAACAATATTTGTATTAAATGTGTCTCTGCAATGTGTATGCGAAAAAAACTAATGAATTTGTAAGTAGAAAAAACTTGTACTCAAATTTCCTGCTACTTATCTGTTTCTAGCATGTATATGTTTTTTAAGAAAGTGTTGGCTTATCCATTATTCTGGTTCGTATGGTTGACCTTTCATGAGATGGAAGACTCATAACACAGAACTATGCTCTCACATGATGATCCTTAATAGAACCATCAAGAACCTAAGAGAAAAATCACCGGCTTTGAGTGTCGAGAAGTCAATAGTCCGGAATCCACATAAAAACTTCAGAAAACGTGTAGACCAGAAAACTTAAGGTTGAAGGGAATATGCCTGACAGGCAATAATAAAGTGGTTATTATCTTATTCCATGTTTATGATAAATGTTTATTTTGCATCCTATAATTGTATTAATTGGAAACGTTAATACATGTGTGTTTAATAAACAAAATACAAAGTTCCTAGTAATGCCTCTCATATAAACTAGCTCGTTGATTAACAAGATGATCGAGGTTTCCTGATCATGGACATTGGATGTTGTTAATAAGGAGGTCACAACATTCGTGGAATGATGTGATGAACATTCATCCGAAGTATAGCATTACAATCAAAGTCATTATGTTTATATTTCTATAACATCATACAAAGTAATCTTAGTCCTTAGACCATGAGATCATGTTAATTGCTAACACCGGAAGAGTATCTTGATAACATCAAACGTCACACCGTAACAGGGTGACTATAAAGGTGGGTTCAGTGCTACGAAGGTGTTACGTTGAGGCTCATGGATCAAGAGTGGGATTTGTCCATCCCGATGACGGATAGATATACTCTAGGCCCTCTCGGTGATATCACATTGAAATAGCTTGCAAGAAAGTGATGTGATCACTAGAATGTTATATCACGGGAACAAGAAAAGAGTGCATGTCGGTAACGAGATCAAACTAGGTATTTGGATGCCGATGATCGAATCTCGTACATGTAATAAATCGCGAGACAAAGGGATTTAGTTAGGACGTTAAAGGTTCACACGATCACAAGAGTCATCGTTGAATATGTGGGAGTCAGTACGGATCTCTAGGTCCCGCTGCTGATTATTGATCGGAGAGGGGTCTCGATCATGTCTGCATTATTCACGAACCATAGCATGACACACTTAAGGGATACTGACACCATTTAGGAGCAAATATGTTTCAGATAAAGATTAAGAAAGCGCTTGAATCATTTCGATGGAAACCGGAATTGTTTCGGGTGAAATTGCTGAAACTGGTTCTACATGTGATATTGAAATGTTGCAGGGAGTTTTATGTGAATGTTTGTTAATTAAAGTAATTAACAAAAATTCTGAATAAAATAAATAAAAATGTTTTATTTAATGAGAGCTTGCATTAAATTTGGTGGAAATTTAATCCATGTGAGTGGACATGAGTGGAGGTGTGTGTTTATGTGAGTGGGAGCTCCACCCACATGAATGAGGGAGAGGTGGGGGCACCCACCATGGCAGGCGCCATGCCCCCTTGGGATGCCCCCCTCCCCTATATAAGGAGAACCTCCTCCTCCTCTCCTCTTGCACCACCTCCTCGTGAAGGTTCTCTTCTCCCTCTAGTTATTCCCCACGGTCTCGGATTAGCGAGATACATGTTCCCGGTGGCTTTATCTGAAAAGGAGTTGCTGCTTCTGCTGCATCGCTGGAGCGAGGAGGCGGAGGTTGTTCGGCGGACCGAACGTGTGTGCGATCACGGATGTGATACGTCCATTTTGCATCACTATTCTATATCATAAATCACCGTTATTCATTAATATATTTCATATTAAGAGATGATACTTATGTTATTTCATCTATTTTTGCATGGTTGATGACTTTTGGAGCATGGACCGCTGTAGTCAGGATTCTGATGGAAAAGGTGTTGTTTGGAGGCAAAATTCAAGAAGATCAGAAAATCCAGGAAAATATATGGAAAATCCTATTTTTCCAGAAGATGAAGGAAGCCAGAAGGAGGAGCGGAGATGGGCCACAGGGGGCCCACACCACCCCAGGCGCGGGCCACCCTAGGCCTCGCCACCAGGTGGTGTGGCTGCCCTGGCCCACCTCTAGCTCTCCCCTTTGGCTTATATATTCCTCCTGAAACCCTAAGACTCGGAGAGCAACCACAGAAAGATTCCGCTGCCTCTGCAGGGTGGAAAACATCAAGAGAGAAAGATCTCTCTGGCAGACAGATTTCTGCCGGGGAATTCCTTCTCAGGGAGGGGAGATCATCGCCATCAACACCACAATAAAGGTGGACTTCATCGGGATCATCATCATCACCACCATCAGCACCCTCATCACCATCTCCATATCGATGTAACAATTGGGTTGAATCTTGCATAGTTCTTAGGGGAAACTTTCTCGGTGTTGATTACTCTTTGTAGTTGATGCTATTGAGTGAACCATTGAATTATTGTTTATGTTCAGATTGTTATACATCATTATTCCATCTCTGATCATGATCCATTTGATGTCTTGTGAGTAGTTCGTTTTGTTCTTGAGGACATGTTAGAAGTCATGTTGTTAGTAGTGGAGTTGTGTTGAGAAAGATTCAATAATTTGATATTTAAGTTGTGGTGTACTTCTTCTAGTTGTGTCATGTGAACGTCGACTACATGACACTTCACCTATATGGGCCTAGGGGAATGCATTGTGTATTTGGCTACTAATCGTAGGGGTTGCCGGAGTGACAGAAACCTGAACCCCCGTTAGGAAACCATTACACAAGGGACGTAAGTGTCTTAGTGTTTAATGTTGTGGTTAGGTTTCTACCTTAATTACTTTCTTGTACTTACAGATATTTGCAAGGGGTATAATCACAAGTATGTATTAGTCCTAGGAAGGTCGGTACATTAGCACAGGTTCACCCACACAACACTTAGCAAGCTAAAGAAGATTAATCAACTATATGAAGCGAAAGTACTTGACAGTCTTCCCATGTGTCCTCGAGAACGTTTGGTCATATTAAGTAATACAACCGGCTTGTCCTTTGCTGCATAAAGGATTGGGCCACTTGCTGCATTTATTCTTATTGTATTTTGTTTATTAGTACTTTATTTACTTGCATTATCAAAAACCCCTAAAAACCCGTTTGCTAAGTATTTGCAGAGAATTCCTGATCCATACCACTAGCCAGCACCTTCTGCTCCTCGTTGGGTTCGACACTCTTACTTATCGAAAATATTGCGATACACCCCTATACTTGTGGGTCATCAAGACTATTTTCTGGCGCCGCTGTCGGGGAGTGAAGCGCTATTGGAGAGTGGAACTGGTAAAGGAAACTTCTACTATGAGTATTGTTTACTTCTGATAGTTGCTTTATTTCTGTTATGGATAATTCGCTGAGTTTCTTATTTGGTAATGCTACTACCACTGCTAAGGTAGTAGATGAACCACCACCTGCTGAGAATGATGCTTTTAAAATACCTACAAGAATTATTGATCGTGTTATGGATAACTACTATGTTGGGGATGGAACTGGCCATCCCAGTGATTATTTGCTCTTTATACACGAATTATGCGGGTTGTTCAAGTGTGCAGGTATTACTACAGATCAAGTTAAGAAGAAGTTATTCTCATTATCACTAAAAGAAAGAGCTGAAGAATGGTATAAGCTGCTGAAGAATGGTCATGCTCTTGAATGGGAGGAAATAGTACCTCTCTTTTATTCAAAGTTTTATCCTCCTAGTGAGATTCATAAAGATCAGAATCGAATATACAACTTTTGGCCTCTTGATGGAGAGAGTACAGCTCAAGCTTGGGGGAGATTGAAGTTACTAATTCTCAAATGTCCCATTCATGAGCTCTCCAAAATATTACTATCAATAACTTTTATGCAAGGCTCCCTCTACATGACAAGGATTTATTGGATGCTTCTTGTGCTGGATCATTCACTCGCATGAAAGAAGAAGCTAAATGGGATCTTTTGGACCGTATTCAATATAATGCTTAAGCTTGGGAGAATGACAAAGGTAGAAAGTCAGGTATAAATTATGATCATGAATGCATTGAATCTTTTATGGGAACTGATGACATTCAAAACATTAAAAATGCTTATGGTGTAGACTCTCAAGCTATTGCTTCTTATTTTGAGGATTTTGCTTCCTATATTTAAGTGCCTAAAAAGAAGTGGAATAAGTATCATGAACCTTATAAAGATATTGCTAAGAGTGTTCCTGCAAGAAATACTGAAGTTTGTACTACTAATCATGTTTTACCTAAACCTTACATTGAGAAAATGCCTTTCCCAGTTAAGATAAAGGAACATTCTATGATAGCTAGTATGGTTGATGAACCCATGATAGAAAATGTGAAAAACTTTGTTACTAAATATGTAGAAGAGGGACACACTATCCTTTGTAAGGATACCTCTAATGTTGTTTCACAAAGTAGTGTTATGAGAGCTAGTATTCCTGTGTTTTCTGTTAGAATATGTGATCGGTGTTACGATGGTCCTTGTGAAAGTTATATTGTTAAGTTTATGCATGATACTGAAAGTTACTATGAGAGACGGAAAAGTGTTCTTATGCATCTCAATAATATAAAGTTTCCTCGTTTTATGTTGAAAGTTTTTATGTTGCACTTCTTTTGCCTTCCTATGCTAGTAGCCTTTGGTTTCAACAACTTGTTTGTTTACAAAATTATCTTGCATAGGAAGTGGGTTAGACGTAAACGTGTGTACTTTTGCTTCTTAATGCTCTCTTTCACTTCAATTCATATTCCTATGTGAGCATCTTTGAAATTATCATGGCCATCTTAATGGCTATAAAGAAAGAGCTTTTTGGGAGACAACCCAATTTGTTTTTGCTTTCAGGTTGTTTGTGTTTCTTTGAGTCTTGGAAGTTATTACTTCGGTAATAACCTCTCCTTATCCGTTTTGTTTGGTTTTTGTGTCAAGATCAACCTCTAATGAGAGAGAAGTAATATTTGGGGAAGTTGCTGTCCCGAAACAGATTTTTGTGCTTCACCATAAAAATTCGTGAGAGATCTCTGTATTTCGAATTGAGCTGTAATTTTTTGTGATTATGCCCCAGGTTGTTATTTAACTTTCGTTAGTTTTTAACTTTTTTATTTGAGCAACAGAATATTTTCGAAAAAATTGATCTTTACCTGCTGGTCTGTTTTGACAGATTTTGCCACTCTTGCATTTGCCTCTTTAATCGATTTCCTTTTTAGATTCTTTTTCGGTTTTCAGAAGGAGTTGCTACAGTAGCTTATGTTTTGATGGTTTTCAGTTCAAGATGGGTTCAAAAGGTTTTATCATTCCACTTATACTAATGTTGGTAATGAGAACTGTGTGAAGTTTTGTGTGAAAGAAGTTTCAGGGTTAGTGGAGATAATGGTGTAATAAGGAAGTGAAAGGTTTCATGACTCACAATAAGTGTATGAAGATGAAGATATTGATGTTATTCAAGTGGTGACTCTAGAAGAGTCTACTAAATACCAAATTCAGAGACCTGCAGAGTCCGTTTCCAAATAGGTAACAGTTCTAGTAAGAAAAGTTCCACGAAAATACTATTCAGTTATATTTTTGCAGTTTTCAGTCAATAAGGAAAGCTACAAAGTGAAAGAGGGAAGGAAACGGAGCCAGGGTGGCTCACACCACCCTGTGGAGCGGTCCCACCCCTGGCTGCGCCACCAGGTGGTGAGGCCACCCCGGACTCCGTCTCCGACCCGTTTTCTCCCAGTATCTTCCTTTTGTTGTGAAATTTCGTAATATATAATCCCCCGGATCCCCCGAGGTTCGTATATCGTGTTTTTGTCATGTTTTTGTTTCGATCTGTTTCTATCAGGAACTATTTTTGAAAGCTTAGAATCACAATGGTGTCCGCCAAGGATAAGGGAAAAGAGCCTATGGAGGAAGATCTCTAGGACCCCGGGCAGGAGAAGGAGATCAAGAGTGAAGATGAAGAGGAGGCAAAGCACACCGACACTGCCATTGCAAGCATTGGAATGGTGGAAAACCCTGCCAGGACTATTTCAATTGGAGGGAAGCCTCCTCATCACCGTTCAGATCCCTGGTCACTTCCTCCACGCACCAAGAATCCTTTCCATACTCTTATCCATGATCATCAATACCAGAATATGCCCAAGGGGAAATTACCCTCCAATTGGGATTTTCCTCGTTCTAGCTATGCAGGGAAATAAGACTTCAAGTAGGTAGAGTGGGGGAAAATTGCAAGAGCTGGCATTCTCAACCCGACATGATCATGAGCCGCATTGAGCAAAACTCACAGCTTATTCGTAATCTCACCTTCGAGGTTGAGGACTTGGGGAAACTGATCAAAGAGCTCATTGAGAGGATACCACCACCACCGAAGGAGTAATTCGTCATCAGGTTTGGCATCCCCTTGGCTTGTTCCAAGCTTGGGGGAGTGCCGCGGTATCACATCACGATCTTCTCTCTTTTACCTTTTTAGTACAGTCATATCATGAATAGAGAAGTTATCGTGTAGGATGGTTTGTAGTATGGAAGTGTCCCCTCTCTCGTTAGATATCTATCCCTTGGTGTGAGTTGCCGTTATGGAATATTAATGAGAAGTTCTATCATTTACTCTTTTGCATAGCTTATATTAGTTTTCAATTCGTGGTTATATGATTGATCTTGTTGTTAGTATTGGTAGCATTTTGGGATCTTTGAGTTAATTTAGTTGGTTTTGGCAAACCTGGCTTGGTTAGTAGCAACACTATTTTTGAGAGTTGAATGAAAAAGATAAAAGTACTCTAAAGAAAGATAATTTCATCATCTTTCTTTCTTGATTTGCTCATAAGTTTAGTATTCTCTAGTTAAGATCTTTTGTGCTTCCAAGGAAGATTGCATGTTTGTCTTTATCACTTGTATGTTTGTTTGTTTCCTTCAACTCTTATACTTGCTACCCAGCCTTGCTAGCCAAAAATCTGTACTGAGAGGGAATTCTTCTCATGCATCCACTTCCTTTAAACCAAACCCATGCCATTTTTTGTCCACCATACCTACCTATTAGCATTATTACTATTCCAAGTAAATTCATGTTTTTATCTACCTTCCAAATTAAACTTGTTATGTGAAAATTAGTATTAAAGCTCTCACGAACTTGATGGCACACTTTACTTTCTTGCACTTAATAAACTTGAACCATTGTGCCCATATATGTTGCGTATATGCTTGCCCTTTGTGAGTTGTGAATTAGCAGAACCATGCTGTCATGGGGAACGCTATCAACATTGCACTAGTACTTTGTACCTAGTTGATATCATGTTCTTTTGTCTATGGATGTCGTCGGTGTGAAATGAAAGGGGAGCTTGTAAGTCCATGGAGTTATGCATGTGTGTTAGAGAAACGCCTGGGCCGCTGGTCTAATCCATGCTGACATGGTGGAAACCTGCAGCGTAACCATAACGAGCATCTATGAAGCATTCTTCTTATAAAAAAGGTCCGATATTGAGAAAAAATAGAAAAAGCAAAAAGAGATTATGAAAAGAGGGAAGAGAGAAAAAAAGCACCATATTCACATGGTAAATAAGAGGATTGATGAGATGTTTGTTGTCTGCTTGCCTTGTCATTTTGATATGGGGATTCTTCCGTATCATCGGGCAAGGGGTACCCCATTGGCAGTTCTCTATGATACACATGTGCTTACGATGACAAGAACTTACCGGTAACTAAACTTAGGTAGCATGAGGAGCGGCCCTCGTATTAAAGGTACATGAGATTCTCAATTTACAACTTGTCAAGCATATCCTCGTATTTGATCACTTTAACCATAACCACCTAAAGATGCCTATGATAGGGGCAATGAGAGCTGAAAGCTAATAAGTATCATAATTTTTGGGAGCTCTTTATGAAACTTGAAATCCCTGCTTCCCTCTGCGAAGGGCCCTTCTTTTACTTTTTAGTTGAGTCAGTAAACCTATTCCTTTCTATCTCAGCAAGTATTTTGAGTTGTTGTGTTTAATTCATTCATATGATGATTTATTCAATCATGTTTCTTATGTTCCTTGTTTTCCACATTGCTCTTATCTTGGTGATTACTACTTTGAAAGCTATCATTGAAAACCAGTTATTTGTGAACTCCAGCAAATTATCAACTATTCTTCGACCAAGAGCTAAGTTTGCCATTTCCAATTATGATTTACTTTATGTGTCTTTATTGTGTTTCCTTTACTTATTGCAAGTAAGTTATATAATAGTGAGTTGTATTCTATTATGATCTATGTATTGATGAATGTGATGCTTCTTGTCCGTATTCTTTTATCGACTCTTCACTCCATAAACCTGAGGTCATGTTTATTGAGCTCACTTTCGCATGGGGACAAGCGAAGTCTAAGCTTGGGGGGAGTTGATACGTCCATTTTGCATCACTATTCTATATCATAAATCACTTTTATTTATTGATATATTTCATATTAAGATATCATACTTATGTTATTTCATCTATTTTTGCATGGTTGATGACTTTTGGAGCATGGACCGCTGTAGTCAGGATTCTGATGGAAAAGGTGTTGTTTGGAGGAAAAATTCGCGAAGATCAGAAAATCCGGGAAAATATACGGAAAATCCTATTTTTCTAGAAGAAGAAGGAAGCCAGAAGGAGGAGTGGAGATGGGCCACAGGGGGCCCACACCACCCCCTGGCGCAGGCCACCCTAGGCCACGCCACCAGGTGGTGTGGCTACCCTGGCCCACCTCTAGCTCTCCCCTCTGGCATATATATTCCTCCCGAAACCCTAAGACTCGGAGAGCAACCACAGAAAGATTCCGCTGCCTCTACGGGACGAAAAACACCGAGAGAGAAAGATCTCTCTGGTAGACAGATTTCTGCCGAGGGAATTCCTTCCCGGAGAGGGGAGATCGTCGCCATCAACACCACCATCAAGCTGGACTTCATCGGGATCCTCATCGTCATCACCACCATCAGCACCCTCATCACCATCTCCATATCGCTGTAACAATTGGGTTGAATCTTGCATAGTTCTTAGGGGAAACTTTCCCGGTGTTGGTTACTCTTTGTAGTTTATGCTATTGAGTGAACCATCAAATTATTGTTTATGTTCAGATTCTTATACATCATTATTCCATCTCTGATCATGATCCATATGATGTCTTGTGAGTAGTTCGTTTTGTCCTTGAGGACATGGGAGAAGTCATGTTGTTAGTAGTGGAGTTGTGTTGAGAAAGATTCAATAATTTGATATTTAAGTTGTGGCTTCTTCTAGTGGTGTCATGTGAACGTCGACTACATGACACTTCACCTATATGGGCCTAGGGGAATGCATTGTGTATTTGGCTACTAATCGTAGGGGTTGCCGGAGTGACAGAAACCTGAACCCTCGTTAGAAAACCATTGCACAAGGGACGTAAGGGTCTTAGAGTTTAAAGCCGTGGTTAGGTTTCTACCTTAATTACTTTTTTGTACTTACGGATGTTTGCAAGGGGTATAATCATAAGTATGTATTAGTCCTAGGAAGGTCGGTACATTAGCATAGGTTCACCCACACAACACTTAGCAAGCTAAAGAAGATTAATCAACTATATGAAGCGAAAGCACTTGATAGTATTCTCATGTGTCCTCGAGAATGTTTGGTCATCTTAAGTAATACAACCAGCTTGTCGTTTGCTGCATAAAGGATTGGGCCACTTGCTGCATTTATTCTTATTGTCTTTTGTTTACTAGTACTTTATTTACTTGCATTATCAAAACCCCCTAAAAATCCGTTTGCTCAGTATTTGCAGAGAATTCCTGATCCATAACACTAGCCAGCACCTTCTGCTCCTTGTTGGGTTCGACATTCTTACTTATCAAAAATACTATGTTACACCCACTATATTTGTGGGTCATCAGGATGCATCGCTACTTTGTGGTGCTGGACTTGATGGTGCTGGAACTGCTGGTCCTGAAGGACTTCATCACGATCTTGAGATCGACAAGTGTACGACTACATCATCCACGAGTTCCATCTCGTTAACAAAGATTTGTTGTCTTCGAGGGTAAGT
The DNA here is from genome assembly GCA_023614405.1 of Avena insularis. Classification (NCBI taxonomy): domain Eukaryota; kingdom Viridiplantae; phylum Streptophyta; class Magnoliopsida; order Poales; family Poaceae; genus Avena; species Avena insularis. The sequence continues at coordinate 328,235,899 of CM042692.1, read as the reverse complement.
TCTCTATGGATGTATATCCACCCGTTCCTTTTATCTAGTAGATAGATCTTGGCGTATAGTTCCCATCGTAGGAATTTTTTTGTTTTCTATGCTGCGAACCCAACAGTGGTATCAGTGCCTGATCTATGTGTAGGTACTTTGCATGGGTAGTACACATATGTTTATATGTGGGCGATGATGATCATGTTATTGCTTCTTTCATGTATTTTGGATATTGGTGGCGTAGTGGGATGAAGCGGCCCGGACCAACCTTACATGTTATTGTACATGAGACCGATTCCACGACTGACATGCAACTAGTTTTGCATAAGTGGCTGGCGGGTGTATGTCTCTCCTACTATAATCAATATCTGATTTACAACAAGTTGCTAATAACTTGGTTATCCTCGTTGTCGTTCCATGTTTGTAGGTAAGACCGGTTCTATCTCCGAAAGCCCTAAGCCACGTAAAACTTGCAATGGATAAATTAGAGGCGTCTAGTTTAGATTGTTGCTGGGCTAGTGTATTGATATGGTAATGTTATAAGTAGATGTATGGTAGATACTCTTACAACACACTTAACGTGTAAGTTCCATAGACCTTGGTCTTACACACAAAGGAATGATAGAGATCATACCATGATGCAAATGATAGAGATCAAATGCATGGACCATATCATCTCACTTTGCACATTAGATGTTTACATCTTATACTGCTAGTTTGGCGCTTTTAGTAGCTGTTGGGTCCGCAGCATAGAAAACAAAAAAATTCCTATGATGAGAAATACACGCCAAGATCTATCTACTAGGTACAAAGCAACGGGTGGACATACATCCATCTAGAACTTACCCTCGAAGACAACGAGTTTTGTTAACGAGTAGGAACTCGTGGTTGATGTAGCCGTACACTTGCCGATCACAAGATCGTGAGGAAGTCCGAGCGCCGCAACTCATCACCGCATCCGTACTCGCACACACGTTAAAGCCACCAGACAACCTCCACCTCCTCGCTCCAGCGATCCAGCGGAAGTAGCAACTCCTTCCAGAAGAAATGCCACCCGGAACATGTATCTCGCTAATCCGAGACCATGGGGGAATAATTCTAGAGGGGGAGAGAGATCCTTCACAAGAAGATGTGAGGAAGAAGGAGGGAGAGGGTGGCCTTTTATAGGAGGAGGGGGGTGCCCCTCTCTCCATGGACAGAGCATGGGGGGTGACTCCTCACCTCCCCCATTCATGTGGTGGTAACCCCTCCACATTAAAATGCCTCTTCACATTCCCTTTTAAAGTCCTCACTTTAAATGCATTAAAATTCTCCAAGTTTAATGCTCTCTCATTTAATAAAAATCTTTTATTAAATATATTCAGAATTTTGTTAATTACTTTAATTAACAAACATTCACATATAACCCCTTGCAATATTTCAATATCACATGCAAAACCACTTTCTGCAATTTCACCCGAAACAATTTCCGGTTTCTAACGAAACAATTCCTGCGCTTTGCAATTTTTTCGTTTGAAACATATGTGCTCCAAAATGGTATCCGGTAACTCTTAAGTGTGTCACCCTATGGTTCGCGAATAATGCAGACATGCTTGAGACTCGTCTCAGATCAATAGTCAGAAGCGGGACCTGGAGATCCATACAGACTCCTGCATATTCAACGATGACTTCTGTGATCGTGAGAACCTTTAACGCTTCTAATTTAATCCCTTTGTCTCATGATATAATACATGTCCGATATTCGATCATCGGTATCCAAATACCTAGTTTGATCTCGTTACCGACATGCACTCTTTTCTCATTCCCGTGATATAACATTCTAGTGATCACATCACTTTCTTGTAAGCTATCTCAATGTGATATCACCGAGAGGGCCCAGAGTATATCTATCCGTCATCGGGATTGACAAATTCCACTCTTGATCCATGAGCCTCAACATAACACCTTCGTAGCACTGAACCCTCTTTATACTCACCTTGTTACGGTGTGACGTTTGATGTTATCATGATACTTTTCTGGTGTTAGCAATTAACATGATCTCATGGTGTAAGGATAAAGATTACTTCGTATGATGTGATAGCAATATAAACATAATGACTTGATCGTAATGCTATACTTCAGATGAATGTTCATCACATCATTTCACAAATGTTGTGACCTTGTTATTAACAACATCCAATGTCCATGATCAGGAAACCTTGATCATCTTGTTAATCAATAAGCTAGTCTATAAGAGAGGCATAACTAGGAACCCTTTTTGTTTATTAAACACACATGTATTGACGTTTCCGATCAATACAATTATAGCATGCAAAATAAACATTTATCATAAACATGGAATAACATAATAACCACTTTATTATTGCCTCTCGGGCATATTCCCTTCAGTAGCATTGTAAGATGATCCCTCATTTAGATATCAAGATAAAATGTGTTCTCCTTGAGTATGCACCGTTCTATGGATCGTGTTTCGAGACATCACGTGATGATTGGGTGTACTCGACTCCGCGCTTTCATATAACGGGTGTAAGACAGTTTTACACATGCGAGTACTAAGGTTCTTACTTGGCGAGCCTAGCATGTACTGACATGGCCTCGGAACACGGATCGAAAGGTTAAGCATGAGTCGTATAGTTGATGTGATGCCCATATTGATGCTCGCCTTTGAAGCTACACCGACTCACGTGATGATCGGACTTGGTGTAGTGGATTTGGTTCATGTAATCACCAAAAAGGCACGAGGGATGTCATTTTTGAGTGGGAGTTCATTTCTAATTTGGATTAGTCGAACTCAATTTTTCATAAACTAAATCGAAGTGAATTTGCATAATTTGTTGTAGTCATTAGCATCTGTTCACTACCTTATGCTTAGTTTGAATTGAGATAATAGAACTATAGAATTCTCGATATTTAGTTTACGAACTGGTATCGTATTGTTTTGAATGTCAATTTAAAGTTTAGAAGTCCTATTGCAAACTTTCAGCAACCTCTATTTACTCCATGATGTTTAATAAGTATTATTAAATCAAGATTAAGAATTCCAATGTTAGTATCTAAAGTATCATGTTTGCCTCCATGATTATTGATATTCAAAAGTTGTTTTAATATCAAGATTATCTAGGAGCTGAATTATTTTCAGAAACCATCATGTGTGAAAGATATTGTAATATCTGAAACAATGTTTTTGGTTGCATTATGATAGAGTATAATTTAGCAAAATACATGTTCTCATATTGTATGAGAATTTGTGAAGGATGGAGATGCTAGGCATCCGGATCTCCCAAAAAGGGTTTGGGAACTAACATTATACTCGCGATTCTTCCTTATAGGCTATAGTAGCTTGATCATGAAAGTTGTCATGATAAGGATGAATAGAAGATGTAAGTAAAATGTTTACTACACTAATAGATTACTAAAGAATGGATTTTTGAAAGAACACCAAACATTTGATGATGGTGATCCACTTCAAAGTGCAAGTCCAAAGGTATTAGTATTTGACTATATACGCTTTGTACTATGTGTCATGTGAATGACACCACTATTGATGTTGATAGATCCTTCTAAAAGAAAAGGAATTGTTGAAAGAGAATCTATAAACTATTTGGAAGAAAACAAAAGGTTGGAGATGTCCAACTTAGGTATATAGAAGATATACATGTTGTGGCTATATTCCTTGGTTGTTGAACAATGTGGTTATGAGGTATTGGATACCGAATTGGTTGGTGTGAAGTGTCATACAGAACAACACTATTCATGAACTGCAATGGCCTAAGTAACTAGCAAGAGAATAAGTGATGATGTTCATCGAAAACAAATAAAGTGTTATTGTGTTTTAGTTGTCGTCAAACCTAGCCTTCAAGATTTGTTTTAATAATTATTATTTTGTTCTAGTATTACGAGAACAATGGTTGTTCAAATAATTACCGTATTCCATAAAGGATGGATGAACTTTTACAAGTCTAGTTGGAGAAATCACATCCATAAACATTATTGCTAAAATGTCGTAAGACAAATGATTGGAAGATCACTTATGAAGTGACATCGCTGTTTGAATTGTACTGGAAAGTAAACATGAAGAAACTCCATGTTGATGGATTTTTGGAGTCTTTTGATTTGGATCAATTGACACTTGTGAAACTTTCCTCAAGATAATTGAAACTCCGTCCATAGGCCAAAGAGGAACGGATGACTAACTTATTGGATATTATGCATGTTAATGTATATAGTCCATTATGTGTAGCCATATGCAATGGATTTTTTTGCTTCATATTCTTTATCCAGAAATTAGAGTGGATATATCTATATATTTACTTAGTAAGGAAGAAGTATGAAACATTTGAAAATTGTTCAAAGACTTTCAAGATGAAGTGAAAAATCATTGTAACAAGAAAATAAAAGAGTTTATGATTTGATTATAAAGGAAGATATTTGAGTTACAGGTTTAGCAAAACACCTAAGCTTTCAAGAATTGTTCCATGAATTTGCATTTCCCGATAAGCCACGGGAGTATGGTATGTTGGAGAGATCAAATCAAACCTTGTTTAAGATGGTAAGATCAAAGGTGTCATTTATAAAACTGCCATTATGTTTTAAGGATTAAAGCTTTAGAGACTACCGCTTTTACACTGAAAAGAGCACTATCGTGATCCGTTGAAATGACACCATATGAGTTATGGTTTGGGATAAAACCTGAATTTTCTTCTCCTAAATTTTGGTATGCTATGCATAAGTAAAATGTTTACAACCAAAGTCGGATAAGCACGTCTTTGTAGGTTATCCCAAAGATTTTGTTGGCAATTCCTACATAACACCAAGGACAAAAGAGTTTCTCGCTTGGAACGTCAAGTTTCTTGAGAAGGAATTTTTCGTGAAAAGTTAAGTGGGAGGACAGTAGAACTTTGATAAGGTTGTTGAACCTTAGCTATATGTGCTAAGTAGCACAGCACCGGAAAGTGTCCCGGTGGCAGCCACAATTCTCATGGCTCGCGTGATTACAAAGGGTGTGATCTTGGAGATTAGAGTTCCTATTGAACCATGTGGGTCGGTAAGAATCAACTAGTAAGATTTGAAACAAAAGTCGTTATTGTTTTGAAAATGATGAACCGACTGCATGCAAAGAAGCGATGATGGGCCCTGACTCCATAAAATGACTAGAAGTCATAGAATCCGTGATAGTATCCATACACGAGAAATCAAGTTTTTGAACTTGGAAGACCCTCCGAAAAGGCGTGAAGCTTATCGGTCGTGTTTGGATCTATAAAGAAATAGACATGGATGTTTAGAATCTATGAAATAGTCGACATGTCGGAAAGAAGTTTACGGCAATGTTCAAGGAGTTAACTATGACAAGACTTGATCTTTCATAGCGATATTTAGTCTTGACGGATTAATGTAGCAACCACTACATATAATTTGGTATATGGTAGTTGAATAAACAAAACAAGGTTCTTCTAATAGAATGGTTACCTAGGACGTGTACATGACACAATCCGAAGGGTTTTGTTAATTCAAAGGGTGCTAAAAGGGCATGCAAACTTCAATAGTTGAAGTGAGCATAGCGGAGTTGGAATCTTCACCATGATGAAAATGTTAAAGGAGTTTAAATTCATCGGAGATGATGAAGATGCTTGCATTTGCAAGAAATTAAGTGGGAGCGCTGAGACATATTTCTAATACATTATGTAGAGGAATGGTGTTAATTGGAAATGATGTATCTTGTATTGACACAAGTTAAGAATTTCATTAAAATAGGATTTCGATGAAAGACTTGGGCAAAACCGGAATATTCGGCATCAATGTCTATATGGATAGATTGAGGCGCTAATATGGTTGTGCAGACGTACATATATGAGATATTGAAAAGGGTACAATATGGAAACAACAAGAAAGGTTCTTGTTGCATGGAAAGGATTGTATCAAGATTCAAGTGTTTCAACACTTGGTGAGTAAAATCACATGAATATTTTGATCGATTATACCGTGATATGTCTATATCCAGATATGTCCTATGCTCTAAATGTTATGAGCACATACCAGAATGATTCATAAGATGATCATTGGACGATAGTAAAGATATTATTATGAGCTTTGGAAGAACTAAGAATATATCATGTATAAGTGACAAATAATTAAAGGTAGTTCATTGTAAAGTGTTACATTGATACTAGTTTTGTCACAAGAAACAAATTTAATTTATCTCAATTTAGAGTATGGGTGGCACAATGTAATGGAAAGGATGTTCCATGATGGATTTGGATGAGTTCCAAAGTTGAGACATTGTGACGGATACTACAACAAAAGGCTAAGTATATGACTGCTATAGTAGCAGCAAAGGAGGGCATTTGTGTTAAGTAGTTTGTTATCAAACTAGGTGTGGTTCAAAGTGGACTAATACTATGAAGATATATTGTATGGCAATAATATCAACATATTTTAACCTGAACGAACTAAAGGTCTCACCAAAGGACCGAATTTATACAATGCCATCTCATTTGAGAATGAGTGATGTGTAGAGACGCAAAGACATGCAAATACACACGAACCTGAAACTGTCAGATCCGGAGATTATGTTAACCACTAGCAATCGCGTATATGCAACACCATAAAGCTATAGGCGTTCAATATGCAAAGTTTTTCAAACTAGATTATTGACTCTAGTGGTGGGAGACTGAAGGGAATATGCCCGAGAGGCAATAATAAAGTGGTTATTATCTTATTCCATGTTTATGATAAATGTTTATTTTGCATGCTATAATTGTATTAATTGGAAACGTTAATACATGTGTGTTTAATAAACAAAATACAAAGTTCCTAGTAATGCCTCTCATATAAACTAGCTCGTTGATTAACAAGATGATCGAAGTTTCCTGATCATGGACATTGGATGTTGTTAAGAACGAGGTCACAACATTGGTGGAATGATGTGATGAACATTCATCCGAAGTATAGCATTACGATCAAAGTCATTATTTTTATATTGCTATAACATCATACGAAGTAATCTTAGTCCTTAGACCATGAGATCATGTTAATTGCTAACACCGGAAGAGTATCTTGATAACATCAAACGTCACACCATAATAGGGTGACTATAAAGGTGGGTTCAGTGCTACGAAGGTGTTATGTTGAGGCTCATGGATCAAGAGTGGGATTTGTCCATCCCGATGACGGATAAATATACTCTAGGCCCTCTCGGTGATATCACATTGAAATAGCTTGCAAGCAAGTTATGTGATCACTAGAATGTTATATCACGGGAACGAGAAAAGAGTGCATGTCGGTAATGAGATCAAACTAGGTATTTGGTTGCCGATGATCGAATCTTGGACATGTAATATATCGCGAGACAAAGGGATTTAGTTACGATGTTAAAGGTTCACACGATCACAAGAGTCATCGTTGAATATGTAGAGTCGATCACGGATCTCCAGGTCCCGCTGCTGATTATTGATCGGAGAGGGGTCTCGATCATGTCTGCATTATTCACGAACCGTAGGGTGAAACACCTAAGGGATACCGACACCATTTAGGAGAAAATATGTTTCAGATAAATATTAAGAAAGCGCTGGAATCATTTCGATGGAAACCGGAATTGTTTCGGGTGAAATTGCTGAAAGTGGTTCTGTAAGTGATATTGAAATGTTGCAGGGAGTTTTATGTGAATGTTTGTTAATTAAAGTAATTAACAAAAATTCTGAATAAAATAAATAAAAGTGTTTTATTTAATGAGAGCTTGCATTAAATTTCGTGGAAATTTAATGCCTGTGAGTGGACATGAGTGGAGGTGTGTGTTTATGTGAGTGGGAGCTCCACCCACATGAATGAGGGAGAGGTGGGGGCACCCACCATGGCCGGTGCCATGCCCCCTTGGGCTGCCCCCTCCCCTATATTAGGAGCACCTCCTCCTCCTCTCCTCTTGCACCACCTCCTCGTGAAGGTTCTCTTCTCCCTCTAGTTATTCCCCATGGTCTCGGATTAGCGAGATACATGTTCCTGGTGGCTTTATCTGGAAAGGAGTTGTTGCTTCCGCTGCATCGCTGGAGCGAGGAGGCGGAGGTTGTTCGGTGGACCGAACGTGTGTGCGATCACTGATGCACCGCTACTTTGCGGTTCTGGACTTGATGGTGCTGGACCTGATGGTGCTAGAACTGCTAGACCTGAAGGACTTCATCACGATCTTGAGATCGGCAAGTGTACGACTACATCATCCACGAGTTCCATCTCGTTAACAAATCTTTGTTGTCTTCGAGGGTAAGTTCTCTATGGATGTATATTGACCCATTGCTTGTATCTAGTAGATAGATCTTGGCGTATAGTTCCCATCGTAGGAAATTTTTTGTTTTCTATGCTGCGAGCCCAACAAAGCTAACGCCCATAGGCGGAATTTTCAAAAGTGCAAATGCAAACTTGTGCATAAATAGCTTATATGATCCAAAAATGAACAACTAAAGGAGGTAAAAGACTCAGAGAATATGAGTGAACAAAATGCTTTATTTCATTGATCATATAAGAAACTTATTACATAATATAAAATATGCTAAGTGTAAAAGGGACGTAGTTGTGCTATGTTCCATGGCCGATCTGTCTCCGGGTAATCATCATCGGAGTCACGTTGCTTGCTCTTGCGATTTTTAGTCCTATCTTTCAACTCGCGAATATCGACGACGTAATAGGAACCATTGAGCAATGCTTTGCTTATGACGAACGGTCCTTCCCAAGGAGGGGATAGTTTGTGTGATTTCTCCTACTTGAGTCTAAGCACCAGATCCCCCTCTTTAAACGAGTGATGCTTAACACGGCAACTATGGTAGCCACATAGCTTCTGCTGGTAGATGGCGGATCTCTGGCATGCCAGCATGTGCTCTTCCTCGAGTAGGTACACAAATAAGTGTCTGGATTCTTTAGCATCATCTTCCTCATAGGCGGCGAATCTTGGTGCATCGTGGAGGATGTCGGATGGTAGGATGGCTTCTGCTCCATAAACCATGAAGAAAGGAGTCAAGCCGGCCGATCTGTTGGGTGTTGTTCTTAAACTCCACAATACAGATGGTAATTCCTCCACCTAGGCTCTAGTTGCTCTGTGCAGCGGTGCCTCTAAGTGTGGCTTGATTCTGTGTAGAATTAGTCCATTGGACGTTCAACTTGTCCATTAGACTGTGGATGTGCTATAGATGCTAGGTCAAGGCGAATGCCTTTTTCATGACAGTACTCCTCAACTTCTCCGAGAGACAAATTTCTGCTGTTGTCGGTGATGATGCTGTGTGGGAGACCAAATCTCACCACTATATCCCGGACAAATTTTAGGGTTGTTGCCCCATCGAGCTTTCTAATGGGTTTAGCTTCAATCCATTTTGTGAATTTATCCACTACTACTAGCAAATGTGTAAATCTGCAGGGTGCTGTCTACAAAGGTCCCACCATGTCTAGCCCCCTGACTGCAAATGGCCAAGTTATTGGTATGGTTCGTAGTTCTTCAGCTAGAACATTTGGTTGTCTTGCATAGAACTGACACCCAAGACATGTTTGTACCAACTTTTCAGCGTCTGCCTTGGCAGTTAACCAATAGAATCCTTATCGGAAGGCCTTAGCCACCAACGATCAGGGAGCAGCCTGATGCCCGCAATTTCCGAGATGTATTTCTCTAAGGATATCAATACCTTGCTGTTGGGAGACGCATCAAAGGAAAACTCCTGTGGTACTTCTTTTGTATAGCTGGCCATCAATGATGACGTAGCCTTTTGCTTTTCATACTATTTGCCGGCTTTCGACTTCGTCGGCATGCAAACTTTTGTCTTGTAGATAGTCCATGAACGGTTTCATCCAAGCTGGAGAGGTCACTGTTACTGTGTTAACGAATGAGTCAACTCTACCCGGGTTGTCGTGGTTCGCTCCCTTCACGGATGGGGTCCGTAAATGCTCCAGGAAAACGCCTGGCGGAATTGGTCGGCAAGCTGATCCAACCTTTGACAGTAGATCTGCCGCCTCATTCTCCTTCCTTTTGACGTACTTGACTTCGTAGCCGTCGAAGCACTTGGCAATCTCGTCTACTTCGTATTGATATTCCACCATCATAGGGTTTCGTGCGTTCCAGGTGTCAGCTACTTGCTGGGCAACCAAGTCAGATTCTCCACAGCAAATTATGCCCTTGATGCCAATATCCTTGGTTACTCGAAGTACGTAAATAAGGGCCTCATACTCCGCCATGTTGTTGGTAGCATTGAAGTGGATCTGCAGGACGTATTGCAACTTCTCCCCTGTTGGTGATTGTAGTAATACACCAGCCCCCGAGCCATTGAGTAGCTTTGATCCGTCAAAGTGCATGATCCAATATTCTAGCTCTAGCAAAGGAGTGTCTTCTAGCAGTTCTGTACAATTTGCAATAAAATCCACCAATGCATGTGACTTGATAGCGTCGCGTCTCTTGTAGGTGATTTCAAAGGCGGCAAGTTCAATGCCCCACTTTGCCACTCTTCCTATAGCGTCGTAGTTATTGATGATGTCGGAAAGTGGAGCTTTGCTCACTACTGTGATGGGGTGCTCCTGGAAGTAATGCCTCAGCTTCCGTGAAGCAAGGAAAACTCCATAAGCTATCTTCTGGTAGTGTGGGTAACGCTGCTTGGATTTCGTCAAGACCTCGCTTACATAGTAAACTAGTCGCTGAACTCAGTATTCATGCGTTGGTTCCTTGCGCTCCACCATGATGACGATGCTGATTACTCGGTTGGTTGCCGCCATGTAAACAAACATAGGCTCCCTTAATACCGGTGCTGCAAGTATTGGTGCGGAGGAGAGTATTCTCTTCAACTCCTGAAGTGCTGCGTCAACCTCGTCCATCCATACGAATTTGTCCACCTTCTTGAGAAACTTATAGAGCGGCATAGCCTTCTCTCCAAGTCGGCTGATGAACCGGCTTACTGCTGCTACCCAGCCTGTGAGCCTCTGTATGTCCTGCAAGCATGTTGGGAGTTTGATGTCGAGGATGGCCTTGATTTTCTCCGGGTTGAACTCGATTCCGCGGTGCGAAACGATGAATCCCAAGATCTTGCCGGATGGCACCCCGGAGACACACTTCTTGGGGTGAAGCATCATGTTGTACTTTTGGAGATTGTCGAAGGTTTCCTACAAGTCGGCGATAAGTTCATTTGATTTCTTTGGCATTACCGTGATGTCGTCCATATAAGAGTGTACGTTGCGACCTATTTGGTCATGTAGGTAGCGTTTTATTGTCTGCTGGTACGTAGCACCAGAGTTTTTCAGCCCAAAGGGCATCGTGACATAGCAGTACGCGGTGTAGGGTGTGGTGAATGAAGCGGCCAATTGGTCTGAATTTCGCATCCGGATTTGGTGGTAACCTGAGTAGGCATCAATAAAACACAAAAGTTCCAAGCCAGCCGTCGAGTCAATGACTTGGCCAATAAGAAGCAAAGCAAATAGATCCTTCGGACACGCTTTGTTCAAGCCGGTGTAATCATTGGTTCCCTTTTGGGGAAAAGTACATGATTTGCTACCCATCGGGTGTGAATAACTTCACGGATAAAGCCAGCCTTACGTAACCTAGCTATTTCTTTGCCTATAGCCCTTCGTCTTTCATCACCAAAGCATCATAGAGGTTCTTTCACCGATTTAGCATTAGGATCAATATTCAAGTTGTTCTAGGCAAGTTCCCTAGGTACACCTTTCATGTTGGCAGGTTGCCAGGCGAAGATGTCCTTATTCTCACAGAGGAACTCGACGAGCACGCTTTCCTATTTGGGATCCAGGTTCGTGCCAATGGCGATGGTCTTGGAGGAATCTCCTTCAATAAACTCCACCTGCTTGGTCTTGATGGCGGCCTTGAATGCGCCTTCGACAGCAGTGATTTGCTTCTTCGAATACGCCATCTCCGAGGCATCGACCTGGCTCTGGATCTCCTTGAACTCCTCATCATAGAGGACTGCTTCTGCGAAGGCGGCTTCACTGAGCTCCCACTCTCGTTCCTTGGTTAAGCTTCCGTCAATGGTGATGATGTCGTTTGGTCCGGGTATCTTAAGTTTGTTGTAGACAAAGCATGGCCTTGTGAGGAAGGAGTGTAAGATTTCATGTCCGAAGATGACATGGTACATGCTCTTGAAAGGCACCACTTTGAAGGTCATGTGTTCTTGGCAGTAATTGTTGACATCATCAAAAGCGACCTGAAGGGTGATGCAGTCGAGGGAATTAGCTTGTCGGCCAGGGACAACGCCATGGAACATGGTGTTTCTCTTCCTTAGTTGGGTCTCCGTCAAGTTCATCTTGTGTAGTGTATCCAGGTACATGATGTTGATGCTGCTTCCACTGTCCACGAGGCACTTGGTGAACAACTTTGTGCCGTCAATCAAGGGGTTGATGACCATGGCATACTTGTTCTCTGTTGGGATAAGATCTGGATTATCCTTCCTATCCCAAGTGATTGGAACTTCCGACCACCTGACGTACTGGGGGACTAGAGGAAGGGTAGCCATCAGTATCCTCAGAGAGGTTTTCTAGGCCTGGATGGTGGGGGTGCCAAGGAAAGTATGGTAGACTGGAGCCTTCTTCTCGAAGGGTTTTTTCCCTTTGCCCTTGCCCTTGTCGGCGGACTTGGGTTCCACGTGTTCATCCATATCACTTGAATCCTTGGATTCCTCCTCCTTCTTATTCCCTTTGCCCTTTCCGCGGGGTGTATTCTTCTGACTTCGCTTGTAGCCGGAATCAAGGTCTTCCTTGAGGTCATTGACAAACTTGCATTGGCGGTTGGTGTGGGTGGCTTTGCCATTTGCGTCGAGGTGGACGAAACATAGCATATCACGGTACTCTTTGTACATTTGGGGAACGCGGGGCGCTGAGGGTGTAGACTCACTCATCTGTTGACCCTAGCTAGTCCCCCGGCCACGACCACCCTGTCTGCCTCTGCCTCTTCCAGTGAATGTTGTGGCGACCATGTCGGTTGTTAGATTCTCTTCAGGTGGAGTCTTCCGCTTGTTATTAGTGTTCTTCCTGGCCTGGGTAGGGATTGCTATTGCCGGCAATGATCCGCCCGCGTCGTCATCAGCAGCGGCAAATTTGCTAGCCATGGCGATCATTGCGTTGAGGTTGAGCTCATTGTTGTTTTGCTTGCGCTTCAATGTATGTCGGAGCAAAGGTCCCTTCTCCGGACCGTCGATGAAGGCGGCCATAGCGGTTTATTCGTGCACCCTTACGTGAGAATTTTTCATGTCCAGCCAGCGAGAGAGGTAGGCACGAGAGGTTTCATCCTTTTCTTGTACGCTTGTAGGTCTCCAACAGTGCAGGGACATTTGTACGTACCCTCGAAGGTTTTGGTGAACGCATGTCCAACCAGTTGCATATTGATTTCTCCAGGAAGTCATCAATCCATTGTCGGGCAGTGCCAGTGAGCATAAGTGGGAGGTACTTGACATCGACATTAGGGTTTCCCCATGCGATGTGAATTGGTTCGCTGTAGTCCTGCAACCATGTAACTGGTCTGGCAGTGTCATCATAGGGATTGATAGTCTTGTCTATCCAGAGTCCCTAGGGGTAGGTTGTGACCCGTATTACTGGTCCAAAACAACATGGCCCAAGGTATGAGAGCTCTCGAGCTTCTTGGATCTTGTCCAGCCATGAACATGATGTCGTACGTCTATGGTTGCTTCCCTTTTCCATCATGGGGAGGGGAATTGCCGTGCGATTTATGAGATACACTGTGTCCTCTGCCATGATGGCTACTAGGTGGCGATGGTGGCGGTGGAGGCGATGGGTTAGCCTTCTTGATGTTTCCCTCCTATGACTCCTCATGCCTGTCACGGTTACTTGTTGGACGTGGTGCTTCCTTGTAGGATCCGCTCCTGTGTCCTTCAACACCGGTGCGCTCTCAGGCATGCCGGGGCTACTCGCCCTGGTCGCGTATAATGATGCCGACCTGGGAGGCGCCTAGGAGGTGGCATGCTTGTGTAGTGGCTCGGCTGTGGTTCCTCATGTAGCAGGGATGGCAAGGGTGGTGGCGATCAAAGAGGGCGAGCCTTTTCTCCGTGATCAGAAGATATGGGTATGGCATCAGCCCTGTTGCGCGCATCCCTCCGTCTTTGCTCCGTGGAGACTATGTGGGATCCCTCATCACGGGAAGATCTTGGCCTTTTGTGGCTGTTCAGGGTTGACTGGCAAAGCTCCGGGTTAGACTCAAGCCTCTGTGAGGTAGCCTTTTCCTGTTGCTTGGATGCCTTGGCGACGAGGTCGTATACCTGAGCAACTGCTTCTGGTGACTTGTCCTGCTCCAGGAGGGTCTTAGCGACAGCGATGTTGAAGGCGGGAGTTGGCATTACTTGCCTCCCCTCTAAATCAATGTATGGGGTGGCTTTTGTCGGTTTGGATCCGCCATATCCCAACTTGCGCCGACTGCCGGGGTCTTCGACGACGTGAGCGGGTGCTTTCTTTGCTTTGTGCTTCAGTAGCAACTGCTTGTACTCAGCCTCCATAGCTCTTGCCTCCTAGATAGATTGCTATGCCTTGGCCATGTCTTCGTCCAGCTTAGCACCCTGTTCTGAGATGCACTTGGCCTCCCTAGGATTGCTGCATGCTTCTCGTCAAGATCCATAACACTCTGGATATGGGCGACAAGGAGTGCACTGTAGATTTCCTTGTAGGTGGGGGTAACCAATGGGTTGCCAGCTGCAGATGTTGACGGTGGTGGTGGCGGCTGATTTGACTGCTTGGTTGTACTGGGGCCTGTGGTGAGTTCCTGCGACTGTTGCAGGCGGATAACCAGAGCGGGCATGTCCTTGGCCGGAGCCGGAGGCTCGGCAGCTTTCTTGGCTACTGCCTCCTGTTAACCGCAGGTGTGGGCGGATCTCTCTCACATTTCGGTTCCTTCCCATCTTCTTCCATCACACTCCCAATGGCGACTAGCACCTGGTGGGACGTGTTGGCCTTCTCGGCACGCTCCTCCTTCTCGATCGCCTGCTCGATCTCCCTCATTACAACATCGTATTCCTCTGAGTTAGCGTCTGAGACACCTCCATCCATATTGATGTCGGCGTAACACGCGTCAAGGACGGAGTCAGAGTTGGCTTCGGTGTTATTGATGACAGATGTGGAGGGTGATGGAGGTGGGATGTTGTTGTTGTTTCCTTCGGCTTCAGGCCCAGGCATAGCTTGGGTGTTCTCTTTGGCGTCCATGTATTCATTGACAATTGTGACTATCTCGCCAAGGGTGAGAGGGCCCGCGGCCTGCCGTCTTCGAAGGTTATACCAGAGGAGTGTTCCAGGCATTAGCCCTTCCACTAAGTGGTAAACAAGTTCGTCGGCACGGTCACCCTCTAGGGTTTCCCTCACCCTCATCCATCTGTCTAGGTATTCGCGGGGAGGTTCTCTGTCCCTTTGAACGCATCTAGCCAGATCAAAGATGGTGATGGCACCGACAAAGTGTGACCTTCGCATATCTAACGCTCGGGGAAGCCAAGTGGATTTGCAGGGTCCTTCCACCTTTATATCCTGCACAGGATCTGTTTGGGTGGGCCTTGAATTTTCCTGATCTAAGCCACCATACTCTAGAGATAGGTACGACCCTGACTCTTTCGCGAACGTATCCTACCGGTAGGCGGTCCGTGTGGGCCTTGACGAGTTTCCGACTTAATGGGAGCTAGGACCCGAGTCAGTTTCACCGATGAAGATGTGGATGTCTGCAAAGAGGATGACAGAGAAGTGCGTAGGGTTCGTCTTTGCTAGCACCAGAACTCATCTAGAGGGACGATCGAGATGTTGCCGGAGAAGAGAACGTGTCTGATGGCTACGGTGTCGCCGATTCCCATGAAGAACTTGCACCTCGCCTGTTGTATAGCTCAAAGTGCCTCCTGCCCCATGGTGGGCGCCAACTATCGTGGTATTTCCAACGAGTACACCATGGAGGGGTCCTCACAGTGCGTGTTTAGAGACGTGGGGTAAGACGGAGATTTGGAGGGTACGAGGTAACACAGTTTAAGAAGGTTCAAGTCCCACAACGGTGCCGGAACTCTACTCCTGCTATATATAACTATAATGGCAATACGTCGAGTTACAGAGATCGGTTTGCCGTGCGAGGGTGTTATGAATCATTGCCCTAAGGCTCCCACAGTTCCGGTTTATAAAGGCACCAGGACCTAGGGTTACATGGAAAGGACCTTGCCGGACAAGGTAAAGAGTCCTACACTAATACTAACTAGTCTTTCGTGTCTTGCACTACAAGGCTCCAAGTACGTCGGTGACTCCTACGTAGCCTTCCTTTATCTGGCATGGGCCTCCTTTCTGGATTCGTCTAACTGGGTCGTCCAGCAGACCATAGGCCTTGCTACAAACTGTGGGCCACCCGGTTTAGCCGGATTAGATACATGCTATGGTGATACCCATTTAGCATATCCCCAACATTAATTGTCCTTCCCTCCTTATTATTGCAACCAATTGGTGAATTGCCTAGCTTGTAAACTATTAGGCTTATGATTAGTTTGCGTGTGATAAAGGTTGCATTATCCTGTTTGTTGCATTACTTTGGCTGTTTCATGATATGTCTTATTTTCATCGTATAAGTAGTTCATAGTTTACTGTTTTACATGATGGTTACTATAGGACAATGAGCACCATAGGTTATATTTTTCTTAATTGCACGGTAGATGCTTGTACTGCTTATGTTTAATCGTCCTGCCCTGCTTATTATTGCAGTGTATAATACTAAGTCTGGTCATAGTGGTAACTAGCATGTTACTAGGCTATATTACTCCCCACTATGACTAGTCTTAATATTATCTCCATAGTGAGCAGTGGCATAGATCTTATAACATAGACACCATCATTTAGGTTGGTCATAGTGGGAAATTTGTACACACTAGTATTATGTGTATGATACTAGTGTATAATACAAGTTAGGCTACCTATAGTAGGACTATCATGCAATCCATGTTGCATTTGTTTTGTTGTTTCATCGTATGTCTTATGATCAAAGTATGAATTGGTCATAGTGGACTGTTCCACCCCATATGTTATATATTGAGCCATATTTGGAGTTCCCTATACATGTTAGAAACACAGATGTACAGTGGAATGTGCTTAGGGTGTTTCTTAGAAAAATAATCCAAGCTTTTTCGTAAGAAACAATGCTTATTTGTATTCGAGAGGTTCCAATTTAGACATTGTCCTGTTATAAATACGCACCATTGCTTAACCAAAAACCAGTTTAATTTTGCTAAGCACTTATCTAAGCGTCTTGCATTGTACATGCTCTTAGGTTCTTCGCATACGTTGTTGCATCGCCAAGTGTATTCACACCCCCTAGAAGTAGAAAAAAGGAAGGCTTTAGACCAGGTTACATTATCCCGTGTGTTGCATTAGTTTGGTAGCCTACGATGTTTTTGTTTAAATTGCTCATGGCGACTTGTTAAATGATGAGAATTATATACTATAATAACATAGGTTGGTATCGCACCAAGTTTTATATTTCTAGATTAATTGGAATTTTTTATTCATGTTAGAACCACAAATACTACCGATGGAAGAAAGTCGGAAGAAAACCATCATGAGGAAGAGTCCATGAATGCAACGACTTGGTATTAGGTTCATATCCAGTGCTATTGCATCCCCAAATGTATTCTCCCCTAAAAAGAGCAACAATGATCCCTCTAGACCTCGGTATGATCCCGAGGGGGTATCAGTGAAGGTGACCTATCAGGTGATGAAACACTAGTCACCGAGGAGACTAGGCTGCATGTAGTCTCCTTACCAACTAGCTCACCATATTGTCATGATTTCTCCACAATTAAGGTGCTTCCAAATCATCTTGTGTGGAATTGTTTGCTTACTCTTTTTGCCATATGTTTTGTTCCTATTTATTTTCCCCAATTGACTATTACATGTAAAATGTGTAGCTTAAGCAGAGAAAATTCAAGAAGACAACTCCCAGGGGAAGCATGGCTCCTGGTGGTGGATCATCTCGCAAGCACGTCATGGCATCAGTACTATCTCTAGACACGGAAAATGAGAGACACACGAGGTCCAAGGGGAATTTGCTAAAAGATGGACTTCCACCTCTAGGTTCCACACGGCGAACAACAAAAGTGACAAGTCCTACGACTCATTCAGAAGAAACTCAGAGTGCAACCCAGAAGATTGCCAAAGCCGAACTTCCTGATGCCTGGAAAATGACCAAAGCCGAAATTACTGATTCCAGGCATACTGCCAAAGCCGCACTTCCTAATTCCCTGGAGGTGGCTAGAGCTGCATTTCATTTTCCCCTGGTGGTGACCGATGATGCAGTTCCTGATGGCAACCTAGTGGCCAAATCTGCAATTCCTGATGCCCGGCAAGTAGCTAAACCTTCAGTTCCCGATGCCCACCAAGTGGCCAAAGCTGCAGTTACTGATGCCGACCAAGTGGCTAAAGCTGCAGTTCTTGATGTCGGCCACGTGGCCAAAGTTGAAGTTCCTAATGCAGGCCAAGTGGCTAAAGCTGCAGTTCCTGATGCCCACCAAGGTGAGAAGCCATCATCCGTCAATCTACCACCTACCAAAGCCAAGAAGGCAGCAGCCCAAGGCAAGCAACAAGCAGCCCAAGGCAAGCAACCAGCTGCCCAAGGCGAGCTGGCAGCTGTCCAACATGAGCAACACTCTTCCCAAGGCGAGCTTCCCACTCCCTCTGACCCACTGGTATGCCATCCGCCACCTCCCCAAATCCAGCATGCACCGCCCCAAAGCTAGCACCCACCTTCCCAAAGCCAGCAGCAGCCTCCCCAAAGCCAGCAGCCACGTACCCAAGGTGTGGAAACCCAACCCACATCCTGCTGTCCTCTGGCACATCCCAAAGCCAACCTGCCACCTCCACAAATCAAGAAGCCACCTTCCCAAGTGATGAAGTCCGCATCCTTCTGCCCACGGGTATCCCTCAAAGGTGACTTGCCACCTCCCAGCTGTCAGCGGGCACCTCGCCGAAGCAACAGTGCACCATCCCAAACCGATGGGTTATGTAGCCAAGGCGTTGCGTCAGCTATCCAACATCTGTGTTCAGCTGCCGACAACGAGGACTCTGGTACCCAATTTCAGGGTCAGGCGTAAGCTACCCAATATGATGAGTCAGCTATCGAATATGGGGAATATGATCCTAGTCATGAAGTACCATGCCAAGACTGGAGTGACTGGTCTCAGCATGGTAATGCGTTAAACCGACTGCTTGCTCTACAATAATCCATTTAATCCCATCATATTACTGTGGAACACTAAATCGGCACATTGTATTCTTGTAGATGATGATGGCTACCATATGTCTCAAGACTTTGATGCACCTTGTTCTGAAGACACCAAAACGCAGAATTCTAAAGATATAGTTATGCATACTGGTCAAGCTCTAGCGGTGAGGGGGAAAACATGGGGAAGAGGCTTGGAAAGTTGTCCAAAGGAGGAAGGCTTTCACTTAAATGTTCTTCCCGGAAGAACTAGACTAGACGAGTAGGGTGTTGCTGCTAGGTTTTCTAGTGAGTGTGCAATCACAGTAAGGACTAGCATGTCTATCTTACCCCACTGGAAAGAGTAGAAGAAGAGGGTTGATGTCCAATCAGACTTCATAGGCAAAGTTTTTGTATGTTATGTGACTTAGTTGTCCTTTACCTTTCCATTTCTGTGTTCTTGCAAATGCGGATGCTCCATGTGTTTATTTTAGTAAAAGTTTGTCATGGACACAAATCACACTAACATGTGGAATGCTTGCGCAAATGAGTTTATGAGGCATGCAAGAAATCAACGACATATTCTGAAGAAGTAGAAGTATTTTGATCCCTACCCTCTGAATCAAGTTACAAGGAAATGTCATGATGAAGTGAAACATGACCGACGAGTAGTGGTGCAAGCTTGTTGATACATGGTCTGACCCGAGGAAATAGGTTACTTTTTGTTTACTCTTATATTGTTACTGCCTGTGTTTGAATTGCTTGATTGGAGCCGCCTCTTATATTGTATGGTTTCTGCTTGTGTAGAGTACTTGATAAAAAACAAGGAGAACATGTGCAAAGTCTTGTACCCTGCTGCCACGGGTTCTAGTAGTTATGAGGTTGTATGCAACGGTGAGGACGATGTCTTCGAACTCTTCAAAAATACGCATTGCAGCCCGAAAAATGGCTACGCTCAAAATGTGAAGGAAGCAATTCTAAGTTCTCTTGAATACTTTTCATCTTCATAAAATTTAATGATATCTTCATCTCTCAATTGTATACGATATGTTCTCTTCTATTCCTAATACTGTAGGAAATAATGCAAAAGAAGATGGCTCCAGATGTCCAGGGGGAAGAACCACTTTCTTCCACTGAGGCTATGTACTTTGCACTCTCGTTGGACAGCAGAAAGCCAATGTTCCTGAAGACCATCAGCCTCCATCCAAGTACATCAAGACAAAGCAGGTTTGTCCTTGAAGCAGAAGTTTTGGCTGAGAGAGCAGGAAGTGACAAACTACGATGTACCATAGAGGAATTGTAAAGAGCGAAAGAAGCTGCCGAGCCAGAGAGGCTGCAGTATGCCTAATCCATGACAAAAATGCAGAAAAAGCAAGAAGAGATGCAGGATAAACAAAACCATACAAATGACTTACTTTAGAAAGTGTTGTCTCATATGACTCAGCAGAAGCAGTAGCAGCAGCAATAGCAACATCAGCTTCAACTATTGCAAGGTAAGTGAACTTCTGGTTGACACTTCTGAGTCTTGGGCTAGGAAACTTGTGAGGCTTTTGGGCAGGGAAACTTGTGAGGCTTTTTTCTCATAAAATGATGTGGAAAGTTTTTGGTCGTGGAAGCTTGTGAGGCTTTTGGATCAGAAACTGCTGTAGAAATTTATGTGGAAACTTGTTCTGAAATTCATTGTCGAATTCTGTTATTTGATGCATGTGGTGTGGAATGGGTTACAAACGATTAGGGATAGTAGATATTTACATGCACAAATGGCCCCCTAATATCACGGTGACACCAGCACGCATCTGCGACAAAAACGAAATCGTCTCAATTGTTCTTACCAAAACATTTCCATCACAGGTAAACGATGACGTTGCCGCCTTTCATTGGCTAACTATCTAGATGAAACAGAAATGTCACGGCCAACGATGATGTCATCACACAGAATTTGTCGTCGTTAGGTGATATGTGTCCCATTTTGATTTGTCAACGTGTCGTTCTGCGGCTTTCCCACGTGGCCTCATCCGATTGGCATAGGCTTGGCCGTTCCAACCGTCCACGGGTCAGCATGGTGTCAAAAGGGGGTGATAAACAAAATTCGTCACGGCCCATGTGATGTCATAAACGGGATGGATGGCATAATGAACGGGTTGGATGACGTCACGGATATGGAGACAACAGAATTAGGCCGTGACAGAAAAATGTCAAGAAGTCGATGACGTCGTAGACGGCGAACATGACATCAGCAAACATCGCTGAAGGCCACCTATGGTGCAGTCTGCCATGTGGCCGTGATCGTGACGAAATAAAAACGTCATGAACGATCGGGCCTGAGCTGGGCCGGTCCAGTTCACTGCAACGAAATTACAGGAACATCACGATCGGGCGTGACGTTTTCAGATAGAAAAAACGTCACAGATTGAATTATGACGTGAGGTCCGTGACCTATCTTTTTCGTCACAGAATTCGTCGTGCATGGCCATCAACGATGTTTTTCCCCTCATCCACGACGATATCAGATCGTCATGAACCGCCCATATTCTTGTAGTGCGTATTCTTCATCAGTTGGCAGAGCGGAAGCGCTTGCACCCCCAACCGGCTCACGAACCGGCTGGGAGAGGCCAAGCACCTAGTGAACTTTTGTATGCCAAGTAAGTTAGTCGGTGGCCACATCATTTCGATCACCGTGATCTTTTCCAGGTTTGCCTTGATCCCTCGTTGTGAAACAAGGAAACCGAGGAGCTGGCCGGATGGAACGTTGAACACGCACTTCTCTGGGTTCAACTTCATTTGGTACCGGCGGAGATTTGCAAAGGAATCGCGCAGGTCATCGAGGAGGGTGCGCTTCTCCTTGGTCTTGACCACCACATCATCACCGTAGGCATGGACTTTCCTGCCTATTTGCAAGTGCAAGCATTTCTGTATGCAACGCTGGTAAGTGGTGCCTGCATTTTTCAAGCCAAAAGGCATAGTCACATAGCAGTAAGCCACATATGGGGTAATGAACAACGTCTTTATCTGATCAACTGGATTTAACCAGATTTGATTGTAACTGGAATAACAATCCAAGAAGGAAAACAGATCGTAGCCGGACGTGGAATCAGTAACTTGATCGATACGGGGCAGGGCAAATGGGTCTTTCAGGAATGCCTTGTTCAGGCTGGTGTACTTCCATAAGATTGTACCGGGTCACCAGGGTCAAAGACTGTAGCGGGCCACTTCGGTCGAAGATTATGGTGGGTCGCCGGAATCAAATACCGTAGCAGGCCACTGTAGTAGAATATTGTAGCAGGTTGCCAGAGCCGAAGGAGCCCCAAGTCACTAGAGCCCAATACCACATCATGTAGCAAGGCAGAAGGCGGCAGCGGGTCACCGGAGCCAAAGGATCCCCCTGAGTCGTCATAGCCAAAGACCGCAACGGGTCTCCGGAGCCAAAGACCGTAGCGGGTCGCATGGGCAGAGGCGACGCAGCCCCTGGGTGTAGAGTCAGCGCGGTTGACAGAGTCGACGTAGCAGATGTGTGGTTAATGTTGATGAAGTCGTGGGATGGACAACATGGAGTCGATGCAGCAGACGAAGTCGGCACAACCCCCTGACATAGAGTCGATGCGGTAGAGGGGAGTCGACGCACTAGCGGATCGTCGGGCGGAGTCGATTCCGGCTCGCTAGGAAAGCTGCTGGACGATGGTGAGGAGAGAACCTCAGTATTCGATGGCGATGGAGGATCCCGTGGTTAAAGTCGTTGGCAGGCACGACAAAGGTGAAGGTGGCCGCGACGAAGTTGAAGTATCTTTTAAGTTGTGCATGCAGCCAGGTGACTCGCCGATGTACTATACTGCTATCTGTGATACATGTATGTACGTATAAGCTAGCTCCAGCTAGCTTTTTTTTGGCGCAAGTCGAGGTGAAGTTCGTCTAGTTAGGAAATCTCCTTAGTAGTCATGTACACACGACATCAGCACACACGACGTGCATAGGAAATATCCTTTGACCCGTAACAACTGTCAGGTGCAAACATTTTTTTTTGAAATTGAGCCATATCATGTGACTGCTTCTCAAAGAGTTTCCGTGACTGCTTTTGCTTGTAATTTCCTCCGTTATTTGCATGTAGATGTATCCGGTCTGGATTCTATGCTAACTGCTGCTGATCCGAGAGTCCTTAGGATTTGGTAGCAGATACGGTTTCGAGCTTGGTAGCACACTAGGTGGCACTAGGACAGCAACAGATCGCCTTGGAACTAGATCCACGTGCGTCGATCGATCTTGGTGATTCACTCCACATACGGCTTCAATTTGATTCACGCATGTGTGCTTCAGTGCAGAGAGAAGTTGCGCCAATTGCTGAGCGTTTTGAAGATCTTAATCTGGATGCCCGCTAGTTGCGTGGATTCGGATGATGATGAATTATAGATCGCCGATGTTGATGGAGATGACACCGTCTGCGGCAGAATTGAAATAGTCTATGGCAGAGACGAAATAGTCTTCTTAATCCCGGAGTCGATGCTTGCGTCGAGTTCATGATAGGAACAGATCTAACCGCTTCCGGTCGTCGAGATGATGCTTGGTGAAGAGGGAGCCGCTGAATTCATGACTCCGGCGCTCAGGAATTCCACAGATGGCACCAATTGACGAGAGGTAACCTCGGCAATACCCTTTGTTAAGGACTTGGGTTTCAGGAAAAAGGGAGCGCTGATGATTTCGTCGCTTAACAGACAAATAATGGAGACGATTTATCCAGGTCTAGGCCCTCGTAGAGGAAAGCCTACTTCATGCTTGTCTTCTCATATTATCAATTGAGAGTACAAACTCGTTGAGTCTACTAGATACGATCTCGCCGAGAGAGAGGCATGTGTATCCAATATCTATTGTCTGGATCTACTGTCCGGTGTGCGTCCTCCTCGTTGGCCCCACCTAGCCTTTATATATGGGAAGACTTGGTCTCAGGTACCAATACGAGTAGGTCACAAGTTAGAGTTTTTATGTAATCTAGTCTTGTACTTTTCTTGCCTTGTGCGCTTGGAGTCAGTGTCCTTGTAGGCTTCGTATCGGCCAAACCGTCATAGGCTTTATGAATCTTGGTACATCTTCGAGTGAGACTTCTGTTGAACCACACCGTATATACCAATAATGACCACCCGAAGGGTCATGTCCATGTCACCTATGCATTGGTTAGAATTTGCTCGTCGCCGAATTTCCAAGTCAATATGGCCTAAATTCTGTCACCATCTGAACATCAGGTTTGGTCGCAATCAACACTGTTCTCTGGTTGGTAAATTTAACAAATCCATCGGTCAACCACAGTGGGTGGAGTATGTTGAGTGTTTCTGTGAACTATTTGATCAACTATTTGCTTATGAGCTTACTCCAGATATGGTGTATTATACAACTCGTTTTGTTGAGGGTTTGAAACCTGTAATTCGCATGGCTATCGCAATCCAGCAGCCAGTTGACTTGGATAAAGCAGTGGAACTGGCCCTGTTGTTTGAAGAGTTAGAAGAAGAGCCACATTTCCTAACAGCGCCTTCCTCTCTTCTATATCAATCAACAACTCCTCGGCGTACACCTTCGTATCAGCAAATGGCACCTCCACAAATTCAGGTGTCTTGTGCCCTAGTTGAGAAGAATTTGCTAGAACTTCCTCCACCTGTGAGCACTGAGGATAGATGGACTCAGCCGAGAAACTTTAGAAAATCTCAGGGCCTATGCTTTATTTGTGGAGAAAAATGGGGTAAGGAACATCAGTGTAAAAGTTCAGTGTAGTTGCATGTTGTTCAACCATCTCATATTTACGGCGCCGACGCATCATCCTTGGAGTTTTTTAACATTTCTTTGTAGGTATGAGTTATGGACGACCGCTCAATTAATTTATAAATGGGTGGGGACGACCGGAAGGCGGCTAAAGAGTCGAAAAGTAAGAAAGAAAATAAAAAAAGAAACGGAAACACACCACAGACGCTGAAGATCGTACACACCGAAATTATCCACTATCGTTTGCGTTTGTATGGAATGATTTACAATGTGAGCGTGATACAGTCAGAGATGGTCAAACTAATAACAGGGTCAGATTGTGTGATGGGGAATTACCTGATGAGGTTACATGCTCTGGTAGTGCTGTGTTCAAGATTTTGCACCAGAAAGGTTTGATAGATAAAGATGGGACTTTCATTTGGGATAAATCTCCCACTACTGAAGCAAATCTGGAGGTGCAAACTTTCTAGGTTATGGAACAGAGGTCATACCAGCAGGGGATACAGTCAGAGATGCAAGGCCCAATAACAATTAACCTACCTACTAATCTGATGCCAGATTTTAGCAGCATGGAGGTATCTGATCCTAGTAAGCTAGGTGTGGAGCAGGGTGCACCAAAAAAACAGAAATGGGGGCCTGTCCAACCACTAAGGCAAAGTGCAAGGATTGATAGGTCTGAAAACATCATGGAGAAAGCAATGAAACGGAAGAAAGTGACAAATTTGGAGGTCTCGAAAAAAATGAAAGGTATAATGTAACAAAATCCTTTTCATGTCTTAAATTCAATAGATCTAGAAGATATGTCTGACAAGATAGGAGTGGATCTTGAGGGATCCCTCCTACTCCTTGTGTTAGTCTAGTTGATCATCCTAGTTCTTCTTCCTTTCCATTGCATAATGGTAATGAAATGGATGAAGAAGCTGAAGGATGGGTTAAGATAATTAATAAATTTTGGGGCAAGCACCCTAGGAAGAAACTGATATGTTAGCTGCTTTTGGAATTGCAAGAGTATCTCTGCTCCTTGTAGATAGAAATACATAGAAGATCAACTTAATCCTTTGCAATTAGATTACATAGGTTTTCAAGAAACAAAAAAAGATAGTTTCAGTAGAACCTTCCTAAGGAATCTCCTTGGGAATAGAAATTTTGAATGGAACTATCTGCCTTCCATTGGGACTACTGGTGGTATCCTTGTTGGGATTAATTTAGATATATTTGAAGTAATTGCTTGGGATGTTAGAACTTTTTCTGTCAGTTATGTAGTTAATATTAAAAGCTCTGGTAGAATCTGTAGAATTACTACTGTCTATGGTTCTTCTTATGAAGAAATAAAACAGGAGTTCATCTCTGAATTACATGATTTGTTTG
Organism: Avena insularis; assembly: GCA_023614405.1. Classification (NCBI taxonomy): domain Eukaryota; kingdom Viridiplantae; phylum Streptophyta; class Magnoliopsida; order Poales; family Poaceae; genus Avena; species Avena insularis. The sequence continues at coordinate 328,209,639 of CM042692.1, read as the reverse complement.
TGAATTGGGATGGTCCTGCTATGGTAGGTGGTGACTTGAATCTAGTTAGATCAGTGGAAGACAAGAGTAACAGAAATATAGATTTTAAATGGGCTGAAAAATTTAATGCCTGAATTGAGATTTGGGCATTAATGGAAATTGGTCTTGCTGGTAGAGCATTTACTTGGGGTAATAACCAGGCTAATCTGATTATGAGTAAAATAGATATAATTTTTTGTACTACTAGTTTTGATATTCTTTTTCCTTTAGCTAGTGCTAGGGCTCTTTCTAGAGTAGGTAGTGATCACACTCCCATAGTTTGGGACTCTGGGGAAATAAAACCACGAAAACCTACTAGGTTTAGATTTGAGAAATGGTGGCTTAGTAGACCTGATTTTAAAGATCTAGTAACTAAAGCTTGGTCCATTCAGGTTAATAGATCCAATGTAGTAGACATTTGGCATGAGAAAATTAGGAGATTCATGAAGCTGGCTAAGGGGTGGAGTTGTAATGTAGAAGCTGTTGTGAGGTCCCACAAAAAATGTCTGATGGAGGAATATGATATTCTTGATATTAAATCTGAATCAAATTGCCTCTCAGAAGAAGAACATCATAGATTAGGAGCCATTTTAAAAGAGCTGAATGAGTTTTGGTTACTAGAATAAACTAAAGCTAGACAGAGATCTAGAGATAGAGATATTTTGGAAGGGGATAGAAATACTGCTTATTTTCATGTAGTTGCTAACTAGAAGAGGAGGAAAAAACCTATTAATGTTCTAGATGGACCAACCGGTCCTATTACGGATGTGGTTGATATGTTAAAGGTAGCTTCTGACTACTATAGGAATCTTTTCTGTAAGGAAGAAAGAAATGACATTAGACTTAAGGATACTTTTTTCTCTTCTGAAGATAAGGTTATAGATGATGAGAATCAGATTTTAGGATCTGAGTTTACAGAGGAAGAGATTAAGAGTGCTGTGTTTGACTCTTATGTAGAGGGTGTCCCTGGGCCAGATGGGCTTCCCTTCCTCTTTTATCAGGCTTTCTGGGATGTTATTAAAACTGATCTTTTTATTATGTTTAGGGCCTGGTCATTAGATAATTTAGATATTTTCAGGCTGAACTTTGCTATGATTTCTTTAATTCCTAAAGAAAATAACGCTAAAACTATGAATACGTTTAGACCTATTAGTCTCTTAAATTGTTCTTTTAAGATTTTTACTAAAGTTCTCACTAATAGATTAACTAAAATCAATGATATGCTGATTTCGAATAGCCAATCAGCCTTTATTAGGGGTCGTCTTATTTCAGAGAGTGTTGTGACAGCTCATGAAATTATTCATGAGGTGCATAGGCAGAAGGATAAAGGTTTGGTCCTTAAAATAGACTATGAGAAAGCTTATGATAGAGTTAATCTAGATTTTCTTTATGAGGTTTTAGCTCTTAGGGGGTTTTGTCCTTCCTTTATTAGATTCATTAAACAGATCAACACAGGGGGTTCCTTTGGGGTCAGAGTTAATGATGCTGAGAGTGAATTCTTCCTTATAGGAAAAGGGCTTAGACAAGGGGATCCTATTGCCCCCCTTCTCTTTAATATCATGATTGATGTCTTTTCCAAAATGTTATCAAAGGGGACTGCACATGATCTAATTAAAGGTCTGTGCCCCGATTTCCTCCCAGGAGGAGTGGTCTATCTACAATATGCAGATGATACCCTCCTCTTTTTGGAGAATGATTCTAGAGTTGCTATTAATCTTAAGTGGATTCTTACATGTTTTGAACAAGTGTCAGGTATGAGGATAAATTACCATAAGAGTGAGTTGATCCCCATTAATCTAGACATCTTAGAAATCCAACCTTTTTTAGATATTTTTCAATGTGTTGTTGGAACTTTCCCAGTTAAATACCTAGGGATTCCTGCATTTTGATAAACTGAAAAGAGAAGATCTTCAGCCTTTGATAGAGAGTATTTTGAATAGGATTACAGGGTGGAGGGTAGGTTGCTCTCATATGCAGCTAAGAAAATCCTCATCCAAGCCTGTTTAGCTAGTATCCCTATATCTTTACTCTCTTTCTTTAAGTTCCCTAAGTGGGCCCTGAACCTCTTGGATACACATTTAGCTAAATTCTTCTGGAATAATGAGGAAGGGAACCACAAAATCCATCTAGCTAATTAGCCTTCCATTTGCATGAGGAAAAACTTTGGAGGGCTGGGAATCCCCAATCTCAGAGATTTAAACTTAGCTTTGATTGGATCCTGGATCAAGAGCTACATCCAGAGAGAGGGTGCTCTCTAGAAAAGAATTATAGATGCTAAGTATAATACTAGGAATCCTAACATCCTTTGCTGCCAAGATGTTCACCCCTCCACTTTTTGGAAAGGTGTTATGTGGGAATCCAGAGCAGTTAGAGTGGGATATAGATGGCATGTAGGGAATGGCTATTGTATTAAGTTTTGGGAAGATATCTGGTTTGGCAACTCTCCTTTAGCTACCCAATTCTAGGATTTGTATGTTGTTTGCAACCAACAAATCAAGACCATTGCTGACCTGTGGGATGGATCTATCCTCAGATGTGATTTCAGGAGAACCTTCACTGAACAAATGATGCTTCAATGGCAGGAACTCCTGGGGATTGTTAGAAGTATTGTTTTTTCTGAATCTGATGACCAGCTTATGTGGCAACATGAGTCTAAGGGGGTACACTCCTCTAGCACCATGTATTCTATCCTTAACTTTAGGGGGGTTAAACAGGTGTTTCGATTTGCTATTTGGGATCTTAAAATCCCTCCTAGAATCCAGGTTTTTTTGTGGCTTTTCTCACAAAACAAAATCCTTACCAGGGATAATTTGAGGGCCAGAGGTATCCCAAAACCTTTAGAGTGCTCTTTTTGTAAGGAAATTGAATTAGTGAAACATCTATTTTTTGAGTGTTCTGTAGCTAGGATTCTTTGGAATCATATCTGTGAATTAGCTGGTATACAATTTACAGATTTTGTTCCCATTGGCAGTAAGTGGCTAGATAATAAGAAAAATTTACAGATTAATGTTATCACTTCGGTTGTTCTGTGGAGCATCTGGAATAAGAGGAATAGTTTAGTCTTTAATAAATCTTCCTGGTTGTCTATCAAGCAGGTTTGGCACCTTGTGCTTCTCTATCTGAGGAATTGGAAGGTTCCCTTCAAGGAGTAGAACTAGACCTTGATCAACCAGTTCGAGGACATGATAGTGCAAAATCTCAGGACCCCTCTTGCGATCATGGCAAGCTGATTTGTAAAGGTTTTGAGTGGATCTCGACCTGGAAATCTTCAACTTCGCTGAACCACAGCGGCCGGGCTTCCCTGGAATTTCTGAAGGAACACCCTGAGGAAGACGGTGCGATACATGTGGTGATCTGATTGATGTGGTCTTGAACGTTTTTTGGAGTTTATCCTAATCGTCCTTTTTACTGCTCCTGTAGCTTTTGTCCCTTTGAAGTCTGTCCTTTTGTAAGCTTCTATAGACCTTGGAAGCTCCAAGAACTCTAGTTTTTATTTCTGTTGTGTTGTGTGGTTGTTGAACTCGGGTGGTTTCATTGTTAATGGAACCTGGAAGAAAATCCCTTTTGATCAAAAAAAACTTGCGCGCGATAGAGGAAATTATTCTCACAATTTGTCAAAAGTGAAACGTGTGGGATCTATTTGTTACGGTCGCCGAAAACTTCCTGTGTGCGATATGGCCGCGAACAAGCATACCCGAGCAACGGGCAGACGGTCAAAAATTTACAGGGTCAGCAATTTTTTAGAGTATATACATGAAAAGAGCTTTCCGTGTGCTATAGAATATGTTGATATGCCCGAGCCCGATCTGTTCCGATCCTTGTGGAAATCAGCGCAACGAATCCATAGTCCATGTGCCATATGAGTGCATATTTTTAGCAGAAAAGTAGGAGGTACGATCTTGAAATACACACATCATGCCTGCTCGTGGGTGGTGGACGAATGGTGAAGACATCCTTGCACACACACACACAAAAAGAATGGTGAAGACAGAAAAAAAAATTCTCCCCCATCTCAAAATAGATCATTCAAATAAATCTAGACACTATTTAGTATATAGATTCATCCAAATTTTAGAAAACCTAAGACATTTATTTTGAGACAGAGACAGTAGAATAGTCAAAGTATCAAAGAGCCCCGTCAAATTGGTAAAATCTATCTTCCATCGGAAGTTGCAAGCCTCCAAATACGCCGAATGAAGAACCCGACACTGACCGTACCTGACGTGGGCATACCCTACAGGTACTCAAGTTGAGCATATACGGTCTGAATATGGCAGAAGCCCACGATGTTACCAAGGCACAATACATGATTCGGATAACTCGCGGAGACTTCGATTGCTTGTAGCACAAGACAAAACTCAAGATAGAAAGTTTAAAAGGACGAACCTAATCTATAACCGACTCGACCTGCTACCTGATACCTAGCCTATCTATATAAAGGCTAAGAGGGGCGGTGAGGAGGACGATCACAACCCTAGTTTCCACAACCTCGCCAGATTACATCTGCGCACCCCTGTAACTTTCGATTCCCTCGGTAATTCCAAGAGCAGACAAGCAGGAGTAGGAACCTCTACAAGGCCTGAACCTGGGTAAAACTTGTGTCCATGTGTGCTTGTTTGCTAGCTGATTGATGCCTCCAGCGCTCCTTCCTTCTCCAAAATCCAAGTCCATAACAATGGGCATTGACGAGTTAAACCCTCGTCAGTACCCGTGATGTGACTATTGATAATATCCCTTCTATTGTGTCATCAGAAATGAATGAGAAGCTGTGCCAGGGTTTTTCAGATCAAGAAATATCTAATGGGAAATCTATCTACCTATCGACCTGACTGTGGCGTTACAGTCAGTTCACCGTTCGGAGCCGCGCGATCGAGATCGGACGACTCCCAGCTAGCTCGATCCCGCAGCCCTTTTACATGTATGTTTTTCTGGGTAGGCGTAGCAGGGTGATTCAAATCTCGGGAGCCGTGCCGTTGGATACACGCACCCGCATGGTCCGGTGGCTTTGCATGTTCCCCATTCCGTCATCTACCTCGATAACGACGGTGAACGCTAAGTGTTCTCTTGCGCGGGAGAGGATGGCTTGACGCTCGTCGTTCGCTAGTCGTGGTCGCTGCTCACCGATCCCCTCTCACCGCTCAGCGCTCGCAGTTTCTGCTATTCACGGTGCTCTCCGCTCTGGAGATCAACATCGTCAGCACAGATCCCCTCTCCCCCTCTGCCCGGTGAGCACACGCCCTGTCGATGTAGCTTTTATGAGGCAACAGAGCTGTTGTAGGGGACATGATTTGCATCAATTTGGGGCTCCCAGCTCGATTTTTTCGACAATGATTTGTGTATGTACATGTTCTATCTGTTCTATCCTGGCTAGAGATGGAATTTCATGGGATGGTAGATCTCACTGTCATGAGGGGTGGTAGTCGTTTCATGGGGAGATGGTAGTTTTATTTTTGCTATAGATGGTAGTTCTTTTTTTGCTAGAGACGGTAGATCCCCTCTAACCTATTCTGATGGTAGTTTTTATTGTAATGTGTGGTGTGGAGGGGTGTTTTTCTAGATGGTAGTGATATGTTGCTAAAAGTCACACTGCCCTGTCATGGGATGGTAGGTTTCTTGGATTTCTTTTTGGAGATGGTAGTTCCTCACGGTAGACAACCCCCGGAGGTAGGATGGTAGTCCTTCCCCCCATGGGTGGAGGTGAAATTTTTGGTGAGATGGTAGATTCCTCCCACCGTGCGCTGGCGAATCATATGTCTGGTGTAGAATGGTAGATTTCTGATAGGGGATGGTAGATTTTTCTGACAGGGATGGTAGTTTCTTGGATGGCTAGGGACAATATATCTTTCTGGTAGGAGATTGTAGCTGTTTTGTATGGCTAGAATGGTAGATTCTCTCGATAGGGATGGTAGATTCTTCTGATAGATGGATGGATGGGTAGGTACTTTTGTATCCCTTGCTCTGATGGTAGTTTTGTTTTTCAGTAAGGGGTGGGATGGGGATGATATTTTTTTTTTGCACAGGATGGTAGTCCAGGGCATGGTAGACTTACATGTGTTTTTTTATGGAAAGTATGATGGTAGTCCTTTTTCTGTTCTGTTAATGGTAGTTTGGATAGTAGATTAGAGTTTGTTTTCTGTATGATGGTAGTTCCTCCACGGCATGATGATGTATCCCTCGTTCTGATGGTAGTTTTTGTTTTCATGAGGGGTGAGATAGGGATGATATTTTTGTTTTTGTACATGATGGTAGTCCAGGGATGGTAGACTTACATGTGTTTTTTCATGGATAGTATGATGGTAGTTCCTTTTTTCTATTCTGATGATGTAGTTTCGATAGAACATTTAGATTTTTTCTTTTGTATGATGGTAGGTCCTCCCTAGCATGATGGTAGTCCTTTTTTCCAACGTTCTAAGTGTTTCTTAACTCTGATTTTTTTTCAAAAAAAGTGTAGTAACATAGTAGATTTTGCTGGTATGATGGTAGTCCTTTTTTTTCCTGGTATGATGGAAGTCCTTTTTGCTGGTATAATCATCATCTGAATTGCAGCACCCCCGGTAGCTCTTACATTTTTATTGGTAGGATCGTCATCTGAATTGCAGCCACCCCATGGTAGTTTCCCTGATAGTTCCCTCGTAGTTAGCTTTTTGAACTCTGAATCATAATTGCAGAACCCCGGATAGTCCCCTGATAGTTCCTTGATGCTATAGATTCTTCCTTTTTGGATGTTAAGTTCAGTTAACATTTAGCCCTTTGGATATTAAGTTCAGTTTTTAGTAGTGATGTTAGTTCCCCTTATTTTTGTTTTTATATGATGTTAATTCAGTGCTTTTTGATGATAGTTTAGTTAAGACATCGTGTACAATGAAGAAGTCAAATAGTAAGAAGAAAGTCCAGTCATCAAAGAAACTCAAAATGCTGCGTGCAAAACTTAGTATGCGTCCTCGTACATCCCCAACTACTTCATCAAGGAGTGCTCCAGCAGACATTGAAGCAGCACCCGAAAATGTTAGTTTTCTTTTAATTTTTTTGATCCACATAGTGTCTCTAGTTTTTCAATCATAGAACTTTTTAGCTGAACCATTTTTAAATTTTTGGCATTCAGAGTAAAAAAGACAAGCCGTTTCAGCGTGCATCGCCAATGAAACTTGTGAGCCTATATCCGAGCATGTCACCAGGACAAAAGAAATTAATCGAGGAGTGGGGTTACGAAGGCTTGGTCAACATAAAGTGTTCAAAACTACAGCCAGATCTATGCAAATTCCTCATGGAGAGTTTTGATCCGTCAACATGCAAGATGGTATTCCCTGGAAGAGGTTCCATCAACGTCACTGAAATATCGGTCAAGGAGGTAATAGGTGTGCCGAATGGTGACAAAGAAGTTCAGTATGGGATGGATGCTGCGGCAATCAAGTTTATGACAGAAAAGTTAGGAATGAAGGGCAAGAGACAACCATCAATCACATCAATGAAAAGAGGATTGCAGATATGGAGGAGGCAGACATGAATTATCTCAGGCTCTACATCACTTATGCCATGAGTTCCGTGCTTGCGCCAACAACTGGTGTTCATATCAGCCCTAGACTATAACCATCATTGGTAAAAATCAAATATGTGTATCAGCTAAACATGTGCATCTTTGTTATAATGATGCTTCGGAAAGCAACTAAATCAAAGGCAAAAAAGGCAATTCTCAAATCATGCATGCTCTACTTAATGGTACATTACCCCTACTAGCAATCATGTTTTACCTTTTTTCTGGTTGAGCGTGTTATCTCCATTCACCTACAAATGAACCAGTTTTTAATACCAATTTAGTTTTATCACTCACACAAAAAAGTGTTTCCTGCAGGTAAAATACCTAGACTCATTAGATTTAAAAGGCATAGATGTGCCAGTGAAGGAACATCAGTAACATCATGGACCAATGCAATGGTGCTAAAAGCTATTAAGCAGGACCAAAAGAGTGATGGAACATTTGGTGCAGCAAAGGTACTTTTCTCTACTTTTTTCTCTCTTCTCCCTGAAGTTCAGAGGTTTTTCTCCTTGTAACTACATACAAAAAATTAGATTATATACCTCATCTTTCTTCTTTTTTGTTTTCACTTATTTGTTTTTGAAGCTCAAACCTGAATTTGCAAGTTCAGAAGTGGTACCTGAGCTTGAAGAAGAACAAATACCTAGCATCAAAGGTCAATCAGATGAGGAACCATGCGAACAAGCACCCGAAGAAGAAGAAGTTGTTCCATTAAAACGAGAAGAAGGAACAAGCAGGAATGAAGCTTCTAAACAAGAATATGAGGAACCACGCGGAGGAACTTATGAAGAAGGAGTGGAAGAGAGCATCCTCTTTTCAGTCGAACAAAAATGTGATATGTTCATCCTAACAAATGCACCTCCAGGCTGCACCTCAAAGGTGGGGTTTCTCCACTACATTTTAGCAAGTGTTTCCTTTTTACATGCCCAGGTTGCAAAATAAAATTAGTTACAACAAATTTATGAGCATCCTTTATATATTATAGTACAGGAAAGAGCAAGATACAAAGCAATAGTCCAGAAAGCTTACCATGATTTTGTATCAAGCTTGCAGATGCTTGTGAAGCAACTTTCATTCAGACCAAGGAAGTATGCAAAGAGAAAGAAGCAAAGGTGTAATAAGGGAAGGAGAAACGAAGCGACACCAATGGCCAGTCAAAGTCAAGAAACATTTGGGGAACACAACGGTACAAATGAGGATTACAAGGTGGTCAAAGAGGAAGAGTGAAAGGAGTTATGTGTGTCTATGATGAGTTAGTGCAGCTAAGCTTACCAGCACCATAGGATGAAAGGAACAGAGCAACAAATAATTTTGAGGTGAGGAAGATTCTGCCAGGTGATAATGATGAGAAGACCTACCCTATGGCACAAACCTACCAGAGAGATGTAACTAATACAAAATATCATGAGGTTGTTGAGCAGCACAAAGGTACATTGGATGGAGATACAGACAAAGAAGGAACCGAGCATGGTGAGAACGTCCAAAGCACACCAATTCAGAACATTGTTTCAGATACAAAAGACCCGACACCCACAATGGTGGTTCTACCAGTTCATGGTACACAGGAAGAACCTCAAGACGTTCAAGCACACCAGCCAAAAAATAGTTATAGGCGAAGCAACTTCTGTATCCAACAACATCCACATAGAGGCAGAGCTAAGAACACTTCCAGATGGATTGGCCAGCTTGTGCCAAAATTATCAGACCCCAACTAAGAGTTCAGACAAACTTCAAGAACTTGATGAGGGATACAGTCAAGATAGTTACAAATATAAGGAGTGGGATATGAACGGCAAGAAGTTCCGGGACTACATGTGGACTGAACCCAAGGATGTGAGAATGAAACATCAAGTATTCGAGACACAAGTCTTCTTCGACCTTGAGTATCATAGAGGTGTGCAAGAAGAGGCAGATTCCATCACAAAAAAGATACACCCAATGAAGCAAGATCCCATCCCAGATATCTTTTCAAATTTGGAGGGACGGACTGCAATACAGGAATTGAACAAGATAGTTTTAGAGTTTGAAACTCCAAAACCGATGTCATCAAAAAGGTAAACTGTAACTTTTGTAGATCAGCAACCAAAGAAAACAAAAAGGCAGGCAAATGCTTCACCCTCACCAAGCAGATATAGAAAAGATATGTTGCACAGGGAGAACTTGAAGTATCACCAAAACCCGTAGTTCAAGTACAGTTGCCAAGGAAAGTACATGTTTCTCAAGGAAGCCCATCAATTAGAACAACAGAAAGAGTAACAAGGTCAACAAGGCTGAGCATCGAAGGGTACGGTCTGCACCTAATGCACTATCAACAAATGTTCCAATCTTTGCATCACAAGACTCGATGAATAGGAAGCTAAATTTTGACAGCGACATAGAGTCGGAGAGGTAGAGGCAGAATTTGAAGAAGCATTGAGGCGACCCCTGATCCCCCTACATTTGACCTAGATACGCAAGAAGAGGAGGATGAGCTAGCTCAAACGGAACAATTGGAAGAACTAGAAGATACGAGACAACCACATAACAATCAAGCAAATGTAGACAACAATGGACGATATGAGTCAGCTGCAAGCATTACACCTGTGCCACACGAGCTCGATAAGAGGGTTGTGAAGAAGGGCGGGTTCACAAGGTCACCATTCATAAACCTTGAAACACAAAAGAACTACAATGTTAGTAAATCATAGGAAGAACTGTAGAACATGGTAATTTAGCATGGTTACTGGGTCCACGGATAATGATGGGATTATTTTCGATGATGGCATTTTATTCGCAAATCTTGGACACCTAGCAGATTCAGTGAAACTAGGTCACAAACTCGTCAACACAATCGCTGAGGTGGGAATCCATGTAATTGCATCTGAGAATCAAAACCAAAAAAAGTACACCATGCCGCTATGCATAGCGGTAGGTTTTTCTCTATTTAATTTCTTTTTCAAATTTTATCACTTGAAGAACCATGTAGTTTTGAATTACTGACATCTCCCTTTTATTTTTTCTTATTCTCAGAAGTACCCAATAGATTGCCGGTATCACCTAAAAGATGTCAAAAGATGCTTCCAAAGAACCCCTGGAAACAGGCTCGACCACAAGGAGATTGTGTGTATCTGTTTTTAATTTTTTCCCAACTGCATAACAAGCAAAATAATCACTTTTTACTTGTTCTCTTTTTCCTTATTATCTTTTGCCACATCAAATGCAGATCTGTTTCCGGACACTAGAGAAGTTCCCTGAGTTACCGAAAGATTCATCCGGACACTACTAGTTGGTTGTCCTAAATGTTAAGGAAGAAAGATTTGATGTGATAGATTCCCTCATAAGCAGAGGCCGCGCATTATTGATGGAGTCTTGCCACTTTCTTATTGAAAATATAAAAGTCATGTGGGCAAAGGAGTATGCGGATAAAAAAGTAAATATTGCTGATTGGCCAATTGAAATAATCGACAGCCCGAAGCAGACCAATGGGTGAGGTTTCCTCTTTCTTGTCTACATATATATCTATTATGTGCATTTTCCTTTATTTTATAGTGCAAGCATTTGGATGATTTTTAATAGAGTGTTATCATCTCTTTTCTCATCCAAGGTATGACTGTGGATTCTTCACTCTCCAAAATCTTGAAGAGAAACATCGAAGCAGCTGCATCTTTCACGCAGAAACATCTAGCCAAGATCAGAATACTATTTACAGATCGGTTGATTCGTTTTGTGGACAACAAAGCGTCGTGGTCACTATTTATTTAAGTAGCACTTCTACAAGTAAAATTTCAGACAACAAAACCCCTTTTTCCCTGTATACATGCTCACTTAATGTGTTAACTTGTTTCTTACACACTTATAAGTGATAGAGCTGACTTGCTTAGCTCTCTCTCTGATACTTCACGTAGCTCTCACGCAGCAGCGAGATTTGCTTCTATGTATTTTTCTTCTGATCAAAGCAAACATGGTTACATCTATTTTAAATAGACTCACACACACGCACCCTCTGACCCACAACGGCCACTAACTCAACTAACTATGCATGCACTCACACACTAACTATTCGGATCAGATCGATCTTATCCTATAATCCTTCTAGATACCACATGACCCGGACACGTGCATACATGCAGCTAACAAACCAGTCGTGTATAGCAGCCTCTCGCCACTATCGGCATCTCACCGTGCACACAACATCACACAACCATCTCCGGCATCTCACCATGCGCACCTGGGAAACCGAGCTATACTGCATGCAGCCAACTAAATGTAGAAAGAAAATTAACTATGCAGATAACTATATCAAGATTAGAACTAACAATAAGTTCCATATGTTGCACAAGATAGCACACTTTTTTATTTATTCAAGTAACTAAAAAATAGACAAAATATATATAGTACCAGGGAATTACACATTCATATTTTTCAAAAACACAGAAACTACTGAAATAGACCTAGGACAGGAAATTTCTCAGGATTTGCCATCCTAACAGGACAGTTGCGTGCATCGTGATCCGTCTGATTGCATGCACTGCATTTTGTTAGGCGAGGTTTCTTCAATTGCATGCCACTTTTCTTCCTTTTAAAACTTGGCCTCCCTTTAGTTATCACCAAGGGGGGGTCTCTTGCAATTTCATCACACGTAGAATTACGGTTTTCTTCAACAGATTCTGGCTCGGGACTTGCTACAACTATACTTCTCTTCTTTCTTTTTGTAGCTTCTACAACATTTTTTTTAGTTCAGCCATTTCTTTCTCCATCGCCTTCATGTGCTTTTCAGCAATCTCAGTTGTCTTCTCTGAAGATGCTAGACCTACAACTAGCTTGGCAAAATTATTGCAAAGGTTACCATAGCGCAGCAACCACATTTCTTTTCTAGAAAGCTTGCTGTCTACAGGCTTCACCTATGACTCTGCATCTGGTACAACAATATCAGGAGGTGGCATCGTCCACCTAGCTAGGATGTAGCGCTTTGGAACTTCAATCACCGCGCCTAGGTAGCTCATGACTTTCATCACATGGTATCATAAAATCCTGTCCTTATTGAATTTGCAGCACTGACAGTTATACATTTCATTTTCGGGATCAACGTCAACAAAGTAACTTCTCCTCCCATATCCAAACATAGAACCGTGAACTAGAAAAACTTCAAACCTGTTAGGATTATAGTTACAAGCCCTGGCATTGTAGGATGTTATCTTCCGAAGCTCTAGCTGTAAGTATTTAACATTTGTTTCTCCATTGGGAAGTCACACCAAACTCTTACTGTCTTGTCCTCGCCTACAAACTCATGCGCATCTACAGCAACTTATATCTTCTCTTGCAATTTCATGTATTGCTTAAAGAAACAAAGAAGGCTGGAATGCGGATCAACATAATTCTTGAGCACTGTATTAAATCCCTCACTTCTAGCTGTAGTTTGCAAGAATGGGAAGATTATGTCCTAGAAATAAGCTGGAACAAAGAAAGTCCTCAGGTCATAAAGGTCAAGGAAATGAGGGTGATCCGCAACCCCGTGCCTCTGAATCATTTCTGACCACCTTAGCTCAAATTCTTCAATAGTAACACTGTAGTCAATCACATCATTGAACTCAGTCCTTAAATCTTCACGTGTTGCAACAAAAGGACCTAGTTTCTCCTGGACCTTTTGCATGATATGCCATCTACAATTTCTGTGAATAGTATACACAAACACCACAAGGATAGCACTTCTCATTCGAGCATCCTGGTCAGTGATGATGTTCAGGGGATGCAGTCCATCCATAGCTTCTAGAAATGCCTCAAACAATCACACAAAGTTTGCAATCCTCTGATGCCTAATAAATACACAACCCAACTGAATTGACTACCCATATGTATTGATCCCAATGAAGGGTGCGTAGGGCATGTTGTACTTGTTCGTCATGAATGTAGTGTCGAACGAAATACAATCATTATATAACTTGTACACTTCTCTTGCAGCACCATCCACCCAGAACAGTTTCTCAACTCTGTCTTCTTCATCAAGACAGAAAGTGTAGAAGAATTTGGGGTCTTGTTTCTGAATTTCTTTGAAATAGGCCATCAATTCAGGAATGTCTTTCACTTGTTGCGGATCACCAATAGTAGCCATGTAGTTGCTCCCTGACTTAGTGTTGTAAGCCACATTTTTCTTGCTGCCATAAACCTCATCCATGATCTCCATAATTCTACCAGCACTGAGGTTCACCTCATGAAGCAAGTCAATAAATCTATTTTCTTCCTTTGGAATCTTATTGTGGGATATGAGGTACTTCTTCAGAGCAAATTTCTAGATAACCTCATGCGTGTGCTCTTCAACAAACTGGGTCACTTCCCATCTAGCACCACTCCTTTTGACACGCATTTTTACCTTACAATCTGTAAGCTTGGTGATAGTACGCTTGCGCTGTTTTACCAGTGTAGGAGCCTCCTCAACATTTTTTTCATATTTTGTTGCACACATACACACATTTGTATCTCTCGCCATCCTTAGCAGATTTCTTGGACAAATCAATCCTAACAAAAAACCAACATGTTTTGCATAATGATTGTAATGAACAAGCGCCGCCTCATCAGAGTCAAACTTCATTCCAACATGCGGAGTTTTAGGAACAAACAACTCCGGTGTAGACTAGACCTCACCATCGCTACCACTGTCCTCACTAGACAATGTAACACCTGTCCGCGCACCTGAGTGAGTGACCCGTGCCTGCTCCGAAAGTCCAGATGGCAATTCTGCAGAAGGTCCAGTACCTGAATGAGTCTTTTCCTCTAAATCAACAGACGGCACCCCAGTAGGATTTCCATCCCTAGATGGTCCTGTAGAAGTCCCCCTACAGGGTACTGTAGAAGTTCCAGCACCATCATCACAGAAACCATGCGGAGTACCTTCCTCATTATGCACAGAATTGTCTCCCGCTGGCTAGTTAAGATATAGCTCCCCAAACCAATATGCAAAACCTTTAGGCATTTGATACGTCCAAAACGTATCTACTTTCCCGAACACTTTTGCTATTGTTTCTTCTCTAATTTGTGTGATTTGGATACAACTAATGCGGGCTAACGCTATTTTCAGCAGAATTTCTTTGGTGTCTCGTTTTTGTGTAGGAAATCAACTTTTAGGAAAAATCCCAGAAAATATCGCAAAACTCCTATTTTACCAGAAGACTCACGGAGTCATAAGACGAGACGAAGAAGAGCCACGAGGGGCCCACACCACCTGGCCACGGGGGCCAGACTAGGCCAACCAGGGGGTGGTGTGGCCGCCTCAGACTCCGCCTCGACCTCTCCTTTTGCCTATATAAGCCCTCTGACCTAAAATAGACGGGGGGTCAATGTTTTTCTAGATAGAGTTCCACTGCGCCACCACCACCAGATACCACGATTCGGAACCAGAAACTCCGTTCTGGGACCCTGCCGGGATGGGGAATTAGAGGAGTCGCCATCATCATCACCACCGCTTATCCATCAACCATCCATGATTCCTCCATCCATGAGTGAGTGATCCCCTGCAGTAGGCTATGGGGATGGTAGGGATTGGATGAGATCATTTATATAATTGCATCAGATTGTTAGGGCATGGTGCCTAGTATCTATTGTTAGTGCTTTTTGACATTGTTGCAACTTGTTATGCTTAATGCTTGTCACTAGGGCCCGAGTGCCATGATTTCAGATCTGAACATGTTATTGATTCATGATGATAAGTATTGTTTATGATCTTACCTGCAAGATGTATACACATATTATTGTCCGGGACCAAAGGCCCCGAAGTGACAAGAATCGGGATAACCGGAGGGAATGGCTGTGATATGAGGATCACGTGTGTTCACGGAGTGTTCATGCTTTGCTCTGGTGCTCTATTAAAAGGAGCACCTTAATTTCTAGTAGTTTCCCTAGAGGCCCCGCTGCAACGGGCTGGCAGGACAAAAGATGTTGTGCAAGTTCTCATTACGAGCACGTATGACTATATATGGAACACATGCCTATGATTATTTAGTACTTGGATGCTTTACCTTATTTATCTGCAAATGCCCTGTATCTTGATTGCTATATGAATTGTCTTGTCCATGCAACGCCCGTCCATCCATCCCTATGCCTACCACGCTTTAATCCTATTGTTTACTGCAATTGTTACTACTGTCTTTACTTTTACTACTTCTTTTACTTTGCTATTGGTATTACAAAACTGTTGTTACAGATAAACTACTGCGAGCAAGATTGTTTCCAGGTGCAGCTGAATTGACAACTCAGTTGTTAAGGCTTATAAATATTCTTTGGCTCCCCTTGTGTCGAATCAATAAATTGGGTTTTACTTCCCTCGAAGACTGTTGCGATCCCCTATACTTGTGGGTCATTAGCATTCAATCAGACCCTGCATATGGAAAAAACACATATTACATCATCAATTTATTTCTTTTCCTTTAGTTTTTTTAACTATAATTACATCAACTTTGTGTTCTGTCTTAACGGGGGGTAAGTCATGTGGCAGTCAAGCTAAAAAGGAGGGAGGCCTCTGTGTACAGATGACAGCGGATGGGGGAAATGTGGGCAAAGGTAGTTCTATGTAGAAGTTATATGATGGAATATTGTTGCATCTAAAAAAGTACTATCCTATATACATCTAGCATGATTTTTTGTTACTGGGGAAGTTTTATATGATGCTCTTCCATCTGATTTCCTCTACTAGAAGTTATATGATGGTCTTCCATCTGATTTTCTTCTATAGGGAAGTTATATGATGGTCTTCCATCTGCTTAATGTTCTTTTTTTCTACTATGAAGTATATGATGGTCTACCATCTCTTTTTGTACTGGAAGTTATGTGATTCTCTTTTTCCATCTTTTCTTTTCATCTATTGTTAGTTCCATACAGGGAAGAGGATGATAGGAGGATCCAAACTACAAACTGTAACTTCTTTTTTTTGTGACTGTAACTTTTTTACCAGGAGATGGGGTGGGAGAAGAGAGAACTTACAAGAGGAATTTTTGTAGGTAGTCTCTGTTGATGATTTCATTAAATGATTTCCTTGGATGGAAGATACATGGGCGAAGGAATTGGGATCAAGGGGGAGTCTCTATCGATGAATCCCTTTTCTTACTTCTAGATTATTTACACTTATTTTGTCAATGGCGATGGTAATGGAAGCAATGGAGGTGGGGATGTAAGAAATTGGGATCTGGGATCCCGTAAAGGGGGAAGTAGGGGGTGGCGGCGCGACCCAGGTGGGTTTCGGGGCGGTTCCCGCACGTGACGAGCGATTCCCGCGCACGAAAACAGGAAAGCCTAGGGTCAGGTGAACTTTCCGGAATCGTCTTTGTTGGAGCCACCTAGGAGCTGTTGGAGCGACCTGGGAGAAGCTTAAATCTAGGTCGACCTGGATGTAGTCATGTCCAATATCTAATGCTCTTTTTCAAATCGCTCCCCTTAAAGCTCTAGGCCTGATGGCTTCCCAGCCCGATTCTACCAAAGAAATTAGGGTGTGGTTAAGGTGGAAATAATAGTTGCAGTGAAAAAATTCTTTGAAACGGGCTCAATGTCGAGCCATATTAATGATACATCAGTGCTCCAGTGCTCTATTAAAAGGAGCACCTTAATTGCCAGTAGTTTCCCTAGAGGCCCCGCTGCAACGGGCTGGTGATGGCCCAAAATATATCGAGCTCGTTGGGGAACCCCAAGAGGAAGGTATGATGAGCAAAACGGTAAGTTTTCCCTCAGTACGAAAACAAGGTTATCAATCCAGTAGGATCAAGGAAACACCCCAAAGGTGTTGCTAGCTGAGCCTTGGCAGGGCGCACTACCGGTGCTAGTAGCAACGTGGAGACCTGCACAACACAACCACAGAACTTTGCCCCCAACTTGCGATGAGGTTGTCAATCTCACTGGTTTTGCTAAAAACAAAGGATTAAACATATCGAATGGAAGGAAGTAATAGTTTGCAGAAAGTAAACACAAAGCAGTAAACAGTTTCTAGATTGTATGTAAAAGAAAGGACCGGGATCCATAGTTCACTAGAGGTGGCTCTCCTTAACATAGATAACATGCTGGGTGAACAAATTACAGCGGGGCAATTGACAAACATCGAGAAAGCAATACTCCTTTGGAACTTGATTGGGCATTACAACATTATACATAGACCGCCAGCCAACTGCATCTATGACTAATAATCCACCTTCAGGTTATCATCCGAACCCCCTCCAGTATTAAGTTGCAAGCAACAGATTATTGCTTTACGAATTGTGTGTAATGTAAACAATACGATTGTTTTATGAATAAAGGATTGTTGTTTTCTCCCTAGTAGCAACAGCACATCTTGGAGTTGCTAGCATTTAGCTGGGCCAAGATAGCTACTAACAACGGAAGGCATGCAAGATCACAAATAACAAAGACATGATAGAATCAATAATCAATCTGAAATAGCATCTCAATATCCATCGGATCCCCGCAAACACAACATGTAGAATTACAAATAGATGATCCTTATCATGAACGGAGCTCACAAGATCTAGACATGAAAGCACAAAGGAGGAGAACCAGCCATCTAGCTACTACATGGACCCGTAGTCCAGAGATGAACTACTCACGCATCACACCGGAGGCTTGCATGATGATGAAGAAGGCCTCCAGGGTGAATTCCCCTCTCCGGCAGGGTGTCGGGAAGAGCTTCAGATCCCTCCTGATCTAGGGATGGAGATTACGACGGCTACAGACTCTTTCATGGATTTTTGATCGGGTACTTAGGGTTTTGGTCCCGAGGGCAATATATAGGCGGAAGGAGAGGCTGAGGGGGTGCTGGGGTCGGCCAGACCACCCACTAGCAGCAGGCTGGCAGCCTGGCCAGTGGTGTCCGCCCCAGCCCTTCTCCGTGTCATATTCTTCGGAAAAATAGGCACTTTGGCTTTTGTCCCGTCCAATTCCAAGAATATTCATTTTCTGACTTTCCTGAAACCAAAAACAGCGGAAAATAGGCAGCTGGCACTGTGGCTGTTGTTATAGGTTAGTCCAAGAAATCATATGAAAAGTACTCCAAAGTGTGGACAAAACACAAGAAAGTAGATAAAACCAAGCATGGAACATCAAAAATTATAGATACATTTGCAATGTATCAACATCCCCAAGCTTAACTCCTGCTCGTCCTCGAGTAGGTAAGTGATAAAAAGAAAGAATAATTTTTGAGGTGACATGCACCATCAAAGAATTGATCAAAGTATTTATAAAACATTCAAAGCTGGGATCAAAGTACTTCAATCATAACATGAAGGAAAAGGTTCTAGCAATAAGACAAAGAAACTAAGATGCAACATGAAAAAGCCACAAACAAAAGATTCATGAATAACAATTCTTTGCAAGACGTTTGTTTGTTTCACATAAAGAAAACATAGCATAATGGCATTCAGCTTGTCCCTCATAGAGTAGCAAGTATAAATGCATAGGACACCTTCAAAGTTCATAAGAGTGACTAGATACAAATAGTTTAAAACAAGCAATATCAAGTTATGCAACAATCAACTAGTCTTGGGACAATACACATAGAACTAAGAATGGCCACTTTGCTCTCAAAGTAGGTGCATAAAGGTAGAAGGTGGAGACTCAATATAATGGTGGAAGAAAGGCCTTCATAGAAGGAAGCAGGGATTCAAGTCTCATAAAGAGCTTCCAAAATTTATGGTACTTATAGCTTTCAGCTCTCATTGCCCCTATCATAAGCATCTTGAAGTGATTAAGGTTAGAGTGAACAAACTATGGTGTACATGCTTGACGAAGTATAAGTTAGAAACCTCATGTCCCTTGAATACGAGGGCCGCTCCTCATGCTATTCAAGTTTAGTCACCGGTAAGTTCTTGTCATCGTAAGTACATGTGTATCATAGAGAACCGCCAACAGGGTACCCCTTGCCTGATGATACGGAACAATCCCCATATCAAAATGACAAGGCAAGCAGACAACAAGCATCTCAGCAATCTTCGTATTTACCATGGGAATATGGTGCTTTTTTCTCTCTTTCCTCTTTTCATAATCTCTTTTTTTTCTTTTTCTCTTTTTTTCTCAATATAGGACTCTTTTTTTATAAGAAGAATGCTTCATAGACAGCTCATTATGGTTACGCTGCAGGTTTCCACCATGTCAGCATGGATTAGACCAGCGGCCCAGGCGTTTCTCTAACACATATACATAACTCCATGGACTTACAAGCTCCCCTTTCATTTCACACTGACGACATCCATAGACAAAAGAGCATGATATCAACTAGGTACAAGTACCAAGTGCAATGTTGAAAGCGTTCCCCATGACAACATGGTTCTGCTAATTCCCAACAAATAAGTGCAAGCATATACAACATAGATGGCACAATGGTTCAAGTTTATTAAGGGCAAGAAAAGTGATACTACAAGAAAAGGTCCATAATCATGCAGAGCAACAAAAAACCATTGATCAAAGCATAAAGTGATACTACAAGTTGAAAACTAAAGGATCATAAAGGCTATGGTGACTTGGGATAGTCATAACATGGTGTGAGCATGTGCCAAGTCAACCCAAATAAAGCATCAAAGGAGAATACCACTATACTATGCTTTAATATGCTAAAACAACACATGATTCATCCAGGGCACATTAAGCAATCTCAATTGTTTATAACAAGTCATGCTACAGCAAAGAATACTAAGCATAAAGCCAAAACAATATCAAGCATGTCATGACAAAGCATAGGCCACAGTCAAAAACAAGCTCTCTTTACCACTTAAGCATGAACTTTCCTACTCTTTTCCAAACCAAACGAAACTATTTGAAAACCAATGTCTGAAAGAGGGGGTCCAACCAATTTATTCAGCAAACTAAGCAAACCAAGAAAACGAAAAACCAAAATGAAAACGAAGAAGAAGACGCTCCAAGAACAACACAACTGTGCATGAAACAATAAAAATGAAGCGTTTGGAAGAAACCTAAGATTTTTATTGATGAAGAGGGGGATGCCTTGGGTATCCCCAAGCTTTGACGCTTGTACTTCTTGGATATTTCTTGGGGCGACACGCGTGGCATCCCCAAACTTGAGCTTTAGTCCATCCTTCCTCTCATTACTCATTCCTTCCATACACCTGAAAATTTTCCTTCATACAAAACTTCACACATTCTTTATTAGCAACATTAGTGCAGTCAAGATAATAGGTCTTAAGGTTCAGTTCTAACACCAAATAAACTTCCATTAGAACACTATCTACTGAAGCACTTCCCTCAAAAAGCTCAATTCCTCAAAAGAACACAAAAGGGAACCAACAAGAAGCAAATGCAGAAAATGGCAGAAATCTGTCAAAACAGACCAGCAGGTAAATGCGAATTTTTTTGAAGACCTTATGTTGCTCAAATCAAAAAGTGTTGAACTAACGAAACTTATATAACAACCTGGGGCAGAAGCAAAAAAATTCACGCCTCAAAAAGACAGTCAGAGATTTTACACGAAATTTGAGGGTGAAGCACAGAAATCTGTTTCGGGACAGCAACTTTCCCAATCATTACTTCTCTCTCATTAGAGGTTACTCTTGGCACAAAAAGCAAATAAAAAGGATAAGGAGTGTTTATTACTGAAGTAATAACTTCCAAGACTCATCTAAAACTATTGGTTTATCTCCCAATAAGTACTTTTCTTTAACGCCTTTAAGTTAGGCATAAGAAGTAAGAAAGAATCAAGTGTTCTCAAATGAAGAAGTATTAAAACCAAATTTCTTGCCCTTACCTCTCTTAATTTTATTCTTAACCTTGGGGAAAATATGATTGTTTGGTGGATAAGAAGGGTGCATTGTCCACTTTCCCACATCTATTATTGCTCCAAGGAGTTCTAATAGGGACCTTCCAAGTGTAATTTGTCCTTTTCCTGCACATTCAATAACAAGATAATCAGTAGAAATCATTTTCCCAAGGATCTTTGTAAATACTCCTTCAGCTATTCCAATAGGTAATATGGTAGTATTATTAGCAAGAGATATTTCTTTTCCTCCTTTAGTAAGCCCCCAAAGATTCAAAGATTCAAAAATATCTTTGGGCATAAGACAAAATAGAATCATGATATCACAATGAGCTTGAAAAGTTTCAGTATTTATATCAATCTTTACTGTGGGGAGCCACTTTGATGGTTCAGAATTTATTGGAACATAATCATGATGCTCCCTAAGCGTATTATAGCAATCTTTTAAAGCTAGTAGTGCGGTTCTCAAGAGTGTTTAATCTAGCAAATATGCTTGCGAAAGAAATATCAGTTTTGCTAGGCAAGTTGTAAGTAAGGATCAATTTCTTTATAGCATTAATAGCATCATCCTCATTACATTGGAGGAAATCTCCTCCCACAACAGCATCTAAAGCATATCTATAGCAAAGAGCAATTCCAAGGTAAAAACTGCTAAGAAACAAGCTTTGATTCATTTTAGGCTCAGTTTTTTCATGTAGATCAGAGATTCTAGACCAAGCTTCCTTGAAGCTCTCCTCAATTCCTTGTTTAAAAGTGAAAATCATTTCCTCAGGTGACATAGTGACTGGAGCAAGGCTAGACATAAAGGCAACTTAAGATAGGAACTAATTTTTTGTGTTTTTGAATAAAGAAAGCAAACTTGTAAAACTAATTTTTTTGTGTTTTTGATAAAGAAACAAACAAACCAAGCAAAAAGAAACTAAGCAAAACAAAAATAACAAAGTAAAGAGATTGGTTATGAGGGACTCCCCTTGTGAAGATGTCCTTGACTCCCCAGCAACGGCGCCAGAAAAAGCACTTGATGGCCTAAAATATATCGAGCTCGTTGGGCAACCCCAAGAGGAAGGTATGATGAGCACATCAGTAAGTTTTCCCTCAGTATGAAACCAAGGTTATCAATCCAGTAGGAGCAAGGAAACACCCCAACGGTGTTGCTAGCTGAGCCTTGGTAGGGCGCACTACCGGTGCTAGTAGCAACATGGAGACCTGCACAACACAACCACAGAACTTTGCCCCCAACTTGCGATGAGGTTGTCAATCTCACCAGTTTTGCTGAAAACAAAGGATTAAACATATCGAATGGAAGGAAATAATAGTTTGCAGAAAGTAAACACAAAGCAGTAAACAGTTTGTAGATTGTATGTAAAAGAAAGGACTGGGATCCATAGTTCACTAGAGGTGGCTCTCCTTATGATAGATAACATGCTGGGTGAACAAATTACAGCGGGGCAATTGACAAACATCGAGAAAGCAATACATGCATATACTAATCATCTTGACTCCTTTGGAACTTGATTGGGCATTACAACATTATACATAGACCACCATCCAACTGCATCTATGACTAATAATCCACCTTCAGGTTATCATCCGAACCCCCTCCAGTATTAACTTGCAAGCAACAGATTATTGCTTTACGAATTGCGTGTAATGTAAACAATACGATTGTTCTATGAAAAAAGGATTGTTTTGTTCTCCCTAGTAGCAACAGCACATCTAGTACCTTAGAGATTTCCGTCACTTCCCCAGATTACCAGAGGCATGAACGCACTATCGAGCATAAATACTAACTCTTGGAGTTGCTAGCATCTACTTGGCCAAGATAGCTACTAACAACGGGAAGCATGCAAGATCACAAATAACAAAGACATGATAGAATCAATAATCAATCTGAAATAGCATCTCAATATCCATCGGATCCCCGCAAACACAACATGCAGAATTACAAATAGATGATCTTGATTATGAACGGAGCTCACAAGATCTAGACATGAAAGCACAAAGGAGGAGAACCAGCCATCTAGCTACTACATGGACCCGTAGTCCAGAGATGAACTACTCACGCATCACACCGGAGGCTTGCATGATGATGAAAAAGGCCTCCAGGGTGAATTCCCCTCTCCGGCAGGGTGCCGGGAAGAGCTTCAGATCCCTCTCGATCTAGGGATGGAGATGACAGCGGCTATAGACTCTTTCGTGGATTTTTTATCGGGTACTTAGGGTTTTGGTCCCGAGGGTAATATATAGGCGGAAGGAGAGGCCGAGGTGCTGGGAGGCGAGACCACCTGGCGACTGGCCAAGGCCAGGTGGCCAGTGGTGTGGCCCCCAGCCCTTCTCCGTCTCGTATTCTAGCATCAAATGTCTTCCGGAAAAATAGGCACTTTGGCTTTTGTCCCGTCCAATTCCGAGAATATTCATTTTCTGACTTTCCTAGAACCAAAAACAGCAGAAAACATGCAGCTGGCACTGTGGCTCTTGTTAATAGGTTAGTCCAAGAAATCGTATGAAAAGTACTCCAAAGTGTGGACAAAACACAAGAAAGTAGATAAAACCAGCATGGAACATCAAATATTATAGATACATTTCCAATGTATCAGCTGGCAGGACACAAGATGTTGTGCAAGTTCTCATTACGAGCACGTATGACTATATATGGAACACATGCATATGATTATTTATTACTTGGATGCTTTACCTTATTTATCTGCAAATGCCCTGTATCTTGATTGCTATATGAATTGTCTTGTCCATGCAACGCCCGTCCATCCATCCCTATGCCTACCGCGCTTTAATCCTATTGTTTACTACAATTGTTACTACTGTCTTTACTTTTACTACTGCTTTTACTTTGCTATTGCTATTACAAAACTGTTGCTACTAATAAACTACTACGAGCAAGATTGTTTCTAGGTGCAGCTGAATTGACAACTCAGTTGTTAAGGCTTATAAATATTCTTTGGCTCCCCTTGTGTCGAATCAATAAATTGGGTTTTACTTTCCTTGAAGACTGATGCGATCCCCTATACTTGTGGGTCATCAAGACTATTTTCTGGCGCCGTTGCCGGGGAGCATAGCTCTATTTATCAAGTTCACTTGGAATCATTACTATTCGCTGCTATCCATTCATCATGGGTAAATCTCGTGATGGAAAGATTCCTATATTACCATCCACTACAAGGAGAGGTACAGTTCTGAACACCTATGTTGCTCTTGATTCACCATCTGTGATGAGTAAGATCCTTACACCACCACCACATACACATGCTACACATACTTCTACTTCTGTTGAATCTGAAACTTTCGATACTGATGATGCTGCTTCTACTGTGCTTGATAAGAGTGGTTCATTAGGTCCTTTCCTAGATGCTACGATTGCTAGAACTATAGCTGGAAATACTGAAACTCCTAATGAAGATACTACTACACCTGTTAGTTCACCTGAGTCTAGAGAGAGCTATGATATTGAAGACAGATATATAGAAATGACTGATGAATTTATTAAAGAATTCCAAAACACTCATGGTAGGAGGGCTATTAAGAGTCTTCTTGAGAAACATACGGTTAGACCTAAATTATCTCCTAATGCTAAGTTTGCTACATCTCCCATAAACATTAAAGATAAGGATTGTGAATTCTCTCTTGATTTATCTTACATAACCATTGTTGAGAAATAACCTTTTTGTGGGACTAAAAATGAAAGTGTTGTAGCACATATGACTGAGCTTTCTACCATGAGTGGCCTATTTTCTGATGATATCAAGATGCGCACCTACTTTGTTGCTAAAATTTTCCCTTTTGCATTGAAAGGAGAGGCTAAAACTTGATTTAATAATTTACCTCCTCGATCTATTAATAGCCCTGATTGCTTGATTGATACTTTCTTTCAGAAATATTTCCCTCCTAGTACTATACATGCCATTTTGCAGGAACTTTTTGATTTTAAACAAGGAGAAAAGGAGATATTGCCTGAATCATGGGCAAGGTTTTGTGCTTTGATTCATCCACAACCTGTATGTCCATTACCTAAAAATTAGCTTCTTGATATATATTATAATGGACTAACTGAAGAATCTAGGACATACCTGGATAGTTGTGCTAATTGTGTTTTTAGGAAGAGAGCTCCGAAAGAAGCTGAAGAATTAATGGCTAAAATAAGCAAGAATTATGATGACTAGACTTCACCTGAGTCAACTCCACCGAAGTCAACTCCACCTGAGTTAATTGTGCCTGAGCCAACACCAACACCAAAGAAGAGGTGAGTTATTGAACTAAATGATGAAGTGATGAAGGAAGCTAAGAAATATCTTAAGGAGAAGGGTATTAAACCTGAAAATGTGAAGAATCTACCTCCTATAGAAGAATTATGTAAGGCAATCTCCCAGTCATCCACTATTGAGGTACACTGTCTCCAACATTTTGATGAAGGTGATATTCCTTATTCTAAACCTCCTGAACAATGCTTAGAAGAATTTGATATCTTTGTTGTTAAGCAAGATAATTTTAATAAAAGATTGCAAAACCATCTGATGGAAAACTCTAGAGCTATTATTGAGTTAAGGGATATTGTGGAAAGAACCTCTAATGATGTTAAAATGCTTGTTAAACATTTCCAAATGGTTCAAACTCAAATTGATCAGCTTATTAAGGTACAAAAAGATTTGCTTGTTAATGCTTCTAAAAAACATGCTTATGAAATTAGAACTAGAAGTGGTGTTGCCACTCAGGATCCTCTATATCCTGAGGGGCATCCTAAAAGAATTGAGAAGGATTCCCAACAAATTGAAAATAGTGGTACTTCTTCTAAGAGAAAGAAAAAGAAACATAAAACAGTTATAGAATCTTCTGAAACTGCTAAAGATCCTAATAGTATATCTATCTCTGATGCTGAAACTAAGAGTGGTAATGAGAAAAATGATGCTCCTGATAAAGAAGAAATTGAAGAAGAACCTGAAAGGCACACTAAGAATGCTAAGTACACTAAGAAAGATTTTGTTGCTAATAAACATGGTAGTGAAAGAGAGCCCTGTGTTCAAAAACCAATGCCTTTCCCTGATAAGAAACACAAGTCAAAGGAAGACGGACACTATAATAAGTTTTCTGAGTGGATGAAACCTTTATTTTTGCAAATTCCTTTGACTGATGCTATTAAGCTGCCTCCTTATTCAAAGTATATGAAGGATATTGTCTCTAATAAAAGGAAGATCCCTAATGAGGAAATTTCTACTTTGCTTGCTAACTATTCCTTTAATGCTAAGGTTCCAAAGAAACTTGGAGACCCAGGGATTCCAACTATTCCATGTTCTATTAGAAATAATTATGTTAGAACTGCTTTGTGTGATTTGGGAGTAGGAGTTAGTGTTATGCCTTTTTCTCTCTACAAGAGACTTCAATTGGAGAAATTAATACCAACTGATATATCTTTGCAAATGGCTGATAAATCTACCACTATTCATGTTGGTATATGTGAGGAACCTGTTCAAGTGGCTCATGATTGATTGATATTAGCTTACCTTGTTGTGCTTGAAATGCCTGAAGATGATAATATGTCTATTATTCTTGGGAGACCTTTTCTTAATACTGCAGGTGCTGTCATTAATTGTAATCAAGGGAAGGTAACTTTTAATGTCAATGACAAGGAGCATACTGTCTATTTCCCCAATAAGATTGATAGGACTTATGGCTTAAATTCAATTGAAAATATTGAGGGCATCCAAGTTGGAGAAATATATTGTCCCATACCACGAGAAAAATATGAAATTATTATGATTGGGACTATTGCTATCAAGGTTGAGGTAACATAATCATTTAGTGGAATGCAAAGTTTTGTTTCATATAAAATTGTTTTGGTAACAAGACCTGATCAACCTTGTTAACAAAGGAATTTTAATGAACAAAACAATGCTTTCACCATGATTATCCTTGCTTACTTTTATTTTATCCATTTTAATCTTTTGTTTCCACTTAGTTTACTTTTTTATTGCTAGTTGCTTGCATATTAGAGTGTCTTAGAACTTCTGAAGTTTTAGTTTTATTTTGTTATTCCATCATTCCAAAATTATCTTTCTTCAAGAAAATTATTCATCAATACGTGAAAATTGCTAAAAAATAAAGTGTCTCGAAAAATTCCAGAAAATTCATATTAAATTTTTACATCAAAAGAGGGACAGAGAAGTACCTAGAGTGACCCAGAGGCCCACCTGTCAGGAACACAACCTGGTGGCGCGGCCACGCCAGGGGCACGCCTAGCCATGGTGTGGGCTAGCCCTAGCCCTCCACTTATTCTCCTACCTGCCACTCCTTTCTGTCTCCCAAGAAAACACCAGTTCATTGCTCAAACCCGTGTTCTTGCTTTTCTTGCTCATGATTTTCGATCTCCTTGCTCAGTCCATCTTTGCTGCTGAGATTTGGAGCATTTGATCTCCGGTATGTGACTCCTCCGCTTGTCCAAGTAGATTTGTGATTAGTGGATTATATCTTGAGTATTTTCCTACTGTAGGTGACAGGTTATGTGAGCTTGTAAGCTTGTTCAATGCTTAGAAGAATTGTTTTGATGAATGTTTAGGCCTCTTACAAATCCCTATAAGTAGTTCCTTTCATTATGTAATCACTTTGCAATCACTTGTATGATGGTTGTCTAAAATTTCAGAAAAGGAGATGAATGAACACCAACTCAACCAACATGAATTAAGGGTGCCCAAGCTTATGAAGGTTCACCATGAGGAAGAAGTTTTCCCTTCTATTTATCAATGCCCCAAATTCATGAAGGCTGCAGGGATTTCTCAAGATTTCCAAACTTTAATTTCTAATGCAGGATTGGAGCATTTTGTTGGAGATGAACCTTACCAATATGTGAAACTAACTATGTATGTGGTGCAGGATTTTCGATTTAGTTGCTCCTTGCCTAACCCCATGGTTCATTACAAAATTTACAATATAGCTGTCAATCTCCCTTTTGATTATTTTTGTGAAGCTATTAAAGTACCAAAGTGGGGTTCATGTGAAAGGATTAGAGAGAGGCCTACACCACTCATGGACTTGTATGCGGAGATTTGCCAAGGGAGCAGCTTTTCAAAAGAGAGTGGTAAAATTCGTAATATTCATCTCCCGTCTATTCGATACTTTTCCTAGTTTATTGCCAAGTGCGTTCTCGCTAGGAAAACTGCTAGTAAATTATCCTCATATGATCTAGCCTTCATCTCAGTTGCCTTAAAACAAGATAGGACTTATAATTTGGGTGCTTTGATAGCTTTCCGTCTTGCTGCTAACCGCGAGAAAGGTGGAATTTGTGGAGGCCTCATCGCCTCTCGTTTATTAGCTTTGCATGGTGTAGCGCCTCATCATTCAAACCTATAGTTTCCCATAGAGAGGCTTGACCTTAATTCCATGATACAACATAAATTCATTTCTTCTTGGGCTAATTTGAGTGATTTATCTTATGAAATAACCTTTCTCAAGGCTGGTTGGAGAAGGGGTAAGTTCGAGCGTGTTGTTCTTTTGCCTGCGCCTATTTTTTTAACCTTGATACCAGGGTAGGATGGTCACTCACTGAGGAAGAGCTCGATACATATCTGGTGGAGCTCTCCCAGCAATAGGAGTATACTGGAAGGGAGGTTACAGATGATTTGGTCCAGCCCTCAAATGAGGGGGAGTCTTCGTACCAGTAGCCTGAATATGATTAGGGAGTTTCTTCTTCTTCGCAAGGGCCTAACTACGATCATTCTTATGATGACCCGTCGGCTTGGAGTTCCTACCTGCGTTGGGGTTGATACCCACTTAGGCCAAAATCCTAAGCTTGGGGGGAGGTATACCGACATCACACTCATCTACATATCATGTTCAGTCGGTACTTTGCATATCCATGTTTCGCTTTATTGTTAGTTTTCGTTCTTGGTTTATTTCTGCTTTCCAAAACACAGACCAAAAATATTTTCGTTATTTCTCTTTGTTTCCTTCTTTGTCTTTTAGCCTTGGTTTGCTTCATGCTTTTTAGCTTTGTTTTGATTATTCGAAAAACCCAAAAAGATTTCACTTTGCTTGCTTTTCCCTTCGGTTCTTGCCTTTAAAAATCAAAAACCTAAAAATATTTGTTGTTCTTCTCTGGTTTTGTAAAGTTTGTTGTAGGGTTCAGTAGTCCCCAGTGATTCCTTGGAGTTTGGTTTTATCTTATTATTCAAGTCACACAAGTGAAAGGCAATGATGATTTATGACAACTCCAGGTGTGGTAAGAGGCTGGTATGAACTCTATTTGTTTTCATTTTTGTACATATACTCATCATTGTGAGCATGCTTAGTCTATTTATGTAAGGTGTATGTTATTTAATGGATACTTAGTGGTCCTTACCTTCTTATGATCAGTTCCAATCCACTATAGATCGTAACATGTCATACAAATGTTTGCTCGCATTATTCTATTCATAAATTGGTATGACATTGTGGTGTCGTCCTCTGAATGTTCTATTTCAATCGACTTGGCACATGCTCACGCATCCATATGACTAAACAAAAGGTCAGTTAAGCTTCGATGATTTATTCTGCCTCAGAGTTCTTGTGTCACTTTTATGCCACTATTAATTTTGTTTTGTCACAAGCATGATTATGACAGTTACTGCTCTCTCGATTGTCGCTCCCTTTCTATTGCTAGCCTTCACTTGTGCTGAGTATAAGCTTTACTCGTCCATCCAACTCCCTAAAACCAAAGTTGTCAAAAAGAGTCCACCATATCTACCGATTAGCATTATTGCTATTCCTTGCATATTTATTCTGCTTTGTTTTCTTCCAATAAAAATGTTTGCTTGTTATGTGAAAATTAGTTAGTAAATATCTCATGAACTTGATGGCACACTTTAATTTTCTTGCACTTAATAAACTTGAACCATTGTGCCCATCTATGTTGCGTATGTGCTTGCATTTTGTAAGTTGTGAATTAGCAGAACCATGTTATCATGGGGAACGCTTTCAACATTGCACTTTATTTAGTTGATATCATGTTAGTTTGCTTATGGATCTCGGCGGTGTGGAATGAAAGGGGAGCTTGTAAGGCTCATGGAGTTCGTATATGTGTTAGAAAAACGCCTAGGCGGCTGGTCTAAGCCATGCCTAATCATGGTAGAAACCTGCAGCATAACCATAGTGAGCAATCTATGAAGAATCCTCTAAAAAAACTATGCAAATAGGAAAGAAAAAAAGAGAAAAAGAAAAAAACCCTATGCAAATACGAAATAAAAGGATTGCTGAGATGCTCATTGTCTGCTTGCCTTGTCATTTTGATATGGGGAATCTTCCGTATCATCGGGCAAGGGGTACCTCGTTGGTGGTTCTCTATGATACACATGTACTTACAATGACAAGAACTTATCTATGACTAAACTTGAGTAGCATGAGGAACGGTACTTGTAAGCAAGGGGCATGAGATTTTCAGCTTATAACTTGTCAAGCATATCCTCATATTTGTTCA
Organism: Avena insularis; assembly: GCA_023614405.1. Lineage (NCBI taxonomy): Eukaryota > Viridiplantae > Streptophyta > Magnoliopsida > Poales > Poaceae > Avena > Avena insularis. Next base: position 328,178,922 of record CM042692.1, on the reverse strand, counting down.
CTTTAACCTTAATCACCAAAAGATGCTTATGATAGGCGCAATGAGAGCTCAAAGCTAATGAGTACCATACTTTCAACATTTGGAAGCCTTTCAAACTTTTCAAATTTTTTCTTTCACTTTTATGTTGAGTCACCATTTATTCTTTGAGCACCTTCCCGAGAGCATAGCTGTCATTCTTAGTGTAATGTGCTTGTCCCAAAACATGGTTAATTATGACATGACTTTGACACTTGAAGCTTTGATATTTTTATTACTAGTCTTCACTCAAACTTCAGAGGTGTCCTGGAATTTATGTTTTGCTCCAAAGAAAGGCAAGAGAGACACCACTTTATCATATATTCTTATGAGCACTACAATCCTGCATATGCTTATATACCATGTTGCTTATTACTAATGAGTTGGAATCTCTTCATAGCTTGCATGACGATTGGGTAGACTTATTTGCATACTCATTATTATGAATTGCCTAAGTATTCGATCATATGTTGGGAATATATACATCTTATGAAGCAAATGTGTTCGTGAAAGTTTATTTTATCGCACTCAGTTTTCAACTGAATTGCTTGAGGACAAGCAATAAGCTAAGCTTGGGGGAGTTGATACGTCCAAAACGTATCTACTTTCCCGAACACTTTTGCTATTGTTTTCCCTCTAAACTTGTGTGATTTGGATACAACTAACACGGACTGATGTTGTTTTCAGCAGAATTACTTTGGTGTCTCGTTTTTGTGCAGGAAATCAACTTTTAGGAAAAATCCCAAAAAATATCGCAAAACTCCTATTTTACCAGAAGACTCATGGAGCCAGAAGACGAGACAAAGAAGATCCACGAGCGGCCCACACCACCTAGTCGCGTGGGTCAGGCCAGGCCACGCCAGAGGGTGGTGTGGCCGCCTCGGACTACGCCTCGACCTCTCCTTTCGCCTATATAAGCCATCTGAACTAAAACAGACGAGGGGTTCGACGTTTTTCCAGATAGAGTTCCGCTGCGCCGCCACCACCAGATACCACGATTCGGAACTAGAAACTCCGTTCTAGCACCCTGCCGGGATGGGGAATTGGAGGAGATCATCGCCATCATCATCACCATCGCTTCTCCATCAACCATCCATGATTTCCCCATCCATGAGTGAGTGATCCCCTCAAGTAGGATATGGGGATGGTAGGGATTGGATGAGATCGTTCATGTAATTGCATCAGATTTTTAGGGCATGGTGCCTAGTATCTATTATTAGTGCTTTTTGACATTGTTGCAACTTGTTATGCTTAATGCTTGTCACTAGGGCCCGAGTGCCATGATTTTAGATCTGAACATGTTATTGATTCATGATGATAAGTATTGTTTATGATCTTACCTACAAGTTGTATACACATATTATTGTCCGGAACCAAAGGCCCCGAAGTGACAAGAATCGGGATAACCGGCGGGAATGGCTGTGATATGAGGATCACGTGTGTTCAGGGAGTGTTAATGCTTTGCTCCGGTGCTCTATTAAAAGGAGCACCTTAATTGCCAGTAGTTTCCCTAGAGGCCTCGCTGCAACGGGCTAGCAGGACAAAAGATGTTGTGCAAGTTCTCATTACGAGCACGTATGACTATATATGGAACACATGCCTATGATTATTTAGTACTTGGATGATTTACCTTATTTATCTGCAAATGCCCTATATCTTGATTGTTATATGAATTGTCTTGTCCATGCAATGCCAGTCCATCCATCCCCATGCCTACCACGCTTTAATCCTATTGTTTACTGCAATTGTTACTATTGTCCTTACTTTTACAACTGCTTTTACTTTGCTATTGCTATTACAAAATTGTTGCTACTGATAAACTACTGCGAGCAAGATTGTTTCTAGGTGCAGCTGAATTGACAACTCAGTTGTTAAGGCTTATAAATATTCTTTGGCTCCCCTTGTTTCAAAACAATAAATTGGGTTTTACTTCCCTCGAAGACTGTTGCGACCCCCTATACTTGTGGGTCATCAGCATTCAATCAGACCCTGCATATGGCAAAAAACACATATTACATCATCAATTTATTTATTTTCCTTTAGTTTTTTAACTATAATTACATCAACTCTGTGTTCCGTTTTAACGAGGGGAGGAAGTCATGTGGCAGTCAAACTAAAAAGTAGGGAGGACTCTGTGTACAAGTGACATTGGATGGGGGAAGTTATATGATGGTCTTCCATCTGCTTAATGTTCTTTTTTTTCTACTATGAAGTATATGATGGTCTACCATCTTTCTTTTTGTGCTGGAAGTTATGTGATGCTCTTTTTCCATCTGTTCTTTTCATCTACTATTAGTTCCATACAGGGAAGAGGATGATAGGAAGATCCAAACTACAAACTGTAACTTCTTTTTTTGTGACTATAACTTTTTTACCAGGAGATGGGATGGTGGAGAAGAGAGAACTTACAGGAGGGATTTTTGTATGTAGTCTCTGTTGATGATTTCATTGATGATTTCCTTGGATGGAAGATACAGGGGAGAAGGAATTGGGATCGGGGGGAGTCTCTATCGATGAATCCCTTTTCTTACTTCTAGATTATTTGCACTTTTTTGTCAATGGCAATGGTGATGGAAGAAATGGAGGTGGGGATGTAAGAAATTGGGATCTGGGATCCCGTAAAGGGGGGGTGATACGTTGCAAACGTATCCATAATTTTTGATGTTCCATGCTTGGTTTTATCTACTTTCTTATGTTTTGTACACACTTTGGAGTAATTTTTATACACTTTCTTGGACTAACCTATTAACAAGATGCCACGATTGTACTGTTTTCTGCTGTTTTTGGTTCCAGGAAAGTCAGAAAATGAATATTCTCGGAATTGGATGGGACAAAAGCCAAAGTCAGTTTTTCACCGAGGGGAACACGAAGCCAGAATACGAGAAGGAGAGGGGACAGGGGACGGCCACACCACCTGGCCATGCGGCCAGGCCTGGACCGCGCCAGGGGGTGGTCTAGCCGCCTAGGGAACCCCCTCGGCCTCCCCTTTTGCCTATAAGATGCCTCCGATACAGAAACCCTAAGTACCCGATCAAAATTCCACGAAAGAGTCTGTAGCCGCCGTCATCTCCATCCCTAGATCGGGAGGGATCTGAATCTCTTCCCAGCACCCTACCAGAGGGGAGAATTCACCCTAGAGGCCTTCTTCATCACCATGCAAGCCTCTGGTGTGATGCGTGAGTAGTTCATCCTTGGACTACGGGTCCATGTAGTAGCTAGATGGTTGGTTCTTCTCCTTTGTGCTACCATATTTAGATCTTGTGAGCTCCGTTCATGGTCAACATCATCTATTTGTAATCATACATGTTGTGTTTGCGAGGATCCGATGGATATTGAGATGCTATTTCAGATTGATTATTGATTCTATCATGTCTTTGTTATTTGTGATCTTGCATGCTTTCCGTTGTTAGTAGCTATCTTGGCCAAGTAGATGCTAGCAACTCCAAGAGTTAGTAATTATGCTCGATAGTGGGTTCATGCCTCCGGTAATCTGGGGAAGTGACAGAAATCTCTAAGGTACTAGATGTGCTGTTGCTACTAAGTAGAAAACAGCAATCCTTTGTTCATAGAACAATCGTATTGTTTACTTTACACGCAATGCATAATGCAATTATCTATTGCTTGCAACTTAATACTGGAGGGGGTCGGATGATAACCTAAAGGTGGATTATGAGTCATAGATGTAGTTGGATTACGGTCTATGTATAATGTTGTAATGCCCAATCAAATCTCAAAGGAGTCAATATGTTTAGTATATGCTTGTATGCTTTCTCGATGTTTGTCAATTGCCCTGCTGTAATTTGTTCACCCAAAGTGTCATCTATCTTAAGGAGAACCACCACTAGTGAACTATGGACCCTGGTCCTTTCTTTTATCATCAATCTACAACTGTTTAATGTTTTCTTTTTTACTTTGTGCAAGCAATTACTTTCTTCCACACAATACGTTAATCCTTTGTTTTCAGAAAAACCGATGAGATTGACAACCTCACTGTAAGTTGGGGGCAAAGTTCTGTGGTTGTGTTGTGCAGGTTTCCACGTTGCTGCTAGCACCGGTAGTGCGCCCTGCCAAAGGCCAGCTAGCAACACGTTGGAGGTGTTTCCTTGCTCCTACTGGTTCGATAAACCTTGGTTTCATAACTGAGGGAAAATTTGCTGATGTACTCATCATACCTTCCTCTTGGGGTTCCCCAACAAGCTCAGTATATTTTGGGCCATCAGGGGGACGTAGGGGGTGGTGGCGCGACCCAGGTGGGTTTCGGGGCGGTTCCCGCGCGTGACGAGCGATTCCCGCGCATGAAAACGGGAAAGCCTAGGGTCAGGTGAACTTTCCGGAATCGTCTTTGTCAGAGCTACCTGGGAGCTGTCGGAGCGACCTGGGAGAAGCTTAAATCCAGGTCGACCTGGATGTAGTCATGTCTAATATCTAATGCTCTTTTTCAAATCGGTCCCCTTAAAGCTGTGGGGCCTGATGGCTTCCCATCCCGGTTCTACCAAAGAAATTAGGGTGGGGTTAAGGTGGAAATAATAGTTGCGGTGAAAAAATTCTTTGAAACTGGCTCAATGCCGAGCCATATTAATGATACATCAGTGGTCCTAATTCTGAAGGTTCAGCAGCCCGAGTATATTAAGGATTTTCGTCTGGTCAGCCTCTGTAACATGGTGTGTACAAGATCATGAAGAAGTGCCTGGTGAATCGGTTAAGAACACTCTTGGATGATCACATCTCTGAAAACCAAACTGCGTTTATACCACGCAGGCTCATTACTGATAGCAATTATTTCGCTCGAGTGCCTTCATTTTATTCAACAGAATAATGCCAGTTCAGAACCATTCTATGCTTACAAGCTGGACCTTTCGAAAGCATATGATTGAGTCGATTGGAATTTACTGGAGAATTCTCTTCTCAAGTGGGGGTTTTCAGCACTTGGGTGTCTTGGATTATGGAATGTGTCACATCGGTTAAATATCCAGTCAAGTTAATTGGGAAGCTTATGCACCAGTTTGCTCCTACAGATGGACAACAGCAGGGTGACATGTTGTCCCATTTGTTTTTCTTGTTTGTTGATGATGCTTTGTCTAGTCTTTTTAATAAGGCAACTCATGAGGGTATTATGGATCCGGTTAAAATTTGTCAGAATGCTCCTGGTGTTTCACACCTATTATTTGCAAACGATACTATGCTTTTCTTCAAAGCAAGTGCAACTCAAGCTACTGTGGTGAAGGATGCTTTAAAAACTTAAGCATAGGTAACCAGTCAAATCTTAAATCTGGGGAAGTGCTCCATCCTTTTCTCAAAGTCGTGCCCAGCTAATGTTGTCGAGGAGATCAAGAAAGTCCTGGAAGTTACCCAGGAGGTGTTCGATGCGAAATATTTGGGACTGCCTGTCCTAGAGAGGGGCGTATGCATAAAGGGAAGTTCGAAGCTCTACAAGTGAGCGTACTGAAGGAATTGATTGATTGGGTAGATAAATATATGTCTGTGGGTGCCAAGGAAATCTTAATTAAGGCGGTGGCACAAGCCATACCTACATATATTATGAGCATCTTCAAATTGCCGGCCTCTGTTTGTGATGAGCTTACAAAGCTGATCCGACAATACTGGTGGGGAGTGGAGAATGGGAAGGGTAAGATGGCATAGCTTTCATGGGAAAAGATGATTCTACTGAAGTCACATAGTGTCATGGGATTTAGGGACATGAGATTGTTTAACCAGGCCTTGTTGGCAAAACAGGCTTGGCGACTAGTTGACAAGCCTAATAGCCTTTATGCATGATTGTTACAGACCAGATACTTCCCAAGTGGGAATTTGTTGAACACAGTGTTCTCTGGCAATGCCTTGGCTATATGGAAGGGCATAGAACATGTCCTGGTCCTACTAAAGAAATGTATGATCTGGCGCGTGGGTAATGGCAGATCAACTAGGGCTTGGAGAGATCCATGGATACTAAAATCTCCCACCTTTAGGCCTATTTTGGAGAAGAATGATTGTAGACTTAATAAGATCTGTGACTTCCTGGATGAACATGGTGCATGGCTGATTTAAAGACTCACTAAACATTTTCTGCCAGTTGATACTGAGGCGATTTTAAAAATCAGAACGTCACCTAGGGCTCAGGCTGATTTCTTGGCCTAGAATCCTGATAAATCTAGAGTCTTCTCAGTAAGAAGTGCATATCACTTAGCTGTATCTGAGCATTTAGAGCATGTTACCGGGGGTGCATGTGCATCAAGCAGTCGACCTGATGGCAGGATGCCTATGTGGAATTTGATCTGGAAAGCAAAGGGATGAGGGTTAAACTCATCAATGCCCATTGTTATGGACTTGGGTTTTGGAGTAGAAGGGAGAGCTAGAGGCATGAATCGGCTAGAAAACAAGCACACAGGGAAGCAAGGTTTACCCAGGTTTAGGCCTCGTAGAGGACCCTACTCCTACTTGTCTGCTCTTGGAATTATCGAGGGGGTCGAAAGTTACAGGGGGTGCACAGATGCCATCTGGCGATGTTGTGAAAACTAGGGTTGTGATTCTCCTCCTCACCGCCCCCTCCTAGCCTTTATATAGATAGGCTAGGTCTCGCGTAGCAGGTCGAGTAGGTTACAAGTTAGGGTTTGTCCCTTTAAACTTTCTATCTTTGATCTCGTCGTGTGTCGCAAGCAGCAGAAGTCTCCTTTGGTCACCCGGATCTTTGATTGGGCCCTGGTAACATCGTGGGCTTCTGCCAGATTGGACCGTATATGCCAAACTCGAGAACCTGTAAGGTATGCCCATGTTAGTAGCCCCCGAGTGTCCGGTTGAATCTTAGATTTGAGTGGAGACTTATGAAGCCTTCGAGTGCACAATCGAGCGTGTATTTTCGAGTGCTCTAGTATGTATCATAGGGATCGTTGATATACGTACCTGATTTATCCGATGTATCAAGATCAGTTAACTGCCTTAGGGAAAAACAACGCAATCTACTCAAACTCGAGTCCCTGGACTCGAATTCGGAAAAGTGTTGGCGTAATTCGACACAGGCCGCGGAGGTCTTATAGAGTCGAATCCTAGTATATAAGTGTGAGCACTCGACGCGTCCATCAAGGCTTATTTCATCGTGCCTGTAGGCACGAATTGTTTCTGGTAGAGTGCAGCAGGTGTGTTGCTAGGCCTTCTTCAGGTCTTATCTTCACACTGCAAGCGTGGCATCCGAATTTTGTCATCGCGGAGATGATTCGGGTGGCCCAGGAGACGTAGTCTCTTTGTAGGGAAAATATAAGGCGGATTCACCAAAAAACATTCGAGTGTGGACACAGTCAACACACAGTGCATGTATAAGAAAAATTCATAGGGTGCACGGCCAGCGCTCCCTATGGGAGTAGCCCCCGAGGGCCTATTCTAGTTGTAGACTCGAGTGGGGACTATAATTATTTGCGATTGCTGTCGTCTTTTGCTTGTTTTAGTCGAATGTGCTTTCAGTGTTCCCTATGGGAGTTACCAACACCAGCGAGGTGGACAGTAGACACTTGAGGTCTTCGAATGCTTCTTGTGCTTCATCTGTCCACTCGAATTTGTTAGCCTTGTGGAGAATTTGGTAGAAGGGCAGTGCCTTTTCACCCATCCGACTGATGAATCGACTAAGCGCCACGATTTGCCCAGCCAGCTGCTGGACTCCTTTTACATTCTTCAACTTCTCGATAGCCAGTATGGCTTTTATTTTCTTCGGGTTGGCCTCGATCCCTCTCGTGGAGATGAGGTACTTGAGAAATTGCCTAGATGGTACGCCGAAGGCGCATTTGTCTGGATTCAGCTTGATCCGGTAGTGATCGAGGTTATCAAAGGTCTCACAAAGATCGTCGAGTAACGAGGCTTCCTCCTTGGTTTTGACGATGATGTCGTCAACATAGACTTGGATGTTACGACCAAGCTGGTTCTTGAGGCAGGCCTACATACACCGCTGGTAGGTGGCTCCTGCGTTTTTCAGCCTGAAGGGCATCGCTGTGTAGCAGAAGACACCAATGGGCGTGATGAACGTCGTTTTCTCCTAGTCCTCCTCCTTCATTCAAATCTGAAGATAGCCTGAATAGGCGTCGAGGAAGTATAGGTGTTCGCATCCCGTGGTGGAGTCGATTATTTGATCCGTGGCAACGGGAAGTGGTCCTTCGGGCAGTGCTTGTTTAAGGAGGTGAAGTCCATGCACATCCACAGGATATCCGTGTCTTTTTTAGGAACAAGCACGGGGTTTGCTACCCAAGTGCTTTCCTTGATCTCGCGTATGAAATTGGTGTCGAGGAGTCTATTGACTTCCATACCGACCGCTTTTTCCCTTTGTTCAGACAGTCGCCGTATTGTTTGCTTGACTGGCCTTGCTTCAGGATTCATGTTGAGTGAGTGCTTGGCGAATTCCCTAGGAACTCCTGGCATGTCCACTAGACACTAGGCGAAGATTTCCCAGCGCTCATGGAGGAATTCGACAAGCGTGAGTTCCTATGCGGGACTCAAGTTGTTGGCGATGAGGGTCGTCTTGGTCGGGTCCGTTGGGTGGACTTGGACTGGCTTGGGGTGCACCAACTGATGGGTTCGTAGCATGGAAAACAAAAAATTTCTACCACAAGAACGAACAAAACCCAGATCTAATGTAGATAAAACCCAAGATCTAATCTATTAGACATGTGCAACGAGATAGATCTGTACTAACCCTTGTAGATCCAAAAGCCTTGTGCGAGATCGGATCTCCTGGTTGATATAGACGATCACTTGCCGATCTCAAGATCGAGTAGACGATCCTTCCGCCGTCGGTCACACGCATGAGTCGATGCACCTTCCTCTCCCTGTTCCAATGAGCAGCGGAGGTAGTAGATCTCTCCATGGAATCCCAAAGACGACGGCGTGGTGGTGGTGGTGAGTAGAATTCTGCAGGCTTCGCCTAAGCCTGAGCAAGGAAGAAGGAGGAGAGAGGAGGCTAGGGCAAGAGTGGAGGGCAGGGGTGGCGCCGCCACCCCTCGATATAGAGAGGGAGGGGTGCGGCCTAGGGTTCCCACCCCTAGGCCCACCTCCTAGGGCCGGCGCACAAGGGGGGCTTGGGGGGAGTTTCCTTCCCCCCCAAGTTTCCCCTTTTTCTTTCTTGGTTTTCAAGTAAACTCCATAGAAATTTCTAGAACCTTCCGGAACATTCCGAAACCTTCTAGAACCCCCATATAAACACTCCGGGACATTTCCGAACCTAGAAAATGATCTCCATTATATGGATCTTATTCTCCGGACAATTCTGGATCTCCTCGTGATGTCTCAGATCCAATCCGAGACTCCGAACAACATTCGGTCTCCAACGCACATTCCATATCTACCAAAACAACATCGAACCTTAAGTGTGTCACCCTACGGTTCGTGAATATGCAGACATGATGGAGACACCTCTCCGATCAATAACCATCAGCAGGATCTGGAGATCCATAACGGCTCCCACATACTCAACGATGACTTCGTGATCGATAGAACCATTAACATATGAAACCAATTCCCTTTGTCACGCGATACTCTACTTATCCAAGGTTTGATCGTCGGTATCTCCATACCTAGTTCTACCTCGTTACTGATAAGTACTCTTTACTCGTTCCATGATATGTCATCCCTTGTGACCTAGTCACATGCTTGCAAGCTAAATAGACGACATTCCATCAAGAGGGTCCAGAGCATATCCATCCATCATATGGATGGACAAATCCCAATCTTGGTCCATGCGCTTCAACACATACTTTCAGAATACCCAATGACACCTTTATGACCACCCAGTTACGAAGCAGTGTTTGATGTCATCAAAGTACCCATCCGGTGATGGTGATTAACATAACCTCATGGTCGAAGGATTAGGTTACTATGTATTTGAAAGCTTGTAGCAATGCGAACTTAATGACTTGATCTTATGCTATACTTACTATGGGTGCGTGTCCATCACATCATTCTCCTAATGATATAACCTTGTTATTAATGACATCCAATGTCCATGATCAGGAAACCATGATCATCTATTAATCAACAAGCTAGTTCAACAAGAGGCTTACTAGGGACTCTTTTACGTTTACAAAACACACATGTATTAGTGTTTCCTTATAATACAATTATAGCATGGGATGTGAACATTCATCATAAACATAAAGATATAATAATAACCACTTTTATTATTGCCTCTTGGGCATATCTCCAACAGTCTCCCACTTGCACTAGAGTCAATAAGCTAGATTACATGGTAATATACCTAACACCCATGGCGTTCTGGTGTTGGTCATGCTTTGCCCTAGGGAGAAGTTTAGTCAACGGATCTGCCACATTCAGATCAGTGTGTACTTTGCAAATCTTAATATCACCATCTTGGACATACTCGCGAATAGCATGGAAACGTAGCTTGATATGCTTCAGCTTGCTATGTGACCTTGGCTCCTGTGCATTAGCTATGGCACCTGTGTTGTCACAGTAGATGGCCATCGTGTCCAACGCACTAGGAACCACGCCAAGTTCAGTAATGAACTCCTTCATCCATATGGCTTGTTGTGCAGCCTTCGAAGCAGCTATGTATTCTGATTCAGTTGAAGATTTCGCCACAACGCTTTTCTCGGCACTCCTCGAGCTCACTGCAGCACCATTCAAAATAAATACGTATCCAGACTGTGACTTCGAGTCATCTGGATCGGTGTTCCAACTAGCATTAGTGTAACTGTTTACAACAAGTTGTTCATCATCTCCATAAGAAAGAACCATATCCTTAGTCCTATTTAGGTACTTTAGGATATTCTTGACCGCTGTCCAGTGCTCCATTCCAGGATCACTTTGATATCTGGTAGTCAAACTAATAGCATGTGCTATATCCGGTCTTGTACACAGCATGGCATACATGATAGAACCTATGGCCGAGGCATAGGGAATATTATTCATTTTCTCTCTATCTTCTGCCGTAGCCGGACTTTGAGTCTTACTCAAGGTCTTACCTGACAACATGGGCACGAACCCTTTCTTGCTCTCTTCCATTCTAAACTTCTTTAGAACTTTGTCCAAGTATGTACTTTGTGAAAGCGCTATTAGGCGTCTTGATCTATCTCTATAAATCTTGATGCCTAGAATATATGTCGCTTCGCCAAGATCCTTCATTGAAAAACTATTATTCAAATAGGCTTTGACACTATTAAGAAGTTCTATATCATTCCCAATCAACAATATGTCATCTACATATAGTACTAGGAATGCTATAGAGATCCCACTCACTTTCTTGTAAATACAAGCTTCTCCGTAAGTTTGTATAAATCCAAAGTTTTTGATTACTTTATCAAAACATTGATTCCAACTCCGGGATGCTTGCTTCAGTCCATAAATGGAGCGCTGAAGTTTGCATACCTTGTCAGCATCTTTAGGATCGACAAAACCCTTGGGTTGTACCATATACAACTCTTCCTCAATGTCTCCATTAAGGAACGCCGTTTTGACATCCATCTGCCAAATCTCATAATCAAAATATGCAGCAATTGCTAACAAAATACTCACAGACTTTAGCTTCGCTACTGGTGAGAATGTCTCATTGTAGTCAACTCCTTGTATTTGTCGGAACCCTTTCGCGACAAGTCGAGCTTTATAGACGGTAACATTACCATCAGCATCTGTTTTTCTTTTGAAAATCCATTTGTTCTCGACAGCCTTACGGCCATCCGGTAAGTCCACCAAAGTCCATACTTGGTTTTCATACATGGATCCCATCTCAGATTTCATGGCTTCTAGCCATTTGTCGGAATCTGGGCTCACCATAGCTTCTTCATACGTCGCAGGGTCATCAGTGTTGTCCACCAACATGATGTTCGAGGCAGGGTCATACCAATTAGGAGTGGTACGAACCCTCGTTGACCTGCGAGGTTCAGCAGCAACTTCGTTCGAAGTTTCATGATCACCATCATTAGCTTCCTCTCCAATTGGTGCAGGCGGCACAAAAACATCTTCCGGTGCTGCGCTACTCTCAACTCTGAGAGAAGGTTTAATAACCTCGTCGAGTTCTACTTTCCTTCCAGTCACTTCCTTCGAGAGAAACTCCTTCTCAAGAAAGGATCCATTCTTGGCAATGAAAACTTTGCCTTCAGATCTATGATAGAAGGTATACCCAATTGTTTCTTTAGGGTATCCTATGAAGACGCATTTCTCCGCTTTGGGTTCAAGCTTATCAGGTTGTAACTTCTTTACGTACGCTTCGCAACCCCAAACTTTAAGGATCGACAACTTAGGTTTCTTTCCAAACCACAATTCGTACGGTGTCATTTCAACGGATTTAGATGGTGCCATATTTAAAGTGAATGCGGCTGTCTCTAATGCATAGCCCCAAAACGATAGCGGTAAATCTGTAAGAGACATCATAGACCCAACCATATCTAAGAGAGTTCGATTACGACGTTCGGACACACCATTACGCTGTGGTGTTCCCGGCGATGTCAACTGCGAAAGTATTCCACATTTCTTTAAATGCATCCCAAACTCATAACTTAGATATTCACCTCCGCGGTCAGAACGCAGAAACTTAATCTTCTTGTTACGATGATTTCCACTTCACTTTGAAATTCCTTAAACTTCTCAAAAGTTTTGGACTTATGTTTCATAAAGTAGACATACCCATATCTACTTAAGTCATTCGTGAAAGTGAGAACATAACGATATCCACCACGCGATGCTACACTCATTGGACCACACACATCGGTATGTATTATTTCCAATAAGTCTGTAGCTCGCTCCATTATTCCAGAGAATGGAGTCTTAGTCATTTTTCCCATTAGACATGATTCGCATCGTTCAAGAGATTCAAAATCAAGTGATTCAAGAAGTCCATCAGAATGGAGCTTCTTCATACGCTTCACTCCAATGTGACCAAGACGACAGTACCACATGTATGTAGAATTATCATTCAATTTTGTTCGTTTAGCATCTATGTTGTGAACATGTGTATCACTACTATCGAGATTCAGTAAGAATAAACCATTCATCTCAGGTGCATTACCATAAAAGATATTACTCATATAAATCGAACAACCTTTATTCTCAGACTTAAAAGAGTAACCGTCTCGCAATAAACAAGATCCAGATATAATGTTCATGCTTAACGCAGGCACCAAATAACAATTATTCAAATTTAAAACTAATCCCGAAGGTAGATGCAGAGGGAGCGTGCCGACGGCGATCACATCAACCTTGGAGCCATTTCCAACGCGCATCGTCACCTTGTCTCTCGCCAGTCTTCGCTTATTCCGTAGCTCCTATTTCGAGTTACAAATATGAGCAACCGAACCAGTATCAAATACACAGGCACTACTACGGTTACTAGTAAGATACACATCAATAACATGTATATCGAATATAACTTTCTTCTTGATGTTGCTGTTCTTCAGATCCGCCAGGTACTTGGGGCAGTTACGCTTCCAGTGACCGGCACCCTTGCAGTAGAAGCATTCAGTTTCAGGCTTAGGACCAGCCTTGGGCTTCTTAGCAGGTGTGGCAGCTTTCTTGTCGTCCTTCTTGAAGTTGCCCTTGTTCTTAGGCTTGCCCTGTTTCTTGAAATTGGTGGCCTTATTGACCATCAACACTTGGTGCTCCTTTTTGATCTCCACTTCAGCAGTTTTCAGCATGGACGATAGTTCAGGCAACGTCTTGTTCATCCAGTGCATATTGCAGTTCATCACAAAGTTCTTATAAGTCGGTGGCAGTGATTGGAGGACACGGTGAATCCCTAACTCAAATCGTTATCCCCAACTCTTGGAGCTTGTTTGCGTGCCCAGACATGGTGAGCACGTGCTCGCTAACGGAGCTACCCTCTTCCATCTTACAGTTAAAGAACTTTTCGGAGGCCTCATAGCTCTCCACGGCCGCGTGAGTCTCAAAAATGAGCTTGAGCTCCTTAATGATCTCGAACGGGTCGTGGTGCTCAAAGCGCTTATGAAGCTCCGTTTCTAAACCGCATGTGATGGCACATAACTGTGGAGTAATGATTTTTCCGAGTGGCGTAAACATTCTTTACGTCATCGGTGGCATCTTCTGCAGGTGGGTCACCTAGCGGTGCTTCGAGCACATAGGTCAACTGACCAGCCCTGAGGACAATCTTCAGTCCACGAAGCTAGTCCGTGAAGTTGCTTCCATTGTTCTTAAGCTTTTCTTTCTCTAGGAACGCATTGAAATTGATGGAGAGGTTCGCCATAATCTACAACAAATTTGCAAGTAGTTTAGACTAAGTTTATGATAAAATGAGTTCAATTTTAATTCTTAAATTAACTAGGTGAACTCCCACTCAAAACAACATCCCTCACATTGTCTTAGTGATTACACGAACCAAGTCCACTACACCAAGTCCGATCTTCATGAGAGAAGATGTAGTTTCACCGGCGAACAATCTTCATGTTCATCATATCATTTATATGACTCATGCTCTACCTTTCGGTATTCCGTGTTCCGAGACCATGTCTGTACATGCTAGGCTCGTCAAGATTAACCTTAGTTTCCGCATGTGCAAATCTGGCTTGCACCCGTTGTATGCACACGTAGAATCTATCACATCCGATCATCACGAGATGCTTCGAAATGACGAGTCTTAGCAACGGTGCCAACTAAGGATGAACACTTTATTACTTGATATTTAGTGAGAGGGATCATCTTATAATGCTACTGTCGCGATCTAAGCAATACAAGATGCATAAAGGATTAACATCACAGGTAATTCATAATTAGTGTGATATGATATGGCCCTTTCTTCTTGTGCCTTTGATCTCCATCTCCAAAGCACGGACATGATCTCCATCATCACCAGCATTGCATCAAGGTCAGTGGCGTCGCTTCATGGTTGTCCATCATCACTAGCAACTATTACAACTACTTGGAATAAAGGTATTACAAGATGAATAGACTCGCAAGTCTTAACAGAATTAAAGGCAACCATTAGGCTCCTGCCGGTTGCCATATTACAACAAGGATCATTGCATACATCAAATATAATCACAATCACATGATGGCCATATCACATCACAAAACCCCTGCAAAAACAAGTTAGACGCCTCTAATTTTCTTTGCATGTTTTACGTGGTTTGGGGCTTTCGAATAAGAACGGATCTTACCTACAAAACTGAACCACAACATTGATACAAGTGCTATCAAGTGCAAAGTGTAAATTGGAGTTATACTATGGTGAGAGAGACAGACACCCGCAAAGCCACTTGTGCAAAGCAAGTTACACGTCAAGCGTGGAGCAAGTCTCATGTGCGATGACATGTAAGGTTAGCCCGAGCCGCTTCATCCCACCATACCGCAAGATGCAAAGTACACAAAGCAAAAGACGGCACGAGCACCAATGCCCACAAAACCATTGTGTTCTACTCGTGCAACAAATCTACACATAGACACGGCTCTGATACCACTGATGGGTTCGTAGCATGGAAAACAAAAAAATTCTACCGCAAGAACGAACAAAACCTAGATCTAATCTAGATAAAAGCCAAGATCTAATCTATTAGACATGTGCAACGAGATAGATCTGTACTAACCCTTGTAGATCCAAAAGCCTTGTGCAAGATCGGATCTTGTGGTTGATGTAGACGATCACTTGCCGATCTCAAGATCGAGTAGACGATCCATCCGGCGCCGCGTTTCAGCAGCGCTTCCGCAGTCGGTCACACGTGCGGAGTCGATGCAGACCTTCCTCTCCCTATTCCAGCGAGCAGCGGAGGTAGTAGATCTCTCCACGGAATCCCAGCACGACGGCGTGGTGGTGGTGGTGGAGTAGAGAATTCTGCAACGCTTCGCCTAATGTCGTGGTGGTGTCACGGCAGATGCCATGGATAGGCTAAAGGTGGGGACTAATACACGCTAGTGGAATCCAGGGAAGGATAGTGGAGTGATTCTCCACACAGAAGATTGTATTCCGTTCAAGTTTACAAGTGCTCCTAGAGTTGTATTGGCGAGAGGAGGAAGAAGAAGCTCTCTTACTCTCAACTACAGTTCACTCCTAGAACCTTAGCCAAATTGATATCAAAGAAAGACCAACCCCTTCTACTGAAACCCTAGCCCCCCTTATATAGAGGGGGCTCGGTCTCTGCCTAGGGCATACGTGGAGGCATATTCCTAAGAATATGCCTCCTCTCAAAGTGGTAACCCGACCGGGGTGCTTTTCCCCCGCGTCATACATGCTTTAGCTACGTGAGCCTCTACGGCGCCCGCGTCAACCGACACGGGCGTCGTCACCCTTGTCGGCCATGACCCGGTGGTCCTGCCCTTGCTTGCTTCACTCATGCAGTGTGTACCGGGCCTTCTTTTTGACCAGAGAGATTCCTTCCTTCTCCCAGAAGCTAAACAGGACCCGGATCATGGTAGATCCGGCCACGCCTATTCCTGCATACAAGTTAGACAAGCACTTCCGACTTACTCCTTAAGTCGGTTGAGACAATGTTAGGCGACCCCCCCGGTCTGGGTTACTCCGTGATCTGGCCTGCCTTGAGGTGACCCGGCCAGCATCCGCTTTGACCCTGCCGAACCTCGGCTAACTCGGCCTTTATACCCCGGAGTGACCCTACCCGGGGGTATCCCCCCAACATTAGTCCCCGAAGCTGGTGTGGTCTTAGCTGCCTTGGCCGCTAAGGCCACATCAGGTTCATTTATGCTCGAGATTTGAATGTTATCTCCGAGTTAGTTCCTTATCTCGGATTATATGGATTTACTTTCCCTTCGCACGTTCCAAGTTTTCACTTGCTGGCCGGGTTACCACTTTGACTCGGATCTCATGGTTTTACCTTCCCTCTGCACATTCTAAGTTTTTACTCGATGTCCGGGTTACCATGGTTTGATCCGGGCATTGTTTCCTTCTCTCATACGCCAACCTAATCATTACATTATCTTATTTTAAGGGCCTGCACAGTAACCGCCGCAGTAATTGTCAGTTACCACTGTGCGAGGGTCACGTCACGCCTGCCTCCTCGTTTACGCATCAGCGCGTCATGTCACGGGATCGTCTCTGCTCTGTGGCCCTCTGCGTGGCTCCTCTCCGATTGGCTGAGGCAGGTGATACACGGCCACACCATGTGGCTCATTGGCATAGCGCGATCCCACTCACCCTCTCAGGGGGTGGTTAAGTAGCGGAGGGGCGCACCCCTTAGAATTTTTCCCTCTTCTGCGTCCCTCTGCCCGTTGCTCTTCTTCTTCATCTTCCTCGCGACCACGCCGCCGCCAGTGCCCCTAGCAGCAGCACCGCCGCCGCACTTTTCCCCATGCCTCTGCATCGCAGCCACCGCTGCGCAACTTCCTCGCCACGGGTCCTCGCCAATCTAGGCCTCAGATCCCCGCCGCCGCTAGCGCCAGCGAGGGTAGCGAGCACGAGATGACGGAGGAGGAGCTCGTCGTCGCCGAGCAAGAAATGGAGGAGGACGCCTCTGCGGTGGACCGTGGCGCGTGGGCCGGATCATGGGTCTGTCAAGATGACCTTGACTGGCTCTACCGGACCAGACGCATCCCTACCGGCGCCGCCGCTTGTCTCCCCTCCGCTGAACTGGCCCCCTCACCCAATCCAGGTGAGTTCGTCGTGTTCTTGTCCCACTTTCAACGGGGATTCGGCTTGCCGGTGAGCGACTTCTTCCGGGATTGGCTTAGCACCTACCACCTGCAGCCGCACCATCTTCTAGCCAACTCTATCACCTCTCTGTCTGCCTTTGCCTCTACGATCGAGGGCTACACCGGACTGTGGCCCACGAAGGAGCTGTGGATCCGGTTTTTCGGACTTTGCCGTAACGTCATCCCCAATATCCAAGTTGAGTCTGAGGACAAGCAGCTCACCCAATTCGGAGCTGCGTCCATCTCACCCCGGAGGACTTCCGTTTTCCCCCGGGTCACCAGGCTTGACTCCTGCAAAGGATGGGCCCGGACCTTCTTCTATGTCCGGAACTCGCAATCAAGATTTGATTAGGTTGCTCCCCTACACTCCGGGTCCACCTGATCCGGAATTCTGGGAGGAGGTCTCCAAGAAGCCCACGGCTCTGGCCAACCAAGTTAACAAGAGGTTCGCGGAACTGAAGAAAGTCGGATTGCACAATGAGGATGCTATGATCACGTTCATGCACAACCGAATCTCTCCCCTCCAGAAGCGCACCCACAAGGTGTGCCACATGAGTTTCGGCCGCGACCCCAACCGGACCTCCTCCTTCGAGCTGAGCAACACGGAGATTTTTCGCCGGGTTAAGGCTCTCTTCACCACCCACAAGGATTTCTCCGCTGAATGGACGTGGGGAATTGAGCATACGTGTGTGAGCTCCCTCCTTGTAAGCTTCGCGGGGCAAACTTACCTCGGATCAAATATGTGTCGGTTTTTGTTGTATTTTTGACTCTGTTCTTCTTGCTTTCTCTCAGCTATTCCTTCAGCAAACTCTTGAGGATGGTACGGATCCGACCCTTAAGTGGGCGCCGGACCGAGAAATCCCGGATGAGGAGGAGCCGAACCAGGAGATGTTTCTCCCTATGACCGACGCTACAAAACAACCCAGCGGTAAATTCTTTTCTCTTAGAGACTGGCCCGATGATGAGGATGACTCGGATGTCGACGTGATTGAACCTGTTGAGGCTGTCCCTCTTTCTTTTGCCTTTCCGGCATCAGCTAACCCCGGTGGGCATATCCACGAGGATCCTCCACTTGCTACGGGCGAGTCGGTTCCAGTGGCGTCGAAGAAGAAACGCGGAGCCGCACCAAGTTCCTCCTCCGAACCTTCTTAGCCCACAAAAAGGTGAAAGAAGGTCGGAGACAAGACTGCCTCCAAGCCGGCAGGCAAAGCCCCGGCACGAAGGGCCCGGAAACCCAAGGAGGCCCAAACCTCGGATGCGTAAGTCATTTTTCGTTGTGTAAATCACTTTTCCTTGCATCGTGGTAATTTCTCTTTTGACATTATTCTCTTCTTCATGGCTCCGGTGGAAGTCCCTCAGAGCGGATCAAGCATCTCTTCACCACTTCGATCTGGCCCTTCTCCTCCTCGTGACAACGAGTCACGTCCACTGAGCCCTATTCCAGAGGGTTCTGCGGCTGCTCCGGGTTCCGCACTACCTCGTCGAGAGGAGTGCGACCTTGGAGTGGGAGGGGTCGGTCCAGCCAAGGCGACGGCGTCCACAACTTCGGCATCGCTGCAACCAGCAGCCACCGAGTCTACCTCAACACCAGCACCAGCAGCAGTTCTAGTACCAGTGACCGAACCAGCACCAGCACCTGTTCCGGCACCAAGAAAATCAACAACTGCTCCAAGTCCAGCTACAAGAGCTCCAGTGCCAAGTTCTTCCGCCTCGTCCGAGTCATCTCAACCTCGGCGAGGAACTACTCCAGCAGCTCCTAAGGAGAAATCCGCTGTAGTTACTTCTTCCCAGCAAGCTAAGGGCAAAAAGGCTCCGGATGCTGCCAAGTCTGCATTTGTCGAGGCTGGGCAGCGAACCCTAGCGTCAATGCTTCCCAAGAAAGCTCCAGCAGCGAAGGATGCTCCTGCCGAGCCAACTGATGCGCAGCAGATGGTTCTGCATACCAGCCTAGCCCTTGCCTTGGTTGAGAGGAAAGAAGCGCACGCGAAGGGCTTGGTGGCACCCCATATGCCCACCGGTGAGCGATACCCTCCGAGCCTTATTGAGTTCGTCATGAACTGGAACAAGGCGGAGTTCGTCCACAACGACGATCTCCTGGAAAAGTTCGGCCCCGCAGAATTTTCCGCCCAAATGAATACCACCGCTAAGGCAATTAACCTCGCGGGGCGGATGATGGAGGTATGTCGTTTCTCCTTTACATGCTGTAGATAATAACCATTAGTCCCCGAGCCTCCGGTGGAGTAACTTGTTACTCCGTCGGATGCTCATTAGAAAACTAACGTAGCTCCATGTGAACTTCGAATATGCACACTTCGAATATGCACACACCTAGAGCCGGGTTAAGTTCCACTTGGCCCGAATCTTGTATACTTCGAATATGCACACACCTAGAGCCGGGTTAAGTTCCACTTGGCCCGGATCTTGTACACTTCAAATATGCACACACCTAGAGCCGGGTTAAGTTCCACTTGGCCTGGATCTTGTACACTTAGAATATGCACACACCTACAGCCGGGTTAAGTTCCACTTGGCCCGGATCTTGTACACTTCGAATATGCACACACCTAGAGCCGGGTTAGGTTCCACTTGGCCCGGATCTTGTACACTTCGAATATGCACACACCTAGAGCCGGGTTAAGTTCTACCTGGCCTGGATCTTGTACACTTTGAATATGCACACACCTAGAGCCGGGTTAAGTTCCACTTGTCCCGGATCTTGTACACTTCGAATATGCACACACCTAGAGCCGGGTTAAGTTCCACTTGTCCCGGATCTTGTACACTTCGAATATGCACCAAGCTAATTTTATGCTTCTGTACTTTTTTCAGGTAACCACCAATCACCAGAGTGCTGAATTCCAACGTCTGCTGGATACCCACAAGATGATACGCGCAAAGCACGTTGCACTTATTGCAGAACATGAAAAGAGGGGTAAGTTTCTCCCTTGGCACTTCTCCGTTTTTCTTCACCTTCTTCTGCTGAACTAATCTCCTCATTCGGTTTCTGTAGCTGGGGTGGAGGCTAGGAACAAGATCATGCGGAAGAACTTGGAGGAAATCAAGGGTATGTCCTTTTTTGTCCGACCTTGTAGTGTTTTTGATTTCCTCTTCCCCTTGGCTCGGCAAACATTCACTCCTCGGCTCTACCGGGTCAACATACTATTTCAGCATCGCTTGAGGATAGTGTGCCCATGCCTGATATGATGCTGCATTTTCTCGAACAAGCAGGGCAGCATCAAGCCGAGCTGAAGAAAAAAGATGATGAGCTCGCTCTCCTCCGGACTAAGGACAACGAGATTGCCAGGCTCAAAGCTGAGATGGAGAAGATGAAGGCCCAGCACCAAATCGAGCTCCAAAAGGTTGGCCAGAACTTCACAGAAGAGCACGAGCGCCTTACTCTCCAGATCTCCAAGGACCAGGACCTACTCAAAGAATCCGACATCCAGCTTGGGTCGGCAAACGCTGAGCTTGAGCAACTTCGCAAGAGACGTGATGACTGCATCAAGGAGTTGACCCGGATCCTCAGCCATATATCACGTAAGTTCCTTCCGACATACTTTTCCGGGTTGCTTCATATGTCTTTTCTTTACCTTCTTCCCTTGTCTTGCTTCCAGGCAAATTTCCTGAGAGCATCACTATTGCAAGCGCAGCAGTTGCAGATTTTCGCCAAGCGAGGGGTACTCCTATCGCTCCTGCTGGTGAGGAGGTTCCTTATGACATGGAGGACCTGTTGGTCAGCTTGTCATCTCGCGTGGAGATCATCAAGAATTATGGCAAGGATATCCTCGACGTTGCAGTTCGCATTTTCAGCACATTCTGGCCTGGAGAAGGTAGCCTGGAGACCACCGCGATTCTCGTCGAAAGCTAATGGAGACTGAGACCCAGCTCGATCTCTAGAGAGAGTCCGCTGGGCGTGCCGCGGCTGATACTATCCTTCACCACATACTCACATGGTATGAGAATATCGACCTCAACCTCCTTACTCGTCGGCGCACCGGATCCAGATGGACTGATGACCCGGAGTGGGTAGCTCGGCGCCAGGCTTGCGCCTACAGCCTCGTCGAATATTCTCCGATCCATGACTGGGTTGAAGGACCGAGCTTCCTGGAATCTGCAGGAGACGAGAACGCTGAGAATGCTGAAGACGGGTCGGATGAGGACGAAGAAGGTGAAGCCTCAGATATTGAAGATAGCAAAGACGACGCCGAACTTCCTCCTCCTGCTGCTCCTTAGGTCAAAAAACTTGAAAATTTATCAGATCCCCGGTATGCCGGTGCTGGTATCTTTGTATATGTGATATTTTGCTACTACGTTTCTATGCCGGATTAACTTGGGCGTAGTCCCCGAGTTTCATTTTCTTGTTCGTCCAATCTTCTGTCTCGGTTCGTGTCTACCTTGATTCGGTTTTACCACTTACGAATCCGAGCTTCAAAAATTGTTTTAACAATACTTAGAAATTTTTACGCTTAGCTCAAAATAATTCAGCATAATAACTTGAAAATAAATACAGGGTTAGTCCGAAAAACAAACGTTAGATCGAATAAATTCGTATCCTTAGTTGCTTTTCATGTGCTACGCAATTCCAAACATGTTCTCTTGCTTGCCATGAAGCCAATTCTTGTTGGACAGCAGCAAGTCGAAGAGTTGGGTTTTTGGTGCTCACACATTACTAATCCGGGTTAAGTAGAACAACTTATTCCAGCTAACGCACAAGAGACAACAACAAAAATTATTAAGGCAGTCCCCGAGTTACTACTCGAGGCGCTACTATTTCATTGATAAGCTCATTGCCAACATACATACCGACATATGAGACGACTCGGACACATACACTTCTTAGCTAAGTGTAGAAAGGACGAAGTAGTGCTACATTCCACGGTCGCTTAGATTCCTCTCCGGACCTATCCGCCTTGTTCTTTTCCTGTGGATTTGCATCTATAAGATAGTAAGAATCATTGTGCAATGCTTTGCTCACAATGAATGGCCCTTCCCATGGGGGGGATAACTTATGCATGCCAGCAGTACGTTGTACCAACCAGAGCACCAGATCGCCTTCCCGAAAGACTCAGGGGCACACTTTCCGGCTATGGTAGCGTCGGAGATTTTGCTGATATATGGCAGATCTGGACAGTGCCAGTTCTCTCGCTTCTTCCAGCAGATCAACATCATTTTGCCAGGCTTCTTACACTTCGGCTTCTGTGTTTTGGGTGACCCTAGGCGAATCATGCTCTATGTCGGCTGGTAATACAGCTTCTGCCCTATATACCAGAAAAAACGGCGTATAGCCTATTGATCAATTCGGAGTTGTTCTTAAACTCCACAGTACCGCTGGTAGTTCTTCTATCCAGCACCCCGCTGATCTTTGCAGCGGCTCAATGAGCCGGGGTTTTATCCTGGATAACACTAATCCGTTGGATCTTTCCACTTGTCCGTTTGATGCGGGGTGGGCTACCGAGGCTACGTCCAGCCGGATCTTCTTATCTCGGTAGAATCGCGCAAATGCTCCTTCAGCCAAATTTGTGCCATTATCAGTTATGATACTATGCAGATAACCGTATCTCAAGAACATGTCTTTGAGAAATGTTACGGCCGTAGCTCCATCACATTTTCTTATAGGCTTCACTTTGATCCATTTTGTAAACTTATCCACCATGACCAAAATGTGTGTCATGTTTCCCCTCGCTGGTTTGAACGGGCCAACCATATCCAAGCACCATACGGCAAATGGCCACGTAATTGTTATGGTCTTGAGTTCCGACATTGGCATATGTGTCTTAGTAGCGTACCTCTGACAACCATTGCATTTTCTCACCAGGTCCTCTGCTTGTTCTAAGGCACTTGGCCAGTAGAATCCATGCTGGAATGCTTTTGCCACCAAGGCTCGGGATGAGGCATGATGCCCGCATTCTCCTTGGTGTATATCTCGGAGGATGTCAAGCCCTTCTTCCGGGTCAACGCATCGCTAGAGGACATTGGTTACACTCCGTTTGTACAGCTCAGAATTGATAATTGTGTATGCTTTTGCTCTCCTCTGAGTTTTCCTGGCTAACACCTCCTCAGTGGGTAACGTTCCATCTTTCAGGAATTGGAATATAGGCAGTGCCCAAGCTGGTATCGCTCGTGCAGGGAACACGTCCTCATCAATTTCCATCTGATCTACCGGCATAACTTCAGCCGGATCATGCTGAGCAGTCCCCGGGTCAAGCAAGGTAGTCCTCGGGTTTGCTAATGCAGTCCTCGAGTCTCGCGTACTACCTCCCGTGTCAATGTCCATGGGCTCAGCTCCGGACTCCGTATCTTCCGGGACATAGATCGAGTCAGTTCCTGGGGACGGCCTGATAGATGGTTTTCTGAGGTGTTCCAATGCTACACCCGGTGGAATTGCCTGTCGGGTTGATCCGAGCTTCGATAGCATGTCGGCAGCCTCGTTTTCCACTCGGGGTACATGGTGAAACTCACACCCCTAAAAGTAACCAGATATCTTCTGCACATGAAACTTGTACAGTGCCATGTATGGATCCAGGGCGTCCTACACTCCGGACACTTGCTGCACCACCAAATCCGAGTCGCCAAAGCATATTATCCGACGTATGCCAATCTCTTTTGCCACTTTGATACCATGCACAAGAGCCTCGTACTTAGCAACATTGTTTGATGCCGCGAAATGGATCTGCAATACGTATTTTAGCTGGTCCTTCTTTGCCGAGGTAAGCACAACCCCGGCGCCTAATCCGGTTTTGGTTTTCGACCCATCGAAGTGCATCCTCCAGTAGTTCGGATCTGGTGGCGGTGGTTCGTATTGTACCTCGGCCCAATCTACAAAAAAAGTCCGCCACAGTCTGAGATTTGATCGCTTCTCTTCTGTCCTATTGGGGCGCATAAGGGGCTAGCTCAATTGCCCATTTTGCGATTCTGCCACTCGCATCCTTGTTACCCATTATCTCGGATATGGGAGCTTCACATATCACTTTGATGGGGTGCTCCTCAAAGTAATGCTTTAACTTCTTTTCCACCATATAGACACCATATGCTACCTTTGAAAGTGCGGGTAGTTCTGTTTTGAGGCAGACAATACCTCGCTCAAGTAATACACTGGCCTCTGCACCGACTTACCCTCTTCATTGCGCTCTACTACAATCACTGCACTTACAACTTGGTTGGTTGTGGCTATGTAGAGCAACATTGGCTCCTTTGATAGTGGAGAGGCTAACACTGGTGCAGTGGCCAACATCTTTTTTAAGTGGGCAAAGGCTTCATCGGCCTGTGGTGTCCAAACGAATTTATCTGACTTTTTCATGAGTTGGTATAGAGGCAATGCCTTTTCTCTCAACCGACATACAAATCGACTCAACGATGCTAGGCACCCAGTGAACTTTTGGACATCGTTAAGACACTTCGGCAGCTCCATTCATTCGATGGCCCGAATCTTGGTTGGATTAACTTCAATACCTCGGCTGGAGATGAGAAATCCGAGTAATTTTCCAGCCGGGACACCGAAGGTACATTTTTCCGGGTTAAGCTTCATCCGGAACCTTCTCAAGTTCGCAAATGTCTGCCTAATGTCGTCAAGGAGCGTTTTGCTTTCCTTGGTCTTGATAACCACATCATCCACGTATACTTGTACGTTTTGACCTATTTGGTCGTGCAAACATTTTTGCATACATCTTTGGTACGTTGCACCTGCATTACACAAACCAAACGGCATAGTGCGATAGCAATAAGCCCCGTACGGAGTGATAAACACGGTCTTTATTTGATCATCCAGATTCAGAGGTATCTGGTGGAAACCAGAATATGCATCAATGAATGACAATAGTTCACATCCCGCGGTCGAGTCTATGACCTGATCTATCCTCGGCACTGGAAATGGATCTTTTGGACACGCCTTATTCAGGTTCGTGTAATCGATACACATACGCCAAACCACTGCCACGTTCGGATCATTCTTCTTCTTTTCTACCAGCACTGGATTAGAGAGCCAATCCGGATACAGTACTTCCATGATAAATCCTGCTGCTAGTAATCAAGCTATCTCGTCTCCAATGACCTTTCTCCTATCCTCGGCGAAGCGGCGGAGAGGTTGCTTCACCGGCCTTGCTCCGGGTCTTACGTTCAAAGAGTGCTCGGCCAACTCCCTCGGAACACCTTGCAAATCCTGTGTGGACCAAGCAAAAATGTCCCGATTCTCACGGAGGAAGTTGACGAGCTCGCTTTCCTATTTATCAGTTAACCCGGCACCAATTGTTACGGTGCACTCCGGGAACATGTCATCAACTGGAACCTTCTTGGTGTCCTTTGTGGCTTGGAATGAAACACTACCATGCGGGTTACTCAACACCGGCATATACTGCTGCACGGGCTGAGCTAATGCCGCCACCTCTTGGATTTTTCTTTTCTCTTGCATAATCACAAGTGACTCGGCTAGGTTAGACCCGGCTGAGGCACACTCAATGGAACATCGGAAATCTCCAGCAATGGTAATCACTCCATTTGTCCTGGGCAACTTCATCTTCAGATAACTGATGTGGCAGCCTGCCATGAACTTGTTCAATGCTGGTCTTCCAAGTAACGCGTGATACGCACTTTCCAAGTTCACCACCTCAAACTCCAGATTCTTAGTTCGGTAGTTATCCCTTGTGCCGAATAGCACGTCGACCCGGACTTTGCCTATGGGTTCACAAGAAATGCCTGGTACAATGCCATGGAAAGTTGTCCTCGTAGCCTGGAGCATGTTCTCCGAGATACCCAGCTTGCGCATTGTATCCGCATACATGATGTCAATGCTACTGCCATTGTCAATCAGTACCTTGGAGAACCTCACATTGATGTTCGGTCCAATGAATGTCGGATCCAGCACTAGCGCATACGAACCTAGACTCGGCATAAGCTTAGGATGATCTTTGATGTTCCAGGTGATTTCCCGGTCCGACCAAGGCATGTACCTCGTCACTGCTGGCATTACCGCATTGACCTCCATATGTCGGCGCTGCAAGCTCTTTCTATCTGTTTCCTCGCCAGAACACACAATAGCTCCGTGATGTTCTTCAGACTCATTCCTCCCCTCGTTTCCGGGGCACCTCTGATCCGGTTGGTGCTAATTTTCCACCTGATGCACTGCATCCCTTCTCTCATTGTTGTCATACCTCGGCGGAGGGGGAGGCAACATTAGCTGTTGCGTGTTCGCTCCGGAGAGCACTTGCTGCCGAGGTAACTCCTGCCGAGGTTGATCATTCCCGGGTGCCTGAGCATTCCCCGAACCACCTTGTTCTATCTTAGCATCCACTCACATTGCCTCGTTGTGACCCGCCGGGCTATTCGGATTTGGCATGTGAAACTTACACGGTTGGTCCAACATCGACTCATAGGTATACCTCGGACGGTCTTTCATTTCTTGCCACTGTTTCTTTTGCTCCGGGGTCCATGTTTTCTTGTCATCGTTTCTCAGAGTCCATTGCCCTCCCGTTTTCTGGCGTTGGTTGCTCCCTGCTCCGGGTTGATCTTGATTCACAACTGCAACTTGTTGTGAACCGTAGCGATGATCCGGTCTATCATCTCTTCTTTTTCCTCTGTAATCATTCCTTCGAGATGACCCGGCTCCGTCCCTCTGATAGTATTCCTCGTTTGACTCGTTTGACGCAAGCCTAGGTTGAGTCGGATCACCCAAAGCATACGAATCTGCAATCCGGATCATCTCTGCCAACGTAATTGGCATTTTCCTTTGCAACTTCATCCACAGCTCGCTGCCATATCTGCACCCTTGCGCAAACCACGCTATGGCCTGTGACTCTATGACACCCTCACATGAGTTTCTCACGGTACACCACCGGGTCAGGAATTCACGGTTCGTCTCATTAGGTCTTTGCTTGCACATTGCTAGGGTATGCGGCCTATTCGGCCTCTGATATGTACTTGAGAAGTTGCTGATAAACATTTCTTCAAAATCTATCCAGCAGTTGATGCTTCCGGGTGGTAAATTATTCAGCCATACTCTGGCCAGACCTTCCAACATCTGGGGTACGTATCGTACAGCCCATCTCAAGTTGCCAGTGGCAATTTTCACTGCCGTAGCATAGTTTATCAGCCAATCCTCCGGCTTGGTACTGCCGTCATACGTCTTCGTGCCTCTGGGCAGCTGGAAGTTGGGTACCGGTGGCTCCTTCATGATCCGGGGTCCAAAGCACGCTGGGCCCGGGGGACCTTGACATTCGATCTGTTCCGACCTATACAGGCGATCCAGTTTCAACCTGGCGTCATCCGGCATTAAATCCCTGCTTCCCAATCTTGAACCTAACACATGATAGTCCGGTCTCGGGTACCCTGCGTTCACCATATCCGAATCACCATCGTTGTATCGGTTTTGCACTTAGGGCGCACCTTTCTGTTGCATACCTTGCCCGGCGCTTCGCTCTTCCCTTGGCATATTTCGCTACTGCGGTTGTCATGCTCCTGCCGAGTTTCGCTGTCCGGCATTGCCATTGACAACGTTCCCTTGATCGGCATTGCCTTGGTCGTGTTTACTTCGGCCAGCTTCACCTCGGCTCACACTCCGTCGATCATCATTTTTCCGCATTTCTTTTTCTTTTCCTGCACGCGCCGGGTCGTACGGGACGATCTGTTTGTTCCGTCTGGCCGAGGTTACTACCTCTTCTCTCCTTGGACCACCATGAGGTGATGATGCGGCTCCAGCGGATTTCTCTGGGTTACCCATCGCCGAATGGACGATTTTGGAAGCTCCAACTCTCTCCGGGTTAGCTCTGAGTAGCTCTTCGTTCTGTCTATTCGCGATCCGAACTAACTCGTTAACCCTGTCTTGCTGTCTTTGACGGGCCTCACCCATCAGACCCTCTAACTCGGATGCAGTCGCATCCGCTGCTCTGAGGTTTTTCGCCGGGGTACTGTACTTCAGCAACCCCACAGACAAATAGTTTTCCGATCCCTCGGCTCCATCATCACCCTCTCTGTTCATATTGCTCATGAGATTTCTCCCTTTTACTTTTACCGTATCAACTTTGTTTGCCTTGGCATACTCACGCAGCGTCATGTTCAGCGACTGCTGAGCCGCGGCTATTTTCTTTGCGCCCTCTAGTATATTTTGCCTAGTTTCCTCTAGCTCGGCCTGTGCCTGAGCCGGATCTACCACTACTGCCACCGGGTTTGCCAAGCTATCCATAGCTTCTCTCAGTACGTTCTCAGGCCTCTCTAGTGGAGGTCCTCTACCTTTCCTCGGTGCCTTAGGTGTTACCTCCGAGTCCAGTGCTAGATCCTTGCTTGCGCCTGCCCCCGGTGCAGTCATCATCACTTCAGCACGGTCCAGGGAGCGAGTGATACGCGCCCCGTGAACCACGCTAAGGGGTGGTTCCCCTGCCTCGACGACGCACTGCAGATGAACGCATGATACGTCCACAGCAACGTAGACCTTGTGTGCACCCAACTTGACGAAGAGGTCATAAGGCTAGTGTCAAGCAGCCAGCATTGTCGCTGACGAAATCCAGCGCTCCAAAGCGCTGAACGAGCCCAGAGACGATGCGTTCGCCGGTGCCGATGAGGTTTCCCATCCGGATCTTCACCCCTGCTAGCGCCGCTAGCCCCACGGTGGGCGCCAATTGTCGTGGTGGTGTCACGGCAGATGCCATGGATAGGCTAAAGGTGGGGACTAATACACGCTAGTGGAATCCAGGGAGGGATAGTGGAGTGATTCTCCACACAGAAGATTATATTCCGTTCAAGTTTACAAGTGCTCCTAGAGCTGTATTGGCGAGAGGAGGAAGAAGAAGCTCTCTTACTCTCAACTACAGTTCACTCCTAGAACCTTAGCCAAATAGATATCAAAGAAAGACCAACCCCTTCTACCGAAACCCTAGCCCCCCTTATATAGAGGGGGCTCGGTCTCTGCCTAGGGCATACGTGGAGGCATATTCCTAAGAATATGCCTCCTCTCAAAGTGGTAACCCGACCGGGGTGCTTTTCCCCCGCGTCATACATGCTTTAGCTACGTGAGCCTCTATGGCGCCCGCGTCGTCACCCTTGTCGGCCATGACCCGGTGGTCCTGCCCTTGCTTGCTTCGCTCATGCTGTGCGTACCGGGCCTTCTTTTTGACCAGAGAGATTCCTTCCTTCTCCCAGAAGCTAAACGGGACCCGGATCATGGTAGATCCGGCCACGCCTGTTCCTGCATACAAGTAAAACAAGCACTTTCGACTTACTCCTTAAGTCGGCTAAGACAATGTTAGGCGACCCCCCCCCCTGGTCCGGGTTACTCCGTGATCCGGCCTGCCTTGAGGTGACCCGGCCAGCATCCGCTTTGACCCTGCCGAACCTCGGCTAACTCGGCCTTTATACCCTGGAGTGACCCTACCCAGGGGTATCCCCCAACACCTAAGCCTGAGCAGAAGGAAGGAGGAGGAGAGAGGCGGCTAGGGCAAGAGTGGAGGGGCAAGGGGGGGTGGCGCCTTCACCCCTCTATATATAGAGGGAGGGGTGCGGCCTAGGGTTCCTACCCCTAGGCCCACCTCCTAGGGCAAGACAAGGGGGCTTGGGGAGTTTCTTCCCCCAAGTTTCCCCTTTTTCTTTCTTGGTTTTCAAGTAAACTCCATAGAAATTTCTAGAACCTTCCGGAACATTCCGAAACCTTCTAGAACCCCCATGTAAACACTCCAGGACATTTCCGAACCTAGAAAATGATCTCCATTATATGAATCTTATTCTTCGGACAATTCTGGATCTCCTCGTGATGTCTCAGATCCAATCCGAGACTACGGAGAACATTCGGTCTCCAACGCACATTCCATATCTACCTAAACAACATCGAACCTTAAGTGTGTCACCCTACGGTTCGTGAATATGCAGACATGATGGAGACACCTCTCCGATCAATAACCATCAGCAGGATTTGGAGATCCATAACGGCTCCCACATACTCAACGATGACTTCGTGATCGATAGAACCATTAACATACGAAACCAATTCCCTTTGTCACGCGATACTCTACTTATCCGAGGTTTGATCATCGGTATCTCCATACCTAGTTCTACCTCGTTACTGATAAGTACTCTTTACTCGTTCCATGATATGTCATCCCTTGTGACCTAGTCACATGCTTGCAAGCTAACTAGATGACATTCCATCGAGAGGGCCCAGAGCATATCTATCCGTCATATGGATGGACAAATCCCAATCTTGGTCCATGCGCTTCAACACATACTTTCAGAATACCCAGTGACACCTTTATGACCACCCAGTTACGAAGCAGTGTTTGATGTCATCAAAGTACCCATCCGGTGATGGTGATTAACATAACCTCATGGTTGAAGGATTAGGTTACTATGTATTTGAAAGCTTGTAGCAATGCGAACTTAATGACTTGATCTTATGCTATACTTACTATGGGTGCGTGTCCATCACATCATTCTCCTAATGATATAACCTTGTTATTAATGACATCCAATGTCCATGATTAGGAAACCATGATCATCTATTAATCAACAAGCTAGTTCAACAAGAGGCTTACTAGGGACTCTTTTACGCCATAAAACACACATGTATTAGTGTTTCCTTATAATACAATTATAGCATGGGATGTAAACATTCATCATAAACATAAAGATATAATAATAACCACTTTTATTATTGCCTCTTGGGCATATCTCCAACACCAACATGTCGAAGGATTGGTCGGGTGAGCTTGGCTTGCTCGGGGGAGGTAGACTATTGTTTGTCGACTCCTTCAACCTCCCCAGTTCCTGTTGCATGCCAAAAGACTAGGAGATTCTGATGAATTCGCTATCGTAGCTATCGGATCTCTCGAAGCTTCCATTGACTGTTATAATGTTGTTTGGGCCCGGCATCTTCATCTGTAGGTAGGCGTAGTGTGGCACCGCCATGAACCTCGTGAACGTGACACGTTTGAGGATGCAGTGGTATTGAGAGGGCCAGTCGACAACTTTGAATTTGATGCGCTCTCATCGAAAGTTTGTCGGTGTTCTGAAGATGACATCAAGGCTAATCTTGCCCAGGGGTATACGCCCTTCCTTGGGACAAGACCGTGGAATGTTGTGTCTGAAGTTTCTAGACATGACAGAGGGATTCACATGGCGTGCAAGGTGCTTGCGAACGTGAGGTTAATGCCGCTTCCGCCGTCCATGAAGACACGGCTCATCTCGAAGCCTCCAATATGTGCCTAGAGCACTAGGGGACAGTGGCCTGTGCGAGGTACTTGGCATGGATGATTGCGCTTGTAGAAGGTGATGTAGGACTCGCTTCCACTGAGGTACTCTGTGGTGGAGGGCAGAGAGGTCATCGCCAGATTGACTTGGTGAGTGATCGAGTTTTGCACTCGATTTGAGGGGCGGCCTTTTTGGATCATCCCCATGTTTCCCAGCGCTTGTGGGTATGGCTCACCTCCATGGTTCTGGACTGGCGCAGCCGCAGGTGGTGGTGGAGGTTCTCCATGAGACACAGCGCCCGGGGCAGCTCCATAGCCCTGGTTTATCGCGTCGTGATTCACCTAGGCCAGGCCTTCGTGGAGTTTGAGGAACTCACGACAGTCCTTTAGAAGGTGGCAGGACATTTTCTTGCCATCGTGCTTGTCGATGTAGAAGTGTATGTTGCATGGTCCGGACAGTTTGTCCTGGATAGAAGTCCCAAGTGCCTCATCGCGAGTGCGGTGTTGCCACACTTGCATGGTTTTTCCGTTGTCGCAGTATCCACCGCTGCGGTATCCGCTATTGCGGTTGTCATCGCGTTTGTCGGCATAGCCAGCCGTGACCATGTCGACCTCTTCGTGGTCCTCGTAACCGTGCATTCGACATTTTCCTCGGTGATCGCGCCTATGGCCGAGGTCATCCTCATCATCAGAGTGGACACGGGTTTTTACCAAGTCCTCTCCATCGGCCCACCTATTCGCAATCTCCATCAGGTGGTTGATTGTCTTGGGCTTCAAGCGGCCTAGCTCCTCCCTGAGCTCTCTGCGGTGTACGTCGCCATTGAATGCGTCGATTGCGCGATCCTCAGAGATGTCTTCTGTAGATTTTTTGATGATAGACCATCTCTAGATGTATGAGCGCAGCGACTCGCCGGACTTCTGGTAGCATCCTCTTAACTCTTCGATTGATGCGGGCCTTTTATAAGTTCCCTTGAAGTTTCGCACAAAGCTATAGACTAGCTCTTCCAAACTGCGGATTGATCCACGCGGGAGGTTGTTGAGCCACGCATGGGTGGCACCTTGCAGTTGTAGCTGGAGGCATTGCATTGCCATGCTTGTGGTTCCACCGTGCAGCCTGACGGAGGAGATGTAATATGATACGTCGTAAACGTATCTATAATTTTTTATGCTCCATGATTGTTTTATATCAACTTTCTAATGTTTTGTTTACACTTTGAGGTATTTTTATACATTTTCTAGAATTAACCTATTAACAAGATGTCAAGATTGCCCTCGTTTTCGCTATTTTGGTTTCAGAAAATCTAGTAAGGAAATATTCTCGGAATTGGACGGGACAAAAGCCAAAGTAAATATTTTACCAGAAGGAACACGGAGTTCGAAGGGCCACCGAAGTGGGGCCCCGAGGTGGCCACACCTAGGTCTGGCGCGGCCACCCCCTATGGCACGCTGCCCCATGGTGTGGGCCCCTCGGGCGCCCATTGACCTTGCCCCTTCGCATATAAAAGTACCCCGATGCAGAAACCCTAAGTACCCGATCAAAAATCCACGAAAGATTCTGTAGCCACCGCCATCTCCATCCCTAGATCTGGGGGATCCGAAGCTCTTCCCGGCACCCTGCCAAAGGGGAGAGATCATCTCGGAGGACTTCTTCATCACCATGCCAGCCTTCGGAGTGATGCGTGAGTAGTTCGTCCTTGGACTATGGGTCCATACAGTAGCTATATGGTTGGTTCTCCTCCTTTCTGCTATCATGTTTAGATCTTGTGAGCTCCGTCCATGATCAAGATCATATATTTGTAATTCTATATGTTGTGGTTGCGGGGATCCGATGGATATTGAGATACTATGTTAGATTGATTATTGATTCTATCATGTTTATGTTATTTGTGATCTTGCATGCTCTCTGTTGCTATTATCTATCTTGGCCAAGTAGATGCTTGTAACTCCAAGAGGGAGTATTTATGATCGATAGTAGGTTCATGCCTCTAGTAATCTGGGAAGTGACAGAAATCTCTAAGGTTGTAGATGTGTTGTTGCTACTAGGGAGAAAACAATAATCCTTTGTCCATGGGGCAATTGTATTGTTTACTTTACACACTTTGCTTAATGCAATTATCTATTGCTTGCAACTTAATACTGGAAGGGGTTTAGATGATAACCTGAAGGTGGATTATTAGTCATAGATGCAGTTGGATTACGGTCTATGTATTATGTTGTAATGCCCAATCAAATCTCGTAGGAGTCAAGATGTCTAGTATATGCATTGTTATGCTTTCTCAATCTGTCAATTGCCCCGCTATAATTTGTTCACCCAACATGCAATTTATCTTAAGGAGAAACACCTCTAGTGAACTATGGACCCCAGTCCATTCCTGTACCATTAATATACCGTCTACTATTTACCATTTAGTGTTTACTTTCTACAAGCAATTACTATCTTCCACACTATACATTTAATCCTTTGTTTTCAACAAAATCGGTGAGATTGGCAACCTCACTGTAAGTTGGGGCAAAGTTTTGTGGTTGTGTTGTGCAGGATTCCAAGTTGCTAGCAACACCTTGGAGTTGTTTCCTTACTCCTACTAGTTCGATAACCTTGGTTTCATAACTGAGGGAAACTTGTTGTTGTGCTCATCATACCTTCCTCTTGGGGTTCCCAACGAGCTCTACATATCTTGAGCCATCAAGCACTTTTTTGGCGCCGTTTCCAGGGAGATAAGGACAGCTTAAATCTCTTCCTCCTCCTCAATCACTTTTCAGGGAGAAAGAAGATTCTTGCAAGGGGAGTCTCTCACAACCAATCTCTTTACTTTGTTTTTGTTTTGTTTAGTTTATTTTGCTTTGTTTTGCTTGTTTCTTTATCAAAAACACACACAAAATATTCATACTGGTTTGCTTCTTTTTATCAAAAACACAAAAAAAATAGTTCTTAAAAAAATTCCTACTTCAAGTTGCTTTTATGTCTAGCATTGATCCAATCACTATGTCACCTGAGGAAATGATTTTTACTTTCAAACAAGGAATTGAAGAGAGTTTCAAAGAAGATTGGTCTAGAATTTCTGATTTACATGAAAAAACTGAACCTAAAATGACTCTAGGCTTGTTTCTTAGCAGTTTCTACTTTGGTCTTGCTTTTTGTTATAGATATGTTTTGGATGCTGTAGTAGGAGGAGATTTCCTCCAGTGCAATGAGGGTGGAGATTTTAATGCCATAAAAAAGTTGGTTGCAACATATAACTTGCCTAGCAAATCTAATTCCTCATTTACAAACATTATTGCTAGATTAAACACTCTTGAGACCAACATAGCTAGTTTAAAAGAATGCTATAACATGCTTAGAGAGCATCATGAATATGTTCCAATAAATTCTGAATCTTCAAAATGGCTTCCTACAGTAAAAGTTGTTATAAATAATGAAACTTTTTTATGCTCGTTGTGATATCATGTCTGAATTCTGTCTTCTGCCTAAACATATCTATGAATCTTTGAATCTTTGGGGACTTTCTGGGGGAAGAGAAGAAATATCTCTTATCAATAATGCCACAATATTACCCATTGGAATAGCTAAAGGAGTGTTTACAAAGATCCTAGGGAATGTGGTGTCTACTGATTATCTTGTTATTGAATGTGTAGGAAAAGGACAAATTACACTTGGAAGATCCCTACTGAAACTCCTTGGAGCAATAATAGATGTGGGAAAAGGGATCATGCATTTTGCTTCTCCACCAAACAATCATACGTTCCCTAAAGATAAGAATAAAGGTAAGAAAGGTAGGAGCAAGAAATTTGATATTAATGCTTCCTCATTCGAAAATACTTGAATCTTGCTCCTATGCCTAGCTGAAAGGCGTTAAAGAAAAGCACTATTGGGAGATAACCCAAATTATTTTTACTTTCAATAAGTTTTTCTTTTGTTGAGTCTTGGAAGTTATTGCCTCGGTAATAACCTCTCCTTATCCTTTTTATGTGGTTTTTGTGCCAAAAATAACCTCTAACGAGAGAGAAGTAAGACTTGGGAAAGTTGTTGTCCCGAAACAGATTTTTGTGCTTCACTATAAAAAATCGTGAAAAATCCATGTACGTCGGATTGAGCTGTAATTTTCTGTTCTTGTGCCCCAGGTTATTATCTAACTTTCGTTAGTTTAGCACTTTTCAATTTGAGCAAAAAGAAGGTCTTCGAAAAAATCGGTTTTTACCTGCTGGTCTGTTTTGACAGATTTCTACCATTATTTGCATTTGCCTCTTAATCTCTTTCTCTTTGAGTTCTCTTTGATCACTTGAGCTTTTAGAAGGAATTTCTATAGTAGCTTGTGTTTTGATGGAAGTTTTATTTGTGTTGAAACTAAACCTAAAAACTTATTATCTTGAATACACTAATGTTGCTAATAAAGATTGTGTGAAGTTTTGTATAAAGGAAATTTCAAGTGTAGGGAAGAATAATGTGATGAGATGAAGTATGGACAAAAGCTCAAGCTTGGGGATGCCACCCGTATCACCCCAAAAAATATTCAAGAGGTACAAGTGTCAAAGCTTGGGGATGCCCAAGGCATCCCCTTCTTCATCAATAAAAATCTTAGGTTTTCTTCCAAAACACTTCATTTTTATTGTTTCATGCATAATTATGTTGTTTTTGGAGCGTCTTTGTTTTTGTTTTTAGTTTTATTTTGTTTGGTTTGCTTAAATAAATTGGTTGGACCCCTGCATTCATATGTTGTTTCAAATAAGTTGATTGGTGTTGGAAAAGAGTAGGAAGCTTCATGCTTATAAGTGGTACAAAAGAAGCTTGTTTTAACTGTGGCCTAGACTCTATCATGTCATGTTTGATGTTGCTTTGACCTTAAGCTTAGTGATTATTGTTGTAGCATGACTTGTTCCAAACAATTGAGATTGCCTAATGTGCCTTGAAAGAATCATGCGTTGTTTTAGCATACAAAAGCATAATACTGTGGTATTCTCCTTTGATGCTTTATTTGGGTTAACCTGGCACATGCTTACACCATCTTAAGACTATAATCCAGTCACCTTAGCCTCTATGATCATTTAGTTTTTTACTTGTAATACCACTTTATGCTTTAATTAATAATGTTTTGTCGCTTTACATGATTATGGCCATTATTGCTCTCTTAGTTGGTCGCTACCAGTATTTTGCTAGCCTCCACCTGTACCAAGTATGAGTTCTACTAATGCATCCAACCTCCAAGAAAACCAAGTTATTCCAAAGAGTCCACTATAAATTCCTATGCATGGTGTGTTACACCATTCCAAGTATATTCATGCTTTTATCTACCTTCCAAATTAAACTTTTGTTATGTGAAAATTAGTGATTAAAGCTCTCACAAACTTGATGGCATACTTTATTTTCTTGCACTTAATAAACTTGAACCGTTGTGTCCATCTATGTTTCTTATATGCTTGCACTTTATAAGTTGTGAATTAGCAGAATCATGATACCATGGGGAACGCTTTCAACATTGCACTTATTATTCAGTTGATATCATGTTCTTTTATTTATGGATCCCGGCGTGTGAAATAAAAGGGGAGCTTGTAAGCTCATGGAGTTTGTATGTGTGTTAGAGAAACGCATGGGCGGCTAGCCTAAGCATTGCCTAATCATGGTGGAAACTTGCAGCATAACTGTTGAGGGCAAACCTCTAGGGTGGCTCGATCTTTCACGAATCCCACTCAAATCGAGGATGGAGTGCGGGGAAAGGAGGGGAGGACGAACATGACAAACTCACGCACGAAGACCACGATGAACACACACACACAAAACCACGATACACACCAATAGCTCACGCTGGCGGTGACCGGTCCGGTGCAATCCCTAGGATCGGCGTCAGGCGGAGGACTCTCTCTCGAACCGGCACAACAAGATGGGAGACTCGGTGAGATCTTGGCGTCTTGGCAAAGGGACACCGATGCCAAGGCCTTGTACAACGCGGAGGCACGACGCAAACTCCAACAAGGTTTGGGATATTTGGTGCTCCTTGGTCAAAGGAGCATGAGGCAAGAACTAGATAGATCCACAAGGGGCTTCCACTAATTCCAAATATCATGCCTCGGGTTTACAATGGAGGTGGGGGACTATATATAGGCCGGCCACTTAAACAGGGGTACTTTAGGAATAAAATACAAGTTCTGGACGGACTAAGGGTACATGGGCCGCAGGCCCAAACGCCTTTTCATGCCTATAGTCGGTCGGACCGGAGACTCCGGTGTGCAGGCCGGAGACTCCAGTCTAGGTCGGAGAATCCGGTGTAGCCTCCGGACCAGCCTCCGGAGGGGCCTTCAGATTGTCCCGGAGCCTGGTGTAGGGGGTCAGACCGGAGGTAGGGCTGGAGTCTCCTTTGTCTTCAGGCCGGAGACTTTGGCAGGCCGGAGACTCCGGTGTGCGCAGACCGGAGACTCGGTCTAAGCAGCTCCAGCGACTTCTGCTTCACGCTCTGCTCCTTGTTCTCCATCCTTGGGTGCTTGGTGATGTGTTGGGGCTTCGTACCTGATGATGCATAGAATAGTTGCATGAAGTAGCACACCATCCGAGGATGTATCAAATTGGCGTGAGGAGAGGAGCGAGTTCACCTTAGCTTGTAGGAGTTTGGCTCGGGCACGAGTCATGGGTCCACTTGGGGGACTTGTTGGTGTAGATGTAGGAGTGTCCGTAGGACGGGCTGAATCAATAACCATAGTGAGCATTTTGTAAAGCATCCTCAATAAAACCTATGCAAATAGCAAATAAAAAGATCGCTGAGATGCTCATTGTTTGTTGCCTTGTCATTTTGATATGGGAAAGCTCCTGTGTCATGGGGCAAGGGGTACCCTGTTGGTAGTTCTCCATGATACACATGTACTTACAATGACAAGAACTTACTTGTGAGTAAAGTTGAGTAGCCATAGGTTCGATACTCGTAAGCAAGGGGCATGAGATTTTCAACTTATAACTTGTCAAGCATATCCTCAAATTTGTGTTAGTTTAACCTTAATCACCTCAAGATGCTTATGATAGGGGCAATGAGAGCTGAAAGCTAATAAGTATAATAATTATTGGAAGCTCTTTATGAAACTTGAAATCCCTGCTTCTCTCCGTGAAGGGCCTTTCTTTTTACTTTTATGTTGAGTCTCCATCTTCTATCTTTATGCACCAATTGAGAGAGCATAGTGGTCATTCTTAGTTTAATGTGCATTGTCCCAAAACTTGTTGATTGATTCATAACTTTGATATTGCTTGTCCTTAAATTATTTGTATCTAGTCACTGATACGTTGTAAACGTATCTATAATTTTTGATGTTCCATGCTTGTTTTATATCTACTTTCTTATGTTTTGTCCACACTTTGCAGTATTTTTACACATTTTCTAGAACTAACCTATTATCAAGATGCCACAGTGCCAGTTGCATGTTTTCTACTATTTTTGGTTTCATAAAATCTAGTAAGGAAATATTCTCAGAATTGGACCGGACAAAAGCCAAAGTCAATATTTTACCTGCAGCAACACGGAGTCCGGAGGGCAGCCGAAGGGGGCCACGAGGTGGCCACACCCTAGGGTGGCGCGGCCAGCCCTAGGCGCGCCGCCACCTGGTGTGGGCCCCTCGAGCCTCCACCGACCTTGCCCCTTCGCCTATAAAATCCTCCCGAGACGAAAACCCTAAGTACCCAATCAAAATTCCACAAAAGAGTTTGTATCCACCACCATCTCCATCCCTAGATCGGGAGGGATCTGAAGATCTTCCCGGCACCCTGTTGGGGGAGAGATCACCCTGGAGGCCTTCTTCATCACCATGACTACCTCCGGTGTGATGCGTGAGTAGTTCATTCCTGGACTACGGGTCCATGTAATAGCTAGATGGTTGGTTCTCCTCCTTTGTGCTACCATTTTTAGATCTTGTGAGCTCTGTTCATGATCAAGATCATCTATTTGTAATCTTACATGTTGTGTTTGCGGGGATCCGATGGATATTGAGATGCTATTTCAGATTGATTATTGATGCTATCATGTCTATGTTATTTGTGATCATGCATGCTTTCCGTTGTTAGTAGCTATCTTGGCCAAGTAGATGCTAGCAACTACAAGGGGGGGTATTTATGCTCGATAGTGGGTTCATGCCTCTAGTAATCTGGGGAAGTGATAGAAATCTCTAAGGTACTAGATGTGATGTTGCTACTAGGGAGAAAACAGCAATCCTTTGTCCATGGTACAATCTTATTGTTTACTTTACACACTTTGCTTAATGCAATTATCTGTTGCTTGCAACTTAAAACTGGAGGGGGTTCGGATGATAACCTGAAGGTGGATTATTAGTCATAGATGTAGTTGGATTACGGTCTATGTATAATGTTGTAATGCCCAATCAAATCTCATAGGAGTCAAGATGATTAGTATATGCATGTATGCTTTCTCGGTGTCTGTCAATTGCCCTGCTGTAATTTGTTCACCCAACATGTCATCTATCTTAAGGAGAATCACCTCTAGTGAACTATGGACCCCGGTCCATTCTTTTACCATCAATCTACAATCTATTTACTGTTTTTTGTTTATTTTCTGCAAGAAATTACTATCTTCCACATAATACGTTTAATCCTTTGTTTTCAACAAAACCGATGAGATTGACAACCTCACTGTAAGTTGGGGGCAAAGTTCTATGGTTGTGTTGTGCAGGATTCCAAGTTGGAAACAAGACCTTGGAGGTGTTTCCTTTCTCCTACTGGTTCTATAACCTTGGTTTCATAACTGAGGGAAAACTTGTTGTTGTGCTCATCATACCTTCCTCTTGGGGTTGCCCAATGAGCTCGATATATTTTG
Organism: Avena insularis; assembly: GCA_023614405.1. NCBI lineage: Eukaryota > Viridiplantae > Streptophyta > Magnoliopsida > Poales > Poaceae > Avena > Avena insularis. Next base: position 328,138,370 of record CM042692.1, on the reverse strand, counting down.
AGCCATCAAGCCTTTTTTCTGGCGCTGTTGCTGGAGACTAAAAGAAGAAGAAGCTCCCACGTCAACAACGCGCCATCAAACCTTTTTTTTGGCGCCATTGCCAGGGAGTCAAGGACATGTTCACAAGGGGAGTCCCTCATAACCAATCTCTTTACTTTGTTTTTTGTTTTGCTTAGTTTATTTCTGCTTTGTTTGCTTGTTTCTTTCTATCAAAAACACACACAAAAATAGTTCCTGCTATAGTTGTTATTTCTGTTGGTCTGCTATTGTCTTGCTTTATCATGCTTTCTATAAATGGTGGGTTTCTTTGAAACTAGATCTTATTGGCAAGATGGGTTCATCGAACAACAAAAATATTATGAGGAACACCGCTTATCACAAAAACGGAAACTCTTGTGGGCACAAATTCATAAATCGTGTACCATTGCTAGAAACATGTGCTTTACTTATAATGTTATTTATTCTTTGAGAAACCGTGTTATTGTAGGAGGTATAAACACCTCCCTTTTCAATGTGAGTATAATGATGATGTTACCATATCTTCTTGTGTTAAGGGAAATTATGACTTTTATGATGTGGAACAAATTGAAGAATTTATTGCTTGGAAGGGTGCATTCGAACTTGCTTATTTTCTTGAAAATACTGATGATGCACCTTATAAATATGAGGTTTATGATATACTTAAATTTTTCTTTGATAATTACACGGTAGAAAATGGATATATTCTTGAATATCTTAATAGATGCTCTCCACCAACGGAAGAGACTAATGCCTTGCAGGAGCCTATGGAAGAAGAAATTGCTAAAATTGGAAGCTCATTGGATGAAAAAGAGGAGGAGAGTGGTGATCAAAGGTGTAAGAATGGATCTACCCATTCCTACCTTCTAATGAGAGTAACTCTTTACCCATTACATTATTTGATTGTCCTCCATGCTTACCAAAGGAGGATGAATGTTATGTTCCTATCGATTCTTTTGAAAAAATTATAATAGTTTTAGATTAAGGTCCTATATTGGTTCATAATATTAATTGTACTACTACTGAAAATGAGATTGACCAGTCATCTTGTTATAAAATTGTTAAAAGTGGGTCTGAAAGTTTTAATCCCACTATATTTGAGCTTGATAAAAATTATGTGTTTGTAGATCATGAAAAGCATGCTTTATGTGATAGTTATATTGTTGAGTTTATTCATGAGGCTACTGAAAATTATTATGAGAGAGGAAAATATGGTTGTAAAAGTTTTCATGGTACTGAAACACCTCACTATTTGCTGAAAGTTTTGAAGTTACTCTCGTTTTATCTTCCTATGCCTGTCACTTTGTTCTCTGTGAATTTACTTGCGTATAAGATTCCTATGCATAGGAAGTGGTTTAGACTTAAATGTGTTTTGAATTTGCTTCTTGATTCTCTCTTTTACATCAATTCATATTTCTTATGTCAGCATCATCGAAATTCTTATGCCTAGCTCAAAGGAGTTAAAGAAAAGCACTTATTAGGAGATAACCCAAATTTTTAGTCAACAATTTTTTCTTTTGTTGAGTCTTGGAAGTTATTGTCTCTGTAATAACCTCTCCTTATCCTTTTTGTGTGGTTTTTGTGCCAAAAGTAACCTCTAATGAGAGAGAAGTAAGGCTTGGGAAAGTTGCTGTCCCGAAACAGATTTTTGTGTTTTGTTGTAAAACTTTGTGAAACATCTATGTATGTCGGATTGAGCTGTAATTTTTTGTACTCCTTCCCCAGGTTGTTATCCAACTTTCGTTAGTTTAACACTTTTATATCTGAGCAACAGAAGGTCCTCAAAAAAATTGGTTTTTACCTGCTGGTCTGTTTTGACAGATTTCTGCCATTATTTGCATTTGCCTCTTAATCTCTTTCTCTTTGAGTTATCCTTGATCATTTGAACTTTTTAAAGGAAGTTCTACAGTAGCTTGTGTTTTAATGGAAGTTTTACTTGTGTTTAAACTGGACCAAAAGACTTATTATCTTGAATACACTAATGTTGCTAATGAAGATTGTGTGAAGTTTTGTATGAAGGAAATTTTAAAGTGTAGGGAAGAATAATGTGATAAGGTGAAGTATGGACAAAAGCTCAAGTTTGGGGATGACACCCGTATCACCCCTCGAGAAGTACAAGCGGCAAAGCTTGGGGATGCCCAAGGCATCCCCTTCTTCATCAATAAAAATCCCAGGTTTCTTCCAAACACTTCATTTTTATTGTTTCATACACAATTGTGTTGTTCTTGGAGCGTCTTCGTTTTTGTTTTTAGTTTTATTTTGCATAGTTCGCTTAAATAAATTGGTTGGACCCCCACATTCATACATAGTTTCAAATAAGTTGATTTGGATTGGAAAAGAGTAGGAAAGTTCATACTTATAAGTGGTATAAAAGGGGCTTGTTTTTGACTGTGACCTAGAATTTATCATGTCATGCTTGATATTGTTTTGAATTTATTCTTAGTTATTATTGTTGTAGCATGACTTGTTACAAACAATTGAGATTTCTTAATGTGCCTTGAAAGAATCATACGTTGTTTTAGCATATAAAAGCATAATATTGTGGTATTCTCCTTTAATGCTTTATTTGGGTTGACTTGGCGCATGCTCACACCATGTTAAGACTATACCAAGTCACCATAGCCTCTATGATCATTTAGTTTTCGACTTGTAATATCACTTTATGCTTTAATTAATGATGTTTTATCGCTTTGCATGATTATGGCCATTATTGCTCTCTTAGTTGGTCGCTCCAAGTCTTTTGCTAGCCTCCATACCAAGTATGAGTTCCACTCATGCATCCAACTCCAAATAAAACCAAGTTATTCCAATGAGTCCACCATACCTACCTATTAGCATTTGCTATTCCAAGTATATTCATGTTTTTATCTACCTTCCTAATTAAACTTTTTATGTAAAAATTAGTGATTAAAACTCTCACGAACTTGATGCACACTTTGCTTTTCTTGCACTTAATAAACTTGAACCATTGTGCCCATCTATGTTGCGTATATGCTTGCATTTTGTAAGTTGTGAATTAGGAGAACCATGCTATCATGGGAAATGCTTTCAACATTGCACTTTATTTAGTTGATATCATGTTCTTTTGCTTATGGATCTCGGTGGTGTGAAATGAAAGGGGAGCTTGTAAGGCTCATGGAGTTCGTATATGTGTTAGAGAAACGCCTGGGCGGCTGGTCTAATCCATGCCTAATCATGGTGGAAACCTGCAGCGTAACCATAGTGAGCAATCTAGGAAGCATCCTCTAAAAAAACCTATGCAAATAGGAAAGAAAAAAATAGCCTATGCAAATAGGAAATAAAAGGATTGCTGAGATGCTCATTATCTGCTTACCTTGTCATTTTGATATGGGGAATCTTCCGTATCATTGGGCAAGGGGTACCCCGTTGGCGGTTCTCTATGATACACATGTACTTACAATAACAAGAACTTACCTGTGACTACACTTGAGTAGCATGAGGAACAGTACTCGTAAGTAAGGGGCATGAGATTTTCAGCTTATAACTTGTCAAGCATATCCTCATATTTGTTCACTTTAACCTTAATCACCTAAAGTTGCTTATGATAGGGGCAATGAGAGCTGAAAGCTAATAAGTACCATAATTTTTGGAAGCTCTTTATGAGACTTGAATCCCTGCTTCCTTCTATGAATGGCCTTTCTTTTACTTGTATGTTGAGTCTCCATATTCTATCTTTATGCACCTATTGAGAGAGCTTAGTGGCCATTCTTAGTTTAATGTGCATTGTCCCAAAACTTGTTGATTGATTTATAACTTTGATATTGTTTTTTCTTAAACTATTTGTATCTAGTCACCCTTATGAACTTTGAAGGTGTCCTATGCATTTATGTTTTGCTACACTATGAGGGACAAGTTGAATACCATTTTCATTATGTTTTCTATATGTGAAACAAACAAACGTCTTTCAGAGCATTGTTATTCATGAATCTTTTGTTTGTACCCTTTCATGTTACAACATAGTTGCTAGGTCTTATTGTTATAACTATATCTTTCATGCTATGTTAAAGTACTATGATCCCAGCTATCAATGTTTTACAAATACCATGATCAAGATTGTGATGGTGCATGTCACCTCAAAAATTATTATTTTTTATCACTTACCTACTCGAGGACGAGCAGGAGTTAAGCTTGGGGATGTTGATACGTTGTAAACGTATCTATAATGTTTGATGTTCCATGCTTCTTTTATATCTACTTTCTTATGTTTTGTCCACACTTTGGAGTATTTTTACACATTTTCTAGAACTAACCTATTAACAAGATGCCACAGTGCCAGTTGCCTCTTTTCTACTGTTTTTGGTTTCAAAAAATCTAGTAGGGAAATATTATCGGAATTGGACCGGACAAAAGCCAAAGTCAATATTTTACCCGAAGCAACACGGAGTCCGGAGGGCAGCCGAAGGGGGGCCACGAGGCGGCCACATCCTAGGGTGGCGCGGCCAGCCGTAGGCGCGCCGCCACCTGGTGTGGGCCCCTCGAGCCTCCACCGACCTTGCCCCTTCGCCTATAAAATCCTCCCGGGACAAAAACCCTAAGTACCCGATCAAAATTCCACGAAAGAGTCTGTAGCCGCCGCCATCTCCATCCCTAGACCAGGAGGGATCTGAAACTCTTCCCGGCATCCTGCCGGAGGGGAGAGATCACCCTGGAGGCCTTCTTCATCACCATGACTGCCTCTGGTGTGATGCGTGAGTAGTTCATCCCTGGACTACGGGTCCATGTAGTAGCTAGATGGTTGTTTCTCCTCCTTTGTGCTACCATGTTTAGATCTTGTGAGCTCCGTTTATGATCAAGATCATCTATTTGTAATCTTACATGTTGTGTTTGTTAGGATCCGATGTATTTTGAGATGCTATTTCAGATTTATTATTGATGATATTATGTCTATGTTATTTGTGATCTTGCATCCTTTCTGTTGTTAGTAGCTATCTTGGCCAAGTAGATGCTAGCAACTCCAAGAGGGAGTATTTATGCTCGATAGTGGGTTCATGCCTCTAGTAATCTAGGGAAGTGACAAAAATCTCTAAGGTACTAGATGTGTTGTTGCTACTAGGGAGAAAATAGCAATCCTTTGTCCATGGGACAATCGTATTGTTTACTTTACACACTTTGCTTAATGAAATTATCTGTTGCTTGCAACTTAATACTAGAGGGGTTCAGATGATAACCTAAAGGTGGATTATTAGTCATAGATGCAGTTGGATTACGGTCTATGTATAATGTTGTAATGCCCAATCAAATCTCATAGGAGTCAAGATGATTAGTATATGCATGTATGCTTTCTCGGTGTCTGTCAATTGCCCCGCTGTAATTTGTTCACCCAACATGTCATCTATCTTAAGGAGAATCACCTCTAGTGAACTATAGACCCCAGTCCATTCTTTTACCATCAATTTACAATCTATTTACTATTTTCTATTTACTTTCTGCAAGCAATTACTATCTTCCACATAATACGTTTAATCCTTTGTTTTCAGCAAAACCGGTGAGATTGACAACCTCACTATAAGTTGGGGGCAAAGTTCTGTGGTTGTGTTGTGCAGGATTCCAAGTTGGAAACAACACCTTAGAGGTGTTTCCTTGCTCCTACTGGTTTGATAACCTTGGTTTCATAACTGAGGGAAAACTTGTTGTTGTGCTCATCATACCTTCCTCTTGGGGTTCCCCAATGAGCTTGATATATTTTGAGCCATCAGTCACCCTTATGAACTTTGAAGGTGTCCTATGCATTTATGTTTTGCTTTACCATGAGGGAAAAGTTGAATACCACTCTTATTATGTTTTCTATATGTGAAACAAACAAACGTCTTTCAATGCATTGTTATTGATGATCTTTTGTTTGTACCTTTTCATGTTACGACATAGTTGCGATGTCTTATTATTAGAACTCTAGCTTTCATACTTATGTTTAGAGTACTTTGATCCCAGCTATCAATGCTTTCCAAATACCTTGATCAAGATTGTGATGGTGCCTGTCACCTCAAAAATTATTCTTTTTATCACTTACCTACTTGAGGACGAGCAGGAGTTAAGCTTGGGGATGCTTGATACGTCGTAAACATATCTATAATTTTTGATGCTCCATGCTTGTTTTATATCAACTTTCGTATGTTTTGTTTACACTTTGAGGTATTTTTATACATTTTCTGTAACTAACCTATTAACAAGATGCCGCAGTGCCAGTTGTCTGTTTTCTGTTGTTTTTGGTTTTAGAAAAGCTAGTAAGGAATTATTCTCCGAATTGGATGGGACAAAAGCCAAAGTCAATATTTTATCAGAAAGAACACGGAGTCCGAAGGGCAGCCGAAGTGGGGCCACGAGGTGCCACACCTAGGGCTGGCGCGGCCACCCCCTAGGGCGCGTCGCCCCATGGTGTGGGCCCCTCGGATGCCCACTGACCTTGCCCCTTCGCCTATAAAAGTACCCCGATGCAGAAATCCTAAGTACCCGATCAAAAATCCATGAAAGAGTCTGTAGCCACTGCCATCTCCATCCCTAGATCAGGGGGATCTGAAGCTCTTCCTGGCACCCTGCCAGAGGGGAGAGATCATCCCAGAGGCCTTCTTCATCACCATGCCAGCCTCCGGAGTGATGCGTGAGTAGTTCGTCCTTGGACTATGGGTCCATACAGTAGCTAGATGGTTGGTTCTCCTCCTTTGTGCTATCATGTTTATATCTTGTGAGCTCTGTTCATGATCAAGATCATCTATTTGTAATCCTATATGTTGTGTTTGCGGGGATCCGATGGATATTGAGATACTATGTCAGATTGATTATTGATTGTATCATGTCTATGTTATTTGTGATCTTGCATTCTCTCCGTTGCTAGTAGCTATCTTGGCCAAGTAGATTATTGTAACTCCAAGAGGGTGTATTTATGCTCGATAGTAGGTTCATGCCTCTAGTAATCTAGGGAAGTGACAGAAATCTCTAAGGTTGTAGATGTGTTGTTGCTACTAGGGAGAAAACAACAATCCTTTGTCCATGGGGCAATTGTATTGTTTACTTTACACACTTTGCTTAATGCAATTATCTGTTGCTTGCAACTTAATCGGAAGGGTTTGGATGATAACCTGAAGGTGGATTATTAGTCATAGATGCAGTTGGATTACGGTCTATGTATTATGTTGTAATGCCCAATCAAATCTCGTAGGAGTCAAGATGTCTAGTATATGCATTGTTACGCTTTCTCAATCTGTCAATTGTCCCACTGTAATTTGTTCACCCAAGATGCTATTTATCTTAAGGAGAAACACCTCTAGTGAACTGTGGACACTAGTCCATTCCTTTACCATTAATATACCATCTACTGTTTACCGTTTACTGTTTACTTTCTGCAAGCAATTACTATCTTCCACAGTATACGTTTAATCCTTTGTGTTCAGCAAAACCGGTGAGATCGACAACCTCACTGTAAGTTGGGGCAAAGTTCTGTGGTTGTGTTGTGCAGGATTCCAAGTTGCTAGCAACACGTTGGAGTTGTTTCCTTACTCCTACTGGTTCGATAACCTTGGTTTCATAACTGAGGGAAACTTGCTGCTGTGCTCATCATACCTTCCTCTTAGGGTTCCCAACAAGATCTACATATCTTGATGTATCATAATCCTCTAGCCAGACCATCGGGTCCTGCAGGCCGTCGAATTTTGGGTTCTCTGATGGGAGCTTGAACCCCCTTGGCATTCGCTTCTGCCTGATGGCTCTGCTAAAGCAGCTAGCGCCATAGAGCTCTATCCCGTCATCTTCCAAGTTAGTCGAACGAGCACCCTGTCAACCTTGCGCTGTGTGATGTCATCACGCGCGTCGTAGCCATAGTCATGCCGCCGTGAGCGGCGTCGCCGCGACAAGTCGTGGCTGTCATCGCTGGAGGAGGGTGAAGAGTAGCGTTTGGTCAGAGCCTTGTTTTTATTCAGCTCCGGCGTTGGATCCTTGATGAGGGTAGCTTCGACTAGCCTCAAGCCCGCGATCGTAGATTAGTGCATGGCGGCCCGTGGGTCCCCAGCCGATGGCTGGTTATTGAGGAGGTACATGGTGGCCGTTGTCACCGCTGCCTGCGGTGTCTTCGGGAGCACATTGCCCCGCGTATCCACCGTCATGGATGAGAAGTCGAGGACTCGCGCGGCCTCTTCTCTCTCCTTATCGGTGAGATGATCCAGTCGAGAGCGTCTCTTGGTGGGTACATGATCGTTTCCCTTGGAGGAGGATCCTTTCATGGAGGAAAGTTGAGCTCGCCGTAGGCATGACTCGTCCGCCGCCCTTCTGCGCTCGTCGATCTAGGCGATTACTTGTTGCTGGCGCTTGAATTCTTCCTTGAGCAGCCAGTGGTAGCCCATCAGCATGTCTTCTGATGAGTTTGGTGGCAGGGGGTTGCCCCGCAGGGCTTCTCGACAGCGAGCCCACTCGGTGTAATTGAGCTTGATCAGCACGCGCTCATGGGTGTGTTCATTCTCAGTGAGATGCGGATGACCTTCCGTCCCATTGTTGGTGGGTGCTCCCTTGGGGGGTCACCGTTCGCGACTGGGATACCGCCGCCGGTAGCGGTGTTATCGAGTGCCGCCGTTCTCTCCTGTGTTGACGATGGCGCACATGTAGTGTTTGGGGAAGCTGATGCTTCTACAGCTTTCACTTCCGGAACCGTAGGCTCCATCCTCTGTGGCCAGATCATCCAGATCGGATTCGCGACTACTGTTGCTGATCGTATTCCCGACTGTTGTCGCGGCGTTGAGTTCGCTCAGGGTGCCGATCGGTTGTGGAAACCACGATGCTGGAGCAATCGTAGGAACCTTCGGCTGGTCAGGGAGGCGAAGTGTGCCCAGCTGACCGACTTGGAAGTGTAAGCTTCCGATCGTTAGGCCGATCCCATCGCCCACGGACTCGAAATCCAGGCGAATGGCCGGCGTGTGCACGGTGAAGTCTAAGGCACCAAAGAGAAGGCAAATCTCCGTTGTTGCAGAGTTGTAGATCGCAGTTGATGGGGTCGAGGAAGCCGTAACATCAACACTCCTAAATCCCACAGACGGCACCAATTGACGAGGGTTAAACTCATCAATGCCCATTGTTATGGACTTGTGTTTCGGAGAAGAAGGGAGCGCTGGAGGCATCAATCGGCTAGCAAACAAGCACACATGGACGCAAGGTTTACCTAGGTTCAGGCCTCGTAGAGGACCCTACTCCTGCTTGTCTTCTCTTGGAATTATCGAGGGAGTCGAAAGTTACAGGGGGTGCGCAGATGCAATCTGACGATGTTGTGGAAACTAGGGCTGTGATTCTCCTCCTTGATGCCTCCTCCTAGCCTTTATATAGATAGGCTAGATCTTGGGTAGCAGGTCAAGTCGGTTACAAGTTAGGATTTGTCCCTTTAAACTTTCTATCTTTGAGCTCGCCGTGTGCTGCAAGCAGTCGGAGTCTCCTTTGGTCACCCGGATCTTTGATTGGACCCTGGTAACGTCATGGGATTCTGCCAGATTGGACCGTATATGCTAAACTCGAGTACCTGTAAGGTATGCCCACATCACAAAGCTTTCCCAAAAGATGGAAATTTTTGCCTAGAAGATTGTTACCGGTGCTCTGGCTACAAGGGAAAATAAAAAGAGAAGACACTTGGAAGCAATTAGTACTTGCCGGTTGTGTGGTCTGGCTAAGGAGGATTTGTTCCATGCTCTTGTTGAATGCCTGTTTGCATGAGGTTTGGCCAATCCCTTGCCCCTCATCTATTGTTTGTAATGGCCAGGAGTGGCTCTTTGATTTGCTTGATGGCAAAACTGACAACGTTAAGAACTTGATTATCATGCTTCTTTGGAAAATTTGGCAGATTGACAATGACCTCAACCATGTGAAGGAGACACCGCCGGCTGAAGTAACAAGGAGATATATGTGCAGCTATTTCAGTACATTGTTCGTAATCTGACAACAGACTGTTCTGGAGATAATCAAAGGTAAACATCCCTGTGTCACCTCGCTCTGCCCTTCGGGTGCTGTTTCAAAACCTCCAAGCATGCCATGCCCAAAGCCTACTAACGGGTGGCTTGCTCTATCTGTGGAAGGGTCTTTTCATCTAAATGAGATCAGTGGAGCTGGTATGATCGAGATCAGATGGAGGTGTGGTGTTTTCGGCTTGTTGTTTCTTACCCCATTGAAATGATGCAGAGGATGCCGGAGTTTGTGATGTTATGGAAGGGCTTGCCCTTGCTCACCAATGATCAGATTCTCTTTTTTTCGAAATGGGTGATGATCATCCTGGTCTCTGCATCAATCAATGCACGCAGCCCTTTATTAGAAGACTATTATTTAGTAGCGGTTACAGTTCACATATCAGCCAATGTTGATTAAAAAATCAACCAGCGAAAAATAATCAGCATATAGGAACTATGCATCTAGTCGACTAATATGCGGCCAGCCAGCCCGGCTGAAGATATCCTGAGTGACCGTAAGAAGCCGAGTGCAGTCAGAAGACATAGCATCCCGCTGCTCCGGAGGTAGAAGGTACGCCCAGAGTTGCACCCAATATGCCATCATATGGATTACCTGCAAAAAGTTAAAAGATCTCTTTTTGTTAAAAATTATATTATTTCTACACCTCCATATGGACCAACATAAAACCGAAACACCTATGTGTATTCTAGCCTTATTAATGGTATCCACTCCATTCAACCAATTGCCAAACATATTGTCAATATTAGTTGGTGGTAACAGATCATAAGAAATTGTAACAATTCGCCAGATAAGACGTGCAAATGGGCATGATGGAAACAAATGTTCACAGACTCCTATGAGCCACAAATAACAACATTTGGTACATCCCACCCAATTTCGTTTCACAAGATTATCTTTTATAAGAAAAACTTTTTATGAAGGAATCACATAAACTTTTTAATCTTTAAAGGAGTTTTCAGCTTCCTAAAAAAGGCGTATGATCGTTCATAAGGTCATCGTACATAAATTTGCAGTAAAACTTTCTAAAGGAGTAGAATTTCATATAAATTTATCAGGCTCATGAGTCAGCTGTATAGTCTTTAAGCGTTGGCAAAGTGTAGCCAAGAAGTCCAGTTATTACCAGTTAGCGTTCGCCTGAAACCAATATTCAGCGAAACACTAGCTAATACATCCGTAACAAGAATATTCTTTCTTTACACAATATTATATAATAACGGGTACTGTTGGACAAAAGACAAATCATCTAACCAAGAGTATTCCCAGAATTTCATGCCAGACCCATCTCCAACCTTAAAATGGCCTCTACTAAAGAAATCATCATTGACCCTCATCAAACCCTTCCAAAAAGGTCAGATTGTCTGGTTATGATCCAGACGGATTGTTCTGGCATTATTTCATCCCTGCAGCAAAACAAGAATATATATATCGATGCATGGACATCTTTATGAGGAGGTGAAGAGGTCGTGAAGTTAACCTTGTCAAGGTTACTCGAGATCAAAATAAGGTAGTCCCTAAATTTTAAAATATAAGACGTTTTAGCTTTGTAAAATAAATGTATGTAGACTTTTTTTATTATGTAGGTTCACTCGGTTTTGAAATAAATCTACACACTAAAAAAGTCTAGATACGTTTTCTTTATAAAGCTAAAACATCTTATAATTTGAAACGGAGGGAGAGAGTAGCTGACAGGTTAGCCAACATAGATAGTACTGGAGGGTGTACCAAGTGCTGGATACGCCATGCTCCAGAGGCTTTCGAACAGCTAGTGCTAGCTGATTGTAAACCTACGATTATGCAATAAAAATGTCGAGTGTTCCCGAAAAGAAAAAAACGTCGAACGAACCCTAGGCAATCTTCATGAGCCGACATGGCGGCGTATGCACCGTTCGCGGTCACTGATCATGATGCTCCCGCCCGCGGTGGCAACGGATCGATCTACCGAGACAGCGTGCGCGATCAAAATCTCGCCCTGTTTTGGTAGTGGCCAATTCAGCGTATCTAAATGGCGGCGCTAGGGACGTTCGGCCGAGGGTGCACGCATGCAGGTAGCCAGCGCGCGGCGCCGCAAAAGTGACGGGGAGTCCGGCCGGGACGCAAACGTGCGCGTCTGCCGTTGCTATGCCATGCCATGCCGTGTTCCTTGCCGCGAGGCCGCGTTGGCTGCGCGTAACTCGGACTAGGTGCCTATATCGTTGTCGGGCAACTCGGCTAGGTGCTCGGCTGCACTGGCCGACATGATGATTATCAATCACTCATGGCTAGTACTGCTACAGTACGTCGGTGTGATTATTCAAGCATGCCCCATCCGTTGGACACGTGTGTACGGCAAAATCATAGACACTGATTTTGATCGGACACTGCCCCATCCATGAGTATATATGTATCTCTTGATAACTTTTCATGTTTTCGTTGGAATGTCCACGTGACCTCAATGTTCATGGTGCCAAAATTTGCATTGAAATATCTTTTCATAAGTAATATGCCCAAAAAAAGATAAATATTGGAGGAAGAAATGAGTTTTTTTTTGTCTTTTCAGACATGCAATTTTGTGATTTTTCTTTAGCTTTCAATACGACGGCTTATATATCTACCAAAACTCCATCCATATATCTAGATAACATGTGTATGTATCCACTGTTGGAATTTGGTGAGTATTGTACTTTTGGGCCATTAGACAAACTTTGAAATTTTCTTTGGCTCATTTGTGCATGACAGCATATGGTTGTGCTAGTGGTCCCAAAATTTAGTCCTACATTGCTAGTTGAGTGAGAGTTACACCTCCTTATATACTATGCAGTTTCATTAAGGTGTGAGAACAAGAGCAGCTCTCGCGCACTCCTCCTCCGACGCCGTCGACCTCGTCACGACGCGCGCGGGCCACGGGCAGCTTTATTTTGCTGGTCGGGAAAATTAATCATAGGTTAATTACGAGTTATCACGTTAATTAGTCAGCCGTTTCTAGTCTTTATGGAACCTGGGCTGATGTGGGCTGGGCCCCACGATACCCCTGACTTGCGCTTATAAGCGTACGCGCTAAACCTAATCGGCACAACCTACATACGCCTCTTCTTTCAGTCTATTGCGTCGCCACCTTCGTCTTCCTCATCCCGGCTTGCGGCGTGCACCACAGATCGGGAGGCCTTTAGAACCCCGCCCTCTTGTGAATCTGTACGGGTGAGGACGATCAGGTTTTTGGGGAGCGCTTTCGCGCGACTACTGACGCCACCACAGACGACTCCTTCCCCGACGAGGACTTCTTCCCGGACATCAGCAGCCTCTACATCGACGACTGGTGTAGATGCGATATATTTATTCTAACGATTGGTGTAGATGTGATAGGTTTATCTTATTTAGATGTAGTCTGTTCATTACTTTGTTAATCTGCATGATTAGTTTTGGTGTTGTTTATATAATCATGCTTTACCAGTTTATTATTCGGATTAAATCATATGGATTATTGCTTATATTTTTAACAATTCAAAAACCTGATGATAGGCAACTGAACTCCACTGGTGTAGCCGCGGCTACTAGGCCGTCTTTGTTTGATGGTATGCACTATAAGAGATGACGCGCGAGAGCAATTCTATGGTTTAAAAACCTAAACTGCTATAGCGCCACTCTTGGCAAACCTGAAGGAGATCTTTCTGCCGAGCAGGAAGCGGCCTTTAAGAAAGCCGATATCATGTTTATGGCGGCTCTGTTCTGTATTTTTGAGGGCAATATTGTTGACCCATATATGTCATTTAATAATGGCAAAGACGCGTGGGATGCGCTCGAGATCAAGTTTGGGGTCTCGGACGCTGACACTGAGTTGTATGTCATGGAGAAATTCTATGACTACAAGATGGTTGATGAGCGCTCCTTCGTTGAGCAAGCTCACGATATACAATCACTTGCCAAAGAACTTGAGTAGTTCAACTGTATCTTACCGGACAAGTTTGTGGCCGGAGGCACTATTGCCAAGCTTCATCCCTTGTAAAGGAACTTTGCTACTTCTCTGAAACATAAGAGACAAGAGTTCTCCGTTACAGATCTCATTAGGTCTCTTTATGTGCAAGAGAAGGAGAGAACAAATGACACACATGCTCAAGGATTTGAGGAAGCTTCTAGTGCCAATTTGGTACAGAAGAAAAACTTCCAATCCCACAAGTTCAAGAACAAGAACAAATCTGATGGCAAAGGGAAGTTTAATGTCAAGAATAAGGCCACTCACTCAACCAACTTTAAGAGGAAAAAGATAAGAAAAAAGGCTCTTGCCACGTCTATGGTAATCCTGATCATTAGGCTCCTAGCTGCCCTAATCGCTTTGACAAGCGGTAACATGGGAACAACGGCAAGACCGCTAATATTGTTATTAGAGATACTAAGATAAAGGACGTTGGGTATGGTATTTTACCTACTATCCTTTCAGTATGTCATTCTGCTGAATGGTGGATTGACACGGGTGCTAATACACATGTATGTTCTGATATTTTCATGTTTTCTTCTTATCAGGTCGCGGACTTCCTCCGTGCTAATGGGAAACGGATCACGTGTTTCTATTCATGGTGTTGGTACGGTAAATCTGAAGTTTACTTCGAGTAAGACCGTACAGCTAAAGAATGTGCAGCACGTTCCCTCCCTCAATAAGAATCTCGTCAGTGGGTCGCTTCTATGTCGAGATAGTTTTAAGTTGGTCTTTGAGTCTAATAATTTTGTAATCTCTAAGTATGTACAATTTGTTGGAAAGGGTTATGAGTGCGGAGGTCTGTTCCGCTTATCTTTGTCAGACTCATATACTAGAGTTATTAATCATGTTTGCAATGGTAATGAGTCCAATATTTGGCATTCATGACTTTGGCATATTAACTTTGGTTGCATGATGCGGCTAGCCAATATGAGTTTAATTCCAAATTTTACCACTGTCAAAGGTTCTAAGTGCCAAGTCTGTGTGTAAGCAAAGCAACCCCCGCAAGTCTCATACGGCTGCAGAACCGAGAAACTTAGCACCACTAGAACTTATACATTTAGATCTTTGTGAGATGAATGGTGTGTTGATAAGTGGTGGAAAAAGATACTATATGACATTGATTGATGACCACTAGATACTGCTACGCTTATCTTCTGAAATCTAAAGATGAAGCTTTGAATTATTTAAAAAACTATAAAGCTGAAGCAGAAAACCAACTTAACCTTAAAATCAAGCGGTTAAGGTCGGATCATGGTGAAGAGTACTTTTCAAATGAATTTGATATATTCTGTACGAAACATGGTATTATCCATGAGAGGACGCCTCCCTAGTCACCTCAGTCAAATGGGGTGGCCAAAAGAAAGAACCACACTCTAACTGATTTGGTTAACGCCATGTTAGATACATTGGGTCTTTCCAAGGAATGGTGGGGGGGCTAATGACTGCGTGTCATGTCCTAAACCGTGTTCCCGTAAAGGATAAAACCATGACTCCATTTGAGGAATGGGAGAAGAAAAGTCTTAAACTCTGTTACTTACGAACTTGGGGAATATTTGGCGAAAGTCAATATTCCAATACCCAAGAAGCGAAAGCTTGGACCAAAAACCGTGGATTGTGTTTTTCTGGGATATGCTTTTCATAGCATTGGCTATAGATTTTTGATAGTAAAATCTAAGGTATCTGACATGCATGTTGGTACGATTATGGAGTCGAATGATGCGAATTTCTTTGAGGACATCTTTCTGATGAAAGGTATGTCTAGCTCATCAAATCGGGAGATGACTAGTTCATCTAGTCAGGAATTTGTTATAATTCCTGAACCCACTATGCCGATAGAACACTATGATGATCCCGTGGAGGACGACAATGAAGCTCCTAAAAGGAGCAAGAGACAAAGGATTGCGAAGTATTTTGGTGATGATTTCATTGTATATCTTGTGGATGATACTCCCACTTCTATTTTAGAAGCCTATGCATCTCAAGATGCTGACTACTGAAAAGAAGCTGTCCGTAGCGACATGGATTCCATCTTAGCTAATGGAACTTGGGAGGTGACTGATCGTCCTTATGGGTGCAAACATGTAGGATGTAAGTGGATGTTCAAGAAAAAGCTTAGACCTGATGGTACTATTGAAAAGTAAAAGGCATATCTTGTGACCAAGGGTTATACCTGGAAAGAAGGTGAAGACTTCTACAATACCTACTCACCTATAACCAGATTGACCACTATTCGAGTACTATTATCATTGGCTGCCTCACATGGTCTTCTCGTTCAACAAATGAACGTTAAGACAACTTTCCTAAATGGAGAGCTAGATGAGGAAATTTATATGGAGCAGCCTGATGGATTTGTAGTAGATGGTCAAGAAAGAAAGGTGTGTAAGTTAGTAAAGTCTTTATATGGTCTTAAGCAAGATCCTAAGAAGTGGCACGAGAAGTTTGAAAGAACTTTAACCGCTGAAGGCTTTGTTGTAAACGAAGCTGATAAATGTGTGTACTATCGCCATGGTGGGGGCGAGGGAGTTATTATGTGTCTCTATGTCGATGACATACAAATATTCGGGACCAACCTCGTTATTATTGAGGAGGTCAAATAGTTCTTATCTCGCTGCTTTGAGATGAAGGACTTGGAAGTGGCTGATGTAATCTTAAACATCAAGCTACTGAAGGATGACAATGGTGGGATTACACTGCTTCAGTCCCACTATGTGGAAAAGATATTAAGTCGCTTTGGGTATACCGACTACAAGTCTTCTCCAACGCTTTATGATCCGAGTGTGCTACTTCGAAAGAATCGAAGGAATGCTAAAGATCAATTGAGATACTCTCAAATTATTGGCTCACTCATGTATTTAGCCAGCGCTACGAGGCCTGACATCTCCTTTGTTGTAAGAAAACTGAGTTGATTTGTGTCAAATCCTAGAGATGATCATTGGCATACTCTTGAGAGAGTTTTGCGCTATTTGAAAGGCACAACGAGTTATGGTATTCACTATACTGGGTATCCTCGAGTACTTGAGGGATATATTGATTCAAACTGGAAATCTGATGCTGATGAGATTAAGGCCACAAGTGGTTATTTGTTTACAATTGGTGGTGGCGCTGTTTCCTGGAAGTCTTACAAGCAGACCATTTTAATGAGGTCAACTATGGAAGCAGAACTCACAGCATTAGACACAGCCACTGTTGAAGCAGAGTGGCTTCATGAGCTCTTGATGGATTTACCTATGGTTGAAAAACCAATATCCGCCATTCCGATGAACTATGATAATCAAACTTTGATTATCAAAGTAAACAGTTCCAAGGATAATATGAAGTCATCAAGGCATGTGAAGAGGAGATTAAAATCTGTCAAGAAACTAAGAAACTTTGGAGTTATTACGTTGGATTATATCCAAACATCAAAGAACTTGGCAGATCCCTTCACAAAGGGCTTATCACGTAATGTGATAGATAATGCATCGAGGGAGATGGGTTTGAGACCCACACAATGAGTTGTTTGCAGTGGTCATCCACTCTATGTGATCGGAGATTCCATGAATTAGAGCTAGGAGACAAGTCGTTGATCAGTTGAGAGGAGAGTATGCCCATATTATATTTACATCTCCATGAAGATGCAATACTCTCTTATTCTGCATGGCAGGTTGATATTTATCTTAATGTATTCCAAGTGGCTTTTCTAGCAGAGATGTCCTGCAGAATATCTATTGAGAAACACACCTATATGAGTCTGACAGTCAAACGTCGCAGTCCATGAGAGTTGGATGCTCTCTAATAAACTCATGAAAGGCCCTGGAGTATGACTCATAAGCTCCAAACCGCTGGGAAGCCCTGCGATAGCCCTGTATCGGTCTAAATTTTGTGTGAAACTAGTGTGTAGAAAACTTGTAATTCAAGGCACAGTCCACTATTCAAGTTGCTAGCTAGTGTAGCATGAACTTTAACGTGGAAGTTCAACTTAACTGTCTCCACTACACACTAGTATATAAAACAATATTCTAGAATGGAAGTGATGTGATGTGCCAATGAGACTTTATGAGGGATTGTTGGAATTTGGTGAGTATCGGACCTTGGCCCATTAGATAAATTTTGAAATTCTCTTTGACCCAATTGTGCATGGCATCATATGGTTGTGCTAGTGATACCAAATTTTAGTCTCATATTGCTAGTTGAGTGAGAGTTACACCTTCTTATATACTAGGCTATTCCACCACTCACTAAGGTGTGAGAAGAAAAGCAGCTCTTGCGCACTCCTCCTCTGACGCCGCCCGCCTCGCCTCGCCACGCCTCGTCATGACGCGTGCTGCTGGTTGCGGGAATCTCGCCGAGCCGAGCTTTATTTTTGCTTGTTAGAAAAATTAATCATAGATTAATTACGAGTCATTACGCGTTAATTTGTCAGCAGTTTTTAGTCTTTATGGGACGTCGACTGTTACCGACTCGTACGTGGGCTGAGCCCCACGATCTCCCTGACTTGCGCTATATAAGTGTATGCGCTAAATCTAATCAGCACAACCTACATACGCGTCTTCTTCCAGTCTATTGCGCCGCCGCCTTCGTCTTCTCCATTCTGACTTGCGGCGTGCATCACAGATCGGGACAGTAGGCCTCCAGAACCCCGCCTCTTGTGCACTTGTAAGGATGAGGGGCGATCAAGTTTTTGGGGAGCGCTTTCGCGCGACTACCGACGCTATCACACACGACTTCTTCTTCGATGAGGACTTCTTCCCGGACATCAGCAACCTCTACATCGGCGACATGGCCGACGCTGCTGCTGCTACCGCCGCGGCTACTGCTGCCGTCGACATACGTATGTGATCATGAACTTTCTCTTTCAGATTATGCTAGACTTCTTTATTCTAGCGATTGGTGTAGATGTGATAGGTTTATCTTATTTAGATGTAATGTGTTCATCTACTTTGTTAATATGCATGATTAGTTTTGATGCTGTTTGTATAATCTTGCTTTACTAATTTATTATTCGGATTAAATCATATAAATTATTGCTTATATTTTCGACATCCACATAAAAATATTTTGATTTTAGAAAAAATTCAACATATAACTTTCGAGTTTTACTGAGGCCAAACACCTCGCTCGATTATGCATGTGTATACCATGCTATATATTTGTTTTCCTTCTTCTGAAACAGAGTAATGTACACTTCCGTGGAGTATTTGCTTTTTAGATTCACTCACACACTTGATACAAGAGATTAGATTTGCTAGTTTTAGGGATGACATATGAAAAGAAGTGTCAATGTCGCTGCAGGAAAGTAAGTCACCAAGAATAATTCATTTTGATGAGGAGAGATACTCCCTCTTTCCCAAATTAGGATACATATTATGTTTGGTCAAAATCAATCTATATCTATATCTATATACTAATAATAAAGGACGGATTGTTTCTTCCGGTCCAATATTTTTTTGGACAGGTTTACCGTTCCACTAAACCCCGTATTACCATCCATAACACCTGTAATAAAAAAAAGGGCTTTCATAGGCTGGGACACTTCGTCTGTAACCGGCCGCCAACCGAGTTTGATAGAAGTCGATGTACGCTCAGACTCAAGTTATGTAGGTGGTAGCTTTACCTTACCGATCAGATTGCTTTTTCCTGCCATATCCAGATCGATCAGCGACCTAGGGTGGTGAGTCGTCGTCATTTCCATGCTCCGCCTCAGATAAAATAAAAACGGTCTGAGTACATTATGTTAGTTTATTTTTGAGAAGTACGAGGTTTATCGCTGAGTCCATATCCTACTAGAATCAGGACAAGCAGTACAAGGATTTGCTATCACGTATAAAAAATCAGGCTACCGTGTTCCCAAAGAAAAATCACGACGACACGAGTTTGTTTCCTCTCGACGTGAGAGCAAATCCCGTCGAACTCTAAAGAAAAAATCCTCCATATCCTTTGCCGGGAGCAATTCCATTCATCTCTACTACTATAATACACCAGTTTTGAAATTTTACTTTGAATCTTGCTCTCGATTCCCGCCGGGCAACCGGGTCACTTTTAACCGTTGATTTCGTTGTCCGTACTGATATCCACCCTTCATCATCTCAAGCTCTGGTAGATCGGATGGCTATAAACAGCTGGATTCACCCTTCTCCCTTGGTGCTCTCTTCCGCACGCGCACATAATTTGGAAGATCCTGTATCCTTCCCGGTAGGTCCACATTCTCTAGCACTCATGATTATTTCTTCAAACTTGAGTCTAAGATCTATTGCAGGTAGGCCGCGCTCTTGTCTTTACTACTCCCTCTGTTTCAAATTACTCCGCGCGCACGCTTACCTAGGTGGCCTACTATTCTCTCATTTTTCATCAAAAAATTCTTAGAATATTTGGTATACGTAGTACATATTTTATACTATATATTTTAAAAATTCGAGGATTTTTTTGAATAAAAAATGAGGGAGTACTAGTTCACCTACATAAACACGCCGGCGGAGTAATTTGAAACAGAGGGAGTATTAAATAGGAGTTGGTGATCGTAGGTTGTCCTCAAACATCAAACATTGGAAGCATCTAGACCATCCAATCTAATCTCAAGTCTCCGCTCAACGTCCAATCGTCCGATTTTGTTTTCATGTTAAGTCACGCATCTTTCCTTTTATCAACGCTAATTATGATAGTATCAATCACGGTACCTCTGGACCAGCCACCGACGGCACCCTCCACTCCAGGCCACCAGCAGCACCCTCCTCTCCAGGCCACCGCCCCACGTGGCGAGATCCTTCACGCAGGAACCCTATCAGGGCTGCGAGATAGCCCGTGCGTGGCCATACCAAGCGATCCTCCGCATGCAGCCTGCCTGGGCACTGTACGCGCCTGTCGTTGGCCTCCTCATCGCAGCCCCCGCCTCCATGAGCCTCGCATCTCTGGATCTACGCCGCTATCCTCGGCCCCGACAAGCCCCTACACCGCCTCAATGGGATCTGGTTCGTCATCACCGACCACGCCGATAGCAGCGGTCGGACCATCGCCTTTAGACTCGCCGCCTCCGGGCTCGGCTCATGCTCTTCGGCCGCAACCCGGACAACAGCGGTCGGGCCACCGTATTTAGACTCGCCGCCTCATGCTCTTCAGCCGCAACCCGGACACACTCGCCGCCATCTCCGAGGAGATCAGATTCAAGCACCCCCAAGACCAAGGTGCGCACCTTCGTGATCGACTTCATCGACTATGGCCTTGGTTACATATGTTCCTCCAATTTCGGCTTCCTTTCTTGACTATGGTCGATGACCACCCACTCGGATCCCCTTCTGTAAGTACATGTCCATCAAGCTCAATCAATTTAGATTCAGAGCTAGCACCTCTAGCACCACCCCGGTGTCCTCACACTACAACCTCGGTGCCACGTGTAATGTGATTGCTGAGAGTGGAGGTGACACATGAGATTGACATGGATGCCTGTAGAGATCAATGCGAGAGAAATTACATGGGTGATAAAAAGCGACTAGAGAATCAGTAGCCTAGAGGAAAGAGGCAATCAAAAAATCTTTTTGTGGGAGTTTGTGTACTGAAACTGAATTCAGGCTATTGTAGTTTGTTTGGACAATTATAATGGGACAGAGACTAGAAACTAAAATTCTGGACATTTTCATTTCTGTAGCCGAAGTAATTCTACATGATGGCAAATAGGAAGGTACATGATTTGTACATGTAAACCTGACGGGAGTTTGCCTAAGTAGACCACATATATACATAACGTGTCACGCTTATACTGGAGGCAAAAGTATTAAGTCGACACGATGACAGACAATGCCATAGAATGCTGATACTGAAAGTGCTTTGTAAGTCCGTGAAGAAAAATGTATTTCAACTTCTTTTCGGTTTAAGGTTTTTGTACAAAAATGATGACTATCAACCCCCTACTAATCGTCTCGTCCTTGATAAGTATACATGAGGATCTTATTGTGTCCTTAATGATATCGTTGCAGAAGTAAAAATAAGTTAATTTGGTGTTTTTGGATGATTTGTAGTAGTCGAACAGTGAAGTTGCATGATGAAAAGAGAGCTATTTCATAAGCAATCTGGACTATAGCTTTTGTTATTTCATTAACTAAAATTTTAGTGGTGTTATAAGCTAATCAAGATTGACACATTGGTAACTTCGACATTTGTTTTTTGATCCTCTTTCAGAAATACCACACCTGAAGCTACATACAAGGTTGCTTTTTTCCTGCCCGTTCCAGTTTGCCATCTTGATTCACGGTCGCACATTCCTATTGATCGACAAGGCATGTTCGGAATATTTTGTTGCATACGTACATATAGGAGAATACGAACAAGAGAATAACTGACATATGGGCATGTTTTACGTTAGACAGAAATATGAAGGTAAAGTTCCTGGACAGGCTTTTGTGCTTCGATGTTGGTGATTATATAATGTGTTTTGGGGTCTTTGCATCTCGAGTGTTTTAGTGAGGATGGTGCTTTGATTAAGTGTGATAAAATGCCACCGGTTTGTTGTACCCTTCCTTCAAATAATTGTCATAGAGGTTTTCTCAAATTAAATTTGCGGCTTACTTGCGTAGCACAGTTCACCAAAAAAAATCTACCGTTCAGTAAAATGTTAGGGTTGGGGATTTTTCATTGTACACGAAGAATGACCTCCTATGTAAGCTGTATGTTATTTGAATCATGCAATCAAATAGAGGTTTGTTATTTAGGTTTACTTATGGACTAAAAGACCTCATGAGGGGGGTCGTATAGCCAGTAGTACTAGGTCGTAATGGTCTCATGGTGACATTGATGTCAAATTGATATTATACATTCTTCGAGGAACTAATCACTCCCATATTGCAGGTGAACAGGTCAGGCATCCAGAAAAAACAGTCCTGGACAAGGATGTTTGTTTGTGTATTGGGGCAAAGGATGGGATGAGCTCTAGAAGACCGGAACCAGTGGAGGGTGTTTGTGTCCGGAAATCTTACAAGAGTGGCTTATTGCTAAAGCCACAGAGAGACAAGGGGGCCAAAGATAGCAAAGAATATGATGAAGAAGCCGCACGCCAAGGACGCGCTGGAGTGCTTCAACAAAGGTCACGGGGAATATAATTTGAACAAGGAGGATGATTTGTAAGTTTGGGTGGAGTGAACTGAATAAAGTACTTATTTAGTCATGTATTTTTCTGGGTATAAGTAGTAACTATTTAGAACTTTGAGCTCCTAAATGATGGTGCTAATGTTCGTGCAAGTTCAGTTTAATTAAATTGTAGCTTTATCTGCTGACTTACTTTGACAGCTCACCAACTGATGATGTTGCGTTTTTTCAGTTGTTACTTGGTTCAGCCGAGAAAGTTCAGTACAAGAATGGTATGTCTAATTGTTACAAGCGTTGGGAAAGTCCAGTACACCAATCTTGCACAAGCCTTGTGAGAAAATAAAATGTCTAATTGTTACAAGCGTTGATGGTTGTTTGACAACTACATATGCATTTCTTACACTTTCCTTCTCAATATGATAATGTGGGAGTCTTGTTTAGTTTGAGAAATCAGGACGTGTAACTGTAGCAGAGCTATTGCTTATTTTTTTATGATTTGTGTAATTGTTGACAAATCTTGAATAGGACTCTAGGTTTTACTTCTGCAGTTCTTTCCTGGTACACATTTTTACTCCACATTTATTGTCAGTTCCATACTTAAATTAACGGATGAAATGATTAATTAGAAAGATAGATGTTTGTTAATCTCCATAATTTAACATAGGGTAGTATAGTGAGTTCACATTTAGAGCTCTCGGTTTCTAAGGCATGTTACACTAAATAAGTTGATTTTGTAGACTGGGAACCAATTACTTATCGTGAGTATACAATTTAGGATTTTTTTTCTTTTCTTAAGGACCTGCTAAGTTTATACGACAGGGAGAGACCTACTTCTCCCATCCAGGTAAAAGACATGAAAATACTGTGAACGGTAAATTTTTGCATGTGTGAATTCGGTTAATCTTCAGAAAAATGTACTGTAAACTGTTTTCATAGTCGCCTTTACGAGTTGTCTAATTTAGTTGCATTGTCTTAAATTAGCTGCTCCGTGGTTGTATAGCATGCAAATGCATCACATATTTTTTAGGGGAAGCACATGTCATGGTATTGATAATTCTTAATTTTCCTCGGTCACGGCTAATAAAAAGGGCTTCCCTGATATTTAGGGTCATTAGGTCGTGTCTCCCTTAACTCTTTCTTGCTTTTGACCCTCCTTTTGAACCTAAGTGCGGGCATAAAGTCTTAGCCAATGTTTCTACTCCCTAATACAAATATTACGGCCAAAGATATAATCGTAGTCTCATGACATCTGAGGTAAGGTTCTTGAAAATCCATTCCAGCTATTCTCAAGCCCAGATGTGGATCCTTGAAATACTCTCGATCAATCAAATCTTCTAATCTATACCAATATATCATCAAATAATTATGTTGACGGCTCATTAATTTGTGTCCTTCCTGTTTAAATTACTACCAAACCAGGTTGCAAAATGCATGATTAGGCCACCGCAGCTAGCAAAGGCAGTGCGGAGGAAGCCACTGAGAAAAGCGACAACACCATTGGGGGTGTGGGCAGCATCGCGGTTGCCCGAGGCTAGGTGTTCGCCACAACCATGGCCGCCATTGGTCTAAACCATCATCATCTCTGTACTAGTTCTACGTCAATTGATAGTATTTAACTATTTATCATCGTTAGACATGAGCAATGCATAATTTCTTAGAAATAGTTGTGATGTTCATTTCATGTTGAGATTACCAGTTGAAATTGTTGGCTTTGTCATGCTGATATTCTGATCAGCTGTCTGATGGTTATTAAGAAATAAGAATGATGTTACGAATGCACTTATGCGTTGAAGCCTGCCTGGCCACTGGTGGATGAAATAGTATAGCTTCCACTACTACTGCCACCACATGAATATAGTATTTCCTTTTGACAAGCTGCATTAGTGGACTTCAGAACAAATATGTTGACGCGAGATGTATAAAAGTTCCACAGATCGAAGGAGTGAACTCTATGTTTATCGAAGTTTATGTACCTCTTTTATTGCATCCCTGAATGTAGAACTGTCGTGGGTTTGTCATGGGTTTTTCAACAGTGTGACACTTCTAAAGCTTTGATTTACAAATATGGAAATTTTGAAATTAAAAAAGAGACCGTGATTTACAAATTTCCATGGACACAATACGGAAATTTTGAACTTTCTAAAAAAATAAAGACTGTAGCAATGCACGGGCATTCAACTAGTAGGAATAAAAGCATCTGTGGTGCCTCCTCGGCTCCTCACAAGATAGCCATTTCTCAATAACTCGAGATGATGCAGATTTACCTTGGTTCTTTGAGACGAGTATGATATTTTTTCCCCGGAGAGCTGAAATAGGAGTTGACACGTGAAAATTCTTTTGGAAACCTGTCCCAACAAGCAGGCCTGCCGACCTGCAAAGTGATCAAAAGTTATTACCAGCCAGGTTTGTCTCTTCTCTCAATATCATGTAGGCCATAATTTTTTGACATGTAAGTGCATGTAGATTAACTCTCGATATTTTTTCACATCTAATCACAAAAATATGCATCGTCACGTTGAGCTGCCGATATAAAATTTATATCACTTAGTGATAGGTTTACTTCTAAAGATCTCACGTTAGTATAACTTCCATTTGTTCTACTCCCTCCTTGCAGAAATAAATGACTTGGATTTGGCTAGATTTACATGTATTTAAATATGTTTTAGTAAATAGATGCATTCTAATCTAGACAAATCCAAATCACTTATTTCCGGTTGGATAGAGTAATAGAGTGTCTTGGTTTTTCAAAAGCCAAAATTAATTCTTTATGACCAGTTTTGGCAAAAGAAAAAAAAATCAAAATATCGGATTTACTAATTAATTAGAATATGAAAACATAATTTAAAATAAATCTAATGATACTGATTTGGGGTTGTAAGTGCTAATACTTTTTTCTAGAAACATTGGTCAAGGATAATCATGCTTGACTTTAAAAACAACTAATATATCTTGCGTGAAAGAATATGACTATTATTTTGTTAATCTAGCAATACTTTTCTACTCCCCTTTGGAATTAATATGGCGCATGTGCTTTAAAGCAAAATTTTGATAATAAATTTGAGCCACGGTATCTTGAATTCTTAATTATAATATACAAAATTAGTATTGGTAGATTCATATTGGAAAACATTTTCTGATTATATGGACTAATTTTTGGTCAAAGACGTCAAAAACACATGCGCCTTAATCATCAGAACAAACGATATCTTGTTGGTACTAAGACTGGACGTAATTGTTATCTTAGCGATATTAATATATTTCTTTTGTAAAAAAAGCTGCGACGTGCTAAGCGCGTAGGTAAAGAAGAAAATCTAGTTATCTCGTTGTCGTCCATCTCAGCCATGATCGTCGTAGTCATGACTTGATCATGAACATTTTCGTGCCGCCTGGAGACGTCGGCCACATATGGCGAGGCGAGGCCCTTCGGCATCGCACACCACGATCTTGGCACGGTGCTGCCTACAACCATGGAAACAAATCGGCGAATGAAGCCAGCTCAAGGTGGTGGTGGTGACGACGGACAGGGTCAGGCACGGTGCCCGAGAGTTGCTAGCAGGGTGGAATTAGGGCCTTCATCGACAACGGTGGATTTTGCTTCGATCCAAAGAGCCTTGCCCATATACGCGTTCATGTACATGCCTCGTTAGTCGTAGGCCTGCGGTAAAACAGACTTACTCCAACTTGATGGTCAGTCCTACGGCCGAGGTGGCTGTCGTGTCGTGTCATCAGAGTGGAAGGTGGCGGCTGAGAAAGCATGCTAAATGTGCCAACACAGTCTGATGTGGCACATGCCAGGATGCCTGAGTGGCGGCCATTGATTTGTATCCCGTTGCAATGCATGGGTATTTGTGCTAGTCTTTATAAAGTTTGACCAACTATATATAAAAACATACTAACTTTTCTAATGGAAAATACATATAATGTAAAAATATAGTTCATGATGTTCTAATAACATTGAGTTGATGTCGTAGATGTTCATACTATTTTCTAAATATTTAGTCAAAGTTTATTAAATTTGACTTTGACCAAAACTAATACACATCCTAATTTGGAAAGGAAGGAGTATGTATGGCATAATTGTTGGTTGATCTCGGCTCTAACCGGGTAAAAAGTAACTTTAAGTGGGAAGGGCCCTGAACTAACGTTCGCGGACTTCTACCCGCACAGAATCACCCAAATTGAGGGCATCCTCTAACCAATAAGTGGTTTTGGTCCCCTATTGTCACCACTATAAAGGGTAGGGCCTGGATATCTACCGGCAGAAACCTTAGACCGATCCAGAGAGTGTGCTCAAGCAACGGGAAGGCCATATCCACCGCTGTCGGGGGGTGACCCCTGGTAGGGTCAGGATAAGGTATAAAGATAAAGTTGACCAAGACTAAGGTTGGCGATTGTGGGTTGGCCGACTAAGGCCGAGATACCCAAGCTAGGTTAACCCGGCAAGACTTGGCCGACATACAATGTATGTCGGCATAACATGTAGGTTGTCTCTTCTGTGTAGGTTCTTCCAGGACGAGTTATCTAGGTTGAGGGGGACATAGGGGTTGGCGTACGATAGGAGGGTGTATGCCGGCCTCAAGGTTAGCGCCTCTGTCTCTCCTAGAATTCTTGGAAGAGATAAGCTCAAGTCAAGCTTGCCCCTCAATCCTGGAGATAGGTCACGTCGAGGGTTTTTCGGAGGATACAGTGTCAGAAGGCCAATGGTCTGAACGGATGGGCGCGTCAAGTACCGTCGAGGGTATCCAGGGGTGATCCCACGATGGGAAGAGCATCTGGGCCTAGGCAACGACTTTGTGCAGCATCAGTGCATCATCTATCAAGAATATTCAGGCCACCTCAGCCCTAAGTGTATCCTGGGCACCCCTTTATAAGGTGCACCAGGGCCTCCTAGATGGGGGTCGGTTCATTTGCATACTAGTTCATCGTGAGTAGTAGAGAGAGAGAGAGAGAGGTAGAAGCTCCTTCATCTTCTTCCTCTCGAATACAGCTCAAGGAGCCATTGTATCTTGTGTTGATCATATTATGAGATCTAGCATGCAGGAGTAGGGGTTTTATCTCAATAGACGAGCTCTGAACCTGGGTGCTTCGTGTGTTCTATGTGTGTTTTGTGTGCGGTTTCCACCGTGCTATCCCTCCCCGGAACCACTAGCGTCCATTCGGCCCCAACTTTAGCCATCCCATGGCATCTGCTGTGATATCACCATGATAGTTAGCGCCCACCATGGGGCCAGCAGCGGTGCTAGCTGGTGTGTTCATCCGAACAAGAAACCTCATTGCTTCTGGTGAGCGCGTTGTCTCCGGCTTGGTCTAGCGGTTCGGATCACTGTACTTCGTCAGCGACAACATCGGCAACTTTGGCAACTGACCCTTCCCGCGGAACGGCAAGTTCACCAGCTTCAGCACGCAAATGTTCTACGTCGCGGTCGATGTCACCTACAAGTTCCCGTAGCGGGTTATCATTGCCACAGATCCTCCTCTCTGCGGCTTGCGGCCGACATACCGATTGCCCTACCAGCAGCGTGGAGGTGATGATGACGGCGTCGGGGGACGATGCCGGCAAAGATCCTATTGAGGAGGTGGAAACAACTCCCAAGGCTCCCAGGTCAAGGGGTCCTCCGCTGGAAAAGCCTGAGAACACTCTTCAACAGGCCATAGAGAAGCTGGCAACGCCAATT
This sequence comes from Avena insularis, assembly GCA_023614405.1. Taxonomy (NCBI): domain Eukaryota; kingdom Viridiplantae; phylum Streptophyta; class Magnoliopsida; order Poales; family Poaceae; genus Avena; species Avena insularis. The sequence continues at coordinate 328,109,726 of CM042692.1, read as the reverse complement.
GCTCCTATAGTAGATCCGGTTCAAGCACAGGCTGAGCGGGACCAGACCTGATAGTGTCCTTGAGGGGAAATGTAGGTGGCTCATGCTCGGGAGGACTTGAACATCACTCTCGACGAGTATAGCAAGGCTCACAAGTTTACTACGAGTCCTACTCGTTTATATGGAGTGAGGAATAGGGGCAAGACCCTCATTACAGAGATAGATAAGGAGTCTAGAACCAAGTCTACAGCATCGGGTAACCCTTTGTCAATAGGTGTGCCAAAATACAGTAGTCCGGCTAAGAACCTCAGAGTCACAAATGTGGCAGCAACCGAGATACCAGCCTTATCCAGCGAGGCCCAGTGCAGGCAGTAGGATAGGGTTAATGAGTTGGTGCGCATCGCAAACCAGCAGAATGAGGATCTCCTAAGAGAAAACTCGGCTAGAGTTGGTGGCTCCCACGTCGTTCAGTCGGCTGGGGCGCTCCTACAAAATCTCCGGGGTAGCATCATTGCCTCATGCGCCCCCTGTAGCTCCTAGGAGAGAAGGAAGTGTGAACTCCAGCAAAAGGAACAAGCAATTAGTGGCTTATGACCCGAATGTTGCCAGGAAAGGCAATGCCGGATAGGGGAATGCCAAGAAAGGACATGGAAATGCTGGCCATGGAAATCCCGGCCAGGGTAATATTGCTCATGGGAATGTTGGACGCGGCAATTCCGGCCAAAATAACCCGAACCATCATGGCCATCACTCGGCTAGTGGGCTACAGCAGCAGCAACCTCAGTATTAGGTCTAGAACTCACCTCGGTAGTAGCAAAGTGCAGGACCAGTTGTGCAGCACCAGAATGCTCACCCAATGCAGAACCAGTACAATGATGGTTACTCGGCCATGGCCAATGCCGGGTTTCCGAGGCCAGAACATCAGATGGTGGGGAACCCATTGGGATCTCGGTCGGGAAACAAGAACTTGCAACCCGATGATGCAAGGTTGAAGTTGGATAGGATTTATATGTCAGAAATAATGGAAGGACAGGGGCCTCCGGGTCCAGCATGTTTCGGACCACAGATTCTAAGGGAACTGCTAGTGCCAAATTTTTAGTTGGCAAGGAGAACAAAGACATATGACGTCATTACCAAGTCAGAGGATTGACTGATAGATTATGTCACCGCTATCCATATTGCACAAGGAAACCTCAGATGGGCAGTGAGATATGTCCCATAGATGTTGGAGGGACCTTCCAAAGTATGGTTGAATAATCCGCCAAGAGGAAGCATAAAATGTTTGTTAGATTTTGAGGAAGTGTTTGTCAGCAATTTCACCAGTACTTACAAGAGGCCAAATAGACCTCAGCGGGTGGCAATGTGTAAGAAGAAACCCAATGAGACTGACAGAGAGTTTGTGGTGTAATATGCGTAACTCCTGTGAGGAGATAATTGAGTCGCAAGCCATAGCATGGTTTGCACAAGGTTTCTGACATGCAAGTGTATTGTGGCAAAGATTGCAGAGAGACATGCCAACTACTTTGACCGAGACAATCATGATAACGGACATATACTTTGGATGATCCGATCCAGACCTTACTTATGTCAGCGGAGCCGAATGAGGAGTATTGCTCCCGAGATGGGGCCGGGTCATCCAGAAGAAATGATTTCTATGGGAAAAGAAGAGACGAGAGGCCGGATTACCGTTACGTGTCAAATCAGGTTGTAGCAGTGAACCAGGATCAGCCCAGTGCCGGCAATAGCCAGCGCCAGAAAAGCAGTGGCCAAGAATGGACACAAAAGACTGATGGCAAGAAACAGTGGAATAATTAGCAAATGAAACAGTGGCAAGAGAGGCCAAAGTATACTTATGAGGTGATGTTGGATCAGCCGTGTAAGTTTCACATGCCTAATCCGGGTAAGCTGGCGAATCAAACAACCAGGAAGTGCGTTTGGTTTCAACATGCGGGAAAGGGAGCAATGGGTGCACCTCCACCATCTCACCCACCACCGCTCATAGGAGCAAATGCTCTAGCGTTGATGTTACCGCCGCCAATGCCGAGATATGAAAACCCGAAAAGAAGGGAAGTTATGCATCAGGTTGGAAACTAGAATCAAGGAGATTACGACAATGTCGGCCATGGAGGCTGGAATTAGTATAGATAACATCACCAAAGTTATGTCGTCTTTACGACAAAAGAAACAGACAAGCAGAGCCTACAAAGGCGCCAAATGGAAGTGAATGCAGTAATGTGGGAAATGCCGAAATTTATGTACTGGTCTGACCAGGAAATCACTTGGAGCATTAAGGACCACCCCAAGATCATGTCGAGTCCAGGAGCATATGCTTTAGTGTTAGACCTGACCTTCATCGAGCCGGACATAAATGTCAAATTCTACAAGGTTCTCATCGACGATGGTAGCAGTATCAATATACTGTACAAGGATACAATACACAAATTGGGCATAACGGAGAACATGCTTCAGCCGACAAAGACCAGTTTCCATGGCATTGTGTCGGGTTTGTCGTGCGAGCTGATAGGCAAAGTCTAGATAGATGTTTTATTCAGCACGAGAGAGAATTGTCGGACAGAGAGTCTGTTGTTTGAAGTTGTGGATATCACCAGTTGTTATCATGCTTTGCTTGGTAGGCTAGCATTGGTGAATTTTATGGCGTCTATCCACATAAGCTATCTAAAGATGAAGTTGCCAGGGCAAAATGGGGTCATCACCATTGCAGGTGATTATAGGCGCTCTATGGAGCTGGCCGAGCACTCTTTGCACGCCAGGCCAGATGCAAGGCCGGTGAAGCAACCTCTCTGCCACTTCGCCGATGATAAGATAAAAGTTATTGGTGATGAGATAGCTCGGTTGCTTGCAGCCGGGTTTATTATGGAAGTGCTGCACCTGGATTAGCTATCAAATCCGGTTCTAGTCGAGAAGAAGAAGGATGACCCGAACGTTGCTGTGGTGTGGTGAATGTGTATCGATTACACAAATCTTAACAAGTCTTGTCCAAAGGACCCTTTTCCTTTGCCTAGGATCGATCAAGTGATTGATTCTACTGCTGGGTGTGAGTTGTTATTATTTGTAGACGCATATTCTGGTTTCCACCAGATACCTATAAACCCAGCTGAACAAATAAAAACAGCCTTTATTACCCTGTGTGGGGCTTATTGCTATCGCACTATGCCCTTTGGTTTGAGAAATGCGGGTGCAACATATCAGAGGTGGATGCAAAAGTGTTTGCATGACCAAATTGGTAAAAATGTGCAAGTATATGTTGATGATGTGGTCATCAAAACCAAGGAGAGTCATACTCTCTTGGATGATATAAGGCAAACATTTGCAAACTTAAGAAGGTTCCCAATGAAATTGAACCTAAAAAATGCACATTCGGTGTCCCGGTCGGAAAATTACTCGGTTTCCTCGTGTCAAGACGAGGTATCGAAGCGAACCCAACTAAGATCAGTGCCTTTGAACGAATGGAACTACCAAAGTGTCTTAACGATGTCCAGAAGTGCACTGGCTGCCTAGCATCGTTAAGTCGCTTCGTTTTTCGGCTGGGGGAGAAGGTAGTGCCCTTATATCAAACGTCTGATAAATTCATTTAGACAACTCAGGCGGATAGCGCATTTCATGAACTTAAAAATATGTTAGCCTCTGCACTGATGTTAGCTTCACCACTATCCAAAGATTCGATGTTGCTCTACATTGCAGCGACGAACCGAGTCGTAAGTGTCGTGGTAGTGGGGGAGCGTGACGAGGAGGGTAAATCGGTGTAGAGGCTAGTATATTACCTAAGTGAAGTGCTTTCAGCATCTAAGCAAAATTACCCACACTATCATAAAATGACATATGGCGTTTATATGGCGGCTAAAAAGCTCAAACATTACTTTGAAGAACATCCTATAAGAGTAATATGTGAAGTTCCTATATCGGAGATCATGGGTAATAAAGATGTGAGTGGCCGGGTTGCCAAATGGGCCATTAAGTTAGCACCATATGCACCGCAGTACGATAGAAGAGATGCCATCAAGTCTCGGGTGTTGGCTGACTTTTTTGTCGGTTGGGCTAAAATGCAATATGAGCCACCATTGCCTGACTCCAACTATTGGAGGATGCACTTTGATGGATCAAAAATGAAAACCGGGTTAGGTGTCGGCATAGTCCTCACCTTGCATAAGAAAGATCAGCTGAGATATGTGCTGCAGATCCACTTTGCAGCATCAAATAATGTAGCCGAGTATGAGGCACTTGTGTATGGGCTCAAGGTAGGAAAAGAAATTGGTATTCACCAGATTCAATGTTCTGGTGATTCAGACCTTGTGGTACAACATGTTTTGGGTAATTGGGATGCACTTGATGCTAACATGGCCTTGTATGGATTTCACGTTCAACAAATTAGTGGGTACTTCGAGGGATGTGAATTCCACATGTACCTTGTGCCGAGAATGAAGCAGCTGATGTGTTATCCAAAATAGCCTCATCAGACAGTCAATCCCACCGGGCATAGCTCTAGAGCATCTCCAAAAACCATCCATCAAACTATCGCTTGAATGAGTCAATCTTTATCCTGATCAATCTAGAATCAGAGGTTGTCCCTATGGATATAGATATGGGGAGTGTTTCAGGAAACCCGATGACTGCTTCGACAAACCCGTGGACTTCCTTGTAGAACCCGAGGACTATGCAACCAAACCCGGAAGAGATTATGTCAGTGGAACCAATGTTGATCGATGAAGTTGTTTTTTCGGCTCGTGTTGTGCCAGCTTGGGCGCAACCAATTATGTCATTTCTGAAAGATGAAAGTTTTCCAAGTGATGAGATCTTGGCCAGACAAGTGCAGAGAAGGGCGAAGGCCTATACCATTATCAATGGCGAGATATATAAATGTAACTAATGTTCTTCAGCGATGTGTTGACCCGGAAGAAGGGAAGGATATCCATCAAGGAGAATGTGGGCACCATGCCTCATCGAGAGCCCTAGTTGCCAAGGCATTCCGACATGGATTTTATTGGCCAAGTGCCTTACAAGAAGCTGAAGACTTAGTGAGAAAATGCAATGGGTGTCAGAGATATTCGAGCAAGATTCATATGTCAGCCTCTACACTCAAAACCATACCAATCACTTGGCCATTTCCAATGTGGTATTTGGATATGGGGTATAGTTTAAGCCGACTCATGGCAACATGACTCATATCTTGGTCATGGTTGATAAATTCACCAAATGGATTAAGGTCAAACCAATAAGAAAGTGTGATAGCCCCACAGCCGTATCATTCCTGAAAGATATAATCTTGAGATATGGATATCCGCATAACATTATAACGGATAATGGCATGAACTTTGCCGAAGGATCCTTTTCTAGATTTTGCATGGATAAGAGGATAAGACTCGATGTAGCATCGGTAGCACATCCCGAATAAAATGGGCAAGTGGAGAGATCCAATGGACTGGCACTGTCCGGGAAAAAACCTCGGCTCATTGAGCCACTACAGCAATCATCTTGATGCTGAATTGATAAACTCTCGGTAGTACTCTAGAGCCTAAGGACAACTCCAAATCGCTCAATTGGCTATATGCCATTTTTCCTCGTATATGTGGTAGAATCTATATTACCAGCCGACATAGAGCAGGACTTGCCAAGAGTCACCCAATATACAGAGGCCACGGTAAAGGAAGCCCAAGAAAATGATGTCGATTTGCTAGAATAAGCATGACAATTGGAATTTTCCAAGTCCGCCATATATTAACAAAATCTCCAGCGCTATCATAGCCGGAAGATAAACCCTCGAGTATTTCGAGAAGGGGATCTAGTGCTTCGGCTAGTGCAACGCACAACTGTAATGCACAAATTATCACCTCCATGGGAAGGGTCATTTATCGTGAGCAAAGCTATACACAACGATGCATACTACCTAATGGATGCTCAGGCACATGAGAAGAACAGGACGGATAGGTCAGGTGAAGAAAGCAAGAGGCCGTGGAACGTAGCATTACTCCATCCATATTACACTTAGGAGAAAGTGTATGTATCTTGAACTCTCATATATTGGATGTGTATGTTGGTAATGAGCTTATGAATCAAATGTCGGTACCTTGAGCAGAAATTCGGAGACTACCTTCCTTGCAATTGTCAATTCCGTACTTTGACTTTTATGTCGGTTGGCTTAAGTTTCTTGTCCCTTATGCCGAGTTAGTAATGTGTCGGCACCCCCACTCTTCGACTTATTGTTGTCCGAAACCCGGCTTCATGGCAAGCAAGAGAAAAAGCTGGCAAGTGCTACACGCATGAAAAATGACTAAGGAAAGAAAAATAAGTGAGCCGGTATTTGTTTCTTGACTAACCCCTGTATTTTAATTTTTTTTTTCTTATGTTGAATAACTCTGAGCTAATTTTCATTGTTTTGAGTATTGTTAATTTAATTTTCTGATCTTGTGACTCGTACGTTGAAAGACGAAAATGGTAGACAAGAGCCAAGGTCATAAGATTGAGTAAACGAGAAAATAAACCCGGGGACTCTGCCCATAGAATTCCAACATAAATGTTTTTTAAGCCTAAGAGGCGGTCAGAACCAGGAGCATCACCAGCTGGAGAAGAGGTTTCATTACCCAGGGCAATAGTCTTAGTTTTGTTTTTGTCCTCCAGGTTTTCTTCATCATCTCCTTCGGCATTTTCTTCATCATCCTCGGCCTTTCGGTCCAGGAGTGGATTTCGGCATATTGGATAAATTCATAAGCCCGAGCTTGACACTGCTTGATGAGTTATGGGTCCGTGGTCCACTTGGACGTGGTGCGCATTGTTTAGAGAACATCTAAGTTGATGTTCTTGTACCATGATAGTATGAAAACCAAAGCTTCATCGGCACCGGCCGAGCAGCGGATTCGCACCGCTGACTCATCCTCATCCCGCACTCCATCAAGATTTTTTTTAATAATACACTTTTTTAAATAATTTTCACGAATAATACACGAATTGAAAGATTTGCAATTCTAACGCGGTGTCGGCATTTGAATAGCCGATTAGTCCTTATCGACCTTTAAATAGCCGACCAGTCCTGTCTGCATTTGTAATGCCGATAGGTTATAGGGGCAGTGTGAAGAATAGGGCGACTAGTCAGCTTTTCAAAAGCAGACAGGACTTATCTGCTTTTGAAATGCCGAATAGGGGGATTAGTCAGCTTTTCAAAAGTAGACAGGACTTATCGACTTTTGAAATGCTGACAAGGACTGGTCGGCTATTCAAATGCCGACACCGTGCTAGAATTGCAAATCTTTCAATTTGTGTATTTTTTGTGGAAATTATTATAAAAACTTATCATTCAAAAGAATAGCCTCCATCAACCGCTCCCCCGACTTCTCAACATTTTCTAGGATAGTTTCTCTCGGCTAGAGCACTTTGAATACGCGGATGGCAGCGTTAAGGAGATCAACTCCAAAAGTTTTAACCGGGTCAAGGCAGACAGAAAGAGAGGCCAAGAGATCATCAACGCTGGGCTCATCCAAGATAGGACCAGACTCGGCTCTCTTTGCACGAGATTTCTTCATGGCACTGGCAACGAGAGATTTTGACTCGAGAAAATTGTCCAAAAAGAATGAACAGCAAAGCAAACAAATCAGTCAAAACTAATAAGGTATAAGAAAGATATGTTGGCAGAGAAGAAATGAAACTCACGAGCTACGATATGATTGATCCGACCAAGCTTGGTCAACTATTTGACGGATTTGCTCTTGAGTTCTTCCAGCTCAGTGCCAACCGAGCTTATCATAATCACGACATCTTTGAGTAGTTGTTGGTCCTTCTCAATCTTGCCGGTTAGTCAGCTCTTTTCCTAGGCATGCCCGAGATCAATCTTATCAAGCTCAGCCTTGTGGGTTTTCTTCAGCTCTTCATTCTTGGTGCGGAGCTGAGATATCTCGTCCTGTTGCTTCTTCAGCCGAGCTTGATATTCCCCTACTTGTTCGAGAAAATGAGTCATCAGTTCTAGCATGGATATACAATCCTGATGTGCCTCTGCAAGAGCTACTTTCCTGACTGTGCCGAGATAAATATTATAGCACGAGTCAAATGAGGCAAATACATGATGAAGTGCAAGAGGCAAATACCTTCAATGTCGACAAGGCGCTTTTTCAACACCTCATTCTTGGCCTCAACCTCGGCTGTCAAATAATGCATCAAGGGTTAGGTCGGCAAATTAAATATCAAAACTGGAGTGGAGCAACAAGGACATACCTTTACTCTATAGCTCAAGTAGAACTTTCTTCTGTTTCGTAGAGAGGGCTCGATGCTCCAAGAGGATTTTTTGGTACTGTGCCATGTGTTTATTAGAGAAAAGCTGAAAAAGGTGAAGTATCAGTGGCCAAGTAAACTGGATATCGAATTCTAGTCCAGATTCAAGCCGAGTAAACTCGACTTAAATCTTGATGGCTGGATATCAAATTCTAGTCTAGATCCGAGCCGAGAAAACTCGACTTAAATCTTAGTGGCCAGATATCAAATTCTAGTCTAGATTCAAGCTGAGTAAACTCGACTTAAATCTCGGTGGCTGGATGTCGAATTCTAGTCTAGATTCTAAACTCAACTTAAATCTCGGTGATTGGATATCGAATTCTAGTCTAGATTCAAGACACATAAACTTGACTTAAATCTCGATGGCTGGATATCAAATTCTAGTCTAGATCTGAGCCGACTAAAGTCGACTTAAATCTCGGTGGTTGGATATTGAATTCTAGTCTAGGTTCAAGCCGAGTAAACTCGACTTAAATCTCAGTGACTGGACTTCAAATTCTAGTCTAGATTCAAGCCGAGTAAACTCGACTTAAATCTCGGTGGCCGGATATTGGATTCTAGTCTAGATTTGAGCTGAGTAAACTCGACTCAAATCTCGGTGGCTAGATATTAAATCTAGTTTTGATTTGGGCTAAGTAATAATAACTTGACCCATATCTCAGATCATATGAAATTTGAAGCTCGAAATCTATAGGTCACAAGTATGGTATAAAAGCTTCCGGTTGAGTGATATCTTAGTCCCCCGGAAGCTCAGAGACTAGGGAATATATATCTATTGCAATTATGAAAAGTGTAATTGAGATATTTACCTCTATAATCTTATCAGCCTCAGCAAGAGCCATTTTGGCAGTAAACATCCTATGAGCAACATCAGCCGGGCCAAACTCCTACTCCTTTGGGTTCCCAGATGTCACCTCACCATATTCGGTATTGCTCCAATCTGTAGCGTAGTGGGTAAGCAAACCAAGGCTTTGATCACTCAAAGTCTGGGTTTTAGGACCAAACCTCTCCCAGCAGCAAATTTCTTGGCACCAACCATTGCCGCAGCAGGGCTCACATGCAAAGTTAATTGCTTATCCTGAGTCATACTAGGTGCAATGTTGGGTTTCTTCAGCATCCCAGAAACTGATGGTTACTGGCTTACAGCCGCAGCTTTCTTCTGCACTGCCTTAGTCGCCTGGGTTGGCTTCTTTGGCTTGGCGGTTGGGTTTACCCGTTGTTGCAATGATGTTGGCTGAGGTTGGGACTACTGAGGTTACTGAGATTTTTGCTGCTGGGTTTGAACTAGCTCGTGTGTTTGCTGTTGTACTTGGGGCTGAGTTGAATCTGGGATTGATGGAGTCTCAGTTGTAACTGTCTCAGTGCCCATGTTGCTGGCGCTAGAATATCCAACTTCCTTGTCAGGGGCCGAGGTATCATCCCACTGATCCGGCATGGCCTCGTCCTCCGGGGCACCACCTACTCCCCCAATGTCGGCTTCTCCCTCTGATCGAGAAATATTAGCTTCTGGTGCTAGGGGAGTACTGGCTCGAACTAGGCTGTGAGCCTGAGTATCACTAGGAGGAGAAGAAGGTGGCACATTGATTGGAGAGGCAATGCTGGAGGCAGTTTGGGAAGCATCCAAGGAAGCCCTATGATAAGATGGAGATAAGAGAGAGTTAGAAAAAGGAAAATAAAGAGAGAAACAAGAAATACAAAGACATAAAGTTATATCGGCAAAGAAGGGTTAACCCAGAGCTGACAGGTCGTTCTTTCCGGGGTTTCTTGAAACCCACCCTACGCCTCTTCAAGGGCTTAGGTGGTTCAGATGAGTTGGCAGCAGGCGCAGCCCATTTCTTGATCACACCTTGGCCTCCCATGGCAACAGTGGGCACGTCGTGCACCTGACCAGTCGGGTTAGCTGAGGTAGATTGCAACAGGAAGGTGAATGCAAGTAGCATAGGATCTAATACCTCTAAAAAGTGACAATCGTCATCATCATCTGTCCAATCTCTTAATGGTTCAAAATCTGGAGCCTTACCCGGATTTGGGCCAGAGCCGGCATCAAGGATGGGCATAAAGTCCTCGGAGTCTGGGCCTTCCGAATCCGAGGTCTCTTGGTCCTTGCCCCAGTTGCTAGGGGGATTCTCAACATCTTCGGGGATTTGTCTGGTAAACTTCTACATGGACATAAAAAGGAAAAGACAAAGTCAAGTAAAGTAATGGGCCGACATAAAATATATGACGGAAAAAATAACTCAGTAATTACCTTCGGTGCTAGGTGTTCCCGATCGTAGGGCTGTTTGCCCCACTCCCAATCCTCGGTCAAATCATTCTTGAAAATGGCCTTGACCCGTCTCCAGAATTCAACCTTGGTCAGCTCGAAGTTAGTGGTCTGGGTCGGGTCAGATCTGCCACTCATGTGGCACATCTTATGACTCTAGAGTTGAAGGGGCAAACCTGATGGCTAATGAATGCTGTCAGGAGGTCATCAGCCGACATAACGACATTACTCAACTCGTCTAGGAAGGCATAGACTTCATTAACGTCCTTGTTCTTATTCTTTGGATCATAATCCCAATTGTCTTTGGTGGGAACACCCACGAAGAACTTCGGCAGCCGAATCTTGTCAACCCTAGTCTTGTTCTTCACGTAGAAAAATAACCGCTGCCATTTCTTGCATGAGTCTAACCCACGGATTTGGGGAAATGTAGATTTCTTTTGGGGTATAAGGGAAGCGGATCCGCACTAGGTCAGAGCCTTTTGGCCGGCAAGAACATTCCAGTCCGGGATAACCAGGGACCAAATCTAGAAGTATTTGGCCCAAAGGGCAACGGAAGGCCATAGGCCGAGATATCCCTCACAACAAGTAATGAATGCAGAGAGCAAGGGGATAGCATTGGCTGGAAGGTGATGGGGCTGGAGCCGAATGTCTCAAAGAACATCACCATGAAATCGCTCATGGGGAGACCAAACCCGTGGAAAAAATGGGAAACAAAGTGACGAGGGTTTAACTCATCAATGCCCATTGTTATGGACTTGGGTTTTGGAGAAGGAGGGAGCACTAGAAGCATCAATCAGCTAGCAAACAAGCACACGGGGATGCAAGGTTTACCCAGGTTCAGGCCTCGTAGAGGTCCCTACTCCTGCTTGTCTGCTCGTGGAATTAACAGAGGAATCGAAGATTACAATGGTGCGCAGATGCAATCTGGCGAGGGTTGTGGAAACTAGGGTTGCGTGTGTCCTCCTCGCCGCCCCCTCCTGGACTTTATATAGATAGGCCAGGTCTCAGGTCGCAGGTCGAGTCGGTTACAGATTAGGGTTTGCCCTTTAAACTTTCTATCTTTAGCTTCTTCTTGTTCCGCAAGCAATCGAGAGTCCATAGGTTACACGAGTTCTTCATTGGGTCATGGCAACACCGTGGGCTTCCACCATATCTGGACCATATATACCAAGATCGAGTACCGGCAGGGTATACCCATGTTAGTAGCCCCCGAGTGTCCAATGGAATCGCAGATTCGACTGGGGACTTTATAAAGCCTTTCGAGTGCATGACTGAGTATTTTGGAGTGCTCTGTTTGTATCATAGGGATTGTTGATGTGCGTGCCTGATTTAACCGATGTATCGGTATCAGTTAACTACCTTAGGGTAAAACAACACAATCTACTCAAACTCGAGTCCCCGGACTAGAATTCGGAAAAGTGCTGGTGTAATTCGACTCAAGCCGCGGAGGTCTTACAGGAGTCGAATTCCAGTATATGGGTGTGAGCACTCGACGCGTCCGTCAAGGCATGTTCATCGTACCTGTAGGCACGGATATATTTCTGGTAGTGCGCAGGAAATGCGTTGTCAGGCCTTATTCAGGTCATATCTTCACGCTGCAAGCGTGGCATCCGAATTTTGTCATCGCGGAGATGATTCGGGTGACCTAGGAGACACAGTCTCTTTGTAGGGGAAAATCATGAGGCGGTGTCGCCATAAACTTCAAGTGTGGATGTTATCACACAGTATGATGCACAAATAATCATAGGGTGTGCGACCAGCGCTCCCTATGGGAGTATTTGAGTCGAAGACTCAGGCAGGACTAAAGAAATTTTGCGACTGCTGTCGTCTTTTGTTTGCTTGTTTCAGTCGAATTTATTTCCGGTGCTCCCTATGGGAGTAACCCATGTCCATAGTCGAATCGCGGATTCGAGTGATTGGGTATGATTGGAATGTCCATATTCCTGTAGAGGAGAAAAAGAAAAAGAAAAATCGTAGGGTGCACGGCCAGCGCTCCCTATGGGAGTATCCCCCGAGTGCTTGGTGGAGTCGAAGACTCGAGCAAGGACTAAAGTAGTCGAAGTCTTCTGCTGCTCAATTTTTGATGACATCAGTGCTGTCGATGTGATGATCTCAGTTGCCTGCGTGAGCGGGTTTGACGGGACGTGACGAGCTGTGGGTCCCATTTTCTGACCCTGACTTGACCGGTCGTGCATAATCTTTGTTTTAACTGCACCTCCTCGATTTCTGCGCATAATGGGGTAGTGGGGGGACGGTTCGTGCTTCAGGTCCTCCACGTGTCGATCACGATGGGTGACACGTGTCTGATAGGGTTTCTGCTGGCCGTTGGATTACATCTTCTAGGGGTTAAGTAGCAGTGCCGCGGCGGTAATTTTTCCCATCTGCTCTTTTCTCTGCCTTTGCCTTCGTCGCCATTGCTGCTGCTCCTCTGCTCCCTAGAGTTCATCTTCTTCGTGGCGCTGGACCAGCTCCGTGTATTCCCTAGTTACTTCCTCGGGTCGCATCTCCACCGCAAGATGGGGAAGAAGAAAGGAGGTGCCGCGGCTGAATCCGCCGCCACCGTTGCTGCTACCAAGAAGAAGGGCGGCTCTGCCGCTGCGGGCACCAGCGCCGCCGTCGTTGGGAAGAAGAAGGGCACGGGCACTCGTGTCACCAGTGGCGTGTGGCGCACGTCCATCATCAAGTCATCCGAGCTCCGTCTCCTGCGCCAAGACGGAGTTCTTTCTTCCACGGCCGGTGACTCGTGGGTCCCAGGTGGTGAGGTAACCCCTTGTCCCAGGCGCGCGTCCATAATTTTTGATGTTCCATGCTTGGTTTTATCCACTTTCTTGTGTTTTGTCCACACTTTGGAGTACTTTTCATATGATTTCTTGGACTAACCTATTAACAAGAGCCACAGTGCCAGCTGCCTATTTTCTGCTATTTTTGGTTCCAGGAAAGTCAGAAAATGAATATTCTCGGAATTGGATGGGACAAAAGCCAAAGTGCCTATTTTTCTGGAAGACATCTGATGCCAGAATACGAGACAGAAAAGGACTAGGGGCTGGCCACACCACCTGGCTACACGGCCAGGCCTGGCCCACGCCAGGGGGTGGTCTGGCCGACCCCAGCACCCCTCGGCCTCTCCTTCTACCTATATATTGCCCTCAGGACCAAAACCCTAAGTACCCGATCAAAAATCCACGAAAGAGTCTGTAGCCGCCATCATCTCCATTCCTTGATCGGGAGGGATCTGAAGTTCTTCCCGGCACCCTGCCGGAGAGGGGAATTCACCCTGGAGGCCTTCTTCATCATCATGCAAGCCTCCAGTGTGATGCTTGAGTAGTTCATCTTTGGACTACGGGTCCATGTAGTATCTAGATAGCTGGTTCTCCTCCTTTGTGCTTTCATGTCTAGATCTTGTGAGCTCCGTTCATGATCAAGATCATCTATTTGTAATTCTGCATGTTGTGTTTGCGGGGATCCGATGGATATTGAGATGCTATTTCAGACTGATTATTGATTCTATCATGTCTTTGTTTTTTGTGATCTTGCATTCTTTCCGTTGTTAGTAGCTATCTTGGCCAAGTAGATGCTAGCAACTCCAAGAGTTAGTATTTATGCTCGATAGTGGGTTCATGCCTCCGTAACTGGGACGTGATGAAATCTCTAAGGTACTAGATGTGATGTTGCTACTAGGTAGAAAACAACAATCCTTTGTTCATAGAACAATCGTATTGTTTACTTTACACGCAGTTCGTAAAGCAATAATCTGTTGCTTGCAACTTAATACTGGAGGGGGTTCGGATGATAACCTGAAGGTGGATTATTAGTCATAGATGCAGTTCGATGGCGGTCTATGTATAATGTTGTAATTCCCAATCAAGTTCCAAAGGAGTCAAGGTGATTAGTATATGCATGTATTGCTTTCTCGATGTTTGTCAATTGCCCCGCTATAATTTGTTCACCCAGCATGTTATCTATCTTAAGGAGAGCTACCTCTAGTGAACTATGGATCCCGGTCCTTTATTTTACATACAATCTACAAACTGATTACTGCTTTGTGTTTCCTTTCTGCAAACTATTACTTCCTTCCATTCGATACATTTAATCCTTTGTTTTCAGCAAAACCGGTGAGATTGACAACCTCATCGCAAGTTGGGGGCAAAGTTATGTGGTTGTGTTGTCAGGTCTCCACGTTGCTACCAGCACCGGTAGTGCGCCCTGCCAAGGCTCAACTAGCAACACCTTTGGGGTGTTTCCTTGCTCCTATTGGATTGATAACCTTGGTTTCGTACTGAGGGAAACTTACTGCTGTGCTCATCATACCTTCCTCTTGGGGTTCCCCAACGAGCTCGATATATTTTGGGCCATCAAGTACTTTTTCTGGTGCCGTTGCCGGGGAGTCAAGGACATCTTCATAAGGGGAGTCCCTCATAACCAATCTCTTTACTTTGTTATTTTTGTTTTGCTTAGTTTCTTGTTGCTTTGCTTGCTTGTTTTGTTATAAAAACACAAAAAAAAATAGTTTTACTAGTTTGCTTTCTTTATTCAAAAATACAAAAAATGACTACTCCTGAAAACACTAAGTTGTGTGACTTCACTAGCACCAACAACAATGATTTTATGAGCACACCTATTGCTCCACCTGTGCCTGAAGATACTTTCTTTGAGATAAAACCTACTTTACTCAATCTTGTTATGAGAGAACAATTTTCTGGTATTGGTAATGAAGATGCTGCAGCCCATCTAAATAACTTTGTTGAACTTTGTGAGATGCAAAAGCATAGGTATATAGATGGTGATATTATTAAGCTAAAATTGTTTCCTTTCTCTTTGAGAGGAAAAGATAAAGAATGGTTGAATTCCTTAACTAGGAATAGTATTGATTCTTGGACTAAGTGCAAAGATGCTTTCATTGGAAAATACTATCCTCCTGCTAAGATTATATCTATGAGAAGTGAAATAATGAAGTTTAAACAATCTGATAATGAACATGTTGCTCAAGCTTGGGAAAGAATGAAATCTTTGGTAAAGAATTATTCCACTCATGGACTGACTGCTTGGATGATCATCCAAACCTTTTAGCAGGATTGAACTATTCCTCAAGGAACCTATTGGACTCTGCTGCTGGAGGTACCTTTATGACCATTACTTTGGGTGCTGCAATAAAGCTTCTGGATAATATGATGGTTAACTATTCTGAATGGCATACTAAAAGAGCTCCACAAGGTAAGAAGGTAAATTCTGTTGAGGAAACCTCCTCCTTGAGTGATAAGATTTGTAACACCCTCGAATCGACCCTATGCAAGTTTTAGCGCTTCCCGCCAAACCCGCATAGAAACGATTCAAGGACGCCCACCAGGCACTTTCGTGCGGGTGGAAAACGAAGTAATAACATTACACAACAGTCCTCGATGGGACCCACAGAACAGATATATATACAACAGCGACTCAATGAGTCAAGAATACAGATATAATATATACAAAGGTCCAAATCACCTAAAAAAATGATAGAGCGTCCGACTACGGACAAGATGCAAATGGGGCTAAGAGCCCTGAAGAATAACCAATGGCGTCCATAACCCTGCCCAGGCCAAGCCGGAAGGGTAACCCTGCTAACGACGGCGATCTCAAACCTGCTAAAACAAAAGGGGTGCCGACAAGGGGCAAAGGAAAAAGAGGAGCGGTCAAGATCGAGGCCAAGACACGCGAGACTAGAATTCGGCCCTCGCCACATAGGTATGGTGGATCGAAGCGTGGCATGCACTAAACAACCTATAGAGACTCGATACAACCGCGGCTATCGATAGGGATAAGAAAGACCTATTCGAACCATCCGATACTACCTCCAAACATACCCATCCTGGTATTTCCTCGAGACCAAACGAGGAAGTCAACCGAGGAACTCACATTGGCGTTTATTTATTCAGTTATCGTTGCAGCAATTACTAGTCAGGTATAGATAGTCATCCTGATAAAATAAGCAGTGGGAAGTTTTATTTAACCATTCCGTTGTAGTTGCGACACTTACTAGTCAAATACAATTAGCATGAGATATCCCAAAACCCAGCAGTTGTTGGTGCTTTTATTTAGCCATTCCGTTGTAGTTGAGCTGATTACTAGTCACATCGGATACAAGTCAAATTATAATAGTAAACTTTAGTTATAGTTGTCTATGATCGAGAACTGTGCTCCAAGTTGTCCATAACCGCGGACACGGCTTTTCGAAAAGATTTAACCCTGCAGGGGTGCACCAAAGTATCCACACGCACTTCGACCCTTTTTGCCAGATCAATTAACATACACCCATCGGTATGTCGGCGGGGCCTAAGTCATGACGCTTCCTGACCCAAAGCAAGTACATGGGGCCACCCCACTAAGTCTACTCAACGAAGTCGGCCGGTCTCGAGACGGACTCGGGGTTTGCGTCTGCTGTAAACGATCGGGAACCCGAAGTGAGACTGGCTTGTCGATACCGCAAAACACTCCGCTTTCCTAACAAAGACAAAGTGCAAAGACTCGCACAATTTAAATAAAGCAAGAAAGCATGGCATAAGTACAGAATAGTAAATAAAACCTCAAACTAGTTGTGGCCCCAGACAATACTTTGAAATCATGTACTAATCGATGGGGTGCCCACACATCCCACATGTGGTTAGCGCTCGATCTCTAACAGTGTCAAGAACTCGGGTCCTACGGACACCAAAGGAGCGGTCGGAAACCAAATATTGTCTATCACCCACGGTGCCTCTCGCATTACCTACTTCAATTTTAGTTATTAAACAGTAATTAAAGTCTTGATCAACTCCAACATTAAACATGCGGCAACACTCCAACAGTTGTGGTATCGACGAGACGCGACAAAGACTAGAGCAAGCGATCACGACGCTAAGTCCAACTATCTACCAACAACAGGTAATAGGATGTGTCCAAGGCAATATAAGGCTGCAAGGATATCACGGGTACGAAAACTATAGCATCGCAAATACGTATAGCAATAGATCAACAGGAGGGAATAAATACTATAAAAGTAAGATAGGTAGAAAGGGGGAGGTGCTCGCCTGAAAAACATTGCCGAAGGTTCATCCGAAGATCGGGTCGACACTCGCATCAACTCATCGGCCTAATCCGTGAAGAAGCAAAGCACTAGCAAAAACACCGGTGCAATATTTAATACTACGGCAGAAGATCGGGCATGATGCATGTATGATGTATGACATGGCAGGCATGCGATGCAATTAGGCCATATTAAGCAGAACCGGGGTCCCGACATTTAATTAAACGGTTCAAGTTATTGATCTACCCTGCAAGTTAAATGTTGGATTAGCAAGACAAAACATGGCTTTGGTTCGCTATGCCAATTTAAATGGAGTCCGGAATAAGACAAAGACATCCCGTATATAGACTCCATATTTAATTATGAGATGAAGTGGCATAATGCCCCCAAACCACAGACAAGTATGCATGCATGAACAATTTAGTATGCACCAGTTGATAATGTCATATTATAAAATAATGGGGTCTCGGATAGGGAATCACGTTAGGGTTCGGCGAACTTGGGCTCCGAGGGGTTCGGGGTCAGTCTCAGGGTTCGACGGGAGAACGGCTCGACGAGATCGGTCTCGGACAATGGAAGTTGATCTTGTCGCATCCGAGAAGAAGAACTTGGTTGGCATCGGGGCACATCGGGTCCGCCCTGGTCGGTGCCGATCTTGTCGTCACGAAGATCTTGTCGAGTCCTCGTATCGGGTCGTTCTCGTGGCGATCTTGGCGTTCTTCCGGTTCGGGTCTAGGCGTCTGAGGGAAGTACTTGGCGTTCCTCATCGGAGATCTTCGGGTGTGGCATCATATGGTCCGTGTAGAAGTCATTGGTGTTCCACCATGACGACCTTCGGGTTCGGCTCCGAGAAGAAGATCTTGCCATACCGCGTCATCGCCTCCGGGTTCCTTGTGGCTATCTTCGGGTCGCAAAGTCCACGTAGTAGATCTTGTCGGTTTCCTGGACTCGACATTGGATCGGTCATCTGAACCAGCTAGCACCACACAACCAATTCCACACACCATTATAGGCATACCACGACGCTGTGTCAACCACCTCGTCACCACTTCAACATCCCCACCTCACCACATCCTTGAGGCAGAACAGAAAACAACAGGGCAGAACGAAGGCGACCGAGGCGACGCAGGGTCAGGCTGCAGGTCGAGCGACAAGGACCCGCGCGCTAGGGCGCTCGCAGGTCGAGGCAGCGGGGATGGAGGGCGTCTCGTGGACGGGTGGCACACGAGGCAGATGAGGCGCGGGGCCGGGCGAGGCAGATGTGCGCGACGGCGGAGCACCGGGAGAAGGGCGTCGGCGAGGCCGGCTCTGCTCGAGGGCGCGGCCAGCGAGGCGAGGTCATGCCGGCCGGAGGAGGTGGCCGGATAGAGGGTGGGGCTCCGACATTGGTGGCTCTGCAAGGGGAGGCGAGGCCGAGGAGGCGGGGGTGGCGGTCGCGGGGATGCAGAGGCCGGGCGCCGGGGCGCGATGCAGAGAGGCGGACGGGTCGGGGGAGCGAGGTGGGTCGCGGCGCTCTGCAGGGCGAGGGAGGTGACTAGGGCAAAGGGGAGGGTCGGCGGCCGGCGACTCGGTGAGGCGGGGACCGAGGCACGCCGGGGCGGAGGAGGCTCGAGTCGATCCGCAGGGAGGCGGCGGGATCTGCGGGATCGAGGGAGGAGCAGGGACGGGGGTGGGTCTGCCGAGAGCGAGGCCGGGGAGCGTCGGTGGTTGGTGGGCGTCGGCCACTGCAGGTGGGGCCGGGAGAGAAGGAGGTGGGGAGTGGGGTTGGACCAGGGGACGCGGGCAGGATCCCGAGGCGGGGCAGGTGGGCATGTCGGGCGGTGGTGGGGCCAGGCGCGACCGTGTGGTGGAGGGAGAGAGGGTTTGGGCTGGCTGCGAGCGTGTCCACCGCATGGTGGTGGGCCAGGGGCGACCAGGTGGGCGGGAAAGAGGCCAGGCGCGGTGGGGCGCACGCCCAGGTGGCGGCGGGGTGGGTCCGCAGGTGGGGGTGGTGGCGCGGGGAGGTGAGGTGGAGGGCTGGGAGTGGCTGGGGTGATGTGGCCAGGGTCTGGGTAGAATAGGATTGGTAGTTTTAGGATTAGATATTTTTGACTAGGGTTTTCTTTTGGACAGGGTAGTAGGTGGTCTGACCGGTTGGGCTTTTGGGCCGGCCGGTTGGACTGCCTCCCCGATAAAATATTTAATATTTTTATAAAACAAAATATTTCAAAATATAGTTTTAGATAAATACAAGATCCAGAAAAGACCAAGGTTTCGCATTTGAAGAAAGAGAGGGACATTCGTCGAAAATGAAATAGGGCTTTTAGTAAAATAGTTTTAGACTAACGTATGCATGCTGATGTCATGATGATGCAATGCACAAAAACAACGCGATTTTCTAGTAGTGGTTTTGGCGGGGCGCCACAAGATTGATATTATTATGTCTATGCTTGTTAATGGGAAAGCCCATATTGATCCAAATAATGTTCCTTTAGCCTCTTTGGTTGCTCAAGAAGAGCAAGTTGATGTGAACTTCATAAGAAATAACAATTTTGGCAATAATGCTTATAGGAATAATTTTGGTAACAACAATTATAAGCCATATCCTCCCAACAATGGTAATGCTTACGGAAATTCCTACAATAATAATAGGAGTGTTCCCTCTGAACTTGAAGTTATGCTTAAAGACTTTATTAGTAAGCAAACTGCTTTCAATAAAACTATTGAGGAAAAACTCTCTAATGCTGAAAGAAATATAGCATCTTTGGCTGAAGCTCAATCTTCTTTGAATAAAATGGCTGCTAAACCTAAAACTAATGATAATCCCTTTGCAGTTACTAATGCTATACAAGTAAGAATTGATGAAAATGTTAGACTATTATCTGAATTACATGCTAAGTGGGAAAGAGAAGATGAAATTGCTAGAAAGATTAGTGTTGAGGCTAGTAATAGTTCTACTACTTTAGATGATAAATTTGATTTTGATCTTGATGGTTGCAATATCTCTGAAGTTATTAAGTTCCTACAAAAGCTTGCTAAAAGTCCTAATGCTAGTGCTATGAACATGGCCTTTACAAAACACATTACTGATGCTCTCATAAAGATTAAAGAAGAAAAGATGAAACATAAAGCTTCTATTCCTATAAAACAAGAAGATGGTTGGGAAACCATCATTAATATGAAAGTGAATGACTTTGATTTCAAAGCTTTATGTGATCTTGGTAGTAGTGTTTCTATTATGCCTAGAAGGATTTATGATATGCTTGATTTGCCTCCACTTGAAGATTGTTATTTGAATGTCCCACTTAATGATAATGCTAAAAAGAAACTCATGGGAAGTCTTAATGATGTTCTTATTATGGTTAACAATGCCTATGTCCCCGTTGATTTCTATGTTTTGGATGTTGAATACAATGCTTCTTGTCCTATTACTTTGGGAAGACCTTTTCTTAGAACTGTTGGTGCCATTATTGATATGAAAGAAGGCACCATTAAATATCAAGTCCCACTCAAGAAAGGTATAGAACACTTCCCTAAGAAGATAGAGGAGTCTTATTTTTCTTCTCGTATGAAAACAAAATTTGGTTTTAATGCTTCTTCATTTGAGAACACTTGATTCTTCTTGCTTCTTATGCCTAACTTAAAGGCGTTAAAGAAAAGTACTTATTGGGAGATAACCCAAAAGTTTTAGATGAGTCTTGGAAGTTATTACTTCAGTAATAACCACTCCTTATCTTTTTTATTTGCTTTTTGTGCCAAGAGTAACCTCTAATGAGAGAGAAGTAATGATTGGGAAAGTTGCTGTCCCGAAACAGATTTCTGTGCTTCACCGTAAAAATTCGTGTAAAATCTCTGAACGTCTTTTGGAGGCGTGATTTTTTTTGCTTCTGACCCAGGTTGTTATCTAACTTTAGTTATGTGAACGTCTTTTGAAGGCCTTTCTTCCACCATTATATTGAGTCTCCACCTTCTATCTTTATGCACCTACTTTGAGAGCATAGTGGCCATTCTTAGTTCTATGTGCATTGTCCCAAGACTAGTTGATTGATGCTACCTTGATATTGCTTGTTTTAAACTATTGGTATCTAGTCACTCTTATGAAGTTTGAAGGTGTCCTATGCATTTATATTTGCTACTCTATGAGGGACAAGCTAAATGCTATTATGCTATGTTTTCTTTATGTGAAAGAAACAAACGTCTTGCAAAGCATTGTTATTCATGAATCTTTTGTTTGTGCCTTTTCATGTTGCATCATAGTTTCTTTGTATTATTGATAGAACCTTGTCTTTCATGTTATGATTGAAGTACTTTGATCCCAGCTTTGAATGTTTTATAAATACTTTGATCAAGTCTTTGATGGTGCATGTCACCTCAAAAATTATTCTTTCTTTTTATCACTTACCTACTCGAGGACGAGCAGGAGTTAAGCTTGGGGATGTTGATACATTGCAAATGTATCTATAATTTTTGATGTTCCATGCTTGGTTTTATCCACTTTCTTGTGTTTTGTCCACACTTTGGAGTACTTTTCATATGATTTCTTGGACTAACCTATTAACAAGAGCCACAGTACCAGCTGCCCTTTTTCTGCTGTTTTGGTTCCAGGAAAGTCAGAAAATGAATATTCTCGGAATTGGACGGGAGAAAAGCCAAAGTGCCTAGTTTTCCGGAAGACATCATCTGCCGAATACCGGAGAAGAGAAGGGCCGGCCACACCACTGCCACGCTGCCAGGTTCTGCTGGGGGGTGGTCTGGCTGACCCCAGCACCCCCTTGGCCTCTCCTTCCGCCTATATATTACCCTCGGGACCAAAACCCTAAGTACCCGATGAAAAATCCACAAAAGAGTCTGTAGCCGCCGTCATCTCCATCCCTAGATCGGATCTAAAGCTCTTCCCGGCAGCCTGCCGGAGAGGGGAATTCACCCTGGAGGCCTTATTCATCATCATGCAAGCCTCCGGCGTGATGCGTGAGTAGTTCATCTCTGGACTACTGGTCCATGTAGTAGCTAGATGGCTGGTTCTCCTCCTTTGTGCTTTCATGTCTAGATCTTGTGAGCTCCGTTCATGATCAAGATCATCTATTTGTAATTCTGCATGTTGTGTTTGAGGGGATCCGATGGATATTGAGATGCTATTTTAGATTGATTATTGATTCTATCATGTCTTTGTTTTTTTGTGATATTGCATGCTTTCCGTTGTTAGTAGCTATCTTGGCCAAGTAGATGCTAGCAACTCCAAGAGTTAGTATTTATGCTCGATAGTGGGTTCATGCCTCTAGTAATCTGGGGAAGTGATAAACATATCTAAGGTACTAGATGTGCTATTGCTACTAGGGAGAAAAAACAATCCTTTGTTCATAGAACAATCGTATTTTTTACATTACACGCAATTCGTAAAGCAATAATCTGTTGCTTGCAACTTAATACTAGAGGGGGTTCGGATGATAACCTGAAGGTGGATTATTAGTCATAGATGCAGTTGGATGGCGGTCTATGTATAATATTGTAATGTCCAATCAAGTTCCAAAGGTGTCAAGATGATTAGTATATGCATGTATTGCTTTCTCGATGTTTGTTAATTGCCCCGCTGTAATTTGTTCACCCAGAATGTTATCTATGTTAAGGAGAGCCACCTCTAGTGAACTATGGATCCCGGTCCTTTCTTTTACATACATACTACAAACTGATTACTGCTTTGTGTTTCCTTTCTGCAAACTATTACTTCCTTCCATTCGATACATTTAATCCTTTGTTTTCAGCAAAACCAGTGAGATTGACAACCTCATCGCAAGTTGGGGGCAAAGTTATGTGGTTGTGTTGTGCAGGTCTCCACGTTGCTACTAGCACCGGTAGTGCGCCCTGCCAAGGCTGAGCTAGCAACACCTTTGGGGTGTTTCCTTGCTCCTACTGGATTGATAACCTTGGTTTCGTACTGAGGGAAACTTACTGCTGTGCTCATCATACCTTCCTCTTGGGGTTCCCCAACGAGCTCGATATATTTTAGGCCATCATCCTCCGGCTGGTTTCCGAGTGATGTTCTAGCGTTCATCATCCGCGGTCTTTCTCTGCCCCTGCATCCTTTCTTTAGGGGCCTCCTTTGTTTCTATGGGCTCCAGCTCCATCAGCTGTCCCCCAATTCTATCCTCCATATTGCCTGCTACATTACGCTTTGCGAGTGCTGGCTCGGAATCGATTCGCACTTTGGTCTCTTTAAGCGCCTCTTCAAGATGAAGCACCGGTCGGCCTCTGGCTCCGTAGTCTATGATGTAGGAGGCTGCGGTATCCACGTCGACTCCTCCATCACGTATTTTGACATCAAGCTCATGGCGTCCATCCAAGGGTGGAGGGACAAGTGGTTCTACATCCATGACCATAAGGCCAATGGAGACCACTTCGGACTCGCACCTTTCGATCGCGCGGCGCCGTGCAGGAGGAGGCGCTCCTGGAAGAACGTGGTGATGCCCGGTGAGTCCGAGGAGACAGATGTGCTGTATCAGCGCGTTTGTGACCTTGAGAGTCACATGGGTAAAGAAGAGGGAGGCTGTGCCCTCATTCGCACGTGGTTGTGCCACCGTGTCCAGCCCCTGCAGGACAGAGTCCACCCTATGTTCCAGTAGGCTAGCGCGGACGATGTCACTCACGTATCTGCCGATGGCATTTCCGCGAGTGAAGTAGATAAGAGGGTGCGACTGCTCACCAAGTACACCGCCAAGGATGTGCTCCCCAGTGAACCAGTCGTACCTCCATTCGATGCTGCTAATCCTCCTCCCGAGGTACAGTTGTGCTACGAAGTAGCTTTGTTTGTCGAGTGCTTCTTTTTCCTTGACTTGTGCTGACTTATTGTCTGTATGCATGATTGGAAGGTGTCTCCTAGTATGCCCCCTCTTCCTGAGGGGGTTATTCCTCGCGAAGTAGATGAGGAGGATGAGTCGGAGTCGACCGTCCCATTTGAAGAGGAGGAGGAAGCCCCCGAGCCCAGCGGTCCGGACACTCCTAAGCGTTTGTGCAGCGAGGATTCAGATGCTTCATCTCCTTCGACTCCGGAAGGCCCAACTATTGGTGTAGAGTCGCCGATACCTGCCGTTCCCGTGAGTGCTTTGGCGCCATTCTCCTGCAAGAAGATGCGGCTGCCGAAGGAGTCGTCGTCGGAGTCGGAGGGCCAAACCTTTGATTTTGACAAGTTTGATTGGTAAGTATACAATTCTTCCCTTGGTTCTTTTTTAGAGTTTCATTTTCCTGAGTTTGGTTTTGTGCTGCAGTCAACTGGCGTCGTCATCCTCTGGCGACGTCCAGTTTTTGAAAGAATCTAGAGTCGCGGACTCCAAGGCTAAGAAAGTGGCTGAGCGGACTCCTTCCCCTCCATTGGCGGCCCACTCCAGGAACAATTCATCAAGTTCTCCACACGATGTGGAGCACCAGATGGTTGTCCGAATGACTGCGCGTCAATCGACTTCGAAGTCACTAGAGGATCACGTATGTGTGATGTCGCTTCTTATGATTTTTGCAGTCGAATTTATCATCCATACCATCTGCTGATCCTTTGCTATTTCTCCCGTTGTATCTTATTATGAAGGAAGCTGCTCGCCTGGTGGAGCAGGTGCTTGCAATGGGTCGCCAGCATGCAATGCTAGACAGTCGCCATCGCGTGGTTAAAAGTGAGTGTTTTGTGCTTCTTCTTCTTCGTCCTTGTGATATACTCGACAGACGGTCTGTTTTTATTTGTTTCGCAACCGAGCATAACGCACTACTTCACGATGTCGCTTCCCTCGAAAAGAAGCTTACCGCGGCGGTGAAGGGTCGCGATGAGGCAGTCGCAGCGCTTGACGAATCGCGGAAACACGAGGAGGATTTGCGCGCCTCCATCATGGATAGGGAGAAGTTGTTCTAAGAACAACTCTTCTCGATTGCCAAGGCCCTTTCAGGTATTCCTTCGTCTGGATTTCCGTTGTGCCCCTTCTTTCGAATTTGTTATTGTGCTGACTTTTTGTGCCAACACTGTGCTCTTGTGTAAATGCCGGCGGTCTGAGCTTCGATGCCCAGGCTCTCCGTCGTGATGATGCCTTGGCAGGTGCCATCGCGGCAGTCGAAGATCGCAGCGCTTCCATCCAGGGGACGCTGATCAAGGCCAAGGGCATACTCAGTTGCCTCCGTGAGGAGCTAGCGCCCAAAGCTGAGTTAATTTAAAATGTAGATGATCTAGTGGAGTCCCTTGCTGCAGGCATTCCTGCAGGCTTCAAGAACTCATTCCGTGCGGCTAGCGCTTTGTTGTCTACGCACTTCTATTCTTGTAGATAGTTGTTTGGCCTCCAAGTGCAGAGGTTTGTAGAACAGCAGCAAGTTTCCCTTAAGTGGATTACCCAAGGTTTATCGAACTCAGGGAGGAAGTGGTCAAAGGTATCCCCTCTCAAGCAACCCTGCAATCAAGATACAAGAAGTCTCTTGTGTCCCCAACACACCCAATACACTTGTCAGGTGTATAGGTGCACTAGTTCGGCGAAGAGATAGTGAAATACAAGTGGTATGGATATAAGATAATGGTGCCAGAAAATAGCTTGTGGCGTGGAAGAGACTAAAGGTAAACTAAAATAAAGATGGAAGCAAGCAAACATGTAACATATCTAGTTGCAAATGGTGTTTCAATGTTTAGAAACAAGGCCTAGGGATCATACTTTCGCTAGTGAACACTCTCATATAAATATCTTCTCTTCATGATACTACTCTGAACTACTCTCCGGTTGGACACTCTAATCCATGGTAGGGCTATAACAGCACACCTCAAAGCTCCAGGGTAGATGAGCTGTCGCTGCTTTCGCGACTGCGTGACCGCGTGAAGCAGCTGGAGCATGAGTTGCCCATGCTCCGCGGTAACGCGGATGTATGGAAGTCGAAGGCGGAGAAAGCCACGGCCCGAGAGCAGTATCTGCTTGGCGAGGTGACCCAGCCGGGCGACCAATTCAAGTGTTAGTATGCTTGCTCTTATCTTTTCCTGGTAGTCACTCACGATACTGCGCTGTACTTATGCTGTTGTTGCTGCTACGTGTAGTTGTCAGCGCGCGTCATCCGCAGGATGAGAAGGATAGAATTGTCATTCGTATGCATGATCTCACTCAGGAGCAACTTCAAGAGAGTGGATACTTCTGGGTAGATCATGATCGTGCGATTATTTGGCGACCTTCGCAGATCGCGTCATGAGCCTGCACTTCCTGAAGAAGTCGCAGTCATGTTTGAAGAACATTTATCGGATGATGTTTCCGCTGGATGTTACTCTATCGAGCTTGCTGGCCCTCCTTGCCAAGTTTCAAGATCTGACCGCGGTTCGCGAGTGCGTGAGGCAACAGTTGGTGGCTGGTGCCAAGGCTGCTCTATCGCTGGTGCGACTGCATAGGCCTGACGTACATGTTGCGGCAATTGCGGCTGGGCCGCCTGCGCCACCAGCAGGTTCTGCCTGGAATATGGTGCCGCACTACCAGGTTGTGGACCGCCCAGTGGAAGAGATCGTCAACTTCTTTGAAGAACAAACCAACGTTCTCTTGCTGCAGTAGTGGCTTAGTTTGTATCCTGCACATAAGTGTACCCGTGTTGTAAAGTTCGTATAAATGTTGTATATAATTTATTGTTGAATATGTATAAAGAGCTTGCTAGCGTGTGAGTGCGTTGCACTATGCGACTCCTTTTCGTTAGCCTGGCCATGCGTTTTATCTCAGTCCCTTGTCAACCTGTCAGATGCGTTGCAACTGGGTTGTTGTTGTGTCAAGGGTTTCGATTGATGTGCCAGCTACTCAGGATATCGCGTTTTAGTTCGTAGAACAGATGTGTGTAGGGTGGCGTAGCCCCTGAGTCGAGAAGTTGCGGAAAAATAAAGGAAGGCATAGAGTTTTGAGGAACTTAGCTTTATTTATTCGTGAGACAGTACGAGGTATAATGTGTGGCTAAGTAGCCTTGGCTGAGTGCCTTATTTTGCGATGCAAAAGTAAAACGACTAAGGGTAGAAGCGTCGCAACTCGCGACGCTCAGGCTGGAGTATGCGACTCCTGTCTCTAAATCTTGAAGGCAATAGGCGCCACCTGGGATTACTTCTGTAATCACGTATGGTCCTTCCCAGGGGGACTTGAGCTTGAGATGTCCCTGCTGCTTCAGTAGCAGGACCAGGTCGCCTTCGACGAAGGATCTGGGGCGTAGCCTCCTACTGTGATAGTTGCGTAGGTTCTGCTGGTAGATCGTTGATCTTTCCGCGGCGATTTCTCTTGCCTCGTCAACGAGGTTGACAGAGTCTTCGAGTGCGAGAGATGACTCTTGTTTGTTGTAAGCGACCACGCGCGGCGTCTTGTACCGTACCTCGGCGGGTAGCACTGCCTCGGCTCCGTGCACCATAAAGAATGGCGTGTAGCCCGTGGCACTGTTTGGAGTTGTGCGTAGGCTCCAGAGTACGGATTGCAGTTCGTCTGGCCAGCAACCCGCGGCTTGTTCGAGTGGCCGGAGGAGTCGCTTCTTGATACCGCCGGAGACGAGCCCGTTTGCTTTTTCCACCTGACCGTTGGTCTATGGGTGTGCTATAGAGGCGTAGCTGATGTTGATCCCCAGATTCTCGCAGAATTCTTGGAACTTCTTGGACGTGAAGTTCATCCCATTGTCGGTGATGATGCTGTGTGGTACTCCGAAGCGGTAGACGATGGATTCGAAGAACTTAACTGCGTTGTTTCCTGATTGGTTGGTCACTGGCATGGCCTCGATCCACTTGGTGAACTTGTCGACTGTGACCAAGAGGTAGACGTAGCCTCCTCGTGAGGACCTTGGGAGTTTGCCGACCATGTCGAGTCCCCATTGTGCGAAGGGCCGAGCCAATGGAATTGCCCGGAGCTCTGCGCCCGGTGCGTGCGGCTTGTCCACGAATTGTTGGCAAGCGTTGCATTTTTGGACGATGTCCTTGGCATCGCGCATGGCCGTAGGCCAGTAGAAACCAGCTCGTAGAGCTTTGGCGACGAGGGCACGACTGCCAGCGTGGTGTCCGCAGGTCCCCTCATGGATGTCGAGGAGAACAGCTCTTCCATCAGCCGTGGAGACGCATCGCTGGAGTACTCCTGTGATGCTGCGTTTATACAGTTCGCTGTCGATAACAGCGAATGCCTTGGATCGCCGCGCGATGTGCCGCATCGCCGATCGTCTGCAGCCTTTTGCTAAGGAGGTACGTGATGTACGGTTGCGTCCAGGATTGCTCGATCATCATGACGCTCATTGGTCCTTCAAGTCCTGTGTCCAGCTCCAAGTCATTGAGTGCCATTGACTCATTGGACGGCATAGCCTCCGAGTCCGCTGTTGCGCTTGTTTTCTTCTCTGCGGCCTTTGGCTTGATGGAGTGTTCGCAGATGCGCTCGAGAAATACCCCGGGTGGTATGGGGGCGCAGGTAGAGCCTATGTTGGCGAGTGCATCCACCTCTTCGTTGCTTTCGCGACCTACGTGCCGCAGCTCGCAACCGTCGAAGTCTCCTTCGAGTGTGTCGTAGAGGTCGCGGTATGCGATCATGTTGTCATTCAGTGCGTCGCACTCATGCATTGTTTGGTTGACGACCATCTTGGAGTCGCCGTATATGATGAGCATCTTGGCGCCGCAGGCTTTTGCCATCCTCATCACGTGCAACAGGGGCTCGTATTCAGCCTCGTTGTTGGAGGCTGTGAACTGCATTCGCAGGATATACTTCAACTTATCTCCTTGAGGTGATGTCGATGACACTGCGCTGCCGCCTTCGCTTGGACTCATCAAGTGCATTGTCCAGGTAGGACATATTTGGTTTGTCCGGAGCTGGTTCTCCATCCAGTGCACGAGGAAGTCAGGGAGAAATTGCGACTTGATTGCGTCGCGCTTTTCGTATGTGATGTCTCGTGGAGACAATTCTATTCCCCAAAGCGCGACTCGTCCCGTGGCATCAGGGTTATTGAGGATATGCCCCAACGGGCGTCGTTGACCACCACGATTGGGTGTTCCTGGAAGTAATGGCGCAGTCGCCGGGCGGTCATTGTAACTACCTCGGTGAATTACGCTCTTAGTTACATGCCTGGATGAGCGAAAATGGTTAAAATAGTACAGTGGGGCCAAGGGCCACTCACAGGTAGACCTTTCGGCCGTCCTAACCATTTTCAGAACATCAGGACAAGAATGAGCGGCGTAATCGGCAGGCGAAGGGATCAACTACATACACAAGTGAGTATGTATGCAAGCCACATCCAACAGTCCTCAGAGCCATTCCATCTAAAAGAAATAGAAATATTGCAACGCCATACGGCAAGATCCAAATATCCTAGATAAAGATAATAATTTAGGATAGCTCCTCATACATCAAACATCAGAGTATCAGGCGGAAGCGGAAGACAAGATCCGAGTACGGATAAGAAGCAAATCGGCATAAGATGCCACATAAATAAACACATCCATACAGATCTCGCGGATCCCCGTTCCCGGAATCTCTACACCGAGTGATCGTTGCCAACATCGTCTGTCTCCTCCACCCAGTATCCATCTTGCGAATACACCTATTCATCTGAATCAAACAATTTATCATGTGAGACCCTAGGGCTACTCATCAAGTCTTTATGCCTCTAAAGGGGACATATACCTGGGGTGACGCAATTGCAGCAAAAGATAATAACTAACAAGTCTATAGATACTCGCTAACCATCCGCCTAACCAATGATAGACGGATGTTTGTTAATTGGTAACAACAGTTATAACAGTATAATTAACAGATCCATCCTCCTTCTCGCTTACCAACGAGAAAGCGGACGAACAACCCCCATCCGTTGGCAGTTTTATTAACCATTCCGTGAGTGTTGCACTATTTACTAGTCAGGTACTTAGTCAATTTAAAAGCGGTACTTTAGTTATACTTGTCTATGATCGAGAAACTGTGCTCCAAGTCGTCCATAACCGCGGACACGGCTTTCAGAAAGATTTACCCTGCAAGGGTGCACAAATAGCAACACACACTCGATCAACCTCGGAAAAACCAACTCAAAACCCAACGAGGCATTCACGACAAAGCGACCACAGGATTCAGAAATGTTTCAGGGGGCCACCCCAATAAGCTACCCGCAACTAAGTTGGCCGACTCCGAGACGGATCCAGGGTTTCCGATGACGGCTGTAAACGACTGGGAACCCGAAAGTGTGACTGGGCTTGTCGATACCGCGAAAACATGGCGCGATCCAAAACAGTACAGGTGCTCCACGCACAATCTTAAATAAAGCAGTAAAGCATGGCATAAGTACAGGATAGTAATAAAGCCCCAAACTACTTTGTGGCCCCAAGAAATAAAAATGAATCAAGCTCTAGCTCAGGGGGTCCATAAGGCCTCCCAGATGTGGATAGTGCGAATAGTCAAGGAACAGGAATCAAGTACTCGGGGTCCTACGGGACACAAGTGAGCAGGAAGAACCAAATAGCAGATATTTCTCACCGGTGCCACTTTCATTAGTTATCCCATTACTACTCAGGTTAAGTTGTTTAGATACCTCGTTATCCATCAGACACTCACATACCCTACACATGCTGTTCTACGACCCGCACGGCTCAAGCAACTCCTGTAGTAAAGGCTCATGGGATGGAGGAACAAGCTTCGGTGGGGTTTAAAAGTAAAGGCTATGCAGTACTTGGGATTCAATTTAATGCAATCGCGACTCAATGATGCAAGAATAAGATAGAGACAATAGGTACTATATGTATGCGAGCATGTGGTAGTGCTTGGGCGCGTACAAATTGAAGCGAGAGAAGGATCCGGTAGTGCTCTGGGATTCTGATATATCTCTGCTCGCCTATTCAAGAAAACCAAACAAACAAGGCCAACATAAATAAAGTGCACAAGCATATGTATTGAAATGCGACAAGAAAAACAAGCATTCCATGATGAATGATGCACAATTTACATGGTAATAAAGTAGCATGGCATGGGTGAGGTGTGGGGTACAAGAGTAAAGCATTTCATTAAGTTTTAGTCATGTTTTGCCCTCATAACACTTGCTGTACACTTAATATTTATATGATGCATGCTGCAATTCAGAACATGGAATGCATAGTTAGAACGGTCTCGACGCGCTGATCGATTTAGACATATTATTTGTCAAATTTGGAGTTATAAAACTAAAGTTATTAATTAATTAAGAAAAAGGGCATTTTATTGTAATTTTAATCATCTCGAAAATTAAATTGCTCAAATAATATTTTGAATGGTCTTTTTGAATTCCTCACATTTTTCTGATTCAAAAACTCCCTGCACCGCGGGCGTTGCCAGCCACGGTCACTGACCGGTGGGCCTGCCGGTGGAGCGGGCCCACGCGTCAGAGGCGGGTGAAGGTTGGCCACGCGGCGCGGAGAGGGAGTGCGGGTTGAGGCGGTGGAACCCTGGGGGGTTTTCTGTAAGATAACTAGGGCGGCTGACCGGTGGGCCCAGAGGTACCGCGGGTTGAGCGAGAGATAAAAAGGGGGGCTATTTGTAAATCGTCATCTGCCCGTACTGTGGATCTTCTAACATCGCGACAGATCGGTGCCCATGACAGGCTAGCGCTGCACGGGGTCAACGCGACACAGGGGCGTGTGCGTAGAGAGCGGAACCAGTGCGGTGACTAGGGGATGATGGAGGGTTGCAGCTGCGCGACTGGGTAAGTCTGCTGCGAGGCGCGGCGACGAGCAGACGTGCGGCACGCCAGCGTGCTCGACGTCAGGCGCCCGCAGACGCATTTACCAAGAAGAAAAGGAGGATGTCAGGGAGGGTCGGTGGCTCACCGCGGTGCTGTTGGCGGTGGTGGATCGGCCGGAGAAGCAGCGGGTCGGCGGTGAAGTAGACGGCCGGAGCTAGGGTTTTTCGTCGGCATGCGTCGACGTGTAGCGGGTTGGGGCTTCCTTCTCCTCGCTGTTGTGTACAGAGGCGACGCCAGGGACCTCCTGTCCTTCCTCGACGACCATAACACCACGCCCGCCTCCTCGAAGTGCTGGTGGACGCCAAAGCCGACGCTGGTGGCTAGAGTTGGAAGGGGAGGGTAGCTGGGGTAGGGCTGCGGCGCAGAGGACCGGGGGTAGATCTGGGGCTCGGCAGAGGAGACATGGGGGAGGGGATAAAGTAGAGAGGGAGAGGAGAGGTGCCGTGGGGGAATCGGGGTGGAAAGGTGGCTCGGCCACCTTTTGCCTCTCCTTCACGTGCTCGACATGGGCGGCCAGGGCATGGCACGGGTAGGGGCTGCCAGGTGGGCCAAGGCGAGGTGGAGGCGCGGGTGTGGGGCCTGCATGGCAGAGAGAGAGGGAAAAGGAGAGGGGGTGTGGCATGGAGCTAGGGTTGGAGGGAGGGAGTAGATAGCTGGTTAGGAGGGAGGCTTCGGCCTAGGGTTGGAGAGAGGGGCTGGTGGGACCTGCTGGCAGGGAGAGGGAGAGAGGCCAACCTCGGCATGGGGTCTTGCATGGGGAGGGTTTTGTAGTTAGGGTAAGGTGGGATTAGGGAGAGAGGGTTTTTAGGGTTAGGGCTTTCCTTGTGTGAAACAATCAAAGCCACATCTCAAGCATGCATGATGCACCAAGGTGATGGTGGAAGTGAGAGAGAGAGAGAGAATAAGAGAGAAGGGTGGAGCTCAACAAAAGAAAACGAACCACTTGGTTTGATTCCAAAAGACAAGTTCTACTTCAAAAACAAAGAAAACCCAAGGAGAAGAGATGGTAGAGATTTGCATGGCCCATGCATAGTTCATAAATGCCAAGTTTATTCTCGTGAAAACAATAGTAAGGTATCATGGCAATATTCACATGCATTCCCAAAATGTGGAGTAAAGGCCAAGCAAAAGGAAAATAAAAGGAGGTTCCATGGGGAGTAGATGGATGATACTCATATTAAATATAAATTGGACTTGCTAGTGTGTATGTTCCACTAGAGGTTTAATAGTCCCAAAAATATTCCAACATGAGCATACATTCAAAATAATCCCATATGGAAGCTTGAAAAGGGGTACCACTCACAAGGCATGCCAAGGTGGCTTCACATATTAATAATGTGAAAACAACATGATGCTAGTGTGAGAGCATGTAGAAATAGAAGTGGATCCATCCCACCCACATGAGCTAGATTTAAATGCCAAAGGAAAAGTGTAAAAGCTCATGGATAAGTAGGATGGTGGAATTATAAGGTGGTGACAAGGAAAAGGTGGTGGAGTTGAATAAAAGATATGCCCCCAACTCAACTTGGGCATCAAGCATTTATCAAGAACCAAATACAATATATCAAGAGGCAAATACAATTAATAATGCATATGAGATAAGAACCAAATGAACAGGGGTTTTATATGATGCTCAAATGCAAGGTGGCATGATGACATGAGCATGATATAATTATGATGCAACAATTATATGTAGGAAGTAGCCATTATATTATTAGACCAAGTAGCATTACAATTGTTAGACAATTGGGATGCTACAACTCTCCCCCACTAAACAGGAATCTCGCCCCGAGATTCTAGGAAGAAGAAGAAGACTCGAAGAGGGTAGGATACTTGGCACGAAGCTCATCTTCACGTTCCCAAGTGGCTTCATCAACTGAATGGTGCGACCACTGCACCTTGCAGAACTTGATGGACTTGTTTCGAGTCCTTCTTTCTGCGACTTCTAGGATTTTATGGGGTGTTCTTGATAAGACAGGTCTTCTTGGAGATTGATAAGCCCATGGTCCACGGTTCTGCCGGGATCCTTGAAGCACTTCTTGAGTTGAGAGATGTGGAAAACATCATGGACTTTGAGTTTTTCAGGAAGCTCCAGAGCATAAGCAACTTCTCCTCTTCTTCCACGAATTTTGAAAGGACCAATGTATCTAGGAGCCAGCTTTCCTTTGATACCAAAGCGGTGCGTGCCTCTCATGGGATGGGACATACTCCATGTCCGTGTGCTTTCTGTCATAGTTGCTCTTCTGGCGACTTTGAGCAACCTTCAGATTTTCAAGAATGATGTGAACCTTCTCCTCCGCTTGAGTTACAATGTCGGGGCCAAACAATGTTCTTTACCTGCGCCCGACCAACCAATCGGAGTTCTGCATTTGCGACCATAGAGAGCCTCAGATGGTGCCATCTTTAGACTTTTCTGGAAACTGTTGTTGTAAGAGAATTCAGCATACGGAAGGCATTCTTCCCACTTCATGCCGAAAGAGATAACGCAAGCACGGAGCATATCTTCTAGAATCTGATTGATCCTTTCAACTTGTCCTTGCGACTGAGGATGGTAAGTTGTGCTGAAGTTCAATTTTGTTCCCAAAGCATTTTGGAAACTTCCCCAGAACTTGGAAGTGAAGATGCTTCCACGGTCTGAACTGATCTCAAGAGGAACCCCATACAGAGAGACAATTCTGTTGATATAGAGCTCAGCCAACTGAATTGCAGAAATTGTTTCCTTAACAGGAAAGAAGTGAGCCACTTTAGAAAGCCTGTCGATGACAACAAAGATTGCATTGTTGCCCTTCTGCGACCTTGGAAAACCAGTGATGAAGTCCATCTCTTTCTCCCATTTCCATTCCGGAGGTTTCAATGGCTGTAGAAGACCGGAAGGTTTCTGATGGACAGCTTTAACTCTGCGGCAGACATCACACTCCGAGACATACTTGGCACAATATCGTTTCAACCCAGGCCACCAATACTGTGTTTTCAAGTCCATGTACATCTTAGTGCTGCCAGGGTGGATAGAAAGAACAGAATCATGCGCCTCCTTGAGAACTTGCTCTCTTAAACCCGGGTAGTTCAGAACAAACATCCGGTGTTCAAAGAAAAGAGTGCCTTGGTCATCGACGTGGAAGGACTCATACTTCGGAAGCTGAATGTTGGAGATGATGTTTTTAGTGTAAGGATCACCAAGTTGAATGGAGCGAACCTTTTCTTCCAAGAGAGGGGTTGCCAGAAGGTTCATAAGGTACCCTTGTTGCACAATTTCAAGGTTTAGCTGACGGAATTCCTCGCAGAAAAGAGGTTGTTGTTCTTCCACCATGAGGTTGCTGACATAAGCTTTGCGGCTGAGAGCATCGGCCATGACATTAGCTTTGCCCGGAGTGTAGTTGATGGTCAAATCGAAATCATTGATTGCTTCAATCCACCTCCTCTGACGAAGGTTGAGATCAGGCTGTGTGAAGATATACTTCAGACTCTTGTGGTCAGAAAAGATTTCACAACGGTTGCCAAGCAAGTAGTGTCTCCATACTTTCAATGCAAAGACAACTGCTGCGAGCTCGAGGTCATGTGTAGGATAGTTGATCTCATGCGTCTTCAACTGTCGAGATGCATAAGCAACAACTTGTTTTTCTTGAATAAGGACCGCACCCAATCCTTGCAATGAGGCGTCACAGAATATCTGGAAAGGCTTTGACGTATCTGGAGGAATCAAGACTGGTGCGGAAGTGAGCTTCTCTTTGAGTGTTTCAAAGCTTGCTTGACATGCAGGAGTCCAAAGATATTTCTTGCCTTTCTTGAGGAGATCGGTAAGAGGCTTCGCAATCTTCGAGAAGTTCTGCACGAAGCGACGGCAGTAACTAGCCAAACCAAGGAAACTCCAGACTTCTTTGACATTTTTGGGTGGAAGCCAGTCAACAATTGTCTTTATAGTTTCTGGGTTGACGGCAATGCCCTTGGTAGAGATGACGTGACCAAGATAGGTGACTTGAGGCAGCCAAAACTCACATTTGGAGAACTTTGCATACATGCGGTTCTCACGAAGCTTGTTTAGGACACACCTAAGGTGTTCTTCATGTTCTTCCTTTGACTTAGAATAGACTAGAATGTCATCCAGATAGACCACAACGAACTTATCAAGATACTCCATGAAAACCGAGTTCATAAGCCTCGAGAAGGTGGCAGGTGCGTTGGTGAGACCGAAAGACATGACCGTGTACTCATACAGGCCATAGCGGGTGGTGAAAGCTGTTTTAGGAACATCTTACTTGCGAATCTTGATTTGATGATATCCACTTCTCAAGTCAAGCTTAGAGAATACCACAGCTCCAACTAGCTGATCGAAGAGATCATTAATCCGTGGAAGGGGATATTTATTCTTGATGGTTTTAGCATTGAGAGCCCGATAGTCAACACAAAGTCTATCAGTCTTGTCTCGCTTCTTCACAAAGATGGTTGGGCTACCCCAAGAAGAAGTACTGTGCTGAATGAAACCCAACTTCTCTTGTTCATCAAGCTGACGTTTGAGTTCAGCCAACTCAGCAGGACCCATTTTGTAAGGCTGCTTAGAAATAGGAGCGGTACCAGGTTCAAGCTCAATCACAAACTCAACCTCACGATCCGGAGGCATACATGGAAACTCTTCAGGAAGCACATCTGGGAACTCACAGACCACCGGAACACTCTGAATAGCTTCCATAGCATCATCATTCAGAGCCGCCAAAGAGAAAAGCTGAATAGTAGGAGTCAGACTTGGAGAATAGACTATATGGCCTTCAGGAATTTTCAGAGAAACCGAGCGTTCGGCACAATCAATCACAGCTGCATTTGCTGTTAACCAATCCATGCCCAAGATAACATCAATGTCAGAGTTGCCCAGAATAATTAAGGAAGCCGGGAACGAAGAACCACCAATCTCAATTTGATTGCCATGGCTGATTTTAGAAGCCCTCATGCTTGAACCAGGAGATTGCACCATGAGGCGAGTTGTTAAAGCATCAGAAAGTAACCCATTACTCTCCGCAAACTTGTATGACACGAAAGAATGTGATGCACCAGAATCAAATAAAACTCTTGCAGGAACTGAGTTAACAGGAAGCATACCCATCACAACTCTAGGTGCATGCTCAGCTTGAGCGACGTTAACATAGTTGGCACGAGCAACAGTAGACCCGGGCTTGGTGTTGATGTTGAGAGCCCGAGGTGGAGGTGCACGAACCATAGAAGAGCTTGCCGTAGGTCTTGGAGGTGGTGGAGGAAGAGCTTTCTTGTTCAATGGACAGTTCTAGTGTTGATGCCCAGTGTTTCCACAAGTGTAACAGGCACCAGGTGGACATGGAGCAACGTAGCCAGGGACTTCGCCAGGCGCTCCAGGGTAGTTGTGGTTGTAGCCCCTGGGAGCCGCAGTGAAGGAGTTTGGTGGCCTTGCCGCGTAACTTGAAGGTCTTGGTGGAGCCGGGAGCGACGGTGGGATGTTAGGAACCCAGACACGACGCTTAGAAGGAGTTGACATAGCTGAAGAGCTTGCTGCATCGCGGTTGTGTTTCTTGGACTCCTCGAACACTTGCCTACTTGCTTCTTCCTGCAGAGCCGTATGTTGGTGTTCTAGAAAAGACGCCGGCCTTGCATGTGTGATTGCATATTTAATTGATGCATTGAGCCCTTGTCTAAACCTCTTTTGCTTCTTCTTGTCATCAGAGATCTCATCGCCACCATACCGAGAAAGGTTCATGAAGTTTCTGATGTAGGTATTGACATTGTCATTGCCCTGCTTGAGGTTGAGAAACACTTCCTTCATCCTCTCCATGACAATTTCTGATAGATATTGCTCTTTGAAAGCTCCAGTGAACTGTTCCCAAGTAGGCTGAAAACCAGTGTAGTTTGCCTTGAGGTAATTCTCCCACCAGAGAGCTGCATCTCCCTTCAGACGGTGAGCGGCACATTTTACCCATTCCTGCTCAGGAACATCAGCAGGCACCAGTAACCTTGACATCTCACGCAACCAATCATCCGCATCAAGTGGCTGATCAGACACCTCAAAGTGGCGCGGGTTGAACTTCAGGAAGCTTTTGATATCTCCTCGCTTGGGAGGTGGAGGTAGCGGAACAAACTCATTCCTCTTGACACTTTCTTGAAAACGCTGCTAGTTCTGCTGTATTGTACCCAAGGCATTAGCAATACTTGTCAACGCAGCCCCTAGTTCAGGTGGTATGTCCTCCTCAGAACGGCGTGGTGGTGCCATCCTGTGATTGATGTAAAACACAAGTTAGTACCATAATGGAGAATAATAATAATCCAAAATAGTACCAAGATGGAATTAACCAAGAT
Source organism: Avena insularis (assembly GCA_023614405.1). Lineage (NCBI taxonomy): Eukaryota > Viridiplantae > Streptophyta > Magnoliopsida > Poales > Poaceae > Avena > Avena insularis. The sequence continues at coordinate 328,071,195 of CM042692.1, read as the reverse complement.
TAAAGGATACAAATCACTAAGATGATATTAAAATATCAACAAAGTTCAAAGCACCTAGAAGATATTAAGCATATCGCACACGACTGAACAAGGAGTGTGGTACACAAACTAACAAAGAAAAAAAATCCGCAAATTTCGGCATTAAAATACCACTATATGCGCAAAACCACTTAACGAATCAAGATTAGTAACTCTACCAATTCAATATACAAGAGCGAATGAGAAAAGTAGTGGTATGGTCACGACTCCATCCCGCACTCAAATCATTACTCCGCAGATGAATAAGTAAAACACATATCCCAACACCTTCTTCTTAAGATGAACCTAAAGATTAGTAACTACGGAAACGAACACCCCAAACAAGATAACGTCGGATAACAAAGAGTAAGACAAATCGCACCGGTATACAACGAATCAGATAGATCGCGTCGGTTTACAAAGGCCTGTCGGTATGGAATGTACCAACAGTTGATAACCAAAAGGCAGATAGTGATAACATGTTGGATGCAACAGATACACAAGAAATTCACACACACACACAACCTATGGTACTACGGAACCCAGAACACGTGAATCCTAGTTTGAATTTTAGAAGAGGATTGAAAACGTTACACTTCCTTACCAGAAAAGGGTGGGTGGGTGGGTAAGAAGAAAAATGGAAGCAGTCCTACTCTCACGTTTTGTTTTTCCCTAGTATACATAGCTACCAAAATATTTGCTAGACTGACAACGACCACTTGGCTGAGACCCTGAAGGGCGGGATGTCTCTGATACCAATTGTAACTACCTTGGTGAATTACACTCTTAGTTATATGCCTGGATGAGCGAAAATGGTTAAAATAGTACGGTGGGGCCAAGGGCCACTCATAGGTAGACCTTTCGGCCGTCCTAACCATTTTCAGAACATCGGGACAAGAACGAGCGGCGTAATCGGCAGGCGAAGGGATCAACTACATACACAAGTGAGTATGTATGCAAGCCACATACAACAGTCCTCAAAGCCATTCCATCTAAAAGAAATAGAAATATTGCAACGCCATACGGCAAGATCCAAATGTCCTAGATAAAGATAATAATTTAGGATAGCTCCTCATACATCAAACATCAGAGTATCAGGCGGAAGCGGAAGACAAGATCCGAGTACGGATAAGAAGCAAATCGGCATAAAATGCCACATAAATAAACACATCCCGCCCACAGATCTCACGGATCCCCGTTCCCGGAATCTCTACACCGAGTGATCGTTGCCAACATCGTCCATCTCCTCCACCCAGTATCCATCTTGCGAATACACCTATTCATCTGAATCAAACAATTTATCATGTGAGACCCTAGGGCTACTCATCAAGTCTTTATGCCTCTAAAGGGGACATATACCTGGGGTGACGCAATTGCAGCAAAAGATAATAACTAACAAGTCTATAGATACTCGCTAACCATCCGCCTAACCAATGATAGACGGATGTTTGTTAATTGGTAACAACAGTATAATTAACAGATCCATCCTCCTTCTCGCTTACCAACGAGAAAGCGGACGAACAACCCCCATCCGTTGGCAGTTTTATTAACCATTCCGTGAGTGTTGCACTATTTACTAGTCAGGTACTTAGTCAATTTAAAAGCGGTACTTTAGTTATACTTGTCTATGACCGAGAAACTGTGCTCCAAGTCGTCCAACCGCGGACACGGCTTTCAGAAAGATTTACCCTGCATGGGTGCACAAATAGCAACACACACTCGATCAACCTCGGAAAAACCAACTCAAAACCCAACGAGGCATTCACGACAAAGCGATCACAGGATTCAGAAATGTTTCAGGGGGCCACCCCAATAAGCTACCCGGAACGAAGTTGGCTGGCTCCGAGACGGACCCAGGGTTTGCGACGACGGCTATAAACGACTGGGAACCCAAAAGTGTGACTGGGCTTGTCGATACCGCGAAAACATGGCGCGATCCAAAACAGTATAGGTGCTCCACGCACAATCTTAAATAAAGCAGTAAAGCATGGCACAGGAATCTCAGATGTGGATAGTGCGAATAGTCAAGGAACAGGAATCAAGTACTCGGGGTCCTACGGGACACAAGTGAGCATGAAGAACCAGATAGCAGATATTGCTCACCGGTGCCACTTTCATTAGTTATCCCATTACTACTCAGGTTAAGTTGTTTAGGTACCTCGTTATCCATCAGACACTCACATACCCTACACATGCTGTTCTATGACCCGCATGGCTCAAGCAACTCCTATAGTAAAGGCTCATGGGATGGAGGAACAAGCTTCGGTGGGGTTTAAAAGTAAAGGCTGTGCAGTACTTGGGATTCAATTTAATGCAATCATGACTCAATGATGCAAGAATAAGATAGAGGCAATAGGTACTTTATGTATGCAAGCATGTGGTAGTGCTTGCCTGGCAGCTCAGTTGAAGAGATAGAAGGATCTGGGTAGTGCTCTTGGGATTCCTTATATATCCCCTGCTCAGCGTCTATTCGAAGAAGAACCAAACAAACAAGGCCAACATAAATAAAGTGCACAAGCATATGTATTGAAATGCAACAAGAAAAACAAGCATTCCATGATGAATGATGCACAATTTACATGGTAATAAAGTAGCATGGCATGGGTGAGGTGTGGGGTACAAGAGTAAAGCATTTCATTAAGTTTTAGTCATGTTTTGCTCTCATAACACTTGCTGTACACTTAATATTTATATGATGCATGCTGCAATTCAGAACATGGAATGCATAGTTAGAACGGGCTCGATGCGCTGATCGATTTAGACATATTATTTGTCAAATTTGGAGTTATAAAACTAAAGTTATTAATTAATTAATAAAAAAGGCATTTTATTGTAATTTTAATCATCTCGAAAATTAAAGTGCTCAAATAATATTTTGAATGGCATTTTTGAATTCCTCACATTTTTCTGATTCAAAAACATATATCATTTGTATTATTTAGAAATATAATTTTAAAGTTATTTAATAATAGATTTGAATTTTGAATTTAAATTATCCCTGAAAAGTTTAAAACAGAAAACCAGAACATTTGTTACTCAGCCTCATTCCAGCCAAAGCAAAGGCTGTGGGTCAGCCAGGGGTGGTGAAGGCACACGGTGGAAAGCTCCTACACCGGGCGTTGCCGGTGGAGCGGGCCCACGCGTCAGAGGCGGGTGAAGGTTGGCCACGCGGCGCGAAGAGGGAGTGCGGGTTGAGGCGGTGAACCCTGGGAGGTTTTCTGTAAGATAACTAGGGCGGCTGACCGGTGGGCCCAGAGGTACCGCGGGTTGAGCGAGAGATAAAAAGGGGGGCTATTTGTAAATCGTCATCTGCCCGTACTGTGGATCTTCTCTAACATCGCGGACAGATCGGTGCCCGACCGCGACAGAGCGCGGCACGGGGGGCTCGAACGCGCGACCTGGGGCGTGTGCGTAGAGAGCGGAACCAGTGCGGTGACTAGGGGATGATGGAGGTTTGCGGCTGCGCGGCTGGGTAAGTCTGCTGCGAGGCGCGGCGACGAGCAGACGCTCGTGCACGCCTGCGCACAGAGCGTGCTCGACGTGCGGTCCGGCGCGCACAGACGACCAAGAAGAAAAGGAGGATGTCAGGGAGGGTCGGTGGCTCACCGCGGTGCTGTTGGCGGTGGTGGATCGGCCGGAGAAGCAGCGGGTCGGCGGTGAAGCAGACGGCCAGAGCTAGGGTTTTTCGTCGGCGTGCGTCGACGTGTAGCGGGTTGGGGCTTCCTTCTCCTTGCTGTTGTGTACAGAGGCGACGCCGGGGACCTCATGTCCTTCCTCGACGACCATAACACCACACCCGCCTCCTCGAAGTGCTGGTGGACGCCAAAGCCGACGCTGGTGGCTGGAGTTGGAAGGGGAGGGTAGCTGGGGTAGGGCTGCGGCGCAGAGGACCGGGGGTAGATCTGGGGCTCGGCAGAGGAGACATGGGGGAGGGGATAAAGTAGAGAGGGAGAGGAGAGGTGCCGTGGGGGAATCGGGGTGGAAAGGTGGCTCGGCCACCTTTTGCCTCTCCTTCACGTGCTCGACGTGGGCGGCCAGGGCATGGCACGGGTAGGGGCTGCCAGGTGGGCCAAGGCGAGGTGGAGGCGCGGGTGTGGGGCCTGCATGGCAGAGAGAGAGAGGGAAAAGGAGAGGGGGTGTGGCATGGAGCTAGGGTTGGAGGGAGGGAGTAGATAGCTGGTTAGGAGGGAGGCTTCGGCCTAGGGTTGGAGAGAGAGGGGCTGGTGGGACCTGCTGGCAGGGAGAGGGAGAGAGGCTAGCCTCGGCATGGGGTCTTGCATGGGGAGGGTTTTGTAGTTAGGGTAAGGTGGGATTAGGGAGAGAGGGTTTTTAGGGTTAGGGCTTTCCTTGTGTGAAACAATCAAAGCCACATCTCAAGCATGCATGATGCACCAAGGTGATGGTGGAAGTGAGAGAGAGAGAGAGAATAAGAGAGAAGGGTGGAGCTCAACAAAAGAAAACGAACCACTTGGTTTGATTCCAAAAGACAAGTTCTACTTCAAAAACAAAGAAAACCCAAGGAGAAGAGATGGTAGAGATTTGCATGGCCCATGCATAGTTCATAAATGCCAAGTTTATTCTCGTGAAAACAATAGTAAGGTATCATGGCAATATTCACATGCATTCCCAAAATGTGGAGTAAAGGCCAAGCAAAAGGAAAATAAAAGGAGGTTCCATGGGGAGTAGATGGATGATACTCATATTAAATATAAATTGGACTTGCTAGTGTGTATGTTCCACTAGAGGTTTAATAGTCCCAAAAATATTCCAACATGAGCATACATTCAAAATAATCCCATATGGAAGCTTGAAAAGGGGTACCACTCACAAGGCATGCCAAGGTGGCTTCACATATTAATAATGTGAAAACAACATGATGCTAGTGTGAGAGCATGTAGAAATAGAAGTGGATCCATCCCACCCACATGAGCTAGATTTAAATGCCAAAGGAAAAGTGTAAAAGCTCATGGATAAGTAGGATGGTGGAATTATAAGGTGGTGACAAGGAAAAGGTGGTGGAGTTGAATAAAAGATATGCCCCCAACTCAACTTGGGCATCAAGCATTTATCAAGAACCAAATACAATATATCAAGAGGCAAATACAATTAATAATGCATATGAGATAAGAACCAAATGAACAGGGGTTTTATATGATGCTCAAATGCAAGGTGGCATGATGACATGAGCATGATATAATTGTGATGCAACAATTATATGTAGGAAGTAGCCATTATACTATTAAACCAAGTAGCATTACAATTGTTAGATAATTGGGATGCTACAGTCATGAAGACACCATACGCCACCTTCTGGTAGTGCGGGTACCGCTGTTTTGTTGGCGTGAGGACCTCGTTGAGGTAGTATACCGGGCGTTGTACCCCGTGGACCATGTTTTCCTCGGCTCGTTCGACGACGAGCACTGTGCTGACCACCTGGTTGATGGCGGAGATATATAGCAATAGTGGTTCCCTTTCTCGTGGGGTCACTAGTACTGGCGAGGTGGATAGAAGGCGCTTGAGGTCTTCGAATGCTTCCTGCGCTTCGTTGGTCCACTCGAACTTTTCAGCTTTGCGGAGGAGTTGGTAGAAGGGCAGTGCCTTTTCACCCATCCGACTGATGAATTGACTAAGGGCTGTGATTCGCCCAGCCAGCTCCTGAACGCCCCTTATGTTTTTCGGCTTCTCCATGGCCAGTATGGCTTTTATTTTCTTCGGGTTTGCCTCGATTCCCCTCACGGAGATGAGGTACCCGGGTAGTTGCCCAGATGGCACGCCGAAGGCGCATTTGTCCGGATTGAGCTTGATCCGGTAGCGGTCGAGATTGGCGAAGGTTTCGCGCAAATCGTCGATTAGGGAGGCTTCTTCCTTGGTCTTGATTACTATGTCGTCGACATAGACTTGAATGTTGCGACCTAGTTGTTCCTTGAGGCAAGCCTGCATGCACCGCTGGTAGGTGGCTCCCGCATTTTTTAGCCCGAAGGGCATTCTGTTGTAGCAGAACACACCAAAGGGCGTTGTAAACGCTGTTTTCTCTTGGTCTTCCTCCTTCATTCGAAGCAGAGGCGCTCGCATCCCGCGGTGGAGTCGATGATCTGGTCGATGCGCGTCAATGGGAAATGATCCTTTGGGCAGTGCTTATTCAAAGAGGTGAAGTCCACGCACATCCGCAGGATATCCGTGTCCTTTTTTGGTACCAGCACCGTGTTGGCGAGCCAAGTGCTTTCCTTGATCTCGCGTATGAACTTGGCGTCGAGGAGTCTATTGATTTCCATGCCAACTACGTGCGCTCGTGCGAATTGTTTGCTTGACTAGCCTTGCGTGGGACATTCGGCGAATTCCTCGGAACTCGGCATGTCCGCAGGACACCGGTAAAATTTCCAGCTCACGGAGGAATTCGACGAGCGCGGGTTCCTACGCGGGACTCAAGTTGTTGGCGATGAGGGCCGTCTTGGCGGGATCCGATGGGTGGACCTGCACTTTCTTTGTGTGCACCGATAAGTCGAAGGATAGATCAGGCGAACTTGGCCGGCTCAGGGGGGCAGACTGTTGTCTATCGACTCCTTTAGTCTCGCGAGTTCTTCCTGCATGCCGAAGGACTGGGAAATTCTGTTGAATTCCCTGCCGCAACTATCGGATCTTTCGAAGCTCCTGTTGATCGTGATGACGCCATTGGGACCTGGCATTTTCATCTGCAGGTAGGCGTAGTGTGGCACTGACATGAACCTAGAAAACGCGACACGTCCGAGGATGCAGTGGTATTGTGAGGGCCAGTCGACGACCTCAAAGTCGATGCTCTCGCACCGGAAGTTCTTCGGCGTGCCGACGATGACGTCGAGGTTGACTTTTCCCAGGGGATATAGGACTTTTCCTGGGACGATGCCGTGGAATGTTGTGTTCGAGGCCTCTAGGCAAGTCAGAGGGATCCTCATTGCTCGCAATGTACTCGCGAATATAAGGTTGATGCTGCTTTCGCCGTCCATGAAGACGCGGCTCATGTCGAAGCCTCCAATTTGCGCCTCGAGTATGAGGGGACAATGGCCTGGACGAGGTACTTGAGGCGGGTGGTCGCGTTTGTCGAAGGTGATGCATGACTCGCTTCCACTGAGGTACTCAGTGGTAGATGGTGGTGAGTGTGTGGCCAAGTTGACTTGGCGAGTGATGGCCTTCTTCACCCGATTGGAGGGGCGTCCTTTTTGGATCATCATGGTACCCATGGCCCTTGGGTAGGGTTCGCCTCCCTGGTGCTGGTCCGGTGCAGCTGCGTTTGGGGGCATTCCAGGTGGTGGTGGCGGAGCGCCATGCGCCACGGCACCTGGAGCGGCTCCGTAGCCTCTTTCGACTGTGTTGCGGTTCATCCGAGCTAATCCCTCGTGTAGTTTGAGGAACTCGCGACAGTCCTTGAGGCGGTGGCTGGACTTCTTCTTCCCATCATGCTTGTCGATGTAGAAGTGCACCGTACATGGCCCGGACAGTTTGTCTTCAATGGATGTTGCGGGTGCTTCGTCATGATCGCGGCGTTGCCACACTTGCGTGGTCTTTCCAGAGTCGCCGTATCCACCGTTACGGTATCTGTTGTTGCGGTTGTCGCCTTGTCTGTCGGCGTAGCCGGCTACGACCATGTTGACGTCGTCGCGGTCATCATAGATGCGCATACGTCGTTTGCTTCGGCAGTCGCGTCTGCGCTCAAGTTCTGCCTCCTCGTCGGAGTGAACGCGATTTTTCACCGAATCTTCTCCATCATCCCACCGATTTGCGATTTCCATCAAGTGGTCAATGGTCTTGGGCTTCGAGCGGCCCAGCTCTTCCCTGAGCTCTATGCGGCGGACGCCGCCGATGAATGCATCAATCACGCGATCCTCTGAGATGTTTTCTGCGAAGTTCTTGATGATGGACCACCTTTGGATGTAGGAGCGTAGCGATTCGCCCGATCTTTGCTGGCAGCATCTTAGCTCTTCGATTGATGCTGGCCGCTTGTACGTGCCTTTGAAGTTGCGCACAAAGTTGTAAACCAGCTCATCCAGACTGTGAATGGATCCGCGAGGGAGGTTGTTGAGCCATGCTCGGGCGGCGCCTTGCAGCTGTAGCTGTAAGCATTGCATGGCTGTGCTTCAACTGCCGCCGTGGAGTCTGACGGAGGAGATGTGATCCTCCATCCAGATCTTTGGGTCCTGTAGACTGTCAAACTTCAGGTTCTCTGATGGGAGTTTGAACCCCTTAGGAATTTGCTTCTGCCTAATGGATCTGCTGAAACATCTGGCACTGCAGAGCTCCACATCTTCCTCTTCCGAGTCAGTCGACCGAGCACGTCACGCCCTTGATTTATCAATCTTGCGCTGCGTGAGGTCGTCGCGCGCGTCATAGTCGCGGTCGTGTCGCCATGAGCGGCGACGTCGAGATAGATCGTGACTGTCATTGCTAAATGAGGGCGAGGAGTAGCGCTTTGCCCTTTTTCGGCTCTGGTGTTGGCTCCTTGTCGAGGGCGGCCTCGATTAATCCCAAGCCCGCGATCGTAGATCGGTGCATGGCGGCTCGGGGATCTCCAGCTGGCGGCTGGTTGTTAAGGAGGTACATGGTGGCCGCTGTCACCGCAGCCTGCAGCATCTTGGGGACCACATTGCCCCGTGTGTCGACTGTCATAGAGCTGAAGTCGAGGACTTTTGCAGCTTCTATGCGTTCTTGCTCAGTGAGATGGGCCATCCGAGATTGCCTTTTCTTGGCGAGGTACTCGTTGCCCTTTGAGGAGGATCCTCCATGGGAGGAGAGCCCAGCACGACGAAGGCTCGACTCATCTGCTGCCTTTTTGCGTGCCTCGATTTGCGCGATTGTTTGTACTTGGCGCTTGAATTCTTCCTTCAGGAGCCAGTGATAGCCTATCAGCAGTTCTTGCGGGGATCCGAATGGTAGAGGAGCGCCTCGTAGGGCCTCGCGGCAGCGAGCCCATTCTTGCTCGTTGAGCCTGATCACGACGTGTTCGCCGGTTTGCTCGTTTAATATGGTTGGAGGTTCGACTGCTCCTCCATTGTCGACGGGGGTGCGATTGCCACCGTTGCCGCCATTGCCACCGTTACCGCCATTAGGCGGGTCGGTTCCGTTACCGCAATTGCCCGTGTTGTCACGGTTTGCAAAGGTATCGCCTGTGTTGATGACGGCGCACATGAAGTAATTAGGGAAGATGCTGCTTCCACAACTCTCAGATCCGGAACCGTAGGTTCCATCTTCAGTGGCCAAATTGCTCAGATTGGAGTCGCGACTGCTGTCGCTGACCGTGTTCTCGACTGTTGTTGGGGCATTCAGCTCACTGAGGGTACCGATCGATGGAGGGAACCATGATGCTGGGGCAATCGACGGTGCCGTCGGTTGATCAGGCATGCGAAGCGTGCCCATTTGACCGACTTGGAAGCGGAAGCTCCCTATCGCCAGGCTGATTCCGTCGCCCACGGAGTCGAAGGCCGGGCGAGTGGACGGTGAAGTCGAACGCGCCGAAGAGCTGGCGGATCTCCATTGTTGCGGAGTTGTAGATCACGGTTGATGGGGCCGAAGAAGCCGCAACATCATCACTCCCAATTCCCACAGACGGTGCTAATTGACGAGGGTTTAACGCATCAATGCCCATTGTTATGGACTTGGGTTTTGGAGAAGGAGGGAGAGCTGGAGACATCTATCGGCTAGCAAACAAGCACACAGGGGACTCAAAGATTTACCCAGGTTCGGGCCTCGTAGAGGTCCCTACTCCTGCTTGTCTGCTCGTGGAATTATCAAAGGAATCGAAGGTTACAATTGTGCGCAGATGCAATCTGGCGAGGGTGGTGGAAAATTAGGGTTGTGTGTGTCCTCCTCACCGCCCCCTCCTAGCCTTTATATAGGCAGGCTAGGTCTCGGGTAGCAGGTCGAGTCGATTACAAGTTAGGATTTTCCCCTTCAAACTTTCTATCTTTAGCTTCTTCTTGTTCTTCAAGCAATCGAGAGTCCGTAGGTTACTCGAGTCCTTTCATTTGGGTCTTGGCGACACCGTGGGCCTTTACGTATTTAGGCCGTATATACCAAGCTCGAGTACCTGTAGGGTATACCCATGTAAGTCACCTTGACCTATAGATAGTTCCAACAAACACCACAATTTCATAGAAACATCCAACTCCAAATATAACTCATAACAAGTATTTGTAATCTCTAGCCTAAGTGCCACCATGGTGTGCACACTGTCAACTTCACACACATGGGGAGAGCAGAGATCTATTAAGGCACTTGAGTAGCAAGGTAGATCTATAGATTACAAGCTCATGATGTCAATAAGATCATGCATAGAGAGAGATGAACACATAGCTACCGGTAGAGCCCTTAGCCTCAAGAGAGAACTACTCCCTCCTCATCATGGGAATCAGCAACAATGATGGAGATGGCGGTGGAGATCGATGGAGATGGCTCCGGGGGCACTTCCCCATGGAGATGGGATCCATGGGGGAGGCTGAAACGTGGCTTTGGTGGCTGCAAATTCGTGGGTGGAGGTGTCTCCCACAAATTAGGTTTCCTTTCTTTATATAGCTTCTCGGATTCCCGTCACCCCATCTTGGGCTGCAGTAAATCGGGTATATCAGGCCCATCCAGACTCAGAATTAGCTAAATTTTATGTCCAGAACATTTGTCGTGAAATTTCCAACAACCTTGTAGTTGAAGAGTTTTTCGTTTGACGCCGTATTCGACCCGAAACGTGACCATCTTGAAAAAGAGTTCATAGACAGATTTCTGGAAACTCCCAATTTGACTCTAACAAGGTTTCCACTTGTATTCTTGGTAATTCCTACACATCAAAGTGTAAAACAAGAACATTGTGCACTTTTGCAACTATTAGTAGGTTAGTACAAATAAATCATAAACTTTATATAAAAAGGAGTATCAAAAACATATTGTTAGCATAAAACCATCAAAAATTATAGATACGTTAGCAACGTATCACGCTTCTATGTCACTCGTGATGGTTCAACCCATGGAGTCGAAATTGATCCTGCTGTGGTCTCCAAGGCAATGCCTGTCAGCGCGGATGTCCAACACGTAGTTTTTGCTCCTTTTGCAACTGCCTGTGGCAAGTACGGGCAGTAGCTAATCAACATAGTCGCGAAGTACTCTGAGGAGCTGCCACGAGCCAAGAAGGCGCGGCGGCTACGGCGCTGTGGGTCGGGGGAAGTCTGTAGGCGTCGACACGCCACGCACTCGATGAGGCCCCCGAAACCGAAGTCTAAGTCGAAGAAGCCGGTTGCTCCTCAGTAGTCATATTTGTAATAGTTAATAGCTTGAACCCTTTTGTCTTGAACATGCCGTTGGCGGGTGTATTTGTTGACATTTTTTTATGCTTGAATGCACTTTGAGTGTTTTCCCATGTATTGCTTAGTCTTCTTATTATCTCTTGCTTGACTTGTGATAGGGCACATCGAGTGGTCCTTCGAGTGAACCTCGGAATATGCCATCCACTAATGATACCTTAGCACAGTCGCACTCAAGGGTGGATGAGCTGTCTCTGCTGTCGTGACTCCGTGACCGCGTGAAGTAGTTGGAGCATGAACTGCCCGTGCTCCGTGGTAACGCGGATGTATGGAAGTCGAGGGCGGATAAGAACACTGCCCGAGAGCAATATCTGCTAGGGGAGTTGACGCGGCTGGGAAACCAATTCAAGTCCTAGCTTTCTGCTTCCTTATCTTTTTTTGTAGCCACTCACAGTACTTCGCTGTCTTCATACTTTTGCCTTTGCTTGGTATAGTTGTCAGTGCACGCCATCCGCAAGATGAGAAGGACAGGATTGCCGTTCGCATGAATGACCTAACCCAAGAGCAGCTTCAGGCGAGTGGGTATTTCTGGGTGGATCATGATCGCGCAATTGCACTGGCAACCCTGCAGGATCGTGCCTCACGAGTGTTTCATTTCCCGAAGAAATCGCAATCATGCTTAAGGAATATCTATCAGACGATGTTTCCGCTGGATGTCGTTCCATCGAGCGTGCTAGCCCTTCTTGCAAAATTTCAAGACTTGAGTGCAGTCCGCGAGTGTGTATGGCGATAATTAGTGGCTGGTGGCAAGGCTGCTCTGTCACTGGTGCGACAGCACAGGCCTGATGTGGATGTTGCAGCGATTGCTGCTGGACCGCCAGTTTCGCCAGCAGGTTTGACTTGGAACATGGTTCCGCACTACCAGGAGGTGGATCGCCCAGCGGAGGAAATTGTCGACTTCTTCGAGGAGCAGACAAACGTTCTTCTGTTGCAACAGTAGTTTAGTTTGTATCCTGCACATAGTTGCACCAGTGTTGTAAAGTTCACATATATATATGCTGTGTATAATTGATTGACATTGATGTATATAAAGAGCTTGTTAGCTCGTACGTTTTGCGAGTGCGTTGCACTATGCGATTCCTTTTCGTTAGCCTGACTTGTTGTTATCTCAGCACCTTGCTAACCTGTCAGGTGCGTTGCAACTGGGTTGGTGTTTGTCAAGGGTTCGATTAGTGCGTCAGCTACTAAGGATATCGCGTTTGTTCGTAGAACAGATGTGTATAGGGTGGCGCAGCCCCCGAGTGGATAAATTGCAAAAATAAGTAAAAAAACGCAACATTTGGAGAACTTAGCTTTATTTATTCATAGGATAGTACGAGGTACAATGTGTGGCTAATTAGCCTTGGCTGAATAGCCTTATGTGCGATGTAAGAAATAAAAGACGACTAAGGGTAGAAGCACCACAGCTGCGCAACGTTCCAGGGGTTGGAGTACGCGACTCCTGTCTCGAAAGCTTTGAGGCGATAGGCGCCACCTGGGATTACTTCTGTAATCATGAACAGTCCCTCCCAAGGGGAGTCGAGCTTGAGATGCCCTTGTTGTTTCAGTCGTAGGACCAGGTCTCCTTCGACGAAGGACCTGGGGCGTAGACTTCTGCTGTGGTAGTTGCGCAGGTTCTGCTGGTAAATCATTGATCTTTCTGCAGCGATTTCCCGTGCCTCATCAAGGAGGTCGACGGAGTCTTCGAGTGCAATTGTTGACTCCTGCTCGCTGTAAGCGACCACTCGTGGTGCCTTGTACCGTACCTCTCAGGTAGCACTGCTTCAGCACCGTGCACCATGAAGAATGGGGTATATCCTGTGGCACTGTTTGGGGTTGTGTGTAGGCTCCAGAGTACGGATTGCAGCTTGTCTGGCCAGCATCCTGCAGCTTGTTCGAGTGGCCTGAGGAGTCGCTTCTTGATTCCGCCGCAGACGAGCCCATTGGCTTTTTCGACTTGACCGTTGGTCTGTGGATGAGCTACTGAAGCATAGCTTACATTGATTCCGTGTCCTGAAGCCCCGAACTCCTTAGAGGTGAAGTTTGTCCCATTGTCCGTGATGATGCTGTGTGGCACTCCGAAGCGATAGACAATGGACTCGAAGAACTTGACGGCACTAGCTCCAGATTGGTTAGTCACCGGCATGGCCTCTATCCACTTGGTGAATTTGTTGACTACGACCAAGAGGTATACGTAGCCTCCTCGCGAGGACTTTGGGAGCTTGCCGACCATGTCGAGCCCCCATTGCACGAAGGGCAGGCCAATGGTATTGGCCGGAGCTCCTCGCCAAGAGCATGTGGTTTGTCCATGAATCGCTGGCAAGCATTGCATTTTGGACAATGTCCTTGGCGTCGCGCAAAGCCATAGGCTAGTATAATCCAGCTCATAGAGCTTTGACGACGAGGGCGCGACTGCCGGCATGGTGCCCGCAAGTCCCCTCATGGATGTCGAGGAGCACAACTCTTCCATCAGCATTTGAGACGCATCGTTGGAGTACTCCTGTGATGCTGTATTTGTACAGTTCCTCGTTGATAACAGCGAATGCCTTGGATCACCGTGCAATGTGTCGTGCGCCAGTCGGATCATCCGGTAGTCTCTTGCTGAGAAGGTATGTGATGTATGGTTGAGTCAAGATGGCTCGATCTTCATGACACTCATCGGTCCATCGAGTCCTATGTCAAGCTCCAGGTTGTCGAGTGCGTAGCCCCCGAGTCCGTTGTTGCGCTTGTTTTCTTCTCTGCGGCCTTTGGCTTGATGGAGCGTTCGCAGATGCGCTCGAGAAGTACCCTAGGTGGTATGGGGGCGCAGGTAGAGCCAATGTTGGCGAGTTCCTCTGCCTCTTCATTGCTTTCGCGGCCTATGTGCCACAGCTCGCAACCGTCGAAGTCCCCTTCGAGTGTGTCGTAGAGGTCGCAGTAGGCGATAATATTGTCGTTCAATGCGTCACACTCGTGCATTGTCTGGTTGACGACCAGTTTGGAGTCACCGTAGATTATTAGCCTCTTGGCGCCGCAAGCTTTTGCCATCCGTATCCCATGCAACAGGGCCTTGTATTCAGCTTCGTTGTTGGAGGCGCTGAATTGCATTCGCAGGATGTATTTCAGCTTGTTTCCCTGAGGTGATGTCAGTATGACACCTGTGCCAGCTCCGTCCTTTCGCTTGGATCCGTTGAAGTGCATTGTCCAGAGAAAGGACATGTCTGGTTTTTCAGGGAGCTGATTCTCCATCCAGTGCACGAGGAAGTCAGGGAGAACTTGCAACTTGATCGCGTCGTGTTTTTCATATGTAATGTCTCGTGGAGACAGCTCAAATCCCCAAAGCGCGACTCGTCCGGTGGCGTCTAGGTTGTTGAGGATATGTCCAAGCAGGGCGTCATTGACCACCACGATTGGGTGCTCCTAGAAGTAGTGGCGCAGTCGCTTGGCTATCATGAAGACGCCATATGCAACCTTCTGGTAGTGCGGGTACCAATGCTTTGTTGGCGTGAGTACCTCGCTGAGGTAGTAGACTGGGCGTTGTACCCCGTGGACCTTGTTTTCCTTGGCTCGTTCTACCACGAGCACCGTCCTGACCACTTGGTTGGTGGCGGAGATGTACAGCAACAGTGGTTCCCTTTCCCGTGGGGTCACCCGTACTGGTGAGGTGGACAGTAGGCGCTTGAGATCTTCGAATGCTTCCTGTGCCTCGTTGGTCCACTCGAACTTGTCAGTTTTGCGGAGAAGTTGGAAGAAGGGCAGTGCCTTTTCACCCATTCGACTGATGAATCAACTGAGCGACGCGATTCGCCCAGCCAGCTGCTGGACACCTCTTATGTTCTTCGATTCTCAATGGCCAGTATGGCTTTTATTTTCTTCGGGTTTTCCTCGATCCCTCTCGCGGAGATGAGATACCCGAGTAGTTGCCCAGATGGTACGCCGAAGGCGCATTTGTCCGGATTGAGCTTGATCCGGTAGCGGTCGAGGTTGGTGAAGGTTTCGCGTAAATCATCGATTAGCGAAGCTTCCTCTTTGGTCTTGATTACGATGTTGTCAACATAGAATTGGATGTTGTGACCAAGTTGATTCTTGAGGCAAGCCTACATCCACCGCTGATAGGTTGCTCCTGCGTTTTTTTAGCCCGAAGGGCATTGTGTTATAATAGAACACACCAAAAGGCGTTGTAAACGCCGTTTTATCTTGATACTCCTCCTTCATTCGAATCTGATTGTAGCCTGAGTAGGCGTCGAGGAAGCAGAGGCGCTCACATCCCACGGTGGAGTCGATGATCTGGTCGATTCGCGGCAGAGGGAAGTGATCCTTTGTGCAGTGCTTATTCAGAGAGGTAAAATCCACGCACATCCGTAGGATATCCGTGTCATTTTTTGGTACTAGCAGTGTGTTGGCGAGCCAAGTGGTTTCCTTGATCTCGCGTATGAATTTGGCGTCGAGGAGTCTGTTGATCTCCATTCTGACCGCTTTTGCTCTTGGCTCAGACAGTCGCCGAATTGTTTGTTTGACTGGCCTTATGTCTGGGTTAACGTTGAGTGCGTGCTTGGAGAATTCCCTGGGAACTCCTGGCATGTCCGCTGGACACCAGGCGAAGATTTCCCACTGCTCACGGAGGAATTCGTCGAGCACGAATTCCTATGCGGGACTCAAGTTGTTGGTGATGAGGATCGTCTTGGCGGGATCCGATGGGTGGACCTAAACTTTCTTCGTGTGCACCGATGAGTCGAAGGACAGGTCGGGTGAACTTGGCCGGCTCAGGGGAGGCAGACTGTTGTTTGTCGACTCCTTCAATCTTGTGAGTTCTTCCTGCATGCCGAAGGACTGGGAAATTCTGTTGAATTCCCTGTCGCAACTGTCGGACCTTTCGAAGCTCCCGTTGATTGTGATAACGCCATTGGGGCCTGGCATTTTCATCTCCAGGTAGGTGTAGTGTGGCACTGCCATGCACCTAGAAAACGCGACACGTCCGAGGATGCAGTGGTACTGCGAGGGCCAGCCGACGACTTCGAAGTTGATGCGTTCACGTCGAAAGTTTTTCGGCGTGCCGAAGATGATGTCGAGGTTGATTTTACCAAGGGGATATATGCCCTTGCCTGGGATGATGCCATGGAATGTCGTGTCCAAGACCTCTAGGCAGGTCAGAGGGATCCTCATTGCTCGCAAGGTACTTGCGAACATGAGGTTAATGCTGCTTCCACCGTCCATGAAGACGCAACTCATGTCGAAGCCTCCAATATGTGCCTCGAGTATGAGGGGACAATGGCCTGGACGAGGTACTTGGCACGGGTGGTCACGCTTGTCGAAGGTTATGCAGGAGTCGCTTCCACTGAGGTACTCAGTGGTGGATGGTGGTGAGTTTGTCACCAAATTGACTTGGCGAGTGATGGCCTTTTGCACCCGGTTGGAGGGGCGGCCTTTTTGGATCATCATGGTGCCCATGGACCGTGGGTACGGCTCGCCTCTGTGATGCTGGTCAGGCGCAGCTGCAGTTGGCGGTGGTCCAGGTGGTGGTGGAGGAGCTCCATGTGCCATAGCTCCTAGGGCGGCTCCATAGCCCCTGTTGGCCGTGTCGCGATTCATCTGATCCAGGCCCTCATGAAGTTTGAGGAACTCGCGGCAGTCCTTGAGGAGGTGGCTGGATTTCTTTTTGCCATCGTGCTTTTCGATGTAGAAGTGCACGGTGCACGGCCCGGATAGGTTGTCCTCAATGGATGTTGTGGGTGCCTCGTCGCGAGTGCGGCGTTGCCATACTTGCGTGGTTTTCTCGGAGTCGCGATATCCACCGCTGCGATAGCCGCTGTTGCGGCCGTCGTCGCGCTTGTCGGCATAGCCGGCTGCGACCATGTTGATGTTGTCGCGGTCATCGTAGATGCGCATTTGACCTTTGCTTCCGCGATCGCGTCTGCGCTCGAGTTCTGCTTCGTCGTCGGAGTGAACGCGATTTTTCACCGAATCTTCTCCATCTGCCTACCGATTCACGATTTCCATCAGGTGGTCAATGGTTTTGGGCTTCGAGCGGCCCAGCTCCTCCCTGAGCTCTATGCGATGAACGCCGCCGTTGAATGCGTCAATCGCTTGGTCCTCCGAGATATTTTCTACGGAGTTCTTGATGATGGACCACCTCTGGATGTATGAGCGTAACGATTCGCCTGACCTTTGCTGGCAGCATCTTAGCTCTTCGATTGATGCTGGCCTTTTGTAGGTGCCCTTGAAGTTGCGCACAAAGCTGTAGACCAACTCGTCCCAGCTGCGAATGGATCCGCACGGAAGGTTATTGAGCCAAGCTCGGGCGGCGCCCTGCAGCTGTAGCTGTAGGCATTGCATGGCTATGCTTCGACTCCCACCATGGAGTCTGACAGAGGAGATGTGGTCTTCCAGCTAGATTTTCGGGTCATGCAGGCCGTCAAACTTTGGGTTCTCCGATGGGAGCTTGAACCCCTTGGGCATTCGCTTTTGCCTGATGGCCCTGCTGAAGCATCTAGCGCCACAGTGCTCCACATCTTCGTCTTCTGAGTCAGTCGATCGGGCGCATCGCGCCCTTGACTTGTCGATCTTGTGCTGCGTGATGTCATCACGTGCATCGTAGTCGTGGTCGTGTCGCTGTGAGCGGCAACGTTGAGATAGATCGTGACTGTTGTCACTGGATGAGGGTGAGGAATAGCATTTTGCCAGAGCCTTGTTTTTCTTTGGCTCCGGCGTCGGCTCTTTGTTGAGAGCAGCCTCGATTAGTCCCAAGCCTGCGATCGTAGATTGGTGCATGGCAGCTCCAGGATCTCCAGTTGGCGGCTGGTTATTGAGTAGGTACATGGTGCCGATGTCACCGCTGCTTGCGGCGTCTTCGGGACCACGTTGCCCCGTGTGTCGACTATCATGGAGCTGAAGTCTAGGACCTTTGCAGCTTCTATGCGTTCCTGCTCGATGAGGTGAGCCATTCGAGATCGCCTCTTGTTGGCCACGTACTCGTTGCCTTTGGAGGAGGATCCTCCATGGGAGGAGAGTCCGTCCCTTCGAAGGCTCGACTCATTTGCCGCCTTTTTACGCGCTTCGAGTTGCGCGTCTGTACTCTTCTTTCAGCAACCAATGGTAGCCCATTAGTAGTTCTTGTGGCGTGCCTGGGGGCAGAGGATTGCCTCACAGGGCGTCTTGGCAGCGAGCCCTCTCGAGATCGTTGAGCTTGATCACGACACGCTCACTAGTGTGCTCGTTCACCATGGTGGGGGGTTCGACTGCCCCTCCGTTGTTGACGGGGGTGCCGTTGGTGGGGCCGCCATTGGGTGGTCCGCCATTAGGTATGCCACCGTTTGGTGGGTCGGTTCCATTGCCACCGTTGCCCGTGTTGTCACGATTGGCGGAGGAGTCGCCAGCATTGATGACGGTGCACATGAAGTGGTTGGGGAAGCTGTTGCTCCCACAACTTTCAGATCCGGAGCCGTAGGCTCCATCTTCAGTTGCTAGATCACCTAGATCGGATTCGCGACTGCTGTCGCTGATCGTATTCTCGACTATTGTCGAGGCATTGAGCTCACTGAGGGTGCCGATCGGTGGAGGGAACCACGATGCTGGGGAAATCGATGGTGTTGTCGGCTGGTCTGGCATGCGAAGCATGCCCACCTAACCAACTTGGAAGCGGAAGCTCCCGATTGCCAGGCTAATTCCATTGCCCACGGACTCGAAAGCCGGGCGAGTGGCCGGCGTGTGGATGGTGAAGTCGAACGCGCCGAAGAACTGGCGAATCTCCGCTGTTGTGGAGTTGTTGATCGCAGTTGATGGGGCCGAAGAAGCCACAACATCAGCACTCCCACTTCCCACAGACAGCGCCAATTGACGAGGGTTTAACTCATCAATGCCCATTGTTATGGACTTGGGTTTTGGAGAAGGAGGGAGTGCTAGAAGCATCAATCGGCTAGCAAACAAGAACACAGGGACGCAAGGTTTACCCAGGTTCAGGCCTCATAGAGGTCCCTACTCCTGCTTGTCTGCTCGTGGAATTAATAGAGGAATCGAAGATTACAATGGTGTGCAGATGCAATCTGGCGAGGGTTGTGGAAACTAGGGTTGCATGTGTCCTCCTTGCTGCCCCCTCCTGGCCTTTATATAGATAGGCAAGGTCTTAGGTAGCAGGTCGAGTCGGTTACAGATTAGGGTTTGCCATTTAAACTTTCTATCTTTAGCTTCTTCTTGTTCCGCAAGCAATCGAGAGTCCATAGGTTACTCGAGTTCTTCATTGGGTCATGGCAACACCGTGGGCTTCCACCATATCTAGACCGTATATACCAAGCTCGAGTACCGGTAGGGTATACCCATGTCACAAAGACAATGTACTCACCGAGCTCTGCCTCAGGGATGAGTTCGTCGCTCGGGAGGCGGCAATCCACCTCCGGCAGAATCCGCTAGGTCTAGCGGAGCCAATCTATCTCTGCTTCGGTCACGGAGGAGCCGTCCTTAGAGCCACACCCCGAGGTGACCTCTTGTTCTTGCTCGATGGCGACGATGTCGAGGGATTCCATCTCTGTGTCGCTGTCCTCCACCACGATGCTAGCCTCTAAGGCGCTAGGCCAGGACTAACATGGTCCCGTGGCGGCAGCAGAGAGAAACGCTCGAGTGTGATGGTGGCGCAAGAGGAGCATAAGGGCGGCACGGTCGTGACATCGCTGGATGCAGTAGTGGTGGTGGCGCGGTGAGGAAGATCGAGCGGGGGAAGGGGAAAGTGAAATAAGAGTCCCCCCACTCCCCTATTTATCAGCACGGTGCATCGTGGGTCTTGGGATCAGTTGTGCCCATGACAGTCGAGGTGCGTGTGTGTTTTTCACGAAGGAAGTTAGGGGAGATTGTGCCACACAATCGGTTATAGTGAAGAAGGCAGTAACTGGATCGTGTGAACCGTAGTGCCAAACGAGTTGCACGGCGACGTGATGGGTGCCAGTGATAACTGGCACAACGTGACAAAGAACAGTGCGACACATCGTGTCTAGGCCCAATAGCAATGATTGCTTGACACGTAGGATAAAATAGCATAAAATAATAGAAAGCAAAGGAAATCGAGTGGTTAAGGAAAATAACCCAACTATTGAGAAGTGGCCTATCAGGCAAGAAATATCTTAGCTTGAACTGAGCGAAGTCGGTTTCGGTAAGGAATCACCAGTTGGTGAGGACGAGTCAAGATCAAGATCTATCGGCATAAGGATATGTCGGCAGTACAAGAGATGATTCGTATAAGTTGAAACTACTGTGGCCTTTTCAACTAGTGCTGCTAAGATCGCAACAACTTGGGGACTAATGTCGGGAGGGTCAGGAGAAGGTATAAAGATAAGGTTGACCAAGACTAAGGTTGACGATTGTGGGTTGGCCGACTAAGGCCGAGATACCCAAGCCGGGTTAACCCGGCAAGACTTGGCCAACATACAATGTATGTCGGCATAACATGTAGGCACTCTCTTCTGTGCAGGTTCTCCCGGGCCGAGTTATATAGGTTGAGGGCAACATAGGGGTTGGCGTACGCCATGAGGGTGTATGCCGACCTCTAGGTCAGCGCCTCTGTGTCTCCCAGAATTCCCGAAAGAGATAAGCTCAAGTCAAGCATGCCCCTAAATCCTAGAGCTAGGTCATGTCGAGGGTTTTCCGGAGGAGACAGTGTCAGAAGGCTAATGGTCTGAAGGGATGGGCGCGTCAAGTCCCATCGAGGCTATCCAGGGTGACCCCACGATAGGAAGAGCATTTGGGCCCAGGCAGCATCAGTGTAGCATCTATCAAGAATATTTGGGCCACCTCGGTCCTAAGTGTATCCTGGGAACCCCTTTATAAGGGGCACTAAGGCCTCCTAGATGGAGGTCGGTTCATTTGCGTACTAGTTTTTTTGACACATAAATAGTAGAGAAGGCCCCTACTTTGTTATTTTCATTTTAAAATGATGAACAGAGTACAAAGTAATTTGGTAATAGGATTACAAAGTGTCCAGCCATTGGCTCATCCTCTCTTTCAAGCTTGGCTTAGCCCTATGCCTAACCAAAACAAAAGATACCTTGAAGAAGCTAAAGCAGTTAGCTATGTTGATCTGCTGATTATCAAATATAAACTTATTTCTATGGTTCCTGCTCCAACAGCCAAGAATTAGAATCTTTTTGAAGCATATCATCTTGTATCTGCTTCTTGCATCCATAAGCATTTGGTAAATATCCATGTCATTGTTCCACTCCATATTCAGTTTCCACTAGAAGTTTTGACTGAAGTCACAAGAGAAAAATAGATGTTGATAGTCTTCTATAGTATCATCAGCACATAGAACACAATTGGATGATTCCACATGGAAATTCTTTCTGGTGAGTAATTCCTTGGTGTTCAGTCTATTTTGAAGTAATAGTGACATGGGTATACCCTACAGGTACTCGATTTTGGTATATATGGCATGAATACTGCGGAAGCCCACGATGTTGCCAAGGCCCAAATGGAGAACTCGAGTGACCCGCGGACTCTCGGTTGCTTGCGGGACAAGAAGAAGCCAAAGATAGAAAGTTTAAGGGGAAAACCCTTACCTGAAACTGACTCAACCTGCTACTCGAGACCTAGCCTATCTATATAAAGGCTAGAGGGGGCGGCGAGGAGGACACACGTAACCCTAGTTTCCACAACTCTTGCTAGATTGCATCTGTGTGACCCTGTAATCTTCGATTCCTTCGTTAATTCCAAGAGCAGACAAGAAGGAGTAGGGACCTCTACGAGGCCTAAACCTGGGTAAACCTTGCGTCCCTGTGTGCTTGTTTGCTAGCCGACTGATGCCTCTAGCGCTCCCTCCTTCTCCAAAACCCAAGTCCATAACAATGGGCATTGATGTGTTAAACCCTCGTCAATTGGCGCTATCTGTGGGAATTGGGAGTGCTGATGTCGTGGCTTCTTCGGCCCCATCAACCGCGATCTACAACTCCGCAACAGTGGAGATTGGCCAGCTTTTCGGCATGTTCGACTTCACCGTCCACACGCCAGCCACTCGCCCGGCTTTCGAGTCCGTCGGCGATGGAATCAGCCTGGTGATTGGGAGCTTCTGCTTCCAGGTTGGTAAGATGGGCACGCTTCACATGCCTGACCAGCCAACTGCACCCGCGACGCTCGTGGTTTCCTCGCCAATCGACACCCTCGCCGAAGCTCAACACCTCAAAGAATACCGGGAGCACGAACAGTGACAACAGTCGTGAAGCCGATTCAGGTGACCTAGCAACAGAAGATGGAGTCTTCGGCTCCGGATCCGAAAGTTGCAGAAGGAACAACTTCCCCAACCACTTCATTTGTGCTGTTATCAACGCTGGCGACACCGCCGCCAATCGTGAAAATGGTGGCAATGGATCTGGCACTGATCCGCCCAACAGCGGCATACCTAATGGCGGACCACCCAATGGCAGCCCCGCCAATGGTGGCAATGGCGCGCCCATCAACAACGGAGGGGCAGTCGAACCTCCAACCATGGTGAACGAGCACACTGGTGAGCGTGTCGTGATTAGACTCAACGACAACGAGTGGGCCCGCTGCCGAGAAGCTCTGCGAGGCAATCCTCTGCCTCCCAGCACGCTGCAGGACATGCTGATGGGATACCATTGGCTACTAAAGGAGGAGTAGAGACGCGGGCTATAGGCAATCGCGCAACTCGAAGCACGTAAAAAGGCGGCGGATGAGTCGAGTCTTCGTCGAGCTGGGCTCTCCTCCCACGGAGGATCCTCCTCCAAGGGCAACGAGTACGTGGCCAACAAGAGATGATCTCGGATGGCCCATCTCACCGAGCAAGCACGCATAGAAGCCACGAAAGTCCTTGACTTCGGCTCTATGACAGTCGACACGCGGGGAAACGTGGTCCCAAAGACACCTCAAGCCACGGTGACAGCGGCCACCATGTACATACTTAACAACCAGCCACCAGCTGGAGATCTGCGAGCCGCCGTGCATCGATCTATGATCGCGGGCTTGGGATTAGTCGAGGCCACTCTCGACAAAGATCCAATGTCGGAGCCGAAGAAGGGCAAAGCTCTGGCAAAGCGCTATTCCTCACCTTCATCCAGCGACGACAGTCACGATCTGTCTCGATAATGATGCGTGCGACGACCTCACGAAGTGCAAAATCGACAAATCAAGGGCAAGACGCGCTTGTTCGACTGACTCCGAAGAGGATGAGACTGAACTCTGTGGCGCCAGAAGCTTCAGTAGGGCCATCAGGCAGAAGCAAATGCCTAAAGGGTTCAAACTCCCGTCAGAGAATCCAAAATTCGACGGCCTACAAGACCCAAAGATCTGGTTGGAGGACCACATCTCGTCCGCCAGGCTACATGGCGGGAGTCGAAGCACGACCATCCAATGCCTGCAGCTAGCTGCAGGGCGCTGCCCGTGCATGGCTCAACAACCTCCCACCCGGATCCATTCGCAACTGGGAAGAGCTGGTTTATAGCTTTCTATGCAACTTCAAGGGCACTTACAAAAGGCCCGCATCAATCGAAGAGCTGAGGAGCTGCCAGCAAAGGTCGGGCGAGTCGCTACGCTCGTACATCCAGAGGTGGTCCATCATCAAGAACTCCGCAGAAAACAACTCGGAGGACCGCGCAATCGACGCATTCAATGGTGGTGTTCGCCGCATAGAGCTCGGGGGGGAGCTGGGCCGCTCGAAACCCAAGATAATCGACCACCTGATGGAAATTGCGAATCGGTGGGCCGATGGAGAGGATTCGGTGAAAAACCGCACCTACTCTGATGACGACGACGACCTCAGGCACAGACGCGACCGTCGAGGCAAGCGGCGTATGCGCGTCTACAATGACCGCAACGCGTCAACATGGTCGCAGCCGGCTACGCCGACAAACGCGACGACAACCGCAACAACGGCTATCATAGCGATGGATACCGCGAGTCTAGGAAAACCACGCAGGTGTGTCAGCGCCGCACTCGCGAGGAGGCACCCGCAACAACCATCGAGGACAAACTGTCCGGGACATGCAACGTGCACTTCTACATCGACAAGCACGACGGCAAGAAAAAATCCAGCCACCTTCTCAAAGACTGCCGCGAGTTTCTCAAGCTCCACGAAGGTCTGGCTCGGATGAATCGCGATGCAGTCAACAAGGGCTATGGAGTCGCCCCAGGCACCGTGGCACACGGAGCTCCTCCACCACCGCCCGGAATACCACCACCCACGGCCGCACCGGTCCAGAATCACGGTTGCGAACCATACCCACGACCCGTGGGTAACATGGGGATGATCCAAAAGGGGTGACCCTCTAATCGAGTGTAGAAGGCAATCACTCGCCAAGTCAACTTGGCGATCAACTCTCCACCTTCCACCCCTAAGTACCTCAGTGGAAGCGACTCCTACATCACCTTCGACCGACGTGACCACCCGCGACAAGTCCCTCATCCAGGCCACTGTCCCCTTGTACTCGAGGCGTAGATTGGAGGCTTCGACATGAGCCGCGTCTTCATGGACGGCGGCAGCGGCATCAACCTAATGTTTGCGAGTACCTTGCATGCAATGAGGATGCCTCTAACGTGTCTGGAAGTTTCAGACACAATGTTTCACGGCATCGTCCCAGGGAAAGGTGTATATCCCCTGGGCAAAATCAACCTCGACGTCATCTTCGGCACCCTGCAAAATTTTCGGCGAGAGCGCATCGACTTCGAGGTCGTCGATTGGCCTTCACAATATCACTGCATCCTCGGACGTGTCGTGTTCGCAAGGTTCATGGCGGTGCCACACTACGCCTACCTGCAGATGAAGATGCCAGGCCCAAACGGCGTAATCACAATCAATGGCAACTTCGAGAGGTCTGACAGTTGCGATAGGGAATTCAACAGAATCTCCCAGTCCTTCGGAATGCAGGAGGAACTCGCAAGATTAAAGGAGTCGACAGACAACAGTCTGCCTCCTCTGAACTAGCCAAGTTCACCCGACCTGTCCTTTGACTCATCGGTGGACACGAAGAAAGTCCAGGTCCACCCAACGGACCCGACCAAGACGGCCCTCATCGCCAACAACTTGAGTTCCACATAGGAACTCGCGCTCGTCGAATTCCTCCGTGAGCACTGGGAAATATTTGCCTGGTGTCCAACAGACATGCCAGGAGTTCCCAGGGAATTCGCCGAGCACGCACTCAACGTCAACCCAGACGCAAGGCCACCAAGGCATAATTCAGCATCGTTGAACCAAGGGCAAAGGCGGTTGGAATGGAGATCAATAGACTCCTCGACACCAAATTCATACGCGAGATCAAGGAAAGCACTTGGCTCGCCAACAGAGTGCTGGTACCTAAAAAATATATGGATATCCTGCGGATGTGTGTGGACTTCACCTTCCTGAACAAGCACTGCCCAAAGGATCACTTCCCGCTGCCACAAATCGACCAAATCATCGACTCCACCGCGGGATGTGAGCATCTATGCTTCCTCGACGCCTACTCAGGCTACAACCAGATTCGAATGAAGGAGGAAGGCCAAGAGAAAATGGTGTTTACGATGCCTTTTGGTGTGTTCTGCTACAACACAATGCCCTTCGGGCTCAAAAACGCAGGAGCCACCTATCAGCGGTGCATGCGGGTTTGCCTCAAGAACCAACTTGGTCGCAACATCCAAGTCAACGTTGATGACATCATCATCAAAACAAAAGAGGAAGCCTCGCTAATCGATGATTTACGCGAGACCTTAGCCAACCTCGACCGCTACCGGATCAAGCTCAATCCGGACAAATGCGCCTTTGGCGTACCATCTGGGAAACTACTCGGATATCTCATCTTCGCAAGAGGAATTGAGGCGAACCTGAAGAAAATAAAAGCCATACTGGCCATGGAGAAGCCGAAAAACATAAGAGGCGTCCAGCATCTAGCTAGGTGAATCACGACGCTCAGTCGATTCATCAGTGGAATGGGCGAAAAAGCACTGCCCTTCTACCAACTTCTTCACAAAACTGACAAGTTCGAATGGACCGACGAGGCACAGGAAGCATTCGAAGACCTCAAGCGTCTACTATCTACCTCGCCAGTACTGGTGACTCCATGCGAAAAAGAACCATTGCTGCTATACATCTCCGCCACCAACCAGGTGGTCAGCACAGTACTCGTGGTGGAACGAGCCAAGAAAATAAAGTCCACATGGCAGCGCCTAGTCTACTACCTCAGTGAGGTGCTCACGCCAACAAAGCAGCGGTACCCGCACTACCAGAAGCTGGCATACGGCATCTTCATGACAGTCAGGCGACTGCGCCACTACTTCCAAGAGCACCCAATCGTGGTGGTCAACGATGCCCCGACGCCACCGGACGAGTCGTGCTTTGGGGAATCGAGCTGTCTCCACGAGACATTACATACGAGAAGCGCGACGCAATCAAGTCGCAAGTCCTTCCTGATTTCCTCGTACACTGGATGGAGAACCAGCTCCCCGAAAATCCAGATATGTCCTATCTCTGGACAATGCACTTCGATGGGTCCAAACGAAAGGACGGAGCTGGCACAGGTGTCATACTGACATCACCGCAAGGAGACAAGTTGAACTACATTCTGGAAATGCAGTTCACTGCCTCCAACAATGAAGCTGAGTATGAGGCCCTGCTGCACGGGATGCGAATGGCGAAAGCCTGCAGCGCCAAGAGACTCATCATCTACGGTGACTCCAAACTGGTGGTGAACCAAACGATGCACGAGTGCGACGTGTTGAATGATAACATGATCGCCTACCGCGACCTCTACGACACACTCGAAGGGGACTTCGACGGCTGCGAACTGTGGCACGTAGGCCGCAAAAGCAATGAAGAGGCAGATGCACTCGCCAACATTGGCTCCACCTGCGCCCCCATTCCACCTGGGGTATTTCTCGAGCGTATCTGCGAACACTCCATCAAGCCAAAGGCCACAGAGAAGAAAACAAGCGCAACAACAGACTCGGGGGTACGCCACCCAATGAGCCAATGGCACTCGGTGACCTGGAGCTTGACACAGGACTCGAGGGACCAATGGGGGTCAGGATGATCGAGCCATCTTGGACTCAACCCTACATTACATATCTTCTCAGCAAGAGGCTGCCGGACGACCCGACTGACGCGCGACATATCACACGGTGATCCAAGGCATTCGCCATCATCAACGGTAAACTATACAAGCGCGGCATCAAAGGAGTACTCCAATGGTGCGTTCATGTCTATGCACTTCTATTCTTGTAGACAGTTGTTGGGCCTCCAAGTGTAGAGGTTTGTAGAACAGCATCAAGTTTCCCCTTAAGTGGATCACCCAAGGTTTATCGAACTCAGGGAGGAAGTGGTCAAAGGTATCCCCTCTCAAGCAATCCTGCAATCAAGATACAAGAAGTCTCTTGTGTCCCCAACACACCCAATACACTTGTCATGTGTATAGGTGCACTAGTTTGGCGAAGAGATAGTGAAATACAAGTGGTATAGATAATTATAAGTGGTAACCGTGATCGAAAATAGCTTGATAGCGTGGAAGAGACTAAATGCAAACTGAAATAATGATGGAAGCAAGCAAACATGTAACAGATCTAATTGCAAACGGTGTATCAATGCTTAGAAACAAGGCCTAGGGATCATACTTTCACTAGTGAACATTGTCATATAAATATATTATCTTCATGATACTACGCTGAACTACTCTCCGGTTGGACACTTTAATCGTTGGTAGGGCTATAACAACACACCTCAAAGTAAGCCTTTCCCATCTAGATAACCCCACACTGTCACCTTGAGCATTAGATGGTTCCAACAAACACCACAATTTCATAAAGACATCCAACTCCAAATATAACTCATAACAAGTATTTGTAATCTATAGCCTAAGTGCCACCATGGTGTGCACACTGTCAACTTCACACACATGGGGAGAGCAGAGATCTATTAAAGCACTTGAGTAGCAAGGTAGATCTACTTGATTACAAAGCTCATGATCACAATATGGTCACACATAGAGAGAGATGAACACATAGCTACCGGTAGAACCCTTAGCCTCGAGGAAGAACTACTCCCTCCTCATCATGGGAATCAGCAACGGTGATGGAGATGGCGGTGGAGATAGATGGAGATGGCTCCGGGGGCACTTCTCCTGCAGGTGCTGAACAGTCTTTCCGTCCCCGAATCTCCCCTTTGGTGGCGGCGGCACAGCGGAACTTTTGGTGGCTGGAGGCTCGATGATCTACGGTTTCTGCATCGGGGGCTCTTATAGGCGAAGGAGGCAAGGTCGGTGGCCGGCCAGGGGGCCCACACCATACCCTAGCGCGGCCTGGGCTGGCCCGTGCCAAGGGGGGTGTGGCCACCCTGTGGCCCCTCTCTGACTCTCCTTCTGGCTCCGTGATTCTTCCGGGAAAATAGTAACTTTGGCTTTTGTCCCGTCCAATTCCGAGAATATTCATTTTCTGACTTCCTGGAACCAAAAACAGCAGAAAACAGGCACCTGGCACTGTGGCATCTTGTTAAAAGGTTAGTCCAAGAAATGATATGAAAAGTACTCCAAAGTTGGAACAAAACACAAGAAAGTAGATAAAACCAAGCATGGAACATCAAAAATTATAGATACATTTGCAATGTATCAACATCCCCAAGCTTAACTCCTGCTCGTCATCGAGTAGGTAAGTGATAAAAAGAAAGAATAATTTTTGAGGTGACATGCACCATCATAAACTAGATCAAAGTATTTGTAAAACATTCAAAGCTAGGATCATAGTACTTCAATCAAAACATGAAAGACAAAGTTCTAGCAATAAGACAAAGCAACTATGTTGCAACATGAAAAGGCACAAACAAAAGATTCCTGAATAACAATGCTTTGCAAGAAGTTTGTTTGTTTCACATAAAGAAAACATAGCATAGTGGCATTCAGCTTGTCCCTCATAGAGAAGCAAACATAAATGCATAGGACACCTTCAAAGTTCATAAGAGTGACCAGATACAAATAGTTTAAAACAAGCAATATCAAGGTATGCATCAATCAATAAGTCTTGGGACAATGCACATAGAACTAAGAATGGCTACTATGCTCTCAAAGTAGGTGCATAAAGATAGAAGGTGAAGACTCAATATGTATAAGTGGAAGAAAAGCCTTCATAGAAGGAAGCAGGGATTCAAGTCTCATAAAGAGCTTCCAAAAATTATGGTACTTAATAGCTTTCAGCTCTCATTGCCCCTATCATAAACATCTCGAAGTGATTAAGGTTAAAGTGAACAAACTATGGTGTATATGCTTGACGAAGTATAAGTTAGAAATCTCATGTCCCTTGCATACGAGGGCCACTCCTCATGCTACTCAAGTTTAGTCACCGGTAAGTTCTTGTCATCGTAAGTACATGTGTATCATAGAGAACCGCCAACGTGGTACCCCTTGCCCGATAATACGGAAGAATCCCCATATCGAAATGACAAGGCAAGCAGACAACGAGCATCTCAGCAATCTTCTTATTTACCATGGGAATATGGTGCTTTTTTCTCTCTTTCCTCTTTTCATAATCTCTTTTTTTTCTTTTTCTCTTTTTTCTCAATATAGGACTCTTTTTTTTATAAGAAGAATGCTTCATAGACAACTCATTATGGTTACGCTGCAGGTTTCCACCATGTCAGCATGGATTAGACCAGCGACCCAGGCATTTCTCTAACACATATACATAACTCCATGGACTTACAAGCTCCCCTTTCATTTCACACCGACGACATCCATATACAAAAGAGCACGATATCAACTAGGTACAAGTACCAAGTGCAATGTTAAAAGCGTTCCCCATGAAAGCATGGTTCTGCTAATTCCCAACAAATAAGTGCAAGCATATACAACATAGACGACACAATGGTTCAAGTTTATTAAGGGCAAGAAAAGTAAAGTGTGCCATCAAGTTCGTGAGAGCTTTAATCACTAGTTTTCTCATAACAAGTTTAATTTGGAAGGTAAACAAAAGCATGAATATACTTGGAATAGCATAAGCTAGTAGGTAGGTATGGTGGACTCTTTGGAATAACCTGGTTTAGGGAGTTGGATGCATGAGTGGAACTCATACCTTGTTGTGGAGGCTAGCAAAAGACTGGGAGCGACAAACTAAGAGAGCAATAATGGCCATAATCATGCAGAGCGACAAAACATCATTGATCAAAGCATAAAGTGATACTACAAGTTGAAAGCTAAAGGATCATGAAGGCTTAGGTGACCTGAGATAGTCATAACATGGTGTGAGCATGTGCCAAGTCAACCCAAATAAAGCATCAAAGAAGAATACCACTATACTATGCTTTAATATGCTAAAACAACGCATGATTCATCCAAGGCACATTAAGCAATATCAATTGTTTATAACAAGTCATGCTACAGAAAAGAATACTAAGCATAAAGCCAAAACAATATCAAGCATGGCGTGATAAAGCATAGGCCACAGTCAAAAACAAACTCTCTTTACCACTTAAGCATGAACTTTTCCTACTCTTTTCCAATCCAAACCAAACTATTTGAAAACCAATGTATGAAAGACGGGGTCCAACCAATTTATTCAGAAAACTAATAAAACCAAGCAAACGAAAAAAACAAAACGAAAACGAAAAAGAAGACGCTCCAAGAACAACACAACTATGCATGAAACAATAAAAATGAAGCGTTTGGAAGAAACCTGGGATTTTTATTGATGAACAGGGGATGCCTTGGGCATCCCCAAGCTTTAACGCTTTTACTTCTTGGATATTTATTGGTGTGACACGTGTGGCATCCCCAAGCTTGAGCTTTAGTCCATCCTTCATCTCATTACTCATTCCTTCCATACACCTGAAATTTTTCCTTCATACAAAACTCACACAATCTTTATTAGCAACATTAGTGCACTCAAGATAATAAGTCTTAAGTTTCAGTTCTAACACCAATAAAATTACATTAGAACACTAACTACTGTAGCACTTTCCTCAAAAAGCTCAATTCCCCAAAAGAACCCAAAAAGGAACCAACAAGAAGCAAATGCAGAAAATGGCAGAAATCTGTCAAAACAGACCAGCAGGTAAAGACGAATTTTTTTGAAGACCTTATGTTGCTCAAATAAAAAAGTTTTGAACTAACTAAAGTTAGATAACAACCTGGGGCAGAAGCACAAAACTTCACGCCTCAAAAAGACGTTCAGAGATTTTACACGAATTTTTACGGTGAAGCACAGAAATCTGTTTCGGAACAACAACTTTCCCAATCATTACTTCTCTCTCATTAGAGGTTACTCTTGGCACAAAAAAGCAAATAAAAAGGATAAGGAGCGGTTATTACTGAAGTAATAATTTCCAAGACTCATCTAAAACTTTTGGGTTATCTCCCAATAAGTACTTTTCTTTAACGCATTTAAGTTAGGCATGATAGTTTGAGAAGATGCTCACATAAGAAATATGAATTGAGGTAAAAGAGAGAATCAAGAAGCAAATTCAAAGCACAAGTCTAAACCACTTCCTATGCTTAGGAATCTTGTAAAGAAACAAGTCATGAAAGCACAAAGCAACAAGCATAGGAAAGCAAAAGAAGTGCAACTTCAAAATTTTCAACTTAAAGAGGGGAAACTTAATATTATTGAGATGCATAGAACCATGTTTCCCTCTCTCATAATAACTTTCAGTAGCAACATGAATAAAATTAACAATATAACTATCACATAAAACATTCTTATCATGAGCCACATGCATAAAAGAATTAATACTCCCCACATAAACATAGTCATTCTTGTTAATTATAGTGGGAGAAAATTCAACAAAATAGCTATCAGTATTATTCTCATCACCATAATCATCAAATATAGGAGGCACATTTTAATCATAATTAACTTCCTCCTCAATAGTAGGTGGACTAAAAATATCATACTCATCATTGTAATCATCATATATTGGAGGTATAGTATCATAATAAGCAATAGAATAGTTATCTTCCAAGGTGTGTTCATTTGTAAACATATCATCATTGGAAGGATCATGGATAGCACTAATAGTATAGCAATTATTAATATCATCATTTTCAGAATTGTTAGTAAAGAGATTTTCAATATCAAAGGTATTGTGCTTTTCCCAATCATGATCACTACTATAGGTCATAGGCATAGGAACATCATCGAGTTCAGACTCATCAAAAACTATAATAGGAGCAACATGCTTAGGGGAAAATACCGTTTCCTCTCTTCTTTTACTCCTCCTCTTCTTTTTCTTCCTCTCTTTAGGAGGGAGAGGCTTGAAAGGAAGCTTCTCCATATACCCTAGTTCATTGTTAGAGACAATAGAAGAAACTTTGGAGGATTCCTCCTTTTCATTAATAAGAACAAAACACATATTAGTCCTGTCATATTTTAGTAAAATCTCATCTTCTATAATATTTTGTATGTAAGTATTTGTGTGAAAATTATCAACACAATAAAGATGACAACCATGCATGACACTATTCATACCAAAAGCACTCATATCTACCAAAGAAGTTTTTCTTGATAATTCTTCACTCCCCAAAAATAATGTAAGTTCATCATGCTGATTAGGAGTGATCACGTCATCACAATACAAACTTGCAGTACTCATTGGATTAGAAGGGCTATTATTATGGCCCGAGCATTGAAAATTTAAATGACGTACTTCAAAGCAAAGTTCACAAATTCTAGTTTTTTCATTTAAAGCCCTATACCACATTCTAGTTTTTTCATTCCTGTGGGTGATACAATATTCTTATTCAATTTGATTATTTTCACAAGGTCTATGTATTCCACAAAAATTAACATGCTTATAAGAAATAATACTTTCAGAGGTTTGAGCATGTTTATTGCTATCATTAATAACAATTTCATTTTCCATGCAAGTGTCTTTATAAGGCTCATGATACATGTCCAATTTTTCTTTCGGAGCATTAATATGAGAAGCAAAGGTTCTATAACAATCAAAAAGAATTTGAGGATCAAGACCATATTTGGCACTAAGCTCTTGAAAATCAATAGTTTTAGCAAAAGACTTAATGCAATCATACTCATAGTTTATACCTGGTTCTTTACCTTTGTTGTTATTCCAATCTTCGGTATTGCTTTGAATTGTTTCAAGAAGATCCCACTTAGATTTGACCTCCTTACTTGTGAAGGATCCCTTTAAACAAGTATCTAGATAGTCCTTGTAATGTCCTAAAAGCCTTGCATAGAAATTATTAATAATAATATTACTGGGGAGCTCATGAATGGGACATTTGAGCATTAGTGACTTCAATCTCCCCCATGCTTGGGCAATACTTTCTCCATCATGAGGGTGAAAATTATAAATATAATTCCTATCTTTATGAATTTCATGAGGAGGATAAAATTTAGAGTAAAAGAGAGATTCAAGTTCCTTCCACTCCAAATGATGAGGATCATCTAGCAGCTCATACCACTCCCTTGCTTTGCCCTTAAGTGAAATAGGGAATAGCTTCATCTTAACTTGGTTTATTGAAATACCTACACACTTGAACAACTCGCATAATTCATGTATAAAGAGTAAATGATCACCAGGATGGACAGTTCCATCTCCAAAATAGCAGTTATTCATAACACGATCAATAATTCTTGTAGGTATCTTAAAATTATCATTAGAATTACCATATATGGGAGATAAAGTATCATCAGAGCAAATTTTCTTCTTTAAAACTGGGGAAGGAAAAAGATCATTTTCATAAAAACTAACTTCCCCAAGCTTAGACGTTTCCATAGCATTAGTAACAAAGGTCTTCAAAAGATTCATACTAATAACATTGTTATTCGCATGCAAAGAAGGTTCCAAGGGTTTTTTAATTTTCTTTTCAAAGAATTCATGTTCTACATTAGGAAAAATAATAAAAATCTCTCTAATTTTTTTTGTTGTTTTCCATTAATCCTAACTAGTGAAAACAAGAAACAAAAAGACAAAATTGTAGAATCTAAAGGAAATAACTTTGAGCACTCACACCGGAGGATGTGAGTACCTTTTACCTTACCTCCCCGGCAACGGCGCCAGAAAATAGGCGTTTGCCGTGGGAGGTTATTCTTCTTTAATCCTCCGGTGTGAATACCTTTTACCTTACCTCCCCAGCAATGGCGCCAGAAAATTGCTTGATGTCTACGCACTTCTATTCTTGTAGATAGTTGTTGGGCCTCCAAGTGCAGAGGTTGGTAGAACAATAGCAAGTTTTCCCTTAAGTGGATCACCCAAGGTTTATTGAACTCAGGGAGGAAGTGGTCAAAGGTATCCCCTCTCAAGCAATCCTGCAATCAAGATACAAGAAGTCTCTTGTGTCCCAACACACCCAATACACTTGTCAGGTGTATAGGTGCACTAGTTTGGCGAAAAGATAGTGAAATACAAGTGGTATAGATAATTATAAGTGGTAACCGTGATCGAAAATAGCTTGATGGCGTGGAAGAGACTAAATGGAAACTGAAATAATGATGGAAGCAAGCAAACATGTAACAGATCTAATTGCAAACGGTGTATCAATGATTAGAAACAAGGCCTAGGGATCATACTTTCACTAGTGAACACTCTCATATAAATATATTATCTTCATGATACTACGCTGAACAACTCTCCAGTTGGACACTCTAATCGTTGGTAGGGCTATAACCGCACACCTCAAAGTAAGCCTTTCCCATCTAGATAACCCCACACTGTCACCTTGAGCACTAGATGGTTCCAACAAACACCACAATTTCATAAAGACATCCAACTCCAAATATAACTCATAACAAGTATTTGTAATCTCTAGCCTAAGTGCCACCATGGTGTGCACACTGTCAACTTCACACACATGGGGAGAGCAGAGATCTATTAAAGCACTTGAGTAGCAAGGTAGATCTACTTGATTACAAAGCTCATGATCACAATATGGTCACGGATAGAGAGAGAGAGATGAACACATAGCTACCGGTAGAACCCTTAGCCTCGAGGAAGAACTACTCCCTCCTCATCATGGGAATCAGCAACGGTGATGGAGATGGCGGTAGAGATCGATGGAGATGGCTCCGGGGGCACTTCCTCATCTCGGCAGGGTGCCGGAACAGAGACTTTCTATCCCCCGAATCTCCCATTCGGTGGCGGCGGCGCAGCGGAACTTTAGTTGGCTGGAGGCTTGATGATCTAGGGTTTCTGCATCGGGGGGCTCTTATAGGCGAAGGAGGCAAGGTCGGTGGCCGGCTAGGGGGCCCACACCATGCCCTGGCGTGCCTGGGCTGGCCCGTGCCAAGGGGGTGTGGCCACCCGGTGGCCCCTCTCCGACTCTCCTTTTGGCTCCATGATTCTTCTGGGAAAATAGTAACTTTGGCTTTTGTCCCGTCCAATTTCGAGAATATTCATTTTCTGACTTCCTGGAACCAAAAATAGCAGAAAACAGGCAACTGGCATTGTGGCATCTTGTTAATAGGTTAGTCCAAGAAATCAAATGAAAAGTACTCCAAAGTTGGAACAAAACACAAGAAAGTAGATAAAACCAGGCATGGAACATCAAAAATTATAGATACATTTGCAATGTATCATGCGTCTCCAACACGGACGGAAGGGCCGTCCTCCTCGACATCCATGAAGGGACTTGCGGGCACCATGCCGGCAGTCGTGCCCTCATCGCCAAAGCTCTACGAGCTGGATTCTACTGGCCCACGGCCATGCGCGACGCTAAGGACATCGTCCAGCGATGCAACGCTTGTCAGCGATTCGCGGACAAACCGCACGCACCTGGTGCGGAACTACGTCCAATACCATTGTCCTGGCCCTTTGCACAATGGGGACTCGACATGGTTCGCAAACTCCCAAAGTCTTCGCGAGGAGGATATGTCTACCTTCTGGTCGCAGTCAACAAATTCACTAAGTGGATAGAGGCCATGCCAGTGACAAACCAGTCAGGAGCCAACACTGTCAAGTTCTTCGAATCCATTGTCTACCGCTTCGGAGTGCCGCATAGCATCATCACGGACAATGGGACGAACTTCACCTCCAAGGAGTTCCAGGGTTTCTGCGAAAACCTAGTAATCAGCATAAGCTATGCCTCCGTAGCTCATCCACAGACAAACGGTCAAGTCGAATAGGCCAACGGCCTCGTCTATGGTGGAATCAAGAAGCAACTCCTCCGGCCACTCGATCAAGCCGCTGGATGTTGGATAGACGAGCTGTAGTCTGTACTTTAGAGCCTGCGGACAACATCAAACAGCACCACGGGATACACCCTGTTCTTTATGGTGCACGGTGTTGAAGCAGTACTACCCATAGAAGTACGCTTTAAAGCCCCACGGGCGGTCGCGTACAGCGAGCATGAGTCCACACTCGCACTCGAAGATTCCGTCGATCTCCTTGACGAGGCACGGGACATCACAGCAGAAAGATCGATGATCTACCAGCAGAACCTACGCAACTACCATAGCAGAAGGCTACGCCCCAGATCCTTCGTCAAAGGAGACCTGGTCCTGCGACTGAAGCAGCAAGGGCACCTCAAGTTCGAGTCCCCTTGGGAAGGACCATACGTGATTACAGAAGTAATCCTAGGTGGCACCTATCGCCTTAAAGATTTTGAGACAGGAGTCACATACTCCAACCCCTGGAATGTTGTGCAGCTGCGACGCTTCTACCCCTAGTTGTTTTCCTCTTTCTTTTAATTACAAATAAGGCTATTCAGCCAGGCTACTTAGCCACAAATTGTACCTCATACTGATTCTGCGAATAAATAAAGCTAAGTGCCCCGAAACTCTGTATTTTCCTCATTTTTCTAGCAATTTTATCACTCGGGGGCTACGCCACCCTTTACACCCTCGTTCTACGAACAAGACACAATATCCCGAGTAGCTGACACAACAACAATCGAACCCTTGATGCAATACCAACCCAGTTGCAACGCACCTGACAGGTTGGCAAGGTGCTGAGATAAAATAAGTCAGGCTAATGAAAAGGAACTACAGTACAAATACACTCGCAAAACGTATAAGCTAGCAAGCTCTTTACATATCAGCATAAATCAATTACATCTAACATATACATACGAACTTTACAACACTGGTACACTTATGTGCAGGACACAGGTTAAACTATTGCTGCAGCAGTAGAATGTTTGTCTGTTCCTCAAAGAAGTCGACAATTTCTTCTGTAGGACGATCCACCGCCTGATAGTGTGGAACCATGTTCTAGGTCAAACCTGCCGACGAAGTCGGTGGCCCGACATCAACAGCCGCAACATCTACATCAGGCCTACAGTGACAAGGCAGCCTTGGCACCAGCCACTAACTGCTACCGCACGCACTCGCGAACTGCACTCAAATCCTGAAACTTAGCCAGGAGAGCCAACAAGCTCAAAGGGGCGGCGTCCAGTGGAAACATCGTCTGATAGATATTCCTCAGGCATCATTGTGCCTTCTTTAGAAAATGGAGTACCCGAGAAGCACGATCCTGCAGGGTCGCAAGTGCAATCGCGCGATCGTGGTCCACCCAAAAATACCCGCTTGCTTGAAGTTGTTCCTAGGTCAGGTCATTCATTCGAATGGCGATCATGTCTTTCTCATCCTGCGGATGACGAGCACTGACAACTACACCAAGCAAAAAAGGCAACACATGAAGACAAGGAACTATCGTGACTGTCTACAAGAAAAGATAAGAGGATAGGAAGCTAACACTTGAACTGATCAAACCAACTGTGTCACCTCCTGTAACTACCTCGGTGAATTACGCTCCTAGTATCAAGCCTGGATGAGCGGAAATGGTTAAAATAGTACGGTGGGGCCCAAATGCCACTCACAGGTAGACCTTTCGGCCGTCCCAACCATTTCCAAACATCGGGACAAGAACGGGCGTGTCGTGAAGCGAAGGATCAACTACATACACAAGTGAGTATGTATGCAAGCCACCATACAAGTACATCGAGCCATTCCATCTAAAAAGAAAGGAAATATATAGCATACATCGGCAAGATCCAAATATCCTAGATAGATATAATAGTTTAGGATATCTCCTCATACATCAATCAACAGAGTATCGGTGAGCGGAAGACAAAATCCGAGTGCGGATAAGAAGCAAATCGGCATAAGATGCCCCATAAATAAGCAGATCCATACAGATCTCACGGATCCCGTTCCGGAATCTCTACACGAATGATCGTTGCCACATCGTCCGTCTCTTCCACCGGTATCCATCTTGCAGTGTACTGTTCATCCGAACCAATAATTTATCGTGTGAGACCCTAGAATTTTCGGCAAGTCTTTATGCCTCTAAAGGGACACAACCTGGGTGACGCAATTGCAGCAAATGATAAACCCTAGCAATTCTATAGATACTACTAACCATCCGCCTAACCGAGAGATGAGCGGATGTCCGTGAATTAATAACGACAGTTATAATGGTAATCTTAACAGATCCATCCTCCTCCTCGCAAGCGAGGAAGCGGACGAACAACCCCCATCCGTTGGCAGTTTTATTATCCATTCCATGAGTGTTGCACTATTTACTAGTCAGGTACCTAGTCTAGTCAAATTAAAAGCGGTACTTTAGTTATGCTTGTCTATGATCGAGAAACTATGCTCCTAGTCGTCCATAACCGCGGACACGGCTTTCAGAAAGTTTTACCCTGCAGGGGTGCACAAATAGCAACACACACTCGATATGCCTCGGAAAAACCAAATCAAAACCCAACGAGCGATCACGACAAAGCAATTACAGGATTCAGAAATATTTCAGGGGGCCACCCCATTGAGCTACCCGCAACGAAGTTAGCTGACTCCGAGACGGCCTCAAGGTTTGCGTCAGTGGCTGTAAACGACTAGGAACCCGAAAATGTGACTGGGCTTGTCGATACCATGAAACACTCGCTTACCTAACGATGCAGTGCATTACCTACAATTTAAATAAAGCAGTAAAGCATGGCATAAGTACAGGATAGTAAATAAAACCTCAAACTAGTTTGTGGCCCCAAGAAATAAGAATGAATCAAGCTCTGGCTCAGGGGGGTCCATAGGCCTCCCGGATGTGGATAGCACGAATATTCAAGGAACAGGAATCAAGTACTCGGGGTCCTACGGGACACAAGTGAGCCTGAAAAACCAAATAGCGAATATGGCTCACCGATGCCACTTTCATTAGTTATCCCAATACTACTCAGGTTAAGTTGTTTAGGTACCTCGTTATCCATCAGACACTCACAAACCCTACACATGTTGTTCTACGACTCGCATGGCTCAAACAACTCCTGCAGTAATGGCTCATGGGATGGAGGAACAAGCTTCGGTGGGGTTTAAAAGTAAAGGCTATGCAATACTTGGGATTCAATTTAATGCAACCGCGACTCAATGATGCAAGAAGAAGAAAGAGGCAATAGGTACTATATGTATGCAAGCATGTGGTAGTGCTTGCCTGGAAGCTCAGTTGAAGCGAGAGAAGGATCTGGGTAGTGCTCCTGGTTCTCTTGATATATCCCCTGCTCAGCGTCTATTCGAAGAAGAACCAAACAAGGGCCAACATAAATAAAGTGCACAAGCATATGAATAAATGCGACAAGCAAACAATCATGCCATGATGAATGATGCACCATTTGCATGGCAATAAGGTAGCATGGCATGGTGAGGTGTGGAATACAAGGAATAATCATTTTATTTAGTTTTGGCCCCATTTTATCCTCCTATTAGTTGCTGTATACTTTATAATTATATGATGCATGCTTCAAAACAAACCATGGAATGCATACACAGAAAGGTCTCGTCGAGCTAATCATTTTAGACATATTATTTGTTAAATTTGGAGTTATAAAACAAAAGATATGAATTAATTAAGGAAAAAGGGCATTTATTGTAATTTTAATTAACTTGGGAAAATAAAGTGTTCAAAATATATTTTGGATGGCATATTTGAAATCCTCACATTTTTATGATTTGAAAACATATATTATTTGTATTATTTGGATTTATATTTTAAAAGTTATTTAAAAACAGAATTAAATTTGAATTTGAATTTATTTTGAAAAGATTTGGATTTAAACAGATTACAGAAATTCTTTTGTTACTTAGCTCAATTCTAGCCACAGACGCTGACAAGTGGGGCCATGCTTGTTGGCGGGCACCTGTGTGAATAGCTTTTTACACCGCGGCGCTTCCGAGCCTCTGAGTATGACATGTGGGCCAGGACGACCTCGGGGCCACCTGTGCCAGCGTCTTTGGACACGTGGGCAAGCCGAGCGGGGACAGCCCGTGATGGTCTGGACCTTCGGGTTTCCTTGCAAAAAACTACATGGTGACAGGTGGGCTCTGGGGACGGCGGGTTTAGGCGGGAGAAACGGGAGGGGGCTCTGCGCAAAGCAGGCCTGACGACGACTCTGCAAGGCGCCGATCTGCAGAGCACCGAGGAGCGGCCGGAGTTTGGTCGATGTTGGCGACCAAACGGCGGCAAAACTCGCCTAGCCGCAAAAAGGAAAACTGGAGAGGGATGTAGGGGCTACAACTTTCGTTAAGCAAGCTCACACGAAAATGGCCTACAGCGCGCGGGGCACGACGACGAACAGAGGCGGAAAAGCTGCTGCAGCTCTCGCTGTCACAGCCTTGGCTGTGGCGCTGAGGCTGCTCGACGGAGCGTCCGGCGCACCTGGGCCGCTAGGAGGAGGACGGCCATGTCTAGGGAGTTGAGGTGCTCCCCAGGAGCTCGTCGGTGTGGTCGCTGGAGCCGGAGGTGGAGCGGATCTGGCGGCGGGCTCGCGGACAGCTTGCTCGGTTCCTCCCAGCCATGGCGGCGACAACGTCTCCTCCGGCGAGCACCGATCGCTGCTCCGTGTTCAAGGCGTCAAAGAGGAAGTAGAAGACCCCGGAGGTGCTGCTGGTTCGCCTTGGGGAGCTTCGGACCGACGAGGCCAGGAGGTAGGCGGGTCTAGGGTTTGGTTCGGCATGGGAAGGCCATGGCCAAGGCCAGGATGTGGTGGGGAGGAAGGAGAGAGGTTCTCCGCTTGCCAGATGGGATCTGAGAGGAGGGGGTGGTCGGGGTAGAGAGGGGAGGGAGGAGCACATGGGGGGGTGGTGGCTTTGCAAAAAGGTGAGGGAGGAGGTGATCGTGTAGGTGCTTCTCTTCTCTCCCTTTTCTCCTTGTCTTGAAGCCAAAGAAAAGGTGGGGCAGAAGAGGGTGCCAGGTGGTCAGGTGGGGCCAGCAAAGAAGGGAGAAGTGAGAGGCCGAGAGAGAGGGAGAAGGGAGAGGGGTAGCTCGGGCTAGGTAGTTTGGGGCTCGGGTTAGGTTTAGATTAGGGATAGAGAGAGGTGGTCTCGGGTGATGTTAGAGGGGTGGATTAGAACTAGGGTTAGCTAGAGAGAAGGGGTGGGGCTGATGGCATGGGCTCGGGTTAGCTATGTAGGATGGATGGTGATAGAGGGATTAGGGTTTTGGGGTTAGAGAGGAGGGATATAGGGATAGGGGTAGGGGATGTGGTGGTTCTAGAGATAGAAAAGAGAGAGTTAGGGAGAGAGGGTATGGTGATGATAGGGTTTAAGAGAGAGATAGATGGAGTGGCTTTCTTTTGACAAGACCAAGTTAGAACATGACAAGCTCCAACAAGATCAAGACAAGAAAAAAGAGAGGGATGTGATGAAAAGGTGGTGAGGGTATGGATGGAGATGGATATAGGGTTTACCAAGCTCAAACAAAAACAAACAAGAAGAGGGGTAGAGATAGATATGGGGAAAAGATTCCCTCAAAAATCAAATAAAAACCAAAGGATAAGAAAAAGGTGGTACTTGCATGGCCCATGCAAAATATTTAATGCCATGTTTATTTTGTGAGAACAATAATATTAACATGGCATTATTATTATGCATTCCCAAAATTGGAATAAAAGCCAAGCAAAAGAATTTAAAAGCAAGTTCCAAGTGGAGTAGATGGAGATGATCACATTTGATTATAATTGGGACTTGCTAGTGTGTAGGTGCCACTAGATGCTTAATAGTCCCAAAAATATTCCAACATGAGCATAATTCCATGATAACCCATATGGAAGCTATGAAAAAGGGTTCCACTCACAAGGCATGCAAAGGTGGCCATGTGGCTCTCATATATCAATAATGTAAAAACAACATGATGCCAAGATGAGAGCATGTGGAAAAGAATTGGATCCATCCCAACCCACATGAGCTAGAGGTAAACTCAAATAAAGTGCAAAGCTCATATTTAGTTGGATGGTGGAATTATAAGGTGGTGAAAGAAAAGGTGGTGGAGTTAATAAAAGATATGCCCCCAACTCAACTTGGGCATTTAAACAATATATCAAGAACCAAATACAATATCAAGAGGCAAATACAATTAATGATGCATATGAGAGAAGAACCAAATGAAAAGGGGTTTTATATGATGCTCAAATGCAAGGTGGCATGATGACATGAGCATGATATAATTATGATGCAACAATTATATATAAGAAGTAGCATCTATCTAGACTAGGCTAGTAGCATTGCAATTGTTAGAGAATTGGGATGCTACAACTCTCCCCCACTAAACAAGAATCTCGCCCCGAGATTCCTAGGAAAAAGAAAACAACACAAGGAGAGGCGGTGTTCGAACGAAGGTGACCCTCACGTTCCCAAGATGATGAAGAACTGAATGGTGCGACCACTACACCTTGCAAAACTTGCTAGACTTGTTGCGAGTCTTGCGTTTTGCTAGAGAAACAACAGGTCAGAAGAGTTGAAGGATTGTCGTGAGAAAAGAAGGATAGGATGGACATAGCTCCGGTTTTCTAAGAAACATGATAAAAGAAAAAGATCCACTGGCAAAAGAAAGGACAAGATGATGTATCATGGATAAAGAAAGACACACCATTAAGATTAAAGATTTACTGATACGAGAGAGGTTGAATCTTTGTGTCGCCGGAAGAAAAAGAGCTAGATTGGAGAGGTTTTGAACCACTATGACAATAGCATCGCACCTTCCCTCAGATTAGAGAAAAGAAGTTCGGAAACAATATTGTTTTCCAACAGTAGAGTCCCTTGATATCAACAGAAAGATTTAGATAGACATCGTCGGATTAGATTCTTCTTGCGCCGGTAAGAACCAAAGGATCACGCAATTGAGGTGCGCGGATATAACTTCCAGAGATGGACGTGAAGCCAGATCATGGTGGAATCCCGAGAAGCAAAGAATATGGAGGATCTGGAGTT
The DNA here is from genome assembly GCA_023614405.1 of Avena insularis. NCBI lineage: Eukaryota > Viridiplantae > Streptophyta > Magnoliopsida > Poales > Poaceae > Avena > Avena insularis. The sequence continues at coordinate 328,027,813 of CM042692.1, read as the reverse complement.
TATTGTAGAGATACTTATTGCTTTCTTTAGCCTTGAGGCTAACACAATAGATTTGCGGCTGATGGCATCAACCATAATTGGCTTTACCACAGCAAAGAATTGATGAAACAAAGAGAGAGATAGTTTCCTTTCATCTTGTTTGGGGATGTCGAGCATCGATCGAATGACGAGGACAGAAGAGAGTTTGCGTTTGCTTCCACCAGATAATTGAAGATTTTGCTTCATCCAGAATAGACAGACCACCATCAAGATATTATTGATAACTTTCTTCGAGAGAGCACTCCGAAAAAACAAAGACGGAAGTAAAAGTATCGAGGGATAAGGCCACTTCTAACTTCCGTGGAATGAGTGAAATCGCATTAATTCACCAATTCAATGTACAAGAGCGAATGATAAGAGTAGTGGTATGGTAGCTACTCCATCCCGCACTCAAAGAATTACTCCGTACATGAATAAGAAAAATCATGCAACCCAACTACCGAAACAGACTGAAGGTATTGATAAGAAGAGCTCATGGAACTCCGCTAGAAAACAAGGATAGATGCAAACGATTTGCCGGGTTCACAGATAGATAAGGGTGATTATGTTGTCGTCATATCATAAGTAACCAGCCACCAGAAAGATATGAAGGAAGATCATGGAGACAACTGCAAGATTCCACAGATAAAGAAAAAAAGATAACACCACTTGAACATAAGGATTACAAAAGATCTGAAAAATCTTCATGGCCTCCGGTGGATTGAGCATAGACGATAGAACAAGAGGGTTTCAAAGATTACTTGACGAGAACGAGGTGAAAGAACTCCATGTTCTTCTTGAAATGATTGAGAGAGGTTTAGCGGTCTTGAGGAAAAACTATAGCGCAACGACGATGATACTTGCCAACAAGGAACAACTCCGGATTGGTTGAATATGGAAGATGGAATTAACAATGAAATTGCTGATTTCAGAATTGAAGCGATGTATTTAGCAGAAGGACGTGGTCGAGATAGGTGACTTCAAAAAGTCAGAATTCACGCTTTGAGAACTTTGCACATAGGCAGTGCTCACGAAGCTTGAGAGAAAGAGACACAGATGATCTTCCATGTCCTTCCATTGATATCGAATAGGCAAGCATATTATCAACATATACCACCATGGATTAACAAGATATTCCCAGAATACCAAGTTCGAGAGGCGGGAGAAACGAACAAATGCTCGAACACTTCCTGAGCTCAACGCTCTTAGAAAGATCAATATTAAGAGCACGGGTCCGTGTTGAAGAAGATGCACTGGAAGAATGGATTATCTGGTCCTTCAGAAGAAAAAGAGATGCCACCTGGTTCACATTGTCGATCGGATCGCCGGTTACAAAGATAAGGAGAACTTGGATAAGAACCGATGATAGCTCATACCTTAAGCAAAACTATCAGAGACGACAAGATGCAATTCCCTCGTATCAAAGAGAATTTTGCAGATATGGAGTTCAAAAAGATGTGTCGCATGATGGACAGATGATAGACCGCCGTAGTGCCTTGAGAAACTCCGGATTGCCAAAGATGATTGAATATGCATAGATATGATCACGGTGTACTCAAAATCACAGGAGATAACCGTCATCATTTGGAGGATAGTGTTGATAGCATTTTCCATATTCCAATCGACACTTATCATGAGTGGAATATAGCTATGCCGAGAGCCAAATTACAATCACCAGCATCGGATCGACACATGTTATGTAATTAGCCCAAGAGAAAAGGAGATGAAAAGAAACTCTAGGATTAAGCGCCGGTGACAAAAGAATGAGTTAGCATGGACATGATGATAAAAGGGAGATAGATAATGTTTCACACACGACTGGAAAGGAGTGTGGAAACACAGATGTATCAAAGAAAAAATTTCCGCATTTTTCGGCATTAAAATACCAATAGATGCGCAAAATCACTTAGCAGATAGAGATTAGCAACTGATGATTGCACAGAAAGAGGAGTTGCTAGAAGGAAGGACACCCTTAAGAAGATGGCACCGGCTAACAAGGAGTCAGATAGATCGCGCCGGTTTTCAAAAGCCTGTCAGTATGGAAGGTACCAACAGTTGATAACCAAAGGAAGATTAGGATAACAGGTTGGATGCAACAGATAGACAAGGAATTACACACACACACACACACTTTCTATGGTACTACGGAAACCCAGAACACGTGAATCCTAGTTTGAATTTTAAGAAGAGGATTGAAAACGTTACACTTCCTTACCAGAAAAGGGTGAGTGGGTAGGTAAGAAGAAAAGTGGAAGCAGTCCTACTCTCGCGTTTTGTTTTTCCCTAGTATACATAGCTACCAAAATATTTGCTAGACAGACAACGACCATTTGGCTGAGACCCTGAAGGGCGGGATGGCTCTGATACCAATTGTAACTACCTCGGTGAATTACGCTCCTAGTATCAAGCCTGGATGAGCGGAAATGGTTAAAATAGTACGGTGGGGCCCAAATGCCACTCACAGGTAGACCTTTCGGCCGTCCCAACCATTTCCAAACATCGGGACAAGAGCAGGCGGCGTGTCGGCAAAGCGAAGGGATCAACTACATACACAAGTGAGTATGTATGCAAGCCACCATACAAGAGTACATCAGAGCCATTCCATCTAAAAAGAAAGGAAATATAGCAACGCCATACGGCAAGATCCAAATATCCTAGATAGATATAATAGTTTAGGATATCTCCTCATACATCAATCAACAGTATCGGTGAGCGGAAGACAAAATCCGAGTACGGATAAGAAGCAAATCGGCATAAGATGCCCCATAAATAAGATCCATACAGATCTCACGGATCCCGTTCGGAATCTCTACACCGAATGATCGTTGCCCACATCGTCTCTTCCATCCAAAGATCCATCTTGCGAGTGTACTGTTCATCCGAACCAATAATTTATCGTGTGAGACCCTAGGGGTACTCAGCAAGTCTTTATGCCTCTAAAGGGACACAACACAGGGTGACGCAATTGCAGCAAAAGATAAACACTAACAATTCTATAGATACTCGCTAACCATCCGCCTAACCAGAGATAGACGGATGTCTGTGAATTAATAATGACAGTTATAATGGTAATATTAACAGATCCATCCTCCTCCTCGCTTACCGACGAGGAAGCGGACGAATAACCCCCCATCCGTTGGCAGTTTTATTATCCATTCCATGAGTGTTGCACTATTTACTAGTCAGGTACCTAGTCTAGTCAAATTAAAAGCGGTACTTTAGTTATGCTTGTCTATGATCGAGAAACTGTGCTCCCAGTCGTCCATAACCGCGGACACGGCTTTCAAAAAGTTTTACCTAGGGTGCACAAATAACACACACTCGATATGCCTCGGAAAAACCAAATCAAAACCCAACAGGCGATCACGACAAAGCAATTACAGGATTGAAATATTTCAGGGGCCACCCCATTGAGCTACCATAGCGAAGTTAGCTGACTCGAGACGGCCTCAAGGTTTTGCGTCGATGGCTGTAAGCATCGGAACCCGAAAATGTGGTGGGCTTGTCGATACGAAAACACTCCGCTTACCTAAACATGCGATGTGCGATACCTGCACAATTTAAATAAAGCAAGCATGGCATAAGTATAGGATAGTAAATAAAACCTCAAACTAGTTTGTGGCCCCAAGAAATAAGAATGAATCAAGCTCCAGCTCGGGGTCCATAGGCCTCCGGATGTGGATAGCGAATATTCAAGGAACAGGAATCAAGTACTCGGGGTCCTACGGGACACAAGTGAGCCTGAAAAACCAAATAGAAAATATGGCTCACCGATGCCACTTTCATTAGTTATCCCAATACTACTCAGGTTAAGTTGTTTAGGTACCTCGTTATCCATCAGACACTCACAAACCCTACACATGCTGTTCTACGACTGCATGGCTCAAACAACTCCTGTAATGGCTCATGGGATGGAGGAACAAGCTTGTGGGGTTTAAAAGTAAAGGCTATGCAATACTTGGGATTCAATTTAATGCAACCGACTCAATGATGCAAGAAGAAAGAGGCAATAGGTACTATATGTATGCAAGCATGTGGTAGTGCTTGCTTGGCAGCTCAGTTGAAGCGAGAGAAGGATCTGGGTAGTGCTCCTGGTTCTCTTGATATATCCACCTTTCGTCTATTCGAAGAAGAACCAAACAAACAAGGGCCAACATAAATAAAGTGCACAAGCATATGAATAAATGCGACAAGCAAACAATCATGCCATGATGAATGATGCACCATTTGCATGGCAATAAGGTAGCATGGCATGGGTGAGGTGTGGAATACAAGGAATAATCATTTTATTTAGTTTTGGCCCCATTTTATCCTCCTATTAGTTGCTGTATACTTTATAATTATATGATGCATGCTTCAAAACAAACCATGGAATGCATACACAGAAAGGTCTCGTCGAGCTAATCATTTTAGACATATTATTTGTTAAATTTGGAGTTATAAAACAAAAGATATTAATTAATTAAGGAAAAAGGGCATTTATTGTAATTTTAATTAACCTGGGAAAATAAAGTGTTCAAAATATATTTTGGATGGCATATTTGAAATCCTCACATTTTTCTGATTTGAAAACATATATTATTTGTATTATTTGGATTTATATTTTAAAAGTTATTTAAAAACAGAATTAAATTTGAATTTGAATTTATTTTGAAAAGATTTGGATTTAAACAGATTACAGAAATTCTTTTGTTACTTAGCTCAATTCTAGCCACAGACGCTGACCAGTGGGGCCATGCTGACTGGGCGGGCACACGCGCGCGAATAGCTTTTTACACCGCGGCGCTTCCGAGCCTCTGAGTATGACATGTGGGCCAGGACGACCTCGGGGCCACACGCGCGCGCGGCCAACGCGTGTTGGACACGTCGGCAAGCCGGGGCACGGGGGGACTGGCCTGTGATGGTCTGGACCTTCCGGGGGTTTCCTTGCAAAAAAACTACCGCGGCTGACAGGTGGGCTCTGGGGACGGCGGGTTTAGGCGGGAGAAAAGGGAGGGGGCTCTGCGCAAAACGGCCACGACGACGGCCTGCTGCTGCGCGCCGATCTACAGAGCACCGAGGAGCGGCCGGAGTTTGGTCGACGTTGGCGACCAAACGGCGGCGAAACTCGCCTAGCCGCAAAAAGGAAAACTGGAGAGGGATGTAGGGGCTACAACTTTCGTTAAGCAAGCTCACACGGAAACGGCCTACAGCGCGCGGGGCACGACGACGAACAGAGGCGGAAAAGCTGCTGCATTGCTGTCTCAACGCTGTGCAGCGCGTGGCGCCCGAGAGCTGCGGACAGGCGTCCGGCGCACCTGGGCCGCTAGGAGGAGGACGGCCATGTCTAGGGAGTTGAGGTGCTCAGCAGGAGCTCGTCGGTGTGGTCGCTGGAGCCGGAGGTGGAGCGGCGGGCTCGCGGACAGCTTGCTCGGTGCCTCCCGGCCATGGCGGCGACAACGTCTCCTCCGGCGAGCACCGATCGATGCTCCGTGTTCAAGGCGTCAAAGAGGAAGTAGAAGACCCCGGAGGTGCTGCTGGTTCGCCTTGGGGAGCTTCGGACCGACGAGGCCAGGAGGTAGGCGGGTCTAGGGTTTGGTTCGGCATGGGAAGGCCATGGCCAAGGCGAGGATGTGGTGGGGAGGAAGGAGAGAGGTCTGGCTTCGCCCAGATGGGATCTGAGAGGAGGGGGTGGTCGGGGTAGAGAGGGGAGGGAGGAGCACATGGGGGGTGGTGGCTTTGCAAAAAGGTGAGGGAGGAGGTGATCGGGTAGGTGCTTCTCTTCTCTCCCTTTTCTCCTTGTCTTGAAGCCAAAGAAAAGGTGGGGCAGAAGAGGGTGCCAGGTGGTCAGGTGGGGCCAGCAAAGAAGGGAGAAGAGAGAGGCCGAGAGAGAGGGAGAAGGGAGAGGGGTAGCTCGGGCTAGGTAGTTTGGGGCTCGGGTTAGGTTTAGATTAGGGATAGAGAGAGGTGGTCTCGGGTGATGTTAGAGGGGTGGATTAGAACTAGGGTTAGCTAGAGAGAAGGGGTGGGGCTGATGGCATGGGCTCGGGTTAGCTATGTAGGATGGATGGTGATAGAGGGATTAGGGTTTTGGGGTTAGAGAGGAGGGATATAGGGATAGGGGTAGGGGATGTGGTGGTTCTAGAGATAGAAAAGAGAGAGAGTTAGGGAGAGAGGGTATGGTGATGATAGGGTTTAAGAGAGAGATAGATGGAGTGGCTTTCTTTTGACAAGACCAAGTTAGAACATGACAAGCTCCAACAAGATCAAGACAAGAAAAAAGAGAGGGATGTGATGAAAAGGTGGTGAGGGTATGGATGGAGATGGATATAGGGTTTAGCAAGCTCAAACAAAAACAAACAAGAAGAGGGGTAGAGATAGATATGGGAAAAGATTCCTCAAAATCAAATAAAACCAAAGGATAAGAAAAATTGGTACTTGCATGGCCCATGCAAAATATTTAATGCCATGTTTATTTGGTGAGAACAATAATATTAACATGGCATTATTATTATGCATTCCCAAAATTGGAATAAAAGCCAAGCAAAAGAATTTAAAAGCAAGTTCCAAGTGGAGTAGATGGAGATGATCACATTTGATTATAATTGGGACTTGCTAGTGTGTAGGTGCCACTAGATGCTTAATAGTCCCAAAAATATTCCAACATGAGCATAATTCCATGATAACCCATATGGAAGCTAGGAAAAAGGGTTCCACTCACAAGGCATGCAAAGGTGGCCATGTGGCTCTCATATATCAATAATGTGAAAACAACATGATGCCAAGATGAGAGCATGTGGAAAAGAATTGGATCCATCCCAACCCACATGAGCTAGAGGTAAACTCAAATAAAGTGCAAAGCTCATATTTAGTTGGATGGTGGAATTATAAGGTGGTGAAAGAAAAGGTGGTGGAGTTAATAAAAGATATGCCCCCAACTCAACTTGGGCATTTAAACAATATATCAAGAACCAAATACAATATCAAGAGGCAAATACAATTAATGATGCATATGAGAGAAGAACCAAATGAAAAGGGGTTTTATATGATGCTCAAATGCAAGGTGGCATGATAACATGAGCATGATATAATTATGATGCAACAATTATATATAAGAAGTAGCATCTATCTAGACTAGGCTAGTAGCATTGCAATTGTTAGACAATTGGGATGCTACACCTCCTCCAACAGATATTGCTCTCGGGCGGTAGCCTTCTCCGCCCTTGACTTGCACACATCTGTGTTGCCGCGGAGGACGGGCAGCTCACATTCCAGCTGCTTAACGCGACCGCGCAGTCGCAAAAGCAGGGACAACTCATCCACCCTTGAACGCGGCTGCGCCAAGGTCTCATCAGTGGATGGAGGGTCCCGAGGATCATCCGAAGGACCACTCGACATTCCCTATCACAAGCCAAGCAAGAGCGAATAAGCGACCAAGCAATACATGGACAAAAAGCTCAAGTGCACTCAAACATGACAAAAGTATCAATAGAGACACTCGACCAATGGCATGTTTTCAACAAAAGGAGTCGAACTATTAACTATTACAATATAACTACTGAGGAGCAGCCTGCTTCTTCGACTTGGACTTCGGCTTCTGGGGCCTCATCGAGTCCGTGGTAATATCAGACGCCACAGACTTCCCGCCAGCCCCTGACGCCGCAGCCTTCGCCGCCTTTTTGGCTCGCTGCAACTCCTCGGAATACTTAGCGACTGTGTTGATGAGTTGTGGCCCGTACTTGCCGCAGACAGTTGCAAAAGGAGCAAAAACTACCAGTTGACCATCTGTGCCGACGGGCATCGCCTTGGAGACTGCAGCAGGATCCACCTCCACGCCATGGGCTTGCACCATTGCGAGTGCCATGGAAGCGCCAACCGCACGCTGCGATTTCCTGAAGTCCACAGGGATACCTCCAGTGAGGGACTCCACCAGGTCCTCCAAGTTCTCAATCAACTCAGCCTTGGGCATCAGCTCCTCGCGGATGCGACTGAGCATAACCTTGGCCTTAGTCAGCGTCCCCTAGATGGAAGAGCTGCGGTCCTCGACTGCCGTGACGGCGCCTGCCAAAGCATCATCACGACGAAGTGCTTGGGCGTCGAAGCTCAGACCACCAGCATCTACACAGAGCAAAGCGTCAACACAATAACAAGATATCGAAGAAAGAAACAATCAAAATCCAGACGAAAGAATAGCTGAAAGAGACTTGGCAACCGAGAAGAGCTGTTCTTCGAACAACTTTTCCCTCACAGCGATGGAGGTGCACAAATCCTCTTCGCGTTTCCGCGATTCATCCAGCGCAACGACTGCCTCGTCGCGACTCTTCACCGCCGTGGCAAGGGACTTTTCAAGAGAAGCAGCATCACGAAGAAATTCGTTATGCTCGGCTGCAAAAATACAAGATGGACCATCAGTCAAATATATAAATCTCACAAGAACAAAGAAGAAGAAGCAAATACTAACCTTTGACGACGCGATGGCGATTGTCCAACATTGCATGCTGACGACCCATCGCAAGTACCTACTCCGCCAAACGAGCAGCTTCCTTCACAATGAGCTGCCTCAGAAGAAAAATAAAAGATCAGAAGATAGCATGGACCACAAATTCGACTGCAAAACAAAATCACACTTACATGCTCCTCCAGAGATTCCGAAGACGATTGCCGCGCAGTCGTCTAGGCAACCATCTGGTGCTCCCCGGCGTGTGGAGAACTCGATGAGTTGTGCCTGGAGTGGGACACCAATGGAGGAGAGGAAGATCGTTCAGCCACTTCCTTGGCCTTGGAATCCGCGACTCCGGATTCCTTCAAAAATTGGACGTTGCCAGAAGATGATGACGCCTCTTGACTACGAAACAAAAGCCAACATCAGGAAATGCAACTCCAAAAGGAACCAAGATGAGAGTTGTAGACTTACTAGTCAAATTTATCAAAGTCGAAGGTTTGCTCCTCCGACTCCTCCGACTCCTTCGGCAACCGCATCTTCTTGCGAGCAGATGGCGCCATGGAGCTTACAGGAACAACGGGAATCGGCTCCTCTGCACCAATGGATGGGCCTTCTAGAGACGACGGAGACGAAGCATCTGAATCCTCGCTGCGAGAACGCTTGCGAGTGTCCGGACCGCTAGACTCGGGGGCTTCCTCCTCCTCTTCAAGTGGGACGGTCGATTCCGACTCGTCCTCTTCATCTACTTCGTGAGGAATAACCCCCTCAGGAAGAGGGGGCAAATTGGGAGACACGTTCCAATCCTGCATACAGAAAACAATTCAGTATACGTCAAGAAATTAGAAGCAATCGACAAATAAAGCTACTCCGTAGCACAAGTCTACCTCAGGAGGAGGGTTAGAGGCGTCGAAGGGAGGCACGACTAGCTCGCCTGGGAGAACCTCCTTGGCAGTATACTTTGTCACCATTCCCAACCTCTTGTCTACTTCACCCGCGGAAATGCCATCGGCAGATACGCGAGTGACATCGTCCGCACCAACCCATTGGAACATGGGGTGGACTCTGGCCTGCAGAGGCTGGATGCGATGGCGCAACCATGTGCGAATGAGGGTGGCGCCTCCCTCTTCTTTACCCATGCGACTCTCGAGGTCGCAGACGCGCATGTACAGCACTTCCATCTCCTTGGACTCGCCAGGCATCACCACGTTCTTACAAGAACGCCTCCTCCTGCACGGCATCGCGGGATCGAAGAGCGCGAGTCCGTAGTGCTCTCCGTTGGCCTTCTTATCGCGGATGTAGAACCACTTGTCTCGCCACCCTTGGACAGACGCCATGAGCTTGATATCGAAATATGTGGCAGAGGAATCGACATGGATCCCACAGCCTCCTACGTCGTAGACTACGGAACCAGATGCCGACTGGCGCTTCATCTTGAAAATCCTCTTAAAGAGGCCAAAGTGTGGCTCGATTCCGAGCCAGCACTCGCAAAGTGTAATGTAGCAGGCGATGTGGAGAATAGAGTTGGGAGACAGCTGATGCAGCTGGAGCCCGTAGAAGCAAAGGAGGCCCTTGAAGAAAGGATGCAGGGGCAGAAAAAGACCGCGGATGATGAACGCTAGGAACATCACCCGGAAACCAGCAGGAGGACAAGGAGTTACCTCGTCACCTGGCAATCGCGAGTCATCCGCCATGGGTGACAGAACTCCATCTTGACGAAGGAGACGGAGCTCGGAGGATTTGATGATGGACGCGCACCACGCACCATTGGTGACGTGGGTACCTGCGCCCTTCTTGTTCCCGACGCCGGCGGTGCTGGTGCCTACAGCGCTGGAGCCGCCCTTCTTCTTGGCAGCAGCAATGGCGGCGATGGACTCAGCGGCGGCGCCTCCCTTCTTTTTCCCCATCTTGCGATGGCGGTGCGAGCGAAGTAAGTAGCTCGGAAACACGCGGAGTTGGTCCAGCGCCACGAAAAGGGCGAGCTCTAGGAAGCAGAGAGCAGCGGCAATGGCGATGGAAGCACAAGCAGAGAAAGGGCAGATGGGAAAATTACCGCAGCTGCGCTGCTACTTAACCCCCTTGCGGATGCCATCCAACGGCCAGCAGAAACCCTACTAGATGTGTGGTGCACATCGCGGTCGACACGTGGAGAAGCCAAAACACGAACCATCCCCCACTATCTCCATTACTTGCGGAAATCGAGGAGACGCAGTTAAAACGAAAGATTACGCACGGCCGGTCAAATCAAAGTCAGAAAGTAGGACCCACCGCTTGTCACGTCCCGTAAAAGCCGCTCACGCGGGCAATTGAGGTCATCACATCGTCAGCACTGATGTCATCAAGATGAGCACTAGAAGACTTCGACTACTTTAGTCCTTGCTCGAGTCTTCGACTCCACCAAGCACTCGGGGGCTACTCCCATAGGGAGCACTGGTCGCGCACCCTACGATTTTCTTTTTTTGTGCAGGAACATTCAAAGCATACCCAACCACTCGAATCTACGATTCGACTACGGATCATGGGTTACTCCCATAGGGAGCGCTGGAAGCAAATCCGACTAAAACAAGCAACAAAATACGACAGCAGTTGCAAAATTTTAGTCCCTGCCTGAGTCTTTGATTCAACCAGGCACTCGGGGGCTACTCCCATAGGGAGCGCTGGTCACGCACCCTATGATTATTTGTACACCGTATTGTGTGTAGATAACATCCATACTCGAATGTTGTGGCGACTCCGCCTCATATTTTCCCTACAAAGAGACTGCGTCTCCTGGGCCACCCGAATCATCTCCGCAATGACCAAAAATTCGGATATCGTGCTTACAACGTGAAGATAAGGCCTGCATAAGGCCTGACAACGTATCTGCTATGCACTACCAGAAACATATCCGTGCCTGCAGGTACGATGAACGCGTCGAGTGCTCACACCCATACACTGGAATTCGACTCCTGTAAGACCTCCGTGGCCTGAGTCGAATTACACCAGCACTTTTCTGAATTCGAGTCCAGGGACTCGAGTTTGAGTAGATTGCGTTGTTTTTCCCTAAGGCAGTTAACTGATACCGATATATCGGTTAAATCAGGCATGCATATCAACAATCCCTATGACATGAACTGAACAGTCGAAAAAATACTCAATCATGCACTCGAATGTCTTCATAAAGTCCCCAGTCGAATCTATGATTCCACTGGACACTCGGGGGCAACTGACATGGGTATACCCTACATGTACTCGAGTTTGGTATATACGGCCTAAATACTGCGGAAGCCCACGGTGTTGCCAAGGCCCAAATGGAGAACTCGAGTGGCCCGCGGACTCTCGGTTGCTTGCGGGACAAGAAGAAGCCAAAGATAGAAAGTTTAAGGGGAAAACTCTAACCTGTAACCGACTCGACCTGCTACCCGAGACCTAGCCTATCTATATAAAGGCTAGGAGGGGCAGCGAGGAGGACACACGCAACCCTAGTTTCCACAACTCTCGCCAGATTGCATCTGCGCGCCCCTGTAATCTTCGATTCTTTCGTTAATTTCAAGAGCAGACAAGCAGGAGTAGGGACCTCTACGAGGCTTGAACCTGGGTAAACCTTGCGTCCCTGTGTGCTTGTTTGCTAGCCGGCTGATGCCTCTAGCACTTCCTCCTTCTCCAAAACCCAAGTCCATAACAATGGGCATTGATGAGTTGAACCCTCGTCAAATAGACAGAAGAAAAACTTATGCTTTGGCATGAGATATGATTTCCAAATCCACTTCATTGGTGTAGTTGCAATGTCATTTGGTGATAGGGCAGCATAGATCTTTCTACTATAGTAGTTTTTGGATTGCCCAATATGTTGCCAATCATCTTTGTCATTCAGGGTGGCTCTATTCTGCAATAAGAGTTGTAGTTGATCACATTGCTTCGAAGCAATCATGGATAGAGGTAAGTGGAACATATTCAGGATGGAACTGTCATTACATAAATTGGTGGACTTCATTAGCTGAATGTTTTGATCTTTGGCAAATGAAAATAAGTGTGGGAATTGGCTCCTGATGTTTTCATCTATCCAGTTATCTGACCAGAGTCTCACAGTAGATCCTTCTCCAGTAGTGCATGAAAATTTAACAAGGAAAATAGGTAGTAATTTGCATACTAGTTCATCGTGAGTAGTAGATAGAGAGAGAGAGAGGCAGAACCTCCTTCATCTTCTTCCTCTCGAATACAACTCAAGGAGCCCTTGTAGCTTGTGTTGATCACATTATGAGATCTAGCCCTGAACCTGGGTACATCGTTTGTTCTTTGTGTGTTTTGTGTGCAGTTTCCACCGCGCTATCCCTCCCCGGATCCACTAGTGTCCATCTGGCCCCAAATTTAGCTATCCCATGGTATCTGCCGTGACACCACCACGATAACTACTGGCTACCAGGAGGGATGTTTCGACAACGCCTCTGCACCATCTCCAGCACCCCAACTCCTATCTCCATGGGCTACACCATGCATGCATCATGCAGGCAAGGGAATTCTTCATCTACCTAATGAGGAGAGATATGTATGGCGTAACCAACTCCCCCAAATAGAAACGGAGATATGTTGAAGCAAAATCAGGTTTTTAATTTACACTTAGAGGCCTCAGTACCTATAAAATGTCTTCACAGCAACTAATGGCCTGCCCTAGAATTATGTTGAAGATCTGCGACAGCCCCTAAACACCCGAAATGTATTCTATGTTACTTTTACATGAATTTATAATAAAAAAACTGACCATTGACAAACGTGTATACATCTAGAGCCCCCACAATGTGTCAATATTGACATGTGTGCGGAGAAAATAACACTAATTAAGGATTTGATCAGTATTTGCCGAGTCTGCCGGTCCTAAGGTGATTATTTGAGTTAATACAAGTGGATTATTTGATTTTCGTGTAGTTAGATCTGTATCAAGTGTAAAGCTTAGATAAGGTGTAGACGCCTGTGCAAGAATACATATTATTGTCTATTAGACAAAATTGTATCAGAGTCCATCATGTATGTGGCCTGGTACAAGCCCGCATGGGGTAGTACACCACCGGGTCTTGACTCCTACCGGTACATACCTGATTTCCCTCTTCGTCTTAATCCCCCCTTCAATCTCTTGCCTAGTTTATCTTCTTCCTTGTATTGCCACAGTGGGGCTTTTCCACCTATAAGACTATAAACACGCAACCGATCGGTCCAGGAGGGCACGATCGTTCTCCCAAACAACATTGTCAATACCACTAGCGGGTAGTAAGAAATAGTGTTTATCACATCGTCCATCTAGACAATCAACATACCCGAGAGCCAACGAACCAGATCTCGAGATAAAAGAAAACCCAATCAACCAATAATCACTAGCAGCTGGTCCCGACTGCCCATCAGCCAGAAACTAATCAGGTTAGTTTCTCCAACTTGATATACTATACAAATGATATCGCATTACACTACAAGCGCATCATGTGCAAGAAGCTAAGATAGATCACACCACATGTTCCCACATATCATATTAGTAGTCTATTGTTCCTCCTTTCGCTTAGCATTCAGGCCATCTGGTCCGTTCGGGCTTTGTTCAAGCACATGCATACCGACTGTAGAAATACAAGTATCGGCAGTACTACAGTATGACTACCTACGTCGCAAAATAAGTGACTCAACAAGATACGCGTGATATGCATTTATCTAGTTAGATACATACGAATCTAGAAAAGATTAAATCACTTATTTTGAGATTGACGGAGTACTATGTTAATATAATTCCCGGCAGAACATCATCCTCGATGTAGCAGCAAGTGCAGCCGCCCTAGCCTGTCTCCGCCATTAACCTGACCTGGATGCATCCACGAAATTGTGGAGCCGCCGCCTACTTGTTTGGTATTGTCAGGTTATATACCTTTGCAATCCAGGCCAGCTGAACTTTCCAACAAGTACACATGTATGGCAAGTGAATATCAGTTTATGACGTTAGGAAATTGGAGCAGTTGACTTCCTAAATGTCATTTGGGGAAGTTCAGACAGCCGGCACAACGACCGCCTGGGAAGATGAGCCGCTGTCCGGCCGCACGCATTATCGCCGATAGCGAAACAAGCACGTTTTGCAGGCACCGTCAGAAAACGAACAGTAACTAGTAGTAGTACGAAACAAAAGTTTCGTGGTAGGTAGTCTAACATTTTTTACCTACTCCTTCTGTTTCAAATTATTTCGCGCGCACGTTTATCTAGGTGGACTATTACTCTCTTATTTTTCATCTAAAAAAGATTCTGAAATTTTTAGTTTACATACTACACATTTTATACTATCTATTTCAAAAATCTCAAAAGAAAATTAATAAAAAATAAGAAAGTACTAATCCACCTACATAAACGTGCCGCGGAATAATTTGAAACAGAGAGAGTACAGTAGATAAAATTGCAGTAGTGGACACCTAATGGGACCCTAGAAAGAGAGAAAATTAGATGGCCAAACCAGAAGAGATATAAACAAACGTGCTCCAACTTACGGCTTTGCCTGAAGGAGTAGCGGAGGAGTTGCCAACAAAGATTTGGCCATGTTTGGATGCCCGTGAAGTCGTTTCATGCGTTGGGCCGGAAGAATTTCTCATGTTTGGATGCTCTCTCGTGAGGCTGGTCTTGCATGGCACGCTTCTTAAAGCTAGCTAAAAGTTAGCTCGCTAGGAAGCTCAAATCGAGCGTTCTGGCGAGCCAAGAGTCCGCGCGGGGGAAGAACGGGAGGCGGCACGATGCATCGAGAACACGCGCCATAAATGTTGTCACCGTTCACTCTCCCACTCTCACTCGCCCCTTTCACATCGCCATATTATCTAACCTCTCATCGTCGGTGGTTCTTCTACGATGGCAGATCGAAGAGCACTGCTCGGACGGGAGACGATGATAGATCGACAAGCACCGCTTCACTTCCTCTTTCGCCAATGCTTCCTCGTCTTCGACGCTGACGCATTCTTTCGCGCAACATCCTCTGCGCCCAACCTCCATCAATGGTGGTAAGGCCTCTATCCATTGTCTGCATGTTGTACCACAGTAGATCTATAGGTAGGAGTGTACTTCTATATGTATTAGTGACATGCACCGTATATTTGTAGCGATTTGGTTTACTTTCGGTTGGTTCGATGTATTCTCGGAGTTGTTGTTCTTTTTCTGTCCCCTGCCTTGGTAATTACAAGATCTACCAATAAATTGTTTGGATTCACGGTTTCAACTAGCCCGATTTAGCCTGATGTTCTATTTAGGGTTTCATCAATGCAATAATTGGGGATATTTGCACTGTTCACGGTATTTTGTGAAGCAACTACTGCCGGTGATTTTAATCTTTAGCACAACATAAAGCAAGGAGATGATCCTATTGAACCTACTAGTATGATCAATTCACTAGTACAAACGCGTTACTTAGAGACGGTTATTATCCATAGGCCTTGACGAGGATTAAACTCATCAATGTTCATTGTTATGGACTTGAGTTTTGGAGAAGAGGGGAGCGTTGGAGGCATCAATCGGCTAGCAAACAAGCACACATGGACGCAAGGTTTACCCAGGTTCAGGCCTCATAGAGGACCCTACTCCTGCTTGTCTTCTCTTAGAATTATCGAGTGAGTCGAAAGTTACAGGGGGTGCGCAGATGTAATCTGGCGATGGTGTGGAAACTAGGGTTGTGATTGTCCTCCTTGCCGCCCCCTCCTAGCCTTTATATAGATAGGCTAGGTCTCGAGATAGCAGGTCGAATCGGTTACAAGTTAGGGTTTTCCCTTTAAACTTTCTATCTTGAGCTCATCGTGTGCCGCAAGCAGTCGGAGTCTCCTTAGGTCACCCGAATCCTCGATTGGGCCCTGGTAACGTCATGGGCTTCTGCCATACTGGACCATATATGCCAAACTCGAGTATCTGTAAGGTATGCACATGTCAGTAGCCCCCGAGTGTCTGGTTGAATCGCAGATTCGAGTGGAGACTTATGAAGTCTTTCGAGTGCATAGCCGAGCATATTTTCGAGTGCTCCGATTGGTATCATAGGGATTGTTGATATACGTGACTGATTTATCCGCTGTATCGGTATCCGTTAATTGCCTTAGGGAAAAACAACGCAATCTACTCAAACTCGAGTCCACGGACTCGAATTTGGAAAAGTGCTGGCGTAATTCGACTCAAGCCGCGGAGGTCTTATAGAGTCAAATCCCAGTGTATAAGTGTGAGCACTCGACGCGTCCATCAAGGCTTATTTCATCGTGTCTGCAGGCACGGATTATGTCTGGTAGAGTGCAGCAGGTGCGTTGCCAGGCCTTATTCAGGTCTTATCTTCACGTCGTAGACGTGGCATCCGAATTTTGTCATTGCGGAGATGATTCGGGTGGTCCAGGAGACGCAGTCTCTTTGCAGGGAAAATATGAGGCAGAGTTGCCGAAGCTTTCGACTGTGGACGTAGTCAACACGCAGTTATGTGTAAGAAAAATCTAGGGTGCGGGACCAGTGCTCCCTATGGGAGTAGCCCCCGAGTTCCTATTCGAGTCGTAGACTCGAGTGGGGACTAATTATTTTGCAACTACTATCGTCTTTTACTTGTTTCAGTCGAATGTGCTTTCAGCGCTCCCTATGGGAGTAACCTGGAGCCCACAGTCGAATCGTTGATTCGAGTGAAGGGTTCTCGAGAAAATATGCTCTCGTAATGCTTGGATGTCTTACAAAGTTTCTCGGGTGCGCGGCCAGCGGTCCTATTAGGAGTAGACCCTGAGTGTTTGGTTGAGTCGAAGACTCGATTAAGGACTAGAGTAGTCATAGAGTGCTCCTGGTGGAGTTGATGACGTTAGTGCTGACGATGAGGTGATCTCAGTTGCCCGCGTAAGCGGTTTTATCGGGACGTGATGACGGGGTGGGTCCCATTTCTGACTTGGATTTGACCAGACGTGCGTAATCTTTTGTTTTAACTGTATCTCCTCGATTCTCGCGCGTAATGGGTGGAGTGGTGCGACGGATTGTGGTTTTCATTGCCACGTGTCGATACTGATTTGTGCCACTCGTCTGGCTCGTTTCCTCCTGGCCGTTGGATGGCATCTTCGGCGAGGTTAAATATGGATCTTCTCTGTGGTAATTTCCCCACATCTTCTTCTTACTCGCGCACTTCCGCCATTGCTGCTCCCACTATTCCATTGCTCTCATCTTCCTTGTGGCACTAGACCAACTTCGCACTTTCCCGAGCTACTTCCTACGCTCCCACCGTAAGCGCCAGATGGGGAAGAAGAAGGGAAGCTCTGCCGCTGGATCTGCAGAGGCCACTGCTGCGGCCAAAAAGAAAGGCGCCGCCACCGCGGGCACCAGCACTGCCATCGGAGATGGGAAGAAGAAGGCCCTAGGAACCTGCGTCACGAATGGGTCGTGGCGCGCATCCACCATAAAACCTTCGGAGCTCTTCACTCAGTGTCAGGATGGGACGCTCCCTGCCACGGAAGATGACTGCCGCATCCCCGGCGATGAGGTAATTCCAAGTCCTCCCGCCGGGTTTCGAGTGATGTTCCTCGCGTTCATTATTCACGGTATGTCCCTCCCCCTTCACAAGTTTGTGAGGGGGTTGCTTTGTTTCTACGGGCTCCAGCTGCATCAGCTGACCCCGAATTCTATCCTCCACATCGCCTGCTTCATTACTCTCTATGAGTGCTGGCTCGGAATCGAGCCACACTTTGGCCTCTTTAAAGAACTCTTCAAACTCAAACGCCAGTCGGGCTCTGGATCTGTAGTCTACGATATAGAAGGCTGGGGTATCCATGTTGACTCCAACACCACCTACTTCACCATCAACTTCAATGCATCTGTCCAACGGTGGAGGGAGAAGTGGTTCTACATTCATGATCAAAAAGTGAGTACTACAGACTCGCGCCCTTTGACCCGGTTGCAGTATGCAAAATAAGGAGGTCGTGGGAGAACATTGTGATGCTCGGCGAGGCCGAAGAAACAGAGATTCTGTACCAGCGCTTCTGCGACTCGGAATGCCGCATAGGCAAGGAAATAGGCGGTGCAGATCTCATTCGCACTTGGATGCGCCATCGAGTGCAGCCACTGCAGGCTAGGGTGCATCCCATGTGCTACTGGAATGGCACTAAGGATGTTACTCACATCTCGTGAGAGGGCATGTCTTCGGGCGAGGTCGACAAGAGGTTTCAACTGCTAACCAAGAACACTGCAAGGAGGACCTCCTGGGTGACTCAGTCATGTCTCCCTTCTATGCAAGCAATCCTCCGCCTGAGGTGGATTTCTCTTAGAAGTTTTCTTGATTTTCGATTGCATGTTAGGTGTATTTTATACTGATGCTTAGTTCTAGATTCAGGACTATAAGGTGGCCACCAACTTGCCTCCTCAGCCCGAGGGAATAATTTCGTGCGAGGCAGAAGAGGAGGATGAGTCAGGCTCTACTGTCCACATGGAGTAAGAACACGAAACCCCCAAGTCCGAAGGGACTTGCAAGCGCTCCCGAAGCGAGGGCTTAGATGCCTCATCACCGTCGAATCTAGAGGGTCCTCCCGCTGTAGCAGAGGAGCCAATTCCTACCGTGCCTATGCGCGCCGTGGCTCCTCCTTTGCGGAAGAAGTTGAGGTTGCCAAAGGAGTCATGTGAGGATTCCTTCGACCTTGACACGTTTGATGGGTATGTATTTTTGTTCTTGTGAGTTCATCATGTCCTCCCAAAATTTGTCCTTCTGAAGTAGATCTAGGTATTTTTGTAGTCAAACGGCGTCGTCATCGTCTGATGACTGTTGCTTTGTCAAGGATACTACAGTCGTGGACTCTAAAGACAAGGAGGTGGCAGCATGGTCCCCTTATCCTCCGGTGGCGGCCCACTCCGGTGCCAATTCTTCGAGTTCCCCTCACGCTGGGGAGCACCAGATTGTTGCCCGGACGTCGATTGTGAAAGAATCTTCAAAGTCCCTGGAGGAACACGTGAGTTTTCTCGTGCCGTTGGCAGTCTAATTTTGTGTTAATGCTCACACTGCTTCCCTTTTCTTGTAGCCTATTGTGAAGGATTCTACTTGCCTCACCGAGCAGATCATTTCCTTGGGTCGATAGCATGCTTCACTGGAAACCCGCCATCATGCCTTCTGATGTTAGTTTTATACTTTTATCTCTGTTTCGTTTGTGTAGATGTTGGTAGGCTCAAGTTTTGCCATTATAGGTGAGCATAATGATCTTCTTCATCGCGTCGACTCCCTCGAGAAGGGACTTGCCGTGGCGGAGAAGAAACGCAACGAGGTACTCGAGGCTCTTAAAGAGTTCAAAAAGCGTGAGGAAGATTTGCGTTCTCTATCGCGAAAGCACTCTCAGGTGTGATATTGCTTTACTTGCATTTTCCATGCACTTTGCCTTCATGATATTATGGTCATATGTATATTCTACAGATGCTGTCAGCGTGGACTTTGATGCGCAGGCTTTGACCCGCGCGGATGCCTTGGCCGGCACCGTGACTACAGTCGAAGACCACAGCGTCACCGTCAAGGACTCGCTTGATAAGGCCAAGGGCGTGTTTGCACGTCTTCGAGAGGAGATGGTTCCCAAGGCCAAGCTAATCGAGGATCTTGATGGCTTGATGGAGCCCTTTGCTGAAGGCGTGCCTATAGACTTCAAGACCGCACAACGGAGAGTTGGAGCTACCATGGGACTCGCGATGGCGGAAGCCCATGGCGTGGATCTGAACCCCAGCCAAGTCTCCTCGGTGATGCCAGTCACCGCGGATGGCCAGCAGGTAGTGTTTGCCCCATTTGCCACTAGCTGCAGTAAGTATGGGCCTCGACTCATTGAAACACTCGCCGCATATTCGGCTGAGTTGAGGCGGCAGAAGAAGGCAAAAGTCATGGCATCTGAGGCTGTAGTCGAGAAGGCTGTGGCGTCGGAGACTGCCACGGACTCGAGGAAGCCCCCGAGTGCCAACGCCTAGCTGTAGCCTGCTGTTTTAGTCTCCTTTTGTAATAGTCTAGCTTTTCCTATTGGATTGTACCTTGTGGGGTTCCCCTTTTGAGACTCGCTGAACCTTGATATTTCTTATGCTGCCATTTATTTATAAATAGTTGGCCTTATTTGCTTCTTATTCTTCCTATAATAGGGTCCTACGAGTGGTCCATCCGACTCGCCTCCCACCGATGAACCTGTGGCGCAACCACGTTCAAAGGTGGAGGAGTTGTTGCTGCTTTCTCGATTGCGTGACCGCATAAAACCCTTGGAGCGGGAGATGCCCATGATCCGTGGTAGCGCGGACGTGTGGAAGTCGAAGGCTGAAAAGGCCAGTGCGCGCGAGAAGTACCTTCTGGGCGAGGTGGCTCAGTTGAATGAGCAATTTAAGTGTTAGTTCTCTAGCCTCTCGTCCTTTCTTAGCCATTCGCGGCGACGCTTTGTCATTATCCTTTGTCCTGCTTCTTGTAGTTGTGAGCGCTCGTCACCCGTAGGATGAGAGGGATCGAATTGCCATTCGACTAAATGACTTGACCCAGGAGCAGCTGGAAGCTAGCGGGTATTTCTGGGTTGATCATGATCGTGCAGTTGTGTTGGCGACGCTGTAGGACCGTGCGTCGTGGGTGCTTCTTTATTTGAAGAAAGCGCACTCGTGCCTCAAGCATATTTTTTAGGCGATGTTCCCCCTGGATGCGGTGCCTTCAAGCTTGCTATCTCTACTGACGAAGTTCCAGGATATTAGCGCGGTTCGTGAGTGCGTGCGTCAACAGTTGGTCACGGGTGCCAAGGCTGCATTGGCGCTTGTTTGCCTTCATCGGCCTGGTGTGGATTTTGCAGCTGTTGCTGCTGGACCACTGCCCCCATCAGAAGGGATGGTGTGGAACATGGTGCCACATTATCGGGCGGTTGATCAGCCAGCCGAAGATATCGTGGATTTCTTCGAAGAGCGTACAAATGTTCTTCTTTTACGTTAGTAGTATTACCCTACACATAGACACATAGATGTTGTAAAAGTTCGTATAAGTGTGTCGGGTGTTTTGTTACCCGTTTATATGTAATAGCTTGCTAGCTTGTATATTTTTCTAGTGTGTTGTACTCTATAGTTCCTTTTAGTTAGCCTGACGGATACTTATCTCAGCATCTTGTCAACCTTTCAGGTGCGTTGCAGCTGGGTTGAGTTTACCAAGGGTTCGATTCATAGTGCGTCAGCTACTCAGGATACTATGATACTCGTGTAACGAGGTTGAGAGGGTGACGCAGCCCCCAAGTAATATAATTGCAAGTAAGAATAAAGACACAAAGTTTGGGGGTACTTAGCTTTATTTATTCGCAGAATATCATGAGGTACAATGTATGGCTAAGTAGCCTGGCTGAATAGCCTTATTTTCAAAGTAAAAACATCTAGAGGTAGAACGACGCAGCTGCATGACGTTCCAGGGGTTGGAGTATGCGACTCTACTTTCTACATCTTTAAGGCGGTAGGCTCCACCTGGGATTACTTCGGTAATCACGTAAGGTCCTTTCCAAGGGGACTCGAACTTGAGGTGCCCTTATTGCTTCAGTCGCAGGACCAGGTCTCCTTCAATGAAGGATCTAGGGCGTAGCCTTCTCCTGTGGTAATTGCGGAGGTTCTGCTAGTAGATCATGGATATCTCCACTGCAATCTCGCGTGCCTCATCGAGGAGATCGACAGAGTCTTTGAGTGCGAGGGTTGATTCTGCCTTGCTGTATGCTACTACCCGTGGGGATTTGTAGCGCACCTTTGCGGGTAGTACCGCCTCGGCGCCGTGTACCATGAAGAACGGAGTGTAGCCCGTGGCGCTATTTGGAGTTGTGTGCAGGCTCCATAGTACCGATTTCAGCTCCTTGGGCCAGCACCTGGCAGCTCTTTCGAGTGGCTGGATGAGCCTTTTCTTGATCCCGCCACAGACAAGGTCGTTGGCCTTTTCGACTTGACCGTTGGTCTGGGGATGTGCCACCGAGGCGTAGCTAATGTTGATTCCCAGGTTTTCGCAGAAATCCTGGAACTCTTTGGAGGTAACATCGTCCCATTGTCCGTGATGATGCTATGTGGAACCCCGAACCAAAAAACAATGGATTTGAAGAATTTTACAGGCTACTGCCCCTGATTGGTTTGTTACCGGCATGGCTTCAATTCACTTCGTGAATTTGTCGTCTGCGACAAGGAGGTAGACATATCCTCCAGGTGAGGATTTCTGCATCTTGCCAACCATGTCAAGTCCCCATTGCACGAAGGGCTAGACCATAGGTATTGGCCTGAGCTCGGCGCCAGGTGCGTGCGGCTTGTCCACGAATCGCTGGCAAGCGTTGCATCGCTGGATGATGTCCTTAGCATCACGCATTGCCGTTGGCCAGTAGAATCCATCTTGTAGAGCTTTGGCGACAAGGGCATGATGGCCGCAAGTGCCTTCGTGTATGTCGAGGAGAATGGCTCTTCCGTCCCCGTTGGATACGCACCGTTGAAGGACTCCTGTGATGCTGCACTTGTACAGTTCACCATTGATAAGGGCGAATGCCTTGGATCGTCACGCTATATGACACGCATCTGTCGGGTCATCTGGCAACCTTTTGCTGAGCAGGTATGTGATATATGGTTGTGTCCAGGATGGCTCGATCATCATGACCTCCATGGAGCCTTCGAGTCCTATATCTGTATCCATGTCCTCGAGTGCCTTTGGCTCATTGGGTGGCGTAGCCCCCGAGTCTTTTGACGTACTAGCTTTAAGCTCTAGAGCCTTTGGCTTGATGGAGCGTTCGCACATGCGCTCTAAAAATACTCCTGGTGGTACTGGGGCACAAGTGGAGCCGATGTTGGCGAGTGTATCTGGTTCTTCGTTGCTCTCATCGCCGACGTGTCGTAGCTCGCAGCCATCAAAATCTCCCTCGAGTGTGTCGTAGAGGTTGCGGTAGGCTATCATGTTGTCGCTCAAAGCATCGCACTCGTTCATTGTTTGGTTGACCACCAGTTTGGAGTCGCCATAGATGTTGAGTCGCTTTGCGCCATGGGCTTTTTCCATATGCATCCCATGGAGTAAGGCATCGTATTCAGCTTCATTGTTGGAAGCGGTGAACTGCATTCACAGAACATATCTCATCTTGTCACCTTGTGGCGACATCATGATGACGCCTGCGCCAGCTCCTTCCTTGTGCTTGGACCCATCGAAGTGCATTGTCCATAGATTGGACATGTCTGGCTTGTTAGGGAGCTGGTTTTCCATCCAGTGTACAAGGAAGTCTAGGAGAACTTGCAACTTTATCGCACCTCGCTTCTCATAGGTGATGTCTCGTGGAGATAGTTCTATCCCCCAAAGTGCGACTCGCCCGGTGGAGTCGGGGTTGTTGAGGATGTGCCCTAGCGGGGCATCGTTCACCATGATTGTTGGATGCTCCTAGAGGTAGTGGCGTAGTCGCCTGGCTATCATGAAGACGCCGTACGCCAGCTTCTGATAGTGCGGGTACTGCTGCTTTGTTGGTGTGAGCACCTCGCTGAGGTAGTAGACTGGGCATTGTACCCCGTGGACTTTATTTTCTTTAGCTCGTTCTACCACGAGCACAGTGATAACCACCTGGTTGGTGGCGGAGATGTATAATAACAGTGGCTCCTTTTCACGAGGTGTTACCAACACCGGCGAGGTGGACAGTAGACGCTTGAGGTCTTTAAATGCTTCTTGTGCTTCGTATGTCCACTCGAATTTGTCAGCCTTGCGTAGAAATTGGTAGAAAGTCAGTGCCTTTTCGCCCATCCAACTAATGAATTGACTGAGCGCCATGATTCGCCCAACCTGCTGCTGGACGCCTTTTATGTTCTTCGTCTTCTCCATAGCCAGTATGAATTTTATTTTCTTCGGGTTTGCCTCGATCCCTCTCGCGGAGATGAGGTACCCAATCAATTGCCTAGATGGTACGCCGAAGGCACATTTGTCCGGATTCAGCTTGATCCGGTAACGGTCAAGGTTATCGAAGGTCTCGCGGAGATCGTGGAGTAACAAGGCTTCCGCCTTGGTTTTGATGACGATGTCGTCGACGTAGACTTGAATGTTGTGGCCAAGCTAGCTCTTGAGGCATGCCTGCATATACCGCTGGTAGGTGGCTCTTGCGTTTTTCAGCCCAAAGGGCATCATTGTGTAGCAGAAGACACCAAAGGGCGTGATGAACACTGTTTTCTCTTGGTCCTCCTCCCTCATTCGAATCTGATGATAGCCCAAGTAGGCATCGAGGAAGCAGAGGCGCTCGCATCCCGCGGTGGAGTCGATTATCTGGTCGATCCGTGGCAGCGGGAAGTGATCCTTCGGGCAATGCTTGTTCAAAGAGGTGAATTCCACTCACATTCGCAGGATATCCGTGTCTTTTTTAGGAACGAGCACAGGGTTTGCTACCTAGGTGCTTTCCTTGATCCTGCGTATGAAGTTAGCGTCGAGGAGTCTGTTGACTTCCATACCGACCGGTTTTGCCCATGGCTCAGATAGTTGTCGTATTGTCTGTTTGACTGGCCTTGCTTCAGGATTTACATTGAGTGAGTGCTCGGTGAATTACCTGGGAACTCCTGGCATGTCCGCTGGACACCAGGCGAAGATTTCCCAGCGCTCATGGAGGAATTCGATGAGCGCGAGTTCCTATGCGGGACACAAGTTGTTGGCGATGAGGGCCATCTTGGTCGGGTCCGTTGGGTGGACCTGGACCGCCTTGGTGTGGATCAAGGTGTCGAAGGATTGGTCAGGTGAGCTTGGCTTGCTCAGGGGTGGTAGACTGTTGTTTGTCGACTCCTTCAACCTTGCCAGGTCCTCTTGCATGCCAAAAGACTAGGAGATTCTGTTGAACTCCCTGTCACAGCTGTCGGACCTCTCGAAGCTTCCATTGACTGTGATAATGCCATTTGGGCCCGACATATTCATCTGCAGGTAGGCGTAGTGTGGCACCACCATGAACCTCGGGAACGCGACACGTCCGAGGATGCAGTGGTATTGCGAGGGCCAGTCGACGACTTTGAATTCAATGCGCTCTCATCAAAATTTACCAGTGTGCCGAAGGGGGTATATGCCCTTCCCTAGGACGATTCCGTGGAAAGTTGTGTCTAAAGCTTCTAGACACGACAGAGGAATTCACATTGCGCGCAAGGTACTTGCGAACATAAGGTGAATGCCGCTTCCGCCGTCCATGAAGACGCGACTCATGTCGAAGCCTCCAATTGGTGCCTCGAGCACCAGGGGATAGTGGCCTGGGCAAGGTACTTGGCGCGGATGATCGCGCTTGTCGAAGGTGATGCAGGACTCACTTCCACTGAGGTACTCAGTGGTCGAGGGCGGAGAGTTCATCGCCAGATTGACTTGGCGAGTGATTGATTTTTGCACTCGATTTGTGGGGCATCATTTTTGGATCATCCCCATGTTCCCCAGCAGTCGGGGGTATGGCTCGCCTCCATGGTTCTGGACTGGCGCGACCGCAGGTGGTGGTAACCCGGGTGGTGGTGGAGGTGCTCCATGAGCCACAGCGCCCGGGGAAGCTCCATAGCCCTGGTTTATCGTGTCACGATTCATCTGGGGCAGACCTTCATGGAGTTTGAGGAACTCGCGGCAGTCCTTTAAAAGGTGGCTGTACTTTTTCTTGCCATCGTGCTTGTCGATGTAGAAGTGTACGTTGCATGGTCTAGACAGTTTGTCCTGGATAGATGTTCTAGGTGCCTCATCGCGAGTGCGGCGTCACCACACTTGCGTGGTTTTCCCGTTGTTGCGGTATCCACCATTGCGGTATCCGTTGTTGCGGTTGTTGTCGTCGCATTTGTCAGCGTAGCCAGCTGCGACCTTGTCGGCCTCCTCGGGGTCCTCGTAACCGTGCATTTGACGTTTTCCTCGGCGATCACGTCTGCGGCCGAGGTCGTCGTCATCATCAAAGTGGACATGGTTTTTTACCGAGTCCTCCCCATCGGCCCACCTATTCGTGATCTCCATCAGGTGGTCGATTGTTTTGGGCTTCGAGCGGCCTAGCTCCTTCCTGAACTCTCTACGGCACACGCTGCCATTGAACGCGTCGATTGCACGGTCTTCGGAGATGTCTTCTGCAGAGTTTTTGATGATGGACCATCTCTGGATGTACGAGCACAGGTACTCGCCAGTCTTCTGGTAGCAGCCTCTCAATTCTTCGATTGATGCAGGACTTTTATAAGTGCCCTTGAAATTTCGCACGGAGCTGTAGACTAGCTCTTCCCAGCTGCGAATCTATCCGCGTGGGAGGTTGTTAGCCACGCACGAGCAGTGCCTTGCATCTGTAGCTGGAGGCATTGCATTGTCGTACTCGTGGTTCCGTCATGGAGCCTGATAGAGGAGATTTGATCCTCCAGCCAGATCTTCGGGTTCTGTAGGCCGTCGAATTTCGGATTCTCCGATGGGAGTTTGAACTAAAGGGTTTCGCAGCATAGCAAATCAAAAATTTCTACGGAAGCGAACAGAGGGAAAGCCAAGATATAATCTAGGAGATGCAAACAACGAGAGAGATTGGATTAGATCTTCATACCCTTGAAGATTCGCACAGCGGAACGTTCGTCGGAACGTGGGTGATGTAGTCGTACTCGCTTCTCCTCCTCGCGATCCGATCCGATCTAGCACCACAAGTGGCGGTGCCTCCGTGAGATGCACACGTGCAGCACCTAGACGTCTCCTCCTTCCTCGGACCAGCAAGTAGGGTGGAGAGATAGATTGGATCTACAACACGACGGCGTGGTGTATATGGTGGAGAATTTCTGCAGCAGGGCTTCGCGTACAAACAGTCGGGAGGGAGAGAGGAGGGCAGCAGGGCAACTAGGGCTTGGAGGAAGGTGTAGGGGGGATGGGGTGCACCAGACCTCTATATATAGAGGGGGGGCGGCCAGCCCTTGCCCCTCCTCCAAGCCTTGGGCCGGCGGCCAAGGGATAAGGAGTGGGGGGTGAGGACTCTCCCCTCTTCTAGAAACCCTATCTCTAGTTTAAACGATTTAAACTCTCTATGATCGACTGGGCCCTATGGGGCCTTGTGCCCCTGGCCCAATGCGGCCAGGACACTCCCTCATAGGCCCATGATCCCTCCCGGAAGGTGGGACCACGTTGGCCCCCTTCCGGAAGGTTCTAGAAGCTTCCGGTACAATACCGATTAACCCGGAACAATTCCGAACTCCAAAAACTACACTGCCTTATATGAATCTTATTCTCCGGAACCTCTCGTGATGTCCCGGATCCCATCCGAGACTCCGAACAAAAATTCATAAACCAAGTATCCAATCTATCCTAGCGTCGAGACACGTTAAGTGTGTCACCCTGCGGGTTCGAGAATATGCAGACATGATCTTCTATCAATAATCAACAGCGAAGTGCAGGCACCCATATTGACTCCCACACATTCATCGATGATCATATCGGATGAACCACGATGCAAGGATTCAATCAATCCCATATACATATTCCCTTCGTCTCGCGATATTTTACTTGCCCGATATTCGATCGTCGGTACCGTCATACCTAGTTCAATCTCGTTCACAGCAAGTACTTTACTCGTTCCGTAATCCGATATCACTTTGTGATTAACTCCTTAACCACATGCTTGCAAGCGGTGTTGATATCGATTACCGAGTGGGCCCGAATTATATCTCTCCGACTTGGGAGGGACAAATCCCATCTCGATACATACAACCCAACAGATACTTTCCGATCACCTGAGAGACACCTTTATGATCACCCTCTCATAGGATGACGTTTGATGACCTCAAAGCTTTCTTCCGATACCAGGGAGTTGTATTATCTCATGGTCTAAGGAATACAATATTTGACATAGGAAAAGCTTCGCAAAGATGAACACAATGACACGATCTAATTGCTTCGCTTAGTTTGGGTCTGTCCACCACATCATTCTCCCAATGATATGATCTCATTATCAATTGACAACTCATGTCTATGGTTAGGAAATCTTAACCATCATTGATCAATGAGCTAGTCCATAGAGGCGTACTAGGGACACGGTGTTGTTCACAAACCACACAAGTATTAATGTTTCCGCTTAATACAATTCTAGCATGGAATATAAACTTTATCATGAACAAGAATTATAATAATAACATCTTTATTATTGCCTCTAGGGCATAATTCCAACATGAACCCCTTTGGCATTCGCTTCTATCGAATGGCCCTACTGAAGCAGCTGGCACCACAGAGCTCTATCCCGTTGTCTTCCAAGTCAGTCGAACGGGCACGCCTTGCATGCATCTTGTCGACCTTGCGCTGCGTGATGTCATCACGTGCGTCGTAGTCGTAGTAGTGCCGCCGTGAGCGGCGTCGCCGTGACAAGTCATGGTGGTCATCGCTGGAGGAGGGCGAAGAGTAGCATTTAGCCAGAGCTTTGTTTTTCTTTGGCTCCAGTGCTGGATCCTTGATGAGGGAAGCTTTGACTAGCCCCAGGCCCGCGATCATAGATCGGTGCATGGCAGCTCGCGGGTCCCCAGCCGGTGGCTGGTTGTTGAGGAGGTACATTGTGGCCGTTGTCACCGCTGCCTGCGGTGTCTTCGGGAGCACATTGCCCCGTGTATCCACCGTCATGGATGAGAAGTCGAGGACTCACGAGGCCTCTTCTCGCTTCTTATCGGTGAGTTGGGCCAGTCAAGAATGTCTCTTGGTGGCTACATGGTCGTTTCCCTTGGAGGAGAGTTGAGCTCGCCGAAGGCTCGACTCGTCCGCCGCCTTCCTGCGTGCTTCGAGCTGGGTGATTACTTGCTGCTAGCGCTTGAATTCTTCCTTGAGCAGCCAGTGATAACCCATCAGCATGTCTTGCAATGAGTTTGGTGGCTGGGGGTTGCCCCGCAAGGCTTCTCGGTAGCGGGCCCACTGAGCGCCGTTGAGCTTGATCAGCACGCGCTCCTAGGTGTGCTCATTCGCAGTAAGGGTCGGATGATTCTCCGGCTCGTTGTTGGTGGGTGCTCCGTTGGAGGGACCACCGTTCATGACTGGGATACCACCGTTGGAGGGACCAGTACCGGTGTTGTCACGATTGCCTCCGTTATCGCCTGTGTTGACGATGGTGCTTATGTAGTGTTTGGGGAAGCTGTTGCTTCCACAGCTTTCAGATTCGGAGCCGTAGGCTCTATCCTCAGTGGCTAGAACGCCTAGATGAGATTCATGACTTCTATCGCTATCTTTGTTCCTGACTGTTATCGGAGCGTTGAGTTCGCTTAGGGTGCCGATCGGTGGTGTAAACCACTATACTGGAGCAATTGCGGGGACCTTCGACTGATCAGGAAAGCGAAGTGTGCCCAACTAACCAACTTGGAAGCGTAGGCTCCCGATCGCCAGGCCGATCCCATCGCCCATGGACTCGAAATCCGGGCGAGTAGCCAGCGTGTGCACGGTGAAGTCGAAGGCACCGAAGAGGAGGCGAATATCCGCTGTTGCAGAGTTGTAGATCGCAGTTGATGGGGCCGAGGAAGATGCAACATCAGCACTCTCACTTCTCACAAATGGCGCCAATTGACGAGGGTTAAACTCATCTATGCCCATTGTTATGGACTTGGGTTTTGGAGAAGAGGGGAGCGCTGGAGGCATCAATTGGCTAGAAAACAAGCACACGGGGACGCAAGATTTACCTAGGTTCAGGCCTTGTAGAGGACCCTACTCCCGCTTGTCTGCTCTTGGAATTATCACGGGAGTCGAAAGTTATAGGGGGTGCGCAGATGCAATCTGGCGATGGTGTGGAAACTAGGGTTGTGATTGTCCTCCTCGCTGCCCCCTCCTAGCCTTTATATAGATAGGCTAGGTCTGGGGATAGCAGGTCGAGTCGGTTACAAGTTAGGGTTTTCCCTTTAAACTTTCTATCTTGAGCTTGCCGTGTGCTGCAAGAAGTCGGAGTCTTCTTAGGTCACCTGAATCCTTGATTTGGCCCTGGTAACGTCGTGGGCTTCTGCCAGACTAGACCGTATATGCCAAACTCGAGTACATGTAAGGTATGCCCATGTCAGGCCTCATCCGGTTTCTCGTTCCGGCTTAGGCGCATAGTCTCGAACAACGCACCAACCTGAGCCGATTTTCCGATCCGGCTCTAAGATACATGACCTCAAGCGGTGCATAAATTTAAATGCCTATAAGATGTACAACCTGGAGACAGATATTAGTCTTGACCGCTTGCAAGAACTCCTCACCCTCAGACAGCTTCTAGTAGGAACCGTCTCCAAGAGTAAGGCACCTGGAGTCAGATTCAAATCAAGACCATCTCCAGAACGAGCACACCTCAAAGCGGTGGTTATTCATGGCTGCCTCCAACAGTAATGCTAATTCAAACTCAATCATAGCAGATATGACACATAATTATGATTCAGCAGCTAGAAAATGGATAGACAAATTATCTCAAGTACTTAGAAGCTAGGCAAAATAAGACCATTGTAACACCCCACTTTCAGTAACCTTGATTAGTTATCATGAATGCAAAAATTAGGGGGAATAAAAACTTTTTCTTGCTTACTGGTGAAGAAGTTGTTGTTGCTTGTTGTGCTTATGTTTATGATTGTGTAGTAGTTAAGATACTTCTCTATATTCTCAAAGGTTTACCAAAGCTATTTACCAAAATGAAGTGTCTTGGCTTACTTTACATATTATCAAATGTTCTAGCATTTCAAAAACAAGAGCCAAGATGCCTTTGCAACAACAAATGTTTTCTTAGCTTCTGTTGAAAAAATTATGGAGATCTACATGATACCATCTCCTTATGTTCTCAAGACAGAACCTTCCAAATATACTTACTTCTAGTCTTTCCAAAAGATTTTATAAAGCTGTTTGTTTCTCACTCTTGGTAGAAGTACCAAGGGACTCTCACCTTGATGTCTACGCACTTCTATTCTTGTAGACAGTTGTTGGGCCTCCAAGTGCAGAAGTTTGTAAAACAGCAGCAAGTTTCCCTTAAGTGGATTACCCAAGGTTTATCAAACTCAGGGAGGAAGTGGTCAAAGGTATCCCTCTCAAGCAACCCTGCAATCAAGATACAAGAAGTCTCTTGTGTCCCCAACACACCCAATACACTTGTTAGGTGTATAGGTGCACTAGTTCGGCGAAGAGATAGTGAAATACAAGTGGTATGGATATAAGACAACGGTGCCAGAAAAGATCTTGATGGAAGGAAAAGACTAAAGGCAAAAAGATGGAAGCAAGCAAACATGTAATAGATCTAGTTGCAAACGGTGTTTCAATGCTTAGAAACAAGGCCTAGGTATCATACTTTCGCTAGTGAACACTCTCATATCAATATCTTCTCTTCATGATACTACTCTGAACTACTCTCCGGTTGGACACTCTAATCCATGGTAGGGCTATAACAACACTCCTCAAAGTTTGCTTTCCCCATCTAGATAACCCCACACTGTCACCTTGAGTGCTAGATGGTTCCAACAAACACCACAATTTCATAGAGACATCCAACTCCAAATATAACTCATAACAAGTATTTTTAATCTCCAGCCTAAGTGCCACACGGTGTGCACACTGTCAACTTCACACACGTGGGGAGAGCAGAGATCTATTAAAGCACTTGAGTAGCAAGGTAGATCTACTTGATTACAAAGCTCATGATCACAATATGATCATGCATAGAGAGAGATGAACACATAGCTATCGGTAGAACCCTTAGCCTCGAGGAAGAACTACTCCCTCATCATCATGGGAAATAGCAATGGCGATGGAGATGGTGGAGATCGATGGAGATGGCTCCGGGGGCACTTCCCCATCCTGGCAGGGTGCCAGAACAGAGACTTTCTGTCCCCTGAATCTCCCCTTCGGTGGCGGCGGTGCTGCGGAACTTTTCGTGGCTGGAGGCTGGATTCTTTAAGCTTTTTGCATTGGAGGCTTCTTGTAGGCGAAGGGGCAAGGTCGGTGGAGTGCCAGGGGGCCCACACCACCTAGTGGCGCGACCAAGGGTCACCCGTGCCACCATATGGTCTGGCCAGGCCCTAGCCCTCCTCCATCTCTGCTTCTGGCTTCGTGAGTCTTCCGGTAAAATAGGAACTTTGGCTTCTGTCCCGTCCAATTCCGAGAATATTCATTTTCTGGATTTTCTGGAACCAAAAACAGAAGAAAACAGGCAACTGGCACTGTGGCATCTTGTTAATAGGTTAGTCCCAGAAAACATATAAAAATACCTCAAAGTGTTGACAAAGTAAAGCAAAGTAGATACTAAACAAGCATGGAACATCAAAAATTATAGATACGTTTGCAACGTATCACACCTCTTCAAAACACAAACCCTTCAAAGCCTATGTTCTTTAGACCTTAAGGAATGCTAGTGTGTGTTGGTAGTCTTCTTGAGATATTTGGATGAATTGCCTTGATCTATTTGATAAGATGAATTTCCTTGATCTATTGTCCTAAGAAGGATCTGTCTGGACTTGTTTGCTAGAAGTTTGCCTGAGCTACTCTAGGAGCTCCTTCTCTAGTAACAAAACATATCCAACAATACTCACGCTAACATTCTGGAAGACCCCCACCCGAAAATCCTAGTTGGAAAACTACCTTCATACTTGTTAATAGTTTCACTTTCTAGGACTCTAATTAAGACCCTTACACCTGATCTCAAGGCAATGCAACCATTCTATTCTCTCCTTTGTGAAGTGATCTTCCATATGCAATACCTACTCTGGGTCAACAACCCCATCTACCAAGTTTCCCAAGCTAGACTTGACCTCTAGTCATCAACCTGACCATCTAATTCCTTATCAGGTTCCTTTTGGAGCCACTTCCTTTTTGTAGTTTCTGAGGTAATGGAGACCAACTCAAGTCATGGATCCCTTCTATACAACCTACTATTCAACAACATTCACTAAATGATGAGTTTGTAACCTTGCATCCTATCAAAACCACTAGATCTTATACACTAGTCAAAAACCCAAAGACAAACAAAATTTGGCTATGTTTGAAACTGCTATCAGGATCCCATCTTTGAGTCTCTACCTACATTAATCCTTTGGAATTTTTAGAAATGAACTTGAACCATCTTGTACACCATCATGTGTACTTGCAAACCATAGTATTGTCCTTGACCATATCATCCCTAGACCCACTTGTCCTTGGTGGTTTTGTAGTCAAGAAAATAATCTGTTTCTGCCAACTGTTTAAACATACCAACTTTGGCAGAAGCTCCCAACTCCATTCCACATTTTATTGGCCAGCTCTCAGCATTATTGTGCTCCAATTAACCTTCCCTATAAAGCCATACCCTCCTTGTTCCAATTGGATCCATGTGCTTCTTAAACCAACATGATTTTTTAGGCAAGATGATAATCTGTTTTGACACCCTTATTTTCAACAAAGTTTGGCATCAATTCTAATAGCACTCAACCATGATCAAGATAAACTATTCTTACTATGATGATATACCTCACTTGTTCTCTCCATCCATATGCTCCATGGACCAAATGAATCTCTGAGCCACTAAGTCTAGCAAGGTTTAGATGCCATGGAAATGATGTGACTCTAGATCACAATTGACAATCAACTCTTCAAAATAAATCCTTTCCCTTCCTACCACCACCACCCCCACCACTTCATTCTCTCACCTTCGTTGTGTACAACATCCTACCTACTCCCCAAACCCCTTACATTGGATTACTCTCTGTATAAAATGAATATATCTTTGTCTATATTAAAAACACATCAGAAAATAAATCCTTAATTCATTCTTGTTGCTCCATCCCTAGTAAATCATGAGGTGTATCCCCTAATACCTCATGCCATAGACCATCTTGAAAGCATTAAGCCACCATGTACTCCTCAAATATTTTCGAAAACAAAATCAATATGTAAGAATTAACTTGTATGAATCATGTCTGTACCCAAATCAAATGGAGCATTAACAAAAACTTGCCTCCAACCCCTCCAGCACCCCCACCATGTTCTTGTCGACTAGTACTGTAGCACAACAGCACCCCCTCTTTCCCTTTGGATGTAAGAGAGGAGAGATACTCTCAAATCTTGATCGATCTTGGGAAATCAATGCAGCATCCCACCTCACTCTCTAGACAATAATCAGGCGAGTACCAGTACCCCACCTCTATCCTCTACCCCACCTAGCAGTTCCCCTATCTAATCCTAGTGCCCTCCCTCACCATTTCTTTTGTTTGGCTGAATCATGGAGAGAGAGACCTCCACACTCTCTCTTTGACTCTTGTAGTAGTTCTGATAGCCTAGGAGTGTCCCATACTTCACCTCCTCAAGCTCCACTACCCCCATTGACCAATCATGACCTCCTACCAGCCCTACCCCTACTTGTCAGGTCAGTCTACCGTGAGCCACTTCTCCTGGTTATAAGCACATTGTCCCTCTCCTGCCACAATACCTTGCTCATACCACTTCCCTACCTCCCATTGCTCACCCAAGCGCCTGTTCCCAGTGCGTCGCTACCTCTCTGAGTGAGAAGCTCCCTTTCTCCTTCGGCTTCAACAAAAAAGGTCAAGGCTACTATCACTCCAAACCCCCTCTTCTCCCTCTTTTGGACCTTCGTGTTTCTCATCTCGAGATCCCTATGACCTTCCATCTTGTTTGACCCAGCGAAGCCCATGGCCTTGTCACCATTCTGCCTCGATCGCGCTCACCGTCGGTGGCGTCATTCGCGCGTTCACCTGGGAGCTCCAGCCGCCAAGTCTTCATGTTGTCGGGACCACAACGAGCCACCACATCATTCGCTACACCTCTCCGTTGACATGCAGCACGCCCTGGGAGCTCCCGGGCAAGCCACCGAGCAGGTCTAGATGACTCAAATATGTTTATAAATTTACTTAATTCCTTTTAACTTATATATGTTTATAAATGTTCATAACTCAAACCCCCCTAAAAATAAAGAAACAATAGAGGTCATGTCAAAATTCTATATACTCACTCTAGATGACCTAAACCTAACTCATCGAAGTGAGAGAACTCTAATCCCTCTAGTCTTTTAGTTTTCCAAAAAAATACCCCAAATTTCAGATGCCTGTATGCAAATGCACAAGGGTCCTAAATCTAATCTTCATTTAGTCCTAAATGTTGGGATGTTACAACACTTGATATCATAATTGTTGCTTCTAATGACTCATGTATTTTAATGACTCGAGTTTCATGAAGATGGTGACCTTGTCCTTTGAAGATCCTATCTTGCTCGGGGACGGGAAAGAGTCTAAATATAGGAAAGTTGATGAGTGCATTTTTTAAGCATATTTACTTTATGTTTTTGCATTAGTAGTTGTA
This sequence comes from Avena insularis, assembly GCA_023614405.1. Lineage (NCBI taxonomy): Eukaryota > Viridiplantae > Streptophyta > Magnoliopsida > Poales > Poaceae > Avena > Avena insularis. Next base: position 327,992,219 of record CM042692.1, on the reverse strand, counting down.
TGATTTTGGTATTATACGGCGCACACGCGCACCTTTTATACATGTTTCTACAGGATCCCAAAATATTGAGGCATTGATGAACATATCACATTGAGATGTCATATTGGACGAAAATATGATATTTTAAAGTAATAAAAGTCATTATTATGATTTACCATGCACCTGGGAGAAAAGACATTGCGAAGAGGGGAGACAGAAGGTATAAGGAGCGTCGGTACGGGCAGATCCCGCCTGTACCGCGCACGCATACCATGTAGCGGCCGCTTTGTATCGACAAATAATCTCACCAAGCGAAGACGAATCTGGGATCTGAAATTCATAACAACCAGAACAAGCAGAAACCTCACCTCTGGAAGGGATATGAAGGGGGAACTTACAGAGGGCACCATCCTTGCTGCTACACGGATCATTGGAGGCGAAGGCATTGTGGCACCCCGCTAAAACCACTACTAGAAAATCGCTGTGTTTCTGTGTATTGCATCATCATGACTGCATGCTCATGTCATCATGCCACATTGCATTTGAGCATCATCATGTTCATCATGCCACGTTGCATGGTACATAGAATTAGAATTGTTGCATTTAAACGGTGGCACTTGTATTTGGGTCATGGTAATTTTATTTGTTATTTGTATTTGCTTTCTCTCTATTTCGCCTCACTCTATTCTATTCCAGTGGGTGCCATTGGTTATGGAACCATAATGTCTAATTCTTATTCTTTCAGTCTTGCTATTCCATTTAACAATAATGCTCAAATTTAGTTGGGGGCATCATCTCTTATTCTCTCTATATCTGCCTTATGGTCTCAATCTTGCCATATGATCCTCTTGCTAATTCTACCACCTAATGGACATATGGGTTTTTTTCCTTATTTTAAATCATGCTCATATGACCATGTGTGTATCAATTCATTTAAATCTTGCCTTATTCAAATTCTAGTAGCACCACAAGTTTCCCTCTAATCTTTTATTAAACCTAGTCCCTCCTTTTTTCTATTTAAATTCAAATGATGTTGTTGGAGTCTTCTAATTGTTGCGTGTTCTAGCTCAAACTCATGTGACCATCAATCTTAACCTTCTTCTATTTTATGTATTGCTTGAGTGGATCTCTCTTATATCCTTTTAATCATCTTCCCCTATTACATTTTTCTCATCTAATCAATCTATTCCACTTTTCTTCTTGTGCTTGATATCCTTCAACTATTACATCCTTGGTGATCTTCTTTCCTTACAAATATTTAATCTTCTCCATTCTCTTCTACTTATCTACATTTGTATTGATCTAGCCATGTATCTTGCACTCTCTCGATTCTACTAACTCTACCATGACACCACCCTTTTATTCCAAACCTCACAGAAATATGCTTTCCATACCATCTTGCCTAAACCATTTTGCTTTTATGAATGTAAAATTATTTTTATTAAAAGCTATGTTTATTTTTATTTGGCTTAAATACCTGTAAGGTTAATATATACAAGGTACCTCTCTTTTCTTATTTTAAAAAACAAAACAAATAATAGTTTTGGTCCGTTATAAAATCACAAAAGATTTCTTATTTTTAGTAAAATAAAAGAAGGCAAAAAGTCCATCTAAAATTTTGGCACAAAACTAGTCTTATCTAGTGTACTTTAGACTATATAAATATTCCAATCCCCTCCCTCCTTCTCAAACCCTACCCCCCAAATCTGAGCCAAAACGTGGATCTGAAAATTCCCCATCTCTTCTTCCCATCGCTCATCGTGTTCTTCTATTTTCCACTGGCTAGCGCACTACCACTCCTTCGACTTAATCCAGCCGGAGTTGTAATTTTTTCGTAAGCAACTGAGTCATGTATGTCCTTGTCCATCGTGTCTTTTCTTTGCTCCTTCCTCTTTGGAAGCCAATCCAAACTCTAATTTAATTCCTTGTAGCACCGAAGACATGGCCTTGGGAGCTACGCCATAGTAGATTGTTTGCTTCGACACCGCCTAGGTCCTTTGATCCCCGTGTCCTACCCGTATCAATACCATCCCAGCCAGATCCCCTTTGATTCTACACATCGCGCGCGCGCCAACACGCTGACCAGGACAACAGCGTAGCGTCTCTTGTCCCTTCGATTGCATGAGGAGTTGCTCCGCTCGGGCGTGGAACTTCCGCATGCAGCCAACCGACCGTTGTTCCGAACAGCGCGTCGGCTTCCTTATTCCCTACGGTGAGCAGCAACATTAGTGCAGGTTTGAGCAGTTTCGGCCGTTTCCAGTTTTATTTTTTTTCTCCCCACTCATGATCCAAGCCCGCAACCAGACTGGAGGCTCATATTATTTGATTAATTGGACTTCTTTATTTCTGCAGCAAACTGCCGTCTCACCTCCGGTCGGCTGTGCTGCCGTTTGTTGTCCCGCGGTCTCGCCCGCTAAGTGTTTGATAAAATTACCGCAAGAGTTTTGTCCTGGGTTTTCTAGTCGACCACTTCCAGTTGTCACCATCCATCAAGTTTTCCTCACGGTGTCTGCTTCAGCTATTTGGCCACTCCGCTACTTCAACAAAAATCCGAAGACCTCTCTGCCTTTTCGATTCGAACCGTGAGATCCCGATCTTATTCCTATATTTTATACTTGTTGTATTAAACCTATTTATGCTTGCATACATGTCGTACCGTGGTTTTTGGAGCTTTTAGGCGATTCATCTAAATTAAATATGGAGTCATATGCGGGCTATTCTAGTCTTATATCGGCTCCATTTACATTTGCTTAGCGAACCGATGCCATGCCTTGGCTTGATAAGACGACATTTAAATTGCGGGGTATCTAAATAACTCGAACCTATTAATTAATTGTCGGGACCCCGGTTCCGCTTAATACTGCCTAATTGCACCGCATCTGCATCATATCATAAGCATGCCGGATCTTCTGCCGTAGTATTAAATATTGCATCCGATGTTTCTTCTAGTGTTTGCTTCTTCGCGGATTAGGCCGATGAGTGGATGCGAGTATCGACAAGTTCTCCGGATATGATCATTCGACAGTGTTTCCCAGGCGAGCATTCTCCCCCTTTCTACCTATTTTGCATTTATAGTCTTTATTTCCTCCTGTTGATCTATTGCTATCCGTGTCGTGATGCTTTAGTTTCCGTACACCAATTATATCCCGTGCAGCCTCTATATTGCCTTGGACACCTCCTATTACCTATGTTTGGTAGATAGCTGGCCTTGCGAGTCGTAGTTGCTTGCTCAGGTGCAATCTCGTGTTGTCAAGTACCACAGTTGTTGGAATGCTGGCAGATGTTTGTGGTGGAGATGATCATGTCTTTAAATACAACTATTAAAATTCTATATATAACTAATGCAGAGGCATCGGTGGGCAATAGATTTTATTTGGTTCTTCCACGCTCACTTGTGTCTCGTAGGACCCTGAGTACTTGATACCTGTTCCTTAACTATTCGCACTATCCACATCCGGGAGGCCTTATGGACCCTCCTGAGCTAGAGCTTGATTCATTTCTATTTCTTGGGGCCACAAAGTAGTTTGGGGCTTTATTACTATCATGTACTTATGCCATGCTTTGCTGCTTTATTTAAGATTGTGCGTGGAGCACCTGTACTGTTTTGGATGCGGAGTGTTTTCACGGTATCGACAAGCCCAGTCACACTTTCGGGTTCCCGGTCGTTTACAGCCATTGACGCAAACCCTGGGTCCGTTCAAGAAGCCAACTTCGCTATGGTAGCTTAGTGGGGTGGCCCCCTGAAATATTTCTGAATCCTGTGATCGCTTTGTCGTGAATGCCTCGTTGGGCTTTGAGTTGGTTTTTCCGAGGTTGATCGAGTGTGTGTTGCTATTTGTGCACCCCTGCAGGGTAAAACTTTCTGAAAGCCGTGTCCATGGTTATGGACGACTTGGAGCACAGTATCTCGATCATAGACAAGCATAACTAAAGTAGTGCTATAAACTTGACTTAATATATGACTAGTAATCAGATTCAACTATAACGGAATGGATATTAAAAATGCCAACAACTGGTGGATCTGGATTGTTTGTTATATATGCCTAGTAAGTATTGCAACTCCAATGGAATGTGATAAGAGTGCCAACAACTACTGGGTTTTGGAATTCCTCGGGACAATTATATCTGACTAGTAAAGGTTCCAACTACCACATAATGGTAATTAAAACTGCCCACTACTTATGCTTCAGGATGACTCATGCTATCTATATCTGATTAGTAATTGCTGCAACTATAACAGAATGAGTAAAATTGCCAACTGTGTGAGTTCCTTGGTCCGACTTCCTCGTTTGGTCTCGAGGGGGAAATACCAGGATGGGTTTGTTTGGTGTTAGCTTCAGGTTGGATCCGAATAGGTCTTTCTTATCCCTCTCTGATAACCGCCAGTTGTATCGAGTCTCTATAGGTTGTTTAGTGCCGCTTCAGCCCACCATACCTATGTAGGCGAGCCACTTAATTCTAGCCTTGCCGTGTCTTGGCCTCGATCGACGCCTCTTTTTCCTTTGCCCTTTGTCGGCACCCCTTTTGTTTTAGCAGGTTTGAGATCATCGTCGTTAGCAGGGTTACCCTTCCGGCTTGGCCTCGGCAGGGTTATGGACGCCATTGGTTATTCTTCAGGGCTCTTAGCCCAATCTGCATCTTGTCCATACTCGGACGCTATATCGTTTTCAAGGTGATTTGGATCTTTGTATTGTATAGCTGTATTCTTGACTCTTGGAGTCGTGTTGTATATATATCTGATCTGTGGGTCCCATCGAGGACTGTTGTGTAATGGTATTACTTCGTTTTCCACCCGCACGAAAGTGCCTGGTGGGCGTCCTTGAATCGTTTCTAAGCGGGTTTGGCGGAAAGGGCTCAAACTTGCATAGGGCCGATCTAAGGGTGTTACAGAGTGGTATCAGAGCTCAGCAGTTGTGATACCCCACAAGTCCATCCTGTAGGATAACCTAGCTAATGGCCGATGTAGATTGTCAAAACTATTTTGCAAAAACGGTTGGATAGATCTGATTAGGTCTGTTTTTACTTCTTACCCCTATGCTATTCTCCTCTTACCTCTACGTGTTTTGATTCTACTCTCTTACCTTTTCTTCGAGTCCAGGATTTCTCGTGGTTGGGTTTCCGTCATACCTTCAGGGTTTCGCTTCCTCCTTTGGCAACGGTATTCCTACCTCCGGATTTCATGTTATCTGAGGAATCCTTCATTTGTTGGACTTCTCGTTGTTCCTTCTTTGTGCCTTCCGGTGTTTCCAAGATGACTTCATCATCAGCTACGCCAGATCTGATGCAGAGTCTGCATCACTCTTTTGTTTCCAAACCTTGCTTGTCGAGATCTTCAGTCTAATTCCGAGAGTTGGTTGCATAATTCTCCTATTCGTGTGCAGAGTAATGGTTTGGGTGCGCGATGGACTGATCACCATCCGACTACTCTTATCATTCGCTTTTGTATATTGAATCGGTGGATCCAGCAATTTTACTCCGTCCACGTAAGCTAGAGGTGGCTTTATTTGTTGATACCTCTACCTTCGCCTTTGTTCCCGGAGTGTTCTCTCGACGATCACGGACAATGACCTCTTGTTAGTGGTGTCGCGAGGATCTACACGAAGCGAGAAGATTCAGATTGCCGGCCTTCTTCCCCGTACCATTAGGTGGATCTCGAGGGAGAGATCCCTTATTAGTGGTGTCGAATTGTGGCACCCCGCTAAAACCACTACTAGAAAATCGCTGTGTTTCTGTGTATTGCATCATCATGACCGTATGCTCATGTCATCATGCCATATTGCATTTGAGCATCATCATGTTCATCATGTCATGTTGCATGGTACATAGAATTAGAATTGTTGCATTTAAACGGTGGCACTTGTATTTGGGTCTTGGTAATTTTATTTGTTATTTGTATTTGCTTTCTCTCTATTTCGCCTCACTCTATTCTATTCCAGTGGGTGCCATTGGTTATGGAACCATAATGTCTAATTCTTATTCTTTCAGTCTTGCTATTCCATTTAACAATAATGCTCAAATTTAGTTGGGGGCATCATCTCTTATTCTCTCTATATCTGCCTTGTGGTCTCAATCTTGCCATATGATCCTCTTGCTAATTCTACCACCTAATGGACATATGGGTTTTTTTCCTTATTTTAAATCATGCTCATATGGCCATGTGTGGATCAATTCATTTAAATCTTGCCTTATTCAAATTCTAGTAGCACCACAAGTTTCCCTCTAATCTTTTATTAAACCTAGTCCCTCCTTTTTCTATTTAAATTCAAATGATGTTGTTGGAGTCTTCTAATTGTTGTGTGTTCTAGCTCAAACTCATGTGACCATCAATCTTTACCTTCTTCTATTTTATGTATTGCTTGAGTGGATCTCTCTTATATCCTTTTAATCATCTTCCCCTATTACATTTTTCTCATCTAATCAATCTATTCCACTTTTCTTCTTGTGCTTGATATCCTTCAATTATTACATCCTAGGTGATCTTCTTTCCTTACAAATATTTGATCTTCTCCATTCTCTTCTACTTATCTACATTTGTATTTATCTAGCCACGTATCTTGCACTCTCTCGATTCTACTAACTTTACCATGACACCACCCTTTTATTCCAAACCTCACACAAATATGCTTTCCATACCATCTTGCCTAAACCCTTTTGCTTTTATGAATATAAAATTATTTTTATTAAAAGCCATGTTTATTTTTATTTGGCTTAAATACCTGTAAGGTCAATATATACAAGGTACCTCTCTTTTCTTATTTTAAAAAACAAAACAAATAATAGTTTTGGTCCGTTATAAAATCACCAAAGATTTTCTTATTTTTAATAAAATAAAAGAAGGCAAAAAGCCCGTCTAAAATTTTGACGTCTACTTTAGACTATATAAATACTCCAATCCCCTCCCTCCTTCTCAAACCCTACCCCCCAAATCTGAGCCAAAACGTGGATCTGAAAATTCCCCATCTCTTCTTCCCATCGCTCGTCGTGTTCTTCTATTTTCCACTCGCTAGCGCACTACCACTCATTCGACTTAATCCAGCCGGAGTTGTAATTTTTTCGTAAGCAACTGAGGCATGTATGTCCTTGTCCATCGTGTCTTTTCTTTGCTCCTTCCTCTTTGGAAGCAAATCCAAACTCTAATTTAATTTCTTGCAGCACCGAAGACATGGCCTTGGGAGCTACGCCATAGTAGGTTATTTGCATCGGCACCGCCTAGGTCCTTTGCTCCTTGTGTCCTACCTGTATCAAGACCATCCCAGCCAGATCCCCTTTGATTCTGCACATCGCGCGCGCGCCAACACGCTGACCAGGACAATAGCGTAGCGCCTCTTGTCCCTTCGATTGCATGAGGAGTTTGCTCCGCTCGGGCGTGGAACTTCCGCATGCAGCCAACCGACCGTCGTTCCGAACAGCGCGTCGGCTTCCTTATTCCCTATGGTGAGCAGCAACATCAGTGCGGGTTTGAGCAGTTTCGGCCGTTTCCAGTTTTATTTTTTTTCTCTCCACTCATGATCCAAGCCCGTAACCAGACTGGAGGCTTATATCTTTTGATTAATTGGACTTCTTTATTTCTGCAGCAAACTGCCGTCTCACCTCCGGTCGGGTGTGCCGTCGTTTGTTGTCCCGCGGTCTCGCCCGCTAAGTGTTTGATAAAATTACCGCAAGAGTTTTGTCTTGGGTTTTCTAGTCGACCACTTCCAGTTGTCACCATCCATCAAGTTTTTCCTCACGGTGTCTGCTTCAGCTATTTGGCCACTCCGCTACTTCAACAAAAATCCGAAGACCTCTCTGCCTTTTCGATTCGAACCGTGAGATCCCGATCTTATTCCTATATTTTATACTTGTTGTATTAAACCTATTTATGCTTGCATACATGTCGTACCGTGGTTTTTGGAGCTTTTAGGCGATTCATCTAAATTAAATATGGAGTCATATGCGGACTATTCTAGTCTTATATCGGCTTCATTTAAATTTGCTTAGCGAACCGATGCCATGCCTTGCCTTGATAAGACATCATTTAAATTGCGGGGTATCTAAATAACTCGAACCTATTAATTAATTGTCGAGAACCCCGGTGCCGCTTAATACTGCCTAATTGCACCGCATTTGCATCATATCATAAGCATGCTGGATCTTCTGCCGTATTATTAAATATTGCATCCGATGTTTCTTCTAGTGTTTGCTTCTTCGCGGATTAGACCGATGATTGGATGCGAGTATCGACAAGTTCTCTGGATATGATCATTCGGCAGTGTTTCTCAGGCGAGCATTCTCTCCTTTTCTACCTATTTTGCATTTATCGTCTTTATTTCCTCCTGTTGATCTATTGCTATCCGTGTCGCGATGCTTTAGTTTCCGTATACCAATTATATCCCGTGCAGCCTCTATATTGCCTTGGACACCTCCTATTACCTGTGTTTGGTAGATAGCTAGCCTTGCGAGTCGTAGTTGCTTGCTCAGGTGCGATCTCGTGTTGTCAAGTACCACAGTTGTTGGAATGCTGGTAGATGTTTGTGGTGGAGACGATCATGTCTTTAAATACAACTATTAAAATGCTAGATATAACTAATACAGAGGCATCGGTGGGCAATAGATGTTATTTGGTTCTTCCACGCTCACTTGTGTCCCGTAGGCATGCTTTACTGCTTTATTTAAGATTGTGCGTGGAGCACCTGTACTGTTTTGGATGCGAAGTGTTTTCGCAGTATCGACAAGCCCAGTCACACTTTCGGGTTACCAGCCGTTTACAGCCATTGACGCAAACCATGGGTCCGTTCCGCAGCCGGCCAACTTTGTTGCGGGTAGCTTAGTGGGGTGGCCCCCTAAAATATTTCTGAATCCTGTGATCGCTTTGTCGTGAATGCCTCGTTGGGTTTTGAGTTGGTTTTTCCGAGGTTGATCGAGTGTGTGTTGCTATTTGTGCACCCTTGCAGGGTAAAACTTTCTGAAAGCCGTGTTCGCGGTTATGGACGACTTGGGGCACAGTATCTCGATCATAGACAAGCATAACTAAAGTAGTGCTATAAACTTGACTTAATATATGACTAGTAATCAGATTCAACTATAACGGAATGGATATTAAAAATGCCAACAACTGGTGGATTTGGATTGTTTGTTATATATTCCTAGTAAGTATTGCAACTACAATGGAATGTGATAAAAGTGCCAACAACTGCTGGGTTTTCGGATTCCTCAGGACAATTATATCTAACTAGTAAAGGTTCCAACTACCACAGAATGGTAATTAAAACTGCCCACTACTTATGCTTCAGGATGACTCATGCTATCTATATCTGATTAGTAATTGCTGCAACTATAACGGAATGAGTAAAATTGCCAACTGTGTGAGTTCCTTGGTCCGACTTCCTTGTTTGGTCTCGAGGGGGAAATACCAGGATGGGTTTGTTTGGTGTTAGCTTCAGGTTGGATCCGAATAGGTCTTTCTTATCCCTCTCTGATAACCGCCAGTTGTATCGAGTCTCTATAGGTTGTTTAGTGCATGCGCTGCGCTTCATCCCACCATACCTATGTAGGCGAGAGCCTGAATTCTAGTCTTGCAGTGTCTTGGCCTCGATGGCGTTCCTTTTCCTTTGCCCTTTGGCGGCACCCTTTTGTTTTAGCAGGTTTGAGATCGTCGTCGTTAGCAGGGTTACCCTTCCGGCTTGGCCTGGGCAGGGTTATGGACGCCATTGGTTATTCTTCAGGGCTCTTAGCCCAATCTGCATCTTGTCCATACTCGGACGCTGTATCGTTTTCAAGGTGATTTGGATCTTTGTATTGTATAGCTGTATTCTTGACTCTTGGAGTCGTGTTGTATATATATCTGATCTGTGGGTCCCATCGAGGACTGTTGTGTAATGGTATTACTTTGTTTTCCACCCGCACGAAAGTGCCTGGTGGGCGTCCTTGAATCGTTTCTATGCGGGTTTGGCGGAAAGGTCTCAAACTTGCATAGGGCCGATCCGAGGGTTACAGGCATCATCCCCGTCATCATCAACCACTGCATCTTCATCACCATTACCTTTCTCATCCCAATCACCCCCATCTTGTTGTAATTCCAATTACTATTGTGGATTTGCACTTGTTATCATCCATCTATGCATATTCAACTCATATATTCATGATGATGTTTTTGATTGCCTCTATGTGTGAGTAATTTACTTTGTTCTTGGGGAGAGGTGGAGAAATCCTAGCAATATTATGATGTGAAATAAAGATGGTCTAGAATTTACGTTCAAGAGAATGTATTAGTTTTCTCTACAGATATTATGTGAAGTGCACCATGTAATATTTGCCTCTGGGACTAGAGAGGGAACTACCGTTGGGCATATGGTAGCACGTATGGTGCTAAGTGACATAACATGTCGGCCTGATATTCATGTGGGTAACGAGGATTAGAAGGGATTCACTAAGCCCATATCAATATTCATGGGAAAACCCTTAATTGTGATGGATCGGAGTGGCTTGCTTACGATCATTGAAGTGGTTATTACGGATGAAATAACAGATATCTTTTTGTGATAATCTTATTATGGAGATCTTTCCATACATGCGTATGAAGGACGATATAGATTCATCCTAATCATAAGTAGTATCAATGTTAGTGGTCTATCCTACACTCCCCGAGAATACTTTATCCCTCTTGCAGTTTCATAACATTTTACATCGTGTATGTCTCTTGTTTGCATCCTTTTGTTTTTATATTTAACCTTTTGCACACATACAATTTTTTCAAAACACTTCAGCCTGAAATCAAAGACAACTTCCTAGTATTCTTTGATAAAAGGTAACGAGAGTTATATAAATACCTCTATCAAATAGCTCTCCGTGGTTCAATACTCTTACTTCGAAACTAGCTATATTGTGCATGTGCTTTTGTAGTCATCAGTTAGTTATACTAAAGTTTTTATCTTGAACTAGGTATTCCGTTAGCATTTCTAAATGGCTCCGTTTTTGCAGTGTTGTAAGATGATGGCCAGTGATGTCCCCTCCATCGGGGAAGTTTGCTCGAGGGATACTGGTGAAGGTAGCGCTACTAAGAGGCCGAGGGGTAGGTCGGCAAAGGTTGGTCACTTCCATGACCTAGTTGGCCCAACCCACTTTGCTAAGGTCGTTATGTCACTGGTATTGGACCTTCTGCCAACTCCTGATTGCTTTCATCCCTTCCTTGGTACTATCCCGAGGACAATCATCGAGAGTGTGAGGCGCACACGATTTTTCCCACCAGGGAAAAGACCAATAAAAGTGAGAATAATCATCGACAATTACAAGGTAATATCAAAAACCAGAATTAATAATAATTGGTGATATCCAAAGATCACAATGTATCGAATCAAATTGGGCACTAGATGAGGAAGTAGACGAACTAAATGGTAGATGCATGTGTTTCCCAAGTTGACAAGCATGACAAATAGAGGGCTCTTAACTTTATTACACTTTATTAAATAAAATCGTTGAAGCACCGACATATCATCGTGTCCAGGATGTCTAGCCATTGATGCCAGAGATTAGCAGTGGTGACAAGCATGGCGGTGGGTGGTGAACAACAAGTGGTGCCAGGAAACGTGTAGAGATCCCCTTCAATATTGCAGCTAAGGATCACATGACGAGTCTTCAGGTCCTTCACGGAAAACCAAGAGCGTCAAACTCAGTGGGACACGAATTATCACGAGTAAAATGACGGATGGAAACTAAGTTGCGAATTAAATGGGGAACAAGAAGAGCATGGTTGAGTTTGAAAAGATGACCAGAAGGACATCGAAAAGAGGTGTAACCAGAGGAAGATATGGGCATGGATGTGCCGTTTCCTATGGTGACGAAGTATGATCGAGAGAGAGGTGTGGTAAAAAGAATGTTACCCTCGTTGTTTGTCATATGAGAGGTGGCGCCAGAGTCCATGACCCAGCCTCTCTGCTGGTAGAGGTTGTTGTGGGAAGCAATTAACCTCGCTTTGTCCCAAGCGGGAGAGGGGGATGACGACGGCGCTGCTTGGAAGAGGGACGTGGCCGTAGTCGTGTACGCTTGGGGGAGTGGGCCGATGATGTCAGCGCCGGAGGGAGCCTGCCACTGTCCTGCACCTGGAGAGAAAAGGATCCAGGGGCACATGGGGCCAGGAGTGGCCGCATGGAAGGGGACATCGCCTGGTTTGCCGCCCGCCTTGTTCTTCGGCTTGCAAGGCTTGCCTGAGTTGCAACAATTGGCGCGACAGGCCGTGCCGATACACACCGGGCCAGGGCATGCTTGGGAGACGAGGGCGGTCGAGGCGGCGTTGGCAGCCGCATTTTCCTATTGCATCTCTTCCATGGGGAGCATGCTCCGAGCACAGATGAAAATGGGCAGCGGTCAGTCATGGATATGACGGTGGCGGCGGAGACGAACCGAGGGCCGAGGCCACACAAGGTGTTGAGGACGAAGGCGTGGGCTGACATATTAGAGTCGTTGTCGGCGAGGGCATCCAAGAGCTGCTTTCGACAACTGCGGTACTCGATAATCAAGGACGTGCCGTGAACAAGATGGCGAAAGTTGTTGTTGAGATAGATTGCCTTGTTGGTCTTGTTGAGAGAGAAGAGCTCGAGAAGAGCGAGCCAACGCTGACGCGCGGTCTAGTTGCGGGCGAGTACCATGTCGATGACGTCCTCCTCGATGACCGCGTGGAAGAGGTTGAGGACTATGTAGTCGTCCGACGACCAAGCCGCATCGTAGGCGCTACTGGGGTGGTGCCATCGACGTGGCCGATGAGGCCGCGCGACTGAGGGAGGCTCTCATCAGGGGCCGAGCCAGCCAACAAGTATGGCCGGTGCTAAAACAAACTACTTTGGGGTGATATCAGTATATTTTTTACTTTTTGTCAATGATCAAAGAATGTTGACAGAGGAAGTATTTGGGTTCCTTGTCTCAGGTCAGGGCTACCCGGGCATGACTCCGCCACTGGCTCTCATGTAGGTCGCCCATATGGTGTAGTTGGCGGCGTCTAGGGAGAGCCCCATGACTATTCTGTTAAATTGTGATCCTTTGAAAATTCAAAACCTGTTTCACTGGTCCTTCCAAAATTCAAACTCTGCCTATCGAAACAAAGTGCGCAGGTAGCAACCTACTCCCTCCGTTTAGAAATATAAGATGTTTTAGATTTGTGAAGCAAATGTATCTAGACACACTTTAGTGTGTAGATTTATTTGAACCTAGACACTGAAATACGTCTAGATACATTAGCTTCACAAACCTAAATTATTTTATATTTCTAAACGGAGGGAGTACTTCGTTTTCCCGGAAAAGTACTTCATTTTCAGCGCGTTATGGTTCTTTTGTTTGCGTACTCCGTTGAACTACTTGCTGAACCCTATGGTCTTATCCAGAATTTTTTTGAATAGTTATCCAGATTTTTTAAATTCCCGGCACATACGTGGCACCGGTGAACGGACAGGTCGCCGTCGAGGGATCACGATCGACTAGGGTGGCAACCCTAATCGCGACGAGCCCGTGACGGCCACACGAACCCCGCGGTGCTTGGCATCACCTGCCGGTCTAGCTAGCTCGATTGCGGCCGGTGGGCACATCCGGCAGCGCGCGGATGCAGCCAACGGCGCCGCAAACCTGTGTGCCTGCTCACTAGATAGCTGTCCCAGCCGTGTTCTCGCAAGTGCCGCGTCGGCGACGCATCTCAGATAAGGAAGTAGCCGATGGATACCGTGTCCGTGTGTGGGGGTCAGTGACTCTACCTGTTGTTTGCATATCTTTTGTCAGCCACCGCCCACCTGCATAGTGTTCGTTAAAGTGGTCTGGTCGACATGTAAGTCGGATCAGATATTTTTGGGCCGTATCATGACCTTCTTCTGTAACAACATCTCTAACGGCGCCCGTGAAGCAACAGGAACTACAAATTTCGGAGGATTTACGGTTTACAGGCTAGAGCCTGCGAGCTAACAGAGCCCGTAAATGGCCTAGACCGTAACGTTTTTTCTCAGACATCCAAACTAGGTTCATCTGTGCCCCTACTAATATCGCTCGCCGACACGAGTTCGGGTCCAAACCCGAACAGCTCCACCGCGAAAACCCTAGCCGCACCCGCCGCCACCGCATTCCCCTTCCAACTCCGGCGAGAGATTGCGGCGCCTCCAAGGCCGGATCCACGAAGATGGCGACCGTAGGACGTAGCTGCGGCCTCGACGGTGGTCGCATGGGCGGTGGCGGAGGCGGGGGAGGTAGGAGGCACCTGTCGTCAGGCTCGCCGGCACCGTCCGGTGAAGAGGCCCTCAAGAAGCTTGTGTGGAGCATCGACGCCAAGCGGCGTGTTGCGCGGCGGTGGACCAACTGTGGGCTCCGTCCCCCGCCGCCGCTCGCCGCCTACGTTGACTTCCCCGACAACGTCGCCCCCGCTCCGCCGACGACTAGGCGGCGGTGCCACGGCCACCGCGCGCCAGCGAGCTCCAGTTTTGGTCCGTCGGGTAGCGCCGCCGCGCATCTGCCCCCTTGGAGAGCTCGTCCACTAACTATTTGTATTTTTTCGTTGTAATTTTGATTTGCAACAGCTATGTATGTACTGATCAAAGCCCCTAGTATGAATTACGGCCTAAATTTCTCGGGAGTTTTTGAATTTCAAATTTACAGTTCATCGGTTCTGGTTCAGTTACTGATCTCCGCCGCACGTTTGCGAACTGCCTGAACTCGTATTATTCAGTTCGCAAATTTGCGGGAACCGTTAGAGATGCTCTAAACGCAGGCACAAGATTTACCGACTTTATTATTTGTAAGGAGAGAATTCACTACTACAAATTTGGCTATCCATGGTTTTGTACCGGGTGGCGCATGGTGAAGTTGGTGCACCATAGATATATTACATGTAGGGCATGTCATTTAGATGCGTCACATATAGATAAAATACCCGTGGCGCATGGTGTGGGGTGCGCCGCAGATAAATCTGGATAGACCATCCTGCCACTTATGCATGGGCCCTGACATATCAGTGCCCATGTGATGAACGTGCGCCACGGATATTTGCACTTCATGTGGCACGCCTAACTGCAATGCACCACGGATATGTCAGGGCCCATGCATATGTGGCCAATATAGATGGGACATATCTGTGACGCATTCTGCGGGGTGCGCCACTGACCTTTATGCTATTTGTGGCGTGTTCTACGCATGTGCGCCACTGATATGTCGGGCGCCTTTTATACAGCTAGCACCCACCACCTTTTCCTACATTGGTGCACTTTCCCCTCCACTCACTCCCCCTCCCCCCTCTAGACCAGATCTGGTCGTGTTCTTCCTCCTCCCACCTTATTTCTCCGTATAAATTCACTCATTTTAGCCATCTAAAACTATTTTGGATGGTAGATTTGTAAAAGGAAGGCTAGATCTACTAAAATCACCGATTCGCTTTTCTCCTCCTACATCGTTTACTAGGTGAGTAGATGCATGGAAGGACATATGCATGTTTGTGTGTATACGATGAATTACTTGTGATGATTGCGTGGGCGAGATGTTATTGTTGCGTGTTGTATGGATGTTTGTGTGTATGTGACAAAATTTGTGGTACGGTACGGTGTATGTTGCGTGGTGTATGTACGTTTGTCGAAATGTTGATTAATTTCTATTTCGGCAAATCGTTTGCATTACGTGTATATCCTATTTTTAGGAGAGGTCATGCCGGATTTTTCTGGCGACCATGCATGCATGTGTGTGTGCACGCGTTCTAAAATATTCTCTTGCTCTATACCGCGCAGGAGGTCATGGTCATCAAGATTAGCGAAAGCCTCGTGGCTAGATATTTGAAAGGCGCGAAGACCGAAATGATCCAAAACAACGAGACCCAGATAAGATGTCCATGTCACAAATGCAGACTCAAGGGCTTGATGAACCCTTATTCCGGAGTATTGTAGAACCACCTGCTCTTGCATGGTTTCATGTCTGGCTTTACTCGTTGGATCAGTGACGAAGATGACGCTAATAATGATGGGACTACAGGAAATGAGGAAGGGCGGAAGGACAACAATAACAGAGAGGGTAGGCGAGAATCCGAAGAGCCTCCCGGACATAATCATCATGAAGGAGATGTAGAACATAATCATCACGAAGGAGATATGAGGGAAGATGATGGAGAAGACGCAGACACGCAACAGACGCTACAAACAGCTTTGCAGGATGCTCATGTTCAAGAACTGCTCCTTAAAGAGACGAGCAACCCAAAAGCTACCGCTAGAGAGAAAGCCAAGCTGGCGCAACTAGAGATAGACTAGAGTACTCCATTGTATGAAGGATATCGGCCCGAGGATACTCGTTTTCATGTAACGCTCAAGGCTCTAGAGACGAAGGCGAAACACAATTGGACCGACACAAGCTTCAATGATATGATTAGATTCTGGCATGACCGTCTTCCTAAACCGAACACTTGTCCAACAAATATCGAGGAGGCAAAGAAAGTCGTGTGCCCTCTCGATCTACCGCACGTTAAATACCACGCTAGCATCAACGATTGCATCATTTATCGGAACGAGTATGCGGATAGAACCACATGTCTTGTGTGCGGCCATGCATGATACAAGAGAGGGAAGAAAGCTCCAGAAATAGTGGTATGGTACTTTCCGATCACTCCTCGTCTACAACGGTATTTCATAGACCCTAAGGAAGCAAAGATCATGGGCTGGCACGCGGAAAGGCAGAACCCTGAAGATGATCCGGATAAGGAGAAGATGCTAACACACCCTTCGGACGCCAGCGAATACATGGGATGCCTTTTCAGGAGAATATTTTCCTCTTAGAGCCTCGTTGCTCACGATGGCGCAAGACTATCCTGGTTACGCATATGTCTCGTGCCAGGTGGGCCACGGACACTACGCATGTGTCAAGTGCATGAAGCATACGCCGCATCTCCAACTAGAAAAGGATCCTGGGTCTTCGAAAATCGTGTACCCTGGGACTCGAAGGTGGCTTCGCAAAGATGACTCGTGGAGAAAACGTGGAGATCTGTTTTATGGTAAAGCCGAGCACGGAATAGTCCCATGTCCGAGGAGCAGGGAAGAAATGGAGGAATTGCTGAATAATTGGACAGAGTGCCTTACGTGGGGAAAGAAGCGTAAGAGGCCAAAACCGCTGATGAATGTATGGAAAGCGAGGTATGTTTTCTAGGACCTGCTGATGAGTGCATATTTGCATCATGTTTTACATTATTATTTTGCATTACAGATGTAGGATATTGGTATTTTACGGCGTTCGCGCTTGCATATTTTATGTCTATTTTCACCAGGATCAGGACAGATGATGGATACAATGGATACAATTCTTGGAGTAGTTGTACTGTAGAGAAAAGGAGTCAAAAACAACGTAAATAACTTATTTGAGAAATATTAAACCAGAAGCGAACAAAGGAGGCAGAGAGTGCAACGACCAACTATACGGGCGGAGCAATTTTCCCACCGCATAGCTGGTGCCGCCTCCGCCTCGTCAAATAGTTTCACCCCGTGCAATTGGTTCGAAGAGACGACATACAGAACACTAGAAATCGCAGAAAACTCACCCCCGGAAGGCATTTGGAGGGGGAACTCATCCACCAAGATCCATCTTCGCCCTGCGCAGATCCAGGAGGCTAAGGCATCAATCTTCATCATCCACCGCTGCATCACCACCATCTCCATCTATCTCATCTACATCTTGTCTAGATCTTGTTGTAATTTCTATACTCATTGTGGATTTATACAAGTACTATTCATCTATGATTGTTTCCATTACCATTGCCATGATATTGATTGCCTCCATGTCTAAGTAGATCTTTAGTTCTTAGGGAGATGGAAAACCCTAGTATGAGATTGAAATAAGATAAAGTCTATTATGATATTCATCGCTGTGACCATGTGTTAGATTTTCTACATCATGATGTTGAGAGAAGTCGACCTCTCAATATTTGCCTCTTGTGAGAACTTGATGGAGGTAACTACTTGTTGGTAGACGGGGGCGTGCTAGCACTTACAGTGACTATAAATTTGTTGTCACCCCTTACGTATTAACTTGGGAAACTGAGGAAACTCACGGAGCACTATCCATGCCATGGGATACGTCCTATGGGATTACATCCCTTAATAGAGCAGTAATTTGATTGATGTCGATTGCTGACTGCTATGGTTATGAGGATTATGTGAGCAACGATTGTTGCCTATTCGTCTAAATACGGAGTTCCTCCCACACATACATAGTTGAAAATGTTTATGATGATAATCTTTATTTTAGATCTTTACAATACTAGTGGTGTATCCGCTACTCCCTGAGAATGTATTTTCCCTACTACAGTTCTAATGTCTCTTACATACGCGATACTTCCTTTCTGTACTCAGTTGTTTTACTTTACCTTATTGCTCTTATACCCAAAACCCAAAAACACATTTTTACACAATACTCGCATTTTATCTTGTCACTTAGAACTTTATCTAGCATTTCTATCGTAATATTTATTTCAAGAGTTATTAGACTTCAGACTCCTGCTCCCTGTGGGATCAATATCTTTATTTCGAAACTATCTACAAACAATATGTGCTCTTGCAGTCATCAAGATATTTTCTGGCGCCGTTGCCGAGGAGCTAATTGCTGTAGGTCTTTTAGTTTTTATTTATTTATTTTTGTCTTGCTAAATTTTGTTTTGAGTTATAGGTATCCACCAACATGATGGAGTTTGAGCATATGACTAGTGCTAACCCACTCAACTATTTTGCAAAGCCCTATGACATTTATAAAAGAGACAACTCCAATGAGAAGACAAAGGGGGTTGAAATAAATCCTCTACTACTCAGTATTTTACATAAGAAGCAATTTACTTGAGATGAAGAAGATCTTGATCCATATGAGCATATTGCATGTTTTAAAGATATATGTGGCACTTTTGTATTGACGGGATATACCGCCGATGAGGTAAGGGTTAAAATTTTTAGTCAAACTTTGACAAGTACCGCTCTCTCATGGTATAGATCTCTACCCCTGAAGCCACTACTACTTGGGATAATCTAGCTTGTGAATTTCTATCAAAATATTATCCATTATCAAAATCTTTTGGAATCAAGCGTCTTACAATGACTTGGAAGAATCGTGCCAATGAAGGACTAGTAAGAGCTTATATTAGATTTAAAGATTTACTACGACTATGTCCTCATCATGATTTGCCTGAATGGTATTTACTACATATCTTTTATGGCAGTTTAATTAAACCCAATAAAATAAACTAGACTCTTTCGCTGAAGGAGCCTTTATGAATCTTCCTATACCTAAAGCTTGGGCTTTACTTAATAGAATTCATGATCATAGAGTTTCATGGAATTTTGGTATAGGAAGTGAAGGAGGTGTAGAAATAGAGCATGATTGTATTCATGACTATAATAAAAAGGCCATGCTAAAGAACTATCCAAAGAACTTTATTTAGATTCAGACCTTGTGTTGCAAGTTGTTAAAGCTTTTACAAAACATATTAAAGCTCCAAAGGAGAAGATGAAGCAACATTGGCCTCCGTAGAACCAATTTATGAAGTGCCTTTCCCTAACAATGCACAAAAGCATATTCTTGAATATGAGCAGGTCAAGGCAGTACAGGAAAAGAGGGAAGAGGAAAGCGTGCCAGAAGTCGTGGAACATCTGGAAGAAACCAAAGATGAAGAGGTAACCAAGGAAGCAATTATGGCTATGTACTCACACTGTAACATAGTTGAACTTGATGAAGAGACTTCCGTATTGGTTGAAAGTAAAACAAAAGTAAAAGATGTGGGTAAGTCTATTCTTCCCTGCATATTTAAATAAACCTCTCATTACGGTTTATGTGATCTTGGCACCGAAGTTAATGTTATATCTTATAACTTCTATTTAGAAATAAAAGAAGAAATAGAACCGGCTACAATTGAAAATACTGATATAACAATCATGTTAGCCAATAAAAACCTTAGAATTCCAATGGGACTAGTTGATAATGCAATCGTCACAATTGGCAACAAAGATTTTCCTATTGATTGTGTAGTTTTCGATATGCTTTGCCCAATTATATTTGGAAGGAACTTTTTGGGTGATATAGGTGCCTATGTTAACTTCAAGAAGGAGATTGTGTCTCTTAAGCTTGGGGGAACGGAAAACAAATTCCATTTCTCCAAATTTAAAGACGGTCCTCCACCAATACAAGAGGAAGAGAGAACTATTGAGGAAATGTCAGCTCTTTTCTTAGGTAATCAAGAAGAAGAAATAGATGAAGATCCAAATTAAATAATCGTGGAAGACAAGTCCCTGGGAGAACTAGAAAATGATTTCGATTCACTACCCATTTTGGGACCTCCAACTGACGAGGCTTTTGAAGAGCCAGAAAGGAGAGGGGATGAAGAATTACCACCCCCGAAATTGAAGACTCTACCACAAAATCTTAAATACATGTTTTTAGATGATACTAATAAATTCCCTATTATTATTAATGCTAAACTTTCAGGAGAAGAAGAAGAACTCATGAGGATACTTAAGGAGCATTGTCAGTACTTTGGGTACTCAATGGATGACTTGAAGGGCATTAGTCCCATGATAGTCGTCCATCGAATATTCATGGAAGAAGGTGCTAAACCAGTTGCAGAATTCAATAGAAGACTGAAGCCTAAAATGAAAGAAGTGGTAAGAAAAGAAATTGTACGCCTATTGGATGCAGGTATAATCTATAAGAAAGTGAATGGGTAAGTCTTGTTCACTGTGTTCCTAAGAAGGGCGGTTTCACTATTGTTCCTAATGAAAACAATGAATTGATACCTACTAGAACTGTTGTTGGGCATACAATGTGCAGAGACTTCAGGAAATTAAACAAAGAAACTAGGAAAGATCACTATCCGTTACCGTTCATAGATCAAACTTTAGAAAGGTTAGCAAACCATACTCATTTTTGTTACTTGGACGGATACTCTGGTTTCTCTCAAATAGCTATTCATCCGGATGACCAACTTAAAAAAACTTTCATAAGTCCTTATGGTTTACATGCTTACCGACGTATGCCCTTTGCTTTATGTAATGCTCCAGCTACTTTTCAAAGATGGATGACTGCTATTTTTGCTGACTTTATAGAACTTATAATGAAAGTGTTTATGGATGAGTTTTCTGTCTATGGAACTTCGTTTACTAGTTGTTTGGATAATCTCAAAAGAGTTTTGCAGCATTGTGAAGAAACTAATCTCGTTCTAAACTGGGAGAAGTGCCATTTTATGGTCAAAGAAGGTATAGTCCTCGGACACTAGGTATTAGGTAAGGGAATTGAAGTTGATAGAGCTAAGGTTGAAGCAATAGAGAGAATGCCACCACCTAGGGTGTTAAAGGTATAAGAAGTTTTCTTGGTCATGTGGGTTTTTATAGAAGGTTCATTAGAAATTTCTATGAAATATCTAAACCTTTGAAAAACCTCTTGCAAAAGGTCATTAGATTTAATTTTGATGATAAGTGTCTTGAAGCCTTTGATAAAATCAAAAATGCTTTATCTCGCGCTCCTATTATTAAACCACCCATCTAGGATACAACCTTTGATTTAATATGCGAGGCTAGTGATGATGTTGTAGGAGTAACTCTAGGACAACATATTGATCATAGATTTAATATTATACATCATGCTAGTAGAACTCTCAATGGTGCTCAGAAGAACTACCCTAAGGAAGAAAAGGAACTTTTTGCTGTATTTTTCTCTTGTGATAAACTTCGTTCCTATATAGTTGATGCAAAGGTAAGAGTTCACACGGATCGTGATGGCTTAAAAGAACTCCTTGAAAGGAAAGACCATAAGCCAAGCTTGATCCGTTGGATTCTTTCACTTCAAGAATTTGAGCTGCAGATTATGCAGAGGCAGGAAATAAAGATGCTAGATGCAGTGTCCATGTTTGCCCCACAAGACACCAATCTTATTGAGAGGAACTTTAGTCCTGGTGATTTTCATTTACGAGAATTATTCAATGAACTAAGGTCAATTCCTTCAAAATATAAGAAGTCTTTGTTATGGGAGAAATTTTCCATCCCCGAATAAGCAATGGTAAGTGCAAGGTAAGTGTTCTTACCCAAATAAGTGATTTATTTTCACAATTCTTACTCTTCAATTTTTTGTCTTTGAATTCCTTGTATTTTTCTGAAGTTTTAGAGGGGTTTTCCCAACTATACGGGCGGAGCTATACGACCGGATAGGTAGCTCCCGCCGTATAGTTGGTCGTTAAACTCTCTATATCAACTTCGTGAAATTGTTTTCGCTATCTGAGCCTAT
Organism: Avena insularis; assembly: GCA_023614405.1. Lineage (NCBI taxonomy): Eukaryota > Viridiplantae > Streptophyta > Magnoliopsida > Poales > Poaceae > Avena > Avena insularis. The sequence goes on along the minus strand of CM042692.1, from coordinate 327,970,013 downwards.
ACGGTCGTATATGACCAGAACCAAAAATTTCGGTCGTATAGTTGGTCGTTAAACTCTCAAACACTTTTGGTTTTGATGTCTGTATCTATACGGTCGTAACTATACGACCAGAACTAAAAATTCCGGCCGTATAGTTGGTCGTTAAACTCTCAGAGACTTTTTGTTTTTGATGTATGTATCTATACGGTCGCAACTATACAACCGGAACCAAAAACTACCGGTCGTATAGTTGGTCGTTAAACTCCCAGACACTTTTTTTGTTCGATCTTTTGTTTACTATTATGATTCATTAAAAAAACTGTTATTGTCGGTTCCAAGCCGTGATTTAATCGACATAGACTCGAGATATTTGGAAATATCTGTCTGGAACCAACTAAACGGCCGGATCTATACGAGCTGCGCCCGTATAGTTAGTCGTTACGTGGTAGGGAACTTCCAAATCCGTGATTTCTTTTCCTGTTTTGTTCGGATTCTTTTCTTGGGCAACAATTTGGTGTTTCTCACGAGTTTTACCGACCTCTGACCCCCCATTATATATTGTCATTGTCTCTCTCTATAATCATAATCTCCAGAAACAGATCTACCTCTTATTCACATGGAAGGACTCTCAACCAAGGGATAAAGGTCGAGAAGAAAGGCTCCCATGGAGATCGGGAGCGATAGCAAGCAAGGGAAGGAGATCAAGGCCATGCCTATAGAGTTCCTCGACGCCGACCATGGGTGCCGGAAGAGGGATTTGAAGGCTCTAGAGCTGAGGATCGAAGAGTTGGACAAGGAGGATCCTCGACGCCGACCATGGGTGCCGGAAGAGGGATTTGAAGGCTCTAGAGCTGAGGATCGAAGAGGGACACCCAAACACCTCCGATTGGTGCGACTTTATCTTGATAAACTAGATGAAGATATCAAGCGGACAGCTGAAGCATGTTTTTCTATGAGTCTTAAGGCGCTACAAACACTTCAGGATAACAATGAGTTCATTAAGGAACAAGTGAAGGTGCTGGAGAGGAACAATCTTTTCTACAAGCTGCGTGTTAAAGAATTAGAAGGTGTCAATCAATCCCTCTACCTCAGGCTGGCCCACAAGGAGAAGATACCACGTGCCATGGCGCCACAGTGATCTACAAACAATCACGATATCAAATAATCGCAAGGGATTATTTGATCCCGCCTAGCTTGATTCCAAGCTTGGGGAGATCTTTAAGACCTTGTAATCTATCTTATAAGTGTTATTACTATTTTTAGCATTAGTTCAAACTATAAATAAAGTTTGAATCATTAGAATTCTCTTCAAGAATAGTCAATCCCTTTTATGAAATTCTGAGTTTATTATTATATATGGAGCAATATTGAGTTTGTGTTTGCTTTATTGGTATATGAATGGCTTGAGTATAATTTTACTTGCACTTGGTGATAGCAATAGGAGTCTTTCACACCATTGGTATTAATACAACACCTAAATATAATTTAGTCAATATGTTGTAAGTCTACGGTTTGATTTACAAAAGAAAAATTATCTACATAGTTAAGAAGAAGAAACCTTGAACAAAGGAAAATAAAGTGCTATCAAAATAGAGTAGTAACAGGTCGAGGTAGAATCTTCAAGTCATAAGAATGCTTCATGTATAGTTGGAATTTGGTAATTGAGATCGTTAAACTTTGAATTCCTACATGAAGTGAAATATATGGCTAGCTCATTTGCACAGTACTTAAACAAAAGTGTGAGCATATATATACACAAAAGAAAAGAAAAAGAAGAATAAAAAGAGCGAATGTGCAAAGAGCAAGTAGGCATATACCACTGAGTTGTAGTATGACAAAGAAACACTTTTGAGATTCTAAATCCCAAGTGAATACGCTGATCCTAAAACACTTGGGACTACCTCGTTAACTCATTCGGTTGAACCGGATTATTTTACATTATGTTGATATTCATCTTTTATGAACTATTGATTACTAAGGTGTGGAAGCCTTCTAATACTATTCCGATGGTTCAAGTAAGGTACTATTCATGAACTTATTCTTATGTATCGTACATGATAAACGCATGCTACAATTGCCTCATTTATTTTCTCAACTCAGCTTCATGAATATGAGGATCACATCCATTAAGCTAGAGCTTGCTCGGGATGAGCGAGATTCTAAGCTTGGGGAAGTTGATGAGTGCATATTTGCGTCATGTTTTACATTATTATTTTGCATTGTAGATATAGGATCTTGGTATTTTACGGTGTTCGCGTGCATATCTTATGTCTGTTTTCACCAGGACCAGGACATATATGGATCCAATGGATACAATTCTTGGAGCAGTTGTACTATGGAGAAAAGGAGTCAAAAACAATGTAAATCGCTTATTTGGGAAATATTAATTATACCAGAAGAAAACCAGAAGCGAACAAAGGAGGCAGAGAGCGAATGACCAACTATATGGGCGGAGCAATTTTCCCCGCTGTATAGCTCCGGCCATATAGCTGGCGCCGCCTCCGCCTCATCAAATAGTTTCACCCCGTGCAATTGGTTCGAAGAGACGACATATAGAACACCAGAAATCACAGAAACCTCACCTACGGAAGGTATCTGGAGGGGGAACTCATCCACCGGGGATCCATCTTTGCCCTGTGCAGATCCGGGAGGCTAAGGCATCAATCTTCATCGTCCACCACTGCATCACCACCATCTCCATCCATCCCATCTACATCTTTTCTAGATCCTGTTGTAATTCCTATACTCGTTGTGGATTTATACAAGTACTATTCATCTATGATTGTTTCCATTACCATTGCCATGATGTTGATTGTCTTCATGTCTGAGTAGATCTTTAGTTCTTGGGGAGATGGAAAACCCTAGTATGAGATTGAAATAAGATAAAGTCTATTATGATATTCATCGTTGTGACCATGTGTTAGATTTTCTACATTTTGATGTTGAGAGAAGTCAACCTCTCAATATTTGCCTCTTGTGAGGACTTGATGGAGGAAACTACTTGTTGGTAGATGGAGGCGTGCTAGCACTTACAGTGACTATAAAGCTATTGGCACCCCTTACGTATCAACTTGGGAAACTGAGGAAACTCACGGAGCACTATCCATGCCATGGGATACGTCCTACGGGATTACATCCCTTAATAGCGTAGTAATTTGATTGATGTCGATTGCTGACTGTTGTGGTTATGAGGATTATGTGAGCAGTGGTTGTTGCCTATTCGTCCAAATACGGAGTTCCTCCCACACATACATAGTTGAGAATGTTCATGATGATAATCTTTATTTTAGATCTTTACAATACTAGTGGTGTATCCGCTACTCCCTGAGAACGCCTTTTTCCCTAGTGCAGTTCCAATCTCTCTTACATACGTGATACTTACTTTTTGTACTCATTGTTTTACTTTACATTATTGCTCTTATACCCAAAATCCAAAAACACCTTTTTACACAATACTCACATTTTATCTTGTCACTTAGAACTTTATCTAGCATTTCTATCGTAATATTTATTTCAAGATCGAGTTATTAGACTTTAGACTCCTGCTCCCTGTGGGATCGATATCTTTATTTTGAAACTAGCTACAAACGATATGTGCTCTTGCAGTCATCACCTTCCGTACTAGAAGATCCTCCACACGCCACATAGCCTTGATGTCATGCACATCACGAAGAACATGTTTGAGAGTCTGGTTGGCACCCTGTTCAACATGCCAGAGAGGACCAAAGATGGGCCGAAAGCAAGAAGCGACCTAAAACATCTAGGCATCCAGGAAGATCTTCAGGGAGGACGCCTTGATGACAATGATGATGATGATCAGACGGAGGAGACCGAAGGTCGCCGTAGGAGGAAAAGGGCCAAGAAGTCCAACTATTACTGCCCCCCTTCCTGCTTCACTCTAAGTCAGCAGGAGATCGAGCAGTTTATCAAGTGCCTCCTAGGAGTAAAAGTTTCTTACGGTTACTCGGGGAAGATAAGAAGATATATAGACGCGGTAAAGCAGAGGTTCAGCAGGATGAAGTCTCATGACTGTCACGTGCTGATGACGCAGATACTTCATGTCGCAATCCGAGGGATAATGGACAAGCACATCCATGAGACATTGTTTGGCCTCTGCAAATTTTTCGACATCATGTCTCAGAAGTCGATCGGCGTCTAGCAGATCGCAAGGCTATAGGAAGAAATAGTGGTGATACTATGCGAGCTTGAGATTTACTTCTCACCTGCATTCTTTGACATCATGGTGCATCTGCTGGTCCATGTCGTGGATGATATCATCCACCTCGGGCCGACTTTCCTTCACAACATGATGCCGTTTGAAAGGATGAATGGAATCATCAAGGGCTTCGTCCGCAACAGGGCCCATCCAGATGCAAGCATAGCCAAGGGCTTTCTGACCTATGAGTGCATTTAGGCACCACTGACGAGGACCCTATTAGTCTGGCAGGAAACAACAGGCACCTCGGTAGGCTCGCTGGATGTGGTCACCGCGAGGGTCATCACACTATTCATGTCGACCACACTGATCGATTCGTCGACTTTGACAAGGCGAACTTAGCTGCGCTAAAACACATAGAATTGGTCGACCCATGGTACGCAGAGCACAAAAGCTTTATTGAGAAGAAGTACCGCGACCTGGGCCGGACGAGGACTCAAGGAGAAATAATAAGAGAGCACAACTCCACCTTCACGCGGTGGTTCAAGGAGAAGCTACTGGAAAATCCCTCCCAATGTCCTCGTACGGAAGAGGACAAACTTATATTCACCTTGTCACAGGGCCCCACACACAACCTTAGGACCTACCAGGCGTATGACATCAACGACTACACATTCTACACCGAGGAAAAGGACAAGAACAACGAATATCAGAACTCAGGAGTAACTATGGAATGCTTCACGGACGAGTCGACTACCGTCAAGGAAATATACTATGGAAGGATCGAGGAGATATGGGAGCTCGACTACTATGGAAAAAAGGTGTCGATGTTCCGTGTTAGATGGGCCAAAAATGTCGAAAAAGAAGATCGGTATTTCACAACCATAGTTATACCCGAAGCCAAAACAATAACTATCGGCGCGAACGTCACTGCTAAAAATGAGCCATGGTTATTAGCTAGCCAAGTGGACCAATGTTTTTTCATTACTAACCCGACAAAGCCTAATCGTGTTATTGTAAGGAGGAGAAAAGGAGAATCATCGGAATGGACGGAGTAGCCAACAAGGAAGACTTCGACAACTATGGTGACCCAAAGATGGAAGAGGACATCAACATACCTACTACTTCGACAAGAAGAAGCAGGACCACCCTACCGGCTAAAGGTTGTCCGTTCACGAGAATAAGTCAACAGATTCTCAGGCTAAATTATTCAACAGCAACGAAGAAGGGCAAGAAAATACTAAAGGGCAAGAAGATTTTCAAACGCTAGGGCCGTCTAATTATGTGTGTGTGTCAAACGCTAGCACTGTGTGTATATGTGTGTATGTCACGTGTGTATGTCAAACGCTAGCGCCGTGTGTGTATGTGTCAATGCATTACTAGGGTACTAAACTAGTACTAAATCTGAGGAAGTAAGTAAAATATATTTAAAAATTCCAAAATATATGTTTAAACACATTTAAAAAAATCTAGATATACTTAGTACTAGTTTTATACTAAACTAGTACTAAATTGGAGGGAGAAAGTAAAATACATTAAAAAAAAATAAAAACTAAGACACCAGGATTCGAACCTGGATGTCCCAGTTAGTTAAGAGAAAGGTCCGCTACCAATGCAGTTATGTGGTGTTGTTATTAACCACACAACACGCGTCGGATTTGTACTAAGTGGCGCAAATATCCGTGGCACATATATGCGCCACGGATATACATGGAAGCTTTGCCAGTGTGCCCCCTTTGCCAGCGTGTCTGGGCCCACTAAAATCTATGGCGCACGTCGCTAGGATGCGTCACAGATACTCTACACTTAGCAAAAAAATCAATGCGCCAGGCCCTTTCCCCCATTCTTCCTCTCTCTCATCTTAGTCCACAGATCGAACCCGCCCCAGTACCGCCGCTTTCGATCCCGCCGCCACCGTCAACATAGAAGCGACGCTGTGGAGGAGGAGACCACTGTGGAGGAGGAGGCCACCGCTCTCCATGCCGGTGAAGAGGAGGAGGTCGCCGCTGTCCATGCCAGTGTGGAGTAGGATGCCACCGCCATCCATGCCGCCACTGCCATTCAGCCGTCCGACCATCGTCGAGGTACCCTTCCCCTCTCTCCCACTCCCCTCCCTAGCCCTCCCCTTTCCCCCACCCCCTCTCCCTGCTAGGGTTTGCACCTCTGAGCCTCCGAACTTTGCAAGCACGCATCTATGAACTTTGAACCAACTACCAGCTAGGGTTCCCCTTGTTGATACGTGAGCTAGGGTTCCCCTTGTTGATTTGTCAGCCATGTCTAACTAGAGTATTGATGCTACTATTTCCCATTGCAGTGGTTCTTGCAGAGTACTGATGCTACTATTTCTCCTTGTAGTGGTTCTTGTAGTGGTTCCTGCAGAGTATTGATGCTACCAACTAGGGTTCCCCTTGTAGTGGTTCTTGCAGAGTATTGATGCTACTATTTCCTATGATGCTATTGTTTCCTATGATGCTCTAGTATGTAAATAGTATAGTAATATTATACTAGGCTGATAGCTCCCTTTTCCAGGACATTTTCTTGGAGGAAGATGATAAGAATAGATTCTACATAGTTGGTATACCCAGCTGCTGTTGTTGCTAGCTTGTCTTTATCTTGGCTTATCTGTGCTTTGTTCAGTGAGGCTTTAAGATTTACTTGATAATGATTCCTAGGTATTTTACCTAAGTAAAATGATTTAAATGTATTCTTTGCTTGCTTAGAAAGGAATTTATGTTCTTTAAAAGCAATACTGGCTAATGATATATCTGTCAAGTGATTTATGCCTTTATCATTGGTGGCATCTGTTGCTCTGGCTGCTGCTATGGTGCCTCCACATCTAGAGTGTGCATAGTAGTATCTAGGTAGCATGACTTGCTGCCTTTTGAAGATATTGCCCTGGGCCAATGATGCAAAAGACCGAGGCATAAATTTTTAGTAAGAATAGATACTAAGATGGGTTTCAAATTCTTAGTGATGATCCAGCATAGCAAGTCTTTGCAGATATGAGAGGATCCCTCTCATTTCTCTACTTTAATACATATTCTGCTAGCTCTCTTCTATCAAAGACACATAAGAACATATATTAGTGGTTCGCTTGTAAATTCTATAGTGGTTCTTGCAGAGTAGTAGGTTCTTGCAGTGGTTCCTGCACTAGTGGTTCAGTAGTGGTTCTTGCAGAGTAGTAGTAGGTTCGGTAGTGGTTCAGTAGTAGTAGGTTCTTGCAGTGGTTCTTGTAAATTCAGTAGTGGTTATTGCACTAGTGGTTCTGTAGTGGTTCTTACAGAGTAGTAGTAGGTTCAGTAGTGGTTCAGTAGTAGTAGGTTTAGTAGTAGGTTCAGTAGTAGTAGGTTCTTCAAGTGGTTCTTGCAGAGTAGTAGTAGGTTCTTGCAAAGTAGTAGTTGGTTCAGTAGTATATTCTTGTAGAGTAGTAGTAGGTTCAGTAGTGATTCCCTAGTGCTTGCTTGCAGTTAGTGCTTGCTTGCAGCTAGTGGTTCTTGCAGAGTTAGTGCTTACTCTACAGTGCTTGCTTGCAGAGTAGTAGTAGGTTCAGTAGTTTCTTAGGTTTAGTAGCTACTAAACCCTAAGAAAAACTATATATATTATCTGCTATTATATGTATATATATTAGTTTAGGTTCAGTAGTTTCTTAGGTTCAGTTAGCTTAGGTTCTGCAGTGCTTGCTTGCTATTATCTTCTTGTATATTCAAGAAAAAATGTATATATTGATGAATTTGTCGGTGCAAGATATGTTCTAGTGGTTATTGATGAATTAGTGCTTGTTTTCTGGAATGGTTTCAGTGTATATTTTGTTACAATGGCAGTCTCTTGTGAAGTGTGCTTCTCCTCTATGTGTATGAGATGCAGTATTTCAACCCTTTAAGGCATGACCCAATGTATGACCGATGCAAGACGAGGATGCCGCTGCCGATGACGAAACCACTAATAGTGGTGATGGCCAGGATGAAGACACCACCGATACTGGTGCCGAGGGTGAGACCACTACCGGCGGACGCATAGATGGCGGCGGTAGCCAAACTAATAGCGCTAAGCAGCAAAGGAAGGATCGGCAGCCGCCAGTGCTCGGCACTGTCCGAGAGGAATTTACTGAAGTGTCCCCTTTTGGCGTACCCTTGGAGCCTGAAGAACTTGTCAAAGGGTATGGCATAAAGATCAGGTGCATCATCCGGGACACCGTCTCGCTCAACACGGGAAACCTAAGGGCACCTGAACAAGCGCATCTGACATATCTCCTCATCCAGAAGCTTCACTAATGATACAAGTTCCCAGATCCGTTTAACAACTTAAATCTCAAAGCGAATAAGGCAAACCAGGTAGCCCTCACGAAGATGAGCAACACCTTGAGTAGCTAGAGTACCCGGGTGAAGGCACAAATTGATAAGGGTAAAAGCTTCGAGGAGATCAAGAAGCACGAGCCAAGGATCGATGAAGAAGAATTTAACCTTTTCAAGGAGAAGGTGGCTTCTGACTTGGGCGTATGGTGGACTGCGTGGGGGAAGAAGATGCAGGCATAGAACATAGGCAACCATCGTTGCGGAAGCGGCGGTTATAGAGGAGTAAAGCCCATTTGGGACAAGGAGGATGCCGAGCTTTGACGTCTCGGTAAAGAAAACCCGTGGCATAAATTCACGCACGTGCAGATGAGGAACTTTGTCCGGGCCTGCTACTATCTTCACCCAGTAATGAAGGAATTCGTTACCGACGATGAGGATGTGAAGAAATTTGAGGAAAATCTGGTAAGGAATTTACCTTGCATGGATCTCAAGTTATAATTAAGAATGAAGCTTAATTTCTAAACACGTGCAACTCTTCCTTCTGCAGAAAGAGGAAATGGAAGCAGCTATGGGCTCCTTCTAGGGGTCGAAGGAGCCGTGGGACGGTCCTTTCAACGGGGCGATGAACCATTTCAAGAAAAGGAACCGTGGAATCCACCGACGCCAGGTGGCCCTGTGCCCTACTTAGGCATGACAACGAAAATGAGGGACTACTACAAACAGGACGCCAAGGCTAGAAGGGATAAAAAGTTGCAGAAGGAGGCTGAGGAGCGACACGAGTTTCAAGAGATCAATAAAAGAATGGATAGTATGCCGCAGATGACCGATGACCGATTGGGATAGAGGATCATAGAGATTGTTCCTTCTTTGTTGGACGGGCTTGATGCTTGGAACCTGGCAGGTCGACAGGGGCCAATACCTCTGCCCAGCTTGACCGGCAACAACGCGACTTGCCAGATACCGACGTGGTTCGCATTGGTGACCCCGCCCGCGGACGCCACGGGGCAGCCGACCTTCGTGGTGGTGCTAACCTCGGCCACCAACAGCGCGGCGCAACCGGTCGAACTGGTGATGACGCCACCCAGCAAAAACCCGGCGCAACCGATCGCACCAGTGACGACGCCTCCCAACAACACCGTGGCGCCGCTGGTGCTTCGTCCTAGTGAACCCCAGCTGGAGGCGGAGCATACGCCATCCGGCACCACGGATACAAGCAGCCCCTCTGTCACTTGCACGCCCGCCACCATCGGTAGTGCATCGACACTAGCCGAGCTCGATGCTATCACCAAGTTAACTAATTAGGTGTCTTGGATGCTCATCTCCTTTGACTTTGATGACGGCCATATCTTTGATGATGCCCAACACACATGTTTCTTCGCAAGACGTTGCTTGCACCCTCCTGCAGTACGTGGAGGCGAGTTGACGGATGTTGCTAAGGGCACTATCGTTCAACCGAAGAACCGCATGTTCCACAACAAGCCCATGCCTGATGACATGTTCAGGGTTGTGATGGCTCGGGCGTTGCCGGGCTGCAACGACATTGACCCCCCTGTTCAACCCGAAGGAGCCGACGAACACTTGAACCTCAGAGGATGCCACGGCTGGCCCTTGGTATTGCCTAAGACCCAGATTCGTATTGGGTGGAGGCACCACCCCAAGGACAACACCGCCGCCACCACCAGTCATAGCCACCAACATAAGCCATGGCAAGGCCGTCGCACCGCCATCGCCACCGCAACCACCACTAGTGGATATGCCACACGACGACAACGATGATGGCAACATGGATGCATTCCTCAACACTAGCACCGATGATGACCTTTACATGCCTTCTATTAGACCCTTAAGCCACGCTCACGACGATCTAGCTGGACCTAGTATGACGTCACACAGCGTCTGGTCTTCGACAGTTCTCAAGAGACGCCTCCACCTATCACCGGTGATCCACAAGCCTAGTGTGGAATTGTTTTCAGCCCTAACAGACTACACCAGGTGGCCGGTAAGGAGTTAGCTGTCCCTATTCAAGAGATCAAGAAGGTTAAAAAATGAAGTAAGAAGCCGACGGCTGCGAGCTAGCCGGTTCCAACAAAGGTGGCGAGGAGGACTATCCGGGCTCAGGACAGCGTGCCATATGTACCCAAGGATGTCCTATGGAAAATTCATATAGCGGGTAAGCCGATGCTGGAGTCGAGGATGCTAAAAGCGGCAAGTCCACCTATGCAATGTCTGCATGGCAGTATTCTGTATCTGGAGAATCAACTTCTAAAATTAAAAAATCCGGCAAACCCTGTTTTCATGGTCCAGGTGCTAGAGGGAAAAGGCTTCATCGATACACCCCTCGCGGATCTATTCTTCCTGCGGTTCGAAGACATCTTCAATTTGTTTCATTGTAAACGGCTGGACTATACCCTAGTCTTCCTATACTCGCTCAACATGGCGATGAAGGTCCAGAGAGAGAGAACCGAGGGCATCGCGATATTGGACCCTTTCTACATGCGTGAAAGGAACTTGTTGAACCCTGGGGACCGGTCACTCGTGAGGGATTAACTCAAAGACTTCATGCTGAAGAACAGAAAGAAGGATTACCTTCTCGTGCCTTTCTTTCCCGAGTAAGTATAGTACTTATTCGCTGGCCACCCGTAACATGTTTTCTTCGATTTGCATCATTTATTTCCAATACATTTCTGTTTGACTTGTTTTGCGCAGAGACAAATACTGCACACTCATCAACATCTGCCCGAAGCTTTCACAAGCCACATATTTCGACTCGAGCAGTTTGATAAAGAAGAAAGACTATGGCAACATAAAGAGTGTTCTGGATGATGCTCTTGATGCATACGCCTTAGATGGAGGCTACTTCGGCAAGGGGGGGACATGTCAAAGAAGGCAAACACGTGTTTACCCATGTAACACAATTACCCTGTATCAAGCAGTAGACAGATAGTCAAAAGGAGGCCTTCTACATCCTCTATCACATGAGCGGGTTCGTCCGGGATCAACAGTTGCTTAAGCTTCCATCACATCTCCGGAAGTGGGTCAAAAATATGTCGATAATCGCGGATGGTGATATCAGAGAACAATTCTTTCGCATCCAGACTCAGTTGTCAGAAATCATCAATCAAGATGTCCTCAGTAGTGGGGGGTCTTGCACTACGCTGGCATTAAATTGCGAAATGTGGAGGTAGAAGAACGCCTCAAAATGCAGGGTGACAATAGGCCGTTTATGAAAAAAGACGGCGTACTACCGTTCCCTGTGCCGAGTCAGAAGGCTTGATGTTTGCATTTACCAGTTAGATGTAGTTTCGAACTATCGTTGGATGTCTGTGACGTTGTAAACTGATTAGTAACTTGCCTAGCTCGAAACTGTATGGTTGTTGAACTTAATTATTGTGATATCGATGATGCGCCTAGCTCTCTATGTATAATATTGTTTCAACGGTCGTTAGACTTACTTATATAATCGGTTCTTGGTACTTGATGTGCTCAATAATATTTTGGTTCTTGCTTGTTGCAACGGCTAATGATTAAAATGCTAGGGCACCAGGTGCGTGCCTTCATTTCGGATGTGATCCTGGGGGCTATGTGAGCGAGTCTTGTGATGTGCACAAATACATATCTTGCCCACTTGGCTCGCTTACACCATCCCTGTGATTTTCGCGTCCAACATAAGTATGAGGTCCTATATATAGTACTTGATGTTCATAGTTTTGGTTCTTGTTTTCGTTGCCATGGCCGATGATTAAAATGCTAGGGCGCCACTACAGGTGTGCCTTGATTTCGGATGTGATCCTAGGGGTGGTGTGAGCGAGCCTTGTGATATGCACATATACATATCTTGTGCATCTCACATGACTCACTCACTCCATCCCTATGATTTTCTATGTCCAACATAAGTATGACACCCTAATAAAGTACTTGATGTTCATAGTTTTTGTTCTTATTTTTGTTGCAACGACCGATGATTAAAATGTTAGGGTGCCACTACAAGTGTGCCTTGATTTCGGATGTGATCCTGGGGGTGGTGTCGGTGAGCCTTGTGATATGTACAGATACATATATTGTGTATCCTACATGGCTCGCTGACACCATCCCTGTGATGTTCGATGTCCAACATAAGTACGAGGCCCTAAAGTACTTTATGTTCATATATAGTTTTGGTTCTTATGTTTTTGTTGCAACGGCCGATGATTTAAATACTATGGCGCAACTACAAATGTGCCTTGATTTCGGATGTGATCCTGGGGGCGGCGTCAGCGAGCTTTGTGATATGCACATATACATATCTTGTGCATCCTACATGGCTCGCTAACATCGTCTCTATGATTTTTTATGTCCACTATATGATGAGGCCCTAGTTCATATTTGTTACAATGGCTCGATCTGCATGATGTTCAGTTTGTTGTTTCGTAGTTCTTGTGAACATGCATCATATCAATCATTAATTGGCTTTTCATTGCATAATATTCTATCTGCCTTAGTGTACACAGATGGAAAAGTGGTACGTGGTGTACAAGGGTGTCGTTCCAGGAGTCTACACTGAGTGGGAGGACTATCTGAAACAAGTGAACGGTTTCAGAGGCAACAACTACAAAGGATACAAGACTAGAGAGATGGCAGAAGTTAGGTGGAGCCACCTGCGAGAGGAAGCTAGGTGGAAGAACCTGATGAAGGCTTTGGTCCTGCTCGATGTCCTTGTGGTTCTACTATATATGATCGTAGTTTAATTTAGGTGATCACTTGACATGTAATGTGATGATGACTAACTTGCTACTTGATCGGTATTGTCATTATGTGTATATATACCTATATTGTTATTAAGTATTGTCATTGTGTTATTAAGTATTATCATTGTGTGTATATATACATGTACAAATACGAGGGCAGTGTATAAAAAAATTAAGCAAAAACATATCAGTGGCACACATATAAGCAGTCAGTGGCACACATGTCAGTGGCGCATTTCAAAACCATGCGCCACGAATAAACCCCAGTATCCGCAGGTTTATCCACTATCTGTGGCGCATATTGTAAATGCGCCACTGGTTTAGCCACTATCCGTGGCGTATATTAAAATGCGCCACTGATAAAAAATACTAGTGGCGTGATGGCAGTGGCGCACGACCCATGCGCCACGGACCTTCAAATCCATGCGTCAGTGATAGCCAAATCTATAGTAGTGATTCATGAAGTTATTATTTATGAGAGAATTCATGAAGTTATTGGTTGTATTGTACTCCCCCGTTTCGAAATATAAGATGGTAAAGCTTTTGTAAAACGAGTGTATCTAGACGCCTTTTTGTGTGTAGGTTCGGAGTGAACTAACACACACAAAAAGCGTATAGATATATTTGTTTTACAAATGCTAAAACATCTTATATTATGAAACAGAGGGAGTTTTCTGTGCTCTCTTGGTGATGTTAAAATCAAAGAGCGTGGTTTCTAGTGTTAAGCAAGATGTTTCGACTGTCTGTGCACATCCTCCGACAATGAAATGAACTACAAAAATCCCAAGAAATCCAGAACACATAATATTGCTAGTAGATAGCCGCTCACGTCGCTCCAAGGAGGGGTGGCTCGGGCGGTACCCTAGCCTCCGCCCCTTACCCTACGTCATGATTCCCTGCCATTGTAGAAGGATGCCGCTGGTCGAAGATCGTGCCGCTAATGGCGGTGGCTGATTCTTATCCCCTAGCGCGGCTAGTGACAACAGGGCCCCATCCTCCTCGCGTGGCGGGGATCTCTAGCCGGACCCTCGTGGCGGACCTAAATGGCGCGGCTCTTCTAGTGGAGATGGATGTCAGGGTGGCAACCTTGGACTTATTCGGCAACCTTGGCAGCCCCCGTGGCCTTGTGGTAGCTGGTTCAGGGGGCTGGGTGTGACTCAACCCCTCATCTCTGCGTGGTGTGGGGTGGTGGTGGTCCCCGCCGAGATCTTCGACCTGCTATTTGGAAGCCGGCGGGCAGGGGGGGGGGAGGGGATTGGGGGTTCCGATGTGCCTAATAAAGGAGGTGATCCTAGGCTTCTTATCACGTCAAGACGCTGTTCTTCTTGATGCCTAGCTTCATTGGTATAGCGGGTGACGAGTTCGGGAATGCTCCACAGGAGATCTCCATTGGGTACCCCTATTTCTTGATCAGATGGGATTCGTGCACCCCTATTTCTAGCCGTGCGAATTCTAGAGGGTGTGACACGAAGCTTCGTTGTCTGTTATCATCATTGGACCTGTTGGTGTTTCGATTTCCATGGTGAAGAAGTGGTGGAGAATGTCATGGCGGCTGAGGTCTAAGGTATAGTAATGGTGGACCGAGTCTTTGATGCGATGAGGACTTTGCTTGGTGATTCTTGACTTGTAGGAACGACATCGACAAGCGGGGGCGGAAACACATGAGGAGTGGAGAGTCTTATCTTTTAGGGTGAAAAATCCAAGGTCTGGTCTTAGTTAGTTGTGTCTGGCAATGGCCATGTTTGAGGCATTGTTTTGAGAGCGCATACTTTTTCATGGGTGAAAACCTAAAATCTATAAATCTAGCGGTAACAATGCTCTTGCACTGTTTTCTTCTTGGAGACGTCGCTTTTGGAGAATTCTGACTCCGGTTTTGTCTTGGCATGGGTTCGTTTTGCAGCTTTGATCACTATAGCGGGATCTTTTGTTTCTTCTTCTTATGCCTATGTACATCCAATGTCTTTAGGATATTTTGTTGCTGCAGAGGCTGGGTGTAATCGGTAGCTCCACGATATTAATATATTTCCTTTGTCTAAAAAAAGAGGTTGTTTGGTTGTAGTATAGAAAAACATAGAAATATGTTTGAAGTAATTGGGCATTCCATACTTATCATTAGAAAAAAAATGTCCATGTAGGCCATAGAAAAAATTATGATTTCTACTCCTACCATCCAAACAAGCTATATATGAGAAATTGAAATTGTTAAGCAATAATATCCAAAATTACTAGTATGAAATTTCTTTGAACCAAATGGACTAAGCTTTCGGACTCACACCATGCCAAGATGTCATCCAGACACCAGCGCGGATTGCGGATTTCAACATATAACTTGGGGTGGATGGTCTAGAGGGCTGCCATGTTGAGGTTGGATATTTTGCATGTACATCATGCAGGCAAGCATGCAACCATTGATTTGTTTCTAAATATGTTTTTGCATTGTTCTATATTACGTTTTGTTAGACTAAATGGCCTAGAAAAACGTTTTATATTTTTTCAGCAGAGGTGATTACTTGTCATGTCTAACAGGCTGGCCAGACTCTAAAACAAAACCCGGCTGTTCGGTCGCTCTTATCACTTGGTGTTGTAAAAATTAACAACCCCAAGAAGCTATCGGCCAGTAATCTCTAGCTGGTCCCATCCCATCAATTAAGGATGGATCAGATCAGAGTAATCTCTCCAATTTCATCAATTAGTCCTACTGTACGTTGCAGTCGCATCCGTGCACGAACATATATATTAAAGAACAGCACAAAAGCATGTTACCATTTGGGATCGTTCCGATTCAGATTCAGGCCATCTGGTCCTTCCAAGTACACTCACGCTTGGCTAAAACCAAACGAACGAAGGTATATATAGTAGCTTAAACAGCGTGTTTCGAGGAATACAAAAACTTGTAATGTCTCAACGTGCAGAGACAGCCGACACAGCAACCTGACAGCATGAGCTAGTGCAGCAGCTCTGATGCTCCGGTGTCCGTCCTGCCGCCGGCCGCGATGTAACATTTTGCGGGCACTGTCAGAGGACAACAGTACTCTAATCCTCAATCTCGTTTCGAGCTACAGAAGATAACCAACGCCTGCCCAACTGCTGCTTATGATATTGCAGCGGTCTTCCTTGCATTATTAATTCTTGCGATGCAATTGCAGCACCGACCACGTGGACTTCCAAAAGAGTAAAAAAAATGAATAAGAAATGGGAGCAAAGAGCGAAACATGTCTTGCCAAGGACATCGACTTTTGTCCCAAGGAGTTGTGGGCGAGTCGCCAACCGCACCGCCCTCTCTTTTTAACTCACCTACGGCAGGACGGCCCGAGAAGAGAATCGTGTGCGTGTGCAACAAAACCAATGCCGGTAACCCAATAAAGCATGGGAGGGGTCATAGGCAAAGAGACCCCCTCTCACCACTCCTTTTTGTGTTGGCAATAGACCCCTTACATCATATTCTTTGCAAAGCCACCGATCAAGGACGTCTTCACAAGCTTCGTGGGCGTACCCCCATGGTTAGGACTTCTCTATATGCCGATGATGCCGTCATCTTTGTGAAGCCCATCAAAGAAGACATTACCTTCTTGGCTTCCACGCTTGAGCTTTTTGGTGAGGTCACCGGACTCGTCACAAATTGCACAAAAAGTCAAGTGGCGCCTATCCGTTATGAGAACATCGATCTTGAGGACATCCTACAAGCTTTCCCGGCCGTGCGTACCTCCTTCCCAATGAAGTATCTTGAGCTTCCCTTATCGGTCAACCGTCTCAAAAGAATCTATTTCCAACCTTTGAAAGACAAGGTGGCGGCAAAGCTTGTGCCATGGATTGGAAAGCACGTTACTATTGGTGGGAGATCTACTCTTGTGAAGTCGGTGCTTACAAGTGTGGTCATCTACTTCATCACCGTCCTTGATGTTCCTATTGAGGTGCTAAAGAAGATTGATAGCTTGAGAAGAGCATACCTATGGGCGGCTTGTGATAAGGTTACGGGTGGCAAATGCAAAGTTAATTGGGACCTTGTTTGCAAGCCCAAGGATAAAGGAGGCCTTGGAATCCTCAACCTCAAAAAGTTTGCGACGGCCCTAAGATTAAGGTGGCTTTGGCAAGAATGGAAAGGTGAGAACAAGCCATGGGTCGGCCTTGGAAATCCTTGCACCTCAAAGGACCATGACCTCTTTGGTGACCTAACGGTCATCATCGGAGATGGAAAAAAGGCTCTCTTTTGGGAGGCGAGTTGGCTAGATGGAATGAGAACCAAGGACATCGCCCCTCTAATTTTTGAGATATCTAGGAAGAAGAAATGTTTGGTGCAAAATGCTTTGCATAATGACCTTTGGGTATCCCAAATCAACACCCAAAATGGATTATCCTTGGAGCATATTGACCAATTCTACAAGCTTTGGGAGAAGCTTGCCAATGTAACTCTACAACCCCAAAGGTCGGACACTATCTCTTGGAAGCTCACAAATGATGGACACTATTCGGCTAAATCGGCGTACAATATGCAATTCTTGGGTTTAACCACCTCATCGCTTCCTCCCCTTGTATGGAAGCCTTGGGCAACTCCTAAATGCAAGTTTTTTGCTTGGTTAATCCTACAAAATAGAGTGTGGACGGCGGATAGGCTTTCCCGAAGAGGATGGCCAAATTGTGGACTATGTAAGCTATGCAATCAAAGACAAGAGTCGGCCCCCCACCTCCTTTTCAAGTGTCGATTCTCCATGAGGATTTGGAACAAGTTAAAGACTTGGCTCGGTCTCCACCAAATCAACACGTCTACTTGACACCAATTCCACTCCGTCAAAGAGTGGTGGAAGAAGGCGATTCACAAGAAAGGGCCGCAAAGGAAGGCTCTGGTTTCACTCGCAATGTTGGTCTCATGGAAAATATGGAAGGAAAGGAACGCAAGAGTTTTTCGAGGCCACGCCGTCACCATTGATATGATGGTAACAAAAATCAAGGAGGAAGCACAATTGTGGTGCTTTGCGGGGGCAAAAGCTCTTAGTAGTTTAATCTTGCGCGAGTAGTCATTTTCTTGTTGTTGTTTGGTCTTGGCTTTGGCCAAGATGTGGTTTGTAAGCACTTTCTAAAAACCTTCTCCTTAATCAATGAAAATGGCAAGCCTTTTGCCTTGTTTCAAAAAAAAAACAATGCTACAAGAACGACACCAAACTGTCGACAACTACATACTCGATGGGGCATCATCAGCTAGGATCGGGCATTGTTAAAATATCCACGTGGCAACAATCTTCTCCTTGATAACCAATAAAACGGGCAAGACTTTTTCCTTGTGTTTCGAAAGAAAACCTGATTCTGTCCAAGTGGGCGCGAGCGGAGCCAGCCTTTATGGATGTTTCTCTCCTCGTGCTAGGGTGAGCTCGGCTGTTATGGCTCCAGTCATGCAGATCTTGCCTGAGCTTTCGGACTTAGGTGGTGGTATGGTTCTGCCTCCTTCTGTTGAGGAAGTGAAGTTCGACTCGCACGAGATCTCGGCTTTGGCTTCTCCGTCATGTCAGGCGCTTGTTGTTGAGGAGAATGGTGATTTCGACGCTGCAGTCTCTCTCTCGCCTGAGTCCGGTAGGCATGTGGTCCCTATAAGGGATGGGGTTGCTACGTCAAGAGTGTTGACTCCGGTGCCCGGAGCTGTCGTTGCTAGAGAGGTTTGTGATTTTCTCGCCACCTTGGCTGCCGCTTACCCTAGAAGTAAGAAGAGGAGTGATATGGGTATGTCACCTGCAATTGCTTGATGGTGTCATGGCCTCCCCTGTGGTGAGAGGTGTAGGTGTGTCATGTTTGGAGTGTTCTTGTTGCTTTGTGCGATTGTATTGTCTGTGTTGGCTAGAGTTGGTGTGACCCCTTTGTCTGTGCGTTTGGTGTGGGCGTTGGTGAGTATGGTATGTTGTTTGAGTGGGATAGGCTTTGTTGTTGTAGATTTTTGTCCGATTTTCTCTTAAAAATAGAGTATTTTCTTTTTAATTATTGATGGGGCAAAACTTTTGCCTCCCATTAAAAAAAAAACGATTCCAACAAGCGCGTTATGTCGGAATCAAGTGGTACCAAAATAACTAGTGGTGTCCCTTTTCCGGTTACTAAAAAAAATCTCTGGTGTTGACAGCAAGAAATTGACACGTAATACCTCTGATCTTGGGAGCTGGGAGCCGTTTTATTAATTTCAGCACGCTCTGGGTGGATTTGTTTGCATATTCAGCACAACACGTCGATGACTTCAATTCAGTTACGTATGTTTTCTCGCAACCTACTTTTGGACAAATTGACTGAGAAATGGACACAGATACAAGAATCGGTCGTTTTCACGGTCGTGATAACTGCCACGCTGAAGTACAGACACGTACAGCTCGTGTGACGTACCCTTCGACACATACGTCTTACCTTAGTCCGTACTTCATCAATAATTCCACAGGATATGCGATGTGCAACTTTTGTGGCACCAAAAGCACCGCGTCCCTTTAGTTGCCAGTGTTTCTTGCCATCGTGATATCAGATTGCGACTCGTGGAGATTTTTCTTTTCTGAATTGCGACTCATGGGGATTTTTTAATTGTTTTGTGTTTATTTCAATATACTGTATCAAATATCCAGGAAAAAAGTGATTTTGCAGAAATTATGCTCTGCTACAGCTGAAGCATAATCTGTATTCGTGAAAATAATGATCCACCTCACTTTATTTTGGCATCTTATGTAGTAAATGAAGCCCGTCCTTCACCGCTTACTTCTTGTTACTTTGGCTGAACTCTAGCTACAATATGTTTAGCGATCGAACAGCGACTCTAGTAGCAGCACGATCGTCTCAAAAAATTAGGGCCTTGGTACGAATTACAAAATGAGATTTTAAATACTTTCTTCGGTTCATATTATTGTTCTTAACTTTATCTATATTCGGATATATCTAGTTAGAGTTATTAGCATAAAACCACCACATATCTGCGGAATATTCAAATAACCCCCACTTTTCAAAAAAATCGCAAAATGTGACCACTTTTCTGTAATTTTTTTGCAATTGCACTAAAACCCAATTAAGAGCAAATTGACACCGTTTCTGACTAGTGGGACCCACTTGTCAGGACCAATTTGCTGAGTTAGACCGAGTCCCACCTGTCAGGCCAATTAAAAAAGACAAAGAAAATATAATAACTCAAAAAATAAAAATAAGTGGGAGGCAGGCCCACGTCCGCCGCCACCGGACGCCGACGAGGCACCACCTCTCCGGCGAACTCTGCTCTGGGCAGCGGCGGGGGCACGGCGGGGTGAGGCGGCACTGGGCGGGGCGGCGCTGGCCGTGGCGGGGTGGCGCTGGCCGGGGCTAGGACGGGCCGGGCCGGGCCGGGCGTCGCTGACCATGGTAGGGTGGCGCGTGGCGGCGCTGACTGGGGCTGGATGGGGCACGGCGCTGGCTAGGGCTGGGATGGGGCTAGGACGGGCCAGGGCAGGGTCGGACGGGGAGGCGCGGCGACGCGGCGCTGGTGCTAGTCGGGGCGGCGCCGAAGCTGACCTTGACGGGGTGGCGCGTGGCTGGGACGGGTCAGGGGGGAAGCGTTGGCCTGGGCGCGGCGGCACGGCGCCGGTGCTGGCCGGGTAGTCGTGCTGGCGGGGTGGTGCGGTACGGGCGGCGATGGTGGTGTTGTACGAGGCGGTGGCGGTGTACGGGAGGTGGTGCTCTTTTTTTCTTTCATTTAGTAATTTTTTGTCTTTTTAATTGGTCTGACATGTCGGAAACGGTCGAACTCAGCAAATTGGTCCTAACAAGTGGGTCCCATTAGTCAGAAACGGTGTCAATTCGCTCTTAATTGGGTTTTAGTGCGAATTGCAAAAAAATTGCAGAAAAGTGGTCACATTTTGTGATTTTTTTTAAAAGTGATAATTAGAATATTCCGTAGATATGTGGTGGTTTTATGCTAATAACTTATCTAGTTAAGTATTTTGACTAGATGCATTCGAATCTAGATAAAATTGAGAACAATAATATGGATCAGAGGGAGTATTAAAAGAATAGTGTAATTAAAGTAGAAAGAAACCATACATTCCTTCAAAAAAGAAAGAAACCATACATTCCTTGTGAAATTTCTTTGAACGTATCCAAGGGGATTTTTTTTTTTTTGCAAAACCGAGTACAACAAAGATGCTCACAAATACATATAAACACTTGTATGCACGCACGTCCTATCCATATGAATACCTTTGAAGACTGATCCGACGGGTCTATACAAGAAGGATTTTGTAGCTATGTATTATCAAATTACTTGCAACTCGATATATTTTTTAACAAGGGGAGGATCCAGAAAGGTCCAGAGCTGCATTAATCGGTGGGTACAATTACAAACAGAGCCCTGAAATTGAAAAGAGTGACAAACAAGCCTGGTCTTTTATAGAAAGGACCTCAGAAGAAAAATGGAAACTACGATCAGGTCCTTCTCCACCGAGGACAATGATGCACTCAACGCCACGACTGGCAGCACCAACGTCGGGACAACACCACTTGGCGAAGGCGTGCCGAAGTGCGCCGTGACGGACTAGCTAAGGGGCCTCCACAAAGGCATGACAGCCAGGAGGTTGAAGAAGCCGCGGCTCGCCCAAAACCGCCGCGCAGAATGGTCTCCTTGACCAAGAATAGCGGCAGCGCGAGATCGCCGTCACTTGGGAGCTCCGCCAGAAGCAGCAACAAATCCCCGCCGGAGAGGAAAAAGGCAAAAAACTTCCTTCCCTTCACCTTGGCCACCTCCTTGATGGCTGCAAAGGAGAGAAAGGCAAGCAAATTGAATATTCTCCTCGCCGGAACTGCGAGCCTTCAACTGCCGCCGCATGAGACGCTGACCACCATCAAACTCCGAGTTGCTGCCACGAGCCGGAGGAGGTAGCCGAAGAAGATAGTAGCAGAAGGTGTGCGAGACTTGGACCTTATTTGAGGGGTGAGCAGGGGTCTCCACCAGCGCTGCCTCCGGCTCTCGCCATAAGAGCATCACAACAGAAGGGAGAGCCACCGCATCGAGCTGGCTGCGGTCCAACAGATCCAGATCAAAGCACCTCAGGCATGTCTTATTGGGAGGGATGCAAGAGCTTCTCCCATTCTCTGGTCCACATACACCACCGCTTGCCACCGGCAGAGAGAAGTGAATCAGGAGAGGCGCAAGGAGCGGTGGAGCTGACTGCCGAAGCCCACTGACCGACCGTCAGATGCCATAGAGACAAACGCCAACTGCGGCAAGACCTAAAACTACAACTACCCTACCTAAATTTACTGTTGTACATGGGGGCGGGACCCTCACCCTATCTCTACGCCGGCAATCGCCGGAGAAGAAGAGGGGAGGGGCCAGATGGCCCTACACTAGAGGAACCCATTCCGTGTGGTGTGGAAGTGGATGGATGCTTTGCGTGTTGCAACTCAATATATAGCTGCACGTTTCTACGCAAAAAGTTGGACACCTTTTTTTTTTGCGTAACTCTACTTTGGATAATGTTTAATGTGGTAGACTTAGTAATGAATAATCTATCAAGTTTAAAAGCAAATCTGTGAAAGAGAAATCATCATTGTATCATAGCAATTGGAGCCTCAGTAATGTTGTACTAACGTAGCCCCTGTCATTAGAATCCAATTGTCGTTTGCCTAGTGTTTGGGTTTCCTCATCTCTAACGGCTTCTCAAACACATGAAGCGAGATAGAACCAATGGAACGGCTCTGAGGAGTAGTATTAGAACCTCTCCTTAAGAATTTGTTTACTTCTCTCGTATTTTTATCCACTAATATTTTGAAGATATAAGGAGATTTGGTGTTTATTCAATACTCTTCGATTCCTATAAATACTCTTTTCAAAAATACTCTACCAGGTAAAAGAGTTTTTAATCTAGACAAAAATAAGAAAAATTTGCGGGATATACCGGGATTATCCCGGCAAAACCCGGAGTAATAAACGGACTACAGGGATTTTGCGAGAATTGAAATAATCCCCTCCGTTCCCTGCAAATATACTAGTAAATACAAGAGAAGTAAACAAGGCCTAAGTGTCCCTCGGAGATGTCTTTTTTGGCGTCACTCAAAAAATATTCTCCTCGTCGGTTCAGCATGAGGCGAAAGCTCACTCGTTTTGGCGAATTTTGTGCCAGTGTTCTCGGGCCGAACCCAGTGGGTTGGGGTCACCTGGGGACGGGCGAAAGAGAAAACGCGCGGCCAAATTCCGCCCAGCAGGTGGCTCTCGCCTGTTAGTGAGCCGAACCTCGTCATCCACATCCTCTCGTTTTCCGCGTCATACTAATAGCCAGCACCGGTTAGCTTTGCAAGTGAGTCGTCACGTTCATTCGTCACACGGTGAATTAATGCCTGACCTTCGCTCAGTTTCCCGTCTACGCGTCACGCCGTCTACAACCCTCTCGCCCTCGCCCAGCCCCTATAAATCCCCCAATTCTCCCGGCAATCTCACACACCCAGCAAAATAACCCATCGGGGAGCAATGGCAGAGAGATATGCCGATGACAATGCAACGGCCAACAACTTCAGCTGACATTGGCTCCACGAGTGGGAGGCCCAACTCCTCTACCAGTCCGGCCATCCGGCGCCGCCAGACTTCCGGTGCCCGCCGACATGGAGGATTAGCGTCGGCGGCGTGTCGGTGCCTCCGGTCCCCATCGACCACGACCTTCTGAGCCGGATCCAGGAGGTGTTCTGGGACGAGCTTCCTGATGAGCAGCGCACCGATCCCACCCGGGAGAACGACAACCAGTAGGCGCGGATCGCCGACTTCACCGAGTAGCGAGACCAGGAGCCCGCTGCCTACAAAGGCGGAGGCCCGTCTAGCGAGGGGAAACTTTGTTGGCCGCACTCTGTGGTGGGGACACCTAGGCGCACCCTCGAGGCCATCCTCACCCACATCAAGGTTGGCAACCAACCTCGCCTTGACTACCCTCCGCCTCCGTCATCGACATCTGCCATCAGGGAAGCTCGTGGAAGCCTCGGTGCATGGCGCCTGAAGGAGATATGCCCTAGAGGCAAGTAATAAAACGGTTTTTGTTATCATATCTCAATTAGTTTATAATAGTTTCATATTGTGCTATAACTGTGCCAAGTAGGAACATTGGTACAGGTGTGGTATGAAACAACCAAGTCCCTAGTAGCCTCTATTCATACTAGTTCGTTGGTCACGAAGATGATCTGGGTTTCAAGATCATGGGCATTTATGCCGACTGACAACGTGATCATGTCATTGGAGAATGATGTGGTTGGACATTCCTCGAAGGATTGCAACACGATCAAGTCATCTAGTTCATTGTTGCAACGGCTATACCTAGACTCCTTCTCCTTAGACCGTGAGCTCATATTACTCATTGTTTCCCTAGGGTGCTTAGACTGCATCAATCGTCATCTGATAATACGGTGGCCATAAAGGTGTATGTTGGGTATTCTGAAGGAACAGTAGATGACATGTGACTGCAAGACCGGGATTTGTTCACCCACATGACGGGTAAAGATACATACGGCCGGCTTGGTGAGATTACATCCATATATGTTGCAACATGTGACTAGGTCACGGGGATGTAATATCACGGTAACAAGAAAACAGAACTTATTGTGAACGAGATTGAACAAAGTATAAGATACCATTGATTGGATCTCGGACAAGTTGTATCGAGAAACAAAAGGAAGAGAATGCTGCATTTAGACGGTTCAAACGACATTGTCATCAGAAATGCATAGGGGTCACATGGATATCCCTGGTCCCTCTGTTGATCATTGATACAGATCATGTCTAGAGCATTCCCGAGCCGTGAGAGGATACACTTAAGGGTACGATGAGAGCGATCATTCGTAAGACGGAATCACAGTAGAGAAAGAGAGAAAGCCGGAATCGTTGCGCGGAGAGATCTGAAGTTGTTCGAAGAAAGAATAAAGGAAAAGCCCTAAAAAGTGTTTTCGGATAAATGAGAATTTAAATATATATTTATTATATGTTAATTATGAATTAATATATTCTGAATAATATTTAGATTAAGATTTATAAAGTCAACTTTTATATTAGGCAAAATCCCAGAGGGAAAAGGCTTAGAAATAAAACTGCAAAAAAAGAAATGGAAAAAGAAAAGAAAAACTGCACCATATCTCGTGTGGGCCAGTCGGCCCACAGAGGCGAGCGATTAGGCGCTATGCGCCGCTCAAGGAGAAAGGTGGGCGGGCGATAGCCACCGCGCCTGGTGGGCCGCGGCCTCCCGGCCTGCTCGGGCGCCGCCGCTCGACGCCAGGCGTCTGTGCCCACCCAGGGGCGGCGCCAGGCCGAGCCGCCACTGGCGAAGCGCTAGGCTGGTGAGCACCGCCCACTGAGCCCTAGGCTGGCTGCTTCTTTTTTCTGACACTGTGGCTCTTGTTAATAGGTTAGTCCAAGAAATCATATGAAAAGTACTTCAAAGTTGGAACAAAACACAAGAAAGTGGATAAAATCAAGCATGGAACATAAAAAATTATAGATATATTTGCAATGTATTATCCTCGACTTCGGCTCCATGACAGTCGACACATGGGGCAACGTGGTCCCGAAGACACCGCAAGCAGTGGTGACAGCAGCCACCATGTACCTACTCAACAACCAGCCGCCAGCTGGAGATCCTCGAGCTGCCATGCACCGATCTATGATCGCAGGCTTGGGGCTAATCGAGGCCGCTCTCGACAGAGAGCCGACACCGGAGTCGAAGAAAAACAAGGCTCTGGCAAAACACTATTCGTCACCCTCGTCCCCAGCCGACGGCATGACTGTCTCGACGCCGCTCCGTATACACGACCATTTACTACGGCGCGTGATGACATCACGCAGTGCAAGATCGACAAGTCAAGGGCGCGACGTGCCTGATCGACTGACTCGGAAGACGAAGACGTGGAAGTCTGTGGCGCCAGATGCTTTAGCAGGGCCATCAGACAATAGCGAATGCCCAAGGGGTTCAAGCTCCCATCAGAGAACCCAAAGTTTGACGGTCTGCAGGACCCGAAAATCTGGTTAGAAGACCACATCTCCTCCGTCAGGCTCCATGGTGGGAGTCGAAGCACAGCCATGCAATGCCTACAGCTACAGTTGCAGGGCGCCGCCGGAGCTTGGCTCAATAACCTCCCGCGCGGATCCATTCGCAGCTGGGACGAGCTGGTCTACAGCTTTGTGCGCAACTTCAAGGGCACCTACAAAAGGCCCGCATCATTCGAAGAGCTGAGATGCTGCCAGCAAAGATCGGGCGAATCATTACGCTCGTACATCCAGAGGTGGTCCATCATCAAGAACTCCGCGGAAAATATCTCGGAGGACCGGGCGATTGACGCATTCAACGGTGACGTTCGTCGCATAGAGCTCAGGGAGGAGCTGGGCCGCTCGAAGCCCAAAACCATTGACCACCTGATGGAAATTGCGAATCGGTGGACAGATGGAGAAGATTCGGTGAAAAATCGTGGTCACTCCAACGGCGACAAAGAACTCGAGTGCATACGCGATCGCCGAAGCAAACGTCGAATGCGCATCTATGATGACCACAACAACGTCAACATGGTCGCAGCCGGCTACACCGACAAGCGCGACGACAGCCGTAACAGCGGCTATCGTAGCAGCGGATATCGCGACTCCGGAAAAACCACGCAAGTATGTCAACACCGCACTCGTGACGAGGCACCCACAACATCCATTGAGGACAAGCTATCTGGGCCGTGCACCGTGCACTTCTACATCGACAATCATGACGGCAATAAGAAATTCAGCCACCTCCTCAAAGACTGCCGCGAGTTCCTCAAACTTCATGAGGGCCTAGCTCGGATGAATCGCGACGCGGTCACAGGGGCTACGGAGCTGCCCCAGGAGCTGTATCCCCCTCTAGAAATTATTCCCCATGGTCTCGGATTAGAGAGATACATGTTCCCGGTGGCTTTATCTAGAAAGGAGTCGTTGCTTCTGCTGCATCACTGGAGTGAGGACGTGGAGGTTGTCGGGGTACCAGACGTGTGTGCAATCACGGATGTACCTCTGCTTTGCGGTGCTGGACTTGTTGGTGCTGGACCTGATGGACGTGCTGGTGCTAGACCTGATGGACGTGCTGGTGCTGGACCTGCTGGACTTGCTGGACTTCATCACGATCTTGAGATTGGGAAGTGTACGACCACATCATCCACGAGTTCCATCTTGTTAACAAAGCTTTGTTGTCTTCGAAGGTATGTTCTCTATGGATGTATATCCACCCGTTGCTTGTATCTAATAGATAGATCTTGGCATATAATTGTGCCCATCGTAGGATTTTTTTGTTTTCTATGCTGCGAACCCAACAGTGGTATCAGAGCCTGATCTATGTGTAGATGCTTTGCACGGGTAGTACACATAAGAGTATGTGGGCACTGATGATCATTTTATTGCATCTTCTATGTATTTTGGATATTGGTGGCATAGTGGAATGAAGCGGCTCGGACTAACTTTACATGTCCCCGCAAATGAGACCAGTTCCACACTTGACATGCAACTAGTTTTGCATAAGTGGCTAGTGGGTGTCTGTCTCTCCTACTATAGTCAATATCTGATTTACAATGAGTTGTTAATAATTTAGTTATCATCGTTGTGTTTCCATGTTCATAGGTAAGATCGGTTCTATCTTTGAAAGCCCTAAGCCACGTAAAAGTTGCAATGCATAAATTAGAAGCGTCTAGTTTAGATTGTTGCTGGGCTAGTGTCATGATATGGTAATGTTGTAAGTTGATGTATCGTTGATACTCTTACAACACACCTAACGTGTAAGTTCCATAGACCTTGGCCTTACACACAAAGGAATGATAGAGATCATACCACGATGCACATGATAGTGATCAAATGCATGTACCATATCATTCCACTTTACACATATAAATGTTTGCATCTTATATTGCTAGTTTGGCGTTTTAGTAGAATTATAAGATAATCCCTCATTTAGATATCAAGATAAAAATGTGTTCTCCCTTAAGTACGCACCGTTTATGTTTCACCGCTTCAAAATATTACGTGATGATCGGGTGTACTCGAATCCACGATCATATTTCGGGTGTAAGACAGTTTTACACATGCGAGTACTAAGGTTCTTACTTGGCGAGCCTAGCATGTACAGACATGGCCTCGGAACACGGACCGAAAGGTTAAGCATGAGTCATAGGGTAGATATGATGCCCATATAGATGCTTGCCTTTGAAACTACACCGACTCACGTGATGATCGGACTTGGTGTAGTGGATTTGGTTCGTGTAATCACCAAAAAGGCACAAGGGATGTCATTTTTGAGTGGGAGTTCATTTCTAATTTGGATTAGTCGAACTCAATTTGTCATAAACTAAATCGAAGTGAATTTGCAAAATTTGTTGTAGTCATTGGCATCTATTTACTACCTTATGCTTAGTTTTAATTGAGATAATAGAACTATAGAATTCTGGATATTTGCTTTACAAACTGGTATCGTATTGTTTTGAATGTCAATTTAAAGTTTAGAAGTCCTATTGCAAACTTTCAGCAAACTCTATTTACTCCATGAAGTTTAATAAGTAGTATTAAATCGAGAGTAAGAATTCCAATGTTAGTATCTAAAGTATCATGTTTGCCTCCATGATTCTTGATATTCAAAAGTTATTTTTTAATATCGAGGTTATCTAGGAGCTGAAAGAATTGTTTCAGAAGCCATCATGTGTGAAAGATATTTTGATATCTGAAAAAATGTTTATGGTTGCAATATGATAAGAGTATAATTTAGCAAAATGCATGTTCTCACATTGTATAATAATTTGTGAAGGTTGGAGACACTAGACGTCCTAATCTCCCAAAAAGGTTTTGGGAACTGACATTATACTCATGATTCGTTCTTATAAGCTATAGTAGCTTGATAATGAAAGTTGTCATGATAAGGATGAATATAAGATGTAGGTAAAATGTTTGCTACACTAAAAGATTACTAAAGAATGGATTTTTGAAAGAACACCAAACATTTGATGATGGTGATAAACTTCAAAGTGCAAGTCCAAAGGTATTAGTATTTGACAATATATGCTTTGGATTATGTGTCATATGTATGGTGCCACTGTTGATGTTGATAGATTATTTTAAAAGAAAAAGGAAATGCTGAAAGAGAATCTATAAAATATTTGGCAGAAAATAAAAGACTGGAAATGTCCAGCTAAGGTATATAGATGATATAAATATTATGGTTGTATTCATTGCTTGTTAAACAATTTGGTTCTTGCCTATTGGATACCGAATTGGTTGCTATGAAATATCATACAGAACGACGCAATTCATGAACTACAATGGCCTAAGTAACTAGCAAAAGAATATGTGATGATGTTCATCAAAAACAAATAAAGTGTTATTGTGTTCATCGTTGACATCAAAGCTTGCCTTCAAGATTTGTTTAAATAATTGTTATTTTGTTTCGGTATAATGAGAATAATGGTTGTTCAAATAATTATTGTATTCCATGGAAGGTGGATGAACTTTTACAAGTCTAGTTGGAGAAATCATGTCCATAAAACTAATGCTAAAATGTCGCAAGACAAATGATTGAAAGATCACTTACAAAGTGACATTACCGTTTAAATTATATTGGAAAGAGAACATGAAGAAACTCCATTTTTATGGATTTTTTTGAGTCTTTTGATTTTGATCAATTGACGCTTTGAAACCTTCCTCGAAATAATTGAAACTCCATTCATAGGCCAAAGAGGATTAGATGACTAACTTATTGGAAATTGTGCATGTTGATGTGCATAGTCCGTTATGTGTAGCCATGTGCAATGGATCTTTTTGCTTCATATGCTTTCTCCAGAAATTTGAGTGAATATATTTGTATATTTACTTAATAAGGAAGAAGTATGAAACATTTGAAAATTGTTCAAATACTTTCAAGATCAAGTGGAAAATTATTGTAACAAGAAAATAAAGAGTTTATGATTTGATCATAAAGGAAGATATTTGAGTTACAGGTTTAGCAAAACACCTAAGATTTGAGGAATTGTTCCATAGATTTGCATTTTTCGATAAACCATAGGAGTATGGCATGTTCGAGAGAGAAAATCGAACCTTGTTTGACATGATATGATCGAAGGTGTCATTTATAAAACTGTCATTATGTTTTGAGGATTAAAGCTTTAGAGACTACCGCTTTTACACTGAAAAGAGCACCATCGTGATCCGTTGAAATGACACCATATGAGTTATGGTTCGGGATAAAACCTGAGTTGTCTTTTCCTAAATTTTGGTATGCTACACATAAGTAAAATATTTACAACCAAAGTCGGATAAGCACGTCTTTGTAGGTTATCCCAAAGAATTTGTTGGGTATTCCTCCATAACACCGAAGAAAAAAGAGTTTGTCGCATGGAATGTGAAGTTTCTTAAAGAAGGAATTTTTCACAAAAGTTAAGTAGGAGGACAATAGAACTTTGATAAGGTTATTGAACCTTAGCTATATGTGCTAAGTAGCACAGCGCTGGAAAGTGTCCTGGTGGTGGCCACAATGCTCATGGCTTCCGCGATTACAAAGGTTATGATCTTGGAGATTAGAGTTCCTATTTGAACCGTATGCATCGGGTAACAATCAAATAGTGAGATTTGATAAACAAGTCATTATTATTTTGACAATGATGAACCGACTGCATGCAGATAAGCGATGATGGGCCCTGACTCCATCAAGTGACTATAAGTCATAAAATCCGTGATAGTTTCTATATACGAGAAATCAAGTTTTGAACTTGGAAGATCCTCCAGAAAGGCGTAAAACCTATCGGTCGTATTTGGATCTATAAAGAAATATACATGGATGTTTGACAACTATGAAATAATCGACATGTCAGAAAGGAGTTTACGACAATGTTCAAGGAGTTGACTATGACAAGATTTGATCTTTTATAGCGATATTTAGTCTTGACCGATTAATGTAGCAACCACTACATATATTTTGATATATGGTAGTTGAACAAACAAAACAAATTTCTTCTAATAAAATGGTTACCTAGGACGTGTACATGACACGGTCCAAAGGGTTTTGTTAATTCAAAGGATGCTAAAAGGGCGTGCAAACTTCAATGGTTAAAGTGAGCATAGCGGAGTTGGAATCTTCACCGTGATAAAAATGTTAAAAGAGTTTAATTTCATTAGAGATGATGAATATGCTTGCATTTGCAAGAAATTAAGTGGGAGCGCTGAGACATATTTCTAATACATTGTGTAGAAGATATGGTGTTGATTGGAAATGATGTATCTTTTATTGACACGGGTTAAGAATTTCATTAAAATTAGATTTTGATGAAAGACTTGGACAAAACCAGAATATTTGGCATCAATGTCTATATGGATGGATTGAGGCACTAATAAGGTTATGCCAGACATATATATATGAGATATTGAAAGGGGTTTAATATGGAAACAATAAGAAAGGTTCTTGCTGCATGGAAAGAATTGAATCAAAATTCAAGTGTATTGACACTTGGTGAGTGAAATCAGATATATATTTTGATGAATAATGTATACCATGATATGTACACATCCAGATATGTCATATGCTCTAAATATTATGAGCATATACCAGAATGATTCATAGGATGATTATTGGACGATAGTAAAGATATTCTTATGAGATTTGGAAGAACTAAGAATATATCATGTATAAGTGACAAATAGTTGAAAGTAGTTCATTGTAAAGTGTTACATTGATACTAGTTTGTCACAAGATACAAATTAAATTTATCTCAATTTAAACTATGGGTGGCACAATATAATGGAGAGGAAGTTCCATGATGGATTTGGATGAGTTCCAAAGTTAAAGACATTGTGACAGATACTACAACAAAAGGCTAAGTATAGGACTGCTATAGTACCAACAAAGGAGGATATTTGTGTTAAGTAGTTTGTTATCAAACTAGGTGTTGTTCACAGTAGGATAATACTATAAAGATATATTGTACGACAATACTATCGACATGTTTTAACCCAAAGGACTTAAAGGTCTCACCAAAGGACTAAATTTATACAAAGCCATCTCATTAGAGAATGAGTGATGCGTAGAGACGCAAAGACATGCAAATGCACACGGACCTAAAAATATCAGATCCGGAGATTATGTTAACCACTAGAAAACGCGTATATTCAACACCTAGGTGTTGTGTATACAAGTTTACAAACTAGATTATTGACTCTAGTGCAAGTGGGAGACTGAAGGGAATATGCCTGAGAGGCAATAATAAAGTGGTTATTATCTTATTCCATGTTTATGATAAATGTTTATTTTGCATGCTATAATTGTATTAATTAAAAACGTTAATACATGTGTTTTTAATAAACAAAATACAAAGTTCCTAGTAATGCCTCACATATAAACTAGCTCGTTGATTAACAAGATGATCAAGGTTTCCTTATCATGGATATTGGATGTTGTTAATAACGAGGTCACAACATTGGTGGAATGATGTAATAAATATTCATCCAAAGTATAGCATTACGATCAAAGTCATTATATTTATATTGCTATAACATCATACGAAGTAATCCTAGTCCTTAGACCATGAGATCATGTCAATCACTAACACTGGAAGAGTATCTTGATAACATCAAACGTCACACCGTAAAAGGGTGACTATAAAGGTGGGTTCAGTGCTACGAAGGTTTTATGTAAAGGCTCATGGATCAAGAGTGGGATTTGTCTATCCCGATGATTGATAGATATACTCAGAGTCGTCTCGGTGATATCACATTGAAATAGCTTGCAAGCAAGTGATGTGATCACTAGAATGTTATATCACGGAAACGACAAATGAGTGCATATCGTTAACGAGATCAAACTAAGTATAAAGATACCAATGATAGAATCTCGAACATGTAATATACTGCGAGACAAAGGGATTTAGTTACGGCGTTAAAGGTTGACACGATCACTAGAGTCATCGTTGAATGTGTGGGAGTCAGTACGGATCTCCAGGTCCCGCTGCTGATTATTAATCGGAGAGGGGTCTCGATCATGTCTGCATTATTCGCGAACCGTATGGTGACACATTTAAGGGATACCGATAACATTTGGAGCAAATATGTTTCAGATAAAGATTTAAGAAAGAACTGGAATCATTTCGATAGAAATCGGAATTGTTTCGGATGAAATTGTAGAAACTAGTTCTGCATGTGATATTGAAATGTTTCAGGAGGTTTTATATGAATGTTTTTAATTAAAGTAATTTACAAAATTCTGAATAAAATAAATAAAATAATTTTATTTAATGAGAGCTTGCATTAAATTTGGTGGAAATTTAATGCATGTGTGAGTGGAATATTGAGTGGAGGCTTTTTATAGGAGTGGGAGCTCCACCCACATGAATGTGGAAGAGGTGGGGGCATCCACCGTGGCTGCCACGCCATGGCCCTTGGCTGCCCCCTCTCCTCCTCTCACATGACACCTCCTCGTGAAGGATCTCTATCCCCCACTAGAAGTTATTCTCCATGATTTCGGATTAGCGAGATACATGTTTCCGGTGGATTTATCTGGAAAGGAGTTGATGCTTCCACTGCATCACTAGAGAGAGGACGCGGAGGTTGTCGGGTTACCGGACGTGTGTGCGATCATGGATACACCGCTGCTTTGTGGTGCTGGACTTGCTGGTGCTGGAACTGATGAACGTGCTGGTGCTGGACCTGATGGATGTGTTGGTGCTGGACCTGCTGGACTTACTGGACTTGATCACGATTTTGAGATCGGCAAGTGTATGACTACATCATCCATGAGTTACATCTTGTTAACAAAGCTTTGTTGTCTTCGAGGGTATGTTCTTTATGGATGTATATCCACCTGTTTCTTGTATCTAACAGATAGATCTTGGCGTATAATAGTTCCCATCGTAGGAATTTTTTTATTTTCTATGCTGTGAACCCAACATGAGGTCGGAGGAGGCGCATGGCCGGAGGAGAGGAGAAGGAGCAGGGAAGGAAGAGGGAGAAGGGAAAGAGAATGGGGAGAGTATAAGGAGGGAATGAGGAGGGAAGATGAAGAAGAAGGGAAAAAGGAGGAGAGGAAAAGGGGAGAAGGAGAAGGGAAGGAGAAGAAGAAGGGGAGGAGGAGGCGAGGAAAATGAGGAGAACAAGAAGGAGAGGAGGAAAGGAGAAGGGGAGAAGGCGGAGGAGAATGAGAGAGGTAAGTAAGAGAAAAGGGTAGGTGTGGCCGGTGAGATTCAAATTTCAAATCCCGCCCAAACTTACTCGTGACGCACCACTATGGGTGCACCACGGGTAAGCGGGCTCAATTATTTTTTCAGTCCAAAATTTTTATTTTTAAAATATTTTTTATTTTTGAATTTTAGGATTCTAAAAAACCGCTAAATGATTTAAGATCGTTTGCATCGGATTAGAAATTTCATGCTCATCGTTTTGGTATTTTTTTCGACATCGTATAAAAATGTTATCGCCGTTTTACCGTCCCATAATATCATTTTGCAAAAAAAATCGAAATACATGTTTTTTATTTGTTTTACAAACTACATCACATAACCTAGGTATATCTGAAAGAATTTTACTTTTTAAATGGTTTATCACTTTCTTTTTGTGCGTCACAGGTAAGCTGGCCTAGCTCCACCTGTTAGTCATACCCCACTTACCCGTGGCGCACTGCTCACAGGTGCACCGGGATATAGAGATAGTCATACTGCACCTGTCAGCAATACGCCACGGGTAAGTAGGGAGCGATCACAGGCAACGTGACCCACATATAGTGGTGGCGCACCTGATGCATCACGGGTAAGTGACCTACCCGTGGGGCATCTCTATCATATGCGCCACGAGTATTTACCCGTGGGACACCAACTAATGCGTGTGTCACGGGTATGTGATGTACCTATAACCCTTTTCCAAATAGTCTTCTACGAGTTAAGTATTGAGGTTATCTATAAATAAGTGATGCCATGTCTGCGAGAAAATCATTTTTACAGACCATCATAATTAAGAGTTTTCTCATAGATATCATAATGAGCTTAGTGAATCTCTCTTGATCCCCTTTAACTGTGTAGGTTATAAGCCAATGCTTACAGTCACATAATAGCACTGGAATACTCACATAAACGTCCCAAGGGTAGCTCCGTATATTTAGTCCCGAAGGAAAATGCTATGGGGTCGACTTCTGATACCATTTAAAGAAAGATCTAATATAATATCATAAATCAATAGATTAAGGATTAAAGTTATAGATAATATAAACGATCTTTCTAATATGTGTTCGTACCTAGGCTTCTCCCATACGGTCGGTGGTCTCTAGTTTTTTCCCGATAAGGACAGAGGAGCTGACGCCAACATGCATATATGGAATATTTTCATGATTTAAAAATTCAAAATATGTTATCTCTTGAACAGTTAATATGATTGATGATTCTATTTTTATTCGTCGCCAGTTGTCAAATTATTGCACTATAGCTAACACATTGATAGATAACAGTTACCGGCCAAATAATATAGAGCTACCAGATAAGTTTTACATGTTTTAAATGACAACAACGATTTACATGTACAAAAGGTAGGTACTTAATCTATTCTAGACACGTAAAACACTGTATTACCAACATATAATGCCTATATTGTTGAGAATCAAAGTTTAGGAAATCTCTGTTAACCATTTGATTTTAACCTAGTAACAAGCTTAATTTACCTGGTAACCAAGTGTCAGTAATCTGGTAACTATGGTCGGAAAAGGTTGTTAAAATATATTAACATGGGATCTAGTTTTGAAGATCTCGACGCGAAAAAGCTAACCATGTAAACGGATCTGAATTTTGAATTACGGTTCAAGAGATAAAACATTTTGAAGTTTGGAACTAAAAAGAATTCTACCTGACGGCTGGGACGCATTCATGCATGCATGGCCGAATTGTCATATTAATCCGTGCCCATAAAAACCTAATCTGGGACACGTGCTCTGGATATGACAGTTCCTTCATTGCAATGCATAATAATACTAGGCTTTCTCCATCTCTTTCCAAGAACAATGCAACTACTCATACATGAAGGGGATCAACATCATGGTAATAATATGAATGATTTTTTGTGAAAGGAGCATATATTAATATCAGAGGATGCCAATTACATCCAGCCTATGCAACAACGCATTGTCCTAATGGCCATATAGATGCACACAAACAAAAAAAAGAATTATAAAAAAGAAAAGTCCTGCTATAGTTCCTCATTCATTGAAACATCAGTACTACCAACAAGGCAATACCAAAAGTCCATCTTATCTAAAAACAACGCCTCCAAGAAGAGAACAGTGCATAAACACCATCATCGCCCAATCAAAGATCTAGGTTTTCACCCTGAAGAAAGTTTATGCTCTCAAAACAATACCTTCAACAACATTGCCAGGCACAACCAATTAAGGCTAGACTCTGGGTTTTTACCCTGAAAGATAGGACCATGATCTTCACATGTACAGTCGCCCCCGCTTGCATATCACTTCTCCAAGTTACGAGTCACCAAGCCAATTCCTCATCACCACCCGGACTCGAACCACCATTGTCAGTCCTCAAATCTCGGTCTTCATGACATTCTCCGTCAGCACCATGAGACGAGAACATGCCCCATGCAGCCAACAGAGCTTCGAAACGCTCCCTCTGAACCCAAACGTCCAGAGTAAAAATATGGATGCACACGACCGAATCCCACCTGATCCAGTGATCTCTCAGCATATGTGCACTATGGAGTTCGTCGGCGGAGCCTTCCAGAACACGACACTATAACCAGACCAATAGAGACAAACATCAAGTGGGTCTTCGTCTTGGCGTGAGATGAACCCCAGGACCACCCCTTTATTCAAACCGAGCTAGCAGCCCCTTCGCCACCAGCCAGAGGTAGAGGAGAAGACATCCAGCATGCCACCAAAGCGACTCTCCAGAACCCAGCGTGCAGCTGCCTCCGCAGCCAAAGGTCTAGATCGGATCTGGGCCAGACCCGATGCAACCGCCGCCCACCATGGAGGCCGCACGCCAACACCGCCGAGGAAGACCTCGCAAGATCGCCTCCAATGCTGCCACCATGACACCTCCTCCTCCCCAAGCCCTCAATCTGCGCCACCCGGAAGAAGACGGGCCTAGGCGGACGCCCTAGGCCCATGGCGTGATTCCGTCGCCTGCAAGTAGCTGCAGAAGCACCCGCCGTCGCCTGGCTGAGGTCGCCGCCCCGACTACCGCCCCTGACCCGCTCTGTCGGCACCGTCCCAGCCGCCCCTCCGAAAAAGACCACCACCCCCCAGCACCTTAGGTACTAGGGGCCACCGCCACTGCGGCCGACGCCGGCGGCAGCGGCAGAGGAATGGGATCTAGAGGAGGGATGTCGTTGTCGGCGGGATCTGGGGACCCTCCGGCGGCGCCTAGGGTCGCCACGGGAGGGGAGGGATTTATCTAGATATATCTAGACACATTTAGTGTATAGATATATCATCCATCATATGGATGATATATGAAGGTACAATTGAATACAAGTGCAAATCTATAATAGAGTTAGGATTACAACAAAGTAGACAAAGGGGGTTGATGTTGGAGACGTTGTTGATGAAGATGATGATGACGATCAACGCGTAGCCCTTCAAGATGCTCCTTTTACTCTTGAGTGGTATGGTGGTGAAGATCTTGTGTGCGGCTATGGAGGTGGCGGAGCAGCGGGGATCCACTCCCAAGGCGTGGATAGATTGATTCTGGAGGAGGCTAGGGTTCCCCTATCTAAATAGGCATTCTGGATATTGGTTTTGCGAACCGACAGAGCTCGGGGCTGAATATGATTATCGGGCCTTCAAAAATGTTGTTCCCTTTAAAGAAACAGAGGCAGCGGAGGACAGTACGACCGTATGGTACGGGTAGGCTCTGCCCGTACCACAGTCGTTAAACCCTTTGTCCTCTGCAGTATTTTGACCGTTATTTTTCATACGGACTCCGATTG
Organism: Avena insularis; assembly: GCA_023614405.1. Taxonomy (NCBI): domain Eukaryota; kingdom Viridiplantae; phylum Streptophyta; class Magnoliopsida; order Poales; family Poaceae; genus Avena; species Avena insularis. The sequence continues at coordinate 327,931,955 of CM042692.1, read as the reverse complement.
ATGTGTTTTTTGGCTCCTTGAATTCGTATGGACGAGGACTACAACACCATAGTAGTCTGACGTCCGTAACTTCTCTATATTGAATCCTCTTGGCTTCTTCTATCCATCCATGATTGTCCATAGCACCTACCCACAAATCAAAGACAAAGAAAAGTAATAAAATCCTACTGAAACTACTAGTTATGTAAAGTTCATATGAAAATGAACGAGAACTAGTAATCATACATAATGGGTATAGTTGTAGCTAGATATAACATGTGATGAGTGACTATATCATATTTGCACTCATCGGTCGTCCTCGACGACGTCGATGAGGCCTAGCCAGGCGAGGCTATCCTATGGCGACCCTAGCTACGGAAGTAGCGGCCCACCAGCGGACAAGCCGCCGAGCAACGACGACGAAGACTACACCGTCTTCTACCGCCGCTTTGGCATGAATTAGTTTAGTTTAAATTTCTGTTTAAATTTATATTCCTGCTTTAGTTTAAATTTCGTCGAACCTTGTATGAAACTCGCCCGCTGTCTATAAATTCCACCGTATTTTATGAATTCAGTTCGAATTTGCCTCTTTTCGCCGAACTTGGCCTGGGGTCACGGTTGGTAATTCGATAGACTTAGGCCGAAAATTTCCAGCAGCGCATACCAAAATGACCAACTTAATTTGTGCCGAATTTGACTAATGACACTATGACTTGAGATGCTCTTACATTCTCGTACGCTAGATTACCTGCGTCCTTGGCAGCGATGTCTCGAGAGTTAAGAAGATATCGCATGGGATAAAGTCACATGCGTCTACCTCGTCCTAGTGTCGCCGTCGCGGTTGACCCCGATGCAAATCAACAATTTGCCACTACCAAGCACGGAGTGTGTCTCTACTCTAGCCACGTTATGTTCTACTCCTTCTGTTGCACAATATAAATCTTTTTATAAAGCTAAAACAGCTTGCTAAACATGCTTACATTGTAGAAGAGAGGTAGTATAATCTTAGGTTCTGACCTATACGGACTCAGTTGACCCCGTATCTTTTGAGAAACTAAAAGAAATTTAGACAAGAAATTCATAGAGTTTGCATAAATTTGACCCGGAGAATTTTTTTGCCCAACATCTTCGCTGATTGCAGTGGACGGTGCTAGCAGTTTTTCAAAACACTTGAGGTTAGTCTAGCTCGTACAAATAGGTCTTCTGCATTTTTTCACGCGGGACATGGTAGAAAATTGAGATGCAGAATATGAAACTTGACAAAGCGACAACGAGGGACCCTGATGTACTTCCAATTATCATTGCTATATTCGTTTGTTGTTCAATTTATCCGTCTCAAAATAGAAATGTCGCAGATTTGTCAAAAATGGATGAATCTCACCACTATTAAGTATTAGATACACCTAAATTTTAACAATTTTTTGACATCTATTTTGAGGAGTAATATATTTGAGGTATTATCGGGCCACTTGGAGCTCTGTGAGGTCCTCCCAGGCCATGAGTGGTCGGTTCGGAGGGTCTCACCCACGGAGTTTGCAGTGTCGTTCCCCTCGGTGGCAATCATGCGCATGTGCGCCTACAGCTCCTCGTTGGCCATGCCGATCCACCAACTGAAGGTGTCGATCCGGCCTTCCTCGTCAGATCAGGAGTCCTTGGCCACCCTTTCCTTCGTGTCCGTCCGGTTGTGGGGGTCCAGCGGAGGCCAAGGCTGAGGGGATTATTGCCCTCATCTCCCAGAGTATGGGCAAGTTCTAGGAGGTCGACTCTAGCTCCCTCTCGGGTCACGGCGTAGTTTGCCTACGAATCCTCTGTCCGGATGTTCTTGGTGTTCCTGGTGTCCCTGCCACGCTTCTTCGATGGGGAAGGCATGGACCTGCTCCTGGAGCTGGATGAGGAGGCCCCTGGACCCAGTACTTTGTCGCTGCCCCCTCCCCCCTCCGGAGAATGGTGGGCCAAAGTCAGGGGGAGGTGCTTCTAAGAACAAGTCCTCGGAGGAGGAGGAGTCTGAGGAGGATAAGTCTCCACCCCGAGCTGAGCTCTCCCCACCCCCCATCCATACGAGAGCGGAGGTGGGGGTCCACCGTTGGCCCAAACAGGGGCAAGCATGTTCTTCCTGGGGAGGAGGCCCCTCTCTCTGAGTGCACCTGCCAAGCTCGTCCCTGTGGACCGACCTCGGTGCTACCTCCCTGATTCGTTGCTGCCCATTGAGTTCTCCATCGCCCAGTACGGCTCCAACCTCAACGGTTCTCACTCCCCTCGGAGCTAAGGAAGTCCGGGGCGGAGGCGCCCCTCCGACCTCGGCCTAGTCGCTTTCTCTGGAGGAGACCTCGAGGACTGTGGGTTTGGACTTGTTCCCTTCAGACTCCCCGCGCTCTCCGGGTGTGGTGTACTACTTGCTGGCACCTGACACACCCGAGCCTAGCACCCTAGGCATAGGCATGGACTCCACCGACCTCACTGTGCCTAGAACCAAGGCACGCCGTCCCCGTGGTCTCCGCCAGCCCCCCCAACGCCACAATGTGCGCATCAGTGGGGCGAGGGCAGGGCTCCCGGGACCGGAGCCGACGATCGCCAAGCGGACCTCTCGGCGTGCCTCAGCACGCGACGAGTTCTCGGCAGTGGTCCCCACTAGCTAGGTGGAAGGACCGGCAACACTTAGACATCACTCTTCAGTCGCTGCGAGGGTAGGCGCTTCTATTCGCAGCCATGCTCCACCTTGAGGGTGTGAGCTCTGTCTCGGCTCTGGTGGTGGTTTTTTTTCTGGTTGCCTTGGGCTATTTGTGCCGAGGCCCCAGCGGTACCCCTTTTATTTTTCCTTTTGACATAGTTAGCGTCGGACTTATTGTATGATTGGCTTGTACCTGAATGTTGCTTTATATTTATAAAGCAGAGAAAAAATCTTTTCGAGGAGTAATAAACAAAATCCAAAGAAATGTCTGCAGTCACGAAAAAGCTCGAAGGGATTCCAAAACTGTGAATCTCCTGGATGAGTTGGCTAGCGTCTAGTTGTTGGCTAGGAGCCAATCAGAGTTCGATCCTCACATTTGCTAAATTGAGTCAAACATGACTCTCTGCCTTCTGAAATTTCATTTGTGCGTTATGTCATCACAATATAAACAGTAGTACTTCCTCCGGTCCAAATTAATTGACTCAAATTTTTCTAGATTCGAATGTATCTACTATAAAACATGTCTATATACATCCAAATGTAGACAAATCTAAATCAATTAATTCGGATAGGAGGGAGTAGCATAAATGATGATTTCTTATTGAAGAAAAAACTTTCGTACTGATATCTCCTCTTTTGCTACTATATACATTGCTCCGCATCTCCAGTCAGTTGACACAGAAACAAATTATATTCGCTATCTGAAGTCTGCATTCGGAGTGGAAGCAGCGCGCTTGATCCTCACCGGGAGCCCGCCGCTGATGGAAGCGGTGAGGCCCGGCACAAACTTGGGCGTGCAGCCACTGCGCCCATTGTCTCCGACCACCTCCACGTCGAACGCTGTCACCACGGCCACGCTGACCGCCTTCATCTCGGTGACGGCGAGCTCCTTGCCCAGGCACACGCGGAGGCCGCCCTGGAACACCGGGTACTTGTACAGGCTCGCCGGCGCGAACGAACCACCGGGGCCGGTGAGCCACCGGTCCGGGCGGAACGCCTCGTAGTCGGCGCCCCAGATGCTGGGCATGCGTCCCATAGCGTACGGGTGGTACATCACGCGCGACTCGCCCTCCACGTAGGTGCCGTCCGGGAGAACGTCGGCGGCGGCGGTGAACTTGGAGTCGAACTGCACCGGCGGGAACAGCCTCATGTTCTCGTACAACACCGCGTGGGTGTACTGCAGGCTCTTGATATGCTGGTAGGTGGACGGCTTCTCGCCACCGGCCTCTGCGCGAATGGCCGCCGCGACCTCAGGGTTCTGGGACAGGTGGATGAAGAGCGTGGTGAGCGCGGAGGCGACCGTGTCCCGGCCAGCGAGGAGGAAGCTGACCACGATGTCGCGGAGGTACTTGTTGTCCATGGCATGCACGTCTCCGTCCGAGGCCATGAACCTGGACAGGAGGTCGTGGCTGTTCTCGAAGCCCAGCTTCCGGCGCTGCAGAATCATCGCTGCCGCGAGGTCGTCCACGAGCTTGATCGCCTTCTTGAGCTCCCTCTCGGACCCAATGTTCAGCATCCGCTTCATCTTCCACACCAGAGGCGAAGCCGCGGCGCCCCGCATCGCGGAGAGCCGCGACGCGGTGTCGAACGCGTTGGCTAGGTCCGACATGGGCATGTCGGCCTCGAGGCAGCCCGGGTCCAGCCCGAAGGAGATCTTGCAGATGGTGTCGAAGGCGAACCGCCGGAATACGTCCTGGAGGTCGACCACCTTGCCCTTGTCGGCGACGTCGGCCAGGAGCGGCATGAGGCGGGTCTCCACCTCCTGGGCGACGATCTTGTAGGCGTAAGAGCGCACGGTGACGCTGCCGAGCTCAAGGCTGGCCATCTTGCGCTGGTGGCGCCAGGCGTCGCCGTCGACGTTGAAGATGCCGCCGCCTAGGAGGTCTCCGAGGAGCGCGGCGAAGGGCTTGCCCTTGGGGAAGTTGTCGAAGTTGGTCTTGAGCATGTACTCGACGTTGTCGGGGTTAGCAGTGACGGTGCAGCCGAGGACGTGGATGTGGACGGTGCCCGTCGGCGACTCGCGCAGCAGGTGCGCGTACCAGTCGGCGAGGTTGGTGAAGTCCCTCGCCCACGACCCCGTCAGGTACGCCCGGCACACATGGCAGCTGCACCACGGCCATCGGCGCACGAGCAGGACCACCGCGGCGAGCGCCACCAAGAGGATGGACAAGCCGAAGAACAGGAGCCCCGCGCACCGCGCGCCCCATGACAGCTGATCCATGGCATCCATTGCTCTTCGATTGCTGGCTAGCGAATGATAATGGGGGGACGGAAATATCGAGCTGGTTCGAGATCGAGGGAGAAGATGAGGGAAAATGTGAGAGCTTGGTGTGGGAGAGTCAAGGGGGGCTGTCTATATATAATGTGGGTGGACGGGAGAAGATGCACATGGAGCACGTGCGCGAATGCTTAAAACAACGTTTTCGCTAGCTGCTGCCTGTGAACTTTTGCGTGTACACAGCTCATGCCTGGTCATTTATTTAGCACTGTGAATGACACCTGGGTCCAAATCGTAGCATGTATGACCGTTGGGCCCGCGTGTACAGGATGAAGAGGAGATCTTTTTCTAGTCCTCGTGTTCAGATCCTTTTTCGGCTAAGGAACGTTTTGGTCGTGCTCCTCTTCTAAGTCAGAAATAGCTCGTGTCTTATATTTGGAAATGTTTATATTGCTAGATCCTCCCTTTGGGATTGTAGATCTCCATCTTTATAAGACCGATTATATTTTTAGAATTTCTATTTTTCACACACGTTTGTTGAGCTGCGAAACTATGACATTTTGTGAATCGTTCCTGATATCTTCCTATGAATCCACTCCCTCCAACCTAATTTCTGTATACCATTAATAGAGTCAAGTTTCTCATGTTTGCCATGTGTTTTACCAATATGGCAATATTGCTTCCTCTCCGTCGTTTCAAAAGAAATATTGCTTTTTTATGCGATTCTCAATTGTGTAGTACTTCATTTTATTTCATGCATTGTGCTATTGATATTCTCATGTACATAAAGTGAGTGTTTCAACTTTGAAAATATTTTTTTGCTGCAGACAACGTGTGACTCTCTATTGGCTTCCCTACACTGCTCTATTATGTTGCTCACTTACATCAAATGCATATTAGGATATCATCCTTATATGGCATGCGAGGAGAGAACCCTGGACATAAACAAGAATCCACATCCACCTGAGAGCATTTTAGCTTTGCACATGACGTAACGAGGTACTAAGCCTCCCATGCATGCCTCTAGCAGCTGCGAAGAGAAGTGGCGGAAACCCGGGCGAAGGAAAAGAAACCTAGAGAGAAATGGGAAGAAATTGAAGTAAGATGTTTAGCATCAAGCAACGTGGATACCACAAGATTGTGAAGTCTGGGTCCACCATCTTGTCTCTTCCGAGCAATTGTTCTATCATCTTTTGTGGAGTTTCAGTCCTTAGCTTCCGTGAACTAAATCTTGATGCATGAGAACCTCTATTGCTATATGAACAAACTTATATTTAACACATGTAATGGTGGATTTTTTAGGTGAGTTCAAATCTATGGGTTTTAGCTTAATTTGGGTGATGTTGTTGTTGCATTTTTTAGTTGAGAGAACATAGTACTTGCACATTCTTCTTACTAAAATCAGCTAGTGCTTGTCCTAGTTGTTGAAAGTATTTAGTACTTGTTATATATTCTCACTCGATGAGAATGGACCCGTTTATACTCATATATGTTGATGCATATGTTTTCTCTGCAATGAAAGCGATCATTGAGTTAATACATGTTATGTGTACGATAATTCCACCATAATGCATGTGTCTGAACCTATGCAAAGCCTTTGAGTTGTTTATTAAGGAGTAATCTAGATATATTAATGGTGTATAATTATGTTTAAGAGAATTTTCTTATGTGTGAGCAAATACAATGGATGCGATCTTTCATTGATTAAGTTTACTTTATATTTTTGTTCTGTTGTATAAAATGTCTTGGCTAGAACTTTTTCCTGCGACCATTCAGCATGGCCATCGATCATGACTGCCACAACAAAAATGTTGCCGAATATCACATTTTTGAATGTATCGACATGCACCGTGACAAAGAATTTTTTTAAGTAAAATTCATTATGAAAAGTTAAGTTTTTGATTACTCGCCAGAAAGTGCAGTGTCCTCGGAGTGTCAAATGAGCTTGTCTAGCCTTTCTTAAGCAAACATTCATTACTCCATTTCGAATTGCCTTGAGCCATTCCATGCGGTTGACTTCACCTTTTATGAGTACATTTTGTTTCGGTTTATGCACTAAGTTTACTAGCAATGTATTGCATCTTAGCACGGTCTACTAGGGCATGCAGATATTTAAAGTAAGTTATACCAACGCATTTTTTATTTAAGTGTCGTTATCTAAAGAGCTATGATTTTATAAGTTTTGAGATCATACATGCATTTCAACATTGTGGCCTTTCTGTCGCTAGACTAATCTGATTCATATTTTGTACATGAAAGGATGGGTATACACTTAAAATAAGGTTCCACTGTCAAAAGTTCTAACACATTGCCATCAAAATATATCACAATATATTTTAGACTAGAAGAATCAATACATGGCATAAATTACATGTTCCAAACTTTTCCCATATATTCCCAACCATTTTATCTCTATCGATGAATATTCTTAATTCCTCACAAAGGTGAAAAATGAACAATAATCAAGCCACACACACATAAACATACTCTATGTAGTGATATATATCCATCACACTTAAGGTCCATTCATTTTCGAAGTATTTCCACAGCTTGCTTCCCCATATTCAAATATGCTTATTGTCAACAAGAAAAATAAATTCATGTTCAAATGTAAGTCGCTAGATCAGTAGATCAGCCAAAATTATTTTACTAATATAGTCATGTAATGGGGTTTGCTTAATTTTGTCTGATTCATACAACTATCACTTCGCCTCCTATGGTGGTGTCGCCATACGTAGTATAAAAGTAACCTAATCATGAGCTTGCCCGTGGCAAAATTACCAGCCAACCTAATGGAAACTTCAACGAGGACAATGACGCCATCACACATGGACATAGCCCGAGGGAACATCGTTGTCGTAACATGTTCTTTGCATGGTGGTTTTATATCCCATAGAGACCAACATTCCTTCCAAACGCGTGAGACAAAACCCACCATTGTCACCAAGGCCATAAACCCCATGACAGGTCAAGCTTGTACAATACCACGAGTGATATATGGATTTTACAAGATTTGTGCGAGATTGAAATGGGAGATGGCAACGTGGAGAAAAGGAGGGGCACAATAGGTGGCTCTCCCAAAACATGCATTGGATGGTGGCCAAGCGAGGGATGAGGGTGAGCTAGTATGCCACGATGGTGAGATGTGTAGGGGAGGAGGGATGTCGCCAGATTAGGGTGTGGAGCACGAGAAATGTTAATATGTAGGAGTGGATGTGGTGGCAATGCGAGAGGCGTGGTGGTGATTCTTTTTTGTGGTTTTGAGAAAGGAGGACATGGTGATGTCTAGGAGGGAGATGCATGGTAGGAGTACATGGAGGATATATCCGCACAAGATTGTTGGCATTATTATTTGACTAGGGACTTAGGCTAAGAATATGTCTCTTTGGTAACATCTTGGTCCCTTTCCTCGGGCCACATAAAAAAAATCCCTTCTAGGAGTAGTAAGACACTGATGGTATACACTAGATCACTGGGAGAGGACTAATGAGATCACTCACAATGCATAATTTTTTCGTCCCTTTATGTATCTTTCCTATTTTTGTGATTTAAATTTTACCACTAATTTGATCGATAATATATGATCATGTCTCATTAAACTAATTTATTATAAACTTTATTCAGATTCATGGTCAAACTTTGACATCAAAAGTGTGGGTGCTACATACATAGGAAAGCATTGTTTCTCATAGGAATTTTACATGTTTCTCTATAGAGGATTGTAGAACACGGGAAATGTACAGGAGGAAATGTGCCTCGTTACTACAAACTTGAGTCTAAAAATAAGGTTGGGGTGGACATTTAAATTCCTATAGATCTAAGGCATAAGAATCTAATCAATAGGAATTTGGATAACATAATTCATTTAATCAAAAGTCAATCCATAGGGAAAAATCCTAATGATTAAAATGCTAAAAAACATACTATCAAATTCCTACAATCCAAAGAGGCACTTAATTTTCCTCAAAAGAAGGCATATAAGTTTTTCAAAAAGTCACTTTTTGTAAAGTTTAACTAAGTTTATATAAAAAAAATAAAAATCTACTATACAAAATCAATTTCGCATCATGAAATTTATGTTCACATGATATCTATATGAGTTTGGATTCAGTGCCTAGGAGGATAGTTGTGCACGTGGAAGATGTCATTAGATTTACTTGAAGGTCTGGTGGTGTGCTAGCTGGCATATTGACCACAATCTTAGGAGCATCTGTGAACCTACCACTAAACTTTTGGTGGCAGTTGTTTGATTTCTGGCATGATTGCACACAACCTTCTTATAGAACTTCATAATTTTCTACACAAAAAGGTCCATCGACCAAGATCTAGAAAATTATATGGATTGCAATCACAACCACATTCCAGAGCATCAGAACTCATGCGAAAGGCATCCCAGCAACACCAAAAGTTACGAACAAAAAAAGTTGAATCCCACCCAGCCACCGACGGGATGAACTGCTCGGTGGTTGGGACCTCCTACACCATGACATGATCGCTCGGTCCCCATCTACGGTCATCAGCGTCGTCCTCTCTACTCCAAGAACCAGATCGACGTCGTGGTGGTGATAGCTGTGAGATTCGACACATTTTTATTGATTTTATTGATGGTTTTCTCCCGGATTTGATTGTTTTCTGGTTTTACCTAACGCTAATACTTCGGTAGCAAAGAAAACTTGGTTTTTAATGTGTTTTTCAGGTTCTGAACATCAACAAGAGGATTTAACTAGAGAAACACAATATTCTTGGGAAAACAAGCAAGTGCATTTTGGAAGCACGCAAGAGGAGTCGACAGAAGCTTTACCGAGCAACTATACGGCGGGAAAATTTTCTCCGGCCGTATAGGTCCCGCCGTATAGTTGCCCCCGCCTCTATCTTGTTAAAAGGGACAACTTCCGTGAAGGGACGGGGGACGAAAACACAACACAGCAGCCGCCACACCATCCAAAAGGGAGAAAGAAGAGATCTAGAGAAGAAGGGGAAGATGTTCTTCATCTCGCTCCAGGATCTTCGACCTCCTAGCCTATACACCCCACAACCACTACTTGTACTTGAGAGAGAGAGGGATCTCCACCTTGCAAGACTAGGGTTTGAGATTGTTTCTTCCCATCTTGAATTGTGTTGGATATTTTTCTATTCTTATTGTGGATCTCCACGGTAATACCAAGAAGAATTCCCTTTATTCAATTATATTGATGATCTGTTCTTCTCTGATGTGTGAGTAATTCCCTTGAGCGTGGGAGATGTAGGGGATTGGTGAGATGTGATGTGCCTTCATATATTTTCCGTTAGTTTGTGATTGATTCTAATTACTATAATATGTGTGCTTGACTATTTGTGGGATGCCTAATGCTTGTTGTCCAATTAAGGGCCCAAACAACATGATACCTTGTTCTACACAGATAAGATCTTGTACGCTAGTGGATCGGTGACCCCCGGGTGACACGGGGATATCAATGGAAAGCTAGTTGACTTGAGGATAACGAGTAACCACTGTGCTTATTGCATTAGTCTGATCCAAGGAGCTTAATCGCAAAGCGACCTGAAGGGTCTTAATCGTCTAGTGTCTGACCAAGGTTTTGGTAGCAGGCTAGTAGGATTATTCAAGTTGGGATGAAATCTACCAAGAGGAGTTCTGGCTAATTATAGGTTGCTTGTGTACACATATATATAAGATTATAATTGTTACATGTACCATTTATCCACCTGGCACAGTCACTATCACCATGAACTGAATCTCCCCTCTCCTTCTTTCCTTATCTATAGGAAACAATAAACAAGCAAAGTCGTTCTTTATTTTTATACTTTATATTTCTGAAGTTTATATTTTAGTTTTATTTAAATTATCGCATTTAATCAAAACCCAATCTTATTTCAACACTTGCAATCAATTCACTAGAAGACTTGTGACATTTCGGGTGTGACAGAGACTTCACCAATAAACACTTACCTTTGGGCTCCCTGTGGGATCGATATCTGAACTTCGAAAATAGCTACAAATGATCTGTGCTCTTGCAGACATCAAGCTATTTTCTAGCGCCATTGTCGGGGAGCTAAGCGCTAAGTGTTTGTCTTTTGATATTTCAGGTGTTGCTACTACAAAATATTTTCCTTAGGAGACAAAGGGTCTACACGCTCTGGTTGGACCTACCTGCCAGATTATATTGAGCGCGTGCCTGCTCAGAGGAGCGAAGAAATTATTGAAAAACTTTTAAGATCAAATAAAGTTGAAGTTGAAAACCTGAGTGATATTATGGAAATTATGTCTATTTACAGGACAACTCCTATGAAACTTGAGAAAACTTTGAGGGAATACAGTGATCCAAGTTCTGAATTTCTTAAACAACCAATAGAATTCCCTAATCCTGGAGTTAGAGAATATCGATTTGATGGTGGAATCATTAAAATTTTGCAGGAAAAAGCTTTTAGTGGAAGGGAAGATGAAGACCCAGGAAGACACATTAGAGAGTTTGACGATGTGATAACATCGGTCGGACCAAAAGGTTTACCCAGAGACTTCTCTCATCTTAAATTATTCCGATGGTCTCTTAAAGGTAAAGCTCTAGACTGGTTATATTCTCTTCCCTCACCATTACATTAAATGTTGGGAAAACTGCATTACTAAATTCATAAACAGGTTTATTCCTTTTAAAAAGGTAACTGAACTAAGAAAGAACATAGGCAATTTTAGTCAGAACATTGGAGAAAACTACCCACAAGCCTGGGAAAGATTCTTTGGAATGAGCAACAGTATTCCTAATCATGGCTATTCTGAACTAACAGTTTGCCATTTATTTTATCATGGTCTCAATACTCAATGTGAAAGTTGCTTGACTTCTCAGCAGGAGGATCAATAAATAATTTAACTATTAAAGAATGTTTGGAATTAATGTCTACTAGGGCTAAGAATGATTCTTTATATAATCCTGATTTTGGCATTAAGCCGGAAAAAGGGATACTTCGGATAACTCCTGATCTTATGCCTGAGGTACGCAAAACTATGAAAAAAAGGTATACCTTCTAAACTTGCTAAGGAAAACAACGAAGATTTTTTTCCAAGTTTTTACTAAAGAAGATGAAACTAGAAAAGTTTTTCAAGAATTAAAACATCGACAAGTAAAATCTCATAAGAACTTGCATATGCATTTCCAAAAACATAAAAATATTTTGGCAGAACTCACGGAAAATTATGATGAGATAGGCCAAGAAATTAAATTATTTCATAAGTTTCTTAGTATAATTGAAACCCAGTGTGAGGAAATAGCATTTGGTTATCAAATTTTTCTTCGTGAAGACAAATATATTTTTGTTTATGCTAAATGTTATCACAAGGAGGGGTGCAGTTGTTACAGGACCCTTAGGACCACCAGAATATGAAGCTGAAAAGGAGCGCAAGGAAAAATCCTTGCTTGAAGCAAGCCAAGAAGATGATACATTGGTGGATCCTCAAGATGAAACTGAGACACAAGAGCAGACCAAGGGGGACCAAAATGATGCACAAGATTATTACTATGACTCTGATGCGGAGACGGTTGATCCAAGAGAAGATAAAGAAACAAGTAAGGAAGATGAAGTTGTTGTAGTAGAAAAGAAGAAAAGCAATAAGCAACATCAAAAGAAAGCAACAAAAGAACCTGACCCCCCAAAAAGGTAAAGGACAAGAGTAAGTCAAGTGAGAAAAAGCTTCCTTATCCTGATCGAAAAAACAAAGCACCAGATGAGGTAATTTATAATTCTTTTACAAAGGCACTTAGTGACCTTCGTCTAGAAATTCCATTTGCGGATGCAATCAAAGTTCCAACTTATGGTAAATTCCTTCGTGATATTCTTAGTAGAAAGAAATAAATAACTGAAACTATTGCCATGGTAACTAGCTATCCTACTAACGGGAAGCTGTTGCCTAAGTCTGGAGATGCCGGAATACCAACTATTTCATGCTCAATAGGTAAAACTGATATTCACAATGCCTTGTGTGATCTAGGAGCAGGAGTTAGTGTAATGCCATACTTCCTCTATAAAAGGTTAGGATTAGGGGAGTATTCTCCTACTACTATCACTTTATAGATGGCTGACAAGTCCACTGAACAACCTGTTGGTATGATTGAGGATGTCTTACTTAGGATAGATGAACATGTTATTCCCACTGATTTTTATTATTCTTGAAATGCCGGAAGATGAAAGATTATCTATAATACTTGGAAGACCTTTCCTTAGTACTACAGGTGCATCAGTAGATTGTGCAGAAGGGAAGATAATCTTTAATGTTTATGATGCTGAAATCATCCGGTATTTTCCAAAGAAGCTAGAAGCAGGAGAAAGATATATTTCACCGACAAAACGAGTTCACGTCGTAAGTGCCATTGATAAGGGGCAAGCAAAGGTAAGAATTCAAGAAGAGAGAAGAGGTTGAGTTATTCAACCATTCTTAATAAATGCTTGATAGGAGTCAACCCATTTTCGTCAACTTAGTAGAATAACGAATAAGAAGTTCATCACATTCCTACCACTTTTTCACAGACATTCTTGTGGAAGCGCGTCCGTGAAGATGCAGCTGTCAAAAAGTAGTAGAAATATCGATTGAATAAGTAGAGAATAACAATAAGAGTAAAAGTTTGAGTTTTCTATTTGCAGAACCTAAAATTTTGCTTTTAATATGCTAATGTTGGTCAACAATTTTTACTATCATTTTTCTGTTAAAAACTAGGTATTTCACTAAGTTATGGGATAAGAAGGTAACCTCGAAGAAATAGAATTTTTTTGATGTTTACTGATGGTAACCTCGAAGCATTCATATATGTGTGCATTTAAAATAGGAGTTGTTTGAAATTGCCATAATTGTGTGATCCTTTGCTTCTAAAATGTTTCTTAGGTGATTTAAACATCATCTACATCATTCCCAAACTTTTCCTAAAAGAAATCAAATCAAAAAGAATTAAAATAAAGGAATGGTCATTTTGACAAATTTAACTCTCATGCCTACTTTGGCTATTCCTAGTACTCAATTCTTAACAGAAAAAATTATGGATCTTTACACCCCTTGCTAGTACACATAATGAGGTACCAAGGCCCACCTTTTGATCTTCTAAAAACCTTTTGTAAACTATTTTAAATGACAGTTTAAAATTGAATCTAATGCATATGCATAGATCACCCCTATTTCAAAAACCATGTATTTGAGCTCCATTTTCAAAACCCTTGCAACCAGAGACTACCTAGCAATAGTGGAGATCACCCAAAAATTTTGAACTCAAAATTCAAACTTTGGTCTCTTGCGGCCATTTCATCGAACAGGTGGCAGACACAGATCAAACATTTGTCAAAACACTATAGTGTGCAGTGCTTCTTGTCACCATTTGGGCCTAACTCGGTCCCCCTGTCCCCCCAGCTCAAACCCCAGCCCTAGCTCTCTCTCCCTCTCCCCTAGCTGCTCCAGTGCCAAGCCGCCCGACGCCATGCGCCAGGTCGACCATGGACAGCTCGCACAAAGCCGCCCCGCGCTCTCCTTCGCCCGCTGGCAGACAGGCGCCATCACACCGCACCGCCTCGACCAGCCCCCGACCAAAATCGAGCGGAGGACTACCCCCAGTTGCTCGCGCCCATGTCTCTGTCCGCCATGCCGATCACCCCGAAGCGTCGCGCCCGCCAGAGCAGCACCGGCCTCGCCAAGCCCTAGACTTGCGTGGCAGCACCCGCAGCAGGCCCAACAACCGCCCAGACATCCTTGTTCGCAGCCTCGCGACCAGCAGCCCCGAGGAACCGCGTCGAACACCGCCGCCCGCGCCCAGTGCATCGCCCGCTCCCGACCAATAGAGATAGCCCCTTGCCGCGCCATCAAGCCATAGAGGATCGCCAGGAGGCCGGCCACCGTCCGCCTACCTCGCCCATGCCCTTAGCTCGCTGTGTCGTCGCCCACTTCGAGCTCTGCCCATGCCGCACTACACCCTTCGCTCGCCTATATAAGGAGGCCTCCCCCGCAAGCTCTCTTCACACCATTCTCATCCCCACCTCTCACTCTCACTCCCCACAGCCAGCCGGAGCCGCTCGAGCACCAGGACGACGGAATTGCAGCCGGAGCCACCGCCTCGGGAGGAGAAGGGCGCCGTTGATCCAGGCCATCCCAGGAAGCGCCGCTTGTACCAGGAGAACCGTCGTCGTCTTCCACTTCGTTCGCCCGCCTCGCCAATCCCGATGGAGCCCCGGTACGCCCCCACTGCACCCTCACCGACCGCTAGGGTTCGAGCTCGCCGGCAACCCGTCTGTCGTCGACGACGACCCTCAGCCGTCGATCTAGCCTCTAATCACACGGCCCACAACGCGCGTATCGCTTCGCGTTTTAAGTGCCACTGACCAGTGGGACCCCCTGTCAGCTGAGCCCCGTGCCGCGCAGCGCCACTGGGCCGCCCATTTCCTTTCCCGCGCAAGCCCGTAGATTCAAATCTAGATTTTTCTTTTTAGTTAGAATATAGTTTCTGTCCAGTGTTTCAAAATTCAATTCTGTGAGTTTGACAAATCCAAATTGCATGAAACCAATTTTGTCTGAAAGGTATTGAAAAGATCTATCCAAGCCCGTTGGATTTAATTCATTTAGAGTTATAGATTTCTCCTAATAAAAATAAGAAGACAAAAGCTTTTGCAACTTGAAACATTTTTATAAAATCAACCAAGTTAGCTTTTGAGTTGATTCCAACTCCCAAAAATCACATTTCATCATATCTATCCAAATATGTAATAATATTAAGGTTTACAGGCAGTGACTTTGGACTAGTACCAAAATAATGCTATATAGGCATTTCTAGTCACTTTAAATCATTAAATAATAAACTTAAACCAAAGTAATATTAATCCAACCTTTAAATCTCATTCCCACATGTTAGAATATGTGGTGAGGACATGTGTCCACATGATCCCATGTTTTAGTGGTGAATATTAAATTGTAGTTAATTTTTCAATGAGTAGAAATTACTTTTCCAAAATAAAAAGGTTGAAAATATTGAATTAAAACTTATGATGTTTGGGATGATAATAGATCATCAATTGTGTGGTTTAGAATACTACTTAGCCCAAGTTAAGTATTGTTTGGTGATTGTGCACTCCCTATGTATTTATAGACGATAGTACCGACCAAGCCTTCGAGGAGGAGGAGTTCTACCAAGAAGAAGAAGAAGAAGAAGAAAACTTCAACCACTGCACCAACCAAGGCAAGCTATTGTAGCAAGCTATTAGTGGCAAGATAGCCCTTGCAAACATGCTTTAGTAAGATATTGTAGCAACCTAGAATAAAACTAGATAGTTTAGTAAAGATGCCTTAAGCATACTTTGATCACACCCCCTTAGTTTACACCAAGTTCTTTAATTAATTTTGAAGGTAGCATAAAGAGTATAAAACTTGACCTAATTGGAAACCCTTAGATGTCATTCTATGGCATGAGATTGATCCCACCCTTCTACCTTAGTGAACACTCTTAACCTAGTGTTTTAGAATAGATCAAACTTGAGTCATTTTAGATGGGAACACTTGGTGAAAATGAGTTATGAAAACCTTGGAATGATGAGTCATTCTATTGAGATGTTTTGACATGTGTTGAGAAACACAATTGGTTTATGATGATGAAAATGATGAGGCATGAGCCTTAACCCTTTTTATAAAACTGATGGTTGGATTCGGATGCGATACCATTCCAAATTTACCGTACAACCACATTACCTGAATTGGGTAAGGCTTAGCTGGAAATTTATATGCATTAGTATTAGTTCCCTCACGGGAGAGGTTTGGGTTGAGGCTACCTCTCAATGATGTCCACCTATGCAGTGCCCAAGATGACTGATGGTCATGGTTGGGAGGCCATGCTCATAGGAGAGGTGCTTGTACTAGGGTGTGTAAAGGGAAGGTTATGTTTGATTATCTGCATACTAAGTATGATGATTCGTGGTTATCCACGGCGGATGTATCGAATCTTGTGGTGAAAGTGTACCACCTCTGCAGAGTGTCAAACTATTCGAATAGCCGCGTCCGCGGTTATGGACAGTTGGAATAGCCATACTGTTTCATTGTCAGATGTTTTCTAAATAACTTGAATTGAATGCTGAACCTCAACTTGACCACAACAGGGTTGTGTAGATGAAAATAGCTTCCCAACTTAAGTGATTCTAGACTTTTATTTTATCTTTTCTTGTTTCAGAACTCAGCTTAGGTTTCAAACTTAACTTGATAGTTATTCTTTAAATTTCGTACTTTAACTTAAGATTACAACCCTTGCTAGTAGTAGTTTGCGAGTACTTAAAGAGTACTCATGGCTTTTGTCCCTGGCTATTATCATGGCCAGACTATGAAGGAGAGTATCAAGATGATGGTCAGCAGGACAGCTATGATAACTAGGACTATCTGCCTTCATCAGCATTGCCTGTGCCCTAAAGATGGACCCCACCGCTACGCTATCGTTTATTTCCGCTGCTTGTTGTATTAAAGACTGGATCATGAGATCCTTATTTGTGTAAAACCTTATGTATGGTTTGTAATGGATGATGTACTATGATATCCAATCTGTTATGTCTCGCAAAAATGGTAATCCTGGGATTGCGAGGTATGGCATAACAGGCATCTAGGATTAAAAATCCGGGTGTTGACAAGTTGGTATCAGAGCCATCCTGACCATAGGAGACCCTAGTTAGAATGGACGTCCAAACCAAAAACTTAGCTTTAAAATCAAAGTGAGTATTTATGAAAAACTATTACCTCTCTTACCCTTGTGAACTCATTCTTTCTCAAAAATACATGTTCCTCAAAATTCTTACATTACTACTTAAAATTTGACACACTTGATCACTTCACTAATTTCCTCATCCTAAATTCTTGTAGATGGAGACTCAGTTTAGCAAGTTTTACCAGTTGGGAAACGGAGGTCAGCTGATCTTCGAGAGGGATCTGATTCACCGCCGAATTTCTAGGACGCCCACATCCGGAGTTTCTTGAGCTCAACTTCCGGACCCCGGAGGAGACCTAAATGGCTAGTCACCGCAGATCTTGAGGGAGCATTGAAGCACCAACTTCCGGAGAATTCAGTTCTCGTGAGGAGAACAAGCGGCTAGATGGATTAGCTGTGGCAATGCATGAAGCTCTCGCACGTCTATGTGCCCTCAGCGTCAACAAGATTCAAGGAACCTGTTTTGCCCACTATGCAAGACGTGACTTCATGGGAATGCCGATGGAGATGCCAAGTCACCCAGAGTTGAAGCGTCAAGTGGAGAACCTTGACTTCTTGCTTCATGACCGACAACAGGAACTGGACAATGCCAGAGAGTTAGCCAACCAGAACCGTGCAATTGCCGACCAGAAGGCCCAGACTTTCACACTGCTCGTCCAAGATCGCTAGTCTCTTCGTCGCCAGCATGCAAAGAAGGATCGCACCATCGCCCGTCTTCGCAAGAAGGTGGCCGACCTCGAGAAGACCGTCAAGGAGCAGGAAGCTCAGCTTGCCGCCAAGGAAGAAGATGATGAAGGAGAAGACATCCAGGGAGATATGGATTCCTACCTCAGCAACGATGACGATTTTCTGGCAGAGGATGCTGTGGACTTCTACACTGATGATGAAGACTCCGACTTCATCGACAATGAGTAGATGCACTAGGGCACCGTCGTAGCAGGAGATGTATCATCTCATTGTATCGTAGTTTGCAGAATGGTTCTTCAAACCATCTGTTTTCCCCTTTGATTGTTGTGGTGTGTGTTGTATCGTGTGCTTGCTTGCATGAATGAGAATGAAGTTAGTTGAAAAACCAGAGTCTAACTCAAAGTTGTAACTTTGAAAACCCAAAACCATGAACCTTAGAATTTCCCTCTTACCCCTATATCTATCTCAATCTTCAGATGACTCGTGGAAACCAAGGAGGGAGCAGCTCATCGCAGGACCCAATCCTGCAGATCTTGCAGAATCTCATCGCGAACCGTGAAGCAAGCAGGGCCGAGCGTCAAGCCAACTTAGCAACATTGCAGCAGATCGCCCAAATGGCTCTCAACAACCAAGGACATGGAAATCAGGATCACCATGGATCTAAACTCAAAAACTTTCAGAACACCAATCCCCCAATCTTCAACCAATCTGAAAACCCATTAGATGCTGATGACTGGTTACAGACCATGGAAAACAACCTCGAAGTTGCAGGAGTTGAGGAGAATGAGAAAGTTCTCATCGCCACTCACTATCTGGCGGGAGATGCAAGAGCTTGGTGGAATAGCGTCCGCAACATGAACCATGGCCAGGTGATGACCTGGGAAGCATTCAAGGTCAAGTTCAGCCGCACCCACGTGCCGCAAGGTCTTGTCAACAGGATGAGAGATGAATTCCGTGAACTGAAGCAAGGAAGATTGACTGTAGTAGAGTACCATGACAAATTCTTGTCACTTGCCAGATATGCACCGGATGAAATCAACACGGAGGCCAAGAAGAAAGAGAGATTCTTAAACGGACTACATGATGAGATGCAGACTGTCCTCGTCAACATCCGTTTCCAGGATCTTGAAGAGCTAGTCGACTCTGCCATCTAGATGGAAGGGAAGATTAACCAGGCAAACGACAACCACAAGCATCATATGATGCAGCAGTCTGGATCCAGTAGTCACCAGAAGTACCGTCCCAACCCCTCACCAGGATATGCACCAAGGAACAACCGACCCCCAAATTCTCGCCCAAGCTACCCCAACCGTAGCGGAGGAAATGTGAAGCCCGGAGGAAACAATCACAACTCCAGCAACGTCAACAACTTCAACCGTGCCCCTCCCAAGAGCAACAACAACAACACTGCCCCCAGAACTGGCAGCAATGCTGTACCTGTTGCAGTCAAGGACAAGTTCCAGATCACTTGCTTCGAGTGTGGAGTGAAGGGTCACTACTCCAATGAGTGTCCCAAGAAGACTGCCGCCAATGCCCCTGTGAATGCCCCAGCTCAGCAGCAGCGTCGTGTTCAACCAGGCAGGAGATTTTCCCCAGGAAACACGCACAACCGCAACGGTCGTCTCTTCCACATGAACGCAGAAGAAGCCCAGGAAGCACCAGATGTAGTGCTGGGTATGTTTTCTGTCAACTCAGTTTTAGCAAGAGTATTGTTTGATTCTGGAGCATCGCATTCATTTGTCACCAAAGAATTTGTATGCACTAGTAAGATTCGCCCAACCAACCTGAAGCATGTCATGATAGTTCAAATCCCCGGTTCAACAACAAAAGCTAGAAAAATTTGCAAAGCTGTACCTATCAGAATTCATGGGATAGATTTTTATGCCAACCTAATTGTACTTGGAACCAAAGTCTGGAAGTAGTACTAGGTATGGACTGGATGTCAAGGCATAAGGGACTGATAGACTGTGCTAAGAAAGCCATCACCATGACCAGTAGTTCTGGAGTAACCGTAGAACATATCTCTGAAACCTTACCCCGTCAATTCAAATGCAACAAAAGTGTAGCCCTGCCTACCATTGACCAAGTCAGAGTAGTCTGTGAATACCCCGACGTATTCCCAGATGAATTGCCAGGTATGCCCCCGGATAGGGATATAGAGTTCATTATCGAACTAATCCCCGGAACCGGACCTATAGCCTAGAGACCCTATACCATGAACCCCTCAGAGTTAGTAGAACTGAAGAAGCAGTTGGATGCCATGTTAGCAACCGGCTTGATTCAGCCAAGTGCATCGCCATGGAGATCACCAGTGTTATTCGTCGACAAGAAAGATGGAGGCAACCGTCGTATAGACTACGAAAGTTGAATGATGTCACCATCAAGAACAAGTACCCTTACCAAAGATAGAGGATCTATTTGATCGATTGGAGCTCAGGTATTCTCAAAGATTGATCTTAGGACTGGTTATCACCAACTTAAGATTCGTGCAACGGATATTCCGAAGACCGCCTTTATTACTCGCTATGGTTTATACGAGTATACGGTTATGTCTTTTGGATTAACCAATGCCCCTGCTTATTTCATGAATCTCATGAATAAGGTCTTTATGAATTTCTTAGATAAGTTTGTAGTCGTGTTTATCGACGACATCCTTATCTACTCCAAGTCAGAAGAAGAGCATGAGCAACATTTGAGAATCATCCTAGAAACCCTGAGAGAACATCAGTTATATGCCAAGTTCAGCAAGTGTGAGTTTTGGCTGAAAGAAGTAGGATTCCTAGGACATATTGTGTCTGCCGGAGGAGTCTCTGTTGATCCCAGCAAGATCAAAGATGTCGAAGAATGGGAAGCCCCAACCAATCAAACCCAAGTTTGTTCATTTCTCGGATTAGCGGGATATTACCGCAAATTGGTAGAAGGATTCTCGAGCATAGCCCGACCAATGACCCAATTGTTGAAGAAGGACAAGAAGTTTGAATGGACAGACAAGTGTGAAGCCAGTTTCCAGGAGCTGAAGAAGAGATTGATATCAGCCCCAATTTTGATCATGTCAGACATCAAGAAGCCGTTTGATGTATATTGTGATGCATCCAAGATTGGTCTAGGATGTGTATTGATGCAAGAAGGCAAAGTCATCGTGTATCTGTCTCGACAACTGTAGCAGCACGAGCAGAACTATCCGACCCATGATCTTGAGCTAGCAGCCGTGGTTCTAGCGTTGAAGACATGGTGTCATTATTTGATGGGTAATCGCTGTGAGATTTACTCAGATCATAAGTGCTTGAAGTATATCTTCACCCAGAAGGAGTTGAATATGAGGCAAAGAAGATGGATAGAGCTAATCAAGGATTATGACCTTGACATTCACTATCACCCCGGCAAAGCCAACGTGGTAGCGGATGCTCTTAGCAGATTGCCGTGTAGGCTTAACACCATGATCCAAGAGAAGCAACCAAGTTTGTATGAGGAGTTGGAGCAGTTCAGGACTGATTTAGTTAGCAAAGGATTCCTAGCTAGCATTGAACTTCAACCCACGTTGATTAACCAAATCAAGGAAGCCCAGAAGGGTAATGAAAGTATCGACGGAATCAAACGTCATATTGGTACAGGCAAAGTACCTGGATTCACTGAAGACGAAGAAGGTGTACTGTGGTACAAAGGACGTATCTGTGTACCAGCAGATTCGGAGCTGAAGGAAATTATCCTGAAGGAAGCTCATGATACTCTTTATTCTATCCACCCAGGAGGAACAAAGATGTATCAGGATTTGAAAGAGCAATTTTGGTGGCACAAGATGAAGAGAGAGATCGGAAGCTACATCGCCAAATGTGACATTTGTCAAAGAGTCAAGGCAGAGCATCAGAGACCTGCAGGATTGTTGCAACCATTGCAGATTCCGGAATGGAAATGGGATTCCGTCGGAATGGACTTTATCACCGGGTTACCTACTTCTAGTAGGGGAAATGACTCAATCTGGGTCATAGTTGATAGACTATCCAAGGTAGCCCACTTCATACCAGTCAAGACAACCTACCAGAGTGCAAAACTAGCAGAGCTGTACATTGCTAGGATTGTTAGTCTGCATGGAACCCCCAAGACCATCGTATCAGATCGAGGAACTTAGTTTACTTCAAGATTTTGGCAGAAAGTTCAGGAAGGTTTAGGAACCAAGTTGAATTTCAGTACCTCTTATCACCCGCAAACCGATGGACAAACTGAGAGAGTCAACCAGATCTTGGAGGATATGCTTAGAGCTCGTGTGTTGGAATACGGATCAAAATGGGAAGACTGCCTGCCTTCCGCAGAATTCTCATATAACAATAGTTATCAGGCTAGTTTGCAAATGAC
Source organism: Avena insularis (assembly GCA_023614405.1). Taxonomy (NCBI): domain Eukaryota; kingdom Viridiplantae; phylum Streptophyta; class Magnoliopsida; order Poales; family Poaceae; genus Avena; species Avena insularis. The sequence goes on along the minus strand of CM042692.1, from coordinate 327,909,355 downwards.
ACCATTTGAATTCCTATACAGAAGAAAGTGTCGTACCCCTTTGAATTGGTCGCAAGTAGGAGAGAGTCAGATCTTTGGACCCGACATTCTCCGAGAAGCAGAAGAGAAAGTTCACAAAGTTCGTGAGCACCTCAAGACCGCCCAATCCGCATGGAAGAGCTATGCTGACAAGAGAAGGAGAGACCTGACTTTCAATGTCAGAGATTTCGTATATCTCAAGGTTTCACCATTGAAGGGAACTCAATGCTTTAGTCTGAAAGGAAAGTTAGCTCCCAGATATATCGGACCTTTCAAGATTCTGAACCGCCGAGGAGAAGTATCGTATCAACTGGAACTGCCTGAAGAGATGTCAGCCATCCATAATGTGTTCCATATCTCGTTACTTCGCAAATGCTTGGAAGTGCCTGAGAAGACTGAAGTTTTCAAGAATATCGATCACAGAGCAGTGGAAATCAACAATGACCTGACCTATCGGGAAGTGCCCATTCGTATCTTAGAAGAAGCCTACCGAACCACCAGGACCAGGAGTATCAAGTTTCTCAAGATTCAGTGGAGCAACCATACCAAGGAGGAAGCCACTTGGAGCACGAGGATTACATTAGGACATAGTTCCCAGATCTCTTTAGTTCCTAGTTTTCTTGTAAATCTCGGGACGAGATTTTATTTAAGGAGGGAAGGTTTGTAACATCCCAAAACTTCAATCCAAGCTTATCAAAGATCAAATAATCCAAATTTAGGATTAACAAAAACTTTTCCATAATTAAAATGAAAGCATTCATATATGTGTGCATTTAAAATAGGAGTTGTTTGGAATTGCCATAATTGTGTGATCCTTTGCTTCTAAAATGTTTCTTAGGTGATTTAAACATCATCTACATCATTCCCAAACTTTTCCTAAAAGAAATCAAATCAAAAAGAATTAAAATAAAGGAATGGTCATTTTGACAAATTTAACTCTCATGCCTACTTTGGCTATTCCTAGTACTCAATTCTTAACAGAAACAATTATGGATCTTTACACCCCTTGCTAGTACACATAATGAGGTACCAAGGCCCACCTTTTGATCTTCTAAAAACCTTCTGTAAACTATTTTAAATGACAGTTTAAAATTGAATCTAATGCATATGCATAGATCACCCCTATTTCAAAAACCATGTATTTTGAGCTCCATTTTCAAAACCCTTGCAACCAGAGACTACCTAGCAATAGTGGAGATCACCCAAAAATTTTGAACTCAAAATTCAAACTTTGGTCTCTTGCGGCCATTTTATCGAACAGGTGGCAGACACAGATCAAACATTTGTCAAAACACTATAGTGTGCAGTGCTTCTTGTCACCATTTGGGCCTAACTCGGTCCCCCTGTCCCCCAGCTCAAACCCCGGACCTAGCTCTCTCTCCCTCTCCCCTAGCTGCTCTAGTGCCAAGCTGCCCGACGCCATGCGCCAGGTCGACCATGGACAACTCGCACAAAGCCGCCCTGCGCTCTCCTTCGCCCGCTGGCAGACAGGCGCCATCACACCGCACCGCCTCGACCAGCCCCCAACCAAAATCAAGCGGAGGACTACCCCCAGTTGCTCGCGCCCATGTCTCTGTCCGCCATGCCGATCACCCCGAAGCGCCGCGCCCGCCAGAGCAGCACCGGCCTCGCCAAGCCGTAGACTTGCGTGGCAGCACCCGCAGCAGGCCCAACAACCGCCCAGACATCCTTGTTCGCAGCCTCGCAACCAGCAGCCCCGAGGAACCGCGTCGAACTGCACCCTTCGCTCGCCTATATAAGGAGGCCTCCCCCGCAAGCTCTCTTCACACCATTCTCATCCCCACCTCTCACTCTCACTCCCCACAGCCAGCCGGAGCCGCTCGAGCACCGGGGCAGCGGAATTGCAGCCGAGCCACCGCCTCGGAGGAGAAGGGCGCGTTGATCCAGGCCATCCAGAAGCGCCGCTTGTACCAGAGAACTGCGTCGTCTTCCACTTCGTTCGCCCGCCTCGCCAATCCCGATGGAGCCCCGGTACGCCCCCACTGCACCCTCACCGACCGCTAGGGTTCGAGCTCGCCGGCAACCCGTCTGTCGTCGACGACGACCCTCAGCCGTCGATCTAGCCTCTAATCACACGGCCATTAACGCTGGCAGCGTCAACCCGCGTTTTAAGTGCCACGACCAGTGGGACCCCTGTCGCTGAGCCCGTGCAGCAGCGCCACTGGGGCCCCATTCCTTTTCCTGCAAGCCCGTAGATTCAAATCTAGATTTTTCTTTTTAGTTAGAATATAGTTTCTGTCCAGTGTTTCAAAATTCAATTCTGTGAGTTTGACAAATCCAAATTGCATGAAACCAATTTTGTCTGAAAGGTATTGAAAAGATCTATCCAAGCCCGTTGGATTTAATTCATTTAGAGTTATAGATTTCTCCTAATAAAAATAAGAAGACAGAAGCTTTTGCAACTTGAAGCATTTTTATAAAATCAACCAAGTTAGATTTTGAGTTGATTCCAACTCTCAAAAATCACATTTCATCATATCTATCCAAATATGTAATAATATTAAGGTTTACAGGCAGTGACTTTGGACTAGTACCAAAATAATGCTATATAGGCATTTCTAGTCACTTTAAATCATTAAATAATAAACTTAAACCAAAGTAATATTAATCCAACCTTTAAATATCATTCCCACATGTTAGAATATGTGGTGAGGACATGTGTCCACATGATCCCATGTTTTAGTGGTGAATATTAAATTGTAGTTAATTTCTCAATGAGTAGAAATTACTTTTCCAAAATAAAAAGGTTGAAAATATTGAATTAAAACTTATGATGTTTGGGATGATAATAGATCATCAATTGTGTGGTTTAGAATACTACTTAGCCCAAGTTAAGTATTGTTTGGTGATTGTGCACTCCCTATGTATTTATAGACGATAGTACCGACCAAGCCTTCGAGGAGGAGGAGTTCTACCAAGAAGAAGAAGAAGAAGAAAACTTCAACCACTGCACCAACCAAGGCAAGCTATTGTAGCAAGCTATTAGTGGAAAGCTAACCCTTGCAAACATGCTTTAGTAAGCTATTGTAGCAAGCTAGAATAAAACTAGATAGTTTAGTAAAGATGCCTTAAGCATACTTTGATCACACCCCCTTAGTTTACACCAAGTTCTATAATTAATTTTGAAGGTAGCATAAAGAGTATAAAACTTGACCTAATTGGAAACCTTTAGATGCCATTCTATGGCATGAGATTGATCCCACCCTTCTACCTTAGTGAACACTCTTAACCTAGTGTTTTAGAACAGATCAAACTTGAGTCATTTTAGATGGGAACACTTGGTGAAAATGAGTTATGAAAACCTTGGAATGATGAGTCATTCTATTGAGATGTTTTGACATGTGTTGAGAAACACAATTGGTTTATGATGATGAAAATGATGAGGCATGAGACTTAACCCTTTTTATAAAACTGATGGTTGGATTCGGATGCGATACCATTCCAAATTTACCGTACAACCACATTACCTGAATTGGGTAAGGCTTAGCTGGAAATTTATATGCATTAGTATTAGTTCCCTCACGGGAGAGGTTTGGGTTGAGGCTACCTCTCAATGATGTCCACCTATGCAGTGCCCAAGATGACTGATGGTCATGGTTGGGAGGCCATGCTCATAGGAGAGGTGCTTGTACTAGGGTGTGTAAAGGGAAGGTTATGTTTGATTATCTACATACTAAGTATGATGATTCAGGGTTATCCCTGACAGATGTATTGAATCTTGTGGTGAAAGTGTACCACCTCTGCAGAGTGTCAAACTATTCGAATAGCCGCGTCCGCGGTTATGCACAGTTGGAATGTGTAGGGTTTCGTAGCATGGAAAACAAAAATTTTCTATCGCATACAAACAAACAAGCCAAGATCTATCTACTAGATTGTAGCAACGAGTCAATGTAATAACTCACCCTCGAAGATTCCAAAGTGTTTAACGAGAGCAGATTCTCGTGGGTGATGTAGTCATACTCTTTCCGATCTCAAGATCGCGTAGACGATCCTTCCGGCGCCACGTTCCGGCAGCGCTCCCGCAGTCGGTCACACGTTCGGTACTCGACGAAGACCTTCCTCTCCCTTGTTCCAGCAGGCAGTGGAGGTTGTAGCACTCTCCTCGTGATTCCGGCAGCACAACGGCGTGGTACCGGAAGTAGAGGGGAGATCCCGCAGGGCTTCGCCTTAAGCCGGTGCGAGTATGGTGGAGCTTATGAGAGAGGCTATTAGTGGTCTAGTAATTAGACACACCAATTAGAAGGCTCTAAATCAATTAGAAGGCTCTAAACCGCTGGCTAAAGCAATTATAATCTAAAACCCAAAACGGCTCTAAACCGGAGGTAGAAGATAGGAACTTGTGTGTGCTAGGAGGGAGGCCCTGCCTCCTTTATAGGTGGGAGGGCGGCCAAGGGGAGGAGTCCCTCCCCAAGTCGGCCTTGGGAGGCGCGCCGGCCAAGGGGACTCCTCCCCCAAGTCGGCCTCCACCTCCTCCTCTTTTCCCACTTCCCAAAATTGCCGTTTGACTTTCAAACTAGCCGTTTGACTTTTCAATTTAAGATTTAAATAAACCCTTTATTTTGGACAGCAAGAACACCTAGTACATGATGCAATCATTCCAACTTACAATGACACATTCATGTACCCTTCCCCCTCCCGGAGTCGGACATTCCGGACCTTCTAGAATGTTCCGATGAAAACACCTAACCATTCCCCAACTCAAACGGGACTTTCCTTATATGAATCTTATTCTCCGGACCATTCCGGATCACCTCGTGATATCCGGATCCCATCCGAGACTCGAACAACATTCGGTCTCTTTCTCATAATACCATAACTACTCAAACAACGTCAATCCTTAAGTGTGTCTCCCTACGGTTCGTGAATTATGCGGACATGATCGAGACACTTCTCCGAACAATAACCAATAGAGGAATCTGGAAATTCATATGGCTCCACATATTTCTACGATTACTTTGCGTCGAATGAACCACTTACATACGATACCAATTTCCCTTTGTCTCACGATATGTTACTTATCCGAGGTTATGATCGTCGGTATCTCGCATACCTAGTTCAACCTCGTTCTTGATAAGTACTCTTTTCTCGTTCGTGATATGTGATCCCTTGTGACCCAGTCACATGCTTGCAAGCTAATTGGATGACATTTCATCGAGAGGGCCCGAAGAATATCTATCCGTCATATGGATGGACAAATTCCACTCTTGATCCATGTGTTTCAACCAATACTTTCCGAACACTCAATACCACCTTTATAGCCACCCTGTTACGGTGTGGTGTTTGATGACATCAAAGCATCCATCCAGTAAAGGTGATATGCATGATCTCATGGTCGAAGGAATTAGGTTACTATGTATCAGAAAGCATATAGCAATTGAACTATTGAAATGACTTGATCTTTATGCTACGCTTATCTATAGGAGTATGTCCACCATATCATTCTCCTAACGATATGATCTTGTTGTTGATAACATCTCAATGTTCAAGATATGGAAACCACAATCATTTAATCAACCAACAAGCTAGTGAAGTATAGAGGCTATACTAGGGACTTCAAATTAAGTTTACAATTCACACAAGTATTAATGTTTCCATGTTAATACTATTATAGCATGAATATAAACATTTATCATAAACACAAAGATATAATAATAACTATATTTATTATTGCCTCTAGGGCATATCTCCAACAGTCTCCCACTTGCACTAGAGTCATCTAATCTAGATTACATGGTAATATACCGAACACCCATGGCAGTTTGGTGTTGGTCATGTTTTGCCCTCGGGAGAGGTTTAGTCAACGGATCCGCCACATTCAGATCTGTGTGTACTTTGCAAATCTTTATATCCCCATCCTGGATATGTTCTCGAACAGCGTGGAAACGCAGCTTGATATGCTTCAGCTTCTTGTGTGACCTTGGTTCTTGCGCATTGGCTATGGCGCCCATGTTATCACAAGAGATAGACATTGGGTCCAGCACTAGGAACCACATCCAGCTCTGTAATGAACTCTTTCATCCATATCGCTTCTTGTGAAGCCTCCAAGCAGCCATGTATTCCGATTCAGTTGAAGATCTCGCCACAACTTTGCTTTGCACTCCTCCAGCTAATCGCTGCACCATTCAAAATAAATACATTATCCAGTTGTGATTTAGAATCATCCGGATCGGTGTTCCAACTAGCATCGGTGTAACCATTAACAACGAGCTGTTCATCACCTCCATAAGAAAGAACCATATCCTTAGTTCTTCTCAAGTACTTAAGGATGTTTTTGACCGCTGTCCAATGATCCACTCCTGGATCACTTTGATATCTGCTAGTTAGACTAACAGCATATGCGATGTCGGGTCTAGTACATAGCATGGCATACATTAGAGATCCTATGGCTGAGGCATAGGAGTCTTACTCATCCTTTCTCTATCTTACGCCGATGTCGGACTTTGAGTTTTACTCAAGGTCGTATTAGCAACATGGGCAAGAACCCTTTCTTGCTATCTTCCATTCAAACCTCTTGAGACCTTTGTCCAAATATGTACTTTGTGACAATGATATTTGGCGGTTCGATCTATCTCTATAAATCTTTATGCCTAATATGTAAGCTGCTTCGCCAAGATCCTTCATTGAAAAACTATTATTCAAATACTCTTTGACACTATTAAGAAGGTCTACATCATTCCCAATCAACAATATGTCATCCACATATAGTATTAAGAATGCTACAGAGCTCCCACTCACTTTCTTGTAAATACAAGCTTCTCCATAAGTTTGTATAAAACCAAAACTTTTGATTACCTTATCAAAACGTTGATTCCAACTACGGGATGCTTGCTTCAATCCATAGATGGACCGTTGAAGCTTGCATACCTTGTTAGCATCTTTAGGATCGACAAAACCTTTGGGTTGCATCATATACAACTCTTCATCAATGTCTCCATTGAGGAATGCTGTTTTGACATCCATCTGCCATATCTCATAATCATAATATGCAGCGATTGCTAACATAATCCTCACAGACTTTAGCTTCGCTACCGGTGAGAAAGTCTCATCGTAGTCAACTCCTTGAATTTGTCGAAACCCTTTTGCGACAAGTCGAGCTTTATAGACAGTAACATTACCATTAGCATCTGTTTTCCTTTTGAAAATCCATTTGTTCTCGACAGCCTTCCGGCCATCCGGTAAGTCCACCAAAGTCCATACTTGGTTTTCGTACATGGATCCAATCTCGGATTTCATGGCTTCTTGCCATTTATTGGAATCTGGGCTCATCATCGCTTCCTCATATGTCTCGGGGTCATCGGTGTTGTCCACCAACATGACATTCATAACGGAATCATATGAATCTGAGTGGTACGATTTCTCGTTGACCTCCGAGGCTCAGAGCAACTTCAACCAAGTTTCATGATCACCATCATTAGCTTCCTCTCTTATTGGTGCAGGCACCACAGGAACTTCTTCCGGTCTGCGCTACTCAATTCGAGAGAAGGTTCGACAACCTCGCCGAGTTCTACTTTCCTTCCAGTCACTTCTTTCGAGAGAAATTCCTTCTCTAGAAAGGATCCATTCTTAACGAAGATTTTGCCTTCGGATCTATGATAGAAGGCATACCCAATAGTTTCCTTGGTATCCTATGAAGACGCATTTTTCCGCTTTGGGTTCAAGCTTGTCCATTGTAACTTCTTTACATAGGCCGCATCCCCAAACTTTAAGGAACGACAATTTAGGTTTCTTCCCAAACCATAATTCATACGGTGTCGTTTCAACGGATTTAGACGGTGCCCTATTTAAAGTGAATGCGCTGTTTCTAATGCATAACCCCAAAATGATAGCGGTAAATCTGTAAGTGACATCATAGAATGAACCATATCTAAGAGAGTTCGATTCTGACGTTCGGACACACCATTACGCTGTGGTGTTCCCGGCGGTGTCAATCTGAAAGTATTCCACATTTCTTCAAATGCTCGCCAAACTCGTAACTTAGATATTCACCTCCACGATCAGAACGTAGAAATTTAATCTTCTTGTTACGTTGATTCTCTACCTCACTTTGAAACTCCTTAAACTTCTCGAAAGTTTCGGACTTATGTTTCATGAAATAGATATACCCATATCTACTCAAGTCATCCGTGAAGGTAAGAACATAACGATAACCACGCAGCGATGCTACACTCATTGGACCACACACATCGGTATGTATGATTTCCAAGAAGTCCGTAGCTCGCTCCATTATACCAGAAAATGGAGTCTTAGTCATTTTACCCATCGGACATCGCATCTTTCAAGTGATTCAAAATCAAGTGATTCAAGAAGTCCATCGGAATGGAGTTTCTTCATACGCTTCACTCCAATGTGACCAAGACGATTGCCACATATAGGTCGAATTATCGCTGATTTCAAACGTTTAGCCTCAATGTTGTTGATATGTGTTTTTCCACTATCGAGATTCAACAAGAATAGACCATCTATCAAAGGTGCATGTGCATAAAACATATTACTCATATAAATCGAACAACCATTATTCTCGGATTTAAACAAGTAACCGTCTCGCAATAAACAAGATCCCGATATAATGTTCATGCTCAACGAGCACCAAATAACAATTATTTAAGTGTAAAACTAATCCCGATGGTAGATGAAGAGGTAGCGTGCCGACCGCGATCACATCAACCTTTGATCCGTTTCCCACGCGCATCGTCACCTCGTTCTTCACTAGCTTCCGTTTATTCTGCAGCTCCTGTTTCGAGTTACAAATATGAGCAACCGAACCAGTATCAAATACCCAGGCACTACTACGAATACTAGTGAGATACACATCAATAACATGTATATCAGATATACCTTTCTTCTTGATGTTGCCGTTCTTCAAATCCGCCAAGTACTTTGGGCAATTCCGCTTCAAAGTGACCTTCTCCCTTGCGGTAAAAAACACTCAAGATCGGGCTTGGGTCCAGCCTTGGTCTTCTTCGTCATGGTAACTTTCTTACCACCCTTCTTGAAGTGTCCTTCCGCTTAGACTTGCCTTTCTTGAATTTGGTGGTCTTATTGACCATCAACACTTGGTGCTCTTTCTTGATCTCCACTTCGCAGATTTTAACATAGCAAATAGTTCGCAACTCTTTGTTCATGTTACGCATGTTGTAGTTCATCACAAAGTTTTTGTAACTTGGTGGTAGTGATTGGAGGATGCGGTAAACCCCCAAAGTATTAGGAATCACTATACCCAAACTTTGAAGTTTATTTGCGTGCCCAGACATCTTAAGCACATGCTCACTGACGGAGCTACCCTCTTCCATCTTGCAGTTAAAGAACTTTTTAGAAGCTTCATAACTTTCAATTGCCGCATGAGTCTCAAAGATTAATTTGAGATCCTCGACAATATCATATGGATCTGACTCTTCAAACCTTTTACAAGCTCCGATTCTAAACCATACAAGATAGCACCTGAACTATGGAGTCTTGATTCTTCGGCGAGGTAAACATTCTTTACTTCATCGGTAGCATCAGCTGTAGGTGGGTCACCTAGCGGTGCATCCAGCACATAGGTCAAATTACCAGCTGTGAGGACAATCCTCAAATTGCGGAACCAATCCGCGAAGTTGCTTCCATTGTTTTTCAACTTTTCTTTCTCTAGGAACGCATTAAAATTGATGGTAGGGGCTGCCATTGATCTACAACATATTTGCAATAGTTTAGACTAAGTTTATGACAAATTGAGTTCAAATTAATTAATGAAATTAAACTAGGTGAACTCCCTCAAAACAACATCCCTCACATTGTTTTAGTGATCACGAACCAGATCCACTACATCAACACCGATCATCACGAGAGTTGATATAGTTTCAATGGCGAACAATCATCATGTTCATCATATCTACTATATGATTCATGCTTTACCTTCGGCATCCGTGTTCACGAGGCCATGTCTGTACATGCTAGGCTCGTCAAGATCAAACCTTAGCTACCGCATAAGCAAATCTGGCTTGCTTACGTTGTATTCACCGCGGAATCAAAGACACCCGATCATCACGTGGTGCTTGAGCACAAGCTTTGTAGCAGTGCATACTAAGGGTGAACACTTTAGAACTTGAAATTTATGTGCATGAGGGATCATCTTATAATGCTACCGTCGTCTACTAAGCAATACAAGATGCATAAAGGATTAACATCACATGCAATTCATAATATGTGATATGATATGGCCTTTCTTCTTTGTGCTTCCGATCTCCATCTTCAAGCACGAACATGATCTCCATCATCACCGGCATAGCATCAAGGTCAATGACGCTTCTTCATGGTTGTCGTCCACCAGCTTCAACTATTACAACTATTTTGAATAGACACGCAGGTCTTAACAGAAATTAAAGACAACCATATGGCTCACCGGTTGCCAACTTACAATAAGGAACATTGCATACATCAAATATAATCACAATCATGGCCATATCACATCACTGCACACCCCTGCAAAACAAAGTTAGACGCCTCTACTTTCTTTGCATATTTTACGTGGTTTGGGGCTTTCAATAAGTGTCGTTCTAACTTACGAACAAGAACCACAACATTGATACTAGCATTGTTGATCACCCGTTGTAAATTGGATCTTTACTATGCTAGGAGAAACAGGCACCCGCAAAGCCACTTATGCAATACAAGTTGCATGTCAAGCGTGGAGAAAGTCTCATGAACGATGTCATGTAAGGTTAGCCCGGGCCGCTTCATCCCAACATACCGCAAGATGCAAAGTACACAAAAAGCAATCTACAACAAAAGCATCAATGCCCACAATGACCATTGTGTTCTACTAGTGCAACAGATCTACATATAGACACGGCTCTGATACCACTGTAGGGTTTCGTAGCATGGAAAACAAAAATTTTCTATCGCATACAAACAAACAAGCCAAGATCTATCTACTAGATTGTAGCAACGAGTCGATGTAATAACTCACCCTCGAAGATTCCAAAGTGTTTAACGAGAGTAGATTCTCGTGGGTGATGTAGTCGTACTCTTTCCGATCTCAAGATCGCGTAGACGATCCTTCTGGCGCCACGTTCTGGCAGCGCTCCCGTAGTCGGTCACACGTTCGGTACTCGACGAAGACCTTCCTCTCCCTTGTTCCAGCAGGCAGCGGAGGTTGTAGCACTCTCCTCGCGATTCCGGCAACTGGGCGTGGTACCGGAAGTAGAGGGAGATCCCAGGCTTCGCCTTAAGCGGTGCAGTATGGTGGAGCTTTTGAGAGAGGCTATTAGTGGTCTAGTATTTAGACACACCAATTAGACGGCTCTAAACCAATTAGAAGGCTCTAACCCGCTGGCTAAAGCAATTAGAAGCTCTAAACCAACACGGCTCTAAACCGGAGGTAGAAGATAGGAACTTGTGTGTGCTAGGAGGGGAGGCCCTGCCCCTCCCTTTATAGGTGGGAGGGCCGGCGGCCAAGGGGAGGAGTCCCTCCCCAAGTCGGCCTTGGGAGGCCTTGGCCAAGGGACTCCTCCCCAAGTCGGCCTCCACCTCCTCCTCTTTTCCCACTTCCCAAAATTGCGTTTGACTTTCAAACTAGCCGTTTGACTTTTCAATTTAGGATTTTAAATAAACCCTTTATTTTGGACAGCAAGAACACCTAGTACATGATGCAATCATTCCAACTTACAATGACACATTCATGTACCCTTCCCCCTCCCGGAGTGCCGGACATTCCGGGACCTTCTAGAATGTTCCCGATGAAAACACCGGAACCATTCCCCAACTCCGAAAAGGGACTTTCCTTATATGAATCTTATTCTCCGGACCATTCCGGATCACCTCGTGATATCCCGGATCCCATCCGAGACTCTGAACAACATTCGGTCTCTTTCTCATAATACCATAACTACTCAAACAACGTCGAATCCTTAAGTGTGTCTCCCTACGGTTCGTGAATTATGCGGACATGATCGAGACACTTCTTCGAACAATAACCAATAGAGGAATCTGGAAATTCATATGGCTCCCACATATTTCTACGATTACTTTTGCGATCGAATGAACCACTTACATACGATACCAATTTCCCTTTGTCTCACGATATGTTACTTATCCGAGGTTATGATCGTCGGTATCTCTGCATACCTAGTTCAACCTCGTTCGATAAGTACTCTTTTCTCATTCCCGTGATATGTGATCCCTTGTGACCCAGTCACATGCTTGCAAGCTAATTGGATGACATTTCACCGAGAGGGCCCAGAGAATATCTATCCGTCATATGGATGGACAAATCCCACTCTTGATCCATGTGTTTCAACCAATACTTTCCGAACACTCAATACCACCTTTATAGCCACCCTGTTACGGTGTGGTGTTTGATGACATCAAAGCATCCATCCAGTAAAGGTGATATGCATGATCTCATGGTCGAAGGAATTAGGTTACTATGTATCAGAAAGCATATAGCAATTGAACTATTGAAATGACTTGATCTTTATGCTACGCTTATCTATAGGAGTATGTCCACCATATCATTCTCCTAACGATATGATCTTGTTGTTGATAACATCTCAATGTTCAAGATATGGAAACCACAATCATTTAATCAACCAACAAGCTAGTGAAGTATAGAGGCTATACTAGGGACTTCAAATTAAGTTTACAATTCACACAAGTATTAATGTTTCCATGTTAATACTATTATAGCATGAATATAAACATTTATCATAAACACAAAGATATAATAATAACTATATTTATTATTGCCTCTAGGGCATATCTCCAACAGAATGGCCATACTGTTTCGCTGTCAGATGTTTTCTAAATAACTTGAATTGAATGCTGAACCTCGACTTGACCACAACAGGGTTGTGTAGATGAAAATAGCTTCCCAACTTAAGTGATTCTAGACTTTTATTTTATCTTTTCTTGTTTCAGAACTCAGCTTAGGTTTCAAACTTAACTTGATAGTTATTCTTTAAATTCCATACTTTAAGTTAAGATTATAACCCTTGCTAGTAGTAGTTTGTGAGTACTTAAAGAGTACTCATGGCTTTTGTCCCTGGCTATTATCATGGCCAGACTATGAAGGAGAGTATCAAGATGATGGTCAGCAGGACGGCTATGATAACTAGGACTATCTGCCTACGTCAGCATTGCCTGTGCCCTGAAGATGGACCCCACCGCTACGCTATCGTTTATTTCCGCTGCTTGTTGTATTAAAGACTGGATCATGAGATCCTTATTTGTGTAAAACCTTATGTATGGTTTGTAATGGATGATGTACTATGATATCCAATCCGTTATGTCTCGCAAAAATGGTAATCCTGGGATTGCGAGGTATGGCATAACGGGCATCTGGGATTAAAAATCTGGGTGTTGACAATAGGTCGGCGCGACCACTTAATCGCACCGGGCGGCAAGGTCATCCTCCTCTCCTCATTATTTCTCTCATATTCTCTCTCCAAACCTCTCAAAATCCACCTAGAACTTTCGATTCTTCGCGGATTTCGTTCGTTTGAGTGGGGGGATCAATAGATCGGTATGTTTCTCTCCCTATCCATACTTTATTTTCAGATTTCCATGGTTGAAATTCTCGCATTGATCTAGTGGATGAACTCAAGCTTATATTGTTTTTCCTACCAATTTCTCATGTTGGGATTGAATTTTTCCTCGTAGGATCATTCATATATCATATAGAAACTATATGCCTAAGGTTTTATGGTGAAATTTTTCAGTGCATCACGATGAACAAAATCGGTAACCTTTTTCGTTCGAGCAAGCGCCAACGGGGTGAGGGCTCAAGCTTGGGGTCCCGAGCTTCGCGCAACTCCAAGTTGGATGTTGTCTCAGTGAGGAGGGTGCTGCCCACACGTTGGGTCGACTGCAACTTTCTCACCGTAGCAGGGTTGAAGGAGGACTTCAACCTCATGTGCAACAGGTCGGGGCTGGCGGTGATCAACTTCGCAAGCCACGACACCTACTCTGAGCTTACCCACGAGTTCCTTGCCTCCTTCTACGACGACCACAAGGAGAAAGGTAACATGTGCACTATTAGCTTCAACATGAACTGGCAGCACTATGACATAAGTTACGAGCAATTCTGCACTGCTTTTAGCCTCCCCCATGATGGGGAGCCCAATATTACTAACCTCTATAGCGTCACAAGTGGGATGAATTTGTAGGTTATTTCTGTTAATGGTGGCAGGAAATTTTATCAGAAGAAGATGTCCACCATTCAGAACCCAACCATTCACCACTATGCTCTGTTCCTCGCCAACACACTACTGGGGAGAGGTGACACAGGCTCCATGACCAATGCGGACATGTCAATGATCACTAAGGCTCTTTTCCCCCACTTCACCACAAATCCCCAGTCCTGGAGCTCTACTCATCCAGCACTTCCGCCACCAAAGCAACAAGACCAAAGGTGATATTCACATTGGTGGATTGGTAACCCACCTTGCCTTTGCATTGAACGTTGTACTACCTATCATGGAACTTGTTGACGGCTCCAAACTTATCGACGTCAAGTATTTGAGTGCTTATGGCTTCCTTGGTGTTTACCATGCTAACCCGAGGCTCCGAGCATATCAATTTGGTTATCATGATGATGTACAGGGTGAGCAGGTTCAGTTGCCCTGCCCTCAGGCCTTCTCAATTGTTGACAAGAACGCTTGGATCCTCACCAAGGACCAAGTGACGGCGATCTTGGCCAAGCACCAGACCGAGAAGGAGGAAGATGGAGGAAAGCAGGATGATGAGGAGCAGGAGGAAGAGAAGGAGGAATAGCAAGGATACAACCTAGCTTGGGAGGGACAACAGCAGCAGTAGGGAGGAGCATGGGACCCGTGGCCCAACTAGCCATAGCAGGGGTACGGCTATGTCCCCTACCAGGAGTTCCAGCAGCTCAACCAGCGCGCTGGGGAGATCGACCACACTCTTCAGGATGTGAATGAAGATGTGAACACTTTGACTCAGAACTTCAGTCACTTCATGACCCACTTCCCCGACTTCTACCAGCAGTATCTACATCAGCAGCCAAATGACGGCAACAACTGAGCCTAGCAATTGCCTGAGCTTGGGGGAGGTTTGAAAACCTCCAAACTTTGCATACATATTTTTATTTTTTCTTTTGATTTATTTTATTGCTTCAAGTTTGCATGTTTTCTTTCAGCTTTGCATGTCTAAACCAAAAATACAAAAAAATAGTTGTAATTTTATTTTGCAAGTTTGTTTATTTGTTTCTCTCGAAGATTGCTTAATTTCAGGTGACTTGGCAATAGGAAAGTATAGAGGGGTTTCGACTCAAATACAAGAATGAAGCAATCTAGAGGAGGTATCACATTCCTTTCATAATCCTCTCTGCAACCTTAAATTAATCCTATAAATATTTACTCGCTTCCACTGAGGACGCTCCCCACTTAGCTTGTTATCCCATACATTCTATTCCTTTGCTAGTGTCTCCTTTTTAGCCTTGAAACAACGAGTAAAGAACTTGGTTTAAAATACTTCCTACATTTTTACAACAAGAAAAAGCATCGGAAAGATGACTTGAGTCCATGTTTAGCCTGAAGAATTTAATTTTTGAACCACTCCATCCCATTTGAGCTTAATACAAATAGACTTGATAGTACCCTTGATTGAAATTGTTTGATGAAACGGATGCTTCAAAATAGAAGAAATTATGCCACTACTTTTTCTGATAATTACCGTAAGATATTGCTTTACGCGTGTCATTACAACTCTGTCGTGCTCCATGGGGAACTATTAACTCCCCTGGCCAGCGAACGATCTAAATGTGAGAAACCACTTAATTTTGGCTATTGAGTTATGTAAACGTCTGTAGCAGCAATGTTATGATGGGTAAAATGTTTAGTCTCCTCATGGTTTTACGTTCCAAGTGAAGTTTTAATACTCCTCTGTCCCATTATTGCTCAACAATTATTTATTGGCAGGGTCACGAGTGCACAACACAGCCCCAATTAAATATGATAAAAATAGTGGCATGATTTCTCTATGAAAGAGCTAAAGTTTTTGAAAGGCAAAAGAAAATAAAAGAGGTGCTTTGCTAGTCTTGAGATTTTGACATGGGATAGATGAGTTGTTCTAAAAGTATATAGTTTCATGCCTACCTGAATACTCTTAATTGGGTAAACAAATAAGAACAAAAGGTTTTCATCTCTCTATAAAGAGAGTGACCAAAAGAATTCGTCTTACTTTCCTAGCTAAACCGTCGACACTTGCTTGGGCATATGATTTATTTGCTAACAAGATATACGTGGTTAGGAAGTGGACTCAGTGCAATCTTGTGAATACTTGTATGATTATATTTAAGATTGCAGGGATTATGAAGAAAATAATTTGACACCAATTCAAACTTGTGAGTTCCTCTATTTTTAGTTTCGAATCTCCGCTATTCTTCTTTATTTCCTTGTCACTCGAGGGCGAGCAACATCTAAGCTTGGGGGAGTTGATAGTGTGATATTCGACACATTTTTTATGGCTTTTATTAATGGTTTTCTCCCGGATTTGATCATTTTCTGGTTTTACCTAACGCTAATACTTCGGTAGAGAAGAAAACTTGGTTTTTATTGTGTGTTTCAGGTTCTATACATCAATAGGAGGGTTTAATTAGAGAAACACAATATTCTAGGGAAAACAAGCAAGTCTCATTTTGGAAGCACGCAAGAGGAGTCGATAGAAGCTTTAACGAGCAACTATACGGCAGGAATTTTTTATCCAGCCATATAGTTCCTGCCGTAGAGTTGCCGCCACCTCTGTCTTGTCGAAAGGGACAACTTCCATGAAGGGACGGGGGACGAAAACACAACACAGCAGTCGCCACACCATCTCGAAGGGAGAAAGAAGAGATCCGGAGAAGAAGGTGAAGATGTTCTTCATCTTGCTCGACGATCTTTGACCTCCTAGCCAATACACCCCACAACCACTACTTGTACTTGAGAGAGAGAGGGATCTCCACCTTGCAAGACTAGGGTTTGAGATTGTTTCTTCCCATCTTGAATTGTGTTGGATATTTTTCTATTCTTATTGTGGATCTCCACGGTAATGCCAAGATGAATTCCCTTTATTCAATTATATTGATGATTTGTTCTTCTCTCATGTGTGAGTAATTCCCTTGGGTGTGGGAGATGTAGGGGATTGGTGAGATGTGATGTGCCTTCATATATTTTCCGTTAGTTTTGATTGATTCTAATTACTATAATATGTGTGCTTGACTATCTATAGGATGCATAATGCTTGTTGTCCAATTAAGGGCCCAGACAACATGACACCTTGTTCTACACAGATAAGATCTTGTACGCTAGTGGACCGGCGACCCCCGGGTGACACAGGGATATCAATGGAAAGCTAGTTGACTCGAGGATAACGAGTAACCACTGTGCTTATTGCATTAGTCCGATCCAAGGAGCTTAATCGCTAAGCGACTTGAAGGATTTTAATCGTCTAGTGTCTGACCATGGTTTTGGTAGCAGGCTAGTAGGATTATTGAAGTTGGGATGAAATCTACCAAGAGGAGTTCCGGCTAATTATGGATTACTCTCCTACACATATATCTATAAGATTATAATTGTTACATGTACCATTCATCCACCTGGCACAGTCACTATCACCATGAACTAAATCTCCCCATGCCTTCTTTCGTCATCTGCAGGAAACAACAAACAAGCAAAGTCGTTCTTTATTTTTATGCTTTATATTTCTAAAGTTTATATTTTAGTTTTATTTAAATCTATCACATTTAATCAAAACACATTCTTATTTCAACACTTGCAGTCAATTCTCTCGAAGACCTGTGACAACTTCGGGTGTGGCAAAGACTTCACCAATAAACACTTACCTTTGGGATCCCTGTGGGATCGATATATGAACTTCGAAACTAGCTACAAACGATCTGTACTATTGCAGACATTAGGTGGCTCCCATCGACGAGCCTCCTCTAACTCCCGAGATGGCCGTGGTGCATCTCTAGGAGGCTTGTCTTGTTGCCTGGACCTAGCCGAGGTGTTGGAGGAAAGGGGATGACACACGGTAGAGGAAACCAGTGTGCGATGTGGAGCACGGGTCCATGCGCGGTAGAGGAAGCCGGTGGGTGGCGGAGCTAGTGTAGTGGGGGATAGGGGCCAGTGTGTAGTGAAGTTGTCGGGGGATGGCATCTCTTGGGCGGAGGAGGTCGGGGATGCACAACAGAGAAGGCCGAGGAGCCTGTGCATGGCAGAGAAGGCCGGGGACAACAACGCTTGCACGGTAGATGTTGGAGTGATGTAGTAGGCCAGGGGTGGGGGTTCCTCCAAACGTGGCGGCAGTTGGCCAGGCGGTGTCTGAGAAGAGGTATGGAGGTTGATTCTGCTAGCAACACGGGGGATCTACGGTGGTGGCAGAGACAATGAGGGCACAAGGGAGTTGGGGGTCTTTTTCAACATGAGGAAGTTGGGATCTATGGTAGTGGATATAGGAACAAGGACAGAACGAGAGAGAAACAATTCTGGGGGATGTTTATCTAGTGTTGTGGCCCGAGATTCATTAGTTTATTCATGTCATGCTGCGAGCATCATCGGGAATCCATGGGCCATAGTGCTACGATGGTAAGTTTTAGTCTGTCCTTTCCAACATGTCACGACTAACATGCATGCGTTAGGTAATTAACAATTGCTTCTTGCTAATGGTCTTTGGCCGAGCTACACATGTGTCAGGCGTATAGAGGGTGCACAGCTACTCACCTGGTTAGCAAGTCTATTCCTATATCTATGCAGTATTATAGTTGTTGAAAGTTTTTTCTTAAATCGCGGTGAACTTTACAATGTTTGACTCTTGAAAATATTCTATGACTTCATTTAAGAAAAAAAATATAATATGCTTAACATTTATTATAGAAGGCTGTCCAGTCTTTTTAAAAGATAGTGAAGTATTTTAAAAAATTACGATGTCTGAGCTTGATAAATGATATAGAGCAAATTATGAACATTCACGCTACCAAATCAATATCAATAAACTCACTATAAAATATACTTGTATGGTGTATTTAATTAATGTTTTAAATGTTCAAACTTTGTTCTAAATTATTGTTCAACTTGGTGAGAGTTAACTTTTAACCTTTTTGATAAAAGAAATATTTTAGTATCAAGATGATACCAAAATTTATGCAAAGATACACTATCTGGAGCGGGTCTAGAAATCAAGTATGCACCCGGCCAAAAAAGAAAAAGGAAGAAAACTAAAACAAATATATAACACTGATGAGTGCATATTTGCATTATGTTTTATATTATTATTTTGCATTATAGATGTAGGATCTTGGTATTTTACGGTGCTCTCACGCATATTTTATGTCTGTTTTCGCCAGGATCAAGACAAATGATAGATCCAATGGGCACAATTCTTGGAGCAGTTGTAATGAGAATAAAAGGAGTCAAGAACAACGTAAATTGCTTATTTGGAAAATATCAATTATATCAGAAGAAAACCCGAAGCAAACAAGACGTATAGACAGTTCAACGACCAACTATATGGCGGGAATAAATTTTCCGGCCGTATAGTTCCTGCCGTATAGTTGGCGCCGCCACCGCCTCCTCAAATAGTTTCACCCCGTGCAACTAGATCAGAGAGACGACATAAAGAACACCTAGAAATCACCAAAACCTCACCTTTGGAAGGCATCTGGAGGGGGAAATCGTCCACCGGGGATCCATCTTCACCCTGTGCAGATCCGGGAGGCTAAGGCATCGATCTTCATCATCCATCGCTGCATCACCACCATCTCCATCCATCCCATCTACATCTTGTCTAGATCTTGTTGTAATTTCCGTATTCCTTGTGGATTTATACAAGTACTATTCATCTATGATAGATTTCATTGTTATTTCCATGATGTTGATTGGCTCCATGTCTGAGTAGATCATTAGTTCTTGGAGAGATGGAGAAACCCTAGTATGATATTAAAAAAAGATAAAGTTTATTATGATATTCATCGCTATGACCATGTGTTAGATTGTCTTCATCTTGATGGTGAGAGAAGTCGACCTCTCAATATTTTCCTCTTATGGGGACTTGATGGAGGGAACTACTTGTTGGTAGATGGAGGTGTGTTAGCACTTACAGTGACTATAAAGTTGTTGGCACTCCTTACGTATCAACTTGGAAAACCGAGGAAACTCATGGAACACTATCCATGCTATAGGATACGTCCTACGGGATTATGTCCCTTAATAGCGAAGTAATTCGATTGATGTAGATTGCTTCTCTAGTTATGAGGATGATGTGAGCAGCGGTTGCTGCCTATTGTCTAAGTACGGAGTTCCTCCCACACATACATAGTTGAGAATGTTCATGATAATAATCTTTACCTTAACTCTTTATAATGCTAGTAGTGTATCCGCTACTCCCTGAGAACGTGTTTCCCCTATTGCAGTTCCAATCTCTCTTACATACGCGATACTTCCTTCCATGTTCAATTGTTTTACTTTATTTATTGTTGCTCTCATACCAAAACCCCAAAAACACCTTTTTACACAATACTCGCATTTTATCTTGTCACTTAGAACTTTATTTAGCATTTCTATTGTAATATTTATTTCAAGAGTTATTAGACTTCAGACTCCTGCTCCCTATGGGATCAATATCTTTATTTCTAAACTAGCTACAAACAATCTGTGCACTTGCAGTCATAGGCTATTTTCTGGCGCCGTTGCCGGGGATCTAAGCACTATAGGTCTTTTAGTTTTTGCTTATTTTTTTTCTTGCTAAGTTTTGTTTTGAGTTACAAGTTTCCACCAATATGATGTATTTTGAGCATATGACTAATGCTAACCCAGTCAACCACTTTGGGAAGCCCTATGATATTTATAAAAGAGACAACTCCAATGAGAAGACAAGGGGGTTTGAAATAAATCCTCTATTACTCGGTATTCTACACAAAAAGCAATTTACTAGAGATGAAGAAGATCCTAATCCATATGAGCATATTGCATGTTTCAAAGATATATGTGGCACTTTTCAATTGAAGGGATATACTGTTAATGAGGTAAGGGCTAAACTTTTTAGTCAGACTTTGACTAGTACAGCTCTCTCATGGTATAGATCTCTACCCCTAAAGCCAATACTACTTGGGATAATTTAGCCTGTGAATTTCTAGCAAAATATTATCCATTATCAAATCCTTTTGGAATCAGACGTCTTATAATGACTTGGAGGAACCGTTCTAATGAAGGACTAGTAAGAGCTTATATCAGATTTAAGATTTACTACGTCTATGTCCTCATCATGATTTGCCTGAATGGTATTTGTGGCATATCTTTTATGGCGGTTTAATTGAACCTAATAAAATTGAACTAGACTCTTTCGCGGAAGGAGCCTTTATGAATCTTCCTATAACTAAAGCTTGGGCTTTACTTAATAGAATTCATGATCATAGAGTTTCATGGAATTTTGGTCTAGGAAGTGAAGGAGGCGTAGAAATAAATCATGATTGTATTCATGACTATAATAAAAAGGGCCATGTTAAAGAATTATCTAAAGAACTTTATTTAGATCAGATCTCGTGTTGCAAGTTGTTAAAGCTTTTACAGAACATATCAAAGCTCCAAAAGAGGGTTTGGTCAAGTATGATCCACCACCCGAACCTGAGAAGAAAAGAGAAGTTAAAGCAACACTGGCCTCCCTAGAACCAATATATGAGATGCCTTTCCCTAACAATGCACAAAAGCATATTATTGAATATGAACAAGTCAAAGTAGTATAGGAGAATAAGGAAGATGAAAGTATGCTAGAAGTTGTGGAACATCTAGAAGAAACCAAAGATGAAGAAGTGACCAAGGAAGCAATTATGGCTATGTACGCACATTGTAACATAGTTGAACTTGATGAAGAGACTTTCGTATTGGTTGAAGGGAAAACAAAGGTAAAAGATGTGAGTAAGCCTATTCTTCCCTGCATATTTAAGGAAACCTTGCATTATGGTTTATGCGATCTTGGAACCGAAGTTAATGTTATATCTTATGATTTCTATTTAGAAATAAAAGAAGAAATAGAACCGACTACAATTGAAAATAATGATATGACAATCATGTTAGCCAATTAAAATCTTAAAATTCCAATGGGAGTAGTTGAAGATGCAACTGTCACAATTGGCAACAAAAACTTCCCTATCGATTTTGTAGTTGTTGATATGCCAGCTGACACTCTTTGCCCAATTATATTTGAAAGAAGCTTTTTGAGTGATATAGGTGCCTATGTTGATTTCAAAAAGGAGATTGTGTCTCTTAAGCTTGGGGGAGAAGAAAAAGAATTCCACTTTTCCAAATTTAAAGACAGGCCTCCACAAATACAAGAAGAAGAGGAAGATAAAATTATTGAGGAAATGGCATCTCTCTTCTTTAGTAATCAATAAGAAGAAATAAATGAAGATTCAAATTATGAAGAAATAGTTATGGAGGACAAGTCCCTAGAAGAACTAGAAGATGAATTCGATTCACTTCCCATTATAGGGCCTCCAACTAATGAGGCTTTCAAAGAGCTAGAAAAGAGAGGGTACAAGGAATTACCACCCCTAGAATTAAAGTCTCTATCAGATAATCTTAAATACATACTTTCAGATGATACAAATAAATTCCTTGTTATTATTAGTGCTAAACTTTCAGGAGAAGAAGAAGAACTTATGAAAGTACTTAAGGAGCATCGCAAGGCCTTTGAATACACAATGGATGATTTGAAGGGCATTAGTCCCATGATAACCGTCCATCGGATATTCATGGAAGAATGTGCTAATCCAGTTGCGGAATTTAATAGAAGATTGAAGCCTGAAATGAAGGAAGTGGTAAGAAAAGAAATTCTACGCCTACTGGACGCATGTATAATCTATTCTGTTAAAGAAAGTGAATGGGTAAGTCCGGTTCATTGTGTCCCTAAGAAGGGCGGTTTTACTGTTGTTCCTAATGAAAACAATGAATCGATACCTACTAGAACTATTGTTAGGCATAAGGTGTGCATAGACTTCAGGAAATTAAATAAAGAAACTATGAAAGATCATTATCCTTTACCGTTCATACATCAAACTTTAGAAAGGTTAGTAAACCACACTCATTTTTTCTACTTGGACGGATACTCTAGTTTTTCTCAAATAGTTGTTCATCCGGATGACCAACTTAAAACAACTTTCATTAGTCCTGACGGTTTAGATGCTTACCGACGTATGCCTTTTGGTTTATGTAATGCTCTATCTACTTTTTGAAGATACATGACTACTATTTTTGTGGATTTTATAGAACTGACAATTGAAGTATTTATGGACGACTTTTCTGTCTATGGAACTTCGTTTACTAGTTGCTTGGATAATCTCAAAAGAGTTTTGCAGCGTTGCGAAGAAACCAATTTTGTTCTAAACTGGGAGAAGTGCCATTTTATGGTCAAACAAGATATAGTCCTTGGACATAAGGTATCAGGTAAGGGAATTGAAGTGGATAGAGCTAAGGTTGAGGCCATAGAGAGAATGCCACAACCTAGGGATATTAAAGGTATAAGAAGTTTCCTTGGCCATGTGGGTTTTTATAGAAGGTTCATTAGAAATTTTTCTCTGGAATATCTAAACCTTTGACTAACCTTCTGCAAAAGGGAGTAAGATTTAATTTTGATGATAAATGTCTTGAAGCCTTTGATAAACTCAAAAATGCTTTATCACATGCTCCTATCATTAAACCACCTATCTAGGATATGTGTTTTGACTTAATATGTGAAGCTAGTGTTGATGTTGTAGGAGTAACTCTAGGACAACACATCGGTCACAGATTTAATATTATACATCATGCTAGTAGAACTCTTAATGGTGCTCAAAAGAATTATCCTAAGGAAGAAAGTGAACTTTTTGCTGTATTTTTCTCTTGTGATAAATTTCGTTCTTACATAGTTGATGCAAAAGTAAGAGTTCATACAGATCATGATGGTTTTAAAATAACTCCTTGAGAGGAAAGACCATAAGCCAAGATTGATCCGTTGGATTCTTTTACTTCAAGAATTTGAGTTGTAGATTATGCAGAGGCAAGGAATAAAGATGTTGGATGTAGTGTCCATGTTTGCCCAGCAAGACACTAATCTTGTTGAGAGGAACTTTAGGTTGGGAGATTTTCGCTTACGAGAATTATTTAATGAACTAAGGTTAATTCCTCCAAAAAACAAGAAGTCTTTGTTGATTGGAGGAGCTTGTCATCCCCAAATAAGTAAACAGTATGTTCAAGGTAAGTGTTCTTACTCAAATTAGTGATTTGTTTTCACATATTTTACTTCTAATTTTTTCTCCTTTGAATTCCTCGTGTTTTTTTGAAGTTCTAGAGGTTTTTACCAACTATAAGGGCGCAACTATATGACCGGTGAAAACTCTCCCGCAGTATAGTCAGTCAGTAAACCCTCTGTATCTTCTTCGTGAAATTGTTTTCGATGTATGGACCTATACAGGCGCAACTATACGACCGGAGACAATATTCCGGCCGTATAGTTGGTCGTTGAACTCTCAGGCACTTTCAATTTTTGATGTCTGTATTGATACGGTCACAACTATACGACCGATGACAATATTTCGGTCGTATAGTTGGTCGTTGAACTCTCAGGCACTTTCGATTTTTGATGTCTGTATCTATATGGTCGCAACTATACGACCGGAGACACTATTCTGGCCATATAGTTGGTCGTTGAACTCTTAGGCACTTTCGATTTTTGATGTCTGTATCTATACGGTCGCAACTATACGACTGGAGATAAAATTCTAGTCGTATAGTTGGTCATTGAACTCTCAGATACTTTCGATTTTTGATATTTGTATCTATACGGTCGCAACTATATGACCAGAGACAATACTCCAGCCGTATAGTTGGTCGTTAAACTACCAGACACTTTTCGTTTGCCTTTTTGTTATTGCAAAAAAAACTTATTGCGGTTCAACTGACCTGGACTCGAGATATTTGAAAATATATGCCCGGAACCAACTATATGGCCAGAGCTATTCGGGTCGTTCCCGTATAGTTGGTCGTTACACGGCAGGACTCCTCCAAATTCGCGATTTCTTTCCCTGTTTCGTTAAGATTCTTTTCTTGGACGAGAATTTGGTGTTTCTCGCGAGTTTTACCGACCTCTGACCCTCCTTATATACTGTCATTGTCTCTCTCTCTAATCATAATCCCCAGAAACCAATCCACCTCTTATTCACATGTGAGGACACGCAACCAAGGGACAGCAGCCAAGAAGAAAGGCTCCTATGGAAATAGGGAGCAATAGCGAGAAAGGCAAGGAGGTCAAGACCATCCCTATGGAGTTCCTCGACGCGGACAATGCTCGCCGGAAGAGGGAGTTGAAGGCCCTCGAGCTGAAGATTGAAGATATGGATAGGGAGATGCCTGGGACACCCAAACATCTCTGGTTGCTGTGACTTTATCTTGACAAACTTGATGAAGATATTAAGCAGACAACCAAAGCAGGTTTTTCTATGAGTCTTAAGGCGCTATAAACACTTCAGGATAAAAATGAGTTTATTAAATAACAAGTAAAAGTGCTGGAGAGGAATAATCTTTTCTACAAGCTACGTGTTAAATAATTAGAAGCTTTCAATCAATCCCTCCTTCTCAGGCTGGCCCGTGAAGAGAAGATACCGCGTGCCATGGCGCCACAATGATCTACAATAATCACAGTATCAAATAATCGCAAGGGATTATTTGATCCCGCCTGGCTTGATTTCAAACTTGGGGAGATCTTTAAGACCTTCTAATCTATCTTACAAGAGTTTACATTACTATTTTAGTTTTGCATCAGTTCAAACTAGAAATAAAGTTTGCATCATTAGAATTCCCTTTAGGAATAGTCGATCCCATTTATGAAATTCTGAGTTTATTATTATATATGGAGCAATATTGAGTTTGTGCTTGTCTTATTGGATATATGAATGGCTTGCGTATAATTTTATTTGCACTTGATGATAGAAATAGGAGTCTTCCACACCATTGGTATTAATAGAACATACAAATATAATTTAGTCAATATGTTGTAAGATCACGGGTTGATTTATAAAGAAAGAAAAATTATCTAATCAGTTAAGTTGAAAAAGAAACCTTGAACAAAGGAAAATAAAAGTGCTATCAAAATAGAGTGAGAACAAGTCGAGGTAGAATCTTCAAGTCATAAAAATGCTTCATATACAATTGAAATTTGATAATTGAGATCGTTAAACTTTGAATTCCTACATGAAGTGGATTGTATGGCTAGCTCCTTTGCACAACACTTAAACAAAAGTGTGAGCATATACACAATAGAGAAGAAATGAAAGAAGAAAAAGAGCAAGTGTGCAAAGAGCAAATAGACATATACCATAGTATGACAAAGAGACACTTTTGAGATTTTGAATCCCAAGTGAATACGTTGATCCTAAAATACTTGGGACTACCTTGCTAACTCATTCGGTTGAAACAGATACTTCTACATTATGTTGAGATTTATGTTTTGTGAACTATTGATCACTAAGGTGTGGAAGCCAGCTAATACTATTCGGATGGTTTGAGTAAGGTACTATTCATAAACTTATTCCTATGTATCGTATATGATAAACACATGTTGCAACTGCGTCATTTATTTTTTCGACTCAGCTTCATGAATATGAGGATCACATCCGTTAAGCTAAACTTGCTCGGGATGAGCAAAAGTCTAAGCTTGGGGAATTTTATGAGTGCATATTTGTATCATGTTTTATATTATTATTTTGCATTGTAGATATAGGATCTTGGTATTTTATGCCGCTCTCAAGCACATTTTATGTCTGTTTTCGCCAGGATCGGGACAGATGATGGATCCAATGGATACAATTCTTGGAGCAGTTGTACTAAGGAGAAAAGGAGTAAAAAACAACGTAAATCTATTATTTGGGAAATATCAATAATACCAGAAGAAAACCTGAAGCAAACAAGATCTACAGACGGTTCAACGACCAACTATACGACGGGAATAAATTTTCTGGCCATATAATTCCTGCAGTATAGTTGGCGCTGCCACCGCCTCCTCAAATAGTTTCACCCCGTGCAACTAGATCAGAGAGACGACATATGAAACACCCAAAAATCGCCGAAACCTCACCTCCGGAAGGCATCTGGAGGGAAAATTTGTCCACCGGGGATCCATCTTCGCCCTGCACAGATCCGGGAGGCTAAGGCATCGATCTTCATCATCCACCGCTGCATCACCACCATCTCCATCTATCCCATCTACATATTCTCTAGATTTATACAAGTACTATTCATCTATGATAGATTTCATTGTTATTGCCATGATGTTGATTGGCTCCATGTCTGAGTAGATCATTAGTTCTTGGGGAGATGGAGAAACCCTAGTATGAGATTGAAAAAAGATAAAGTTTATTATGATATTCATCGCTGTGATCATGTGTTAGATTGTCTTCATCTTGATGTTGAGAGATGTCGACCTCTCAATATTTGCCTCTCATGGGGACTTGATGGAGGGAACTACTTGTTGATAGACGGAGGTGTGTTAGCACTTACAGTGACTATAAAGTTGTTGGCACTCCTTACGTATCAACTTGGAAAACCAAGGAAACTCATGGAACACTATCCATGCCATGGGATACGTCCTACGGGATTATGTCCCTTAATAGCGCAGTAATTCGATTGATGTAGATTGCTGACTGCTCTAGTTATGAGGATGATGTGAGCAGCGGTTGCTGCCTATTGTCTAAGTACGGAGTTCCTCCCACACTTACATAGTTGAGAATGTTCATGATAATAATCTTTACCTTAGCTCTTTATAATGTTAGTGGTGCATCCGCTACTCCCTGAGAACGTGTTTCCCCTATTGCAGTTCCAATCTCTCTTACATACGCGATACTTACTTTCCATATTCAATTGTTTTACTTTATTTATTGATGCTCTTATACCAAAAACCCAAAAACACCTTTTTACGCAATACTCGCATTTTATCTTGTCACTTAGAACTTTATTTAGTATTTCTATTGTAATATCTATTTCAAGAGTTATTAGACTTTAGACTCCTACTCCCTATGAAATCCATATCTTTATTTCGAAACTAGCTACAAACGATCTGTACACTTGCAGTCATCAAACACCCAACGTTTAGGACCGAGCATGCATCTGCATGCATGCATATGCAAACCTGGGTAAAGTTCAACAAAAAATTCTAGAGTGATCAGAATTTATTTCACTTCGATGACTTAGGGTTTAGCTCATCTGAGGTGGATTCTATAAGTTTTGACATGCATTCTGCAGATTCTATGCATTTTTGGTGGAAGTATTCAAATTGGAATAATCAAATAGTATATTTGAATTTATTATATAATAGAAGATGAAATTATAAAAGAAAAAGAATTTAAATAACTAATAAAGAATGAAATTCTTTATTTCTATCACATTATATGATCTAGACATCAAGGATACACCCAGCCAAAAAAGCAAAAGGAAGAAAAAATAAAACAAAGATGTAATAACTCAATGTTTGGGACCAATCGTGCATCTGCATGCATGTATCTGCAAAACTGGGTAATTTTTTACAAACTAAAAACCTAGAGCAATCATAATTTCTTTCACTTTGATGACTTAGGGTTTATCTCATCTGAGGTGGATTCTATAAGTTTTGACATGAACTCTGCAGATTCTATGCATTTGGGGGGAGGGGGTATTCAAATTTGAATATTCAAATGGTATATTTTAATTATTATATAATAGAAGATGAATTTATAAAATAAGAAAATTTAAATAACTAATAAAGAATGAAATTATTTATTTCTATCACATTATATGATAATAATAAATATCCTAGTTATTTCACACCAATATATAAATGTTTACAAATGGAAGTAAAGGAAGAGGAAAAACTTTATTAAATAAACACAATAATACTTTGTATTTACACAATAATAATAAAAATGAAGATTACAAAATGAAAAGGAGAAAACCCTAGACTAATTTCCAAGCTAAATCTTCATCTTGAATATTCATATCTTCATTCATATTTGGCTGCAAAACAAAATAAAACAAAACGAAGCAACAAAGGAGGGTTAATGGTTAAAAATACTCTCAAATTGGCATAGTATTGCTACGATCAATTCATGATTGAGTGTCGAAATAGAAGGGTCTAGTATAGAATCTGTTTGTATTTAGTTTTTCCTCAGACCAACATCATAGGCAGAATAGGGGAAAGTTTCACCAAAGGATAAGATTAAAAGGCAATAGTAAAAAACACATGAAAAGATCTAATTTCACATGATCTCATCCACAACAACCCAGTTACAAGCATTACAACTTGAACCTAGTAAGCAGGCAGATGACAAGTTGCTTACACACACATGCAGCAAGTGTGTTGTCAACACAATAGAGCATTAGGAAGCCAACAATAAGAGTACATGTAACACCCCAAAAATACTAATCAATATTATCAAGTTCTAATCATCCAAGTTTAGGGTTAACATAAACTTTTATTACTAAATTAAATATGAATGCATGTGTGTTTTGCATTAGTGTAGGATTGAGTGAAATTGCCATGTGTGCTTGCTACAAATGATAAGAAATGGTGTAAGGATGAATACTACATCATCTAGGCCAATTACAAACAAAATCCAAAGAAAAAGAAATCAAATATGAATAAAATGATCAAATGGTCATTTTGACCAAAGTTAACCACTAGGCCACTTTGTGTGTTCCTAGTAAAGAATTTCTAATAGAAACATTTCCATTTCTTTTCACTCCTTTCTAGACCAAGTAAAAGTGAACCCAAGCCTACTTTACAAACTCACAGAAACTTTTTTCAAATCTATTTAAAGGACAGTTCAAAATTGAATCAAGTTCATATGGTAAGATCACCATTTTGCAAAAACCACTCAAACCAATTCACCTTGACTTTTCCAAGCAACCATAGACACTCAAGCATAAGATCAAAACAATCACCAAATTTCATTCAAAAATTTCAAATTTAATTCTTGCGGCCATTAAGTCGAACACCTTGCAGACACTAATTAAACCACTGCCTAACTTCACTGTTTTGAGCAGTGATCACTCACCCTGTGTCCCTCTTCACCCCTGTCTCCCCCAAGATCTACAAAGCGCAGACACCCCTTGCCTTTTGCACCAGTGCAGCGCCGCCTGAAGCCAGCCTTGCCGGTCGATCATGGACCGTTCGCCACAGGCCACGCCGCCCTCGTCCATGATGTCCAGCAGGCAGGCCACCGTCCACTGCCACCTCCTGTCCAGCCCTTGTCCGCAGCCAGGCCATGGACCACCCCAGCATCGCTGCGTCCACTTTCTCTACGCCGTGCCTAGAGCACGCCAGAGCGCCACAGCCGACCAGCTCGCACACGTCGCGCCTCGCCCTCTCCGCGCGTGTACACACTTGCCATAACGCCAGCTAGCTCCCATACATCCCTGTTCGCTGCCGCGCGACCCGTAGCCCCCGTGTGCCGTCTCGAACGCCGCCAGTTCCGTGTAGAGCACCGCCCGCGCCCGACCAATATCAACCGCCCCGTGCTGCGCCTTTAAGCCCGTGATGATCGCCAGGAAGCACCGCGTCGCCCCTAGCCCTAGCCATGCTGCTATCTCGCTGTACCACCGTTGCTAGAGAAGCCAACCCATCCCGTTCTGTCCCTCTCGCCGCTGTATAAATAGAGGGACCCTATGCCTCAATTTTCCACACCACCTCACTCCCCACTCCTCATAGAACCTCCCACACCCTTCCCCGGAGCAAGGCGAGCACCGCACCGCCAGAATTTGGCTAGAGTCCACCGCTGCAGAAGAGAAGAGGAGCCATCGATTGGAGCCGCCCCAAGAGCCATTGCGACCACCGTTCGAACCACCGTCGTCTACCATGCCGTTCGCCCCCATCGCCGACCCTAGCTGGAGCCCAGGTGAGCCTCACATGACCCCCACCGCCGCATTAGGGTTCAGACCTCGCCGGAGCTGTTCGTCATCGACGATGAACCTCAGCCGTTAGATCAGGTTCTAATCGTAGGGCCTAGATTGAAAGATACCGTTTCAGTTAGATAGAGTCGCTGACTAGTGGGACCCCTCTATCAGCAGCCCGCTATGCTGCACTGTGCAGATTGGGCCGGCCCGTTTAGTTTCCCGCGCAGGCCTGTAAATTCAAATAGTTATTTTCCAATTATTTAAAACCAGATTCTGTCAGTAGATTCAAAAATCAATTCAAAGAGATTCACGAAACAAAATTGCATAATTCCAATTTTTTTAGAAAGATATTTAAATTATATATCCAAGCCCGTTTGATTCAAATCATTTGGAGTTAGAGATCACCTATAGTAAAAATAACAAGACAGAGACTTTTTCAACTTCAAACATCTTTCAAAAATCAACCATAAATGCTTTTGAGTTGATTCCAACTCTCAAAAAATACATTTGATCAGATCTATCTGAATATTTAAAAATATTTAGGTTTACATGCAGTGACATTGGACTAGTACCAAAAGAATGCTATATGAGCATTTCTAGTCACTTTAGTTCTGTTAAATGATAATCTTAAACTTTATAAAATATGACCAGCACTTTAAATCGCATTCCCATGTATTAGAATATGTGGTGATGCCATGTGTCAACATGATCCCATATTTTAATTGGAGAATATTAAATCTTAACTATTTTCAATGAGTAGAAATTACTTTTCTAAAATAAGACTAACAAATTAAGTCTTTATTTCATGTGATGTTTGTGATGATGCTAGATCATCAAGTGTGAGCCTTACTGTGCTAAATAGAAGTAGTTATGTATTGTTTGGTGATTGTGTACCTCGTATTCATTTATAGATGATAGTACCTACCCAAGCTACGAGGAAGAAGAGTACTACCAAGAAGAAGAAGAGGATAACTTCAATCACTTCACTACTCAAGGCAAGCTTAACTATGTAAGCCTAGCACTACAAGTTAACTATGCAAGTTAACCCTTGCAAACTTGATAACCTAAGAAGGATGCATTAGGCATGCTGTGGTTATGCAACTTTGATTATACCAATCCCAAGTTTTACTTGCAAGGTTTATTCTTTTACTTTACCAAAGTTCTTTACTTTTAGTTAGTGCTTTGCGAGTATTGGAAAAATTGGATAGATACCATAAAGAGTATAAAACTAGGCCTAACTAGTTATACTTGGATGTCATCCCAAGGCATGAGATTAGAATTGAATAGTTACCCTTGATTAGCACCCCTCATTAGTAAATACCCTCAACTTTAGTGGCTAGTGCTAAGCATAAAAGTTGATCACTTTAGATGGGAATACTTGGTGAAAATGATTATGAAAACCTTGGAATGATGATTCATTCTGTTGAAATGTTTTGACATGTGTTGAGAAACACGAAGGGATTTGATGGTGAAACTGTTGATGCATGAGCCTTAGCCCTTTATAAAAACTGATGGTTGGGTTCGGATGTGATACCATTCCAATTTTACCGTACAACCACAATACCTGAATTTGGTAGGGCTTAACTGGAAGCTTATATGCCTTAGTATGGGTTCCCTCACGAAAGAGGTTGAGCTGAGGATACCTCGTGAATGTGAATTGTCCACCTATGCAGTTCCTAGGATGGCAGATGGCCATGGCTGGGAGGTCAAACTCATAGGGGAGGTGCGTTTACTAGAGTGTGTAATTGAAAGGTTATGATTGACTATCCGCATACTAAGTATGATGATTCAGGGTTATCCCTGGCGGATGTATCGAAGGTGAAAGTGTACCACCTCTGCAGAGTATCAAACTATTCGAATAGCCGCGTCCGCGGTCATGGACAGTTGGAATGGCCATACTATTCCGTCGTCAGATGTTTTCAAAATGACTTGTGAATTGAACTATGACTTTGACTTGACCACAAGAGGGTTGTGAACATGAAAATTAAGTTCCCACTTAGGTGATATAGAACATTAAATTAGTTTTCTTTACTTCTAAACTCAGTTTAAGATAAACTTGTCTTTTTGCAAATAAATCTAGAGTTAGGATTCCTACTAGAACTACCTTACTTGTTAGTGATAGTTTGCGAGTACTTAAACAGTACTCGTGGCTTTGTCCCTAGCTATTCCCGTGGCCAGACTATGCGGAGGACTACCAGGATGATGGACAGCAGGAGGTCTGAAGATGGAGCCCCTACTACGTTTATTTTTCCCATCGTCAACATTGCCTGTGACTCTGAAGATGGAGCCCCTACTACGTTTATTTTTCCGCTGCTTGATTTGTATTAAGACTGTATCATGAGATCCTCTATTTGTAGGACCTTATTATGGTTTTTAATGGATGATGTACTGTGATACCAATCTGTTATGTCTCGCAAAAATGGTAATCCTGGGATTGCGATGTATGGCATAACAGGCATCTGGGATTAAAAATCCGGGTGTTGACAAGTTGGTATCGGAGCCATTCTGACCATAGGAGACCCTAGTTAGAATGGGCGTCCGAACCAAAAACTTAGTTTCAAAACACAAGAAGTGAGTATTTATGAAAACCTATTCCACTCTTATCCTTGAGATCCTTTCAAAAGTCATGTTCCTCAAAAATTCTTGCAACCATACCTAAAATTTGACACACTTGATCACCTCACTAACTTACTCATCCTAAATTCTTATAGATGGAAGTCACCTATAGCAAGTTCTACCAGCTAGGAAACGGAGGCCAACTGATCTTTGAGAGGGATCTAGATGCCCTGTCGGAGTATCTTGAGCGCCCGCATCCGGAATTCTTCAGGGCACAGCCTAATGATCAACAAGGAGGAGATCTATCGTGGCTGATAATTGCATATCTCAGGGCAAGATGGAAGCACCCACTTTGGAGAAGATCCAATTCAACATTCGGGAGAATAACTGGCTAGATGGATTAGCCAGGGCTATGCAAGAAGCTCTTTCATGTCTGTGTGGGCAAAACATCAACCAGATCCAGGGAACATGCTTTGCTCACTATGCAAGGTGTGATTCTATGGGAATGCCCTTGGAGATGCCAAGCCATCCGGAGCTGAAGCACCAGGTGGATCATCTTGACTTCATGGTGTACGATAGGCAGAAGGAGTTGGACAACGCTCACGCCTACGCCGACCACAACCATGCCATTGCAGTCAAGAAGGACCAAACCCTCGCCAGGGAGCGCCAATCACTTCGTTGACAACGTGACAAGAAGGATCGTACCATCGATCGTCTTCACAAGAAGGTGTCCGCTCTTGAGAAGACCATCCGTGAACAAGAGATCCAGCTTGAAGAGAAGGAAGAGGAAGGTGAAGACATCCGCGGAGATCTCTACTCCTACCTCAGTGATGATGATGACTACCTGGAGGATGATGCCATGGAGTTCCACACTGATGATGATGATTCCGACTTCATTGATGATGATTAAATGCACTTGAGCACTACCGTAGAATGAGATTATACCGGTCCCTTTGTATCGTAGCTTCACAGAATGGTTCTTAAAACCATCTGTTTCTATTTTGTGTTGTGGTGTGTGTTTGTATGATGTGCTTTGAATGAATAAATGAGAGGAAGTTGTTAGTTTGCAAAACCTGAGTCAAACTCAAAGTTTAAAAGCTTTTGAAACAAAACCATAAACCCTAGAAATTTCCCTCTTATCTCATTATCTATCTCAATCTTCAGATGACTCGTGGAAATCCCGGAGGGAGCAGCTCATCCCAAGACCCAATGCTACAGATTCTACAAATGCTAGTTTCTGACCGTGAAGCTAGTAGAGCCGAACGCCAAGCCAATCTAGCCACACTTCAGCAGATCGCTCAGATGGCCCACAATAATCAAGGCCACGGAAACCAGGATCACCATGGATCCAAGCTCAAGAACTTTCAGAATACCAACCCACCTATCTTTAATAAATCTGAGGATCCCTTACATGCTAATGACTAGCTGCAAACCATGGAGAACAACCTAGAGGTCGCAGGAGTTGAAGCCAATGCAAAAGTACTGTTTTCCCCCCATTATCTGGCAGGAGATGCAAGAGCCTGGTGGTAAAGCACCCGTACCATGAACAAAGGTTAGATGATGACCTGGGAAGCATTCAAGATCAAGTTCAGCTGGACCCATGTGCCCCAAGTTTTGGTCACCAGGATGAGGGATGAGTTCGGGGAACTGAAGCAAGGAAGTATGACTGTAGTTGAGTACCGTGACAAATTTCTCACACTAGCTAGATATGCCCCTGATGAGATCAACACCGAAGCAAAGAAGAAGGAAAGGTTCCTGAATGGATTACATGATGAGATGCAGACTGTGTTAGTCAACATCCGTTTTGCAGATCTAGAAGAGCTAGTAGATTCTGCCATTCAGATGGAAGGGAAGATCAACAAGGCCAATGACAATCGCAAGCGTAGGATGATGCACCAGCCTAGATCCCACCATACTCAGAAGTATCGCCCCAACCCATTTGCAGGATATGCCCCAAGAAACAACAGACCCCCTATGTCCCGTCCAAACTATCCCAATCGTAGCAGAGGAAACCTGAAGTCTGGAGGAAACAAGAACAACAACCCTGGCAACTCAAACAACTTCAACCGTGCACCACCCAAGTCCAACAACAACAATAATACTGCCCCAAGGACTGGAAGCAATGTTGTGCCTGTTGCAGGAAAAGACAAGTCCTAGATTACTTGCTTTGAATGTGGAGTAAAGGGTCACTACTCCAATGAGTGCCCAAGAAGCTTGCAGCAGCAACCAATGTGAATGCACCAGCTCAGCAGCAACGTCGTGTTCAGCCTGGAAGGAGATTTGCCCCAGGGAATTCGCTCAACCACAACGGTCGTCTGTTCCACATGAATGCTGAAGAAGCTTAGGAAGCGCCCGATGTCGTACTGGGTATGTTTTTTGTTAACTCAGTACTTGCAAGAGTCTTGTTTAATTCTAGAGCATCACACTCATTTGTTACAGAAGAATTTGCATGCACTATTAAGATCCAACCAAAAAAATTGAAGCATGTTATGATAGTTCAAATACCTGGGTCAACCACCAAAGCTAGAAAATTTTGCAAGGCGGTACCTATCAGAATCATGGAATAGATTGTTATGCTAATCTAATAGTACTTGGAACCAAAGGTTTGGAAGTAGTACTAGGAATGGATTGGATGTCAAAACATAAAGGATTGATCGACTATGCCAAGAAAGCCATAACCATGACCAGTAGCTCTGGAGTATCAGTAGAGCACATATCAGAAACCTTGCCCCGTCAATTCAAATGCAACAAGAGTTTAGCCCAACCAACCCTAGACCAAGTCAGAGTAGTCTGTGAATACCCCGACGTGTTCCTAGATGAATTACCCGGTATGCCCCCAGATCGGGATATCGAGTTCATCATTGAACTAATTTCTGGAACTGGACCCATAGCTCAGAGACCTTATAGTATGAACCCATCTGAATTAGTGGAGCTGAAGAAGCAACTTGATGCTATGCTAGAAAAAGGTCTGATTCAACCAAGCACATCACCATGGAGATCGCTTGTTTTGTTTGTGGATAAGAAAGATGGAGGTAACCATTTGTGTATGGATTACCGGAAGCTGAATGATGTCACCATCAAGAACGAGTACCCACTACCGAAGATAGAGCATCTATTTGACCAGTTGACTGGTTCCAGAGTGTTTTCTAAGATTGATCTTAGAACTGGTTATCATCAACTCAAGATTCGTGCAACGGATATTCCAAAGACTGCCTTCACCACCAGATATGGATTGTATGAGTATACTGTCATGTCTTTTGAATTAACCAATGCCCCCGCTTATTTCATGAATCTCATGAATAAGATTTTTATGAACTTCTTGGATAAGTTTGTCGTTGTTTTTATCAAAGATATTCTGATCTATTCCAAGTCAGAAGAAGACCATGAGCTACACCTGAGGACCATCCTTGAAACCCTTAGAGAGCATCAGTTGTATGCTAAGTTTAGCAAGTGTGAGTTCTGGTTGAAGGAAGTAGGATTCCTAGGACATATTGTGTCAGCAGGAGGAGTCGCTGTTGATCCCGCCAAGATTAAGGATGTTGAAGAATGGAAAGCCCCAACCACTCAAACCCAAGTCCGTGCATTTCTCGGATTAGCTAGATATTACCGCAAGTTTGTGGAAGGATTTTCGAGTATCGCTAGACCAATGACCCAAT
Organism: Avena insularis; assembly: GCA_023614405.1. NCBI lineage: Eukaryota > Viridiplantae > Streptophyta > Magnoliopsida > Poales > Poaceae > Avena > Avena insularis. The sequence continues at coordinate 327,872,238 of CM042692.1, read as the reverse complement.
TGTTGAAGAAAGATAAGAAGTTTGAATGGACGGATAAATGTGAAGCAAGTTTTCAAGAGCTCAAGAAGAGATTTATTTCAGCCCCAATTTTGATTATGCCGAATATCAAGAAACCTTTTGATGTGTATTTTGATGCATCCAAGATTGGTCTCGGATGTGTGTTGATACAAGAAGGCAAAGTCATAGCATATCTGTCCCGACAACTGAAGCAACATGAGCAAAATTACCCTACCCATGATCTTGAACTAGAAGCCGTAGTTTTAGCATTGAAGACATAATATCATTACCTTATGGGTAACCGCTATAAGATTTATTCGGATCACAAGAGTTTGAAGTATATCTTCACCTAGAAGGAGCTGAATATGAGGCAAAGGAGATGGATAGAGTTAATCAAGGATTATGACCTTGACATTCACTATCACCCCGGCAAAGCCAATGTGGTAGCGGATGCTCTTAGCAGATTGCCATGTAGATTAAACACCATGATAAAAGAAGCCCAGCCAAGTTTGCATGAAGAATTGGAACAATTTAGAACGGATCTAGTTAGCAAAGGATTCCTAGCTAGTATTGAACTTCAACCCACTTTGATCAGTCAGATCAAGGAGGCGCAGAAATGCGATATCGGCAGTAATCAAGCATCGACGTGACAGGAAGGTACCTGGATTCACCGAATATGAAGAAGGAGTTTTGTGGTACAAAGTACATATCTGTGTGCCAGGAGATTCGGAGTTGAAACAGGTCATCATGCAGGAAGCTCATGATACTCTTTATTCTATCCACCCCGGAGGAACGAAGATGTATCAGGACTTGAAGGAGCAATTTTGGTGGCACAAGATGAAGAGAGAAATCAGAAGCTACATAGCCAAGTGTGATATCTGTCAGCAAGTCAAGGCGGAACATCAGAGACCCACATGACTTTTGCAACCATTGCAGATTCCAGAATGGAAATGGGATTCCGTCAGAATGGATTTTATTACCGGTTTGCCAACTTCTAGTAGGGGAAATGACTCTATTTGGGTCATAGTTGATAGACTGTCCAAGGTAGCCCATTTTATACCTGTCAAGACCACCTACCAGAGTTCGAAGCTAGCAGAGCTGTACATTGCTAGAATCATCAGTTTGCATGGAACCCCTAAGACCATAGTATCAGATCGAGGAACCCAGTTTACCTCAAGATTTTGGTAGAAAGTCCAAGAAGGATTAGGAACCAAGCTGAACTTCAGCACATGTTATCACCCGCAAACCGACGGACAAACTGAAAGAGTCAACCAAATCTTAGAAGATATGCTGAGAGCTTGTATTCTAGAATATGGATTAAAATGGGAAGATTGTCTGCCTTTCGCAGAATTCTCATACAATAACAGTTACCAAGCCAGTTTGCAAATGGTCCCATTTGAATTTCTGTATGGAAGAAAGTGTCGTACCCCCTTTAATTGGTTGCAAGTAGGAGAGAGTCAAATTTTTGTACCCGACATCCTACGAGAAGCTGAAGAGAAGGTTCACCAAGTCCGTGAGCACCTAAAGACCGCCCAATCCAGACAGAAGAGTTATGCTGACAAGAGACGTCGAGATCAGACCTTCAATGTCGGAGATTTTGTGTATCTCAAAGTATCACCCTTGAAAGGAATGTAGCATTTTCAACTGAAAGGAAAGTTAGCCCCCAGATATATTGGACCCTTCAATATTTTGAATCGCCGAGGAGAAGACTCATATCAACTGGAACTACCAGAGGAGATGTCATCCATACATGATGTGTTCCATATCTCGTTACTTCGCAAATGCCTAGAAGTTCCAGAGAAGACCGAAGTTTTCAAGAATATCGATCACATAGCCATAGATATCAACAAGGATCTAACGTATCGTGAAGTACCCATTCGTATTTTGGAAGAAGCCTTCAGAACCACCCGGACCCGAAATATCAAGTTTCTCAAGATCCAGTGGAGCAATCATACCGAAGAAGAAGCTACTTGGGAGCAAGAGGATTACATTAGGACTGAGTTTCCAAATCTCTTTAGTTCCTAGTTTTTCTTAAATCTCGGGATGAGATTTTGTTTTAGGAGGGAAGGTTTGTAACACCCCAAAAATACTAATCAAGATTATCAAGTTCTAATCACCCAAGTTTAGGGTTAACAAAAACTTTTATTACTAAATTAAATATGAATGCATGTGTGTTTTGCATTAGTGTAGGATTGAGTTAAATTGCCATGTGTGTTTGCTACAGATGATAAGAATGGTGTAAGAATGAATACTGTATCATCTAGGCCAATTACAAACAAAATCGAAAGAAAAAGAAATCAAATATGAATAAAATGATCAAATGGTCATTTTGACCAAAGTTAACCACTAGGCCACTTTGTGTATTCCTAGTAAAGAATTTCTAATAGAAACATTTCCATTTATTTTCACCCCTTGCTAGACCAAGTAAAAGTGAACCCAAACCCACTTTACAAACTCACAGAAACTATTTTCAAATCTATTTAAAGGACAGTTCAAAATTGAATCAAGTTCATATGGTAAGATCACCATTTTGCAAAAACCACTCAAACCAATTCACCTTGACTTTTTCAAGCAACCATATACACTCAAGCATAAGATCAAAACACTCACCAAATTTCATTCAAAAATTTCAAAATTAAATTCTTGCGGCCATTAAGTCGAACACCTTGCAGACACTAATTAAACCACTGCCTAACTTCACTATTTTGAGCAGTGATCACTCACCCCACTATCCCCGCTTCACTCCCCTGTCTCCCCCAGCATCTAATAGCACCACACATGCACCCCCCCCCTTTGCCATTGTGCCAGTGCAGCACCGCCTGAAGCCAGCCTCGCCGGCCGAACATGGACCATTTGCCACAGGCCACGCCGCCCTCGTCCATGATGTCCAGCAGACAGGCCACCGTCCATCGCAACCCCCTGTCCAGCCATGGACCACCCCAGCATCGCTGCACCCACTTTCTCTGTGCCGTGCCGAGAGCGCGCCAGAGCGCCACAGCCGACGAGCTCGCACGCACCGTGCCTCGCCCTCTCCGCGCGTGCACACACTCGCCATAACGCCAGCTAGCTCCTAGACATCCCTGTTTGCCGCCCCGTGCCACGCCTTTAAGCCCGTGATGACCGCCAGGAAGCACCGCGTCGCCCTACCCCCAGCCATGCCGCTAGCCCGCTGTACCACCGTCACCGGAGAAGCCAGCCCATCCCGTTCTGTCCCTCTCACAGCTGTATAAATAGAGGCCCCTCCGCTTCAATTCTCCACACCACCTCACTCCCCACTCCTCATAGAACCTCCCACACCCTTCCCCAGAGCAAGGCAAGCACCGCACCGCCAGAATTTGGCCGGAGTCTGCCGCTGTAGACGAGAAGAGGAGTCGCCGCCCTGACCACCATTCAAACCGTCATCGTCTACCACGCCATTCGACCCATCGCCGACCCTAGCTAGAGCCCAGGTGAGCCTCACACGACCCCCACCTCCACATTAGGGTTCAGACCTCGCTGGAGCTGTTTGTCATCGACGATGAACCTCAGTCGTTAGATCAGGTTCTAATCATAGGGCCTAGATTGAAAGATACCGTTTCGGTTAGATAGAGTCGCTGACTAGTGGGACCCCTCTGTCAGCAGCCCGTTGCACCGCACTGTGCAGATTGGGCCGGCCCGTTTAGTTTCCCGCGCAAGCCTGTAAATTCAAATAGTTATTTTCCAATTTAGTTAAAACCAGATTCTATTAGTCGATTCAAAAATCAATTCAAAGAGATTCATTAACCAAATTGCATAATTCCAATTTTGTTAGAAAGATATTTAAATTATCTATCCAAGCCCGTTGGATTCAAATCATTTGGAGTTAGAGATCACCTATAGTAAAAATAACAAGACAGAGACTTTTCAACTTTTTCAAACATTTTTCAAAAATCAACCATAAATGCTTTTGAGTTGATTCCAAATCTCAAAAATCACATTTTATAAGATCTATCTGAATATGTAAAAATATTTAGGTTTACATGAAGTGACATTGGACTAGTACCAAAAGAATGCTATATGGGCATTTCTAGTCACTTTAATTCTATTAAATGATAATCTTAAACTTTATAAAATATGACCACCACTTTAAATCACATTCCCATGTATTAGAATATGTGGTGATGACATGTGTCAACATGATCCCATATTTTAATTGGAGAATATTAAATATTAAGTATTTTCAATGAGTAGAAATTACTTTTCTAAAATAAGACAAACAAGATTAAGTCTTTATTTCATGTGATGTTTGTGATGATGCTAGATCATCAAGTGTGAGCCTTAGTGTGCTAAATAGAAGTAGTTAAGTATTGTTTGGTGATTGTGTACCTCGTATTCATTTATAGACGATAGTACCGACCCAAGCTACAAGGAGGATGAGTACTACCAAGAAGAAGAAGAGGAGAACTTCAATCACTGCACTACTCAAGGCAAGCTTAACTATGCAAGCCTAGCACTACAAGTTAACTATGCAAGTTAACCCTTGCAAACTTGATAACCTAAGCAAGATGGATTAGGCATGCTGTGGTTATGCAACTTTGATTATACCGATCCCGGGTTTTACTTGCAAGCTTTATTCTTTTACTTTACCAAAGTTCTTTACTTTTAGTTAGTGCTTTGTGAGTATTGGAAAAATTGGATAGATACCATAAAGAGTATAAAACTAGGCCTAACTAGTTATACTTTGATGTCATCCCAAGGCATGAGATTAGAATTGAATAGTTACCCTTGATTAGCACCCCTCATTAGTAAATACCCTCAACTTTAGTGGCTAGTGCTAAGCATAAAAGTTGATCACTTTAGATGGGAATACTTTGGTGAAAATGATTATGAAAACCTTGGAATGATGATTCATTCTGTTGAAATATTTTGACATGTGTTGAGATACACAAAGGTATTTGATGGTGAAACTGTTGAGGCATGAGTCTTAGCCCTTTAAATAAACTGATGGTTGGGTTCGGATGCAATACCATTCCAATTTTACCGTACAACCACAATACCTGAATTGGGTAGGGCTTAACTGGAAGCTTATATGCCTTAGTATGGGTTCCCTCACAGAAGAGGTTGAGCTGAGGCTACCTCGTGAATGTGAATTGTCCACCTATGCAGTTCCCAGGATGGCCATGGCTGGGAGGCCAAGCTCATAGGGGAGGTGCCTATACTAGAGTGTGTAATTGAAAGGTTATGATTGATTATCCGCATACTAAGTATGATGATTCAGGGTTATCCCTAACGGATGTATCGAACTTTGTGGTGAAAGTGTACCACCTCTGCAGAGTATCAAACTATTTGAATAGCTGCGTCCGCAGTCATGGACAGTTGGAGTGGCCATACTGTTCCATCGTTAGATGTTTTTCAAATGACTTGTGAATTGAACTATGATTTTGACTTGACCACAACAGGGTTGTGAACAAGAAAATTAAGTTCCCACTTAGGTGATATAGAACATTAAATTAGTTTTCTTTACTTCTAAACTCAGCTTAAGATAAACTTGGCTTTTACAAATAAACCTAGAGTTAGGATTCCTACTAGAACTACCTTACTTGTTAGTGATAGTTTGCGAGTACATAAAGAGTGCTCATGGCTTTGTCCCTGGCTATTCCCGTGGCCAGACTATGAGGAGGACTACCAGGATGATGGACAGCAGGAGGTCTACGACAACTAGGATCATCTCCCATCATCAGCATTGCCTGTGACTCTGAAGATGGAGCCCCTACTACGTTTATTTTTCCGCTGCTTGATTTGTATTAAGACTGGATCATGAGATCCTCTATTTGTAAGACCTTATTATGGTTTGTAATGGATGATGTACTGTGATACCAATCTGTTATATCTCGCAAAAATGGTAATCCTGAGATTGCGATGTATGGCATAACAGGCATCTGGGATTAAAAATCCGGGTGTTGACAGTACACCAGCCGCAACACAACATCCCAGTTCCCAGTACATCAACATCCAGGAGAGCACCAAGAGTTCATCACAAGAACTCACCACATCCACACCCAAAATCACCATTACACCACCAACACCATGATCACTTGATCCAAGTCCAATACAAGAAGCACCAGGAGGAGAAGGTCAAGTCAGGATCTAGGAGGAGCAGGCCAACAAGCACAATAGAATCAAGATCCACCCAAGCTAGTAACAACATGTCCAACAAGTATATTTGTTTAATCTGCAACAACTGGTTGACCACCAAAATCATGCATAGTAGCCGATCTTATCAGCTTATAAGCATGATGGTTGGAGTATAGTGTTATCCTAAGAATTGCACTCAAATGGAGTGCAAATTCTTCACAGGATATCTAGGTACATATTAGTATATGTTCTTATACAAATAAAATTGAGCCTTAGTCTTTTGCATCACTGGTCATGGATTTCAAATCAATGTATTAAATACAAATCATCACGAATAAATGATTAAATTTCTAGTTATCCAAATGGTTGAGAGTACCATATCATGCTAGACCAGATAACCACTATGCACACTTCAGTTGAAGGCACCACAGTAGCATCTGCACTAGGAGAAGCCACATACTTAATAACTCAAGCCGATAAATATTTTTCCTAGTCTACCAAGCTAGGAATCATCTGAGCAACTACTATCATACTGTCATTACATATATTTTAGAAAATCCATCTCATTTTCAAATAACATTCCAAATAAGTCTTATCATTTTCCTAGTAGGAACCTAGAAATCATTGCTAGTAACATTTCACTATATACTTAACAAATACAGGAATTTAGTAAACATCATACTAAAGCAAGGCTTCAGAGAAGCCTAGTGTCACCACAATAACATAAGAATAAATTCAATCTTTTCACAAGACAAGTCATGGAGACATGATACTATCAACACATGAGCATAACTACTAAATTATAGAAACATGTATGAGTGATCATCCCAGGTCACTGAAGCCGGAAATAGAAACCCTAGGATTAATTCCAGGGCAATAGCAGCTACCCCAATTCATCGGTAACAATGGCAATCCAAGGATAGCTAGATGAGCTAGCTATAGGAGCATTGATGCTCAACAAAAGAAATCTAGGGCATGTACTAGGAGCCAGGGAGTGAGAGTGAGAGGGGAAAAGAACAAGTGGAGTAGGTAAGACTTACATGTGGTACTCTCTTAGAGTATTGAAGGAGTAGAAATGGTGATGATGATGACCACGACATGGAGGCATGAGGAACACGGAAGCGCACAACCTGTACCGAGCCATGTTAGTAGCAGTGCCCACATCGACGGAGTTGGGGAAGTGGTACATGACCATAACCCTAGCACCCCTAGCACAACTCCGCAAGGTCACCGGAGCACGGCCAAGCGGCGGCGTCCTAAACCCTAAATCCAGAGAGACGAAGGGAGCGAATGAGAGATGCCTTGAACCATGAATCGTGATTGACATGATGATGTATAGGAAGGCGACGCTTCATCTACGATAGACGGTGGTGGACGGGGTGGCCAAAGCTTGCTAGAATCGAGCGGCGATGGCGCTAGCACCATGGGATTACTAGAGAGAGAAGAAGAAATGATCGAGGGGAGAGAGATGATAGTGGTTCGATTTGAACGATCCATCCTAGAGTGGAGAGGGTTGATCCCAAACCAGTAGGTCGGGCTATCCAATGGGCCAAGCCCAGTTTTTAATAGGCAAAAAAATTAAAAAGAATATTTTATATATATAATAAGCCCTAGAAAGTATAGAGAATCCTAAAAATAAATAAGATTCACTTTTGTGTATGAAAAATATTCTTTTATTTTAGAAAAATATTAAATATAAAATTCTAAGTCAAATTAAAATTAGTAAAATTAGAGGTTTTAAAGTGGATTATTTATATCCAATTTTCTTATAAAATGAAAAGAAAATAATTTATTTTATCATTTTAAACTCTAATAAATCCTAAGAAATTCTAATTAGCTTTTCAGAACTAATATATAATTTATTTCTATATAAAAAGGTATTTAATTACTTTTAAATGCTTTTATTCATTTATAGATTAAGTAAAATACTTAAAAACCCAAAAATTGGGTAAAACACATAAAGACGGGTAGTAACTCAAAATAAAACATTGCATGCCATTACTATGCATAAAGTAATTATTTGCTTCTTTAAACATTGTCCTTACCGGACAATGATGGTGTTTTATAGAAACAGAAGTCTAGGGGCAGGTCCAATTGTCCGACTTCATTACCTCTCAGTCTCACGGCAAGTTTATCACTTGCTCAAGTCCTTTAATGATGTTTTGTCAATTTTTTGTGATCTATTATTGATATTGCCTGCATTTCAAAAAGGATTCCGAAATATTAATTTTTATAATAATATCACTTACTGGTTATCGACCAGAGTGGTCATAATCTATTATGCTAGGCATTAGAACCATGGTATGATATATGTGGTTGATGGAGGTTCTATTTGAACGGGAAATTATCATCTTGGATTAATAACAAATTTTTAGAATGATTCAAGCGCTGTATTTTACGCATTAACCATAAGATATAGAATGAGACAGGAAAGTCGTCCGGATCTTCTTACTTTCACATGCTAATGGATGACCATACCGTAAGCTATATGTTCGCTGGACTACATTCACATGGGTGGAACCTTATAATATTCCATGGTATTGGTGTCTATGAGAGTGTGTAAGGGGTTGCCGGAGGCATGCTACCATTTTGATGGTGGCTACTAGGGGTAGGTTCTGCTTACAAAAAAGGGCAGGCATGTCGGGTCATGGAGAATGGTACCGAATGTCTTGGATCATCGCCTGGGACCTACACTAGAGAGAGTGTGTACGGAAAGGTATGGCCGGTTGTGCAACAAAGCATTGATATTTTATGGGTAAATCAACCTACCTCTATAGAGTGTATAAATGTGTGACATGTTACTCCCTATTCTGGAAGGAGCTGCGAATACGGCAGGAAAGAAGACCCATGAAGCTCTAGTAAACCTATGAAGGATGACATACATAGTTTTCTTAATAAAAGAAACCTTTTAAAAAATGTTTATGAAAACTGTATTAAGCTTACGACCTATGGTATGTAGCTATAGTTGGTGAATCAAACTTCCCACTATTCAAAAATGTTCTTGCTCGGTAACACTGCTACTGACCCTTTCATTTGATCCCCTGCTTAGACTCTGAAGACTAGGAGGAGCGACATTGAATGCTATTGATTTTTAAGATGATGTCTACTACATGGATCCAGATCTCTCCGGGGGAGTGGAGGGCATAGACTATATTATCCTCTACGGAGCCGGAGAGTAAGAATCGGAGTAGTTGTTTGTAGTTGTAGTAATATCTCGGTCAAGTCGATTAGCATAAAACCTTAATTAAACAAGTTGTTGGGCTTCTTATCGTTAAGTTGCTCAGTAATCCTCATGTGAGGAGGGCTTTGTTGTGAACACCTATTTTGGTTTGTAACAATAATCTTGTATGCTTTGTATATTCATCATATTTCTATTGTACCTCTTTGAGGGATGTAATATTTTTGAAACGAGGCTTTAGGAAGTATTATGTCAACGCCTTGCATACTACAACATGCAGTGACATGCTGGGTCACCGTAAAAGATCCCACCAAAGCTATTAGGGACTCGCAACAGTAAGAGCACTATTAGTGGTGACGACACCTAGAATCTTAAAAAGGTTTCCCAAAACAATGTCTCCGAGAAGGTAACAGTGCACAAAACCCGTCGTCGTCTGGTCTAACCAGCATGGTCAAGTCCTGAGCTTTCACACTGAAGAAGGTCTAAACTCCAAACCATGTCTTCAATAAGGAAACAACTAGGAATCCGACATTTCCAGGTACAACCACCGAAGGTCGGACATAGGGTTTTCACCGGGCAAACTGATACCACCAAAAACGAAATATGCTCGTTGTCCCCACTCGCCAAGAACACTACTGCAAAAAACCGATCATCTGACACACATCCTTCTTCCAATCTGTTGTCAGAATTTCCTGGAAACTTCACTAGCTCTCAGACTCAATGAGACCATGCGAGATGAAATCTCTAAAGCCTATCCAGTCTTCTTCAAACATGATTGCCATGATCCCCATCAACACTTTAGACATCACGACAATGAAAGTGCCAAGGCAGATCCATGGTGGATGGGATCACCCCTCCATAGGAACATGACACACGCACTCCTCATGGGCGAGTTGTACTGCATGTGCCCGGCCAAAAAGCTCATTAGGTACATCGACACGCTGTCTCATGCGCCAACCTCCTTGACCTCACTATCCTGGACGGTGCCGGCATACTTGGTGACCCTGGCGACATCCCGGTGCATACCACCAACACGCCACTGAGAGTAGCTATGCTGAGGCAAAGAGCCACATCCCGAACCACAATGAATCTATCTCGGCGATGATGGATCGGCTCGCATCCATGGGCATGGATGCCAAGAGCATGGTGGCATTGTTGGGCACGCACTCCATCTGGTATGTCCACATCATCACATCTCGAAGCGAGGCCCTACCCTGGAGAGGGCAGCAACATCTAGATGGCATACAACACGTATGTCATGGGTCTGTGCTCGACGATACAAGCTAAGGAGGACACTCTAGCGTACCTGCAAAATAATGCGATATCTCACACCGGGTAAAAGGCGGTGGCAGCAAAAGACGTTGGGTCAAGAAAGGACGCCAAGAGAACTGAAAAAAGAAGGGGGAACCTTACCGGCGCCGACCACCAGTGGCCTCCTCTGGCGGTAACAGGGTGAACGGGGTGATAGATACATGGTTACTTGGATGGTGTCGGCGGGCCTCCACAGTCGTCTGGAGGCTAGCAATTTCATAACGACTAAACTATTTAACTATTGAACTCTTACTAACAATTACGAGGCTTTGTTTATTGTAAGGTATTTGGCAGTACTGTCGTTCAGTATATCATGGAAAAACTTGTGGCTCACTGAGTACAAATGAACATATTATAAAGAATACATAAAAAATAAATTTAAAAATGTCAAAATAAATCACAAAAATTGGTGTGTATATCTGGATATTTTGTGTTGTACACAAGTTAAAAAACATTTCATATGAAAAGATATTAAAAAAAAGTCCAAAAATAATAATATAGGAGCATCTGAATTTATATTTTTTACGCGGGACACAAAAAATATTCTTTTTCCGGAATATTTATGTACAAATATAGAATATCCGGATATACATCAAATATTTTTTTCTAAACTTTTTGTCATTTTTAAACAATGGGTTCAGACGAGTTGAATTTCCTGGAAAAACCGCCGCTATTTTTGCCTAAATGAGAACATTTGTCGGACCTAGAGTCACGCTGTAAATGGGCACTTCCTTTTCTACCCAGCGACCCGCTGGCCGCTTGGTGTGGTCCTCGATCTCCTCGATCGATATCCATCCCGTGGTTACATAGCGCTGCCGCTGCCGGTGCCGCGCCATGCCGCAGCTGGCTGCACGTTCCATCACTCATAAGTTATGAGTCAACACCGCAAAAACATCGTTCGTTTCCTCGATAGACACCCGACCCCAAGCCCAGAGCACGTCACGTCGTTCCGTTGTAGATCCTCTCGCCGCCACACACACAACCGAGTTGAATTAGCAGTGACGTAGTACATCCATGATTTGCTAGAACTGACCCGTCGTGGATCTCTGGGAACCATGCGTTGCTTACCTACTTGATTTGAGCATTTGACTTGACATGGATGCGCATATTTAACTACTTCGCTGCGTGCATGCACAACAGAGCTACCCATGCCCTACGGTCCACAGTCCACACACAAAGTTAAGTTTAATAAGATTTTTATTTTCGTGCTCTGCGGTTCGTTAGTTGTACTTAGTTTTTCCTATCCGTTTAGTTTTTTTCTTACTTTTGTTCATTTTCTTGTACAAAACTCTCACATGGTCTGAAACTCGCCTTCCGTCAGCCTTGCCGTTACGTGCTGACAAGTAGGACCGCGTTCAGAGACGGACGCATGAATTTGTCCAAGCCTGGGCGCAACCCAAGACACCTAAAATATTTCTCAAACAAATATAAGTTTCGTATGGAGCAAATATATATATTGTATCATAGTTCTAGTACGGAAACACAAACACAATAAATTACATGTTCACAACACCTTCCAATGTTCACAAGTTCACAACAAGTCTTGAATGACCTCGAACATGTATTTGTTCATGCATATTAGGAACTGGAATACCCGACCACAATAAGCTTTGAACGACCCCGACTAATTAGAAATCTTGCACAATACAAGGAATAAGTCAAACGGATATGGCGGGGCTACCGCCAAAGGGGTGGAAGTAGTTCCCTCCCGTCCGGTTGTGGTGCTACCACCCCAGCTGTTGTTGCGTTTCCCGCTTCCGTCCTCCAGGTCCCGTGCCAGTGACCATAATGAGATGGCAAGGGTGGCCTAAGACCGTGGTGGTGCATGGTGGTGTGCGGCAAGGTTGGTGGTGTGCTACGAACAGTACATGGTAGTGGGCTTGGGGTCGGGAGAAATCCCACCGTCGGCAACGAGGCGGTGACGCCTGCGGGTGCCATCTTTCCTCCTCAAGGGTGTCGGGTACCCTCCCACACTTACCTCAGCGTGCTGGGGGAAACCTTAGGACCTATCCAGGCAGCAATGTCGTCATCGTCGCACTCCTTCCTGAAGGTGTTGCTTGGTACGCGGCGGTTCGGAAGACGAGAGTGTGGTGGGACAACTCCGGAGGGTGCAACATTTGCGAATCATCCTTGTTTTGTCAATCTTTCGGTGTTGGCCTTTGTTTTTGTTCTTTATCTTCCTTTTATTTTGGGTTGCTTGTGTTGTTCGCCATGGCCGCCAGGTCGCCTCGCTGGCTCTTGCGGCTGCCAGATGCGGCTGGGCAGCCTGGCCCTGGCCGTTTCTGCTTGGGACGCCCACCATCGTCGTCGCCCAAACCTTTCGCAGCAGGCTCCCCTCGTCCTAGATATCCGTCGTCTATGGCTGTCGTTGGTCGCCCAGGGCTAGGGGAATACCAGAATAGCTGAACAAGGGCAGTCGCTATGCGCGGGTTGGGGAATTACGGTCGGGACGGTCAGTCGTAGGGAGCATGGCTGGGAGGCAGCTCGATTCAATCGATCACTGCCAGTAGAGTTCACTTGTTACCGTGTACTCCCTCCGTCCACAAATAAGCGTCTTTATTAAATTTGACCAAACTTATAGATAAATATAGTAATATACTATATGAAATTGTCATATTATGAAACTAAATTTGAAAACAAATCTAGTGGTATGAATTTAGTGGCATAAATATTGGTAAACTTTTCTATAATATTAGTAAAACTTTACTAAATTTGACTTAAGACAAAATTAGAAGTACACTTATTTTTTGAAGACGGAGAGAGTGCACTATCTAAGGCCAAGGCCCAACCACGGCTGAGAGATTTTGCCCATGCTTTTTCTCCTTTTTCTTGGCAAGGATTTTGCCCATGCAGATACGCATTTTCATGGCTAAAAACCAGCTCCTGCAGGAGGCGCGCGCACACCAGGCCTGGGCAAGCGCCGGGTAGCAGGGGCGCTATGTCCGCCCATGGTCGCGTTCAGTCGGGTCTCGTAGTGGACCCTCGCCGTTACATGCTGACGAGCAGTACCACGTTCTGTCGGGTCCTGTAGTATACCCTTGCCGTTACATGCTGACAAGTGGAGCCGCGTTCAGTCGATTCCGTATTGGATACCTCTCTCAACTTATCCAGATCAGCATCGGACCCACAACTTATCCACGTGAGCGCCGGACCCACAACTTATCTAGGTTGGCGTTGCAAGATCTGACCCAAGTCAGCCCCGCGCCCGCGCCCGTGCCGTTGCTTCATTTTCATATAGTGAAATGTAATGCATATACGAAAATTATATGAAAGTTATACACCTTTAAACTCTTTTAAATCGCACTTAGGACATGATAATATTGTGCTAATAAAACCCTGATCATTTATCATTTCTATGGAGTGAAAAATATAATGCATAAACTTGCGTATACAAAAATTATACACCTTTGAACTCTTTGAAATCGCACTCAATACGTGATAATGTCGTGCTAAGAAAATCTTGAGAGATTATTATTTTCTCCCCCATTTTCGTAGAGTGGAATGTAATGCATAAACTTGCATATACGAAGTTTATACACCTTTGAACTCTTTAAAATCATACTTAATACGTGATAATGGTGTGTTAAGAAAATCTCGAGAGATTACCATTTCTATGGAATGAATATAATGTATAAACTTGCGTATACAAAGTTTATACACCTTTGAAATCTTTGAAATCGCACTTAATACGTGATAATGCTGTGCTAAGAAAGTCTTGAGAGATTACCATTTCCATGGAGTGAAATATAATGCATAAACTTGCGTATACAAAAGTTATACACCTTTGAACTCTTTGAAATCGCTAGGTCGTGATAATGTTGTGCTAAGAAAATCTTGAGAGATTACTATTTCCATGGAGTGAAATATAATGCATAAACTTGGGTATACAAAAGTTATACACCTTTGAACTCTTTGAAATCGCACTTAGATCATGGTAATGTTGTGCTAAGAAAATCTTGAGAGATTACCATTTTCATAGAGTGAAATATAATGCATAAACTTGCGTATACAAAAATTATACAAAACTTGCGTATACAAAAATCATATACCTTTGAATTCTTTGAAATCGCACTTAGATCGTTATAATGTTGTGCTAAAAAATCCTGATCATTTATCATTTCCATGGAGTGAAATATAATGCATAAACTTGCATATACAAATATTATACACCTTTGAACTCTTTAAAATCGCACTTACGTCGTGATAATGTTCTGCTAAGAAAATCTTGATCATTTATCTTTTTCATGGAGTGAAATATAATGCATAAACTTGCGTATACTAAAATTATACACCTTTGAACTCTTTGAAATCATACTTAGGTCGTGATAATGTTGTGCTATGAAAATCCTGACCATTTATTATTTCCATGGAGTGAAATATAATGCATAAACTTGCGTATATAAAAATTATACACCTTTGAACTCTTTGAAATAGCACTTAAGACGTGATAATGTTGTGCTAAGAAAATCTTGAGACATTACCATTTCCATGGAGTGAAATATAATCATAAATTATACACCTTCGAATACGTTTCCTTCAAATTATATTCAAGTTCATTTGTTTATGAAGTTAAAGTACCGGTGACATACTCGTTATTTTGCACGGCTAGAGGGGTGCCCCCCGACAGATATAGGGATTATCCTGTACGCTGGATCATAGAGGATCAATGGTTGGTGGGCACGATCCGTGTGGCAACCGTCTCGACCAATCAGAGCGTAGCAGCGAAGATGAGCACATGTGCGAGAGATGGATACAAAGAAAGTGGAAAACTGAGTAGCACTTAAGAACCAAGCAAAACTGAGTATAACTTAAAAACAAAGGGCAAGACTGACAAAGGGATTCAAATAGAAAATAGAAAAAGATTTTAAAAATGGAAAATGCGTCTTTTATATAATAAAATACATCTTAGCATACATCAAACTATTTGCAATTCAAATATAAACAAGTTTGACAATTATTGCCTCATTCAGACAAACTATGTTTTGGGAAGGGATGTTTTGGGAAGAGGCTTGAGTAGAAAGTCATGAACCTTTATAGATAGTAGGTGATTTGAGAAGTGGTGGTTTAGGTTAAAACTTAGTTTACATACATTTCTTATGGTGTTAGGTCACACAATAAGACTACCTGGATAGATGTCATTATGTTTTGCTCTTTTTGAATTTGTTGTGCATAAAATGACTTAATTATTTAGCTAAAACCTATTCGTTGAATCTCTATTAACCAACCACCGGAGGGTAAAACTGAGTATATTGCACGCGGTAGTGTTAGTACTGGAGGGTAAAACTGAGTAGAACCAAACTGCCAGTGTTACACTCGAGGAAAAAACTGAGTACAACTGAGTCGCCAGGGTTAGACACGAGGGAAAAACATGACTCACGGTATGCGTGTGTGGTGCACGGGGCGGTAGCGGACAACTGTGGCTGTGCACAGTGCAGTAGCGTACGCGGTTACGCGGTGCACGATAGTGCAACGAAACATCGCTTCCCTTCTCCTTTAATAGAGGCCTCCCCACTCTCATTCATCACTCACTCGCTCACTCAACCGTCTCCACTGTCCCATCACCTTCTGCAAACCCCTAAGAAAACTCCAACCATGCCGGCGATGGAGAAGAATGACACGGTGGCCATCGGCGCCTCAAAGGCCGCCGGCGAGGAGGCCACCGTCCCTGTACATGCCCCCGTCCCCATCCCCGCATCCGCCGTAGCCACCGGCAAGGAGGCCCCTGCCGGTCTCGGGCAGATCCTGCTCGGCTGGGACCCCTACGAGGAGGTTGTTTACATAAGGCCAGAGAACCCCTACAACACCAGTGATGGCTCAATGCACGGCGCCCAGAAAAATGCTTGATGGCGGTGTGATGTAGAGCTCGTTGGGAACCCCAAGAGGAAGGTATGATGAGCACAGCAGCAAGTTTCTCTCAGTTATGAAACCAAGGTTTAATCGAACCAGTAGGAGCAAGGAAACACCCCAAAGATGTTACTAGCTAAGCTTTGGGAGGGCGCACTACCAGTGCTAGTAGCAACGTGGAGACCTGCACAACACAACCACAGAACTTTGTCCCCAACTTGCGATGAGGTTGTCAATCTCACCGTGTTTTGCGGAAAACAAAGGATTAAACGTATCGAATGGAAAGAAGTGAAAGTTTGCAGAAAGTAAACACAAAGCAGTAATAGATTGTATGTAAAGAAAAGGACCGGGATTCATAGTTCAATAGAGGTGGCTCTCCTTAGATAGATAACATGCTGGGTGAACAAATTACAGCAGGACAATTGACAAACACCGAGAAAGCAATACATGCATATACTAATCATCTTGACTCCTTTGAGACTTGATTGAGCATTACAGCATAATACATAGACCGCCATCCAACTGCATCTATGACTAATAATCCACCTTCAGGTTATCATCCGAACCCCCTCCAGTATTAAGTTGCAAGCAACAAATTATTGCTTTATGAACTGCGTGTAAAGTAAACAATACAATTGTTCTATGAACAAAGGATCGTTGTTTTCTCCCTAGTAGCAACAGCACATCTAGTATCTTAGAGATTTCTATCACTTCCCCAGATTACCAGAGGCATGAACCCACTATCGAGCATAAATACTAACTCTTGGAGTTGCTAGCATCTACTTGGCCAAGATAGCTACTAACAACGGAAAGCATGCAAGATCTCAAATAACAAAGACATGATAAAATCAATAATCAATCTGAAATAGCATCTCAATATCCATCGGATCCCCGCAAACACAATATGTATGAATTACAAATAGATGATCTTGATCATGAATGGAGCTCACAAGATCTAAACATGAAAGCACAAAGGAGGAGAAACCAGCCATCTAGCTACTACATGGATCCGTAGTCCAAGGATGAACTACTCACGCATCACACCGGAGGCTTGCATGGTGATGAAGAAGGCCTCCAGGGTGAATTCCCCTCTCTGGCAGGGTGCTAGGAAGAGCTTCATATCCCCCCGATCTAGGGATGGAGATGACGACGGCTACAGACTCTTTCGTGGATTTTTGATCGGGTACCTAGAGTTTTCGTCCCGAGGGCAACTTATATGCGGAAGGAGAGGCCGAGGGTCTGGGCGCTGCACCACCCCTCGGTGCGGGCCAGGTCGCCGCTGCCAGGTGGTGTGGCCGCCCCCAGCCCTTCTCCTCCGCCTCAGATTCTCGGCACTTGATCCCTTCCGGAAAAATAGGCACTTTGGCTTTTGTCCCGTCCAATTTCGAGAATATTCATTTTCTGACTTTTCTGGAACCAAAAACAACAGAAAACAGGCAGCTGGCACTGTGGCTCTTGTTAATAGGTTAGTCCAAGAAATCATAATAGAAGTACTCCAAAGTTGGAACAAAACACAAGAAAGTGGATAAAACCAAGCATGGAACATCAAAAATTATAGATACATTTGCAATGTATCAACCAGCATCACCGACCCATGGTCGGAGGTAACCAGGGTTTTCTCCCCTTCCCTTGTTCTTCCCCCGTTCCCATCGTTGGATGCTAGATCGTATGTTATTAGGAACCGGTTGTTCGTATTTTTACAGTAGCTAATCATCTTGTGTTAGATCTCATATTCCGATGAATCCCCCTTTTCATATTTGAATCCCCCATGTTCGTTGTTGGGATCAGTATTTCATTTAGTTTGAGATTTGGGGAATAATCAGGAGATCTCAATCGGTTAATTTATGCAAATAATCAATCCCGATAATCAATGTATCTCAATCATGTCCTTATTACACTCTACTATTTTTTCCAACAGGAGGATAGCAGCGACGTCCGCAGCGATGACGAGTCCAAGAACACCAAGACTCGTCATGTGCTGAGGAGGATGAAGTCCGGTCAGTACAACAACTTCTTCGTCGGCGACGTGTACAGGTGCCCCTTCTACCCCACCAGGAGGCTCCGCGCCACGGACATCAACTCCCTCGTGAAGCATGTCGAGGACGTGAGGACCTGCGGCGAGTCCGTGAACATCCACGGCTTCATATCCAAGCACCAGGCGCTCGGTCTTCACCTCCGCAACCTCCAAAAGGTGGCTATCGAGGAGGGTCGCATGCCCCCGATCAAGCCCAAGGCGCCAAGGTCAAGGGACTGGGCAACAAGAAGTGGAGGAGGCGTCAGAGGGAGGAGGCGGAGGCCCTCCTGGCAGAGGCCATGAGGGGCCACTGATCTGTTGTTGCTGCTGTAAAGCAGCTTGTTTTGTCATGTCTGTGTTGAACTTGTCCGCTGCTGCTGTTGAGCAGCCTAATTGTCGAACCTCGTTAAGTACCATACTATATAACCTATATTAGCTGCTTTATCTACATCTGGTCTGCTTACTGAATTTATTTATGGTGCTGGTTAGTTTTGCTGCTCTAGATTTGCTACCAGATTGGGGAAAAATGAGGACAAAAGGAACAATGAATGAAGAGAGAAGCTACTCTAGATTCGCTACCTTTTTGGGCAAAAAAAACACAACTGTTAACGAGAGAGGGGGAAAAGTCGTTCTTAAAAAGGCCAATCATAAAAATAACAAAAAAGAAAACTTTCAATTTAAGCGACAGGGCACACGTAACCACCAAACGCGCCCTACATGGTCTCACACCACATCCCCCATAATCAGCGAGAGATGGATGGCTGATCCGCTGTGTATCCTGGCCCCACATGTCAGTATGTAACAGTGGAGGCGACGTAACGTAACGCTCAACGCACGACCCGCATCAACGCGGTCCCACCGATTAGCATCTAACGGTTAAGCCTTTGACCTGACGGCATCCCCGTCCGAGCGCACGACCCGCATCAACGCGGTCCCACCGATCAGCATCTAACGGTCAAATCTTTGACCTGACGGCATCCCCGTCCGAGCGTATGTGAGGGTTTCGAAATGAAAGGAGGGCAAAAGTAAGAAAAAACTAAACGACGGGAAAAAACTGAGTACAACTAACGAACCAGTGACACGAAAATAAAAATCCCAAGTTTAATTTGACCTCGTCAAGCCACAGGCGTGCACTCGTGGAGTTTTATGATAGCATGCGCAGCAATGTCAGACATTGTACGATCTTTAGGCAAGAACCAACCTCCGAGGACTAGGACTGCGCAGACATCATTTTGTTTTTATTTTTGTGAAATGGGAAAATATGGTTAAGTGGTTTTGTTCGGCTTCTTTTGTTTTTTTAAAAACCCAAGTGCTTAAAACTGCAATGGGGATCGTTTGCTCAATCGAGCATTCGCCTCTCATCCGTCCGTTTTCACTGATCAGACCGGCATCGCGGGGACTTTTATTTTATTTTATAAAAGGCCAAAGGCCTGATGTTAAATTAATAGTTAAATTAATAACGCCAAACGGGTGAAATGATACAAGATACTACACACGGCTTACACGAAAGAGCAACCCACCTACACAAGAAGGCAAACCACGAAGCTATACTCGGAAGCGCAAGACCATTACAGTTACTACAAAAGCAGAAGGTGAGCTCAAGATGTCTACAGTGTCGAGCCGGAGCTCCTCTAGAGGATGAGCCATTTTCACGCGCGCCGTCGAGATCCCGCCACCGCTGCAGTAACGCCACCAGAAGCCGACCACCTCCAGGAACCAAACCAGGGAGCCCGCAGGCCCTAGGCCACAACGAGGGAGCCCCAAGGAGAGGGGATGCATATCCGCAACATGCCATGCCGAGGGAGACACGCCGCAACTCCAACCGTCTAAAGACACCGCAGCTCCGCCAAACCTTCGTCGTAGAGGCACGCGACGAGGGCTCCAAGGCGGCGTCTTCAAGAAGAGCACGATGCCAGGACGCCGCCATCGCCCGATCCGAGGATCAGGGTTTTCACCAGAAGCACGAGGGAGACCGAAAGCACCGCATCGATGCCTTCACCAAGGAAACAACGTCCGTAGACGCCACCGTCGCGGCCCAAAGGGCAGGGTTTCCCCCTCGGTGAAGCCTTCTGCCTCCAACAAAGACACACCGAGTACCGCCACAACGATGCCTGCAGGCAGGGGCGACGTCCATGGAGGCCGCCGTCGAGGCCCAGAGGGCAAAGGTTTCCCCCGACAATGACACTCCATGGTCCATACCCCGCACCGCACGGCTCGCCGGCCCCATGTCGTCCCCACTACCATGGAATCCGGCCAGCACTAGAGCCCCTTGCACGCTCGCCAACCACAAGGCTCCCTATCATACAGGGCCGCCGCCCCGGAACCCAAGCCGAGCACACCTAAGATCAGAGGAGGGAGCCGAGAGCACCGCTGTGAGGTCTCCGAAGACCGAAGAGCCGCCGAAGAGGGGCCAACCTCCAGATCTACGGCGAGTGGTGCCCATGACCACCCCCGCCATTTGATCCCGAGAAGGGGATGGGCTCGAAGGGGGGCCGGAGCCCCTGTTCTGTCCAGATCGAAGCCGGGCCACCCAATCCCCTCCAAGCTCCACCCCGCGACCGCAGGCCACCGCTAGAGACGGGGCCGGAGCACCCCACGCCGGACCGCCCGGATCTCCTCCGTCCGGGGAGGATCCAACTCGCACCGTTCCCAACTGCCACCACCGAAGACCGTCGCGGAAGCGAGCACGCCGAGGACGCTAAGCCGCCACGCCTAGAGACGCCCTCCGGCGGCGACAAGGAGGAGGAGGGAGGGGTGTGGAGGGCTGGCAGCAGGGGAGGGGGGGGCTAGGGTTCGTCTGTCCGTGAGCGAACGAGATGTTTTTTCCAGAGATCCACAATTGGCAAGCCCGTCGCGGGGACGTTCCAACAACGTGTTCGTGGCACGTGGCGAGGACCGGAGAGTCTTCTCTTTGACTATATCCCCCAACCGAACTGCTTCGATCCAAATAGAGCGCAGCCAACCGCCCAAGAACTCGCCAGCGAGCCCCACTCCTGCTGGTCGCCTTGCTCCCCGAGTTGCGAGGAACAGCGATGCCCTCCTTGTTCCTACTGTGCATGTCTCCGACGGCAAACCCACACCTAAATCTTCAGGATCCCCACAGCGTCCTCATGTTTATCATGTGCGCTGTATTGGCGGAAACGATAACCCTTTGGGGTCTCGTGTTACGTGTTTATATAGGGTAGAAAGAGCCTCTACCGTGGCATATACATGTAGGAATACATCGTATAAGAGTAGTGTACTACACCATATCCATACATGTACAACTTGTCTAACAGCCCCCCTTAATCTAAACTTCTCCGAAGATTTAGATTACACCTAAACTCATGTAAATTTACAACTGGAAGTGCTTTGGTAAAGCCATCAGCTATCTAATACTTGATTGATATATACCTGATCTTTAACTGTTTATTAGCCACTCGTTCACGGACAAAGTGAAAATCAATCTCAATATGTTTTGTGCGAGCATGGAACACTGGATTTGCAGATAAATAAGTAGCACCTAGATTGTCACATGTCAACACCCGGATTTTTAATCCCAGATACCCGTTATGCCATACCTCGCAATCCCAGGATTACCATTTTTGTGAGACATAACGGATTGGATATCACAGTACATCATCCATTACAAACCATACATAAGGTCTTACACAAATAAGGGTCTCATTATCCAGTCTTTAATACAACAAACAGCGGAAATAAAAGATAAGCGTAGCGATGGGGTCCATCTTCAGGGGAAGAGGCAATGCTGACGAAGGCAGATAGTCCTAGTTATCATAGCCGTCCTGATGGCCATCCTCTTGATAGTCTCCTTCATAGTCTGGCCATGAGAATAGCCAGGGACAAAAGCCATGAGTACTCTTTAAGTACTCGCAAACTACTATTAACAGGTACTATAGTGTTAAGCTAAAGTGATAAATCTAAGTTTAACTATAAAGTTAAGTTTGAAACCTAAGCTGAGTTCTGAAGCAAAGAAAGATCAACTAAAGTTCTAGAATCACTTAAGTTGGGAAGGTATTGTCATAAACACAACCCTGTTGTGGTCAAGTTAAGATTCATCATTTATTTCAAGTTATTTGGAAAACATCTGACAACGAAACAGTATGGCCATTCCAACTGTCCATAACCGCGGACGCGGATATTCGAATAATTTGACACTCTGCAGAGGTGGTACACAATTCGATACATCTGTCAGGGATAACCCTGAATCATCATACTTAGTATGCAGTTAATCAAACATAACCTTCCCTTTTACACACCCTAGTATAAGCACCTCTCCTATAAGCATGGCCTCCCAACCATGACCATCAGTCATCTTGGGCACTGCATAGGTGGACAACATTGAGAGGTAGCCTCAGCTCAAACCTCTTCCGCGAGGGAACTAATACTAATGCATATAAATTTCCAGCTAAGCCTTACCCACTTCAGGTAGTGTGGTTGTACGGTAAATTTGGAATGGTATCGCATCCGAATCCAACCATCGGTTTTATAAAAGGGTTAAGGCTCATGCCTCAACATTTTCATCATCATCAACCATTTGTGTTTCTCAACACATGTCAAAACATCTCAATAGAATGACTCATCATTCCAAGATTTTCATAATTCATTTTCACCAAGTGCTCCCATCTAAAGTGACTCAAGTTTTTGATCTACTCTAAACTACTAAGTTAAGAGTGTTCACTAAGGTGGAAGTGATGGGTTCAATCTCATGCCATAGAATGACATCTAAAGATTTCTAAATAGGTCAAGTTTTATACTCTTTATGCTACCTTCAAAAACAAGTAAAGAACTTGGTGTAAACTAAGGGAGGTAAAACTTGTAAACAAAGACTTGAGGTAACTACTAGTTAAAAGGGGTGTGATCAAAGCATGCCTAAAGCATCCTGCTAAACCATCTAGTTTAATCCTAGCTTGCTAAGCATTATACTTGCAAGTGTTAGCTTGCATTGCTAATGGTGGATTGCCTTGGTTGGTGCAGTGGTTGAAGTTTTCTTCGTCTTCGTCTTGATAGCACTCCTCCTCCTCGTAGACTTGGTCGATACTATCATCTATAAATACATACGAAACACACAATCACCGAACAATACTTAACTAGTCTAATTATCATTCTAAGACACACCTTTGATGATCTATTATCATCACAAGCATCACAAGTTAAATTACTAGTTTCATTCTTTTTAATTTAGAAAAGTAATTTCTACTCATTGAAAAATTAACTAAGATTTAATATTCACCACTTAAAATATGGGACCATGTTAACACATGTCATCACCACATATTCTAACATGTGGGAATGAGATTTAAAGGTTGGATCATAATTACTTTGGTTTAAGTTCATTATTTAATGATTTAAAGTGACTAGAAATGCCTATATAGCATTATTTTGGTACTAGTCCAAAGTCACTGCATGTAAACCTTAATATTATTACATATTTAGATAGATATGATGAATTGTGATTTTTCAGAGTTGGAATCAACTCAAAAGCTAACTTGGTTGATTTTATAAAAATGTTGCAAGTGGCAAATACTTCTATTTTGTTATTTTTATTAGGAGAGATCTATAACTCTAATTGAATTAAATCCAACGGGCTTGGATAGATCATCTCAATACCTTTCAAAAAAAATTAGTTTCATGCATTTTGGATTTGTAAAACTCCTAGAATTGAATTTTAAACTAGTTGACATAAACTAGATTCAACTTAAAAAGAAAAAACCAAATTTGAACGGTTGGGCTAGCGCGGGAAAGAACATGGGCCGGCCTAGTGGCGCTTCGCGGCGCGGGGCTCAGCTTATAGGGGGGTCCCGCTTGTTAGTGGCGCTTAACACGCGAAACGGTACGCGCGTTGTGGGCCGTAGGATTAGAAGTGGGATCTACGACTGAGGGTTGTCGTCGACGACGAATAGGTCGCCGGCAAGAGTTTGCCCTAGCGGCTCGGTGGGGGTCTACTGGGGACGTACCAGGGCTCCAGCGAGGTAGGTGAGGCGGGAAAACGAGCTGGAAGACGACGGCGAGGCGAGGCGCAGTTGCGGTGGAGCTTGGGGTGCCCTAAATCGCAGGCGCCTTTCTCCTCCTGCTGCGGCTGCTCCGGCTCCAATTCTGGCGAGGCAGAGCTCGATTGGCTCCGGCGAGAGAGGGGAAAGGATCAGCGAGAGGTGTAGAGTGAGTGGGTGTGGAGAAAAGAGGCTGGCTTATATAGGCCCGACGGTAAGACCGAAGGGTGTGGGCAGGCGACTCCTGCGAGGGCGGCACATGGGTCTAGCAGCGTGGCTCGAGGTAGGGGCGGTGGCCTGTCTCCTGGTGATGCACTGAGGCTTAAAGGCGCGACAATGCGGGCTCTGTGCTGGTCGGGCACGTCACACGCTCTGGGCGACAGAGGCGTCGGGTTTTACGACGAGCGGTGGCTGGGGAGCGTTGGGCGGCCAGCGGGGGTGTCTGGGGTATTCCCTAGGTCATGGCGGAGCGGTAGGCGCAGGCTGCGGTTAAGGGGCGGTTTGTGCATGCGGGGACAGGGCACGCTCTGCGGGCGGCGTCGGCATGGTCGACCAGCTCGGGCGTGGCGGTTCCTGGCCGTTCTGCTCTCTGTCTCTGGGCTAGGGCTAGTTGGACGGTGGCGGTGGACCACTAGCGAGCTTGTAGACATGGCGAGAGAGGGGGAAGCGGTCTGCTGCTGCGAGTGCATGGTCGGCCGGAGAGAGGTGGCTCGGCATGGCCTTGCAGTGCATCTAGGAGGTAGAGGAGGTGTTGGTGTTGGTCTGATTAGGCTTGAGGGAGACAAGGGTGATCAAAGCACTTCAATTTGCTAGACAAGATCAAGCCCAAAACAGTAATAGTTAGGCCACTTTGGTCTTGTCTACAAGGTGTTTGATAGAATGGCCGAAAGAGAAAAACTTTTGAATTTTGGTTTCAAAATTTTTGGGTGTTCTCCACTAGTGCTAGGTAGTCTCTGGTTGCAAGGGTTTTTAAAGTGGAGCTCAAATAGATGGTTTTTGAAATAGGGGTGATCTATGCATATGCATTGGATTCAATTTTCACATGCCATTTAAAATAAGCAAAATAATGTTTTTAGCAGATCAAAAGGTGGGCCTTGGTACCTCATTATGTGTACTATCAAGGGGTGCAAAGATCATGAATTGTATCTGTTAAGAAATGAGTGCTAGGAACACTGAAAGTAGGGTAGTGGATTAAAATGGCCCAAATGACCATTCCTCCTTTTTAATTGTTTTTGATTTGGTTTTCTTTGGGAAAAGTTTGGGAATGATGTAGATGATGTTTAAATCACCTAAGAAACATTTTACAACCAAAGAATCACAGAACCATGGCAATTCAAATCAATCCCTATTTTAAATGCACATACACATGAATGCTTTCATTTTTAATTTGGAAAAGTTTTTGTTAACCCTAATTTTTATGATTTAGATCTTGATAAGCTTGGATTGAAGTTTTGGGATGTTACATCACACCAAAGACATGGTCTTTCCTATAACTGGACACCAAGTTCCCTGAGGAGGGCTTCAACCCAAATGAGTTCAGTAGTAGCATTGGCAAGGGCCTTATATTCAACTTCAGTACTTGATCTAGAGACAGTGGGCTATTTGCGAGAGCTCCGTGATACCAAATTTGGTCCAACAAATATAGCAAAACCTCCTGTGGAACGTCTGTCATCTAGGCAGCCAGCCCAATCAGCATCTGAAAAAGCACTCAACAAAGTAGAGGTAGACTTCTAAAAGGTAATGCCTAGATTGATAGTATCAGCAACGTATCGT
Source organism: Avena insularis (assembly GCA_023614405.1). NCBI lineage: Eukaryota > Viridiplantae > Streptophyta > Magnoliopsida > Poales > Poaceae > Avena > Avena insularis. The sequence goes on along the minus strand of CM042692.1, from coordinate 327,846,038 downwards.
AATATCCTTTTTACTACAGTCCAATGAGTGGTGGTAGGAGCATGGAGATATTGGCAAACCTTGTTGACCGAAAAGGACAAATCTGGACGAGTCAAGGTGAGATACTGTAGTGCTCCAACAATACTACGATAACGTGTGTTGTCTTTTGTACCAAGTGGTTCTCCCCCGGTCAGAGACAGCTTGTCAACCGAGGACAAAGGTGTAGGTGTAGACTTGCAACCGTTCATACCAACTTTTGCAATAAGATCAGAGGCATATTTCTCTTGAGTCAAAATAATACCATTGGGATGTTTCTTTACCTCAATACCACGAAACTAGTGTAAATCTCTAAGATCCTTGATAGCAAAAGGAACGTTGAGATACTTGAGCAATGCCGAAATAGCTGTATCTGAGGAGCTGGTAATAATGATATCATCAACATATATGAGAACATACATAACAATACCAGACTTGTGGTAGAGAAACAAAGATGTATCAGCTTGTGAGGAAATGAAACCAAGAGCATGAAGTTTCGAACTAAGGCGAGAAAATCATGCACAAGGAGCTTGTTTGAGACCATATAAAGCTTTGTCAAGTTTGCAGAAGTGATGGGGTGCATTGGGATCTTCAAAACCTGGTGGTTGTCGCATATAGACTTCCTCTTCCAGAACACCACGTAAGAACACGTTCTTGACATCTAGCTGCCGAAGACTCCATCCTCGAGAAACAGAAACTGCAAGAACTGTACGAATAGTAGCAGCTTTTACTACTGGACTGAATGTATCCTCATAGTCAATACCATACCGTTGCTTGAAGCCTTTTGCAACAAGACGAGCTTTGAACCTGTCAATTGTACCATCAGCTCGTTTCTTGATTCGATAAACCCACTTGCAGTCAATCAGGTTTTTATTGGAGCTAGGAGGAACAAGGTGCCATGTCTGGTTTTGTTGAAGAGCCATGTATTCTTCTTCCATGGCACTACGCCACTGAGGATGATCAAGTGCCTCAGAAAGAGTTCGTGGTTCACCTGTGGAGGCAAGAAGACCATATCTTATAGTACCATCAGTACGAATTTTTGGTTGTCGAATACCTTGCTGCAAGCGAGTGCGAACAGCGGGCGGAGGAGGTGCTGCAACTGGCACTACCGGAGGAGAACCGAAAGCAGGTGTCGGAGGGGAGGCTGATCCCGAGGCGGATTCAGGGGAAGATTCCCCATCAGGCTCGTGCTCCATGCCGACGCGGTCCGGGGAGCAGGTAGGCTCCAGCGAGCGGGACGCCGCCTGGGGCGCGACACGTGGTGGCGCAGGAGGGGAGGCGAGCGTCGACGGGCGGGAGTCCACCGGGGCACCGACGCGTGGCGGCGTGGTAGTAGACGCATGTGGAGATGGCGCGCCGTGCGATGTAGGGGACCGGGGCGCACGATCCGAGACTGATGGAGGATCAGTATTGGATGGCATACCGCTGTCAGCATCAGAATGTTGTTCAGCTTGATCATTAAAAATGGTTGCATCATCATTGTGCGAGGATTCTGCACCACTTGACTCATGTAGAGAAGCAACTGGTGATGTTTCTTGCTCATTGTTAGTCACAGCTGGTATAATAGGCAAAGGCATGAGATCATTAGTTTGTGCATCCCCAATAGTAGATGTGTCAGGAGGAGTATCATGTGGTAGTAAAAGAATATCATGACGTAGGCGACGACCTGCATTAGGATGGAGGTCGGTAAAGGGAAAAACATGCTCATCAAAAACAACATCACGGGAGACATAAACACGACCAGTAGATACATCAAGACATTTGACTCCTTTGTGAAGGGGACTATATCCAAGAAACACGCATCGAATTGACCTGAAAGCAAGTTTACATTTGTTGTATGGTCGAAGGTTTGGCCAACAGGCAACCAAAAACTCGAAGGGATTCATAATTCGGTTTAGTATGCATGAGACGTTCTACAGGAGTATCAAAATTGATGACTTTGCTTCGGAGAAGATTTATGAGGAAGGTGGATGTAAGAAAGGCTTCATCCCAAAATTTTAGAGGCATAGACGCATTTGCAAGAAGAGACAAACCAACCACAACAATGTGACAATGTTTTCTTTCAGTGGAGCCATTTTTTCATGGGCATGGGGACAAGACACATGATGAGTTATCCCAACCTTTTGAAAAAAGCTATTTAATTTTTCATATTCACCACCCCAGTCAGTTTGCATGGTTTTGATCTTTCTTTCAAACTTGGCGTTCAACAAATTGCTGGAAGTTAAGAAAGACTTGATACACTTCAGACCGTTTCTTGAGCACATAGATCCAAGTGAATTTACTAAAATCATCGATAAAGCTTACATAGTATGCATGTTTGCCCACGGAAAGAGGAGCAGGACCCCAAACATTAGAGAAAACTTGTTCCAGAGGAACAGTAGAAACACTAGTAGAAACTGGATAGGGCAACTGATGACTCTTTGCTAACTGACAAGCATCACAAACATATGGATTTATTTCTGGCGAATGCTAGAGTTCATTTTTTCTAATTATTTGCTGCACCACAAAAGAGGAGGGGTGGCCTAGACGATGATGCCATGTGGAGGATGAGGGCTTTATGGTGATGAAGGCTTCCTTGCGTGACCCACTGGAAGTAGGAATAAGAGGATAAAGACCATCATGGCATGGACCCTTAAACAGAACCTCCCTGGTTGCCTGATCCTTGATCAAAAAGAAGAAGGGGTGAAACTCAAGAAAAACGCCATTGTCAAGGGTGAGTTTATGAACAGATAGTAAGTTTTTGGATGCACTAGGTACATGTAATATGTTGTTTAGATGTAAGGAACTATGTGGGGTATGCAAAACTGAATGACCAACATGGGAAATTTGCATACCGTGACCATTTGCCGTGTGGACGTGATCGCGACCAGTGTACTTCTCATGGACGGAGAGTTTGCTTAATTCACCAGCAACATGATTGGTAGCACCAGTGTCAGGGTACCAATTGGTGCCGACTCCATAGGAGGCAACATGCACAGCCTTGTCCTTGCGGTCTCTGTCATCATCAGAATCCTCCTTGTCCTTGTCCTGGTACCTTCACCAGCAATCACTGGCGGGGTGCCCATGAATCTTGAAGATTTGGCAGTGAACATCAACAAACCGTGTCGGAGCACGATCGCGGCGGCGGCCGCCGTTGCGCTTGCCACCATCACGGCGGACGCTTTCATCACGCCGACGGTAGTCGTCGCGACGCGCATCATCCCGGCGGCGCACGTAGCCGCCGTCATCGTGGCGATCATCACCACGTGGACGAGGTGCCCGGTCATCGTCACGGCGGTAGCCACGGTCATCATCACGGCGGTAGCCGCGGTCATCATCACGGCGGTTGCCACGATCATCATCACGTCGTGGTGGCCGGTCATCGCGGGGTCGAGGTGGCGGTTGACGGCGCGCAAGGTTGACCGAAGACGTAAAGGAATCACCAGTGTCCTGTAACATAGTCTGACGAAGATCATGAGCAGAATTTGATCATAGAGATCATCAAGAGTAGTGTTAGGGTTTCCATTGATAGTGGCGACGACATCGTTGTAGGAGCCGTCGAGTCCGTTCAGAACGTAGCTAATCAGCTCACTCTCATCGAGAGTTTTGCCGAGAGCCACAAGTTCCGAGGAGAACCACTTCATCTTGGCGAAGTATTGCGCGGTGGTGAGGGAGTGCTTTTTGGTGTTGTTGAGGGCCCCGCGGATGGCATTGATCTTAGACAGAGACTGAGTCGAGAACATGCGGTTGATAGCGGCCCAGACGGCTACAGACGTCTTGAGGCCGAACACATGGGGCAACAACTCCGGCGACAGGGAGTTCGGCAGGTAGCCGAGGACCGCCTGGTCGCGCGCCACCCAAGTGGCATAGGCGGGGTTCACCACGGTTGATTTCTTCTGAGCTTCATCGACCACCTCCATGACTTGAGGAGGCGCCGCATCAGTGCCATCCAGGAGCCCAAGGACGAGAGCTCCATGGATAGGAGGGAGGACCAGAGTCTTCCAGAACAAGAAGTTCCAGCGCGTGAGTTTTGTCATTGGCGGAGGGCCCAGAGCGCTGCCGATGGGAACCATCGAGGCAGCGACGGATGAGGAGGCAACGGCGGTGGAGAGGGCCATCGGCGGGGAGATGTGGCGGCGGCCGTAGACGATCTAGGTCGGCGACGATGTAGAGATCCGGCGGCAGAATAGTTCTGCGGCGGCGGCCGAAGGCAAGCTAGGGCGGCGGCGATTTGATGTAGGTCGTAGCGGCGACCAAAGACAGGCTAGGGCGGCGGCGGTTTTGTTGTGCTTGTTGTCGTGGCGGCGGCCGAAGTGAAGAACGAGGGCGGCGGCATGGTTGTATTTGTCGTGGTGGCGGCGGCCGAAGGCGAGCTAAGGCGGTGGCGATGTGTTTTGCAGCGGCGGCGGCGGCCAGATGGTCTGGCGGCGGCGGCGGCAGGTGTAGATGGTTTCGGCGGCTAGGGTTGGAAGAGTGTTGGCTCTGATACCATATTGGCGGAAACGATAACCCTTTGGGGTCTCGTGTTACGTGTTTATATAAGGTAGAAAGAGTCTCTACCGTGACATGTACATGTAGGAATACATCATATAAGAGTGGTGTACTACACCATATCTATACGTGTACAACTTGTCTAACACGCTGCACTCGAAGGAGATCCCCGACCGCTGTTGAAAATACACCGGAACCCACCTCGGCATCGTTGGAATCTCCCCTTCCTCGCGCATGGTAACCTTGATGGCGGCTCGTCCATCCCGAGCTCCAGGCGACTGGAATTGGTGGTGGACCGTCCATCCCGAGCTCTAGCTCAGCATGTACCTACTCCTCCCAGTCATGACGTCGACAGAGTGGAACGACCCATCGCAGCCGGCCAGGGCGGTTGATTTCGGCGGTGATGGAGCAGTGTCCAATCGTGTCGGGGACGGCCCTAGCGGCTGGCATATGCCTCCACGGGTGCACCATGCTTCTTGGTGGGGACACCGTCGATGCGCCGGCCACCATCCGCGGAAGTAGGAGATGGAGCAAGTTTCCCACACGTTGGTTGTCATCCCTCCTTTGTGTGGGGCACACGATTCCCCACTGCCTTGGCGACGCTCATGCCGAGAAGGTACGTGTCCCATCAAGATGAGCTGATGCTGCTTAGAGTCGTGCCCATTGCCCAATTCCTTTATATGTGAGAGTGGTGAACTTCCGGACCTGATTTTGGCAAAGTAAGATCAGATGCCATATGTCTTTTTTTTCTCCTGATGCCATAGGGTTGCTATATTTTGTGACATATGCAAATTTAGAGTCGATGTTTCGCTGTCTGCGTTAATCACCTTTTAATTGCTAAAACAAGGACCAGTTCTTATTTGCATTTTCCCTTTGATCAAAAATAGTGCTCATAGTGAGAAAGATGCTGCAGTGGTAGTGTGGTAGATGCTCAAAGTCGCTTCTATATGTCATATGTGTGGGTTAGTCCACCAAGATATCAAGCCAGAGGTAAAAGATTGAACTATTGGGGATATACTTTCCAGGTATCCTCACAGTTTCTCACTGACCAGGGTGGCCCACTTCGGGTTAGAGCTTTGCTTCACGGGCGGCCCAGTCAGGGAGAAAGACGGAGTCCAATCCGGCTACGGGAAGGCCCAGAAGAGTTACCGACTTAGGCCCATAGTGTTACTTGTAGTTCAAGATATACTCTATAACCGACTCTTAGTCGTAGCCGGATAGATCTCTCTTGTAAACCCTATGCCGGATATCTATATAAGCCGTCCTAGGGAGAGCCTTTAGGGCACATCCAACACTTTAGATCCTCAACTCGCACAGGCGAAACCCTTGTAACCCATATTCCGGCTTTGCCATATTACTGGATTGCTAGCAGGAGTAGGATCCGTCCAAAGCCGGCGGATTCAAACCTGGGTAAACTTGTGTGCTCACCGTCCCGGAAAACCGTACGTCTCACACCCCTCTCTTCCGCACGCCTCGAGAATCCCCTCATGGCGTACTTGTCATCAATCCGACGACAGTTAGCGCCCACCGTGGGACAAGTAAGCTTCGAATCTGCGTTCCGAGCGGAATCTGCAAGAATCGGAATCGGCGAGACTATCGCCATCGGTCGCATCCTCTACGTCAGCGACGTCCCTCTCATCGTTCTCGACGAGACTTGGATCCCGGCTAGGGAGGCTGTGACTGCCTATACAATCATGTCTTTCGGCGAGATCGATGTTTACATCGGTTTCGCTGAACCTGCCCCACCCACCCCAGCGGTGATGATAGAGGCAGAAGAATCTTCTGGGTCCCCTCTGTCCGTGAAGGCGGCAGAGTTCCGGATCTCAGAAAACCCTAATCCCACCCAACCCACACCAGTTGTAGAGATAGTGGAGAAATCCGAGCCTGAAGAAGACCTAGCGGTTCAAGTCGAATCTGGAGTGGATCTCCCTAGAGAAGTCGTATCCCAGATCGACCCACCCGTGGAATTCGAAAGTACGCCAAACAAGCTCATGTTCCGGCTGATCAGTTGCGAACAATACCTATAACATGGCCCTTTGCGGTCTGGGGGCTTGATATGGTAGGACCTTTTAAGCGAGATCCAAGTGGATTTACTCACCTCTTAGTAATGGTGGATAAATTCACCAAATGGATTGAGACTAAACCTGTCACTAGTTGTGATGGAGCAACAACCAAAAGATTTGTCGAGGATGTTATAATCCGGTATGGTTATCCACATAGCATTATCACGGACAACGGGAGTAACTTCTCTATGGGAGAATTGGCTGAATTCTGCAACGAACAAAATATCTGGCTTGACATTGCGTCAGTCGCACATCCACAGGCTAACGGACAAGTCGAAAGAGCAAATGGTTTAATCCTACAAGGCCTAAAACCGAGACTCGAAGCACTACTACGACGTGCTGCGGGGGCTTGGGCAGAGGAATTACCCTCTATAATATGGAGTTTACGAACAACTCCAAACAGGTCAACATGATACACACCTTTCTTCTTGGTCTACGGTGCAAAAGCAGTTCTTCCTAGTGATTTAATTCATACTTCTCCTAGAGTGGCCGCGTATATTGAAGAGGATGCCGAGGTTTCTCGACAAAACGATCTCGACTTAGTCGAAGAAGTTCGTGTCGTTGCTGAAATAAGATCTACAGCCTATCAGCAGAAGTTACACAAGTATCATAGCCAGAGAGTTCGAAATAGATCTTTCAATAAAGGTGATTTGGTTCTTCGGCTTGTGAAACAAAAAAAGCACAAACTTTTCCTAGTATGGGAAGGGCCCTTTTTAGTTAGTCGAGTATTGCACAATGGATCGTACTACTTAACTGACATGAGGCTAGTCAAAGAAAGACCTGCTACTAAGAAGAGAAAGAGAGCTGGAGGCAATACAAATCCGGATGAATTAGACAGACCATGGAATATTGCTCAGCTACGTCCCTTTTATTCTTAGTTTATCATTCTTTGTAAACATATATATGTGAGAAATAAAAGTTTTGGTTGCCTCAATCTTTTCTGAGAAGTTTTTACCATCTTATTTCCGAATGATCATGTCATAGTCGAAAATCCCAGAATGCTTGAAAATACTTTATGCTCATGCTCGTTCTGGTCTAGATTTCCGATTCTAAAACTGCTACCCTCGGGTATAACTCTAAAAATTTCTAGTCTTTACTTTGGTTATTTGTCTGACTGCTGGATGCGGGCATTTTCCGAGTAGTGAATTGTTGGTACTGGAAGCTGGCTTTGTTTCCGATATAAACTGGTTTATCAATTAAGCTCCGTTGCTCGGCAAAGTTTCCGGCAGAAGGTTTAGCCGGCTCACGAAAGGGACGAGGCGGAAAGCCAGATAAACAATAAGTATAGACGAAAAAATACAAGTGCTTATGTAAATATTTTAGGAACACAAAAAATTAAAGCCAAAAGTGCTAAATAGATCAAAAGCTTAGCACTAGCAAAATCATAGTACTGCATATTTACATGCCCATCATGTTTTTCAGAGTAATACAAATATTTCTGTTAATCTATGATGCAGGAGAGGAAGGAGCTGCCGGCTCGCTGGATACACCGCCTTGGTATCGTTCCGAGATGTCTACATCCGAGATGGTGCGTTCATCATCGGAAACTTCTGCTAATTATTCTAGAGGAGGAGGCGGAGTGTCCATGCGGGTGAAGAAAGGGGTCTCGTAGCTGGTCAAATCAGCCACGTGACACCCATATCCGGCGCAGGAGTGCATGATGGCTTGAAGGTCCTGCTCCTGGCCGTCTTCATCTACTTTGTAGTACCCTCTGGTCACTTGCCATATTTCCATGTTTCCATGGTGGCTCATGACCACGGTGAGAGCGTTCTGCGTCGCAGTCCGCGCGTAGGACATGTTCCAATCCTGAACAAGTTGCGGCATCTCCTTTGCCTTGTCCCGCACCTGAAAATCCGACATGCTGTGCATGTCCGGAATCTTGAGAGCTTCGCCGATGTCCTCAAGGGATTGGTGGAAGTCATGAAGCAGGTCACCGACTTGGGTAAGCTGGTGGGTGCAGGGCTCGGAGGAGGAAGAGTCCGTCAAATTCAGAGGACCTATACACAAAATAAGTCAGGAAAAATCCGACATTGATAGAAGTCGAAGAAAGCGAAAAAGTCAGACAGATGGAACGTATCAAAAATGACGTCGTCGATTTTGGTCTTCTCTACCCAAAGACTCTGGAGTTCAGCCCGGAGCGCCTCGGAAAGGTCCCTCTCTCTGCTAAGCTCATTTTTGAGGTCCGAGATTGTTTTATCTTGAGCAGCGATCTTGCGATAACGCTCATCAATAGCCATGGAGGAGGGCTCAAGGACTTGAGCTATGCTCTTTTCATGATCCGCCTTGAGCTTATCCAGCTCTTGGCGAAGCTCCGTGTTCTCCACCACCAAGGTCTTGAGGTTCTCGGCCTCTTCAATCATGGCGCAGGATTGTTTTACCAGCGCTTTAAGTCAAAAATAACAACAGTTCAGAAAAAAATTCGATATTGAAAATACAAAGACAAGGTTTGAGTCTCGGAATATTTACCTTCGGCCTCATCCTTGGCAACTCTAAGTTCAACATTTTTAAGTCGGAGAGCTTTGATCTCTCTCTGCTTATCACAGACATTCTTCAATAAATCATGGTTATAGGAACATACTTTCTGTAAGTCAGAATACCCAAAGTCAGAAAGCTACTAAAGACTCGGGCTAATATTTTTGCTAATATCAGCACGAGCTTTGGGGGCTACACTAGTTCATTCTTTGGCATCCTAATGAAGCATAAACCCGGATTGTTTATCCTACTTCATGCTTGGAGGCTAGAGGATATGATATGAAACTAAGGAAAAACAGGAGTTGGAATTCCGACTTACATATTGTTCGCGAGTGAGTTTATCCAAACTCGTGTTCACTTCAACGGCAACCTTCTCGGCGAGAGTCAGAGGAATCACTGGTGTTGTTGGAAGCTCACCAGTCCTTATCCTCTCGTCACGAAGGCGCACCTGGGCAAGAAGGTCGGAGAACTTGACGTCCTCTGCTTCTTGTGCTTCTTCTTCGGCAGATAAGTTTCTTTTCTCCAGGCATTGCCTAGCTAGCCACTGGATCTCTTTAGCAGATTTCCGGGACAGGCCAAACTTGGCAAGTCCCGGATTGCTGATAAGGTTTTCGGCGAAGGTTTCTGCCGAGGGATCATTACCCAAAAAGGGTTCACCCTTATCTAAATATGACTCACCCATGGTGACGTCAGTTTGTGATTCAGGGATCGCAGGCTTTGTTGAAGGAGCCGGATCTTCTGCGATGACCGGAGAAGGTATGGTCACCGGCGTTGCAGAAGGTTGAGGGGCAGGAGTCGGAGGAGCCACGACAGGAGAAGCTATGGTAAGCTTCGTCTGATGCAAGGGCTTCGAATAAATTCCCTTCCCCTTGCCCTTGATGAGCGGTTTTTCTCTGAGAATGTACTAAAGTCGGAAACATTACATCTCAGAAAGAAATTCGAGTAAAGCACAAAGGCAGAAGTTGTGATTGAAAGTTACCTCTTCATGATGGGCACCTCCTTTGTGCCAACAGCCACTGTCAGAGCTTTGCGCTTCTTGAGCGCAAGGTCCGGCAATGGGACCACCTCTGTCTCCTGAGAGAACTCCGGAGGATATCCTTCGAGCGGAGCAAGTTCCGACTCGGGGAGGTCAGCAAGCTGAAAAGAAGAAAACATATCAGTATTGCAATGTAACTCGAAGATTGAAACACATAAAAAGGTGTACTGTTAGAAGCTTACCGGCACTATGGGGTTATCCGCCGTATGCATATCCAGAGAAACCTCTGGGATCCTCCTCTCGATCCGCTCCCTAATTAGCCACTTGATCTGGCTTATATAGCCCTGCGTGGTGTAGGCTTTGGGGCTGATGCGGAGGGAGTCTTTCTTGGACAACATGATGGAATGCATCAGTCGATCTCCGTGGTACTGAAGGGGCTGGATCCGACGTGAGACCCAGCATTGGACCAAGTCGGATCCCTTTAGTCCTTTGTGTTTGATCAAGTATTCGATCCGCCTCTTAGCGAGGATCAGATCGTCGGTGAGAGCCGGAGGAGCCTCGTCCCAGGACGGTTGGGCCGTGGCAGCTCCGTCGATGAAAGCCAGCAAAGAAGTGGCTTTGCCGGGAGCCAGAATATTCCTATGGTAAAAGAATGTGGCTGACCATTGTTTGACCGAGTCACTGGCTAGGATTTTGGGATACGCGCGCTCGCGTCTAAGTGAAAAACTAATAGTACCGGTGATATAAGGAACACCCGTAGTAATAGAGTTTCTCCGGACATGAAAATAGTACCGGAATAGAGTCAAACTCAGCCTAATGCCGAGAAAGCTCTCACACAAAGAAGCGTAAGCACTCATCTCTAAGAGAGAGTTGGGAGGAAGATGATGGAGTTGAACTCCGTAATGATCAATGACCTCGGAGAAGAACTCCGAGGGAGGAAACGACAAACCTCTGTCGAGGTGGGTGCCGAAATGGACCCGCTCGCCGGTGCGCGGGTTAGGGACGGTTTCCTCGAAGCCGCGCCGCCAGTCGCCGGCGCGGAGGAGCCCTTCCTTCTCCATGTTCTGGAGCTTCTCGTCGTCGAGAACGCAGGGGATCCAGAGCCTACGGAAGCTCTCTTTCTCTGCCACCGCTTCCGTCACCGCCGCTGCCGCCAAGCCGGAGGAGGAAGAAGAAGCCATTTCTCTGGCGAGCGGTTGACCTAGGATGGGCAGCGCTGAGAGTTTTTGGGGGAGGAACGGAGGAGCTCTGTGCGCACAGAGAGATTGGGAGGAGAGGAAAAGGCAAAGGACAGGTGAAAGGAGAAGGAGAAAATCCTAACCCCTTATATCCACCTAACTGCGCCAAGATTCGTGCAAATCCTACAGTGTAACCGCCATGCGTCGTGGAAGGAACTAGGAAGGACCCACGCGATGATTATGTCGCCTCGATCTCCGCGTGCGCATTGAAACAGCGCCTCGGTTCCGCGAACCACTGACCCACCAACGGTCGTGCTGATGGACTGCCTGTCAGATGACGTGACTTGACCATGACTTGTGTCAGGTGGCGTTAGAGACCAAGTTCCGGCTTAGTTTGAAATCAAGCTGGAAAATCCGAGTAACCTGTTGATAGGTCCGACTTATTTTTTAAGACCCGGATCGTATTTTTTGTTGTGAAGTTTCAGAAACCCTTCAAGATTCTGCAAGCGGAAGATTAAGCTAGACAATGATAAATCCGACTTTGGATCTTGGAGGCCTCCGGGGGCTGCTGTTGGGGATATACTTTCTGGGTATCCTCACAATTCCTCACTGACCAGGGTGGCCCACTTCGGGTTAGAGCTTTGCTTCACGGGCGGCCCAGTCAAGGAGAAAGACGGAGTCCAATCCGGCTACGGGAAGGCCCAGAAAACTTACCGACTTAGGCCCATAGTGTTACTTGTAGTTCAAGATGTACTCTGTAATCGACTCTTAGTCGTAGCGGATAGATCTCTCTTGTAAACTCTAGACCGGATATCTATATAAGCCGTCCTAGGGAGAGCCTTTAGGGCACACCCAACACTTTAGATCCTCAACTCGCACAGGTGAAACCCTTGTAACCCATATTCCGGCTCTACCGTATTACTGGATTGCTAGCAGGAGTAGGATCCGTCCAAAGCCGGCGGATTCGAACCTGGGTAAACTTGTGTGCTCACCGTCCCGGAACACCATACGTCTCACACCCCTCTCTTCCGCACGCCTCGAGGATCCCCTCATGGCGTACTTGTCATCAATCTGACAACATGAACACTTTCAATGTCTTGGCACTTAGCATACATTTTGGTGATATTTCACTACTTCTCGGATCATGTAAGAATGTGTTGCCTATTTTCCTTCCCACAACTTCCTTTTCAAATCAACCAAGGAGGACTTGCCTCTGAAGGTAACAGACTTTGGTCTATCAGACTTCATAAAGCCGAGTACCTGCTTCAACGTCCTCCGTATATGTGCATCTTTGTCATATGTATCTTGTTGCATCAAATCTGAACAGGGTATAGAACTCAGTAATTGCTCTACCTCATACATCATTGAAATGCATGATTGTAGAGAAAAAGTTCCCCGATATAGTTTGGAGTGCCTATTATGTTGCACCAGAAGTAGTAAAACAGCGGTCGGGGAGCTGAGTCGGATGTTTGGAGTATAGGAGTTATAACTTACATTTTGCTCTTTGAGAGGAACCCTTTCTGGGATAAAACAAAGGATTGCATATTCAAGGAGGTAAGTCTAGAGTTGTTGCATCGATTATGCTTCGATATAAAATGTACTTGGCATGGGGCCAAGCTTTATCGTAGTGTTTTCCGTGAACTGGTGAAATGAAAAGATAATGTTTTCTTTGACTTTTTCACCATGCAATGTAGCAGTGTTATCATGTAAATTGCTGAACTTAAACATGTGTTAATCTTTAGAAAAATATGTGTATATACCAACGTTGCTAAATGGTGTTCTACGTTCCCTAGGCACTCACTTTTCCATCATGTAAGTGTTGGTTTTATGCTACCGAGTGTATTGATCTGGTGAGATATCTTAGAGGCTCTTTGTCAAAACAGGTCACCTGACGCTAATTCTATTTTTGATGCACGACTTGCAATACTAAGTTGCCTACTTGATATAGTTAAGTATGCCTTACAAACCTCCAAAGTAGCTAGGTTTCACTGGTGGAAAAAGGTCCTCTAGTCCCGGTTCATAAGGGCCATTGGTCCCGGTTTCCGAACCAGGACCAATCACTCGGGTCTAATGCTGGTCTCGGTTCGGGCACGAACCGGGACCAATGGGTCTCCACGTGGAAAGGCGCGCGACGAGGGGGGAGGGGTGGATCATTGGTCCCGGTTCCACGTGGGAGCGCGAGAGACGAGCGTGGGTGGATCATTGGTCCCGGTTCTTGGCATGAACCGAGATCGTTGGTCTCTGTGCCGCGGCAGGATTTTGTGCCACGGCAGGATTTTCGGACTATTTTTATGCCGCGGCAGGGTTTTGTCGCCGCAGGATTTTCGGGCTATTTTTGTGCCGCGGCAGGATATTTTTTATCAATTTAATGGTACTACATATTTACAGCAATAATGAAACCACGATATATATATTACACATCATGCATGATCACAAATATATTATACACCGTCCCATCCGTCTTCTTGGTCGAAACATATTATAATTACAAACGATACTCTCACACGAATTTGATCTAATTTACATCTTCTTTTTTACACTTCACCCTTCCAAATGAAGCGGGTAATAGTATTCTCCTTTCGGATCTACGACTTGTTCTAACAAAAATCCGGCAATTTTCTTTTGAATTGCTTACACGCGTTCTTGTGATAGAAGACCATCCCGCATCTGTTCGATCTAATATAAAGAAGGGGATCAATATATATGAATGAAACTAAACACAATTGGTGGTAATAAAATAAAGTTGTGATTATTGTTTATCGTACTTCAATTTTTTTGATGTTCCGATATACGCCCTTCTCTTTGGTCGTCTGGCGAATGAACTCGCAGACATAGTATCCACATAAGTTATTCCCGGCTTCCTGCGTCAAGCACTTTACGAGAACGGAGTTCAATCAAAATAATAATCAAGCATGATAATGGTGGTATTGAAACTAGAATCAAAGAGATGCGTGGATCTAGAAAGTAGTACTTACAGTCAGTGGTTGAAATGTAAGCTCTGGCTTCCAAACACCCCTAGTTTTGCCGGGAACCGTTTCCAAGCCTTCTGGAGGCATTCCTGCATGTCCGCCTACTTTTCTAATGATGTGCGTTTCGAGTCCAGGACTTTTACTACTTCGGTGTCAACAGCAATGATTAATAGAATATAGTGGAAGTTGGACACACTAACAAAATATAACACGAGTCAATTATACGCTTAACATCGAGTAAGCGAAAATAGAATGTGTACAAGACAGTAACACTCACCCAGCGTTGTAAGGAAATAGTATTTTCCTTCTGTTGCTGAAATGCTTCAACGCTTGTACCAAGTTATCCTCTGTCTCTTTGGGTTTTGTTTTTAGAGTAACTTCATGAACGAAATTGCAGTCAACAAACCCAAGGTCATAGATTTGTCCTTTGTTGCATTCGAGAATCTTCATTCTCATATATAATTAGTATAGTGATGAGTAAGATTATGCAAGCAACAAATGAGCTAAGCTAGAAAGACTTAATTACAGAAATTAATAATACTTACAAACAATAGGCACTGACGATAGTTTTGTCGAGGGTGTCTTGTTGGTAAAACTGAAATAATTCTGGAAATTCGATCAGTAGGAAGCCATCTCCATGACCGTAATGGTGGTGTTTATATGCAGCATAGATCCAGTTTTTGGATTCAACACAGGCTTGGATGTACCAGTTATGCAGTCTTCGTATTTTTGTTGGTAGATCTTTGACTAACTCGGGTTTGATGAGAGGAGCCCCATAGTGGTACACGTATGCTGTTCATTGGTACCCCTCGAACTCATCCATATGGCTCATGTACTCAGTAATAGACAATCCATATAATTGGGCCTTTTCTTCGTACAGTCGAATAAACTCCGAATCCATGTTCGGATCATGCCGCTCCTAGGCTCTCCACTCACTAGTATCGTACACTTTGAGCGGTTCGATCGATTGATTTTTCTATTGTTCGAGCTGGGCAACTTCTTTCCCGACTCTCTGCTCTTTTGCCACAGCCGACTTGGTAATAGAGCGATTATAGTCTTATGTGAGCGCTATGGGTTGGTGAAGCTGAATCTTAAGCGCGACTGCTTTGGCTTTATCTTCTGCGGTGACCGGGAAGAATGGCTCTATCGGCTTTTTCTTGTTAGCCATGTCAATCTTCCAATTTTCATAATGGGCATCTGCGGCCGCAGCAGTTTCCTCATCTATCTTCTCGCAAGGTAGCTTCTTCATATTCTTATGAGGTACTTTTGAGAGGGGCGATAACTTACGTTTTGGTGATCGGAACATGCTTTTGCTGCTGGTGGTGGTTGTCAACACCCGGATTTTTAATCCCAGATGCTCGTTATGCCATACCTCGCAATCCTAGGATTACCATTTTTGCGAGACATAACGGATTGGATATCACAGTACATCATCCATTACAAACCATACATATGGTCTTACACAAATAAGGATCTCATGATCCAGTCTTTAATACAACAAGCAGCGGAAATAAAAGATAAGCATAGCAGTGGGGTCTATCTTCAGGGGCACAGGCAATGCTGACTAAGGCAAATAGTCCTAGTTATCATAGCCGTCCTGCTGGCCATCATCTTGATAGTCTCCTTCATAGTCTGGCCATGAGAATAGCCAGGGACAAAAGCCATGAGTACTCTTTAAGTACTCGCAAACTACCTCTAACAAGTAATATAGTTCTAAGTCAAGTACTAACTCTATGTTCAACTATAAAGTTAAGTTTGAAACCTAAGCTGAGTTCTGAAGCAAAGAAAGATAAAATAAAGTTCTAGAATCACTTAAGTTGGGAAGCTAGTGTCATAAACACCACCCTGTAATGGTCAAGTCAAGATTCATCATTCATTTCAAGTTATTTGGAAAACATCTGATAACGAAACAGTATGGCCATTCCAACTGTCCATAACCACGGACGCGGCTATTTGAATAGTTTGACACTCTGCAGAGGTGGTACACTTTCACCACAAGATTCGACACATCTGTCAGGGATAACCCTGAATCATCATACTTAGTATGCAGATAATCAAACATAACCTTCCCTTTACACACCCTAGTATAAGCACCTCTCCTATGAGCATAGCCTCCCAACCATGACCATCAGTCATCTTGGGCACTACATAGGTGGACATCATGAGAGGTAGCCTCAGCTCAAACCTCTCCCGCGAGGGAACTAATACTAATGCATATAAATTTCCAGCTAAGCCTTACCCAATTCAGGTAGTGTGGTTGTACGGTAAATTTGGAATGGTATCGCATCCGAATCCAACCATCAGTTTTATAAAAGGGTTAAGGCTCATGCCTCATCATTTTCATCATCATAAACCATTTGTGTTTCTCAATACATGTCAAAACATCTCAATATAATGACTCATCATTCCAAGGTTTTTACAATTCATTTTCACCAAGTGTTCCCATCTAAAGTGACTCAAGTTTTTGATCTACTCTAAACTACCAAGTTAAGAGTGTTAACTAACGTGGAAGTGATGGGTTCAATCTCATACCATAGAATGACATCTAAAGGTTTCTAAGTAGGTCAAGTTTTATACTCTTTATGCTACCTTCAAAACAAGTAAAGAACTTTGTGTAAACTAAGGGAGGTAAAACTTGTAAACAAAGACTTGTGGTAACTAATAGTAAAAGGGGTGTGATCAAAGCATGCCTAAAGCCTCTTGGATCAAGTTAACTAGCTTAAATCCAGTTTACTAAATAGCTTGCACTGTTAATGGTGGCTTGCCTTGGTTGGTGCAGTGGTTGAAGTTTTCTTCTTCTTCTTCTTCTGGGTAGAACTCCTCCTCCTCGTAGACTTGGTCGGTACTATCGTCTATAAATACATACGGAGCATACAATCACCAAACCATACTTAACTAGTCTAATTAGCATCCTAAGGCACATATTTGATGATCTATTATCATCACAAGCATCACAAGTTATGTCACTAGTTTCATTCTTTTTATTTTAGAAAAGTAATTTCTACTCATTGAAAAAAATTAACTAAGATTTAAGATTCACCACTTAAAATATGGGATCATGTTGACACATGTCATCACCACATATTCTAACATGTGGGAATGAGATTTAAAGGTTGGATCAAAGTTACTTTGGTTTAAGTTCAATATTTAATGATTTAAAGTGACTAGAAATGCCTATATAGCATTATTTTGGTACTAGTCCAAAGTCACTGCATGTAAACCTTAATATTATTACATATTTAGATAGATATGATGAAATGTGATTTTTGAGAGTTGGAATCAACTCAAAAGCTAAGTTGGTTGATTTTATAAAAATGTTGCAAGTTGCAAATACTTCTGTTTTGTTATTATTATTAGGAGAGATCTATAACTTTAATTGAATTAAATCCAACGGGCTTGGATAGATCATTTAAATACCCTTGAGACAAAATTAGTTTCATGTAATTTTGATTTATAAATCTCTCTGAATTGATTTTCAAACTAGGGGACAGAAACTAGATTCAACTAAAAAGAAAAATCCAAATTTGAATGGCTGGGCTAGCGCGGGAACGAACATGGGCCACCCTAGTGGCGCTCCGCGGTGCGGGGCTCAGCTGATAGGGGGTCCCGCTTGTCAGTGGCTCTTAACACGTGAAACGGTATGCGCGCTGTGGGCCGTAGGATTAGAACTAGGATCTACGGTTGGGGATCATCGTCGACGACGAACAGGTCGCCGACGAGCTCGAACCCTAGCGGCTCGGTGGGGGTCTATTGGGGACGTACCAGGGCTCCAGCAAGGTTGGTGAGGCGGGAAAACGGGCTAGAAGACGATGGCGAGGCGAGGCGCGGTTGCGGCGGAGCTTGGGGTGCCCTAAATCGCAGGCGCCCTTCTCCTCCAGCTGCGGCGGCTCCGGCTTCATTTCCGGCGAGGCAGAGCTCAAGCAGCGTTGGCTAGAGGTGGGTGAGGTTCAGTGAGAGGTGGGGAGTGAGTGGGTATGGAGAAATGAGGCTGGGGAGACCGGTTTATATAGGCCCGACGGTGAGACCGAGCGGTGTGGGCAGGCGACTCCGGCGAGGGCGACACAGGGGGCTAGCGGCGTGGCTCGAGGTAGGGGACGGTGGCCCGTCTCCTGGTGGTGTGCTGAGGCTTAAAGGTGCGGCAAGGCAAGCTCTGTGCTGGTCAGGAGCGTCACGCGCTCTGGGCGGCAGAGGCTACGGGTTTGACGGCGAGCGGTGGCTGGGGTGCGTTGGGCGGCCAACGGGGGTGTCTGGGGTGTTCCCTAGGTCCTGGCGGAGCGGTAGGCGCGGGCTGTGGCCGAGGGGCGGTCTGTGCATGCGGGGACAGGGCGTCCTCTGCGGGCGGCGTCGACATGGTCGACCAGCTCTGGGCGTGCTCTGCGGACGGCGTCGGCATGGTCGACCCGCTCCGGGCGCGGCGGTTCTTGGCTGTTCCGGTCTATGTCTCTCGGCTGGGGCTAGTTGGATGGTGGAGGTGGACCAGGGGCGAGGTGCTGGACAAGGTGAGAGAGGCTGGTGGCTGCTGTAGCACGATGTCGCCGGTGAGGGTGCTCATGGTGCTCGGCCTTAATGGCCATGACCATTTGGTCATGTGCACAGGGCTTGGCCGGGCTAGCAAAGGGTAGGGTTGCACTGAGGGGAACAAGGGGACAGGGTTAGGCACAAATGGTGACCAAAATTACTGCTCCAAATAGTGGTTTGAATTTGGCCAGATTTGTGCCTGCCACCTGTTTGATTAAAAGGCCACAAGAAGCAAACTTTTGAAGTTTGGTTTCAAATTTTTTGGGTGATCTACACTGGTGCTAGGTAGTCTCTGGTTGCAAGGGTTTTGAAAGTGGAGCTCATTTTGATGGTTCTTCAAATAGGGGTGATCTATGTATATGCATTGAATTCAATTTTCACATGCCATTTAAAATAAGCAAAAGAATGTTTTTAGCAGATCAAAAGGTGGGCCTTGGTACCTCATTATGTGTACTAGCAAGGGGTGCAAAGATCATTAATTATTTCTGTTAAGAAATGAGTGCTAGGAACACCCAAAGTAGTGTAGTGGATTAAAATGGCCAAAATGACCATTCCTCCTTTTTAAATGTTTTTGATTTGATTTTCTTTAGTAAAAGTTTGGGAATGATGTAGATGATGTTTAAATCACCTAAGAAACATTTTACAACCAAAGAATCACAGAACCATGGCAATTCAAATCAATTCCTAATTTAAATACACACACATATGAATGCTTTCATTTTTACTTTGGAAAAGTTTTTGTTAACCCTAATTTGATGATGTGGATCTTGATAAGCTTGGATTAAAGTTTTGGGATGTTACAAACCTTCCCCCCTTAAATAAAATCTCGTCCCGAGATTTACAAAGAAAACTAGGAACTAAAGAGATCTGGGAACTCTGTCCTAATGTAGTCTTCGCGCTCCCAAGTGGCTTCCTCCTCGGTATGGTTGCTCCACTGAATCTTGAGAAACTTGATGCTCCTGGTTCTGGTGGTTCTGTAGGCTTCTTCTAAGATACGGATGGGTACTTCCTGATAGGTTAGGTCATTGTTGATTTCCACAGCTCTGTGATCGATGTTCTTGAAAACTTCAGTCTTCTTAGGCACTTCCAAACATTTGCGAAGTAACGAGATATGGAACACATTGTGGATGGCTGACATCTCTTCAGGCAGTTCCAGCTGATACGATACTTCTCCTCGACGGTTCAGAATTTTGAAAGGTCCGATATATCTGGGGGCTAACTTTCCCTTCAGACTAAAGCGTTGAGTTTCCTTCAATGGTGAAACCTTGAGATATACAAAATCTCCAACATTGAAAGTCAGATCTCCCCTTCTCTTGTCAGCATAACTCTTCTGTCTGGATTGAGTGGTCTTGAGGTGCTCATGGACTTTGTGAACCTTCTCTTCGGCTTCTCGGAGAATGTCGGGTCCAAAGATCTGACTCTCTCCTACTTGCGACCAATTCAAAGGGGTATGACACTTTCTTCCGTATAGGAATTCAAATGGTGCCATCTGCAAACTAGCTTGATAATTGTTGTTATATGAGAATTCTGCAAAAGGCAGGCAGTCTTCCCATTTTGATCCGTATTCCAACACAGAAGCTCTAATATCCTCTAGGATCTGGTTGACTCTCTCAGTCTGTCCATCGGTTTGCGGGTGATACACGGTGCTGAAGTTCAACTTGGTTCCTAATCCTTCTTGAACTTTCTGCCAAAATCTTGAGGTAAACTGGGTTCCTCGATCTTATACGATGGTCTTGGGGGTTCCATGTAGACTAACAATCCTAGCAATGTATAGCTCTACTAACTTTGCACTCTGGTAGGTTGTCTTGACATGTATGAAGTGAGCTACCTTGGACAGTCTATTAACTATGACCCAGATTGAGTCATTTCCCCTACTGGAAGTAGGTAACCCGGTGATAAAGTCCATTCCTACGGAATCCCATTTCCATTCTGGAATCTGCAATGGTTGCAACAGTCCTGCAGGTCTCTGATGCTCTGCTTTGATTCTTTGGCAGATGTCACACTTGGCGATGTAGCTTCCGATTTCTCTCTTCATCTTGTGCCACCAAAATTGCTCTTTCAAATCCTGATAGATCTTTGTTCCTCTAGGGTGGATATAATAAAGAGTATCATGAGCTTCCTTCATGATAACTTGCTTCAACTCTGAATCTGCTGGCACACAGATACGTACTTTGTACCACAATACTCATTCTTCGTCTTCAGTGAATCCAGGTACCTTTCCTGTACCAATACGACGTTTGATTCCGTCGATACTCTCATTCCCCTTCTGGGCTTCCTTGATTTGGCTAATCAAAGTGGGTTGAAGTTCAATGCTAGCTAAAAATCCTTTGCTAACTAATTCAGTTCTGAACTGCTCCAACTCTTCATACAAGCTTGGATGCTTATCCTTGATCATGGTGTTTAGCCTACACGGCAATCTGCTAAGAGCATCCGCTACCACATTGGCTTTGCCGGGGTGATAGTTGATGGCTCAATACACGGCGCCCAGAAGAGTGCTTGGTGCGTGGTGTTGATGTAGAGCTCGTTGGGAACCCCAAGAGGAAGGTATGATGAGCACAGCAGCAAGTTTCCCTCAGTTATGAAACCAAGGTTTAATCGAACCAGTAGGAGCAAGGAAACAACTCAAAGGTGTTACTAGCTGAGCTTTGGCAGGGCACACTACCGGTGCTAGTAGCAACGTGGAGACCTGCACAACACAACCACAGAACTTTGTCCCCAACTTGCGATGAGGTTGTCAATCTCATCGTGTTTTGCGGAAAACAAAGGATTAAACGAATCGAATGGAAAGAAGTAAAAGTTTGCAGAAAGTAAACACAAAGCAGTAAAAGATTGTAGATTGTATGTAAAGAAAAGGACCGGGATCCATAGTTCACTAGAGGTGGCTCTCCTTAGATAGATAACATCTTTGGGTGAACAAATTATCAAGGGCAATTGACAAACACCGAGAAAGCAATACATGCATATACTAATCATCTTGACTCCTTTGAGACTTGATTGGGCATTACAACATAATACATAGACCGCCATCCAACTGCATCTATGACTAATAATCCACCTTCAGGTTATCATCTGAACCCCCTCCAGTATTAAGTTGCGAGCAACATATTATTTCTTTACGAACTGCGTGTAAAGTAAACAATACAATTGTTCTATGAACAAAAGATCGTTGTTTTCTCCCTAGTAGAAACAGAACATCTAGTACCTTAGAGATTTCTGTCACTTCCCCATATTACCCGAGGCATGAACCAACTATCGAGCATAAGTACTAACTCTTGGAGTTGCTAGCATCTACTTGGCCAAGATAGCTACTAACAACAGAAAGCATGCAAGATCTCAAATAACAAAGACATGATAGAATCAATAATCAATCTGAAATAGCATCTCAATATCCATCGGATCCCCGCAAACACAACATGTATGAATTACAAATAGATGATCTTGATCATGAACGGAGCTCACAAGATCTAAACATGAAAGAACAAAGGAGGAGAAACCAGCCATCTAGCTACTACATGGATCTGTAGTCCAAGGATGAACTACTCACACATCACTCCGGAGGCTTGCATGGTGATGAAGAAGGCCTCCCAGGTGAATTCCCCTCTCTGGCAGGGTGCCGGGAAGAGCTTCAGATCCCCCCGATATATGGATGGAGATGATGGTGGCTACAAACTCTTTCGTGGATTTTTGATTGGGTCCTTAGGGTTTTCGTCCCGAGGGTAACTTATATGCGGAAGGAGAGGCCGAGGGGGTGCTAGGGTCGGCCAGACCACCCCCTGGCACGGGCCAGGCCTGGCCGCGCGGCCAGGTGGTGTGGCCGGCCCCTGGCCCCTCTCCGTCTCGTATTCTGGCACTTGATCCCTTCCGATAAAATAGGCACTTTGGCTTTTGTCCCGTCCAATTCCGAGAATATTCATTTTCTGACTTTTTTGGAACCAAAAACAACAGAAAACAGGCAGCTGTCACTGTGGCTATTGTTAATAGATTAGTGCAATAAATCATAATAAAAGTACTCCAGAGTTGGAACAAAACACAAGAAAGTGGATAAAACTAAGCATGGAACATCAAAAATTATAGATACATTTGCAATGTATCAACATCCCCAAGCTTAACTCCTGCTCGTCCTCGAGTAGGTAAGTGATAAAAAGAAAGAATTTTTGAGGTGACATGCACCATCAAAGACTTGATCAAAGTATTTGCAAAACATTCAAGGCTGGGACCATAGTACTTCAATCATAACATGAAAGACAAAGTTCTAGCAATAAGCAAAGAAACTATGATGCAACATGAAAATGCACAAACAAAAGATTCATGAATAAACATGCTTTGCAAGACGTTTGTTTGTTTCACATAAATAAAACATAGCATAATAGTATTCAGCTTCTCCCTCAATAGAGTAGCAAATATAAATGCATAGGACACCTTCAAAGTTCATAAGAGTGACTAGATACAATAGTTTCAAACAAGCAATAACAAGTTATGCATCAATCAACTAGTCTTGGGACAATGCACATAGAACTAAGAATGGCCACTATGCTCTCAAAGTAGGTGCATAAAGTTAGAAGGTGGAGACTCAATATAATGGTGGAAGAAAGGCCTTTTGTAAAAGGAAGTAGGGATTCAAGTCTCATAAAGAGCTTCCAAAAATTATGATACTTATAGCTTTCATCTCTCATTGCCCCTATCATAAGCATCTTGAAGTGATTAAGGTTAAAGTGAACAAACTATGGTGTACATGCTTGACGAAGTATAAGTCAGAAATCTCATGTCCCTTGTATACGGTAGCTCCTCATGCTACTCATGTTTAGTCACCGTAAGTTCTTGTCATTGTAAGTACATGTGTATCATTGAGAACCGCATCAGGGTACCTTGCCCGATGATACGGAAGAATCCCCATATCAAAATGACAAGGCAAGCAGACAACGAGCATCTCAGCATTCTTCTTATTTACCATGGGAATATGGTGCTTTTTTCTCTCTTTCCTCTTTTCATAGTATCTTTTTTTTCTTTTCTCTTTTTTCTCAATAGGACTCTTTTTTTTATAAAAAGAATGCTTCATAGACAGCTCATTATGGTTACGCTGCAGGTTTCCACCATGTCAGCATGGATTAGACCAGCGGCCCAGGCGTTTCTCTAACACATATACATAACTCCATGGACTTACAAGCTCCCCTTTCATTTCACACCGACGACATCCATATACAAAAGAGCATGATATCAACTAGGTACAAGTACCAAGTGCAATGTTGAAAGCGTTCCCCATAAAAGCATGGTTCAGCTAATTCCCAACAAATAAGTGCAAGCATATACAACATAGACGACACAATGATTCAAGTTTAGTAGAGGCAATAAAGTAAAGTGTGCCATCAAGTTCGTGAGAGCTTTAATCACTACTTTTCTCATAACAAGTGGAAGGTAAACAAAAGAATGAATATACTTGGAATAGCATAAGCTAGTAGGTACGTATGGTGGACTCTTTGGAAAAACTTGGTTTAGGGAGTTGGATGCATGAGTGGAACTCATACTTTGTTGTGGAGGCTAGCAATAGACTGGGAGCGAGAAACTAAGAGCGCAATAATGACCATAATCATGCAGAGCGACAAAACATCATTGATCAAAGCATAAAGTGATACTACAAGTTGAAAACTAAAGGATCATAAAGGCTATGGTGACTTGAGATAGTCATAACATGGTGTGAGCATGTGCCAAGTCAACCCAAATAAAGCATCAAAGGAGAATACCACTATACTATGCTTTAATATGCTAAAACAACGCATGATTCATCCAAGACACATTAAGCAATCTCAATTGTTTATAACAAGTCATGCTACAAGAAATAATACTAAGCATAAAGCCAAAACAATATCAAGCACGGCATGACAAAGCATAGCCACAGTCAAAAACGAGCTCTTTTTACCACATAAGCATGAACTTTCCTACTCTTTTCCAAACCAAACCAAACTATTTGCAAACCAAAGTGTGAAAGAGGGGGTCCAACCAACTTATTCAGAAAACTAAGCAAACCAAGCAAATTAAAACCAAAACGAAAACGAAAAAGAAGACGCTCCAAGAGAAACACAACTGTGCACGAAACAATAAAAATGAAGCGTTTGGAAGAAACCTGGAATTTTTATTGATGAAGAAGGGGATGCCTTGGACATCCCCAAGCTTTGACGTTTGTACTTCTTGGATATTTCTTGGGGTGACACGCGTGGCATCCCCAATCTTGAGCTTTAGTCCATCCTTTATCTCATTACTCATTCCTTCCATACACCTGAAAGTTTTCCTTCATATAAAACTTCACACAATCTCATTGGCAACATTAGTGCACTTAAGATAAATAAGTCTTAAGGTTAAGTTCTAACACCAAATAAGCTTCCATTAGAACCCTAGATACTGTAGCACTTCCCTCAAAAAGCTCAATTCCCCAAAGGAACTCAAGAAGGAACTAACAAGAAGCAAATATAGAAAATGGCAGAAATCTGTCAAAACAGACCAGCAGGTAAAGACAAATTTTTTCGAAGACGTTCTGTTGCTCAAATCAAACAGTGTTGAACTAACGAAAGTTAGATAACAACCTGGGGCAGAAGCACAAACAATTACAGATCAATCCGACATACAGAGCTCTCTCAGGAGTTTTTATGGTGAACCAAAGAAATCTGTTTCGGGACAGCAACTTTCCCAATCATTACTTCACTCTCATTAGAGGTTACTCTTGGCACAAAAAGCAAATAAAAAGGATAATGAGAGGTTATTACAGAGGTAATAACTTCCAAGACTCATCTAAAACTCTTGGGTTATCTCCCAACAAGTACTTTTCTTTAACGCCTTTAAGTTAGGCATGAGAAGCAAAGAAAGAATCAAGTGTTCTCAAATGAAGAAGCATTAAAACCAACTTTCTTGCCCTTACCTCTCTTATTTTTATTCTTAACCTTTGGGAAAATGTGATTGTTTGGTGGAGAATAAAGATGCATGGTCCCCTTTCCCACATCTATTATTGCTCCAAGGAGTTCTAATAGGGACCTTCCAAGTGTAATTCATCCTTTTCCTGCACATTCAATAACAAGATAATCAATAGAAATCGTTTTCCCAAGGATCTTTGTAAACACTCCTTCAGAAATTCCAAGAGGTAATATGGTAGTATTATTAGTAAGAGATATTTCTTTTCCTCCTTCAATGAGCCCCCAAGTATTCAGAGATTTATAAATATCTTTGGGCATAAGGAAAAATTCAGACATGATGTCACAGCGGGCTTGAAAAGTTTCATTGTTTATCTCAATCTTTACTGTAGGGAACCACTTTGATGGTTCAGAGTTTATTGAAACATAATCGTGATGCTCCCTAAGCGTATTATAGCACCCTTCTAATCTAGTAGTGCTAGCCTCAAGAGTGTCTAACCTAGCAAATATTTTTGCGAAAGAAGTATCAGTTTGGCTAGGCAAGTTGTAAGTGAGGATCAATTTCTTTATAGCATTAATGGCATCATCCTCATTACTTTGGAGGAAATCTCCTCCCGCAATAGCATCTAAAGCATATCTATAGCAAAGAGCAATCCCAAGGTAAAAACTTCTAAGGAACAAGCCTTGAATCATTTTAGGCTCGGTCTTTTCATGTAGATCAGAGATTCTAGACCAAGCTTCCTTAAAACTTTCCTCCATTCCTTGTTTAAAAGTGAGAATCATTTCCTCGGGTGACATAGTGATTGGATCAAGGATAGACATAGTGACAACTCAAGATAGGAACTAATTTTTTTGTGTTTTTCAAATAAGAAAGCAAACAAGTAAAACTAATTTTTTTAGATTTTTTTTGAAGAACAAAACAAGCAAAAAAGCAAAAAGGAAACTAAGCAAAACAAAAACAACAAAGTAAAGAGATTGGTTATGAGGGACGCCCCTTGTGAAGATGTCCTTGACTCCCCAGCAACGGCGCCAGGAAATCGCTTGATGGCTCAATACACGGCGCCCAGAAAAGTGCTTGGTGCGTGTTGTTGATGTAGAGCTCGTTGGGAACCCCAAGAGGAAGGTATGATGAGCACAGCAGCAAGTTTTCCTCAGTTATGAAACCAAGGTTTAATCGAACCAGTAGGAGCAAGGAAACACCTCAAAGGTGTTACTAGCTGAGCTTTGGTAGGGCGCACTACCGGTGCTAGTAGCAACGTGGAGACCTGCACAACACAACCACAGAACTTTGTCCCCAACTTGTGATGAGGTTGTCAATCTCACCGTGTTTTGCGAAAAACAAAGGATTAAACGAATCGAATGGAAAGAAGTAAAAGTTTGCAGAAAGTAAACACAAAGCAGTAAAAGATTGTAGATTGTATGTAAAGAAAAGGACCGGGATCAATAGTTCACTAGAGGTGGCTCTCCTTAGATAGATAACATGCTGGGTGAACAAATTACAGCGGGGCAATTAACAAACACCGAGAAATCAATACATGCATATACTAATCATCTTGACTCCTTTGAGACTTGATTGGGCATTACAACATAATACATAGACCGCCATCCAACGGCATCTATGACTAATAATCCACCTTCAGGTTATCATCCGAACCCCCTCCAGTATTAAGTTGCAAGCAACAGATTATTGCTTTACGAACTGCGTGTAAAGTAAACAATACAATTGTTCTATGAACAAAAGATCTTTGTTTTCTCCCTAGTAGCAACAGCACATATAGTACCTTAGAGATTTCATCACTTCCCAGTTACGGAGGCATGAACCCACTATCGAGCATAAATACTAACTCTTGGAGTTGCTAGCATCTACTTGGCCAAGATAGCTACTAACAACGGAAAGCATGTAAGATCTCAAATAACAAAGTCATGATAGAATCAATAATCAATCTGAAATAGCATCTCAATATCCATCGGATCCCCGCAAACACAACATGTATGAATTACAAATAGATGATCTTGATCATGAACGGAGCTCACAAGATCTAAACATGAAAGCACAAAGGAGGAGAAACCAGCCATCTAGCTACTACATGGATCCGTAGTCCAAGGATGAACTACTCACGCATCACACCAGAGGCTTGCATGGTGATGAAGAAGGCCTCCAGCGTGAATTCCCCTCTCTGGCCGGGTGCCGGGAAGAGCTTCAGATCCCCCCCGATCTAGGGATGGAGATGACGGCGGCTATAGACTCTTTCGTGGATTTTTGATTGGGTCCTGAGGGTTTTCGTCCTGAGGGCAACTTATAGGCGGAAGGAGAGGCCGAGGGGGTGCTAGGGTCGGCCAGACCACCCCCTGGTGCGGGCCAGGCCTGGCCGGGCGGCCAGGTGGTGTGGCCGGCCCCTGGCCCCTCTCCGTCTCGTATTCTACCACTTGATTCCTTCCGGAAAAATAGGCACTTTGGCTTTTGTCCCGTCCAATTCCGAGAATATTAATTTTCTGAATTTTCTGGAACCAAAAACAACAGAAAATAGGCAGCTGGCACTGTGGCTCTTGTTAATAGGTTAGTCCTAGAAATCATAATAAAAGTACTCCAAAGTTGGAACAAAACACAAGAAAGTGGATAAAACTAAGCATGGAACATCAAAAATTATAGATACATTTGCAATGTATCAATAGTGAGTGTCAAGATCATAATCCTTGATTAACTCTATCCATCTCCTTTGTCTCATATTCAGCTCCTTCTAAGTGAAGATATACTTCAAGCTCTTGTGATCTGAGTAAATCTCATAGCGATTACCCATCAGATAATGACGCCATGTCTTCAATGCTAGAACCACAGCTGCTAGCTCAAGATCATGGGTCGGATAGTTTTGCTCATGCTGCTTCAGTTGTCGAGACAGATACGTGATAACTTTTCCTTCTTGCATCAATACACATCCGAGACCAATCTTGGATGCGTCACAAAACACATCAAACGGCTTCTTGATGTCTGGCATGACCAAAATTGGGGCTGATATCAACCTCTTCTTCAGCTCCTGGAAACTGGCTTCACACTTGTCAGTCCATTCAAACTTCTTGTCCTTCAACAATTGGGTCATGGGTCGGGCGATACTCGAGAATCCTTCTACGAACTTGCGGTAGTATCCTGCTAATCCGAGAAATGCACGGACTTGGGTTTGAGTGGTTGGGGCTTCCCATTCTTCGACATCTTTGATCATGGCGGGATGAACTAAGACTCCTCCGGCAGACACAATATGTCCTAGGAATCCTACTTATTTCAGCCAAAACTCACACTTGCTGAACTTGGCATATAACTGATGCCCTCTTAGGGTTTCTAGGATAACTCTCAGATGTTGCTCATGCTCTTCTTCTGACTTGGAGTAGATAAGGATGTCGTCGATAAACACAACTACAAACTTATCTAGGAAATTCATAAAGATCTTATTCATGATATTCATGAAATAAGCAGGGGCATTGGTTAATCCAAAAGACATAACCGTATACTCGTATAAACCATAGAGAGTAGTAAAGGCGGTCTTTGGAATATTCGTTGCACGAATCTTAAGTTGGTGATAACCAGTCCTAAGATCAATCTTTGAGAATACCTGAGCTCCAGTCAACTGATCAAATAGATCCTCTATCTTTGGCAAGGGGTACTTGTTCTTGATGGTGACGTCATTCAACATTCTGTAATCTGTGCACAGATGGTTGCCTCCATCTTTCTTGTCGACGAATAACACTGGTGATCTCCATGGCGATGCGCTTGGTTGAATCAAGCCTTTCTCTAACATGCCATCCAACTGCTTCTTCAGTTCCACTAACTCTGAGGGGTTCATGCTATAGGGTCTCTGGGCTATGGGTCCGGTATCCGGGGGCATACCTGGCAATTCATCTGGGAATACGTCAGGGTATTCACAGACTACTCTGACTTGGTCTATGGTGGGCAGGGCTACACTCTTGTTGCACTTGAATTGACGGGGTAAGGTTTCAGAGATATGCTCTACTGTTACTCCAGAACTACTGGTCATGGCGATGGCTTTCTTAGCACAGTTTATCAGTCCTTTATGCCTTGACATCCAGTCCATACCTAGTACTACTTCCAATCCTTTGGTTCCAAGTACAATTAGGTTGGCATAAAAATCTATCTCATGTATTCTGATAGGCACCGCCTTGCAAATTTTTCTAGCTTTAGTTGTTGAACCAGGGATTTGAACTATCATGACATGTTTCAAGTTGGTGGGGGTGAATCTTACTAGTGCATGCAAATTCTTCGGTGACAAATGAATGCGATGCTGCTGAATCAAACAATACTCTTGCTAAAACTGAGTTGACAGAAAACATACCCAGCACTACATCTGGCGCTTCCTAGGCTTCTTCTGCGTTCATGTGGAAGAGACGACCTTTGAGGTTGTGAGGGTTCCCTGGGGCAAATCTTCTTCCTGGTTGAACACGACGCTGCTGCTGAGCTGGGGCATTCATAGTGGCATTAGCTGCAGTCTTCTTGGGACACTCATTGGAGTAGTGACCCTTCACTCCACACTCGAAACAAGTGATCTAGGACTTGTCCTTGACTGTGACAGGCACATCATTGCTGCCAGTTCTGGGTGCAGTGTTGTTGTTGTTGCTCTTGGGAGGTGCACGGTTGAAATGGTTGGCATTGCCGGAGTTGTGATTGTTTCCTCCGAACTTCACATTGCCTCCGCTACGGTGGGGTAGCTTGGGCGAGAATTTGGGGGTCGGTTGTTCCTTGGTGCATATCCTAGTGAAGGGTTGGGACGGTACTTCTGGTGACTGCTGGATCCTGATTGCTGCATCATATGACGTTTGTGGTTGTCGTTTTCCTTGTTAATCTTCCCTTCCATCTGAATGGCAGAGTCGACTAGCTCTTCGAGATCCTGAAAACGGATGTTGACGAGGATAGTCTGCATCTCATCATGCAGTCCGTTCAAGAATCTCTCCTTCTTCTTGGCCTCCGTGTTGATTTCATCAGGTGCATATCTGGCAAGTGACAGGAATCTATCACGGTACTCCACCACAGTCATTCTTCCTTGCCTTAATTCACGGAATTCATCTCTCATCCTGTTGACTAGACCTTGCGGCACGTGAGTGTGGATGAACTTGACTTTGAAAGCTTCCCATGTCATCACTTGACCATGGTTCATATTGCGGATACTATTCCACCAAGCTCTTGCATCTCCCGCCAGATAGTGGGTGGCAAAGAGAACTTTCTCATTTTCATCAACTCCTACAAATTCTAAGTTGTTTTCCATGGTCTGTAACCAGTCGTCAGCATCTAATGGGTTTTCAGATTGGTTGAAGATTGGGGGATTAGTATTCTGAATTTTTTTGAGTTTGGATCCATGGTGATCCTGATTTCCATGCCCTTGGTTGTTGAGAGCCATTTGGGTGATCTGCTGCAATGTTGCTAAGTTGGCTTGGCGCTCTGCCCTGCTTGCTTCACGATCTGTGATGTGATTCTGCAAGATCTGCAACATTGGGTCTTGCCACGAGCTGCTCCCTCCTTGGTTTCCACCGGTCATCTGAAGATTGAGATAGATATAGGGGTAAGAGGGAAATTCTAAGGTTCATGGTTTTGGGTTTTCAAAGCTAAAACTTTGAGTTAGACTCAGGTTTTCAACTAACTTCATTTTCATTCATGCAAGCAAGCACACGATACAACACACACCACAACAAACAAAGGAAAGCAGATGGTTTGAAGAATCATTCTGCAAGCTACGATACAGTGGGACCGATACAAATCATGCTACGACAGTGCTCTAGTGCATCTACTCATCGTCGATGAAGTCGGAGTCCTCATCATCAGTGTAGAAGTCCATAGCATCCTCCTCCAGAAAGTCATCATCGTTGCTGAGGTAAGAATCCATGTCTCCCTGGATGTCTTCACCCTCATCTTCTTCTTCCTTGGCGGCAAGCTGAGCTTCCTGCTCCTTGATGGTCTTCTCGAGGTCGGCCACCTTCTTGCGAAGACGGGCGATGGTGCGATCCTTCTTTGCACGCTAGCGGTGAAGAGACTGGTGATCTTGGACGAGCAGTGCGAAAGTCTGGGCCTTCTGGTCGGCAATGGCACGGTTCTGGTTGGCTAACTCTCGGGCATTGTCCAGTTCCTGATGTCTATCATGCAGCAAGAAGTCAAGATTCTCCACTTGACGCCTCAACTCTGGGTGACTTGGCATCTCCATCGGCATTCCCATGAAGTCACGTCTTGCATAGTGGGCAAAACGGGTTCCTTGGATCTTGTTGATGCCGAGGGCACATAGACGTGCGAGAGCTTCCTGCATTGCCCTGGCTAATCCATCTAGCTAGTTGTTCTCTCTCACAGAGAACTGAATTCTCCTAGAAGTTGGTGCTTCGATGCTTCCTCTAAGATCTACGGTGACTAGCCACTATAGGTCTCCTCCTAGGGGTCCTGGAAGTTGAGCTCCAAGAAACTCTGGATGTGGGCGTCC
The DNA here is from genome assembly GCA_023614405.1 of Avena insularis. NCBI lineage: Eukaryota > Viridiplantae > Streptophyta > Magnoliopsida > Poales > Poaceae > Avena > Avena insularis. Next base: position 327,814,017 of record CM042692.1, on the reverse strand, counting down.
CAGTAACTCTGACAGTGAGTCCAGATCCCTCTCGAAGATCAGCTGACCTCCATTTCCCAACTGGTAGAACTTGCTGAACTGAGTCTCCATCTACAAGAATTAAGGATGAGGAAGTTAGTGAAGTGATCAAGTGTGTCAAATTTAAGTAGTAATGTAAGAATTTTGAGGAACATGAATTTTTGAGAAAGAATGAATTCCAAGGGGTAAGAGAGGAAATAGTTTTTCATAAATACTCACTTTGGTTTTGAAACTAAGTTTTTGTTTGGACGTCCATTCTAACTAGGGTCTCCTATGGTCAGGATGGCTCTGATACCAACTTTTCAACACCCGGATTTTTAATCCCAGATGCCCGTTATGCCATACCTCGCAATCCCAGGATTACCATTTTTGCGAGACATAACGGATTGGATATCATAGTACATCATCCATTACAAGCCATACATAAGGTCTTACACAAATAAGGATCTCATGATCCAGTCTTTAATACAACAAGCAGCGGAAATAAAAGATAAGCGTAGCGGTGGGGTCCATCTTCGGGGGCACAGGCAATCTTGTGACAATGAGATAGTCCTAGTTATCATAGCCGTCCTGATGGCCATCCTCTTGATAGTATCCTTCATAGTCTGGCCATGAGAATAGCCAGGGACAAAAGCCATGAGTACTCTTTAAGTACTCGCAAACTACTATTAACAGGTACTATAGTGTTAAGCTAAAGTGCTAAATCTAAGTTTAACTATAAAGTTAAGTTTGAAACCTACGCTGAGTTCTGAAGCAAAGAAAGATCAACTAAAGTTCTAGAATCACTTAAGTTGGGAAGCTATTGTCATAAACACAACCCTGTTGTGGTCAAGTCAAGATTCATCATTTATTTCAAGTTATTTGGAAAACATCTGACAACGAACCAGTATGGCCATTCCAACTGTCCATAACCGCGGACACGGCTATTCGAATAGTTTGACACTCTGTAGAGGTGGTACACTTTCACCACACAATTCGATACATCTGTCAGGGATAACCCTGAATCATCATACTTAGTATGCAGATAATCAAACATAACCTTCCCTTTTACACACCCTAGTATAAGCACCTCTCCTATGAGCATGGCCTCCCAACCATGACCATCAGTCATCTTGGGCACCGCATAGGTGGACAACATTGAGAGGTAGCCTCAGCTCAAACCTCTCCCGCGAGGGAACTAATACTAATGCATATAAATTTCTAGCTAACCCTTACCCAATTCAGGTAGTGTGGTTGTACGGTAAATTTGGAATGGTATCGCATCCAAATCCAACCATCAATTTTATAAAAGGATTAAGGCTCATGCCTCATCATTTTCATCATCATAAACCATTTGTGTTTCTCAACACATGTCAAAACATCTCAATAGAATGACTCATCATTCCAAGGTTTTCACAATTCATTTTCACCAAGTGTTCCCATCTAAAGTGACTCAACTTTTTGATCTACTCTAAACTACGAAGTTAAGAGTGTTCACTAAGGTGGAAGTGATGGGTTCAATCTCATGCCATAGAATGACATCTAAAGGTTTCTAAATAGGTCAAGTTTTATACTCGTTATGCTACCTTCAAAACAAGTAAAGAACTTTGTGTAAACTAAGGGAGGTAAAACTTGTAAACAAAGACTTGTGGTAACTAATAGTAAAAGGGGTGTGATCAAAGCATGCCTAAAGCCTCTTGGATCAAGTTAACTAGCTTAAATCCAGTTTACTACAATAGCTTGCACTGTTAATGGTGGCTTGCCTTGGTTGGTGCAGTGGTTGAAGTTTTCTTCTTCTTCTTCTTCTGGGTAGAACTCCTCCTCCTCGTAGACTTGGTCGGTACTATCGTCTATAAATACATACGGAGGACACAATCACCAAACAATACTTAACTAGTCTAATTAGCATCCTAAGACACATATTTGATGATCTATTATCATCACAAGCATCACAAGTTTAATTCACTAGTTTCATTCTTTTTATTTTAGAAAAGTAATTTCTACTCATTGAAAAAAATTAACTAAGATTTAATATTCACCACTTAAAATATGGGATCATGTTGACACATGTCATCACCACATATTCTAACATGTGGGAATGATATTTAAAGGTTCGATCAAAATTAGTTTGGTTTAAGTTCAATATTTAATGATTTAAAGTGACTAGAAATGCATATATAGCATTATTTTGGTACTAGTCAAAAGTCACTGCATGTAAACCTTAATATTATTACATATTTAGATAGATATGTTGAAATGTAATTTTTTAAGGTTGGAATCAACTCAAAAGATAACTTGGTTGATTTTATAAAAATGTTGAAAGTTGCAAATACTTCTGTTTTGTTATTTTTATTAGGAGAGATCTATAACTCTAATTGAATTAAATCCAAAGGGCTTGGATAGATCATTTCAATACCTTTCAGACAAAATTAGTTTCATGCAATTTGGATTTATAAATCTCTCTGAATTGATTTTCAAACTAGGGGACAGAAACTAGATTCAACTAAAAAGAAAAATCCAAATTTGAATGGCTAGGCTAGCGCGGGAACGAACTTGGGTCGGCCCAGTGGCGCTCCGCGGCGCGGGGCTCAGCTGACAGGAGGTCCCGCTTGTCAGTGGCTCTGAACACGCGAAACGGTACACGCGCTGTGGGCCGTAGGATTAGAACTGGGATCTACGGCTGGGGATCGTCGTCAACGACGAACAGGTCGCCGGCGAGCTCGAACCCTAGCGGCTCGGTGGGGGTCTATCTGGGACGTACCAGGGCTCCAGCAAGGTTGGTGAGGCGGGCAAACGGGCTGGAAGTCAACGGCGAGGCGAGGCGCGGTTGTGGTGGAGCTTGGGGTGCCCTAAATCGCAGACGCCCTTCTCCTCTAGTTGCGGTGGCTCCGGCTTCAATTCTGGCAAGGCAGAGCTCGAGTAGCATCGGCTAGAGGTGGGTGAGGTTCAGTGAGAGGTGGGGTGTGAGTGGGTGTGGAGAAATGAGGCTGGGGAGGCCGGTTTATATAGGCCCGACGGTGAGACCGAGCGGTGTGGGCAGGCGGCTCCGGCAAGGGCGGCACAGGGGGCTAGCGACTTGGCTCGAGGTAGGGGACAGTGGCCTGTCTCCTGGTGGTGCGCTGAGGCTTAAAGGCGCGGCAAGGCGAGGTCTGTGCTCGTTGGGAGCGTCACGCGCTCTAGGCGGCAGAGGCTGCGGGTTCGACGGCAAGCAGTGGCTGGGGTGCGTTAGGCGGCCAGCGGGGGTGTCTGGGGTGTTCCCTAGGTCCTGGCGGAGCGGTAGGCGCGGGCTGCGGCCGAGGGGCGATCTGTGCACGCGGGGACAGGGCGTGCTCTGCGGGCGGCATCGACATGGTCGACCAGATCCGGGCACGACGGTTCTTGGCCGTTCCGGTCTCTGTCTCTGGGCTGGGGCTGGTTGGACGGTGGAGGTGGACCATGGGCGAGGTGCTGGACAAGGTGAGAGAGGCTGGCATGATGCCTTGTCGGTGAGGGTGCTCAAGGTGCTCGGCCATAATGGCGATGACCGTTTGGTCGTGTGCACAGGGCTTGGCCGGGCTAGCAAAGGGCAGGGTTGCACTGAGGGGAACAAGGGACAGGGTTAGGCACAAATGGTGACCAAAATTACTGCTCCAAATAGTGTTTTGAATTTGGCCAGATTTGTGCCTGCCACCTGTTTGATGAAATGACCGCAAGAAGCAAACTTTTGAATTTTGGTTTCAAATTTTTTGGGTGATCTACACTGGTGCTAGGTAGTCTCTGGTTGCAAGGGTTTTTAAAGTGGAGCTCATTTTGATGGTTTTTCAAATAGGGGTGATCTATGCATATGCATTGAATTCAATTTTCACATGCCATTTAAAATAAGAAAAAGAATGTTTTTAGCAGATCAAAAGGTGGGCCTTGGTACCTCATTATGTGTACTAGCAAGGGGTGCAAAGATCATGAATTGTTTCTGTTAAGAAATGAGTGCTAGGAACACCCAAAGTAGTGTAGTGGATTAAAATGGCCAAAATGACCATTCCTCCTTTTTAAATGTTTTTGATTTGATTTTCTTTAGTAAAAGTTTGGGAATGGGTAGATGATGTTTAAATCACCTAAGAAACATTTTACAACCCAAGAATCACAGAACCATGGCAATTCAAATCAATTCATAATTTAAATGCACACACATATGAATGCTTTCATTTTTACTTTGGAAAAGTTTTTGTTAACCCTAATTTGATGATTTGGATCTTGATAAGCTTGGATTAAAGTTTTGGGATGTTAAAGTGGTGCTTCCCCTCTTAGTATACTTCTGCTTTTGTCTCTGAGGCTTAGGGGACGGAGACGGCTGACGCGGCGGCAGAGATGGCTGAGGCGGCGATGGAGACGGTTGCGTTGGAGAATGGTGAGGTGGTGGCGGAGGTGGATTGCTGCTCTGAGGAGTGGGTGGCCTTGGCGGCACATAATTTGGAAGCATGATGCGCTCCTTTGGCCATAGAATAGTCCCCCCTTTGGCTTCTCCTAGTTGAGTCAGCTCCATATCTTCCCCCGCAGGGTGGTCTAGCTTAAGCTCCTCAAAATGTTCCTTCACCTCATCCACCATGACGATAGCGTACCATTTTGGAACCGGTCTGCAATGCCAAGTTGGGTTAGGCGGAATTGGTACGGCAATGCCGACCGCCGCCGTCACCCTTAAGTTGATAACCTGCACCTTTAGCTCACAAGCTGTGGTCTCCATGATATCATCCACTGGGTAGCATTTAGGAGGAGATGTCATCGGTGCATCATCATCAACATCATGGAGCTGCATGGAACCGACACTGCTTTTCTTATTCGATAAGGCGCCGGTACCCTTGAATGCAGCTTCTACCACGTGCCACTGAGATTGGCCGCTAGTACCTTGCTGGCTAAGTCTGTTGAGTTGATCCTGGTGCTACTTTAATGCTTCTTCTACATTACGCAGCCGGTCTGCAGCGGCCGCTTTCTCAGCTGCCTCCCTTTCCTTTCTCCTCTGATGGCTTTTATCGGGATATCTTTTCATTTCCGTGGGGAAGGCAACCTTCCACGGCTTGGAGCCTGGTGTGCCTCGTGCTCGTCCGTCGTGTTCAGGATTTTTAAGGGCGTGTGTGAGCTCGTCGTTCTCTCTATTGGGAACGAACCGTCCCGCTGCAACATCATCTACTGTATTTCTAATATCATCGATGGGCAGTAGGGGATCATCTTTGTGTTTCTGATTATATATTGACCTCCCTTCTTTGTCCAACGTGCCCCCATGGCCGTAAAACCAGTTTCTCACCCGTGGTGTCCATGTTATGGCTCGTGCGATCCCGACAGCTATGTAATTAACCTCAAGTGCATCCCACTTAGGCATGCAACCGGCGTAGCCAGCAGGCCCCATGTTATGATGGTATACTTTCTTAGTAGCATTCTCCGTATTTATTCTAGACCTTTCCTTCGCTTTCTCCGATGTCTTGTACTTCACAAAATCCTCCCACTGGTGTCTTAACTTAGCATAGCCGCCTTGAGTGAAATCTGGAGTCTTCTCTACCTTGACAAAGTTATTGTACAGTTTCTTCTTCCAGTTCTTGAATGCATCGGCCATCTTGATGAGAGCAAACTTCTTGACTCTTTGCACAAGCTCCATTCTTGCTCTCTCCTCCTCATCTGGATTCACATCTGGCATCGGCAGGAGGAAATTAATCATGAGCTTCTCAAAAAGCTTATCTTTGGCAGTGTCGCGGACATACGGGACTCCACCGCCGCTTGGACTCCACATTGATTGACAAATTTTCTTGCGACATCGACGGGAGCTTGTGGTTCGCCATCTACACCGACCACTTTGATCCTATACCTCATAGTGTCATCCAACTTTTTTGTTGGGCCTCGTTTTGTTCTTACGGAAGAAGTTCTCGATCCGGAGGGCTAAAAGAAGAAAGAGTGATAATATATGCATGTATATATAGACAACATCGTTTTAATTACAAAAATACATATATACACCTCGCTGGTGTTTGCAAGATTTAAGGTTCCGCCGGAGCCGTCGCCTTCTCCCCTGTCCTAGGCTTCGACTTCTACCTCACCGGAGCCGTCTCCTCGGTTGAGAGACTCATCTCCCTGACCGGAATTTTTCAGAAACTCACTAGTGACATTGATATCGATATCTTCATTTTCGCAGATCATTCCGTGGAGGATGTTTTCCTGATGTTCTGGAATCATAGTATCTTGAGGTGTTGGATCCATAGTATCTGCAAAGATGATGATATGACAAGTTAATTAGTATTGTAATGAAACCCTATAACATGCTTGGAAATTTAAGCGGGATTCGAGGGGTCCAAACCCTAATACAGGAGAGACCCTCGAATCACCTATGAGGGTTCATTTGTTCTTCTAATTAAACTTATGATTAAAGTTTATGAACAATGCATGATATTGATGGTAAAGTGTAGATCTCATTTTTCTGAACATTTTGATATATTATTTGTATTTTTATGACTTATAAATAATTACTTATTAAGTTTATAACATTTATCCTTTTTATGAAATTAATTAAAACAATTATTAAACCTTTATTGCGTTAGCATAGGTAAAGGCTGACGTCACCTAAGGTTGGGGAACCTTTTCTCACTGATGCAGCGCCTACCCACAGAGACTGATTAGTGGGGCCAGGGCCACGTCGGGCTGCCACGCTGGCAGAGCTTGCTCGACGCCCACGTTAGGGCCACATGAGCGCCACCTTGGCGCCACATGGGCTCGCCGGAGGGCACGGTGGTGGTTAGCAGCACTAGAGTGCTTGATGGAATGCGCAGAAGGTCGGGGTCGAACGAGCGCGTCGCGAGGAAGCTAACGGTGGTCGTGCCGCCCCATATTGGTGATCGGAGCATCTTCTGCAACGACGGCGGACAGTGGCGCTCGGCGATAGAAGGAAACAGAGAGAGAGAGAGAGAGAGAGAGAGAGAGAGAGAGAGAGAGAGATGGAGAGAGAGAGAGAGAAAGTAGAGGTCCTGGAGGACTAGGGGCTCACCACGAAGACCAGCGGCTCACGGGTTAACGAGGCCGGAGGAGCTCGGAAGAAGCGGCAATGACGACGGCCGGAGTTGGAGCAGACGGTGACCGTGGCGTCGATTTCCTGCGCACGTGGCAGCACAGCAACGCTCCTGCCCAGACCATTGATCTCGGTTCGTCCCAACAACCGGGACCAAAGGATCAACGGTCTCGGTTGTTGGGACGAACCGGGACCAAAGGCATATTGATGGCAGCACGCGCACCCAGGCTCATCGGTCCCGGTTGGTGGGACGAACCAGGATCGTTGACCCGTTTTTCAGATTTTGGCAAACCTTTTGGTCTTCCCGCCATGTTCAAATTTGTTTTCTTCTTTAATTAATAAGTTGTTTCAATTTAAGACGATTATTTATTTGGAATTTCAAAAAACTTTTAACAGGAAAAGTGCTTCAATTTAAATAACAAATCAAAAACCATTTTCTGTTTTCAAATATTTTTATTTGAACTATACAATTTTACTATTTTCAATTAAAATTGCATTACCAAATATTTATTGCATAATTTGGAATTTCAAAAAACTTTTAACAAGAAAAGTGCTTCAATTTAAATAACAAATCAAAAACCACTTTCTGTTTTCAAATATTTTTATTTGAACTATACAATTTTACTATTTTTAATTAAAATTGCATTACCAAATATTTATTGCATAATTTGGAATTTCAAAAAACTTTTAACAGGAAAAGTGCTTCAATTTAAATAACAAATCAAAAACCATTTTCTGTTTTCAAATATTTTTATTTGAACTATACACTTTTACTATTTTTAATTAAAATTGCATTGCCAAATATTTATTGCATAATTTGGAATTTCAAAAAACATTTAACAGGAAAAGTGCTTCAATTTAAATAACAAATCAAAAACCATTTTCTGTTTTCAAATATTTTTATTTGAACTATACAATTTTACTATTTTCAATTAAAATTGCATTACCAAATATTTATTGCATAATTTGGAATTTCAAAAAACTTTTAACAGGAAAAGTGCTTCAATTTAAATAATAAATCAAAAACCATTTTCTGTTTTCAAATATTTTTATTTAAACTATACAATTTTACTATTTTCATTTAAAATTGCATTACCAAATATTTATTGCATAATTTGAAATTTCAAAAAACTTTTAATAGGAAAAGTGCTTCAATTTAAATAACAAATCAAAAACCATTTTCTGTTTTCAAATATTTTTATTTGAACTATACAATTTTACTATTTTCAATTAAAATTGCATTGCCAAATATTTATTGCATAATTTGGAATTTTTGAAAAAACTTTTAATAGGAAAAGTGCTTCAATTTAAATAACAAATCAAAAACCATTTTGTGTTTTCAAATATTTTTATTTGAACTATACAATTTTACTATTTTCAACTAAAATTGCATTACCAAATATTTATTGCATAATTTAGAATTTCAAAAAACTTTTAACAGGAAAAGTGCTTCAATTTAAATAATAAATCAAAAACCATTTTCTGTTTTCAAATATTTTTATTTAAACTATACAATTTTACTATTTTCAATTAAAATTGCATTACCAAATATTTATTGCATAATTTGAAATTTCAAAAAACTTTTAATAGGAAAAGTGCTTCAATTTAAATAACAAATCAAAAACCATTTTCTGTTTTCAAATATTTTTATTTGAACTATGCAATTTTACTATTTTCAATTAAAATTGCATTACCAAATATTTATTGCATAATTTGGAATTTCAAAAAACTTTTAATAGGAAAAGTGCTTCAATTTAAATAACAAATCAAAAACCATTTTCTGTTTTCAAATATTTTTATTTGAACTATACAATTTTACTATTTTCAATTAAAATTGCATTACCAAATATTTATTGCATAATTTGGAATTTCAAAAAACTTTTATCTGGAAAAGTGCTTCAATTTAAATAACTAATCAAAAACCATTTTTAAAAAATCATTTATAGGTTCACAACATGCTATTTCATCAGAGATCCACTTCAAGTTCAGCGAGGCTCAGCCCCAGGCTAGGAAGCTTCATGCCCGCCGTTTTGAATATGGTTTGCAACGGGCATAAGAAATTCAAAAATGATCCAAACAATGTGAAACCTTCGTGTGGTGTCATATTATGTGTCATAGTTACAAGGAAAAATATTGAACTTGAAAAATTGCAAACATCATAAAAAATCCTTCACAATATGACCTATCATGTTCGAGGTTTCATGGCATTTAGGTCAAACCACCAATGTTATGGCTAGAATCAGCGCATAGTTTGTGATAATGTGCCCATATTGTGCACACATGTGCATCTTGGGATGGCTTACGATGTTGCAGGAGGAAGTTTTCCTTTTCGACGCACGAAAAAGCCAATTTCCATTTTTGAGGTGCCGAAATCGGGGTGTTCTGTGAAGCAACCACCAAATTAAAGTTTGGCATTGGTACCAACCCATTTTTCAAAAATACTAGACCACCTTATATGGATAATTTCCCAGCCGGTGTATCTAGAACCTTTCCGTCCATCCCTCATGAAAAAGACAAATTCCTGCCGAATCGGTAGGAGGTTGCCAAGATTTGAACTACAAGTACATGATATACTGCCTGTGATAAGGACGCGTGGGTAACCTTTAGTCCCGGCTAGAGGGTGCAACCGAGACTAAAGTTGTCAGCAGGATAATGACGCGTGGGTAACCTTTAGTCCCGGCTGGTGGGTGCAACCGAGACTAAAGCTGTCAGCAGGATAAGGACGAGTGGGTGGACGTACTCCTCGATGAGATAAAGCATGTAACACATGACACCCTTTCGGAGGAACAAGACAAAAGTAGAAGCGGCGTCGTGCCTATAAAGGAGCATCGATACGCCATGGCAAGCAGCTCAACAAGCCAACATAGGTAGAGAGAGTTTCATCCCCATGGATGGAGGGTTGGGAAATCTCCCGTGGCGGAGCTTCTCGAAGATGTCATTGGTGCACACGCCCTACGGCATCTTGAGCTCCGCCTCAAAATTCCGCAAGCCCGTGAAAGACTCCATCTCCTCTAACAGTGTTGGGGAAAGGGTTGGGAAATCTCCCGTGGCGGAGCTTCTCGGAGATGTCGTTGGTGCACACGCCCTATGGCATCTTCGGAAGCTCCGCCTCGAAATTTTTTCCCTGCAAGCCCGTGAAAGACTCCATCTCCTCTAACAGTGTTGGGGAAAGGGTTGGGAAATCTCCCGTGGCGGAGCTTGTCGAAGATGTCGTTGGTGCACACGCCCTATGACATCTTCGGAAGCTCCGCCTTGGAAAAATTTCCCTGCAAGCCCGTGACAGACTCCATCTCCTATAACAGTGTTGGGGAAAGGGTTGGGAAATCTTCCGTGGCGGAGCTTCTCGAAGATGTCGTTGGTGCACACGCCCTACTTCATCTTCGGAATCTCCACCTCGGAAAAATTTCCCTGCAAGCCCGTGAAAGACTCCATCTCCTCTAACAGTGTTGGGGAAAGGGTTGGGAAATCTCCCGTGGCAGAGCTTCTCGAAGATGTTGTTGGTGCACATGCCCTATGGCATCTTCAAAAGCTCCGCCTCGGAAAAATTTCCCTGCAAGCCCGTGAAACACTCCATCTCCTCTAACAGTGTTGGGGAAAGGGTTGGGAAATCTCCCATGGCGGAGCTTCTCGAAACTTTCCCTGCAAGCCCGTGAAAGCTACTTAACTAGTAAAACAAGCCAACCTAAAAGTCCTTCACAAAATGACCTATCATGTTCGAGGTTCTCATATAAAGTTTTCATACATCACATAAAGTTTCCATACATTACATAGATTTACATAAGGTTTAGGGTTTAGGGTATGAATCCTTCGTCGTGTATGTCGATCCCTTGCCCATGATCGCTTCTTAGGCCGTAACCATGGAGCATCTTCTTTGCTTAATAGGATGCTTGGGTCAGTTTTCACGGTGAAGGGCGGAATTTCATCAAAATTGTCATAATTTGCTGACATGTCTGTCTTGTCCTCGACTCCCGCGATGTTTCTTTTCCCTAAAAGAACTATGTGACGCCTGGGCTCATCGTCTGATGTATTCGTTTCCTTATTTTTTTTCTTTTTTTGGTCTAGAGGACATGTCCTTCACATAAAAAACCTGAGCCACATCATTGGCTTGGACGAATGGTTCGTCTCTGTAACCAAGATTCTTGAGATCCACTGTTGTCATTCTGTATAGCTGGTCTAACTTTACCCCTTCTCCATTCATGTTGACCCTACTACACCGAAACAAAGGGACCTTAAAAGTAGGTCCATAGTCAAGTTCCCATATCTCCTCTATGTAACCATAATATGTGTCCTTTTTCCCATTCTCGCATGTTGCATCAAAGCGGACACCACTATTTTGGTTGGTGCTCTTTTTATCTTGGGCAATCGTGTAAAATGTATTCCCATTTATCTCATACCCTTGGAAAGTCAATACAGTCACAGATGGTGTCGCGGCCAACAAGTAGAGCTGATCTCCAATAGTGGTGTCATTCATGAGATGTAATTGCAACCAAGTGCCGAAAGTCTCCATGTGATTTTCTTTAATCCAATAGTCATCCTTCCCCGGGAACTTGGAGCGTACAACATTCATGTGTTCCTCGATATACGGAGCCACAAAGGTAGAACTATGTAGTGTGCTTGATTCAAAGAATGTCCATCCCTAAATATCATTTCTTTCTTTCCTAGCGTGCCTTTTCCACTCAGTCTCCCCTCATACCATGATTCAGGAACACCAATCGGCTTAAGGTCAGGAAGAAAGTCTACACAGAACCGAATGACCTCCTCTGTTCCATAGCCCTTGGAGATGCTTCCTTCTGGCCTAGCACGGTTACGAACATATTTCTTTAAGACTCCCATGAACCTCTCAAAGGGGAACATATTGTGCAGAAATACAGGACCGAGAATGGAAATCTCTTCGACTAGGTGAACTAAGAGATGCGTCATAATATTAAAGAAGGACGGGGGGAACACCAACTCAAAACTGACAAGACATTGGACCACATCCTTCTGTAGCCTTTCCAGACTTTCTCGATCGATTACCTTCTGAGATATTGCATTGAGGAATGCACATAGCTTCACAATGGCTAATCGAACATTTTCCGGTAGAAGCCCCCTCAATGCAACCGGAAGCAACTGTGTCATAATGACGTGGCAATCATGAGACTTCAGGTTCTGAAATTTTTTCTCTGCCATATTTATTATTCCCTTTATATTTGACGAGAAGCCAGCCGGGACCTTGATACTGTAAAGGACTTCAAAAAAGATTTCCTTCTCTGCTTTGGTAAGAGCGTAGCTGCTTAAGTATTCACATCCTTTATCAGTATGCTTGTTGTATGGGTCTTTGATACGTTGCTGGTCCTCCCGTGCTTCTGGTGTATCTTTTGTCTTCCCATACATGCACAGGAAGCCTAGCAGGTTCACGCAAAGATTCTTCGTCACGTGCATCACGTCGATTGAAGACCGGACCTCTAGGTCTTTCCAATACTCAAGCTCCCAAAATATAGATTTCTTTCTCCACATGGCCGTGTGTCCGGTAATGGGGTCTTTCGGAACAGATTGACTGCCAGGACCCTTTCCAAAGATTACTTCTAGGTCCTTCACCATACCAAATACATCAGCACCTTTAGGGAGCTTAGGCTTCTTCCGGTAATCTGCCTCACCGTTGAAATGCTTGCCTTTCTTTCTTACTTGATGATTGGTCGGAAGAAATTTACGACACCTCAGGTACACAACCTTCTTACATTTATCCAAATATGTACCTTTAGTCTTATCTAAACAATGCGTGCATGCATTGTATCCCTTGTTTGACTGTCCTGAAATGTTACTAAGCGCAGGCCAATCATTGATGGTTACGAACAACAACGCTCGTAGGTCAAATGGCTCTTGTTTGTGCTCATCCCACACATTTACACCTGGTTCTGCCCACAACTACAAAAGTTCATCAACTAATGGCCTTAGGTACACATCAATGTTGTTGCCGGGTTGCTTCTGTCCTTGGTGAGCACTGACATCATAATGAACTTCCGCTACATGCACAACCAAGGAGGAAGGTTGTAGATACATAGAGTCACTGGCCAGGTGCTGTGACTGCAGCTCTGCTCCCCAAAAGGATTCATGCCGTCTGTACTTAGACCAAACCAGAAGTTCCTCGCATCACCTGCAAAGTTCGAGTACTTTCTCTCGATGTTTCTCCACTGTGACCCATCGGCGGGGTGTCTCAGTTTCCCGTCTTTCTTACGCTCTTCTTTGTGCCATCACAACAACTTGGCATGCTCTTTATTTCTGAACAGACGTTTCAACCGTGGTATTATAGGAGCATACCACATAACCTTAGCAGGAACCCTCTTCCTAGGGGGCTCGTCATCGCCCTCAACATCACCAGGGTCATCTTGTCTGATCTTGTATCGACATGCAGTGCATACCAGACATTTATCCATATTCTCGTACTTCTCACCGCGGTACAGGATGCAGTCATTAATGCATGCATGTATCTTCTCCACATCTAATCCTAGAGGGAAGATAGTCTTCTTTGCTTCGTAAGTTGTCTCGGGTAGCTCATTATCCTTTAGAAGCTTCGGCTTCATTATTTTCAGTAACTTCTCAAATCCCTTGTCAGATAAGCCAGTCTCTGCCTTCCATTTTAGCAGTTCAAGTGTGGTACCGAGCTTTGTGCTGCCATCTTTGCAATTTGGGTACAACAACTTTTTGTGATCCTTTTACATGGCCTCCAACTTAAGCTTCTCCGTTTCTGTATCACATTGTTGCTTTGCATCAGAAATGACCCGACCAAGACCATCAGCGGGCTCATCCGATGCCCATTGTTCTTCTTCATTGCCGCCTCCCTCTTCTTCATTGTCTTCCATTGCAGTATCACCGTATTCTTCAGAGGACATAGGATAGCTGTCATCATCCTCCTCTTCTTCATTTTCTTCCAGCCTAACCCCTCTTTCTCCATGCATGGCCCAACAATAATATCCGGGCATGAAACCTCTCCGAAGCAGATGGCTTTGAAGGATTCTCGAGGCAGAGTGCTCATGCGTTCGACGATAGTCAGCGAGGACACGACATAAAATTATCCACTTTGTTTGCCTTAGCCAAATCGATAAATTTATGCAGGCCTGCAAAAAAATCGGAATCGTGTCGGTCGCCATACATCCATCGCATCCGTGCATCGATCTGCGTCATAATAATTAACCATTACAATAACATCGTGAATAGTAAAATGACCACCCTACATGGACACATGTAATATTTTTGTATCAGTTACAGATAAAGAAGATAAGGTTGCTAACCTCGGCCGAGAATACCGTGTTGTGCGAACTTAAGCGTGGCTCGGACATTTCGGCGAACACCTTGTGTGCAGTGTGAAGAAAAAAAACCTAGCATCCACCTCCCATACAAAATTCCAGAAAAAATAAGTGGATGGGCTGGGCCTATATATAGCCAGGGGAGGGTTTTTGGTCCTGGTTAATGCCACAAACCGGGACCAAAGCCCCTCCCGCGTGACACGTGGCAGCCCAGCAACGCGCCCCCCACCCAGGTCATTGGTTCCGGTTGATGGAACGACCCGGGACCAATGAGCTGGGTGGGGGCGCGTTGCTGGGCCGCCACGTGTCGCGCGGGAGGGGCTTTGGTACCGGTTCGTGGCATTAACCGGGACCAATGCCCACCGTCGCTACGTCGTCCCCGTGTATAAATATGAGGCCACAGCGCGTCACTTTCTCCATCGCCTCGACCTCTCTGTAGTCGATCTCCACCCACCCCTTTCGCCATCGCCTCTCCACCGCGCGGTCGTCTCGCCTCCCCTCCCTCTCCAATCTCCACCGCGTCGCCATGGAGGTGCCCACGCTCAACTTCTACGAGGCGGCAATGTTTGCGTACTACGGCATCCTCGCGCCGCCACGCACGATGGTGCCCGCCGGATTTCGCATCAGCGAGGCGGGTGTGCTGGTGGCTCCACTCCTCGTCCCCGGCGGATACGAGATAGAGTGCGTCATCACGGAGCGTCGCCGCCAGATGCCCGCGTGGAAGAGGGCGTTGCCCCAGTACGCGGCAGCCAGCGAGTACTGGCCCCGGTTGTTCAAGAAGGAGCGGAAGGCCAAGCTTGGCAACCGCATCGTGGACGGGCGTGTGGTACACCCGAATCTCCGCAACTGAGAAGGGCGGGAGATGTTCTGGTCTGTCCCTGGACAGACCATCTACACCGCCATCGACGCTGCTAGCCACGCAGAGGAGCTCCGTCTCCCGAACAATGCCGAAATCGTGGAGGTTTCGTCCGACGACGACGAGGAAGCCGGCGGCTCGGAGGACAACGGCAGCGGAAGTGTTGTCGACTAGGAAAATTTGTAAAGTCGCACCTTTGTTTGGAAAGAAATTTGTGGTCGAAATAATAAAATGTCTCGATTTAGATCTTTGTCTCAATTAATTTGTGGAAGATTTTTTCAAAAATACTGATCAATTCAATTTCTACCTCGAATTAATTTTTGCCCCGAATTAATTTAGATTGTCCCGGATTGCGGACCGTCGCGGGGTTTTTGGTCCTGGTTCGTGGCATGAACCGGGACCAATGCTCCGCAGAGTGCCACGTGTGCGTCGCGGGGGCATTGGTCCCGAATCATGCCACGAACCGAGACCAATGCTTAGAGATGAACCGGGACCAATGCCCAGGCGGCATGAACCGGGACCGATGCCTAGCATTGGTCCCGATTAAGGAAACAAACCGGGACCAATGGAATTTGGGCACTGGACCAAAGACCCTTTTTCTACCAGTGTTTTATTAACAACACCCTTTCAATTCATTCGTCTATTGATTGCCTATTGATATTATGTGTATTATCCTGAATGTCTAATTTTCGCTAGCATAGTAAGTAGCTTACGCTTAGACTCTACTTCATATGATGTTCTTATGCTAAGTTTTTTTTGGCATATAGTACTATGTTGCTTCGACACAGACATTAAGTTGTTTCTGAATGTACTACTTTGTTGCTTCACATATGCGCGAAGTAGAAACTGTTCTTTTTTGCTAATCTTAATTTGCATATAATACTTTGATTCTTCACACGTCCATTATGTTGTTTACACATGATGTTGATTCGTACATAATTTTATTTTTTCTAAGTTGTTTTTGCATATAATACTTGGTTTCTTCACACTTGAGCTAAGTTGTTGGTTCCTAGCATGAGCTCCAGCCGGTGACGGCTCTGACCAACGCCCATCCAGTTTCTAGCGCTTAGGTAATTTTTGTACTAACTTACTGGCTATTAGGAAATAACTTTTGTTTGAACAAAGGTGACGTGGGCGACGGGATCGGATTTCGAGTCCGTGGGTGACGGGATCGACCCGGTAGTCGGGAGCTTATGCTTTCAAGTTGGTCAACTGAGCACACTTTGCCTCCCTGGCCAGCCGGAGGTTTCCGCGTTTGCTCCAGTATCGTGGTTTTCACCACCAATCGGCACCCTGAGCGAACTCCCCGATAATAGTCGGGAATACGATCAGCAACAATAGTCGCGGATCCGATCTGGGAAATCTGGCCACAAAGGATGGAGCCTACGGCTCTAGATCTGAAAGCTGCAGAAGCAACAGCTTCCCCAAGCACTACATGTGCGTCGTCGTTAACACAGGCGAGAACGGCGGCACTCGAGATAACACTGGTACCAGTAGTGGTATCCCAGTCGCAAACGGTGGCCCCGCCAATGGCTCACCCACCAACAACGGAACGGAAGGCCATCCGCATCTCACTGCAAATGAAGGTACCAAAGAGCGCGTCCTGATCAAGCTCAATGACGCCAAGTGGGCTCGCTGTCGAGAAGCCCTGCGAGGCAATCCCCTACCACCAAACTCATCGCAAGACATGCTGATGGGTTATAACTGGCTTCTCAAGGAGGAGTACAAGCGCCAACAACAAGTAATCGCCCAGCTCGACGAGCGCAGAAGGGCGTCAGACGAGTCGAGCCTTCGGCGAGCTCAACTCTCTTCTATGAAAGGATCCTCCTCCAAGGGTAACGACTATGTGGCCGCCAAGAGACGTTCTCGACTGGACCACCTCACCGATAAGGAGCGAGAAGAGGCCGCACGAGTCCTCGACGTCTCATCCATGACTGTGGATACGCGGGGCAAATATGCTCCCAAAGACGCCGCATGTGGCGGTGACAACAACCACCATGTACCTTCTCAACAACCAGCCACCGGTCGGGGACCCACGGACCGTCGTGCACCGATCTACGATTGCGGGCGTGGGGCTAGTTGATACGTCGTAAACGTATCTATGAATTTTGATGTTCTATGCTTGTTTTATATCTAGTTTCTTATGTTTTGTTCACACTTTGAGGTATTTTTATATTAACAAGATGCCACAGTGCCAGTTGTCTGTTTTCTGCTGTTTTTGGTTTTAGAAAAGCTAGTAAGGAAATATTCTCGGAATTGGATGGGATAAGAGCTAAAGTCAATATTTTACCCGAAGCAACACGGAGTCCGAAGGGGAGACGAAGTGGCACACCAGGGCGGCCACACCTGGTGGCAGCGTGGCCTGGGAGGGCGCCACCAGGGGGTGTGGGCTCTCTGATGCTCCACCGACCTTGCCCCTTCGCCTATAAAAGCCTCCCGGGACGAAAACCCTAAGTACCCCGATCAAAAATCCACGAAAGAGTCTGTAGCTGCCGCCATCTCCATCCCTAGATCGAGGGGATCCGAAGCTCTTCCCGGCACCGTGTCGAAGGGGAGAGATTGATACGTTGCAAACGTATCTATAATTTTTGATGATCCATGCTTGTTTTATATCTACTTTCTTATGTTTTATCCATACTTTGGAGTACTTTTACACATTTTCTGGAACTAACCTATTAACAACATGCCACAGTGCCAGTTGCCTGTTTTCTTCTGTTTTTGGTTCCAGAAAAGCCGGAAAATGAATATTCTCGGAATTGGACTAGACAAAAGCCAAAGTCGATATTTTACCGGAAGACTCACGGAGCTAGAAGACGAGACGGAGAGGGGCCAGGGGCTGGCCACACCATGTGGTGGCACGTGTCCTCCCTGGCCAGGCCACCAGGTGGTGTGGGCCCCTGGTCCACCCTCTAACATCGCCCCTTCGCCTATAAGAAGCCTGTCGATAAGAAAATCCTAAATAATCCAGCCTCCAGCCACGAAAAGTTCCGCAGCGCCGCCGCCACCGAAGGGGAGATTCGGGGGACAGAAGTCTCTATTCCGGCACCTGGCCAGGACGGGGAAGTGCCCCCGGAGGCATCTCCATCGATCTCCACCACCATCTCCATCACCGTTGCTGATTCCCATGATGATGAGGAAGTAGTTCTTCCTCGAGGCTAAGGATTCTACCGGTAGCTATGTGTTCATCTCTCTCTATGCATGATCATATTGTGATCATGAGCTTTGTAATCAAGTAGATCTACCTTGCTACTCAAGTGCTTTAATAGATCTCTGGCTCTCCCCACGTGTGTGAAAGTGATAGCGTGCACACCATGGTGGCACTTGGGCTAGAGATTACAAATACTTGTTATGAGTTATATTTGGAGTTGGATGTCTCTATGAAATTGTGGAGTTTGTTGGAACCATCTAGCGCTCACGGTGATAGTGAGGGGTTATCTAGATGGGGAAAGCGAACTTTAAGGAGTGTTTTTATTGCCCTACCATGGATTAGAGTGTCCAACAGGAGAGTAGTTCAGAGTAGTATCATAAAGAGATGATATTTATATGAGAGTGTTCACTAGTGAAAGTATGATCCCTAGGCCTTGTTTCTATGCATTGAAACACCGTTTGCAACTAGATATGTTACATGTTTACTTGTTTCTATCTTTATTTCAGATTTCCTTTAGTCTCTTCCTACCCGATAAACTCTTTTCTGGCACCATTGCCACTTATAATTATCCATACCACTTGTATTTCACTATCTCTTCGCCGAACTAGTGCACCTATACACCTGTCAAGTGTATTGGGTGTGTTGGGGACACAAGATACTTCTTGTATCTTGATTGCAGGGTTGCTTGAGAGGCATACCTTTGACCACTTCCTCCCTGAGTTCGATAAACCTTGGGTAATCCACTTAAGGGAAACTTGTTGCTTTTCTACAAACCTCTGCACTTGGAGGCCCAACAACTGTCTACAAGAATAGAAGTGCGTAGACATCAGAGATCACCCTGGAGGCCTTCTTCATCACCATGCAAGCCTCCGGAGTGATGCGTGAGTAGTTCACCCTTGGACTATGGGTCCATGTAGTAGCTAGATGGTTGGTTCTCCTCCTTTCTGCTATCATGTTAGATCTTGTGAGCTCCATTCATGATCAAGATCATCTATTGGTAATCTTACATGTTGTGTTTGCGGGGATCCGATGGATATTGAGATGCTATTTCAGATTGATTATTGATTCTATCATGTCTATGTTATTTGTGATCTTGCATGCTCTCCGTCGTTAGTAGCTATCTTGGCCAAGTAGATGCTAGCAACTCCAAGAGGGAGTATTTATGCTCCATAGTGGGTTCATGCCTCTAGTAATCTGGGGAAGTGGCAGAAATCTCTAAGGTTGTAGATGTGTTGTTGCTACTAGGGAGAAAACAACAATCCTTTGTCCCTGGGGCAATCAAATTGTTTATTTTACACACTTTGCTTAATGCAATTATCTGTTGCTTGCAACTTAATACTAGAAGGGGTTCGGATGATAACCTGAAGGTGGATTATTAGTCATAGATGCGGTTGGATTACGGTCTATGTATAATGTTGTAATGCCCAATCAAATCTCATAGGAGTCAAGATGTCTAGTATATGCATTGTTCTGCTTTCTCAAATCTGTCAGTTGCCTCGCTGTAATTTGTTCACCCAACATGCTATCTATCTTAAGGAGAAACACCTCTAGTGAACTATGGACCCCGGTCCATGCTTTTACCATTGATATACCATCTACTGTTTACCGTTTACTTTTTACTTTCTGCAAGCAATTACTATCTTCCACACTATACGTTTAATCCCTTGTTTTCAGCAAAACCGGTGAGATTGACAACCTCACTGTATGTTGGGGCAAAGTTCTGTGGTTGCGTTGTGCATGATTCCAAGTTGCTAGCAACACCTTGGAGTTGTTTCCTTGCTCCTATTGGTTTGACAACCTTGGTTTCATAACCAAGGGAAAACTTGCTGCTGTGCTAATCATACCTTCCTCTTGGGGTTCCCAATGAACTCGATATATTTTGAGATCAAGCCTTTTTTCTGGCGCCGTTGCCGGGGAGTTAAGGACAGCTTCACAAGGGGATTCCCTCACAACCAATCTCTTTACTTTTTTTGTTTTGCTTAGTTTATTTTTGCTTTTTTGCTTGTTTCTTTTTATCAAAAATACAAAAAAATTAGTTCCTACTATAGTTGTTATTTTTGTTGGTCTGTTATTGTCTTGCTTTATCATGCTTTCTATCAATGGTTGGTTTCTTTGAAACTAGATCTTATTGGCAAAGTGGGTTCACGGAAGAACAAAAATATTATTATGAGGAACACCGCTTGTCGCAAAAGGGAAACACTTATGGGAACAAATTAATAAATTGTATACCATTGATAGAAACATGTGCTCTACTTATAATATTACTTATTGCTTTGATAAATCTTGTTGCTTTAGGAGGTATAAACACCTCCCTTTTCAATGTGAGTATAATGATAATGTTACCATATCTTCTTATGTTAAGGGAAATTATGACTTTTATGATGTGGAACAAATTGAAGAATTTATTGCTTGGAAGGGTGCATTCGAACTTGCTTATTTGCTTAAAAATACTAACGATGCACCTTATAAATATGAGGTTTATGATATACTTAAATTTTTCTTTGATAATTACAAGGAAGAAAATGACTATATTCTTAAATATATTAATAGATGCTCTCCACCAACGGAAGAGACTAATGCCTTGCAGCAGCCTATCAAAGAAGAAATTGCTGAAACTAGAAGCTCATTGGATGAAAAAGAGGAGGAGAGTGATGATCAAGTGGAGGAAGAATGGAACAGCTACCCATGTCTACCTCCCAATAAGAGTAACTCTTTAACTAATACCTTATTTGATCGCCCTCCATGCTTACCAAAGGAGGATGAGTGTGATATTTATATTGTTGAGTTTGTACATGATTCTACTGAAAATCATTATGAGAGAGGAAAATATGGTTGTTCGAATTCTCATGTTACTAAAACACCTCTCTTTATATTGAAAGTTCCAAAGTTGCTCTTGTTTTATCTACCAATTCTTGTTACTATGTGCTTCTTTGATTTATTTTCTTACAAGATTCATATGCATAGGAAGTGGGTTAGACTTAAATGTGTATCATATTTGCTCCTTGATGATCTCTTTTTCTTCAATTCATATTTCTTATGTGAGCATCTTCTCAAATTACTGAGCCTAGCTCAAAGGCATTAAAGAAAAGCACTATTGGGAGATAACCTAAATAATTTTTACTTTCAGTAAGTTTTTCTTTTGTTGAGTCTTGGAAGTTATTGCTTCAGTAATAACCTCTTCTTATCCTTTTTGTGTGCTTTTTGTTCCAAAGAATAACCTCTAATGAGAGAGAAGTAAGATTTGAGAAAGTTGCTGTCCCAAAACAGATTTTTGTACTTCACTATAAAAATCGTGAAAATTCCATGTACGTCGGATTGAGCTGTAATTGTTTGCGCTGATGCCCTAGGGTTTTATCTAACTTTCGTTAGTTTATCACTTTTCGATTTGAGAAACATAAGGTCTTCGAAAAAATTGGTTTTTACCTGCTGGTCTGTTTTGACAGATTTCTGCCATTATTTGCATTTGCCTCTTAATCTCTTTCTCTTTGAGTTCTCTTTGATCACTTGAGCTTTTATAAGGAATTGATACAGTAGCTTGTGTTCTAATGAAAGTTTTACTTGTGTTGAAACTGAACCTAAAGACTTATTATCTTGAGTACACTAATGTTGCTAATGAAGATTGTGTGAAGTTTTGTATGAAGGAAATTTTAAAGTGTAGGGAAGAATAATGTGATGAGATGAAGTATGGACAAAAGCTCAAGCTTGGGGATGCCACCCGTGTCACCCCAAGAAATATTCAAGAAGTACAAGCATCAAATCTTGGGGATGCCCAAGGAATCCCCTTCTTCATCAATAAAAATCTCAGGTTTTCTTCCAAACACTTCATTTTTATTGTTTCATGCACAATTGTGTTGTTCTTGGAGCGTCTTTGTTTTTGTTTTTAGTTTTCTTTTGTTTGGTTTTCTTAAATAAATTTGTTGGATCCCCGCATTCATATATGGTTTCAAATAAGTTGATTGGTGATTGGAAAAGAGTAGGAAGCTTCATGCTTATAAGTGGTACATAAGGTGCTTGTTTAGACTGTGGCCTAGACTTTATCATGTCATGTTTGATATTACTTTGGCTTTATGCTTAGTGATTATTGCTGTAGCATGACTTGTTCGAAACAATTCAGATTGCTTAATGTGCCTTGAAAGAATCATGCATTGTTTTGGCATTCAAAAGCATAATATTGTGGTATTCTCCTTTGATGCTTTATTTGGGTTGACTTGGCACATGCTTACACCATGTTAAGACTATGAACTAGTCACCTTAGCCTCTATGATCATTTATTTTATGACTTGTAATATCACTTTATGCTTTAATTAATAATGTTTTGTCGCTTTGCATGATTATGACCATTATTGCTCTCTTAGTTGGTCGCTCCTAGTCTTTTGCTAGCCTCCACCTGTACCAAGTATGAGTTCCACTGATGCATCCAACTCCCAATGAAACCAAGTTATTCCAAAGAGTCCACTATAAATTCCTATGCATGGTGTGTTACACCATTCCAAGTATATGCATGCTTTTATCTACCTTCCAAATTAAACTTGTTATGTGAAAATTAGTGATTAAAGCTCTCACAAACTTGATGGCACACTTTAATTTCTTGTAGTTAATAAACTTGAACCATTGTGTCCATCTATATTGTGTATATGCTTGCACTTTATAAGTTGTGAATTAGTAGAACCATGTTGTCATGGGGAACGCTTTCAACATTGCACTTATTATTCAGTTGATATCATGATGTTTTGCTTATGGATCCCGGTAGTGTGAAATAAAAGGGGAGCTTGTAAGCTCACGGAGTTTGTATTTGTGTTAGAGAAACGCCTAGGAGGCTAGCCTAAGCCATGCCTAATCACGGTGGAAACTTGCAGCATAACCATAGTGAGCATTCTATGAAGCATCCTCAATAAAAACATATGCAAATAGCAAATAAAAAGATCACTGATATGCTCATTGTCTGTTGCCTTGTCATTTTGATATGGGATAGCTCCTGTATCATGGTGCAAGGGGAACCCCGTTGGCGGTTCTCTATGATGCACATGTACTTACAATGACAAGAACTTACTCGTGACTAAAGTTGAGTAGCATGAGGTTCGGTACTCGTAAGCATGGGGCATGAGATTTTCAACTTATAACTTGTCAAGCATATCCTCATATTTGTGTCACTTTAACCTTAATCACCTCAAGATGCTTATGATAGGTGCAATGAGAGCTGAAAGCTAATAAGTACCCTAATTTTTGGAGGCTCTTTATGAAACTTGAATCTCTGCTTCCCTTTGTGAAGGGCCTTTTTTTTACTTTTTATGTTGAGTCTCCATCTTCTATCTTTATGCACCTATTGAGAGAGCATACTGGTCATTCTTAGTTTAATGTGCATTGTCCCAAAACTTGTTGATTGATTCATAACTTTGATATTGCTTGTTCTTAAATTATTTGTATTTAGTCACCCTTATGAACTTTGAAGGTGTCCTATGCATTTATGTTTTGCTATACCATGAGGGACAAGCTGAATACCACTTTTATTATGTTTTCTGTCTGTGAAACAAAAAAACGTCTTTCAATGCATTGTTATTCATGATCTTTTGCTTGTACCTTTTCATATTATAACATAGTTGCTATGTCTTATTGTTAGAACTCTATCTTTCATGCTTATGCTTAGATTACTTTGATCCCAGCTATCAATGCTTTACAAATATGATGGTGCATGTCACCTCAAAAATTATTCTTTTTATCACTTACCGACTCGAGGACGAGCAGGAGTTAAGGTTGGGGAAGTTGATACGTCGTAAACGTATCTATGATTTTTGATGTTCCATGCTTGTTTTATATCTACTATCTTATGTTTTGTTCACACTTTGAGGTATGTTTATACATTTTCTGGAACTAACCTATTAACAAGATGACACAGTGCCAGTTGCCCGTTTTCTGCTGTTTTTGGTTTCAGAAAAGCTAGTAAGGAAATATTCTCGGAATTGGACGGGACAAAAGCCAAAGTCAATATTTTACCCGAAGCAACACGGAGTCCGAAGGGGAGACGAAGTGGCACACCAGGGTGGCCACACCTGGTGGAGGCGCGGCCTGGGGGGCGCGCCACTAGGGGTGTGGGCCCCCTCGTGCTCCACTGACCTTGCCCCTTCGCCTATAAAAGCCTCCCGGGACGAAAACCCTATGTACCCCAATCAAAAATCCACGAAAGAGTCTGTAGCTGCTGCCATCTCCATCCCCAGATTGGGGGGATCCGAAGCTCTTCCTGGCACCTTGTCGGAGGGGAGAGATCACCCCGGATGCCTTCTTCATTACCATGCAAGCCTCCAGAGTGATGCGTGAGTAGTTCACCCTTGGACTATGGGTCCATGTAGTAGCTAGATGGTTGATTCTCCTCCTTTGTGCTATCATGTTTAGATCTTATGAGCTTCATTCATGATCAAGATCATCTATTTGTAATCTTACATGTTGTGTTTGTGGGGATCCGATGGATATTGAGATGCTATTTCAGATTGATTATTGATTCTATCATGTCTATGTTATTTGTGATCTTGCATGCTCTCCATCATTAGTAGCTATCTTGGCCGAGTAGATGCTAGCAACTCCAAGAGGGAGTATTTATGCTCGATTGTGGGTTCATGCCTCTAGTAATCTAGGGAAGTGACAGTAATATCTAAGGTTGTAGATGTGCTGTTGCTACTAGGGAGAAAACAACAATCCTTTGTCCATGGGGCAATCGTATTGTTTACTTTATACACTTTGCTTAATGCAATTATCTGTTGCTTGCAACTTAATACTGGAAGGGGTTCAGATATTAACCTGAAGGTGGATTATTAGTCATAGATGCAGTTGGAATACGATCTATGTATAATGTTGTAATGCCCAATCAAATCTCATAGGAGTCAAGATGTCTAGTATATGAATTGTTATACTTTCTCAAATTTGTCAATGGTCTCGCTGTAATTTGTTCACCCAACATGCTATCTATCTTAAGGAGAAACACCTCTAGTGAACTATGGACCCTGTTCCATGCTTTTACCATTGATATACCATCTACTGTTTACCGTTTACTGTTTACTTTCTACAAGCAATTCCTATCTTCCACACTATACGTTTAATCCTTTGTTTTCAGCAAAACCGGTGAGATTGACAACCTCACTGTAAGTTGGGGCAAAGTTCTGTGGTTGTGTTGTGTAGGATGCCAAGTTGCTAGCAACACCTTGGAGTTGTTTCCTTGCTCCTACTGGTTCGATAACCTTGGTTTCATAACTGAGGGAAAACTTGTTGCTGTGCTCATCATACCTTCCTCTTTGGGTTCCCAACGAGCTCGATATATTTTGAGCCATCACTAGTCGAAGCTGCCCTCATCAAGGATCCAACGCCAGAGTCGAAGAAAAACAAGGCTCTAGCCAAACACTACTCTTCACCCTCCTCCAGCAATGACAGCCACAACGTGTCTCGACGGCGCCGCTCACGGTGGCACGACTACGACTACGACGCGCGTGATGACATCACGCAACGCAAGGTCGAAAAGATGCACGCGAGGCGAGCCTGTTCGACTGACTCAGGGGATGATGGGATATAGATCTATGGCACCAGCTGCTTTAGCAAAGCAATCAGGCAGAAGCGAATGCCAAAGGGGTTCAAACTCCCATCAGAGAACCCGAAATTCGACAGCCTGCAGGACCCGATGATCTGGCTGGAAGACCACATCTCCTCCGTCAGGCTGCACGGTGGAACCACAAGAACAACAATGCAATGCCTCCAGCTACAAATACAAGGTGCTGCCCGCGCGTGGATCAACAACATCCCGCACGGATCAATTCATAGCTGGGAAGAGCTAGTCTACAGCTTCGTACGAAATTTCAAGGGAACTTACAAAAGGCCCGCATCAATCGAAGAATTACGAGGCTGCTACGAGAAGACCGGTGAGCCGCTATGCTCGTACATCCAGAGATGGTCCATCATAAAAAACTCTGTAGAGGACATCTCTGAGGATCGCACAATCGATGCGTTCAATAATGGCATGCGCCGAAGAGAGCTTAGGGAGTTGGGCTGCTCAAAGCCCAAGACAATCGACCACCTGATGGAAATCGCGAATAGGTGGGCCGATGGAGAGGACTCCGTAAAATACCGTGTCCACTCTGATGACGACGACGACCTCGGTCATAGGCATGATCATCGAGGAAAGCACCGAATGCGCGGTTACGAGGACCGCGAAGAGGTTGACATGGTTGCGGCTAGCTACACCGGCAAAAGAGATGACAACCGCAACAACGGATACCGCAGCGGTGGATACGGTGACAACGGAAAAACCACGCAAGTGTGGTAGCACCGCACTCGCGACGAGGCACCTGAAACATGTATCAAAGACAAACTGTATGGACCTTGCAACGTGCACTTTTACATCGACAAGCATAATGACAAGAAAAAGTATAGCCACCTTCTAAAGGATTTCCGCGAGTTCCTCATGCTCCATGAAGGCCTAGCCCAGATGAATCACGACGCGATAAACCAGGGCTATGGAGCAGCCCTAGGCACTGTGGCCCATGGAGCACCTCCACCACCGCCTGGGCCACCACCTGCGACTGTGCCAATCCAAAACCACGGAGGCGAATGATACGTTGCTAACATATCCATAATTTTGATGTTCCATGCTTGGCTTTTATCTACTTTCTTATGTTTTGTTCCAACTTTGGAGTACTTTTTAGACACTTTCTTGGACTAACCTATTAACAAGAGCCATAGTGCCAGCTGCCTATTGTTTGCTGTTTTTGGTTCCAGGAAAGTCAGAAAATAAATATTCTCGGAACTGGACGGGACAAAAGCCAAAGTCGGTTTTTCACCGAGGGACACAAGGAGCCAGAGTACGAGATGGAGAGGGGCCAAGGGGCCGCCACACCACCTGGCCATCCGACCCAGCCTGGCCCGTGCCAGGGGGTGGTCTGGCCGCCTCCGGCACCCCCTCGGCCTCCCCTTTCGCCTATAAGATGCCTCCGATACAGAAACCCTAAGTACCCGATCAAAATTCCACG
Organism: Avena insularis; assembly: GCA_023614405.1. NCBI lineage: Eukaryota > Viridiplantae > Streptophyta > Magnoliopsida > Poales > Poaceae > Avena > Avena insularis. Next base: position 327,786,707 of record CM042692.1, on the reverse strand, counting down.
AAAGAGTCTGTAGCTGCCGTCATCTCCATCCCTAGATCGGGAGGGATCTAAAGCTCTTCCCGGCACCCTGCCAGAGGGGAGAATTCACCCTAGAGGCCTTCTTCATCACCATGCAAGCCTCCGGTGTGATGCGTGAGTAGTTCATCCTTGGACTACGGGTCCATGTAGTAGCTAGATGGCTGGTTCTTCTCCTTTGTGCTATCATGTCTAGATCTTGTGATCTCCGTTCATGATCAAGATCATATATTTGTAATTCTACATGTTGTGTTTGCGGGGATCCGATGGATATTGAGATGCTATTTCAAATTGATTATTGATTCTATCATGTCTTTATTATTTGTGATCTTGAATGCTTTCCGTTGTTAGTAGCTATCTTAGCCAAGTAGATGCTACTAACTCCAAGAGTTAGTATTTATGCTCGATAGTGGGTTCATGCCTCTAGTAATCTGGAGAAGTGACAGAAATCTCTAAGGTACTAGATGTGTTGTTGCTACTAGGGAGAAAACAACAATCCTTTGTCCATAGAACAATCGTCTTGTTTACTTTACATGTAATGCGTAATGCAATTATCTGTTGCTTGCAACTTAATACTGGAGGGGGTTCGGATCATAACCTGAAGGTGGATTATTAGTCATAGATGCAGTTGGATTACAGTCTATGTATAATGTTGTAATGCCCAATCGAATCTCAAAGGAGTCTAGATGAGTAGTATATGCATATTGCTTTCTCGATGTTTGTCTATTGCCCCACTGTAATTTGTTCACCCAACATGTCATCTATCTTAAGGAGAGCCACCACTAGTGAACTATGGACCCCGGTCCTTTCTTTTATCGTCAATCTACAACTGTTAACTGCTTTCTGTTTACTTTCTGCAAACTATTACTTTCTTCCACACAATACGTTTAATCCTTTGTTTTCAGCAAAACCGGTGAGATTGAAAACCTCACTATAAGTTGGGGGCAGAGTTCTATGGTTGTGTTGTGCAGGTTTCCACATTGCTGCTAGCACCGGTAGTGCGCCCTGCCAAAGGCTAGCTAACAACACCTTGGAGGTGTTTCCTTGCTCCTACTGGATTGATAACCTTGGTTTCATAACTGAGGGAAAACTTGCTGCTGTGCTCATCATACCTTCCTCTTGGGGTTCCCCAACGAGCTCGATATATTTTGGGCCATCAAGCTATTTTTCCGGCGCCGTTGCAGTGGAGTCAAGGACATCTTCACAAGGGGTGTCCCTCATAACCAATCTCTTTACTTTGTTGTTTTTGTTTTGCTTAGTTTATTTCTGCTTTGTTTGCTTGTTTCTTTATCAAAAACAAAAAAAATAGTTTTACTAGTTTGCTTTCTTTATTAAAAAACACAAAAAATGACTACTATGGGAAATACTAAGTTGTGTGACTTCACTAGCACCAACAACAAAGATTTCATGTGCACACCTATTGCTCCACCTGTTCCTGAAGCTACTTTCTTTCAAATAAAACCTGCTTTACTCAATCTTGTTATGAGAGAACAATTTTCTGGTATTGGTAATGAAGAAGCTGCTGCTCATCTAAATAACTTTGTTGAACTTTGTGAGATGCATAAGCATAGGGATATAGATGTAGATATTATTAAGCTTAAATTGTTTCCTTTCTCTTTGAGAGGAAAAGCTAAAGAATGGTTGAATTCCTTAGATAGGAATAGCATTGATTCTTGGACGAAATGCAAAGATGCTTTCATTGGAAAATACTTTCCTCCTTCTAAGATTATATTTATGAGAAGTGAAATAATGAAGTTTAAACAATCTGATAATGAACATGATGCTCAAGCTTGGGACAGAATGAAATCTTTGGTAAAGAATTATCCCACTCATGGACTGACTGCTTGGATGATTATCCAAACCTTTTATGCAGGATTGAACTATTCTTCAAGAAATCTATTGGATTCTGCTGCTAGAGGTACCTTTATGACCATTACTTTGGGTGTTGCAACAAAGCTTATGGATAATATGATGGTCAACTATTCTGAATGACATACTGAAAGAGCTCCACAAGGTAAGAAGGTAAATTCTGTTGAGGAAACCTCCTCCTTGAGTGATAAAATTGATGTTATTATGTCTATGCTTGTTAATGGGAAGGCTCATATTGATCCAAATCATGTTCCTTTAGCCTCTTTGGTTGCTCAAGAAGAGCAAGTTGATGTGAACTTTATAAGAAATAACAATTTTAGCAATAATGCCCACAGGAATAATTTTGGTAATAATAATTATAGGCCATATCCTCCCAATAATGGTAATGCTTATGGAAATTCCTACAACAACAATAGGAGTGTCCCCTCTGAACTTGAAGTTATGCTTAAAGATTTTATTAGTAAACAAACTACTTTCAATAAAACTATTGAGGAAAAACTCTCTAATGCTGAAAGAAATATAGCATCTTTGGCTGAAGCTCAATCTTTTTTGAATAAAATGGCTGCTAAACCTGAAACTATTGATAATCCCTTTGCTTCCACTAATGCCATACACGTTAGAATTGATGAAAATGTTAGACTATTAGCTGAATTGCATGCTAAGTGGGAAAGAGAAGATGAAATTGCTAGAAACATTAGTGTTTCTACTATAACTACCACTAGTGTTGAGGCTAGTAATAGCTCTACTACTTTAGATGATAATTATGATTTTGATATTGATGGTTGCAACATCTCTGAAGTTATTAAGTTTCTACAAAAGCTTGCTAAAAGTCCTAATGCTAGTGCTATGAATATGGCCTTTACAAAACACATTACTGCTGCTCTCATAAAGATTAAAGAAGAAAAGATGAAACATAAACTTCTATTCTTATAAAACAAGAAGATGGTTGGGAACCCATCATTAATATGAAAGTGAATGATTTTGATTTCAAAGCTTTATGTGATCTTGATAATAGTGTTTATATTATGCCTAGAAGGATTTATGATATGCTTGACTTGCCACCATTGGAAGATTGTTATTTGAATGTCCCATTTGATGACAATGCTAAAAAGAAACTCATGGGGAGTATTAATGATGTTCTTATTATGGTTAACAATGCCTATGTCCCTGTTGATTTCTATGTTTTGGATGTTGAATGCAATGCTTCTTGTCCTATTACTTTGGGAAGACCTTTTCTTAGAACTGTTGGTGCCATTATTGATATGAAAGAAGGCACCATTCAATATCAACTCGCACTTAAGAAAGGTATAGAACACTTCCCTAAGAAGAGAGAGAATATTTCTTTTGCCTGTCCTATGAAAACAAAATTTGCTCTTAATGCTTCTTCATTTGAGAACACTTGATTCTTTTTCTTGCTTCTTATGCCTAACTTAAAAGGGTTAAAGAAAAGTACTTATTGGGAGATAACCCAAAAGTTTTAGATGAGTCTTGGAAGTTATTACCTCAGTAATAACCGCTCCTTATCCTTTTTATTTTCTTTTTGTGCCAAGAGTAACCTCTAATGAGAGAGAAGTAATGATTGGGAAAGTTACTGTCCCGAAACAGATTTCTGTGTTTCACCATAAAAATTCGTGTAAAATCTATGTATGTCGTTTTGAGGCGTAAATTTTTGTGCTTCTAGCCCAGGTTGTTATCTAACTTTTGGTAGTTCAACACTTTTCTATTTGAGCAACAGAAGGTCTTCTAAAAAATTGTTTTTTACCTGCTGGTCTGTATTGACAGATTTCTGCCATTATATGCATTTGCTTCTTGTTGGTTCCTTTCAGAGTTCTTTTGGAGAATTGAGCTTTTTAAGGGAAGTGCTACAGTAGCCTGTATTTTAATGTAAGTTTTATTGGCGTTGAAACAGAACCTAAAGACTTATTATCTTAAGTGCACTAATGTTGCTAATAAAGATTGTGTGAAGTTTTGTATGAAGAAAAATTTCAGGTGTATGGAAGTAATGATGTAATGAGATGAATAATGGACTAAAGCTCAAGCTTGGGGATGCCACGCATGTCACCCAAGAAATATCCAAGAAGTACAAGCGTCAAAGCTTGGGGATGCCCAAGGCATCCCCTTCTTCATCAATAAAAATTCCAGGTTTCTTCCAAACACTTCATTTTTATTGTTTCATGCACAGTTGTGTTGTTTTTGGAGCGTCTTCTTTTTCGTTTTCATTTTGGTTTTTTGTTCGCTTGGTTTTATTAGTTTGCTGAATAAATTGGTTGGACCCCTCTTTCATACATTGGTTTTCAAATAGTTTGGTTTGGATTGGAAAAGAGTAGGAAAAGTTCATGCTTAAGTGGTAAAGAGAGCTTGTTTTTGACTATGGCCTATGCTTTGTCATGCCATGCTTGATATTGTTTTGGCTTTATGCTTAGTGATCTTTGCTGTAGCATGACATGTTATAAACAATTGATATTGCTTAATGTGCCTTTGAAGAATCATGCGTTGTTTTAGCATATTAAAGCATAGTATTGTGGTATTCTCCTTTGATGCTTTATTTGGGGTGACTTGGCACATGCTCGCACCATGTTATGACTATCCCAAGTCATCAGAGCCATTATGATCCTTTAGTTTTCGATTTGTAGTATCACTTTATGCTTTGATTAATGACGTTTTGTCGCTCTGCATGATTATGACCATTATTGCTCTCTTAGTTGGTCGCTCCCAGTCTTTTGCTAGCCTCCATAACCAAGTATGAGTTCCACTCATGCATCCAACTCCTAAAACCAAGTTATTCCAAAGAGTCCACCATACCTACCTATTAGAATATGCTATTCGAAGTATATTCATGTTTTTATCTACCTTCCGATTAAACTTGTTACGAGAAAACTAGTGATTAAAGCTCTCACGAACTTGATGGCACACTTTAGTTTTCTTGCCCTTAATAAACTTGAACCATTGTGTTGTCTATGTTGTATATGCTTGCACTTATATGTTGGGGATTAGCAGAACCATGCTGTCATGGGGAATGCTTTCAACATTGCACTTGTACTTTGTACCTAGTTGATATCATGCTCTTTTGTCTATGGATATCGTCTGTGTGAAATGAAAGGGGAGCTTGTAAGTCCATGGAGTTATGTATGTGTGTTAAAGAAATGCCTGGGCCGCTGGTCTAATCCATGCCGACATGGTGGAAACCTGTAGAATAGCCATAATGAGCTGTCTATGAAGCATTCTTATAAAAAAAGAGATATGAGAAAAGAGGAAAGAGAGAAAAAAAAGCACCATTAACCATGGTAAATTAGAAGATTGCTGAGATGCTCATTGTCTGCTTGCCTTGTCATTTTGATATGGGGATTCTTCCGTATCATCGGGCAAGGGGTACCCCGTTGGCGGTTCTCTATGATACACATGTACTTACTATGACAAGAACTTACCGGTAACTAAAATTGAGTAGCATGAGGAGCAGCCCTCGTATTCAAGGGACATGAGATTTCTAACTTATACTTTGTCAAGCATATACACCATAGTTTGTTCACTTTAACCTTAATCACTTCAAGATGCTTATGATAGGGGCAATGAGAGCTGAAAGCTAATAAGTACAATAATTTCTGGAAGCTCTTTATGAAACTTGAATCCCTGCTTCCTTCTATGAAGGCCTTTCTTTTACTTTTATATTGAGTCTCCACCTTTTATCTTTATGCACCTATTGAGAGAGCATAGTGGCCATTCTTAGTTTAATGTGCATTGTCCCAAGACTTGTTGATTGATGCATAACTTTGATATTTCTTGTTTTAAACTATTTGTATCTAGTCACTCTGATGAACTTAGAAGGTGTCCTATGCATTTATGTTTGCTACTCTATGAGGGACACGCCGAATGCCACTATGCTATGTTTTCTCTGTGTGAAACAAACAAATGTCTTGCAAAGGATTGTTATTCATGAATCTTTTGTTTGTGCCTTTTCATGTTGCAACAATAGTTGCTTTGTCTTATTGTTAGAACTTTGTATTTCATGCTATGTTGAAGTACTATGATCCCAGCTATCAATGTTTTACAAATACTTTGATCAAGTTTATGATGGTGCATGCCACCTCAAAAATTATTCTTTCTTTTTATCACTTACCTACTCGAGGACGAGTAGGAGTTAAGCTTGGGGATGTTGATACGTTGCTAACGTATCCATAATTTTTGATGTTCCATGCTTGGTTTTTATCTACTTTCTTATGTTTTGTTCCAACTTTGGAGTACTTTTTATACACTTTCTTGGACTAACCTATTAACAAGAGCCACAGTGCCAGCTGCTCGTTTTCTGCTGTTTTTGGTTCCAGGAAAGTCAGAAAATGAATATTCTCGGAATTGAACAGGTCAAAAGCCTAAGTCAGTTTTTCACCGAGGGACACAAGGAGCCAGAGTACGAGACAGAGAGGGGCCAGGGGGCCGCCACACCACCTGGCCGCGCGGCCCAACCTGGCTGGCGCCAGGGGGTGGTCTGGCCACCTCCGGCACCCCCTTGGCCTCTCCTTCCGCCTATATATTGCCCTCGGGACGAAAACCCTAAGTGCCCGATCAAAAATCCACGAAAGAGTCTGTATCCGCCATCATCTCCATCCCTAGATCGGGAGGGATCTAAAGCTATTCCCGGCACCCTGCCGGAGAGGGGAATTCACCCTAGAGGCCTTCTTCATCACCATGCAAGCCTCCGGTGTGATGCGTGAGTAGTTCATCCTTGGACTACGGGTCCATGTAGTAGCTAGATGGCTGGTTCTTCTCCTTCGTGCTATCATGTCTAGATCTTGTGATCTCCGTTCATGATCAAGATCATCTATTTGCAATTCTACATGTTGTGTTTGCAGGGATCCGATGGATATTGAGATGCTATTTCAGATTGATTATTGATTCTATCATTATCTTTGTTATTTGTGATCTTGCATGCTTTCCATTATTAGTAGCTATCTTGGCCAAGTAGATGCTACTAACTCCAAGAGTTAGTATTTATGCTCGATAGTGGGCTCATGCCTCTAGTAATATGGGGAAGTGACAGAAATCTCTAAGGTATTAGATGTGCTGTTGCTACTAGGGAGAAAACAGCTATCCTTTGTTCATAGAAGTATCATATTGTTTACTTTACATGCAATGCATAATGCAATTATCTGTTGCTTGCAACTTAATACTGGAGGGGGTTCGGATGATAACCTGAAGGTTGATTATTAGTCATAGATGTAGTTGGATTACGGTCTATGTATAATGTTGTAATGCCTAATCGAATCTCAAAGGACTCAAGATGAGTAGTATATGCATATTGCTTTCTCGATGTTTGTCAATTGCCCCGCTGTAATTTGTTCACCCAACATGTCATCTATCTTAAGGAGATCCACCACTAGTGAACTATGGACCCCGGTCCTTTCTTTTATCATCAATCTACAACTGTATACTGCTTTCTATTTACTTTATGCAAACTATTACTTTCTTCCACACTATACGTTTAATCCTTTGTTTTCAGCAAAACCGGTGAGATTGACAACCTCACTGTAAGTTGGGGGCAGAGTTCTGTGGTTGTGTTGTGCAGGTTTCCACGTTGCTACTGGCACCGGTAGTGCGCCCTGCGAAAGTCCAGCTAGCAACAGTTTGGAGGTGTTTCCTTGCTCCTACTGGATTGATAACCTTGGTTTCATAACTGAGGGAAAACTTGCTGCTGTGCTCATCATACCTTCCTCTTGGGGTTCCCCAACGAGCTCGATATATTTTGGGCCATCAAGCTATTTTTCCGGCGCCGTTGCCGTGGAGTCAAGGACATCTTCACAAGGGGAGTCCCTCATAACCAATCTCTTTACTTTGTTGTTTTTGTTTTGCTTAGTTTATTTCTGCTTTGTTTGCTTGTTTCTTTATCAAAAACAAAAAAAAAAGTTTTACTAGTTTGCTTTCTTTATTAAAAAACACAAAAAATGACTACCATGGGAAATACTAAGTTGTGTGACTTCACTAGCACCAACAACAAAGATTTCATGTGCACACCTATTGCTCCACCTGTTCCTGAAGCTACTTTCTTTCAAATAAAACCCGCTTTACTCAATCTTGTTATGAGAGAACAATTTTCTGGTATTGGTAATGAAGATGCTACTGCTCATCTAAATAACTTTGTTGAACTTTGTGAGATGCATAAGCATAGGGATATAGATGGAGATATTATTAAGCTTAAATTGTTCCCTTTCTCTTTGAGAGGAAAAGCTAAAGAATGGTTGAATTCCTTAACTAGGAATAGCATTGATTCTTGGATGAAATGCAAAGATGCTTTCATTGGAAAATACTTTCCTCCTTCTAAGATTATATCTATGAGAAGTGCAATAATGAAGTTTAAACAATCTGATAATGAACATGTTGCTCAAGCTTGGGACAGAATGAAATCTTTGGTAAAGAATTATCCCACTCATGGACTGACTGCTTGGATGATTATCCAAACCTTTTATGCAGGATTGAACTATTCTTCAAGAAATCTATTGGATTCTGCTGCTAGAGGTACCTTTATGACCATTACTTTGGGTGTTGCAACAAAGCTTATGGATAATATGATGGTCAACTATTCTGAATGGCATACTGAAAGAGCTCCACAAGGTAAGAAGGTAAATTCTGTTGAGGAAACCTCCTCCTTGAGTGATAAAATTGATGTTATTATGTCTATGCTTGTTAATGGGAAGGCTCATATTGATCCAAATCATGTTCCTTTAGCCTCTTTGGTTGCTCAAGAAGAGCAAGTTGATGTGAACTTTATAAGAAATAACAATTTTAGCAATAATGCCCACAGGAATAATTTTGGTAATAATAATTATAGGCCATATCCTCCCAATAATGGTAATGCTTATGGAAATTCCTACAACAACAATAGGAGTGTCCCCTCTGAACTTGAAGTTATGCTTAAAGATTTTATTAGTAAACAAACTACTTTCAATAAAACTATTGAGGAAAAACTCTCTAATGATGAAAGAAATATAGCATCTTTGGCTGAAGCTCAATCTTTTTTGAATAAAATGGCTGGTAAACCTGAAACTATTGATAATCCCTTTGCTGCCACTAATGCCATACAAGTTAGAATTGATGAAAATGTTAGACTATTAGCTGAATTGCATGCTAAGTGGGAAAGAGAAGATGAAATTGCTAGAAACATTAGTGTTTCTACTATCACTACCACTAGTGTTGAGGCTAGTAATAGCTCTACTACTTTAGATGATAATTATGATTTTGATATTGATGGTTGCAACATCTCTGAAGTTATTAAGTTTCTACAAAAGCTTGCTAAAAGTCCTAATGCTAGTGCTATGAATATGGCCTTTACAAAACACATTACTGCTGCTCTCATAAAGATTAAAGAAGAATAGATGAAACATAAACTTCTATTCTTATAAAACAAGAAGATGGTTGGGAACCCATCATTAATATGAAAGTGAATGATTTTGATTTCAAAGCTTTATGTGATCTTGATAATAGTGTTTATATTATGCCTAGAAGGATTTATGATATGCTTGACTTGCCACCATTGGAAGATTGTTATTTGAATGTCCCATTTGATGACAATGCTAAAAAGAAACTCATGGGGAGTATTAATGATGTTCTTATTATGGTTAACAATGCCTATGTCCCTGTTGATTTCTATGTTTTGGATGTTGAATGCAATGCTTCTTGTCCTATTACTTTGGGAAGACCTTTTCTTAGAACTGTTGGTGCCATTATTGATATGAAAGAAGGCACCATTAAATATCAACTCGCACTTAAGAAAGGTATAGAACACTTCCCTAAGAAGAGAGAGAATATTTCTTTTGCCTGTCTTATGAAAACAAAATTTGCTCTTAATGCTTCTTCATTTGAGAACACTTGATTCTTTTTCTTGCTTCTTATGCCTAACTTAAAAGGGTTAAAGAAAAGTACTTATTGGGAGATAACCCAAAAGTTTTAGATGAGTCTTGGAAGTTATTACCTCAGTAATAACCGCTCCTTATCCTTTTTATTTGCTTTTTGTGCCAAGAGTAACCTCTAATGAGAGAGAAGTAATGATTGGGAAAGTTACTGTCCCGAAACAGATTTCTGTGCTTCACCATAAAAATTCGTGTAAAATCTATGTATGTCGTTTTGAGGCGTGAATTTTTGTGATTCTAGCCCAGGTTGTTATCTAACTTTTGGTAGTTCGACACTTTTCTATTTGAGCAACAGAAGGTATTCTAAAAAATTGTTTTTTACCTGCTGGTCTGTTTTGACAGATTTCTGCCATTATATGCATTTGCTTCTTGTTGGTTCCTTTCTGAGTTCTTTTGGAGAATTGAGCTTTTTAGGGGAAGTGCTACAGTAGCCTGTATTTTAATGTAAGTTTTATTGGCATTGAAACAGAACCTAAAGACTTATTATCTTAAGTGCACTAATGTTGCTAATAAAGATTGTGTGAAGTTTTGTATGAAGAAAAATTTCAGGTGTATGGAAGGAATGATGTAATGAGATGAAGAATGGACTAAAGCTCAAGCTTGGGGATGCCACGCATGTCACCCAAGAAATATCCAAGAAGTACAAGCGTCAAAGCTTGGGGATGCCCAAGGCATCCCCTTCTTCATCAATAAAAATTCCAGGTTTCTTCCAAACACTTCATTTTTATTGTTTCATGCACAGTTGTGTTGTTTTTGGAGCGTCTTCTTTTTCGTTTTCATTTTGGTTTTTTGTTCGCTTGGTTTTATTAGTTTGCTGAATAAATTGGTTGGACCCCTCTTTCATACATTGGTTTTCAAATAGTTTGGTTTGGATTGGAAAAGAGTAGGAAAAGTTCATGCTTAAGTGGTAAAGAGAGCTTGTTTTTGACTATGGCCTATGCTTTTCATGCCATGCTTGATATTGTTTTGGCTTTATGCTTAGTGATCTTTGTTGTAGCATGACATGTTATAAACAATTGATATTGCTTAATGTGCCTTTGAAGAATCATGCGTTGTTTTAGCATATTAAAGCATAGTATTGTGGTATTCTCCTTTGATGCTTTATTTGGGGTGACTTGGCACATGCTCGCACCATGTTATGACTATCCCAAGTCATCATAGCCTTTATGATCCTTTAGTTTTCGATTTGTAGTATCACTTTATGCTTTGATTAATGATGTTTTGTCGCTCTCCATGATTATGACCATTATTGCTCTCTTAGTTGGTCGCTCCCAGTCTTTTGCTAGCCTCTATAACCAAGTATGAGTTCCACTCATGCATCCAACTCCTAAAACCAAGTTATTCCAAAGAGTCCACCATACCTACCTATTAGAATATGCTATTCGAAGTATATTCATGTTTTTATCTACCTTCCGATTAAACTTGTTACGAGAAAACTAGTGATTAAAGCTCTCACGAACTTGATGGCACACTTTAGTTTTCTTGCCCTTAATAAACTTGAACCATTGTGTTGTCTATGTTGTATATGCTTGCACTTATATGTTGGGGATTAGCAGAACCATGCTGTCATGGGGAATGCTTTCAACATTGCACTTGTACTTTGTACCTAGTTGATATCATGCTCTTTTGTCTATGGATATCGTCGGTGTGAAATGAAAGGGGAGCTTGTAAGTCCATGGAGTTATGTATGTGTGTTAAAGAAATGCCTGGGCCGCTGGTCTAATCCATGCCGACATGGTGGAAACCTGTAGCATAGCCATAATGAGCTGTCTATGAAGCATTCTTATAAAAAAAGAGATATGAGAAAAGAGGAAAGAGAGAAAAAAAAGCACCATTAACCATGGTAAATTAGAAGATTGCTGAGATGCTCATTGTCTGCTTGCCTTGTCATTTTGATATGGGGATTCTTCCGTATCATCGGGCAAGGTGTACCCCGTTGGCGGTTCTCTATGATACACATGTACTTACTATGACAAGAACTTACCGATAACTAAAATTGAGTAGCATGAGGAGCGGCCCTCGTATTCAAGGGACATGAGATTTCTAACTTATACTTTGTCAAGCATATACACCATAGTTTGTTCACTTTAACCTTAATCACTTCAAGATGCTTATGATAGGGGCAATGAGAGCTGAAAGCTAATAAGTACAATAATTTCTGGAAGCTCTTTATGAAACTGAATCCCTGCTTCCTTCTATGAAGGCCTTTCTTTTACTTTTATATTGAGTCTCCACCTTTTATCTTTATGCACCTATTGAGAGAGCATAGTGGCCATTCTTAGTTTAATGTGCATTGTCCCAAGACTTGTTGATTGATGCATAACTTTGATATTTCTTGTTTTAAACTATTTGTATCTAGTCACTCTTATGAACTTAGAAGGTGTCCTATGCATTTATGTTTGCTACTCTATGAGGGACACGCCGAATGCCACTATGCTATGTTTTCTCTGTGTGAAACAAACAAATGTCTTGCAAAGGATTGTTATTCATGAATCTTTTGTTTGTGCCTTTTCATGTTGCAACAATAGTTGCTTTGTCTTATTGTTAGAACTTTGTATTTCATGCTATGTTGAAGTACTATGATCCCAGCTATCAATGTTTTACAAATACGTTGATCAAGTTTATGATGGTGCATGCCACCTCAAAAATTATTCTTTCTTTTTATCACTTACCTACTCGAGGACGAGCAGGAGTTAAGCTTGGGGATGTTGATACGTTGCTAACGTATCCATAATTTTTTATGTTCCATGCTTGGTTTTTATCTACTTTCTTATGTTTTGTTCCAACTTTGGAGTACTTTTTATACACTTTCTTGGACTAACCTATTAACAAGAGCCACAGTGCCAGCTGCCCGTTTTCTGCTGTTTTTGGTTCCAGGAAAGTCAGAAAATGAATATTCTCGAAATTGAACAGGTCAAAAGCCCAAGTCAGTTTTTCACCGAGGGACACAAGGAGCCAGAGTACGAGACAGAGAGGGGCCAGGGGGCCGCCACACCACCTGGCCGCGCGGCCCAACCTGGCTCGCGCCAGGTGGTGCGCCTCGGCACCCTCGGCCTCTCCTTCCGCCTATATATTGCCCTCGGGACGAAACCCTAAGTGCCCAATCAAAATCCACGAAGAGTCTCAGAGTCCATCATCTCCATCCCTAGATCGGGAGGGATCTAAAGCTCTTCCCGGCACCCTGCCGGAGAGGGGAATTCACCCTGGAGGCCTTCTTCATCACCATGCAAGCCTCCGGTGTGATGCGTGAGTAGTTCATCCTTGGACTACGGGTCCATGTAGTAGCTAGATGGCTGGTTCTTCTCCTTCGTGCTATCATGTCTAGATCTTGTGAGCTCCGTTCATGATCAAGATCATCTATTTGTAATTCTACATGTTGTGTTTGCGGGGATCCGATGGATATTGAGATGCTATTTCAGATTGATTATTGATTCTATCATTATCTTTGTTATTTGTGATCTTGCATGCTTTCCATTATTAGTAGCTATCTTGGCCAAGTAGATGCTACTAACTCCAAGAGTTAGTATTTATGCTCGATAGTGGGCTCATGCCTCTAGTAATATGGGGAAGTGACAGAAATCTCTAAGGTATTAGATGTGTTGTTGCTACTAGGGAGAAAACAGCTATCCTTTGTTCCTAGAAGTATCATATTGTTTACTTTACATGCAATGCATAATGCAATTATCTGTTGCTTGCAACTTAATACTGGAGGGGGTTCGGATGATAACCTGAAGGTTGATTATTAGTCATAGATGCAGTTGGATTACGGTTTATGTATAATGTTGTAATGCCTAATCGAATCTCAAAGGACTCAAGATGAGTAGTATATGCATATTGCTTTCTCGATGTTTGTCAATTGCCCCGCTGTAATTTGTTCACCCAACATGTCATCTATCTTAAGGAGATCCACCACTAGTGAACTATGGACCCCAGTCCTTTCTTTTATCATCAATCTACAACTGTATACTGCTTTCTATTTACTTTATGCAAACTATTACTTTCTTCCACACTATACGTTTAATCCTTTGTTTTCAGCAAAACCGGTGAGATTGACAACCTCACTGTAAGTTGGGGGCAGAGTTCTGTGGTTGTGTTGTGCAGGTTTCCACGTTGCTACTGGCACCGGTAGTGCGCCCTGCGAAAGTCCAGCTAGCAACAGTTTGGAGGTGTTTCGTTGCTCCTACTGGATTGATAACCTTGGTTTCATAACTGAGGGAAAACTTGCTGCTGTGCTCATCATACCTTCCTCTTGGGGTTCCCCAACGAGCTCAAAGGACTCGGGGGCTATGCCACCAAACGAGCCAACGACACTAGACAACATAGAGCCAGACACATGACTCGAAGGCCCCATGGAGGTGATGATGATCGAGCCATCCTAGAAGCAAGCATACATCACATACTTGCTCAGCAAAAGGTTGCCAGATGACCCGACAGATGCACGTCATATGGCGTGACGATCCAAGGCGTTCGCCCTGATCAATGGCGAACTGTATAAGTGTAGCATCACAGGAGTCCTTAAATGGTGTGTCTCCAATAGAGACGGAAGAGCCATCCTCCTCGACATACACGAAGGCACTTGCGGCCATCACCCTAGCAGTCGCGCCCTCTTCGCCAAAGCTCTACGAGCTGGATTCTACTGGCCATCGACAATGCATGATGCTAAAGACATCGTCTAGCAATGCAACGCCTTCCATTCGCGGACAAGACGCACACACCGGGCGCCGAGGTCAGGCCAATACATGTGGCCTGGTCCTTTGCGCAATGGAGGCTCGACATGGTTGGCAAGCTCCAGAAATCTTCACCTAGAGGACATGTCTATCTCCTCGTCGCAGTCGATAAATTCACCAAGTGGATTGAGGCCATGCCGGTGACAAACCAATCAGGTGCCAGCACCGTTAAATTCTTCGAGTCCATCGTCTTCCAGTTCGGGGTGCCACACAGCAGAGCCATCAGGAAGAAGCGAATGCCAAAGGGGTTCAAATTCCCATCGGAGAACCCAAAATTTGACGGCCTGTAGGACCCAAAGATCTGGATGGAGGACCACATCTCCTCCGTCAGGCTGCACAGCGGAACCACAAGCACAACAATGTAATGCCTCCAGCTACAACTACAAGGTGCTGCCCGTGCGTGGCTCAACAACCTCCCGCGCGGATCAATTCGCAGCTAGGAAGAGCTAGTCTACAACTTCATACGAAATTTCAAGGGCACTTACAAAAGGCCCGCATCAATCGAAGAATTACGAGGCTGCTACCAGAAGACCGGTGAGCCGCTGCGCCCGTACATCTAGAGATTGTCCATCATAAAAAACTCTGCAGAGGACAGCTCTGAGGATCGCGCAATCGACGTGTTCAATAACGGCGTGCGCTGAAGAGAGATCAGGGAGGAGCTGGGCCGCTCAAAGCCCAAGACAATTGACCACCTGATGGAAATCGCGAATAGGTGGGCCGATGGAGAGGACTCGGTAAAAAACCGTGTCCACTTCGATGACGACGACGACCTTGGTCGTAGGCATGATCGTCGAGGAAAGCGTCGAATGCACAGTTACAAGGAACGCGAAGAGGTTGACATGGTTGGAGCTGGCTATGCCAACAAAAGAGACGACAACCACAATAACGAATACCGCAATGATGGATACCGCGACAGCAGAAAAACCACGCAAGTGTGGCAGCACTGCACTCGCGACTAGGCACCTGGAACATCTATCTAGGACAAACTGTATGGACCTTGCAACATGCACTTTTACATCGACAAGCATGACGACAAGAAAAAGTCTAGCCTCCTTCTGAAGGATTGCCGCGAGTACCTCAAGCTCCACGAAGGCCTAGCCCAGATGAAGCGCGACGCGATAAACCAGGGCTATGGAGCTGCCCCAAGCGCTGTGGCCCATGGAGCACCTCCACCACCGCCCGGGCCACCACCTGCGGCTGTGCCAATCCAAAACCATGGAGGCAAACCATACCCAAGAGCGCTGGGAAACATGGGGATGATCCAGAAAGGACGCCCCTTAAATCGAGTGCAAAATTCGATCACTCGCCAAGTCAATCTAGCGATGAACTCTCCGCCCTCCACCACTGAGTACCTCAGTGGAAGCGAGTCCTGCATTACCTTCGATAAGCGTGATCACCCGTGCCAAGTACCTTGCCCAGGCCACTATCCCCTGGTGCTCGAGGCATAGATTGGAGGCTTCGAGATGAGTCGCGTCCAAACTAGTGGTCAACCAAACAATGAACAAGTGCGATGCTCTGAGCGACAACATGATCGCCTACCGTGACCTCTATGACGCACTCGAGGGGGACTTCAACGGCTGCGATCCGCGGCATGTAGGCCGCGAGAGCAACAAGGAAGCGGACATACTCGCCAACATCGGCTCCACTTGTGCCCAAGTGCCACCCGGAGTATTTCTAGAGCGCATCTGTGAGCGCTCCATCAAGCCAAAGGCTCTAGAGCCTAAAACCAGTATGTCAAAGGACTCGAGGGCTACTCCACCCAACGAGCCAACGGCACTCGACAAGATGGAGCCAGACACAGGACTCGAAGGCCCCATGGAGGTGATGATGATCGAGCCATCCTGGAAGCAACCATACATCACATACTTTCTCAGCAAAAGGTTGCCCGATGACCCGACAGATGCGCATCATATTGCACAACGATCCAAGGCATTCGCCCTTATCAATGGTGAACTGTACAAGTGCAGCATCACAGGAGTCCTTTAATGGTGCGTCTCCTATAGAGACTGAAGAGCCATCCTCCTCGACATACATGAAGGCACTTGCGGCCATCATGCTGGCAGTCAAGCCCTCGTCGCCAAAGATCTACGAGCTGGATTCTACTGGCCAATGACAATACGTGATGCTAAAGACATCGTCCAGCGATGCAACGCCTGCCGGCGATTCACGGACAAGCCGCACGCACTGGGCGCCGATCTCAGGCCAATACCTGTGGCCTGGCCCTTCACACAATGGGGGCTTGACATGGTTGGCAAGCTCCAGAAATCTTCACCTAGAGGATATGTCTATCTCCTTGTCGCTATCGATAAATTTACCAAGTGGATTGAGGCCATGCCGGTGACAAACCAATCAAGTGCCAGTACCGTTAAATTCTTCGAGTCCATCGTCTTCCCGTTTGGGGTGCCACACAACATCATCACGGACAATGGAACAAACTTCACCTCAAAGGAATTCCAGGGTTTCTGCGAAAAACTGGGAATCAACATCATCTATGCCTCTGTAGCACACCCTCAGACCAACGGTCAAGTAGAAAAGGCCAACGGCCTCGTCTGCGGTGGCATCAAGAAAAGGCTCCTCCGACCACTCGAAAGAGCCGCCGGGTGCTGGCCCGATGAGCTGCAATCGGTACTATGGAGCCTGCGCATAACTCCAAATAGCGCTACAGGCTACACTCCATTCTTCGTGGTGCACGGCGCCGAGGCGGTGCTACCCGCAGAGGTGCGCTACAAAGCCCCACGGGTAGTAGCATACAGCGAGGCCGAATCAACCCTCGCACTTGAAGACTCCGTCGACCTCCTCAACGAGGCACGCGATATTGCAGTGGAGAGATCCACGATCTACCAACAAAACCTCTGCAATTACCACAGCAGAAGGCTACGCCCCAGATCCTTCGTCGAAGGATACCTGGTCCTACGAATGAAGCAACAAGGGCACCTCAAGCTCGAGTCCCCTTGGGAAGGACCTTATGTGATTACCGAAGTAATCTCGGGTGGATCCTACCGCCTTAAAAATCTAGAAAGCGGAGTCGCATACTCCAATCCTTGGAACGTCGCATAGTTGTGCCGTTTCTACCCTTAGATGTCTTTTACTTTACAAATAAGGCTATCCAGCCAGGCTACTTTGCCACACATTGTACCTCGTGATACTCTGCGAATAAATAAAGCTAAGTGCCGCCAACTTTGCGTTATTTTATTTTTACTTGCAATTTCATCACTCGGGGGCTGTGCCACCCTCTACACCTCGTTACGCAAATAACGCAGTATCCTGAGTCGCTGACGCACTATCAATCGAACCCTTGGTAAAACCAACCCAGCTGCAACGCACCTGATAGGTTGACAAGGTGCTAAGATAAATATACGTCAGGCTAACGACATGGAACTGCAGAGTACAACACACTCGAAAAAACATACAAGCTAGCAAGATTTTTTACACATTAACAGGTATCAAAAAACACGACACAATTATATGAACTTTACAACACCTATACATCCATGTGCAGTACTATGCTACACTACTGCCGCACAAGGAGAACATTTGTTTGCTCTTCAAAGAAATCAACGATATCTTCGGCTGGCCGATGAACCGCCTGGTAATGTGGCACCATGTTCCATGTCATCCCTTCTAGCGGAGGCGGTGGTCCATCGGCAACAGCTGGGACATCCACATTTGGCTGATGCAGGCAAACAAGATCCAACGCAGCCTTGGCACCCGCGACCAACTGCTGGCGCACGCACTCGCGAACCGTGCTGATATCCTGAAACTTCGACAACAATGCTAGCAAGCTTGAAGGCACCACGTCCAGAAGATACTTCTCGTGTGCACCAGCCTTTTCCGCTTTCGACTTCCACATGTCCGTGTTACCGCGGATCATGGGCATCTCTCGCTCCAACTGCTTTATGCGGTCGCATGGTCGCGAAAGCAGCGACAGCTCCTACACTTTTGAACGTGGCTGCACCATAGTTTCATCTGTGGGAGGAGAGTCAGGAGGATCACTCAAAGGACCCTATTACAGACAAAGAAAAGAGGCGAATAAGGCTAACCAGTCGTCAATAAATAATAGGAACACATCCAAGATTCAGCAAGTCTCAAAAGGGATACTCCCACATAGGACATATCAACAAGGAAAGCTAAACCATTACAAAAGGCAGCTGGGAAATGCTCTATGGCTTCTCCTTCGACCTCAGAGGCTTCCTCGAATTTCTAGCAGTCTCTAATGCCATAGACTTCCTAGCTATAGCTCCGGACGCTGCATCCTTTGCCATCTTCAATCGCCGCAGCTCCGCTGAATAATTGGTGACTGTTTTTGGCCCATATTTACTGCAACTACTGGTGAAAGGAGCGAACACTACTTGCTGGGCATCCGTGGTGACCGACATTGCCTTGGAGATTTCACTGGGGTCTAGTTCCACGCCATGATCTTCCACCATTGTGAGTGCCATGGTCGCTCCAACTGACCGCTACGTGTTCTTGAAGTCCATCAGCACGCCCTCCGTGAAGTATTCCACTAGGCCATCAAGATTTTCGATCAACTTAGCCTTGCGGACCATCTCCTCTCAAAGGTGGCTCAGCATGCCCTTGGCCTTTCCAAGTGTGTCTTGGACAGAGACGCTGTAGTCCTTGACTACAGCTATGGCGCCGGCCAAGGCATCCGTGCGGGTCAAATCCTAGGCATCAAATCTCACGCCGGTAGCATCTACAGAATACACATATCAACACAACAACATGTAGGCAAAACACATGTCAAATGCAAGTGAGGTAGTATCATACCTAGAGCGCTTTCGCGACAGAGAAGAGTTGTTCTACGAACAACTTTTACCTCTCGGCGGCGGAAGAATGCAAGCCCTCCTCACGCTTTTTCTACGCTTCAAGAGCCTCGTCACGTTTATTCTCCGCCATGACAAGTCCCTTTTGGAGGGAGTCGACGTGACGAAGAAGATCATTATGATCACCTGCAAAGGATAAAAGGGAAAAATTTGAGTTCACCAACTCTTGCACAAGAAAAATGAAGACACACTGTAAATTCACCTTCGAAGGCACGGTAGCGGGTTTCCAGCGAAGCATGCTGGTGACCCAAGGACATGATTCGTTGGCGAGGCGAGCAGATTCCTTCAAGACAGGCTAACAGAAAAAGAACAAGTGTGAGCATCAACCAAAATTTGATTGCAAACATCAAAAAACACTTACATGTTCCTCCAAGGACTCCGAAGTTTCCTTTTGAGTTGACATCCGAGCAACCATCTGGTGCCCACCAGTGTGGGGGGAACTCGAAGAATTGTCACCGGAGTGGGCCGCCACCAGAGGAGAAGGAGGTTCTGCCTCCACCTCCTTGCCTTTGGAGTCTACGACTCTAGACTCCTTGACAAATTGACAGTTGTTGGAAGACGACGATGCTGTTTGACCGCCAAATATCCAACACTACTTCAGAAGGAAAGATTTTGGGAAGACAAGACGAACTCGCAAAGATATAAACACATACCCGTCAAAATTTTCGAGGTGATGCAATCCCCAGGTGACTCCTTCCGCAACCTCAACTTCTTTCACGAAGGAGGAGCCATGGCCAGCACATGCACGACATGGATTGGCTCCTCTGCTACGGTGGGAGGGCCCTCTGGTGTCGTCGGCAAAGAGGTATCCGAGTCCTCACATCAGGAGTGCTTACGAGTCCAGTGCTCGCTGGACTCGGGGGCTTCCTGCTCCTCCCCAATATGGACGGTGGAGCCCGACTCATCCTCCTCCTCTGCTTCGTGCGGAATGATTTTCTCGGGCTGAGGAGGCAAGTTGGTGGCCACTTTCCAATGTTGAAACCAGAACCAAGCATCAGTATAAAAAACAACCAACAAGCAATCAAAAGAAATTTTAACAAAGAAGTCCACCTCAGGCGGAGGATGGCTTGCATAGAAGGGAGGCACGACTGAGTCACCCGGGAGATCCTCCTTGGTGGTGTACTTGGCCAGCAGTCAAAAACTTCTGTCTACTTCACTAGAAGAAATGCCCTCTATGGAGATGCGAGTTACATCATCAGCGCTAGTCCAGCAGCACATGGGGTGCACCCTGGCCTACAGGGGCTGCACTTGACAGTGCATCCAAGTGCGAATGAGATCATCGCCGCCTATATCCTTGCTTATGCGACGCTCGAGGTCACAAACATGCTAGTACAGAGTCTCTGTTTCCCCGACTTCACTTGGCATCACAATGTTCTTCCACGGCCTTCTCCTTTTGCAGGCCGCCACTAGATCAAAGGGCGTGAGTCCGTAGTGCTCTCCGTAAGCCTTCTGGTCGCAAATGTAGAACCACTTGTCCCTCCACCCTTGGACAAATGTAGTGAGGTTGATGGAAAAATAGGTGACATTGGAGTCGACGTGGATACCACAGCCTCCTATATCATAGACTACGGATCCAGAGCTCGACTGGCGTTTGAGCTTGAAGAGTTTTTTAAGGTGGCCAAAGTGTGGCTCGATTCCGAGCCAGCACTCGCAAAGGGTAATGAAACAGGCGATGTGGAGGATAGAGTTTGGGGCAGCTGATGCAGCTGGAGCCCGTATATACAAATCAAACCCCTCACAAACGGTTGAAGGGGGAGAGAAAGACCATGAATAATGAACGCAAGGAACATCACTCGAAACCCCACGGGAGGACTGGGGATTACCTCATCGCCAGGGATGCGATAGTCATCTTCTGTAGCAGAAAGCACCCCGTATTGACGCTGGGTGAAGATCTCTAAGGGCTTGATGGTAGATGGACGCCATGACCCATTGGTGACACGAGTTCTTGGGCTCTTCTTTTTCCCAGCCGTGGCGGCAGCACTGGTGCCCGTGGTGGTGGCGCCCTTCTTCTTGGCCACAATAGCGGCCGCCGCAGATCCAGCAGGGAGGTTTCCTTTCTTCTTGCCCATCTGGTCCTGGCGGTGAGACCGCAGGAAGTACCTCGGGAAAGTGCGAAGCTGGTACAGCGCTGCAAAGAGGGTGAGAGCAATGGAGCAGCAAGAGGCAGCAATGGAGGATGTGTGCGAGGAGGAAGATGAGATGTGGAGAATTACCGCACAGAGGATCTTTACTTAACCTCATCGAAGATGCCATCCAACAACCAGGAGAAAATCACCCAGATGCGTGGCACAAATCAGTGCCGACGCGTGGTAGAGTAAAACCATGAACCGTCGCTCCACTCCCCCATTACACAGGAGAATCGAGGAGACACAGTTAAAACAGAGATTACGCACGCCTGGTCAAGTCCAAGTCAGAAAATGGGACCCACTACTCGTCACGTCCCGTCAAAATCGCTCACGCGGGCAACTAAGGTCATCTCATTATCAACACTGACGTTATTAACTCCAGCAGGAGCACATTTTGACTACTCTAGTCCTTACTCGAGTCTTCGACTCGACCAAGAACTCAGGGGCTACTCCTAACAGGAGAGCTGGCCGCGCACCCGAGGAATTTTGTAAGACATCCAAGCATTATGAGAACATATTTTCTCGCAAAACCCTTCACTTGAATCAACGATTCGACTGTAGACTCGGGGTTACTCCTATAGGGAGAACTGAAAGCATATTCGAATGAAACAAGAAAAATATGATAGCAGTCGCAAAATACTTATAGTCCCCACTTGAGTCTACAGCTCGAATAGGCACTCGGGGGCTACTCCCATAGGGAGCGCTGGCCGCGCACACTATGATTTTTCTTATACATTGCACTGTGTGTTGACTGCGTCCACACACGAATGCTCTGGCGACTTCGCCTCATATTTTCCCTGCAAAGAGACTACGTCTCCTAGGTCACCCGAATCATCTCCACGATGATAAAAATTTGGATGCCACGCTTGCAGCCTGAAGATAAGACCTGAATAAGGCCTGGGAAAGCACCTGCTGCGCTCTACCAGAAACAATCCATGTCTACATGTACGATGAAATAAGCCTTGACGGACGCGTCGAGTGCTTACACTTATACACTGGATTTGACTCTATAAGACCTCCACGGCCTGAGTCAAATTACGCCAACACTTTTCTGAATTTGAGTTCCGGGAATTGAGTTTGAGTAGATTGCGTTATTTTTCCCTAAGGTATTTAACTGATCCTGATACATCGGATAAATCAGGCACGTATATCGACAATCCCTATGATACAAATTAGAGAACTCGAAAGTATGCTCAGCTATGCACTCGAAAGACTTCATAAGTCTCTGCTCGAATCTACGATTCAACCGGACACTCGGGGGCTACTGACGTGAGCATACCTTACAGGTACTCGAGCTTGGCATATACGGTCCATTCTGGCAAAAGCCCACGATGTTACCAGGTCCCAATCAAAGATTCAGGTGACCGCAGGAGACTCCGACTGCTTGCGGCACACGACAAGCTCAAAGATAGAAAGTTTAAAGGGACAAACCCTAACTTGTAACCGACTTGAACTGCTACCTGATACCTAGTCTATCTATATAAAGGCTAGGAGGGGCGGCGAGGAGGACAATCACAGCCCTAGTTTCCACAACATCGCTAGATTGCATCTACGCACCCCTATAACTTTCGACTCCCTTGATAATTCCAAGAGCAGACAAGGAGGAGTAGGGTCCTCTACGAGGCCTGAACCTGGGTAAACCTTGCGTCCCTATGTGCTTGTTTGCTAGCTGATTGATGCCTCCAGCACTCCCTTCTTCTCCAAAACCCAAGTCCATAACAATGGGCATTGATGAGTTTAATCCTCGTCAAAAGGACACTAGTCCGACGCATACACTTATTTTTTTGAAAAACAACTTCAGTGTGGGACTAAGCAACTTCATAATACTAGTTGCTCAATCTCACAATTTTGCGAAGTTGTGTACCACTCATGATAAATTGTCTACCTCTATGGAGAAATTTCATAGAAATACCGTTAACACTAAGTTTGTTCCTACTAGTGCTAAGTTGACTACGACTACTGCTAACTTGTCTAACATTGTTGTATTTCCCGCCGTTATGTAACACCCCAGCATTAGGATCCAACGAAGGTTAGAATAAGGCATCTATGTTTGTGCATGCATGCATCTATAAAAATCAGGGTAAATTTTTCGTCAAACAAAACCTAAAGAGATCGGAGTTCTTTTCACTAACTAGAGGTAGGAATAGCTCTTGTTAGTGGTTGCTATGAATTTTGGCATGACCTTTAGGAATTAATAAGTCTTTGGGGAGGTTACTTTGAATTCAAATTTGAAATTCAAATTAATTTGAAAATATTTGAAATTTAGAAGTTAGTAATATTGATTTGTTTTCCAAAATACCTTATTAACATTGTCTGAATATATTATAGATATAGTAAACAACAATAAGGATTAAAGACAAGGAAAATTAAATAAGAAATGAATTCTTATTTCTTTATTCCATAATAAGATTACAACTGGTGATAAATACATCAAAAGCAGAGGATTACAAAGAACAGAAATCAAACTTTATTAACTTGTAATAATATCTTTACAAGATCCTTTACAAAAAGAATAAAAAGAAGGTTACAATTAAAACCTATACTACCTATCTACTCCTATACTAAATCTTGTATGTCCAGATCTTGTTCCTACAAATAAGATAAACAACTAAAAGGAAAATAAAGGGTTGGTTAGTTAATTTTACTCTCAGTGGTGAATAGTGAAATGCACTATTCATATTACATCATAGAGTAATAAAAGAGGGGCAAGTTTCACGAGGACATTAACTAGTAAAAGGGTAATAGGTGAATATATTTTCACTTGAACTGATCCACACATCCAGACCACACAGCCATACAGCTTAGTCACCAAAATGCATGGAGTGTGCTGTCAAGCCAGTAGCAGCAGTACAAGCACTCACATAGAGCACCAGTCGAAGCATAGTACAGTAACTCATTTCTCCTTCTCAAGCACACACTCAGAACTTATTGAGCTTGCGAAAACCATAACCAAACCACTAGCCAGATTACCAAATCAACCACCAGTTCACCACAAGATGGTAACATACGAAGGGGGTGGAGTAGGTGGATAGCAAGGCCAAGCACAAGATCACAGGAGCAACACCAGGAGGTGTAGAGCTAGATCAAGCCAGCAAGCACAAGATAACAAGATCAAGCCAGCAAGCAACACCACAACCTCATCAGCCATCAAGTAGTGTGGTGAGTACACATAAAACCATCACATGATCAAATCATCATAGATTAAATACATCATGTGTTGTTTTATATGATCTTTTAAGAAAAACACCCAAGTGAGGTGTATATCCATCCTGGAAGAAAGACAAAAAGCCATGATAAAACTTTACAAGCTACTACCAAGATCTCAGCTTTTGCATTACTGATCTTGGAGAGAAATCTCTAGTTTCATAACTAGATACACATAAATCCTTGAATAAACATTTCTAGGCACATCCTATGGATGGTAGCACCTCAGAAATGACACATCTTAAAACCTTAACTTAAATAGTAAGGATCCACCTTATTATTCTTACAACAACCTATCAAATCATTTTCCCAAGCACTATAGGACAGATACTTAGAGGTATCCATCACAGATCATCAAAGGGGTAAAGCAGCAGGTGAACATAGCTACTTTTCTATAGCTTTGCCTCAGACCACATCATAGGCTAATCTATTCAATAGAAGGATGTGCAACTCTTAGGTACAATAGAACATAAATAAAATAGCCCAGTATTGAGATAAAGCCTGTGTGCCACTTAATTGAGGGTGTCACAAGAGCCTATCTTAACGAAGTAGTTTCTACCAGGGATTCCATAATCCAATATTGCAACAGAACATCTAATCATTTTCCTACATAACAATTAGGAATCATATTTGATATATCTGAATCTTATCATAGGCAAGTATCAAAGAGTAATGAGATTAAATATCCAACTACAATTCTTTCATACCAAAGTATATCAACAAGAACCAGAGAGCTAATCTCAATCAAATCATAGCCATAATACAGGATAGTAAGTAAAGTTCAGTTGACAGACTACTGACAGAAACATCTGTCAACAATGAAAGTCACAGTATAACAGTGAGTCATACACAACTAGATTCAGTAGGAAACCACCTTAGATAAACATAACATCCAGGGATGAACCCTAGCACAGGGGGATGAAACCTAGTGTCGTGGACAGATGTAATTAGGGTTCATACATGGACAGCACTTAGAGAGTAGCAAGGTAAGTTACAGAATCAGAGAGGGAGAGAAGTGGAACTCACTCGTGGTCCTCCCTGAAGTTAGAAGAGGAAGCAGAAGCACCGACGAGAGCACATGGCGGCACAGGTTGCACCTGAGGGCGCTGCAACCTGCGCCAAGCCATGGCACGACGGCCATAGCCACACGGGCAGTAGCGGAGGCACCACAAGACCGCCAGAAACCTAGCACATCACCACCGGGGCGGTGAGACTCCACATCACTGGCAACCCCAAACCCTAGGGTTCGGGGTGGAGCCAGCATGAATGCGAGAGGGGTTTGCAGACAAGTCCAACAGGACCAGATGGTGGAGAGGCATCGGCTATATTGCCACACACCACAGCAGCGGCCGGAGTAGCCCAGGGTAGCCGGAATCGGGCGGCAATAGTGTCGGCATCGTTGTGGCTCTGCGGGGACGAGCTAGAGGGTGAACGAGAGAGAGAAGGGGAAAAATCGAGTGGTACTAGGCCGCTTGTGACAGAGTGGTTTGACCAGCTAGGTGTGCCGGGTCAGGGCCGGGCCAGCCCAATGGGCTAGGTCCAGTTTAAAAGGAAAAAACTCAACTAAATTGTCAAATGACCAAAATACCCCTAGGACTTAAATAGTTCTAAGAAATAAAATAAAAATCGTAAAAATATAAATAAAATATTGATGGAGTCATAAAAATGTCCTCTATTTAAGAAAAATAACAAATGGAATTTTTGGTAATTAAATTTAAAATTATTATTATTAAGGTATATATTCCTTTGGAATTTTATAAAAATATACCAAACACATAAAAATTTAATAAACCCCTTTTTACAATTATAAAAGGGAATGCTATTATAGAAAAATGCTCGTTTGTATTTTTGAAAAGTAAATTAAGTGCGATAAAAATAAAGTCTCATTTCCTTAAAGGAATTTTTAGTGAAATATTTTAAAGAGTTAAAAATTAAATAAACCCAATTTTCAACTCTTAAAATAATACTAATCATTATAAAATACTAAATATAATATTTATGAAGGTTTTAAAGACTTTAAGTAATACTTTTCTTTAATTAAAGAAAATAGCAAACTTTTACCAAAAAGGTAAAACACCCAAATAAGCAAATAATCAACCATTGCATGACATTACTATGCATTACATATTGCTTATTTAAATATTGTCCTTACCAGGCAATAATGGTTCTCCGTAGAAACCAGAGCTCAAGGTCAGGTGGAAGACTCCGACTTCACTACCTTGTAGTCACAAGGTAAGTTCACAACTTGCTCATGTCCTTGGAAGAGTATTTATAAAAATATTTGAAAATTGTGTGTTATCACCTATGTTTTAAAGGAAATAGAAAATAAGTATTTTCTCAAACAAATGAAATGCTATTATCATCCTAAGTGATGATAAATACTAAGAATTGCAGTGGAATCTAAGATTCCAATTGCAAAACATCTAGGACTTAATAACTCATGACATCAGTGATTCTAGCACCATATATTACGCGTTAACCATGCGATTTGGAATGGGACGAAGAAGTCAGCTGTATCTTCTTCCTCTCGCATGCATCTGGATGGCCAGGTCATGGTTGTTATCCTCGTAGCATGCATTTATTGGTAATTCGTAGAGGATATGCAGCATATGGGTGGGATCCCTCAACGTCCCACGATAGTTTTGGCATCTGACGGTCTATACTAACCATTGCCGTAATTCAAGATGTGGGCATATCATACACCAAGGGGACATGCGGGGTCGCGAAGGAGGCAGTGATTGGCTTGGATCATCTACTGGGCCCCACATCATGGAATTGTGGATGGGAAAGTACGCCCGGTTGTGGAACAAGGAGTTGGTCTCTTATGGGTAAAGCAACGCACCTCTACAGAGTGTAAGAATTGTGACATGTTACTCCCTGTTCCGGGAAGGAGCTATGAACATGGCAGGAAAGGAACTCCATGAAGTTCTGGTCAACCTGTGAAGGCTGATGGGCATAGTTTTGATAATTAAAATCAACCTTTGGAGAAATGTTTACCAGAACTGCATGGTACCAAGGACGTATCATCCGAGGTGGTAGATAGAGCATCAAACTTCCCACCTTGCATATACTGAACTTGATGGATAATGTTGTTACTCACCCTTTCATTTGAACCCCTTGCTAGACTTTGAGGGCCAGAAGGATGACCAGGTGTATGCTACGGAGGTCCAGAACGACGTTACTACAAAGAACCAGACCTATCCGGTGGAATCGAAGGAGTGGACTATGGGATACAATATGGAGCTGAAGACAACGAGTCAGAGTAGTTGTCAGGCCGTACTCTAGTTACCTAGGTTGAGCCGAGCAGCCCGAACTCTATAGAATAAGCTGTTGAGCTCACGTCTTATTTACCGTTGTGTTTTTCGTTCTTCCACTAAACTTATGAGATAAGTTATTTGGTTTGTAAGTTTGAACCTTTTGAAGTCTCGAACTTCTGGTATTGTAATAATAATAAAGTGTGTATGTTGTAATTTGGATCCGTAATGTTTCTGTTGTACCACTTTGAGGGATGTGATAATTACGGAACGGTATTGTGTGGGTGTCATGTCAACGACTATAGTGTCCTACATATGCAGTGGTATGCTGGGTCACCGCACGTTATCATGAAGTTCCGTACCCTTTATGCCAAGTTATCTACAGTTTGTTCCTTTACTGCACTATGAAGTTGCAAACTGGATATATGTGTTCTAACTACTTGCTTTTGTGCCTTATGTCCTTTCTAAATGGCCCGATTGAGTTTACATGCATTCGTTCTCTCATAACAGTAATTAGAAAAATAATTATTTGTTGAACCATGTCTAAAGTTGTGCAACCATATTCGAATAGAGAATTTTTGTAGTAACTTATTACTAGAAAATAACTTTTGTTGAATAAAGGCAACAAGATTGACACATACGTGCAAGCTATTATTTGTTGAAAAGAAACATTAGTATCTAGTTGTTTTTGTGTGCTTATTAAGTTGCATATCTAGGGATAGATGATTTTTATCCGCTTCTTAAGTTGCATATCTAGGGATAGATTATTTTTGTCTGCTTCTTATTTATTAGTTGACCTTTGTCTTCTTATTTCTTAGTTGATTTTTATCTTATTAAGTTGTATACCCCAAATACCTTAGTTCCTTTTTATACTTACTGAGTTGCATATCCAGTGATATTAGTTTCTTTTTTATCTTATTAAATTGCATATCTAGGGACCTTAGTTTCTTTTTGTATGCAAATTAAGTTGCACATCATGTGATCTTAGTTGCTTTTTGTCTGATTATTAAGTTGTATATCCAGTGATCTTAGTTGATTTTATCTACTTATTAGGTTGCATATTCAGGGACCTTAGTTCCTTTTTGTATGCTTTTGAAGTTAACATATACGTGGATGCAACAGTGGGTTGTTGATTTTTCTGACTGGGCAATCATCCAAATAATAAAGTGATTAATTAGTGCTAAATAGTGCCCCGGGGGCTCATTTGTTAGATAGAGCCCTCGCGCCTCATCCGTCCGATGAGCTTGATCAAGACATGCGAAGCTCCCTTCCGACAACGAAGTTTTGTCATTTTCCACGCCTCGCACACCTTCTTCCCCATCGTTTGCGCCGCCCCAGCCATCACCTTCTCCCTACCGGTGACTCACCTTGTCAGCGAGCACCTCCGGCACCCATCCCAACCCTTCTGCTCCCTAACTTGAGTTATGTCGGTGCAACCCCTTTTTCTCCTACCTCGAGCTACACCAACACCGACATTCCTTCGCCGTCGCCGGCGGAGGAAGGACTCCACAACACGGAACTGCCCCCAGGAGCACCCCCATATCCTCATAGCGCCTCCTAGTGCTCTCACCCCTCCACCTCGCGGTACCGGTACCACCACCTCCACAAGTTGCCACTGGAGCACCATCTCCACCCTCCCTCCTACACGGCCTACTACATCCTAGCTCCGCGCGGATGACTCCCATGGCGAAGGTCCCCGGCGCGGAGGGCCCTAACTGTGAGGCCCAGCATGGAGTCCGCTGTCACTTCTCCTTCAAATCGACCCGTGGCGGAGGCTGAGGTCATCCTATGAGCTCCTGCAGCAGGGCAGGTGGTGGCACACGGCAGATGCTCGCTGGAGCCAAGCTACAGGAAGAGGCGGCACTCAGCCAGGAACCAACTTGATTGGAATTTGTTCGGGAGAGAAAGGAACCTTACCTCTTCGGAACTTTAACAAAATCATATGTACTAAATGTTCAGTCCTTTTAGGCTTAGTAAATGTTTCATTACGTCCCCTTTTGCTCTTGTTGTCCTCGTACACCAATCTAGACCCCCCATCTAGCATGCCCTTTGTTCACCGTTCGGTATGGTTCCAATGGCTTGCGGCACTAGACACATCTGTATTGAGCGAGGTGGAGATTTACCTCAGGGCGGTCGCTGCACAAAGATAGCAAATTGTTTCTTCACATATGTGGTAAGTTCTATTTTTTTCGGTGGTATTATTGGTTCCACGTATGAGTTAAGTTGTATTTTACACACAAGAAATGGTTATCTCACACATTTTCTAAGTCATGTTTGTAGACAGTAAAATGTTGCTTCACAACGCGTGCTAAGTTGTATACCCATCATCTGTAATTTGTATACTTCTAGTGCAAAGTTGAATACCCCATTTGTGAAGTTGTCTACTTCTACAACACACCAGAGTGGCAACAACTTAATTCATGAAGTGGTCACAACTAAAACATGCACCAAATGCAACTTAGTGAGGGTATGGCCGTAACTAAAATGCCATTAGCAGCAAGTTGCTTTTTTATCCCAAGTTGCATCCATTTACCATTTGAGTTGTATCTGGAACAATCAACTTGCATATTGGGACATAAGTTGCATTTGCCGACACTAAATTATTCCTTCACACATGCGGGAAGTTATGGTTTTCCGACATGGAGATCGGATGGGTCGCGACTCGTTTTGCAGTGCTGATATTTGTGTTGTTTCGCTGGTGGGTCGCCTTCTAGAGTTTCCAACTTATGCTAAGTTGCATACCAAACTAAGTTATGTACCTAGTGTTAAGTTGCATACTCATCTATAAAGTTGCCTACCTCTACACCAAAGTGGCAACAACTTATTTCTTGGAGGGGTGGCACCGCCGGTCTCAAAATTCGGTTAAATGTATCTCGTGTCGCGCCTCGTATCATGACTTGTAGCACCAGCCACATCTGCATTAATCGAGTTGTACCTCACGGTGGCGGCCGCGATAGCAACATGTTTCTTCACACATGTTTGAAGTTGTATTTTTTGCGTGCGGTACTATTGGTTCCACATATGACCTAAGTTGTTTTTGCACAAAAAAATTGTTCATACACATTTTTGCTAAGTCGTGTTCGTAGACAGTAAATTGTTACTTCACATGTGCTAAGTTGCATACCAATATTTCTAAGTTGTATAGTTCTACTGTTAAGTTGTGTACACCATCATGTGTAATTGGATACCTATAGCAGAGTGACAACAAGTTATTTTAAGAAACAACTATAGTCTGCACCAAATACGACTGGTGGGGCATCGTTGCAACTTAAACACCACTAGTAGCAAGTTTCTTATTTTGTCCAAGTTGCATATGTTTATCAACTGGATTGTCGCTGGTGCAAGAAAAATTGTATGTTGGAATGGTTAGTTGTATTTAGTGATATTAAAATATTGCTTCACACATCTTTTAAGGTGTGTTTTAATTCCATAGAGCATGGATGGGACGTGACCTGTTCTGCAGTGTCGGTCTCCTTGTTCTCCAGCTGGTGGTTGTCTGCTTGGACTATTTATTGCTAGGGGCGTTTGGGTGGAGGCCACTACTGTTGGTAGCGTCGGGGCCACAACGAGGTGTTGGCGATGTTATGATTACGCCGTTGAGGATGGCTGCTCTAGTTGCAACCCAGTGACACAATGAACAACAACTTATTTTATCGTGCACCACATCATGAACTTGCCTATCATCGTGTATAAGATGTGTACGCATATCATCGTGTCTAAGATGTGTACCAGTAATAGGGTAGCATCACTGTTGTGAAATCCCCCGTACCATCGAGAAAACACGAAGTTTTCTACCGTTGCGGTTAAATTGTGCACTATTTTGTTATGAAGTTGTAATTTTGTTGATACTAAGTTGTCTACCGCATAAACTAAGATGTAACTATACTACAAAACATGGTAGAGAACTAGTATTATAAAGTTGCAGGTGTCTAGACTATGAAGTTGTTGGCTGTTGTTGCTAAGTGGGTATCTTGAAAACTAAGTTGAATATACAAAAAATAGTGTAAGCAACTCTTTAAACAAAGTTGCTTTACCATAACACTAAGTTGCTTTAAAAAACATTTTTTAAAACATATACAAATAATAAATATGATCTAGTTTCGAAGATCTCATCACGAGAAAGCCAACTGTAAAAACGGATCATAGTTCTGATCTACGGATCAAGCGTTATGACTTAATTTTTTTCGTGTAAAATAAAGTGCACGTGCGACCGTCCGTGTGCTGTTCTGGGGGTAAATACGGTGGGGGTGATGAGTCTATTGGACTAACCAGCCACAAGTGGTTGGCTAGACGTGTCTTTTGAGAAAAGTGGTTTGCTTGGTCGTGTCAGTCATTACTCTGGCCTTGAACAAAGCCCATGGTCCTGGAACATAGGGAGGAGCGGCGTCTCGGTTCCCTCCTTCCTAATCGACCCCCTAGTAGATAGCTGAATTACCATGGCTTGAATTAATTTATGTACCTATATATATATACACACACAACACTCGCACACACAATAATAAAAAATAAGTTTCACACCATTCCTACACTTTTTTCATACGTAGCACGGTCGTCCGTCAATTCCATTCTGGGTCTGGTCCAATCGATTGCTAGGTGTGGGCTTCAGTATAGGGTGTCAAGTGGGATCCCGTCTAAATCCCACTTCTAAGTTCATTTGTCAAAATCTAGTGTAAATTTTAAGAAAAAATTGAACTAGATTTTGGCAAATGAAATAGAAGTGGGATTTTAACGGGATCCCACCCCACCTGACACCCTACTTCAGTAGGAGAGAAATATTTCCTTTGTCAGTCGGCCAAGCCACGTCCGATCCTAGACGTACAGGTAAATTCCTCCAACTACTGGCGTTGATACTGTCTGGGAATGACACCATAAAAATAGTTGATGGTAAAACATGTAATCTACCTTTAGAATTAGAACATAAGGCTTACCAGGCTTTAGAAAACTTAAACTATGACTTTAAAACAGCTGGAGAGAAGCTCTTATTCGATGTACATGTCTTAGATGAGCTTAGAAGTGAAGCCTATGAGAGTGCTAGAATTTTCAACGAAAAAGTCAAAATATGGCACGGTAGGAAAATAGACAATCGAGTGTTTAAAACTGAAGATAAAGTATTACTCTACAACTCTCGTTTCAAGTTATTTCTAGAAAAACTAAGATCAAAATGTGAAGACCCTTACAAAGTGAATGAAACGTATCCATTGGGGTGGTGAAGTTAAAAGGACATACATCTTATTCATGGATCATCAATGGATAGCGAATAAAGAATTACAGAGCCAACCAGGCGAATGAAGTTGAGGTAATCCATTTAATATCCGCGAAAGAGTTGATTGAAAATAGGTATATTGCACTAGAATTTTTTTGAAGTTCTCTTCTGGGTGTTTTGCCTCACAAAATCCTATTTTAATCTTTGCATTTGATCCCATCTTGTTCTTCTCTGAGTATTTAGAGACTTTTCGGTACCTGGTACGGGCAGGCCGTACAGCCACACACCTCCGTACGGGTGCTTATTATTGCCTATGGAAACTTGCAGTGTTTCTGCTCGAGTTTTGACGAGTCTGTACAAGAGGGCCGTACGATGAGGGATCACCGTATGGACGATCTTTAAACTCTTTGGAAACCTCGTTTATTTTCTTTATAATCTTAGAGATTTGGTACGGGCACATCGTACATTGGGGTGCCCCCATGCCAATGTCCGTTATTATTTCAGTCATCTTCTTCTATTTTTCGTTCGTTCATGACAAAAAAAAGTTACATCGGTATTGACCTCGGTATGGGAAGGGAGTACGGTCAACTCCCACCCATACGCTCGGTCGTTAAAGAGCCAAACGAACCTTTTTCTCCTATTTATTCTTCCTTTTATTCTATTTGCCTTTTTCCTTAAACATAATTTTGTGAGATATAGGGTTTCCACCCATCTTTTTGATCACTTCTCAAATTCCCCATCATCCAATGTCACCCGATTGATCTATAACCATGAAACCTTTTCACGTTAAGCAAACCTGGATGAAGAAAGGGGAAGTGTCCGTCAAGATGATCCAGAAGAAGGATCCTAGGGGAAGCTCGTCATCATCGAGCCCGGTACTATTGAAAGTGGTGCCACTTTCTACCTGGAATGAGATGTTCCTATAAGGACTTGAGATGATGAGGCACATGGACTAACATAAGAACAAGTGTATCCTCCAAACCCTTACAAGTATAATATTCACGGATACTCTTTCAAATCTCATCCTAGCCTTTCACCCTTCAAGAAGGGGAAACAACATATGATGAAACTATTGGAGTAAGAGTTGATGCCTATTAGATGATGCGCAAAGACATTGAGAAGAGGGTCAATGCCATTGATAGTAGAGTCACACACCTTGTTAACATTATTCTTGAGATTATAGAAGATAAGAAGGAACTCTACAGAATGGTCCAAGAGCAACAAGTTACTATTGTTGAGATGACCGTTCATTTCTCTTGCATCTATCATGCCTGCAATTAGAAGGGTGAAGCATAAGAGGATACCTTCTTCACCCTGGAAAGGAATTAGGTACACATGAGGAATTATTTGATCCCATATGGCTTGATTCTAAGCTTGGGGATATCTTTATGACCTTGTAATCTATCCTACATTTTTAGCATGTTTTATTCTATCAGTTGCATATTAGTTCATCTTACAAGTTTTGCATAATAAGTTACAACTTCGACTCTATTTGGAGGGGAATGATTTATATCCTATAGATTGTGAGTTTCTATTATATTTGAAACATGTTAGCTTGTGGTTATATTATTAGATGTATGAACTAGGATAAGATTTTTCGCACTTGTACTAATTGATGACTTTGGGATCTTTCACACTATAGGTACCGCTCAAAGATTTGAAGAAACCTTGATAGCATGTTATAGGCCAATAGTTTGATTATAAAAATATAAAAGAAAGAAAAGTGAAAAGAAATAAGTTGAAAAAAATCAAAAGAAATGTGCTATTAAATAATTAGGGTGAGTACAAGATGTGGTAGAATTTCAAACCACTAGCGTGAATTACTTCACACTATGTTTAGGAGTTCTATTAAAAAGTCCACAATATGTCTAGTCCTTTGCACAACACTAGAAATGCTTAAAAAACATATGTGTAATTCAAAACGAGTGTGCAAAGGGCAAATAGACATAGAAGTCGAGAATATGAGAGGAAATAAAACAAACCATCCAAAAGTGAAAACCAAAGTGGATGTGTGAAGTTGTAAACATGTTTGAGACCTCCACACATGCTCGTTCGGTTAAATTAAAAGTTTTCTACTCTGTTATTGTTTTAATACTCTCATTGGCGGGTGGTACTAAAGGTGGAGGCGTTCTAATTCATCTTGCTTTGTATAAGTGTGTTGGAACTCGAAAGATGGTTTGATATCTTTTATTATAACTATATGATGCAACACATCATTCTATTTTATCAACTCATGTTTCACGAACATCATAACCTCGTCAATTAAGCTTCTATCTTGCTCGGAGAGGAGCAAGCTTCTAAACTTGGGGATGTTGTTGAGTGCATTTTTACACCATGATTATATTTTGTTTTTTGCATGAGTAATGATAGGATTTTGGTATTTTACCGTGCTCATACGCTCCTTTTATGATTGTTTCACCCGGATCCTAGAATCGAAGGTGTGGATGAAAAAATCAATAAGAGAAGTCAACTTTGGGCAAAAATATACAATTTGGAAGCCATTAAAGCTCCATAAATAAATATCCACGCACTTGGGGAGAAGGGGGAGCAAACCCCTTGCAAAGCCGCGTCTAGAGGTTTAACAACCACCGGTACGAGAAAATCCCGCCCATATGGTGCGTCCGTACAGCATGGCGGCGGAGCCGCCTCTTCAAATACATCTAGCCCGTGCAGATGGATCCGAGATCCGACATTCAGAGACACCACAATTCACAGAAACCTCACCTCTGGAAGGAATCTAGAGGAGGATCTCTCAACGGGGCATCAATCCTCTCTGAAACGAACATCCTTGAGGGCTTGGACATCATATTAATCACCATCTCCATTAACCACTACATATCCATCATCACCAAGAATTCCCCATCTCCATTATATTCATCTTGTTGTATTTTCTATACTTTGTTGTGGATTTGCACGTGTATTTGTCGATCCATTTGATTTTCCATCCATACTATTATGTGTATGTTGTTTTCCTCGATGTGTGAGTAGTTTACTTTGTTCTTGGGAAGATGTGGAAACCCTAGCAAAAATTATGTCTTGAAATAAAGATGATCTGTGACTTAGATTTATGTTATATGTACTAAATCTCTCTCTTCATATTATGTGAAGTGCACCATATAGCATTTTCCTTAGGGACTTCAGAGGGAATTACTCTTGGGCATGTGGTCATGCTATGGTGTTAAGTGACATATATATATATATATTATACCGTATCATTACTCATGTTTTCAATGGATGTAAGAGGGGACTCACATATCTTGTTTCATAACCATGGGGTTAACCCTTAATAGTAGAGAATCGAGGGTGGCTTGCCGAAGATTACTACTATGGTTATGAGGAATGAAATAGAAGATGGCTTTTCTTTGATCATATAATTTTAAGATCCTCCCATATATACCCATGAATAAAAACATATATTATCCTAATCATAATTAATACATTTGCTAGTGATGTATCCAACACTCCATGTGAAGACTTTAACTCTCTTACAAATTCTTTCACTTTACATCGCGAATTCTCATTCTCTTTAATTAGTTTGTTATAGCTTTGTTCACACAACCACTCTCAAACATTTTCACACACACATAAATGCTAGAAATGAAAGATAACTTGTAGCACTCTTTTGTTACTAGTAGAAAAGGGTACTTAAGACCATTACTAGTAGCTCTTCGTGAATTCGATACTCTTATTTCTAAACTAGCTAGAAAAGACATGTGCACCTGAATACATCAGGGGACCCACATATGGCAAAATGATATCATGGGCCCATGTCTCTATGACAGGTGGTCCCGACATGGTGTCGCACAAGCATGACATGATGAACGGTAGATGCATAACATGAGCACAAAAATGGGCCCCCCACCTGATATATTTAGCCCAGATTAGTCGTTCGGACAATATGTGGGCCACTTCCTCTTTTGACATGTGGTCAGAATGGAGAACCCATACGAAAAGTATGTATCGAGAACTAACATGCAGGTCCGGCTGTGGCTAGTCGTGTGCATGTGTGCAAATAAAGTGGTTGTCTTGACCTGACATGTGGGTCCACGTGCAACACACCTTGGACTCTTATGCAAAATGTGTTGGTTCAGGTATGACAACAAGAAATCATATAAACAAGTAATTGAACATATATGCATAGTGGGTAGGTCCATGTGTATTGATGGCCCAAAGCCTAAATCTTTTCACGGTTTCTCTTTGTAATAGTGTTGTTCGGCCCACTAGAAACTATAGAAGGTAAAGCTTTTGAAAGAACATTTTATGATCCCTAGAGTTTTGTGTGTAAGATAACAATACCAAGAACAATTTAGTTGTATGGTGAGTGTTGCAGATTCTACTTCCAAAAGGGATTCCTGGTCAAATGAAGCATTAAAAAAATCTTGGGTAGATTATCCGCCCCCTGTCAAATTCTACTAAGGATCATAGGCGCGTTTCTCAGAGAGGGGGTGGTGTATTCCCCGGATAATCTGACCACGACCAGATCTTTTTCCCTGGACGAATAATCCGCCCCTCCCAGGGGCCCGGATTATCTGCCCCCGGGTATTTTCACAAAGGACTAAGCGGCATGGCTCTCAGAAGGGGGGCCGGAGATTTCCCTGGATTATCCGACATGCCCTGGAGTTTTGACTCGGTCCGGATAATCCGCCCCTCCTAGGGGTCCGGATTATCCGCCCCTAGGGATTTTATCAAAGGACCAAGCGGTGTGGCTCTCAAAAGGGGGGCCGAAGATTTGGCCCGGATTATTTCATCGGGGCCAGATCTTTGTCCCCAACTGGATTATCCGTCCCCTGCTTAGGCCGAAATATCCAGCCCCAATTGACTCCAACGGCTCCATCTTTGGGAGGGGATACAAATACCCCTCCCCATCTTAAAATTGTGGTTGATGGATCTAACAAAAAAGCTCTTCTCTAGTGAAATCAATTTACAAAAAGATCTCCACTTTCATCTGTCTAAAGGCCTTGTCCTTTAGGGAATCGAAGGAGGAGGTCTTGATCTACATCTTCACCGAAGAGATCATCACTTCCTCTCCCATTCATTTGGGAGGCTCTTGATCAAGAGTTTCATTCGAATTTCTAGATCTCGGTTTCATTACTTGCACACTTATTTTATTGTGGTAGATTGTTGTCATCATGGGAGCCTCCAATTAAGTTGTGGATGTGTGCCCTGTCCCAATTGTAAGGCATCGGTTCCTGCCTCGAAGGGTACCGCATAGTGGAAAGGTGGATCACGCCAGTTGTGGCGAGATCCATCGGCGAACATGGTCAATCCTATTGTGGTGTGGTGGTCTTAGTACCGCCCACCTCTCCAACGCAGACGTACTTCCCTTAACAAGGAAGGAACTGCGGTAAAACAAATCATGTGTCTCCGCATGCTCCACTATTGGTTACCTCATTCTTCTCACTTCCTTTACCATTTAGTAGCTAGGTTGACATATAGGGAAATTCACCGTAGTTGTGTATGTAGAGAATTTACCTTTGTGTTAATCTTAAAATTGAAAAAGTATTAAAATTTGGAGTAGTGCCTATTCACACCCCCTGTTGGGGATATACTTTCCGGGTATCCTCACAGTCCTCACTGACCAGGGTGGCCCACTTCGGGTTAGAGCTTTGCTTCACGGGCGACCCCGTTAGGGAGAAGAGACGGAGTCCAATCCGGCTACGGGAAGGCCCAGAAGACTTACCTACTTAGGCCCATAGTGTTACTTGTAGTTCAAGATGTACTCTATAACCGACTCTCAGTCGTAGCCGGATAGATCTCTCCCGTAAACCCTAGGCAGGATATCTATATAAGCCATCCTAGGGAGAGCCTTTAGGACACCCTTAATAGTCTACAATCTCAACTCGCACAGGCGAACCCTTGTAACCCATATTCCGGCGCTGCCGTATTACTTGATTGCTAGCAGGAGTAGGATCCGTCCAAAGCCGGTGGATTCGAACCTGGGTAAACTTGTGTGCTCACCGTCCCGGAATACCGTACATCTCACACCCCTCTCTTCCGCATGCCTCGAGGACCCCCTCATGGCGTACTTGTCATCATTTCGATGACAGTTGGCGCCCATCGTGGGGCAAGAAAGCACAAACTTTCCCCAGTATGGGAAGGGCCCTTTTTAGTTAGTCGAGTATTGCGTAATGGTTCGTACTACTTAACTAACATGAGGCCACTCAAAGAAAGACCTGCTACTAAGAAGAGAAAGAGAGCTGGAGGCAGGACAAATCCGGATGAATTAGACAGACCATGGAATATTGCTCAGCTACGTCCCTTTTATTCTTAGTTTATCCTTCTTTGTAATCATACATATGTACATGTTCTGTGAGAAATAAAAGTCTTGGTTGCCTCAAATTTTTTCTGAGAAGTTTTACCATCTTATTTCCGAATGATCATGTCATAATCGAAAATCTCAGAATACTTGAAAGTACTTTATGATCATGTTTGTTCTGGTTTAGATTTCTGATTCTAAAAATGCTACCTTTGGGTATAATTCTAAAAATTTCTAGTCTATACTTTGGTTATTTGTCTGATTGCCGGATGCGGGTATTTTCCGAGTAGTGAATTGTTGGTACTGGAAGCCGGCTCGAGCAAAGTTTCCGTGCAGAAGGTTTAGCCGGCTCATGAAAGGGACAAGGTGGAAAGCCAGATAAACGATAAGTGTAGACGAAAAAGTATAAGTGCTTATGAAAATATTTCAGGCACACAAAAATTTAAAGCCAAAAGTGCTGAATAGATCAAAAGCTTAGCACTAGCAAAATTGTAATATTGCATATTTACAGACCCATAAATGTTTCTTGAAATAATACATTTGTTTCTGATAATTTATGATGCAGGAGCTGCCGGCTCGCTAGACGCATCGGCCTCGGTTTGATAACGATCCGAGATGTTTAGATCTGATACGGTCTGTTCATCGTCGGAAAGTTCAGCTGCTTCTTCCGGAGGCGGAGGCGGTGTGTCCACGCGAGTGAAGAAGGGAGTAACTGGTTAAGTCAGCCACGCGACACCCATATTCGGCACATGAGTCCATAATAGCCTTGATGTCTTGCTCCTGTCCGTCTTCATCCACTGTAGAGTATCCTCTGGTCACTTGCCATATCTTCATGCTTCCATGGTGGCTCATGACCATGGTGAGAGCGTTCTGCGTCGCGGATCGCGTGTAGGACATATTCCAATCCTGGACAAGCTGCGGCATATCCTTCGCTTTGTCCCGCACCTGAAAATCCGACATGCTATGCATATCCGGAATCTTGAGAGCTTCGCCAATATCCTCAAGGGATTGGCAGAAGTCATGAAGCAGATCACCGACTTGGGTAAGATGGTGGGTGCGAGGCTCGACAGAGGTGGAGTCCGTCAAGTTCAGAGGACCTGTACACAAAAAAAGTTAATAAAAATCCGACATTGCAAGAGTCGAAGCGTAAAGACAAGTCAGAAAGATGGAAACATACCAAAGATGACATCGTCAACTTTGGTCTTCTCTTCTCGACGACTCCGGAGTTCATCCAGGAGCGCCTCGGAAAGGTCCTTCTCTCTGCATAGCTTGTTGTTGAGATCCGAGATTCTCTGATCTTGAGCAGCAATCTTACGATCACGCTCGTTAGTGTCCATGGAGGAATATTCGAGAACTTGAGCAATGCTCTTCTCATGATCCGCCTTGAGCTTCTCCAGCTCTTGGCGAAGTTCTTTGTTCCACCACCAAGGTTTTGAGGTTCTTGGCCTCTTCAATCATAGCGTAGGACTGTTTTACCAGTGCTGTCAGTCAAAAAAGAACAACAGTTCAGAAAAAAATTTCTCCTACGAAAACATAAAGACAAACTTTGAGTCTCGGAATGTTTACCTTCGGCCTCATCCTAGGAAACCTTTAGCTCGGCATTTTCAAGTCGGAGAGCTCTGATCTCTCTTCGCTTGTTGCAGATGTTCTTCAAACAAATCCTGGTTATATGAATTAACTTTCTGTAAGTCAGAATACCTAGAGTCAGAAGTCTACTGTAGACTCGGGCTAATATTGTTACTAATATCAGCATGAGCCTTGGGGGCTACACTAGTTCATTCTTTGGCATCCTAGGCAAGCATAAACCTGGATCGTATATCCTACTTCATGCTTGGGGGCTAGAGGATATGATATGAAATGTAATAAAGAAAATCGTGAGTTGGAATTCCGACTTACATGATGTTCATGTGTGAGCTTGCTCAGACACATGTTCACTTTGGTGGTAACCTTCTCAGCGAGGGTGAGTGGAATAACCGGATGTGGTGGAAGCACACCAGCTCTAAGTCCCTCGTCACGAAGACGGACTTGTTCAAGAAGGTCGGAGTATTTGATGTCCTCCGCCTCTTGCGCTTCTTCTTCGGCAGAGAAATTTCTCTTCTCCAGACATTGCCGGGCCAGCCGTTGAATCTCCTCTGCAGATTTCCGGGACATGCCAAACTTGGCAAGCCCCGGATTGTTAAGGAGGTTTTCGGCAAAGGTCTTTGCCGAGGGATCATTACCCGAAGAGGGTTCACCCTGATCTAAACCTGAGCCACTCGTGGTGGCGTCAGTCTGCGACTCAAGGGTCGATGGCCCTATGGTAGGAGCCGGATCTTCTGCGACAGCCGGCAAAGGAGTAATCACCGGCGTTGCAGAGGGTTGTGGGGAAGGAGTCGGAGGAGCCATGGCAGGAGAAGCTATGGTCAGCTTCGTCTGTCGCAGGGGCTTCAAAGAAGTCCCTTCCCCTTGCCCTTGATGAGCTGCTTAGCTCTGAGAATGTAATAGAATGGAAAACATTACATCTCAGAAGAAAATTCGAGTAAGGTACAAAGGCGAAAAGTTGTGTTGAAAGTTACCTCTTCACGATGGGCACCTCCTTTGTGCCGACGGCCACTATCGGAGCTTTGCACTTCCTCGGCACAATGTCCGGCAATGGGACCAGTTCCGCCTCCTGAGAAAACTCTGGAGGATATCCCTCGAGTGGAGCAAATTCCGACTCGGGGAGGTCGGCAAGCTGAAAAGAGGAAAACATCTCAGTGTTGCGAGATAATTTAAAAGATGGAACACGTAAAAGGGTTTATTATTAAAGCTTACCGGAACCAAAGGGTCTTCCGCTGTATGCATGTCCAGAGATAAGTCCAGAATCTTCCTTTCAATCCGCTCCTTGATCAGCCATTTAATCTGGCTTATGTAATCCTGTGGCTTTAAAGCCTTAGGACTGATGCGAAGGGAGTCGTTTTTTGATGCCGTGATGGTATGCATCAGACGGTCACCGTGGTGTTGGAGAGGCTGGATCGGACGTACGACCCAGCATTGGACTAAGTCGGATCCTTTCAAGCCCTTGTGTTTAATCAGATATTTGATGCGCCTCTTAGCGAGGATCACATCGTCATTGAGAGCCGGAGGAGCCTCGTCCCAAGACGGTTGGGCCTTGGCGGCTCCATCGATGAAAGCCGGCAAAGCAGTAGCTTTGCTGGGAGCAGGAATATCCTTATGATAGAAAAAAGTGGCTGGCCATTGTTTGACCGAGTCACTGGCAGAAATGCGAGGATAACTACGCTCGCGTCTAAGAGAAAGGCTAATAGTACTGGTAATATACGGATTACCAGCAGATAGAGTTTCTTCTCACATCAATGCCCGTGTGACCCCCGCATGCAAGCCAAAATTCCCAAGTATCATCTATTGTGACAAGGCCATGTTTCAAAAGAAAAGCCTGACTATCTACTACCCTTGATTTAAACAAGTACCAATACATCAGTATTTCCACAAAATGCTTTAGTAATAGCAATGACAGAATATTTGAGAGATTCAATAGCTTTCCTGCTTGAAATTCAATAGAAGTACTGAGAGAATCAGTTCTTGTTCCAGCTCAAAAAATCTTGGCACACGATCAGTTTGGCCTATTCTTCGAAGAAACTCGATCATGGAGCAAGCAAAACTAACGACCAAGTCTGCTTCTGTGTGAGTACCTCCTCCTTATGTTAATGTCTGTGTGACTGCCCATAGCAACCCAAAATGCCCAAGACTCATCTAGATAATTGTGAAAATGCTAAGTTTCAAAAGAAAAGAAAGATAATCTAATGATTTCATCTAAATAAGTACCAGTACATCACAGTTTGTTCTAAAAAATATTGTACTAATAGTAACTACAAATTTTTTTACAGATTCATTAGCATTTGAAAGATTCAGCAGTACATAATAAGACCGTAAAAATATCAGACAGGTTCCCGGTTCATATTCAGCAGCACTTGACAGAGTCAAGACATCATTTCAAAGTGACCGGTTGGCAGTACACACATAGTGACCAAAAGAATTGACAGATTCAACAATGCAGACATTAGAATTCAATAGATGTAGCAAGGCCTGATTCAAAAGGAAGGGACACCATATTCTGCACACGGTCTGTCGATCTGAACAAGGACTGAACAAAACTTTTGACAGGTTCAGTAGCATTTGAAAGATTCATCAGTATATAATAAGAAAGAAAAATATCGACAGATTCCTAGTTCACATTCAGCGGCACTTGGACATATTCAACATCATTTCAAAGTGACAGATTCAGTTTGCCCTTTTCTCCGAACACTTGATCATTAGTGCAAGAAAAACTGATGATCAAGTCTACTTTTATGTGCATGCCACCTTATCACATCAATGCGTGTGTGTGACCTCCATAGGCAACTCAAAATGCCTAAAGCCTCGTCTAGATTATGAGTTTATGACAAGGCCAAGTTACAAAAGAAAAGCAAGACCATCTATTGCACTTGATCTAAACAAGTACCAGTACATCAGTATTAGTTCTATAAAATACTTAGTTAGTAGCAATGACAGAACAAAGGCAAAGCAGTACCATCTCCTACCATTGATCTAAACAAGTATCAGTATATAGTACAAAATACTCCGAAATACAAGAACTACTACTATACTAGTACTACTTTGCAGCCAAAATAGTTCAACATGGTCGATACCAACTGAGCTATCCTATTACATAGTATTACGATTACTTATAGTAGTTTGGTTCCAATCGCGGGCATTTGTGAAGCTCGGGATGAACCATAATGGAGTCTCCGTAGATTTCCATGGAACATTGGTTGAGAAACCAACAACTTCTTCTTGGGTATTTAGACTGAAGCAGCATATTTCAGGAAACGGCGTATATCCAAGTCCTATTGCATGGTGGGAGGTGTTGACACAGTTGCCTCTTGTCAGATATCCTAGGACAACATCTGCACTGCCTACTATAATGTTAATCAGATAGTTCAATCCAAGGAAAAGGGAATATGCTCCTAGGTTAGCAATCGCTATCCATGGCTTAGGTGGATACAAGTAAGTAGTGTCATTTGAGTACATCTTGCAGCCAAACCTAGTAGCATAGGTTCCATAAGTGC
This sequence comes from Avena insularis, assembly GCA_023614405.1. Taxonomy (NCBI): domain Eukaryota; kingdom Viridiplantae; phylum Streptophyta; class Magnoliopsida; order Poales; family Poaceae; genus Avena; species Avena insularis. Next base: position 327,742,251 of record CM042692.1, on the reverse strand, counting down.
GACCGCAACGATCAACACTATGATCAGCAATTGGATTGCCATGACCATAATAAGTACCTCCATAAAACTCCTCATCAGTACGCCCTCGATATGGATAAGAAGAAGGCGAGATTCATCTACAGATATTGCTAATGTAACATCCCCAATTTTATGATTGCAGATGTTACTAGAAGCATGCATCATATCTTTGCATCATGGCATCACACAATAAAAGCTGCATCAGATACTTTTCCAAACCCTATTGTCATATAAAGCCAAAAAGGGGTTACACAAAAACTAACCTTCTAAACCCTTGCAAAAGTGTTATCTTATAACCTCATACTAATCTCCTTATTTTTACAAAATTTTAGAGACCAATTTCACTTAATTTGGATTCTGTTTGCAAAAGATATAAGACAAATAGTGAAACAGAAAAATAAAAAGAATAAAAAAAGAAGGGATCTAGCCTACCAGGTCGGCTAGACCAGCCCGTGGCCTAACCACCGCCCCGCCTGAAGAGTGTGCGGCGCATAGCGCGTGGGCCGGACCAGCACCACGCAGCCAGCATCGTGCAGCCTAGCACCGCGCCCCGCAGTCGCTGACACCCCGGCCCCACCCCATCATCGTCGTTCCGACGAGTTCGGAATGAACTCGCCTCGCTGCCGCCTCTGGGAACTGTTCCCGACCGAATCGGAGAGGTATTCCGCGACCCCGCGCCAAGCCAGGCCGCCTATAAGTACCCCCGACATGCCTCCCCAAAACCCTAACCCATATTTATGCAAATCGCCACTGGGCTGCCGCCATAGACCTCGCCGGAGTACGCCACCGCTGACGCTCGACGGCAAGGTTCCGACGCCCTCTGCCCCTCCTTTTTCCCTTCTCGGTATCCCCTTGCTGTACCGGTTCTTCTCTCACTTTTCCCCCTTTTGTAGCACACCACAGCGAGCTCAATTCCTCACCGGAGTCTCGCCGACGTCCGTGAGAACCAGCCGCCGTTCGCCGTTGTTTCGGGAGAAGGGAGCCGACGCCACCCCCTGGAACGGAACCACGAGGAGGAGGCCGCCGCCGTCATCTACTCCATCGAGCCGGGGAAGCACCACAGCGACGATGCCCACGACCACCGACCACCACTGACGCGTCGCCACCGCCCACCGTCGTCCATGTCCACTCTACCACCGGTAAGTCGCCAGCCACCCCCCAGCCGTCCGATTTTAATCTAACGCCTAAGATTAGATGGCCAGGCCGAAAGGGTATCGGCCAATCCCCTCGTGCCGCGTGGCAGTGCCGCGTCAGCGCGCTGAGTCAGCGTCGCGTCGGCTGCCGACCCAATTAGGAGCCGCCACTTGGCGCCGCATAGCTGGCCGCCAATCTGTTTTGTTTTTAAATAGGCAGAAATCGTTTTAATATTGTTTAATTCATAGTAAATCGAGTATTTTTCCAAATTTTGCGTATAATATACCGTTGGATTCGCAAAATTGAGTAGAACATAGATATGTAATACTATTGCAGGTTTACTGCAGTAATCTTAGAGTACGATTTAAAGTTTAGATTGGAGTATTTTAATTCTAGAAAAATATCCGTAACTCCGTTTTAGTTGATTCTTATTGCGTTGGTTTTGTATCTATGAGATCTTCTGTGGAAAATTGTTATATCATGCTTAGAATGTTTAGATCTGTTTCGAGGTAGATTGGAAGTGCAGATCCATTTAGGAGCATGTTTAATTAAGTATTAATCCAAAATACTTAAAATCTGTGGGAAATTGATACTAATGACATCCCCAACCCAACAACACCCCAGAATAAAACCCTTGGTCGAAATTGAATCCATCCTTGCATATTACCATGTTGCATGCATGCATAATTACCTTCGTGGCATTGTTTTGTGCAAATTGTGATTGGATCTATGTTTGTGTTTTGTTAGATTGTTCGGAGTATGCTGAGGAGTACTGTTGTGTAGAATGCTGCTCGGATCAAGGAAAGTTACACCACTTGTACATATTATGTCCCAGTTTTTGACTATGCATGTTTTACTCTTCAAATCTTGTAGTATGCATGTGTAGGTCTTTAGTAGAATTTCTTAGTACTATTTATTTTGCAAGTGTGGTTTTGTAGTGTGCCATGAGTAGCTTTATACTTAGGAATTTCTGTCCTATTAGGTTCCCCTGTTTTTGCCAAGTATTGCTTGCTATGCTATATATATACTAAGTACCATTGGGGGGTTCGAAAGACTCAAAATTTTCTAAGTATGAGAGCTCTCTCGAGCGAACTTTTCTTCTCAAAACCCCCTTCAAAATAAAACTATGTTTTCTTCTGGACGGAATGGTTGTCGGGACAACGAGTGGGATTTTGGTGGAGGATGGCCGCCTAGGAATCAAAAGAAGTCTACCATTTTTCAGAATTCAGAAGCTTCCAGTGCAACCACAATACATATGGGCTCTGCCTTGGCTTAGTACTTAGTGGGAAACCTCACCGGGGTACCAACATTTGGAGGTTCTTGGCACGGTTGGATCCAGCTGGTAGAGGGGCTACTAAGGAAAGGCTTTGCCATGGTCTTGTCTATAAAAGGACTTGATCGTGGATTGTGGGGAAAGTGCACAAACTCTCGAGAGTATTGCAAACTAATCGATCAGCCGAGTTCACGGAAAAGAATACTTTGAGCATCTGAAGGATGGAGCCTCTGAAAGATCTTCCTCTCTATTTTCCAAACTTAAAGTTTTATAAACCCCAAGGCGTGAGTAATATCGCCGTTGGGTGGGATTTTGGGAACTTTGTGCGTAATATCCAAGTGCTAGGTTGATTGGACACTTGGTGAGTAATATCCACGTGTTCCATTCGACCCAATACTACTTACCAATGTTTTCAAAGTAGGGTAAACTCTTCCTCTTGTCTTCTTACTTAGAGAAAACTGGCCTTATGCAAAAGAACCCCAAAGCCTACACTTAGCCTTGCATGTAGAGATAGTCTTATTCTTTCCTTGGTGTAATTTGCCAATACATTCAAAGTATTGACCCAACTTGTTGGCTGCACGTCGTATGTGCAAAATCTGAAGACTGAAATGTGCGTAGGGATCGCGGGTCTTCACGCAACTAGCCTGAGGCGTTGATGGACTCAAGATTTACTTAGTTTTCACTGTTTTATTTGAGCTAGCTATAATCTATGCAAGTTGTAATAATTATACTCTGGATTATTCATGTAATAATGACTTGTGTTTTACATGATATTCATCGACTGTGAAGTGCTAGCTATTGATCCAGGGACTAGCATGTTAATCACAGGGACTTAGGATTCTTAATAATCCGAGGTCGCAACAGATGGTATTAGAGCACAAAGTTGCCTGTAGGACGTGACCCCTAGGATTGGAAACCACCTTTACCATTGTGTGTTTTTGCTTTCTATATTCTTCTAAGTTATTTATGCTCTTCTAGTAACTCTCTCCCTTATCACTTTGTGTCTAATCTTAATTCTCCTAACTTAAAGATGACGGCCTTCTACTACGACACCGCTGAAGGCATCAAGTACCTGCGCTTTGGGGAATGCCTTCTGGATATCATCAAGACGTTGGAGTTGCCCATGCCGTCAATCAAGGGAAGCGAGTTGAGGAAGATGCACAAGGAAGGATGCTGGGCAATTGAAATCATCCAACCGGGGCGCAGCGAGTCTGAACCCAAGACGGAGGCCATTGTACTCAACGTCACCAGCGACTCCAAGGAGAAAGGACTTAGCACCAGCATGCAGGAGCTCATTGGACGCCTATGTGGACGCCACCATGAAGAGGTTGAAGGCCACTACATCAAATTCTTTGGAAGATGTGATGAGAAGGCAGTTCCAATAGAGTTAACCTTAGAGGAAAGGGCGACATGCAAGCATCGAAGGATCCAATACCAAGACTTGGAGTGCCACATCAACGATCTTGAGGAGGGAAGCTGCTTTGAGATCATGAGGAATGACGAGTTATGCGCCCTAGTCAAGGAGAAGGACGAGAATATCGAAGAGCTGGAAGAGAAGATCAAGTCCCTAGGAGGGAAGCTCACTGCCCAAGACAAGAAGTTCGCTAATCAAGAGAAGAGGGTGCAGGATAAGAACAAGAGGATTAGGGAACAAAGTCTTGTACTCGCAAAAAACGAGATGGAGTTCAAGAACTTTGCTATCATGTTGAAGGATCTACGAGCAGCCAAGAGGAGCTTGGAGGAGAAGATCGCGCCCATGACTAAGGAGTCAAGCTTGATCAAGGATCTGCAGGAGGAGAACAAGGAACTTCAAGAGAAGCTCGAAGCTGATACCCAGGAGCTGCAAGAGGCGAAGGAACTTCAAGAGAGGCTCGAAGCTGCTACACCGTAGCCGCATGAGGTGAAGGAACTTCAGGAGAAGCTTGAAGCCACGACAAAGGACATGGAGTTATACAAGTCAATGCTGGAGAAGGAAGGCTTCAATATTGAGGATGAGGAAGTGGATGATGAGTAGAGTAGATAGTTGGACCACGTTTATTTCTATAGTCAAACGTTTTTCGCGATTGTAATAAGTACCAAAACTATATTGGTTTAGTTAAACTTGGTTGAGTTATGTTAAACTGTGTGCTGTGTGTGCCTTGTGTTTCTCGTGTGCTTTTCTCGTGTTTACATAAGGGTAGGAGTTTATTCCTTAGGCTTTCTACCTATTTCTTAACTTGTTTCCCAAACCCCATAGATGGCGAGATGTGGGAACAACAACATGCCCCCAGAGATGGCACAACTTCTGAACTCCCAGAATCAGCTGATCCAACTCCTCACTCAGAACATGCAAAACAACAACAACAACCCGCCGCCTCCACCACCTCCACCGCCCCAACAGGATCGCCTTACTCAGTTCTTGAGGTTGAACCCTCCTATTTTCTCAAGTAGTTCTGAGCCAATTGTGGCGGATGACTGGCTCCACACCACCAACAAGAAGTTAGACACCGTCCAAGTTGTTGGAACTGATAGAGTGCGCTTTGCCACGCACCAACTTGAAGGACCAGCTGCTGAATGGTGGGATAATTACCAAGTCACCCACCCTGATATTGAAGCTATCACCTGGAACCAGTTTGAGGTGGCTTTTCATACTCATCACGTAGATGCTTGGGTCATGTCACTGAAGAGACGTGAGTTCCGCGACTTGAAGCAACTGCACCACTCTGTCTCCGAGTATGGGGACCTTTTCAGCAAGCTGACACGTTATGCACCTGATGAAGTCTCCACTGATGCCAAGAGGCAGGAAGAGTTCCTAAGGGGACTTAATGATGAGATATCCATTCAGCTTGTGGCTCTGAAGTTTGATAACTATCAGGAACTTCTGGACAGGGCAGTTGTGTTTGAAGCAAAGCAAAGGAGTATAGAGAACCGCAAGAGAAAGTCCACCTCACACAAGCACAACTCAGCCCCATATCAGAAGCAACGTACTTCGTCACCCCCGCCCCACAACCACAATGGTCATCGTCATGGAGGACATAACCACAATAGCTATAAACACCGCAATGGGAAGGATCTAAGTGAAGTGACATGCTTTAAGTGTAACAAGACAGGGCATTATGCAACTACTTGCCCCGAAAAGATGAAGAATGGGAATGGCAATGGGAACGACAATGGACACAACCATGGTAATGGTAATGGAAATGGGAAGAAGCCGAATCCATTCATCAAAGCCACGGTGAATCATGTCTCCGTGGAGGATGCTTGTGAGGCACCTGACTCCGTGATTGGTAAGTTCAAGCTTAATTCCATCTCTGCAGTTGTTCTTTTTGATACTAGTGCATCACATTCATTCATATCAAGGGTATTTGTGGATAGAGGCAAGATACCTATGGAGACTATTAGTACTCACCTAAGGGTAAGTTCTCCTAGAGGAGAAATAGTGGCAAACTCTGGATGCCGTGGGTTGGAACTAAGGATTGGGGCACACATCTTTCCCACAAGTCTAGTCGTTCTGGAGTCACAAGGCTTAGACATAATTTTGGGAATGAATTGGATCACCGAATATGAGGGAGTCATAGATTGTGCCAAAAGGACTATCGCACTCACAACTCCGGATAAGAAAAGAATTCGCTTTAAATCGGCCTTTGCACTCAAAGGAAGTATGGTGAGCTCTCTTAAGGGGGTTAGCTTGGAGGATGTGCCAATTGTGAAGGTGTATCCAGATGTATTTCCGAAAGAATTGCCAGGGATGCCTCCTGACCGAGACATCGAGTTTCTCATTGACTTGATGCCTGGGACTGGACCGATAGCAAAGAGACCGTACAAGATGGATGTTAATGAGTTGAAGGAATTTAAGAAACAACTTAGAGAGCAATTGGACAAAGGCTTCATTCAACCAAGTGCGTCGTCTTGGGGAGCGCCTGTCTTATTCATGGAGAAGAAGGATAAAACAAAGAGACTAGTCGTGGACTACCGATCATTGAATGAAGTGACAATCAAGAACAAGTACCCTCTACCCAATATCAATGACCTGTTCGATCAATTAAAGGGAGCTAGTGTGTTCTCTAAGATTGATCTCCGATCAGGTTATTTCCAGTTAAAGATCCGGGAACAGGATGTACCCAAGACAGCCTTCACCACAAGATACGGGTTGTATGAGTACACCGTGATGTCTTTTGGCCTAACCAATGCCCAGCATACTTCATGACTATGATGAACAAGGTGTTCATGGAGTACTTGGATAAGTTTATTGTGGTATTCATTGATGACATACTCATATATTCCAAGGATGAGAATGAACATGAGAAGCATTTGCGCCTAATTATGGAAAAGTTAAGGGAACACAAGTTGTATGCCAAGTTTAGCAAATGTGAGTTCTGGTTAAAAGAAGTGGGATTACTTGGTCATATTGTGTCAGCTAAAGGAGTTTCCGTGGACCCAAGTAAGGTAGCTTCCCTGATAGAATGGGAGTCACCTAAGAATGTGGGTGATATCAGGAGTTTCTTGGGCCTTGCAGGATATTACCAAATGTTCATTGAAAACTTTTCCAAGATAGCAAAGCCTATGACAAAATTGTTGAAGAAAGAAAAGAAGTTCCAATGGACCGAGGCATGTGAAGCGAGTTTTCAAGAATTGAAGAAACGCCTAGTAACGGCACCAGTTTTGTGTCTCCTTGACATCCAAAAAGATTTCCAAGTCTATTGCGACGCTTATCGACAAGGACTTGGTAGTGTATTGATGCAAGATGGAAAAGTATTGTCTTACGCCTCTCGGCAACTTAAGAACCATAAGAATAACTACCCCACACACGATTTGGAACTAGCATCAGTTGTGCATGCGCTGAAGGTATGGAGACATTACCTCATGGGCAAACATTGTGATGTGTTCACGGATCACAAGAGTCTTAAATATATCTTCACTCAAAAGGAGTTAAATATGAGGCAAAGGAGATGGCTTGATCTCATCAAGGACTATGACTTGGACCTGCAGTACCATCCTGGAAAGGCCAATGTTGTGGCCGACGCCTTAAGCCGGAAAGTCTATGTAAATGGACTTACCGTGGGAGAACTTCCAAAGGATTTGTGTGAACAGTTCAAGGATCTCGGGTTGGAAATAGTTTCGGAGGGATACTTAGCAACTATGGAGATAGTGCCAACGCTTCTGGACCAAATCAAAGAGGCCCAGAAGGGGGACAAAGAGTTGGAAGAGATAAAATCTAATATAAGCAAGGGTAAAGCAAAAGGGTTTCATACGGATGAACAAGGGACACTTTGGTATGAGAAGCGTTTGTGCGTTCCCGATGATCCTGATATCAGGAAGTTAATTCTTTAGGAAGCTCACGATTCACCTTACTCAATTCATCCTGGTAATACAAAGATGTACATGGATGTGAAGGATAGATTCTGGTGGAATAACTTGAAAAGAGAAATTGCTGAATACATCTCCTTGTGTGACGTGTGCAACAGAGTCAAGGCCGAACATCAAAAACCAGCAGGGCTGCTGCAGCCATTACCTGTGCCCGATTGGAAGTGGGACAAGGTAGGCATGGATTTTATCACAGGACCACCCCGGACTCGTTCTGGGTATGATTCTATCTGGGTAGTGGTCGATCACTTCACAAAGGTGGCCCACTTTATTCCTGTAAAGACCACCTATACAAGTGCTAAACTTGCCAAGATTTATATGTCAAGGATCGTAAGTCTTCATGGTGTACCCAAGGGGATTGTCTCTGATAGAGGTACCCAATTCACCTCGAAGTTTTGGTGACAGCTACATGAGTCTCTAGGGACACGACTGGACTTTAGTACTGCTTTCCACCCGCAAACAGATGGACAGACGGAAAGAGTTAATCAGATCTTGGAGGACATGTTAAGAGCATGTGCACTAGACGATGGGTCTAGTTGGGATGACAACTTGCCATATGCGGAATTCTCATACAATAACAGTTGCCAAACTAGTATCAAGATGGCTCCATTTGAAGTTCTATATGGCAGGAAGTGTAGAACTCTGCTGCTATGGAATGGAGTTGGAGAATGTAGCTTGTTTGGACCTAAGCTGATCAAGGATGCCGAAGAAAAGGTAAGACAGATTCAAGACAGGGTAAAAGTAGCCCAATCCAGGCAAAAGAGTTATGCTGATTCCAAGCGCATGGATGTAACATATGAAGTGGGAGACCGTGCATATCTCTAAGTTTCACCACTATGAGGAGTTAAGAGATTTGGAATCAAGGGTAAGTTGGCACCTCGATTCATAGGGCCCTATAGGATTTTGGCTCATAGAGGGGAGGTTGCCTATCAGTTGGAATTGCCTGAAGTGTTGACTGTTCATGATGTATTCCATGTGTCACAACTAAAGAAGTGTCACCCGGAAATGGCTAAAACACCGCTAAAGGACACGGTTCCTTTGGATGAGGTTCAACTGGAAAACGATCTCACCTATGAGGAAAAACCCAGCAGGATTCTGGAAACAGCTGAGAGGATTACTCGTACCAAGACTATCAGGTTTTGCAAAGTTCAATGGAATCACCATTCCGAGGAAGAGGCCACGTGGGAACGTGAAGAAGACCTGAAGAAAGAACACCCACACCTATTTGCTAACCAACCTGAATCTCGGGGACGAGATTCTTATTAAGGGGGTAGGTTTGTAACATCCCAAATTTTACGATTGCAGATGTTACTAGAAGCATGCATCATATCTCTGCATCATGGCATCACACAATAAAAGCTGCATCAGATACTTTTCCAAACCCTATTGTCATATAAAGGCAAAAAGGGGTTACACAAAAAATAACCTTCTAAACCCTTGCAAAAGTGTTATCTTATAACCCCATACTAATCTCCTTATTTTTACAAAATTTTAGAGACCAATTTCACTTAATTTGGAGTCTGTTTGCAAAAGATATAAGACAAATAGTGAAACAGAAAAATAAAAAGAATAAAAAAAAGGGATCTAGCCTAGCGGGTCGGCTAGACCAGCCCGTGGCCTAACCACCGCCCCGCCTGAAGAGTGTGCGGTGCATAGCACGTGGGCCGGCCCAGCACCACGCAGCCCAGCACCCCGCCCCGCAGTCGCTGACACCCCGGCCCCACCCTGTCATCGTCATTCCGACGAGTTCGGAAGAAACTCGCCTCGCCGCCGCCTCTGGGAACTGTTCCCGGCCGAATCAAAGAGGTATTCCGCGACCCCCGCGCCAAACTAGGCCGCCTACAAGTACCCCCCAACACGCCTCCCAAAAACCCTAACCCTATTTATGCAAATCGCCACCGGGCTGCCGCCATAGACCTCGTCGGAGTACGCCACTGCCGACGCTCAACGGCAAGGTTCCGGTGCCCTCTGCCCCTCCTTTTTCCCTTCTCGGTATCCCCTTGATGTACCTGTTATTCTCACACTTTCCCTCCTTCTGTAGCACACCACAGCGAGCTCAATTCCTCGCCGGAGTATCGCCGGCGTTCGCGAGAACCAGCCGCCATTCGCCGTCGTTTCGGGAGAAGGGAGCCGACGCCACCCCCGGGAACGGAAGCACGAGGAGGAGGCCGCCGCCATCATCTACTCCGTCGAGCCGAGGAAGCACCGCAGAGACGACGCCGACGACCGCCGACCACCACCGACGCGTCGCCACCACCTGCCGTCGTCCACGTCCGCTCTGCCACCGGTAAGTCGCCGGCCACCCCACCAGCCGTCCGATTTTAATCTAACGCCTAGGATTAGATGGCCAGGCCGAAGGGGTATCGGCCAATCCCCTCGCGCCGCGTGGCAGTGCCGCGTCAGCGGCTGAGTCAGCGCCGCGTCGGCCGCCGACCCAATCAGGAGCCGCCACTTGGCGCCGCGTAGCTGGCCGCCGATCTGTTTTGTTTTTAAATAGGCAGAAATCGTTTTAATCTTGTTTAATTCATAGTAAATCGAGTACTTGTCCAAATTTTGCATATAATATACCGTTGGATTCGCAAAATTGAGTAGAAAACAGATCTGTAATAATATTGCTGGTTTACTGCAATAATCTTGCAGTTGGATTTAAAGTTTAGATTGGAGTATTTTAATTCTAGAAAAATATCCGTAACTCCGTTTTAGTTGATTCTTGTTGCGTTGGTTTTGTATCTATGAGATCTTCTATAGAAAATTTTTATATCATGCTTAGAGTGTTTAGATCTGTTTCAAGGTAGATTGGAAGTGTAGATCTATTTAGGAGCATGTTTAATTAAGTATTAATCTAAAATACTTAAAATCTGTGGGAAATCGATACTAATGACATCCCCAACCCAACAGCACCCCAGAATAAAACCCTTGGTCGAAATTGAATCCATCCTTGCATATTACCATGTTGCATGCATGCATAATTACCTTCGTGGTATTGTTTTGTGCAAATTGTGATTGGATCTATGTTTGTGTTTTGTTAGATTGTTCGGAGTGCGTAATATCCACGTGCTAGGTTGATTGGACACTTGGTGAGTAATATCCACGTGTTCCATTCGACCCTATACTACTTACCAATGTTTTCAAAGTAGGGTAAACTCTTCCTCTTTTCTTCTTACTAAGAGAAAACTGGCCTTATGCAAAAGAACCCCAAAGCCTACACTTAGCCTTGCATGTAGAGATAGTCTTATTCTTTCCTTGGTGTAACTTGCCAATACATTCAAAGTATTGACCCAACTTGTTGGTTGCACGTCTTATGTGCAGAATCCGAAGACTGAAAGGTGCGTAGGGATCGAGGGTCTTCACGCAACTAGCCTGAGGCGTTGATGGACTCAAGATTTACTTAGTTTCCACTGTTTTATTTGAGCTAGCTATAAGCTATGCAAGTTGTAATAATTATACTCTGGATTATTCGTGTAATAATGACTTGTGTTTTATATGATATTCATCGACTATGAAGTGCTAGCTATTGATCCATGGACTAGCATGTTAATCACAGGGACTTAGGATCCTTAACGATCCGAGGTTGCAACAGCTAAGAACCACAAACCAGGTTCATGCTTGTCATCATCTATGGCATCAAGGTTGCCGTCCTCGAGATGCGCGCCAGGTGGTGACGGGAGCAGAATAGGACCTTGAAAAAGAAATGACGGCCAAATTAGCCAACACTAGTTTACATCCATCAAAACTGAAGCTAGTGTTTAGAATATAAATGGATCAAACTTTTGGATAAGTGGCTGTAAACACCATACCTTGTGGATAAGTGCATCGTTGTATCTGAAATAGCACTGGAACTGGTTCTCAAGAACTGTCCATGCATACTCATCGCCGTCATGGGTAGGAATTTAGTAGTCGAAGATAGCTACAAGAGAGAAATCTAAATAATCTGCCGCAACTAAGGGAGCTCGGCAAATATCAATCTTCTAGAGGAGAATAGGGCGATCATTATGTACAAATGTAAACGGATCCTTGGTGGGTATAAACTCATTGACTTGTGGGAGAGGAACATGTTGATAAGTGTACACATTGACAAGCTCCCACTAGCACTCAGACCCAACAGTGGTGATCCAATCTCCATTGGAACCTACCCACTGCTTACCCATACAATTCGGGAACACAGCATCGGTGGAGAACCTGTCCAGCAGTGTTAGCTTGCATGCCGTGCCCTTGCCCTCGAAGTACTCATTGCATTCCCATGGTTTCTGAAGGGAATATACCCGAGATGCAATAATAAAGTGGTTATTATCTTATTCCATGTTTATGATAAATGTTTATTTCTCATGCTATAATTGTATTGATTGGAAAAGTTAATACATGTGTGTTTAATAAACAAAATAAAGTGTTCCTAGTTATGCCTCTCCTATAAACTATCTCATTGATTAACAAGATGATCAAGGTTTCTTGATCGTGGACATTGGATGTTGTTATTAATGAGGTCACAACATTGGTGGAATGTTGTGATGAACATTCATCCAAAAATAGCTATGATCAAAGTCATTGTGTTAAAATTCCTATGACAACAAACGAAGTAACTTTAGTCCTTAGAACATGATATCATGTCAATCACTAACACCGGAAGAGTACCTTGATAACATTAAACGTCACACCGTAAAAGGGTGACAATAAAGGTGGGTTAAGATACTTCGAAAGTGTTATGTAGAGGCTCATGGATCAAGATTGGGATTTGTCCATCCCAATGACAAAGAGATATAATTAGGGCCCTCTCGGTGATATCACATTGATGTAGCTTGCAAACAAGTGATAAGATCACTAGAATGTTATATCACGAGAACAAGAGAAGAGTACATATCGGTAACGAGATCAAACTAGGTATTGGGATACCGATGATCAAATCTCGGTCAGGTAATATATCGTGAGACAAAGGGATTTAGTTACGACGTCAAAGGTTCACACGATCACTAGAGTCATCGTTGAATGTGTGGGAGTCAATACGGATCTCCGGGTCTCGCTGCTGGTTATTGATCAGAGAGGGGTCTCGATCATGTCTGCACTATTTGTGAACCGTAGGGTGACACACTTAAGGGATACCGACACCATTTGGAGCAAATATGTTTTAGAGAGAGATTATGATAGAGCTGGAATCATTTCGATGGAAACCACAATGTTTCGGGTGAAATTGCAGAAACTGGTTCTGCATGTTATATTGAAATGTTGAAGGGGTTATGTGAATTTTTGTTAATTAAAGTAATAACAAAATTCTGAATAAAGTAAATAAAATAGTTTTATTTATTGAGAGCTTGCATTAAATTTCGTGGAATTTTAATGCATGTGAGTGGACATGTGAGTGGAGGTGTGTTTATGCGAGTGGGAGCTCCACCCACATGAATGAGGGAGAGATAGGGGCACCCACCCATGGCCGGTGTCCATGCCCCTTGGGCAACCCCCTCCCCTATATAAGGAGCACCTCCTCATCCTCCACTCTTACACCTCCTCGTGAAGGATCTCTCTCTGCCTCTAGTTTATTCCCCATGGTCTCGGATTAGCGAGATACATGTTCCCAATGGCTTTGTCTGAAAGGAGTTGCTGCTTTTGCTACATCGCTGGAGCAAGGACACAAAGGTTATTGGGATACCGAACGTGTGTACGATCACAGATGCACCGCTGCTTTGCGGTGCTGGACTTGCTGGTGCTAGACCTGCTGGACTTGCTAGTGCTGAACCTACTGGACTTGCTAGACTTCATCACGATCTTGAGATTGGCAAGTGAACGACTACATCATCCATGAAATCAGATTTCGTTAACAAAACTTTTTGGTCTTCAAGCGTAAGATCTCTATGGATGTATATCCACCCATTGATTGTATCTAGGTAGATAGATCTTGGTGCTTAGTTGTTCACATCGTAGGAATTTTTTGTTTTCTATGCTGCGAACCCAAAAGTGGTATCAGAGCCTAAACTATGCGTAGATGTTTTGCACGGGTATAACACATATGAGTATGTGGGCGTTGATGATCATGTTATTGCATCTTCTATGTATTTTGGATATTGGTGGCATAGTGGGATGAAGCTGCCCGAACTAACTTTACATGTCGTCGCACATTAGACCTATTCCACACTTGACGTGCAACTAGTTTTGCATAAGTGGCTAGCGGGTGTCTGTCTCTCCTACTATAGTCAATATATGATTTACAACGAGTTGCTAATAGTTTTATTATCATCATTGTGGTTCCAGGTTTGTAGCTATGAATGGTTCTATCTTTGAAAGCCGTAAGCCACGTAAAACTTGCAATTGATAAATTAGAGGCATATAGTTTATATTGTTGTTGGGCAGTGTCATGATATGGTGATGTTATAATTTGTAGTATGGATTGATACTCTTGGAAATTATAACATACGAAAGTGTAAGTTCCATAGACCTTGGCCTTACATATATAGGAATGTTAAAGATCATACCACAATGCACATGATAGTGATCAAGTGCAAGAACCATATCATATCACTTTTTGCATATGATGTTTGTTTGCATCTTATATTGCTTGTTTGGCGCTTTAGTAGCATTATAAGATGATCCCTCATTTAAATATCAAGATAAAAATGTGTTCTTCCTTAGTATGCACCATTAAGAAAGTTTGTCGTTTTGAGACACCATGTGATGATCGGGTGTGATAGACTCTACGTTCGCATACAACAGGTGTAAGATAGTTTTACACACGCGAGTACTAAGGTTCTTACTTGGCGATCCTAGCATGTACAAACATGGCCTCGGAACACGAACCGAAAGGTAAAGCATGAGGCATATGGTTGATATGATGACCATATAGATGCTCTCCTTCGAAACTACACCAACTCACGTGATGATCAGACTTGGTGTAGTGCATTTGGTTCATGTAATCACCAAAACAACTCGAGGGATGTTGGTTTTGAGTGGAGTTCATTTCTAATTTGGATTAGTTGAACTCAATTTATCATAAACTAAACAGAAGTGAATTTTCATAATTTTTTGTAGTCATTGGCATTCGTTTACTTCCTTATGCTTAGTTATAATTGGGATAATATAACTATATATTTTTGGATATTTACTTTACGAACTAGTATCATTTTGTTTTGAGTGTCAATCTAAAGTATAGAAGTCCTATTGCAAACTTTCAGCAAACTCCATTTACTCCATGAAGTTTAATAATTAGTATTAAATCAACAGTAACAATTCCACTATTAGTATCTAAAGTATCATGTTTGCCTCCATGATTCTTGATATTCAAGTTGTTTTAATATCGAGGTTATCTAGGAGCTGAAATAATTATTTTAGAAACCATCATGTGTGCAACATATTGTGATATCTGAAACAATGTTTATGGTTGCAATGTGATAGAGTATAATTTGGCAAATACATGTTCTCGTATTGTATGAGAATTTGTAAAGGTTGGAGATGCTAGGCATCCTAATCTCCAAAAAAGGTTTTGGGAACTGACATTATACTCGCGATTCACCCTTATAGGCTATAGTAGCTTGAGCATGAAAGTTTTCATGATAAGGATGAATAGAAGATGTAGGTAAAACGTTTACTACACTAAAAGATTACTAAAGAATGGATTTTGAAAGAATGCCAAACATTTGATGATGGTGATCTACTTCAAAGTGCAAGTCCAAAGGTATTAGTACTTGACTATACATTCTTTGGACTATGTGTCATGTGCATGGAGCCACTGTTGATGTTGATAGATTCTTTTAAAAGGAAAAGGAAATGCTGAAAGAGAATCTATAAAATATTTGGTAGAAAAGAAAAAGACTAGAAATGTCCAGCTTAAGTATATAGATGATATACCTGTTATGGTTGCATTCTTTTCTTGTTAAACAATGAGGTTCTTGGGTATTGGATAACGAATTGGTTGGTGTGAAGTTTCATACAAGAACAACACAATTCGTGAACTGCAATGGCCTAAATAACTAGCAAGATAATATGTGATGATGCTCATTGAAAAAATGAAGTGTTATTGTATTTCTCATTGACATCAAAGATTGCCTTCAATATTTGTTTTAATAATTTTTATTTTGTTCCGGTATTATGAGAACAATAGTTGTTTAAATAATTACCGTATTCCATAGAAGATGGATGAACTTTTACAATTCTAGTTTGAGAAATCACGTGCATAAAAACTAATGCTAACAAATGATTGAAAGATCACTTACAAAGTGACATCACCGTTTAAATTATATTGGAAATAAAAGATGAAGAAACTCCATGTTGATGGATTTTCGGAGTCTTTGATTTTGATCAGTAGACGTTATGAGACTTTCCTGGAGATAATTGAAACTCTGTTCATAGGCCAAAGAGAACGGATGACTAACTTATTGGACATTTTGCACATTGATGTATATAGTCCATTATGTGTTGCCATGAGTGGTAGATCTTTCAACTTCATACACTTTCTCCGAAAATTTGAGTGAATATATGTGTATAATTACTCAATAAGGAGGAAGTATGAAACATTTGAAAATTGTTCAAAGGTTTTCAAGATGGAGTAGAAAATCATTGTAACAAGAAAATAAAGAATTTATGATTCGATCATAAAGGAATATATTTGAGTTACATGTTTAGCAAAACACCTAAGATTTGAGAAACTGTTCCATGGATTTGCATTTCTCGATAAACCATAGGAGTATGGAGTATTCAAGAGATGGAATCGAACCTTGTTTGACATGGTAATATCAAATGTGTCATTTATAAAACTGCCATTATGTTTTAAGAATTAAGTATTTATAGACTACCTCTTTTACACTGAAAAGAGAACCATCGTGATCCGTTGAAATGACACCATATGAGTTATGGTTCGGGATAAAACCTGAGTTGTCTTTTCTTAAATTTTGATATGCTAGGCATAAGTAAAATGTTTACAACCAAAGTCGGATAAGCACTTCTTTGTAGGTTATCCCAAAGCAACAGTTGGGTATTCCTCCATAACACAAAAGATAAAAGAGTTCGTCGCTTGGAAACGTCAAATTTCTTGAGAAGGGATTTTTCGCGAAAAGTTAAGTGGGAGGACAATAGAACTTTTATAAGGTTATTGAACCTTAGCTATATGTTCTAAGTAGCACTGCACCAGATAGTGTCTTGGAGGCGGCCACAATGCTCATGGCTCGCATGATTACAAAAGTTGTGATCTCAGAGATTAGAGTTCTAATTGAATCGTATGGGTCAGGTAACTATCAAATAGTGATATTTGATAAACAAGTCGATATTGTTTTGACAATGATGAACCGACTACATGCAAAGAAGCGATGATGGGCCTTGACTCCATAAAGTGACTAGAATTCATAAAATCCATGATAGTTTCCATACAAGAGAAATCAAGTTTTTGAACATGAAAGACCCTCCAGAAAGGCATGAAGCCTATCGGTCATGTTTGGATATATAAAGAAATAGACATGGATGTTTGACATCTATGAAATAGTCGACATGTCGGAAAAAAAGTTTACGACAACGTTCAAGGAGTTGACTATGACAAGATTTGATATTTCATAGCGATATTTAGTATTGCGGATTAATGTAGCAACCACTACAATAATTTGGTATATGGTAGTTAAACAAACAAAACAAAGTTTTTATAATAGAATGGTTACCTAGGACATTAACATGACATGGTCCGAAGGGTTTTGTTGATTCAAAGGATGCTAAAATGGCATGCAAACTTCAATGGTTGAAGTGAGCATAGCGGAGTTGGAATCTTCACCATGATGAATAAGTTAAAAGATTTAAATTTCATTGGAGACGATGAAGATGCTTGCTTTTGTAAGAAATTAAGTGGGATCACTATGACATATTTCTAATACATTATGTAGAAGACATGGTGTTGATTGGAAATGATGTATCTTTTATTGACACAAGTTAAGAATTTCATGAAAATTGTATTTGAATGACATACTTGGGCAAAACTAGAATATTAGGTATCAATGTCTATGTGGATAGATTGAGTGCTAATATGGTTGTGCCATATGTACATATATGAGATATTGAAAGAGTTCAATATGGAAATGATAAGAAAGGATCTTGCTGCATGGAAAGGGTTGAATCAAGGTTCAAGTGTATCAACACTTGGTAAGTGAAACTAGATTCAAGTGTTTTGACACTTGGTGAGTGAAATCACATGAATATTTTGATCAGTCATATATATAGTGATATGTATAAATGCATATATGTCCTCTGCTCTAAATGTTATGTGCATCTACAAGAATGATTCATAAGATGATCATTGGACAATAGTTAGGATATTCTTATGATCTTTGGAAGAACTAAGAATATATTTATGTAGAGGTGACAAATAGTTACAAATAGTTCATTGTAAAGTGTTACATTAATACTAGTTTTGTCATAAGATACAAATTAAATTTATCTCAATTTAAACTATGGGTGGCACAATGTAATGGAAAAAGGTTCCATGATGGATTTGGATGAGTTCTAAAGTTAAGACATTGTGACTAATACTACAATAAAAGGGCTAAGTATATGACTCCTATAGTAGAATCAAAGGAGGGCATTTGGGTTAAGTAGTTTGTTATCAAAATAGGTGTGGTTCACATTGGTCTAGTACTATGAAGATATATTGTACGACAATTATATCAACATATTTTAACACAAAGGAACTAAAGGTCTCACCAAACGACTAAAATTATACGATGCCATCTCATTAGAGAATGAGTGATGCATAGAGACGCAAAGACATGCAAATACACACGGACCTGAAATGATAGATCCGGAGATTATGTTAAGCACTAGAAAATGCATATATACAACACCAGAAAGCCATAGGTATTGAAGGCACAAGTTTTTCAAACTAAATTATTGACTCTAGTGCAATTGGGAGACTGAAGGGGATATGCCAGAGAGGCTATAATAAAGTGGTTATTATCCCATTCCATCTTTATGATAAATGTTTATTTATCATGCTATAATTGTAATGATTGGAAATGTTAATACATGTGTGTTTAATAAAAAAAATAATGGGTTCCTAGTTATGCCTGTCTTATAAACTAGCTCGTTGATTAACAAGATAATCAAGGTTTCCTGGTCATGGACATTGGATGTTGTGAATAATGAGGTCACAACATTGGTGGAATGTTGTGATGAACATTCATCCTAATAATAGCAATACGTGGAAAATAATTGTGTTAAAACTGCTATGAGAACATACGGAGTAACTTTAGTCCTTAGACCATGAGATCATGTCAATCACTAACACCGGAAGAGTAACTTGATAACATCAAACATCACACCGTAACAGGGTGACAATGAAGGTAGGTTCAGATACTCTGAAGTGTTATGTAGAGGCTCATGGATAAAGAGAGGGATTTGTCCATCCCGATGATAGAGAGATATACTCAGGGCCCTCTCGGTGATATCACATTGATGTAGCTTGCAAGAAAGTGAGATCACTAGAATGTTATATCACGGGAACAACAGAAGAGTACATATCGGTAATGAGATCAAACTAGGTATAGGATACCTGATGAGGGTTCAACTCGTCAGTGCCCATTGTTATGGACTTGGGCTTTGGAGAAGGAGGGAGCACTGGAGGCATCAATCGGCTAGCAAACAAGCACACATGGACGGAAGATTTACCCAGGTCCAGGCCTCGTAGAGGTCCCTACTCCTGCTTGTCTGCTCTTGGAATTATTGAAGGAATCAAAGATTATAGGGGTGCGCAGATGCAATCTGGCAAGAGTTGTGGAAACTAGGGTTGTGATTGTCCTCCTCGCCGCGCCCTCCTAGCCTTTATATAGATAGGCTAGATCTCAGGTAGCAGGTCGAGTCGGTTACAGATTAGGGTTCTCCTTTTGAACTTTTTATCTTAACCTTCTTCTTGCCTCGCAAGCAATCAGAGAGTCCATGGGCCACTCGAATTCTTCATCGGGCCTTGGCAACGCCGTGGGCTTCTGCGGTATCTAGACCATATATACCAAACATGAGTACCTATAGGGTATACCTATGTCAATACCGATGATCGAATCTCGGACATGTAATGTATCGCGACACAAAGGGATTTAGTTACAATGTTAAAGGTTCACACGATTACTAGCGTCATTGTTGAATGTGTGGGAGTCAGTACGGATCTCGAGGTCCCGCTACTGATTATTGATCGGAGAGGGGTCTCGATCATGTCTGCATTATTCGTGAACCGTAGGGTGACACACTTAAGGGATACCGATAACGTTTGGAGCAAATATGTTTCAGAGAAAGATTATGAAAGCACTAGAATCATTTCGATGGAAACCGGAATTGTTTTGGGTGAAATTGTAGAAACTGGTTCTGCATGTGATATTGAAATGTTGTAGCGGGTTTTATGTGAATGTTTGTTAATTAAAGTAATTAAAAAATTCTGAATAAAATAAATAAAATAGTTTTATTTAATGAGAGCTTGCATTAAATTTGGTGGAAATTTAATGCATGTGAGTGGACATGTGAGTGGAGGTGTGTTTATGTGAGTGGGATCTCCACCCACATGAATGAGCAAGAGGTGGGGGAACCCACCATGTACGTCGGCCATGCCCCTTAGGTAGCCCCTCCCCTGTATAAGGAGCACCTCCTCCTCCACTCTTACACCTCCTCGTTAAGGATCTCTCTTCCCTCTAATTTATTCCCCATGGTCTCGGATTAGCGAGATACATTTTCCTAGTGGCTTTGTCTAAAATGAGTTGTTGCTTCCGCTACATCGCTGGAGTGAGGACGCAGAGGTTGTCGGGGTACTGGACGTGTGTGCAATCACGGGTGCACCGCTGCTTTGTGGTGCTAGACTTGCTGGTGCTAAACCTGCTGGACTTCATCACGATCTTGAGATCGACAAGTGAACGACTACATCATCCACAAAATCAGATTTTGTTAACAAAGCTTTTCGGTCTTCAAGGGTAAGATCTCAATGGATGTATATCCACCCGTTGATTGTATCTAGGTAGATAGATCTTGGTGCTTTGTTGTTCATATCGTAGGAATTTTTTTGTTTTCTATGCTGTGAACCCAATGGTTTCTTAGTCGGGTGAGAATGAAGAACACAGGGGACGCCAAGCAGCAGAGAAGCATGTAAAGATGCACTATATTTTGTCGAGTCAAGAAGATGTTTGGACGAACCGACGAGGCTCACAGAAGTGATGCCATCGCATATGGTTATGAGTTCTTCAAGCGGGCCTTTGGTAAAAACCTGCTAGAATAGCCCAGAATCATCACTGTCCTTGCTCGGTCCTGCCATAGCAAGG
Organism: Avena insularis; assembly: GCA_023614405.1. Taxonomy (NCBI): domain Eukaryota; kingdom Viridiplantae; phylum Streptophyta; class Magnoliopsida; order Poales; family Poaceae; genus Avena; species Avena insularis. The sequence goes on along the minus strand of CM042692.1, from coordinate 327,721,236 downwards.
GAGGTGATGGAAGTTGGGATGGTGGCTTGATTTGGTTTTCTGGAAAAGATGGAAGATCGATGGAGGGATGTGAGAAGAACAAACACTCTAATATTGTGCGGTGAACAAGATCGGAAAGCAGCATTGTGGATGAGAAGAACGGCGACGCTTGGAGTATAGGTAGTGTAATGGGGAACTAGGGATAGACGTATAGGTGAGGTTGAATAAAATGAAAACGAACGCATGTTCCTCTGCTCAAGTTCAATTCAAAATAGTACTACACTTTTTTTGCAAAAAGAATACTACTACTCTATTGATGACCCACAAGTATAGGGGTGTATCGCAGTATTTTCGATAAGTAAGAGTGTCGAACCCAACGAGGAGCAGAAGGTGCTGGCTAGTGGTATGGATTAGGAATTCTCTGCAAATACTTCGCAAACGGATTTTAGGGGTTTTTGATAAGGCAAGTAAACAAAGTATGAGTAAATAAAAGACAGTAGGAATAAATGCAGCAAGTGGCCCAATCCTTTATGCAGCAAAGGACAAGCCGGTTGTATTACTTAAGATGACCAAACGTTCTCGAGGACACATGGGAAGACAGTCAAGTGCTTTTGCTTCATATAGTTAATTAATCTTCTCTAGCTTGCTAAGTGTTGTGTGGGTGAACCTGTGCTAACGTACCGACCTTCCTAGGACTAATACATACTTGTGATTATACCCCTTGCAAACATCCGTAAGTACAAGAAAGTAATTAAGGTAGAAACCTATCCACATCTTTAAACTCTAAGACCCTTACGTCCCTAGTCCAATGGTTTCCTAACGGGGGTTCAGGTTTCTGTCATTCCGGCAACCCCTACGATTAGTAGCCAAATACATAATGCATTCCCCTAGGCCCATATAGGTGAAGTGTCATGTAGTTGATGTTCACATGACACCACTAGAAGAAGTACACCACAACTTAAATAACAAACTATTGAATCTTTCTCAATACAACTCCACTAATAACAACATGACTTCTCCCATGTCCTCAAGAACAAAACGAACTACTCACAAGACATCATATGGATCATGATCAGAGATGGAATAATGATGTATAACAATCTGAACATAAACAATAATTCAATGGTTCACTCAATAGCATCAACTACAAAGAGTAATCAACACTGGGAAAGTTTCCCCTATGAACTAATGCAAGATTCAACCCAATTATTACAGCAATATGGAGATGGTGATGAGGGTGCTGATGGTGATGATGGTGGTGATGATGATGATGATGATCCCGATGAAGTCCAGCTTGATGATGGTGTTGATGGCGACGATCTCCCCTCTCCGGGAAGGAATTCCCTTGGCAGAAATCTGTCTGCCGTAGAGATCTTTCTCTCTCGGTGTTTTTCCCTTGAGCGGTGGAATCTTCTGTCGCCCCGAGTCTTAGGGTTTCGGGAGGATGATATACACCAGAGGGGAGAGCCTGGAGTGGGCCAGGGCGGCCACACCACCTATTGGCATGGCCTAGGGCTGCCCGCGCCAGGGGGTGGTGTGGGCCCCATGTGGCCCATCTCCAGCCCCCCTTCTGGCTTCCTTCGTCTTCTAGAAAAATAGGATTTTCCGTATATTTTCCCGGATTTTCTGATCTTCGCGAATTTTGCCTCCAAACAACACCTTTTCCATCGAATCCATTGCGGTCCATGCTCCAAAAGTCATCAACCATGCAAAAACAGATGAAATAACATAACTATCACCTCTCAATATGAAATATATCAATGAATAATAGTGAATTAAGACATATAATAGTGATGCAAAATGGACGTATCAACTCCCCCAAGCTTAGACTTCGCTTGTCCCCAAGCGACTGAGCTCAATAAACATGGCCTCAGGTTTATGGAGTGAAGAGTCGATAAAAGAATACAGACAAGAAGCATCACATTCATCAAATACATAGATCATAATAGAAGATAACTCTATTATATAACTCAACTTGCAATGAGTAAAGGAAACACAATAAAGATACATAAAGTGAATCATAATTGGTAATGGCAAACTTAGCTCTTGGTCCAAGAATAGTTGATAATTTGCTGGAGTTCACAAATAGCTGGTTTTCAATGATAGCTTTTCAAAGTAGTAAACATCAAGAAAAGAGCAATGTGCAAAACAAGGAACATAAGACATGATTGAATAAATCATCATATGAATGAATAAAACACAACAACTCAAAATACTTGCTGAGATAGAAGGGAATAGGTTTACTGACTCAACTACAAAGTAAAAGAAAGGCCCTTCAAAGAGGGAAGCAGGGATTGCAAGTCTCATAATGAGCTCCCAAAAATTACTTACTAGCTTTCAGCTCTCATTGCGCCTATCATAGGCATCTTTAGGTGATTAAGATTAAAGTGATCAAATATGAGGATATGCATTGACAAGTTGTAAATTGAGAATCCCATGTCCCATGAATATGAGGGCCGCTCCTCATGCTACTCAAGTTTAGTCATCGGTAAGTTCTTGTCATCGTACGCATATGTGTATCATAGAGAACCGCCAACGGGGTACCCCTTGCCCGATGATACGGAAGAATCCCCGTATCAAAATGATAAGGCAAGCAGACAACAAGCATCTCAGCAATCTTCTTATTTACCATGGGAATATGGTGCTTTTTTCTCTCTTTCCTCTTTTCATAATCTCTTTTTTCTTTTTCTCTTTTTCTCTTTTTCTCAATCTCTATCTCTTTTTTATAAGAAGAATGCTTCATAGATACTCGTTATGGTTACGCTATAGGTTTCCACCATGTCAACATGGATTAGACCAGCGACCCAGGCGTTTCTCTAATACACATGCATAACTCCATGGACTAACAAGCTCCCCTTTCATTTCACACCGAGGACATCCATAGACAAAAGAACATGATATCAACTTGGTACTAAGTACCAGTGCAATGTTGAAAGCGTTCCCCATGACAGCATGGTTCTGCTAATTCACAACTTACAAAGCGCAAGCATATACGCAACATAGGTGAGCACAATGGTTCAAGTTTATTAAATGCAAGAAAGTAAAGTGTGCCATCAAGTTCGTGAGAGCTTTAATCACTACTTTTCACATAACAAGTTTAATTTGGGAGATAGATAAAACAAGAATTTACTTGGAATTGCAATAATGCTAATAGGTAGGTATGGTGGACACAAATGGCAGAGGTTTTGGTTTTAAGGAGTGGATGCACGAGAAGAATTCCCTCTCAGTACAGGTTTTTGGCTAGCAAGGCTGGGTAGCAAGTACAAGAGTTGAAGGAAACAACCAAACATACAAGTGATAAGAACAAACATGCAATCTTCCTTGGAAGCACAAAAGATCTTAACTAGAGAAAACTAGACTTATAAGCAAATCAAGAAAGAAAGATGATGAAATAATTTTTCTTTAGAGTACTTTTATCTTTTCATTCAACTCTCAAAAATAGTGTTGCTACTGACCGAGCCAGGTTTGCCAAAACGACCTAAATTAACTCGATGATCCCAAAGTGATACCAATACTAACAACAAGATCAATCATATAACCACAAATTAAAAACTAATATAAGCTATGAAAAAGAGTAAATGATAGAACTTCTCATTAATAATCCATAACGGAAACTCACACCAAGGGATACATATCTAACGAGAGAGGGGACACTTCCATAAGGCAAAGCATACTACATAATAACTCCTCTATTCATGATATGACTCTACTAAAAAGGTAAAAGGATAGAAGATAGTGATGTGATACCGTGGCACTCCCCCAAGCTTGGAACAAACAAAGGGGATTCCAAACCTGATGACGAATTACTCCTTAGGTGGTGGTGGTATCCTCTCAATGAGCTCTTTGATCAGTTTCCCCAAGTCCTCAATCTCGAAGGTGAGAGTACGAATCAACTCCGGGTTATGCTCAATACGGCTCATAATCATTTCAGTTTGTGGATCCCAGCTCTTGTGATTCTTTTTCTGTTCTTCCCTCTTGGAGTCTTCTTTTCCTGCATGGTTATGGATAAAGGTATGGAAGGGATTCTTGGTTTGTGGAGGAAGTGACCGTGGAGCCAAACTGTGACAAGGAGCTTTTCCCCCAGTCTGCATCCGTGCAGTCCTTCTAACCCTGGCAGGTTTCATCACCACTCCAATGCTTGCAATGGTAGTGTCAGTGTGCGGATGTTGGCCTTTCTCCTCTTCACCTTCACTCTTGATCTCCTTCTCCTTGCCGGGATCTTGGAGGTCTTCCTCCATAGGCTCCTTTCCTTTATCCTTGGCGGACACCATGGTGCTTCTAATATTTCAAAGAGTATGTCCTGGCAGAAACAGATCGAAGTGAAAACACAACGAAAACACGATATACAAACCTTGGGGGATCCGGGGGGTTAAATATTACGAAGTTTCATATCAAAAGGAAGGTACTGGGAGAAAACGAGTCGGAGGCGGAGTCCGGGGTGGACTCACCACCTGGTGGCGCGGCCAGGGGTGGGCCCGCGCCACAGGGTGGTGTGAGCCACCCTGGCTCCGTTTCCGTCCCTCTTTCTCTTCGTATCTTTCCTTATTGAATGAAAACTGCAAAAATATAGTTGGATAGTATTTTCGTGGAACTTTTCTTACCAGAACTATTACCTATTTGAAAGCGGACTCTGCAGGTCTCTGAATTTCGTATCTAGTAGATTCTTCCGGAGTCACCACTTGAATAACATCAATATCTTCATCTTCATATACTTCTTACTTGAGTCATGAAACCCTTCTCTTCCTTATTACACCATTATCTCCACTACCTGGAAATTTCTTTCACACAAAACTTCACACAGTTCTTATTAGCAACATTCGTATAAGTTAAGTGATAAAACCTTTTGAGTCCAACTTAAACTGAAAACCATCAAAACATAAGCTACTGTAGCAACTCCTTCCAAAAACTCAAAACGAATTCAAAAAGGAAATCGAATAAAGAAGCAAATGCAAGAGTGGCAAAATCTGTCAAAACAGACCAGCAGGTAAAGATAAATTTTTTCAAAAATCTTCTGTTGCTCAAATCAAAAAGTGGAAAACTAACTAAAGTTAAATAACAACCTATGGCAGAAGCAAAAAAAATTACAGCTCAATCCAACATACAGAGATCTCTTACGAATTTTTACGGTGAAGCACAAAAATCTGTTTCGGGACAGCAACTTCCCCAAATATTACTTCTCTCTCATTAGAGGTTGATCTTGACACAAAAACCAAACAAAAAGGATAAGGAGAGGTTATTACCGAATTAATAACTTCCAAGACTCAAAGAAACAAAAACAAACTGAAAGCAAAAACAAATTGAGTTGTCTCCCAAAAAGCTCTTTCTTTATAGCCATTAAGATGGGCATGATAATTTTGACGACGCTCTCATAGGAATATGAATTGAAGTGAAAGAGAGCATTAAGAAGTAAAAATACACACATTTAAGTCTAACCCACTTCCTATGCAAGGGAATTTTGTAAACAAACAAGTTGTTAAAACCAGAGGCTCCAAGCATAGGAAGACAAAAGAAGTGCAACATAAAAACTTTCAGCATAAAACGAGGAAACTTGATATTATTGAGATGCATAAGAACACTTTTCCCTCTTTCATAGTAACTTTCAGTATCATGCATAAACTTAACAATATAGCTATCACAAGGACCATCATAGCAATGATCACTTATTCTAACAGAAAACACAGGAATACTAGCTCTCATAACACTACTTTGTGAAACAAAATTAGAGGTATCCTTACAAAGGATAGGGTGTCCCTCTTCTTCATACTTAGTGACAAAGTCTTTCACATTTGCTATTATAGGTTCATCAACCATTTGTTTATCAAGTTCAACAGCTTTTCTTGTACTTTCATTAACCATACTAGCTATCATAGAATGTTACTTTACCTTAACTGGGAAAGGGATTTTCTCAATATAAGGTTTAGGTAAGACATGATTAGTAGTATAAACTTTAATATTTCTTGAAGGAACACTCTTAGCAACATCTTTATAAGGTTCATGATACTTATTCCACTTCTTTTTAGGCACTTCAATATAGGAAGCAAAAGCCTTAAAATAAGAAGCAATAGCTTGAGAGTCTAGACCATAAGCATTTTTAATATTTTGAAAGTCATCAGATCCCATAAAAGATTCAATGCATTCATAATCATAATTTATACCTGACTTTCTACCTTTGTCATTCTCCCAAGCTTCAGCATTGTCTTGAATACGGTCCAGAAGATCCCATTTAGCTTCTTCTTCCATGCGAGTGAATGATCCAGCACAAGAAGCATCCAATAAATCTTTATCATGAAGAGAAAGCCTTGCGTAAAAGTTATTGATAATAATATTGTTGGGGATCTCATGAATGGGACATTTGAGCATTAGTAACTTCAATCTCCCCCAAGCTTGAGCTGTACTCTCTCCATCAAGAGGCCAAAAGTTGTATATTTGATTCCGATCTTTATGAGTCTCACTAGGAGGATAAAACTTTGAATATAAGAGAGGCACTATTTCCTCCCATTCCAGAGCTTGACCATTCTTCAGCAGCTTATACCATTCCTTAGCTCTTCCTTTCAGCGATAATGAGAATTACATCTTCTTAACTTGATCTGTAGTAATACCTGCACACTTGAACAACCCGCATAATTCGTGTACAAAGAGTAAATGATCACCGGGATGGACAATTCCATCCCCAACATAGTAGTTATCCATAACATGATCAATAATTCTTGTAGGTATTTCGAAAACATCATTCTCAGCAGGTGGTGGCTTATCTACTACCTTAGCAGTGGTAGTAGCATTACCAAATAAGAAACTCAGTGAATTATCCATAACAAAAATAAAGCAACTAGCAGAAGTAAACAATACTCACAGTAGAAGTTTCCTTTACCAGTTCCACTCTCCAATAGCGCTTCATTCCCCGGCAACGGCACCAAAAAATAGTCTTGATGACCCACAAGTATAGGGGGTGTATCGCAGTATTTTCAATAAGTAAGAGTGTCAAACCCGATGAGGAGCAGAAGGTGCTGGCTAGTGGTATGGATCAGGAATTCTCAGCAAATACTTAGCAAACGGATTTTTAGGGGTTTTTGATAAGGCAAGTAAACAAAGTACGAGTAAATAAAAGACAGTAGGAATAAATGCAGCAAGTGGCCCAATCCTTTATGCAGCAAAGGACAAGCCGCTTGTATTACTTAAGATGACCAAACGTTCTCGATGACACATGGGAAGACAGTCAAGTGCTTTCACTTCATATAGTTGATTAATCTTCTCTAGCTTGCTAAGTGTTGTGTGGGTGAACCTGTGCTAATGTACCGACCTTCCTAGGACTAATACATACTTGTGATTATACCCCTTGCAAACATTCGTAAGTATAATAAAGTAATTAAGGTAGAAACCTAACCGTAGCTTTAAACTCTAAGACCCTTACGTCCCTTGTGCAATGGTTTCCTAACAGGGGTTCAGGTTTCTGTCACTCCGGCAACCCCTACGATTAGTAGCCAAATACACAATGCATTCCCCTAGGCCCATATAGGTGAAGTGTCATGTAGTCGACGTTCACATGACACCACTAGAAGAAGTACAGCACAACTTAAATAAAAAACTATTGAATCTTTCTCAACACAACTCCACTACTAACAACATGACTTCTCCCATGTCCTCAAGAACAAAACGAACTACTCACAAGACATCATATGAATCATGATCAGAGATGGAATAATTATGTATAACAATCTGAACATAAACAATAATTCAATGGTTCACTCAATAGCATCAACTACAAAGAGTAATCAACACCGGGAAAGTTTCCCCTATGAACTAATGCAAGATTCAACCCAATTGTTATAGCAATATGGAGATGGTGATGAGGGTGCTGATGGTGATGATGGTGGTGATGATGATGATGATGATCCCGATGAAGTCCAGCTTGATGATGGTGTTGATGGCGACGATCTCCCCTCTCTAGGAAGGAATTCCCCGGTAAATCTGCGCGAGAGATCTTTCTCTCGGTATTTTCCGCTTCAGGCGGGCGAAATCTTTCTGTGGTCGCCCCCCGAGTCTTAGGGTTTCAGGAGGATGATATACGCCGTAGGAGAGCCTAGAGTGGGCGGGCCACCACCACTGTGGCGCGACCTAGGGATGCCCGCCAAGGTGGTGTTGGCCTGGCCCATCTCAAAGACTCCCTTCATCTTTCCTTCTTCCGAAAATAGGATTTTCCGTATATTTTCCTGGATTTTCTGATCTTCACAATTTTGCCTCCAAACAACACCTTTTCCATCAGAATCTCGACTGCGGTCCATGCTCCAAAAGTCATCAACCATGCAAAAACAAATGAAATAACATAAGTATCACCTCTCAATACGAAATATATCAATGAATAATAGTGAATTAAGACATAGAATAGTGATGCAAAATGGACGTATTATCTATCCTAGTTCCCTCCATAATAAATCTTTATTGTAAAATGAAAACGGAGTACTACTTAGTAGAATGTAGGGGTAGCTGTAGGAGTAGCGACCCACCTGTAATAATAATTTCTTCTATTCTCAAGCTCTTTTGTGGTACTAGTTTCCAACAAAAAAACTCTTGTGTAATTTCTGGTCAAATTGATGGCCATGCCAATTTTAAGAAAGGTTTCCATATATACGGATCGAAACAAAATATGTGGGATGTGTTTTATTTGTACTAATACTTACTTCACAAAACAACACATTTTTTTGCACCTAGGAATTTAATATGCTATTTTTTTGGACATAAAGGGTCCAACCATACACTGGAAATGTTGTTTACCATTCCACGATGAACCCATCTACAAAATATGGGCACATTATCATAAACTATGAAATAGATATGGAATTTGGCCTCGGTCATATTGCTTGAAACCAAAGAATGTTAATACATATAGTAGGCCATATTGCGAAACATGGTTTTTGAAAGGCTACCAAAAAATTTTCCTTTTTTGAAAACAATCGAACAAAAAATAATGAGTACTAGTAACAAAAGAATTCACACGATGTTTTCATGCATGTACTACTTTCCGTGAAGATAAACATGAGTTTTGACAACTGTTTAATCATAAACATGAGTATGAACATTCTTGGATTTCAAGCCAAACAACCAAGGTCAAGGCCATATCTACATCATACTTTATGTTGATGATCCTGTATCCAAGAATTTGCATGCCAACAAATTTGGCCACATTTTGAAAGCAATCAAAGAGTAAGTAGTATAAAACTAGGGCTCGATCATCTACTCTCTCGAGAAGGATCCAGATCCAACTATTTTCCTTGCTTAATTTTAGGGTCCTTTGTGCTAAATGTATGGACCTCAGTGTAATTTTCCCTTTTTTAGGTCCTTGAAGAAAGTAGTACTCCCTCCTTCCTAAATTAGGACCCGTATTACTTTTGTTCAAAGTCAATTTTAATAAACTTTGACTAAGTATACGACATCAACTTAATGGTATTAGAATCATCATGAACTGTATTTTCATATTGTACGCATTTGTCATTAGAAAAGTAAATATGTTTTTACTTATAGTTGGTCGAACTAGCTTTATACAAGATTGACTTTGACCAAACCTAATATGCGTCCTAATTTGGGAAAGATAAAGTAGTATGAAGAGTATCGCTCGATCAACAGCTCTCTCGATAAGGACTGGTACCCGACTGTTTTCCTTGCTTAATTTTATGGTCCTTTGTGCTAAATGTATGGAACCCAATGTAATTTTCCCTTTTTAGGTCCTTGATGTAAAATGTACTCCCCCTGATCGTGTAAAATTTTAACTAGAGGAGTACAAGTAAATGCAGTAGAATTCTCTTATAGTTTTCCAAAATTCTTTCAAAGCTAACTAGGATTCAGTATAGCAAAACCACCGGGATTTCTGAAAAAATCAAGTTCTTCGCTATGGAAGAACTTGGCATGGTGGTGTTCCCATATTTGGTACATGGGTGCTTTGATCTTGGAATGGTGAATGATAACACTGCCAATGGAAGTTTCCAACTTATAAGTACAAAAAAATTCAATTTTCAAAGTGATAGAAATGTTTTTTCTCTAAAGCAAGCAGGAAAAAAAATGGCTCGGAAAGCCACAACCCTAGTTTTCACACAAAATGTGGACCATGATTCACTTACGATTAATTACCAAGATAAACATGAGTATGAACTTCTTGGATTTCAAGCCGAATGAACAAGGTCATGGCCATATGTACATCATACTTTATATGTGTCGATTATCCCATAACCAAGAATTTGCATGCCGAAAGATTTAGCCATATTTTGAAAACAATCGAAGAAAAATAGTATGAAGAGTGTGGCTCGACCAGCTCCTCTCCTAAGAAGGATCCAAACCCGACTATTTGCATTGCTTAATTTTAGGGTCCTTTGTGCTAAATATATGGACCTCAATGTTATTTTCCATTTTTAGGTCCTTGATGTAAAATGTACTCCCACCGCCCGTGTAAAATTTTAACCTAAAAGTAAATGGTAAAATTTAAACGATTTTAAGCTTAGTTGTGAAAGAGTATGAACCATTATTGGATTTCAAGCTGAACGACCGAGGTCATGGCCATATTAACATCATACTCTATATGTGTCGAATCCCATATCCAAGAATTTGCATGCTGATAGATTTGGACATATTATGAAAACAATCGAACAAGAAGTAGTATGAAGAGTATGGCTTGATCAGCTGCTCTCTCGAGAAGGCGCCGAACTCGACTATTTTCCTTGCTTAATTTTAGGGGGGTTTATGCTAAATGTATGGACCTCGATGCAATTTCCTCCTTTTTAGGTCCTTAATGTAAAATGTACTCCTACCGCCTGTGTAACATTCTAACCTAAAAGCAAGTGGTGAAATTTAAATGAATTTAAGCTTAGTTGTCAACGAGTATGAACATTCTTGGACTTTAAGCTGAACGACCACAAGATCAAGGACATATCTCTACATCATACTTTATGCTGATGGTCCTATATCCAAGGATTCACATGCTGATAGATTTGGATAAATTTCGAAAACAATCGAAGAGGAAGTAGTGTGAAGAGTATAGCTTGATCAACTGCTCTCTCGAGAAGAGCTAAACCCGACTATTTTCTTTGCTCAATTTTAGGGTCCTTTATGCTAAATGTATGGACCTCGATGTAATTTTCTCTTTTTTGAGGTCCTTGATGTAAAATGTACTTTGATTGTCTGTGTAAAATTCTAACCTAAAAGTAAGTGGTGAAATTTAAACGATTTGAGCTTATTTGTTAATGAGTACGGACATTCTTGGACTTCAAGACGAACGAACAAGGTCAAGGCCATATCCACATCATACTTTATGCTCATGATCCCATATCCAAGAATTTCCATGGTGATAGATTTGGCCATATTTTGAAAACAATCGAAAAGGAAGTAGTATGAAGAGTATGGATCGATTAGCTTCTCTCTCGAGAAGGAGCCGAACCCGTCTGTTTTCCTCGGTTAATTTTAGGGGGGTTTGTTCTAAATGTATGGACCTCGATGTAATTTTCCCTTTTTAGGTTCTTAATGTAAAATGTACTCCCACCGCTCGTGTAAAATTCTAACCTAAAATTAAGTGGTGAAATTCAAACGAACCTAAGCTTAGCTGTCAACGAGTACAAACATTCTTGGATTTCAAGACGAACGACCACAATGTCAAGGCCATATCTCCACATCATGGCAACAAATTTGGCTATATTTTGAAAACAATCGAAGAGGAAGTAGTATGAAGAGTATGGCTCGATCAGCTTCTCTCTCAAGGAGCCAAATCCGACTATTTTCTTTGCTCAATTTAGGGTCCTTTATACTAAATGTATGGACCTCAATGTAATTTTCACTTTTTTGAAGTCATTGATGTAAAATGTACTTTGATCGTCCTGTAAAATTCTAACCTAAAAGTAAGTGGTTAAATTTAAATGAATTTAATCTTAGTTGTCAATGAGTATGACCATTCTTGGATTTCATGACAAACAACCACAAGTTCAAGGCCATATCTCTACATCATAATTTATGTTGATGATCCCATATCCAATGATTTGCATGGCGATAGATTTGGCCATATTTCGAAAACAATTGAAGGTGAAGTAGTATGAAGAGTATGGCTCGATCATGTATTCTCTCGAGGAGGAGCCAAACCCGACTAATTTCCTTCCTTAATTTTAGGGTCCTTTGTGCTAAATGTATGGACCTCGATGTAATTTTTCCCCTTTTTAGGTTCTTATTGTAAAATGTACTCCCACCGCCCGTGTAAAATTCTAACCTAAAAGTAAGTGGTGAAATTTAAATGAATTTCAGCTTAGTTGTCAACGAGTATGAACATTCTTGGATTTCAAGCCGAACGACCAAGGTCAAGGCCATATCCACATCATACCTTATGCTGATGGTCCCATATCTAAGAATTTGAATGCCAACAGATTTTGCTATATTTTGAAAACAATCGAAGAGGAAGTAGTATGAAGAGCCTGGCTTGATCAGCTGCTCTCTCGAGAAGGAGCTGAATCTGACTGTTTTTCTTGGGTTTAGTGTCCTTTGTGCAAAATGTATGGATCAAGATGTAATTTCCCCCTTTTTAGGTCCTTGATGTAAAATGTACTCTCGTCGACCATATAAAACTCTAACCTAAAAGTAAGTGGTGAAATTTAAACAAATATAAGCTTAGTTGCCAACAAATATGAATATTCTTGGATTTCAAGCCAAACGACCACAAGGTCAAGTCCATATCTCTACATACTTTATGATGATGATACCATATCCAAGAATTTGGGTGGCAATAGATTTGGCCATATTTTGAAAACAATCGAAGAGGAAGTAAAATGAAGTGTATAGCTCGATCTGTTGCTCTCTCGAGAAGGAGCCAAACCCGACTATTGTCTTTGATAAATTTTAGGGTCCTTTGTGCTAAATGAATGGACCTTGATGTAATTTCCCCTTTTAGGTCCTTGATGCAAAATGTACTCCCACTTCTCGTGTAAAATTCTAACCTGAAAGTAAGTGGTAAAATTTAAACAAATTTAAGCATAGTTGTCAATGAGTATGAAAATTTCTAGGATTTCAAGACGAACGACCAAGGTCAGGGCCATATCTACATCATACTTTACGTTGATGTTCCCATATCCAAAAATTTGCACGCCAACAAATTTGGCCATATTTTGAAAAAAAATCAAAGATATTAAAAATAAAAAAGAATCAATTTTAATTTTTCAAGTGACAAGAATTTATTTTCTGAAAAGCAAGTAAGAAGAATTTATTTCCTTTTTTCTTTTTAAAAAATAAAGACCTAGAAGAGACTATGAGCACAGAGGAGGCAACGAGAGACTTGCGAAGAGGAGGATTTGAAGGCGGTCCGATGTCAGAGCAAAGATAGGATGGGTTCCTGACAAGAGGTAGAGGGTAAGTGAGTATTGTAAATTTCAAGATCTTTATAATATATATGCACGCAAAACAAATTCTGTTTTCTCTCTCCTTCACTCCCTCATCACCATCCACACCCCGGTCGGCTGATCTCTCCCTTGTACACAATGTGGCGCTGTGCACGCGCGTCAACCGATGACCTGACTTGTGTCTGCGGCTCCATGTCTGTGTCTGTCGTGTTCATCAACTGCGTTGGTGGGAACCATTTTGGTCCTTGGCAGCAAAACGTATTACTACTATAATAGAGTAGCAATTCAAACTTTCCTCGTTTCAAAATTTTCACTTCCTTCACAAACATCGGGGGGACGATATTCAAAAGATCGCCATTCACAGTACTAGTTATACTACATGGTATAGTGAGCAATACCAAAATAAACTTTTTTTTGATGATAGTACCAAAAGAAACTTCATTCAACCACTAACATAATAGCACGAGTTTACATATATACGACTCACTGCTGAACTAGTGCAGGTCCGGCGCCTCCTAGCACATAGTCCTCGCCACCAGTGGCAACTCGTTAGACATCGGCACCAACGCTAGCTCCAGTGGCACCGCCGACTCCTAACTCATCGGCACCTCTGGATAAGGCAGCGACACCTCCTGATCCATTAGTGGATGAAGTTGCCATTGTTGGGGAACTGGTCCTTGTAGTTGATGAAAATATTGGCACCGGTGAACACCACCATCTCGCAGCCATAGTGGAAGGCCTAGCAATAGAGGAGATGGGCATCCCTGAAGATGATGAACTTGAACATCAATGTCCTGTCCAGATTTTTGTGGAGGACGTACATGTTGTACTTGCGGCGACCATACCGGCATCGAGGAAGGTGCACACCAGCTTCCACGGTGTTCTCCACGGGGATAAGGCCCAAATGCGCAGGGCATTGTCCTACTGTGCAGCGATGTTGGAGTCTTTGTGCTCCCGTACGGTGGGCGGCAGCTAGAAGGTGGCCATGGATGACAGACGGGTACAGAGATCATTGGTGGAAGCGGGGGATTGGAGATGGTTTGGTGCGGTGAAGGGGAGAAATAAATAGGAAGGAGGTGGTCCGAGATTAATGTGGTAGATTACTGAACCAAGGGGACAATCAATATCGCTGATGAAGCTGATGCGTGAGGAAAATATCGATGACGAAGACTAGGTTAAGCGATGGGATGGAACATTGACTCTGCTTCCCGCACTCGTTCGCCTAGTCATAATTTTGTGGTGCTTCCAAGGCGACCGCGACCTCCCCTATTTGTGGGCCCTACGTGGATGACCGAGTTGATGGGTGGAAACAAATTGATAAAGTGGTCTCTTTCCTATTAAAATATCTTGGCTATGATATAGGGGCGATAATTTAGGGTTGCTCCTAAAGATAAGAAAAGTTAGGAGAAGAAAGTTTTTAGGGAAGGCTCCTACATACACACATAGGTGAGAAAATGTAGGGGTGTTGCTGGACTTCACTACAAGAAAAGTTTCCTTCCACAACAAATTGGCCCGACGGTCATCGTAGAAGACGCGTCTTCCGCGATGAAATTCTCGGCTCGACCGTGGCTGATGGAAAACTTTTTTTTCCGGTTTCGTGGCCCTCTACTACAAAGGATCTGCTAAAAACATGGACGAAGCTCGGCTGGCGCATGGCAGAAGCAAGATTTTCGTTTCCTTGCGTGATGTTGACTCGTCGAAGTCTTTTGAGGCGTGTGGGTGCTGGATGTCAGTGTCTCTAGCGGACCATACTTTTTGGTCGCGCCTCCCTGATTTGATCTCGGTAACGTTGCTCGAGGCGTCTGCCGTTTCGTCAGGCTGCTAGGTCCCACATGTTAGCCTCTCATTAGAAGGATCGTGTGTATGATGGATTTTTTTTCCTTCGCTCGCACTACCCTGTTCCGAAGTTGATGACGCTGCTCGATGCATATACTGTCTAATCAACCCCCTGGGACCCACATGTCATCCTCTCATTAGAAGAAACGTTCGTATGATGGAATTTATTGCTTTGGTGGCGCCACCCCGTTCCGAGTTGATAGCGCTGCTTGACGCATCTACCATTTAACCAACCTCCTGAGCCCCACATGTCATCCTCGCATTAGAAGAAACGTGTGTATGATGGATTTTTTCCTTGGCTCGTGCTACCCGGTTCTAAACTTGATAGCATTGTTCGATGCATCTACCGTTTAATCATGATGCTGGGCCCCACATGTCATCCTCTCATTAGAAGAAACGTGTGTATGATGGATTTTTTACCCTCTGTCGCGCCTTCATGTTCTGAACTTGATAGCATTGCTCGCTGCATCAGCCGTTTAATCAAACTCCTGGACCCCATATGTGATCCTCTCATTAGAAGAAACGTGTGTATGATAGAACTTTTTCCCTCGGTCATGCCTCCGTGTTCCGAACTTGATAGTATTGCTCGCTGCATCTACCGTTTAATCATGATGCAGGGACCCACCCCCACATGTCATACACTCATTAGAATAAACATGTGTATGATGGAATTTTTGCTCTCGGTCGCGCCTCCGTGTTTCGAACTTGATAGCGTTGCTCGATGCATCAGCCATTTTTCCAGGCTGCTGAGTCCCCCATGTGAGCCTCTCATTAGAAGAAAGGTGTGCATGCTGGACTTTTTTCTCGCTCGCGCCTCCCTGTTTCGAACTTGGCAATGTCGCTCGAGGCAGAACCTGTATAAGGCCGTGCTACTAGGTCCCACATGTCGGTCTCTCGGTATATCAAACATGCATATGATGGACTTTTTTTCAGCCGCATCCGCTATTTTGACCTTGGGAACATTCCTCGATGTAGCAGCCGTGTATGGTCTTGCTGCTGAGGCCCCCAGGTCACTCTCTCTGGTATGTTCTGGCCGGTGGGTCGCTGATGTCAGCCTCTCTGTACAAGTATTTAACTTTTTTTCAAACCCGACCATTAAACTCGAGGGATGTTGCAGGCTGGTGGGTCTGCGATTTCAGCCTCTCCGTACTGCGATATTAAAAAGTAAACACTTTCTAAAAAAAGTAAACCCAAGATATATATAAATATGTACACAAAGTTTTGTCACAATAGACATAAACTGAGTGTTTTGCCACAATATCAAAGATACTAATAGAAATTGAATCATTAAACATGTATTAGTACTACAACTTATGTATCAGTCTTCTAAAAAATATTGTTGTGTTTCCATGTTATCTCTCTTAAAATAAAAGAGCAGTGCTACTGGAACCTCGATTTATAAAAAGCCACATAATGGATTAGTTTCTTAAAAACAAGGGTAGGTAGAGTTTTTTTAGAGGTGGGGGGCACTGCCAAAAAGGCCAAATTAAAAAGTTTTTGGGCTATGGTCAATGGGATCTGATGGCTCAATGCACGGCGCCTAGAAAAATGCTTGTTGGCGGTGTTGATGTAGAGCTCGTTGGGAACCCCAAGAGGAAGGTATGATGAGCACAGCAACAAGTTTCCCTCAGTTATGAAACCAAGGTTTAATCGAACCAGTAGGAGCAAGGAAACACCTCAAAGGTGTTACTAGCTGAGGTTTGGCAGGGCGCACTACCGGTGCTAGTAGCAACGTGGAGACCTGCACAACACAACCACAGAACTTTGTCCCCAACTTGCAATGAGGTTGTCAATCTCACCGTGTTTTGCGGAAAACAAAGGATTAAACGTATCAAATGGAAAGAAGTAAAAGTTTGCAGAAAGTAAACACAAAGAAGTAAACAGTTTTAGATTGTATGTAAAGAAAAGGATCAGGATCCATAGTTCACTAGAGGTGGCTCTCCTTAAGATAGATAACATGCTAGGTGAACAAATTACAGCGGGGTAATTGACAAGCACCGAGAAAGCAATACATGCATATACTAATCATCTTGACTCCTTTGAGACTTGATTGGGCATTACAACATAATACATAGACCGCCATCCAACTGCATCTATGACTAATAATCCACCTTCAGGTAATCATCCGAACCCCTCCAATTAAGTTGCAAGCAGATTATTGCTTTATTTAACTTCGTAAAGTAAACAATATGATTGTTCTATGAACAAAGGATTGTTATTTTCTCCCTAGTAGCAACAACACATCTAGTACCTTAGAGATTTCTGTCACTTCCCCAGATTACAGAGGCATGAACCCACTATCGAGCATAAATACTAACTCTTGGAGTTGCTAGCATCTACTTGGCCAAGATAGCTACTAACAACGGAAAGCATGTAAGATCACAAATAACAAAGACATGATAGAATAAATAATCAATCTGAAATAGCATCTCAATATCGATCGGATCCCCGCGAACACAACATGCAGAATTACAAATAGATGATCTTGATCATGAACGGAGCTCACAAGATCTAGACATGAAAGCACAAAGGAGGAGAACCAGCCATCTAGCTACTACATGGATCCGTAGTCCAAGGATGAAATACTCACGCATCACACCGGAGGCTTGCATGGTGATGAAGAAGGCCTGTGGTGAATTCCCTCCCGGCTGTGGTGCCGGGAAGAGCTTCAGATCCCTCCCGATATAGGGATGGAGATGACGGCGGCAATTTATAGTCCGAAGGGGAGGCCGAGGGGGTGCCGGGAGTGGCCACACCACCCCTTGGCGTGGGCCAGGCCTGGCCGCGCAGCCAGCTGGTGTGGTGGCTCCCTGGCCCTTCTCCGTCTCGTATTCTGGCACTTGATCACTTCCGGAAAAATAGGCACTTTGGCTTTTGTCCCGTCCAATTCTGAGAATATTCATTTTCTAACTTTCCTAGAACCAAAAACAGCAGAAAATAGGCGTGAATCGTGGCCTCTTGTTAATAGGTTAGTCCAAGAAATCATATGAAAAGTACTCCAAAGTTGGAACAAAACACAAGAAAGTGGATAAAACTAAGCATGGAACATCAAAATTTATAGATACATTTGCAATGTATGAGGCTCCTATCTCAAATTTCACTGGGCTGTTTCTCGCCAAATTCAAACACAGACGTCTTCGAGGGAGGAAAAAAGCGATAATTCCTTTGGCAGATATTCATGTAAAAATATCTAATGAACACACACCACATCCACCAAAACAGGGCTGGTATCCAATGACTTCACTTCGTGAAATCATGTTGTATATCTTTACTTTCTCATCTCTGTCCAAAATGCATCCAACCATTCCGATGCCACAAAGGCAAAAGCTCTAGAACAAGCAGCCAGTAGCAATGACAGAACATTTGAAAATTCAATACCATTTGAAAGATTAAGGAGTATAGAATAATAAGACATAAAAAAATCGACAGATTCCTAGTTCATATTCAGCAGCACTTGACCAATTTAGAAGCATTTCAAAGTGACTGATTCAGAAATATAAACACTGAAATTCAATATCACTATAGAGAGAGACAGTTCTTGTTTCAACTCTAAAAACCACGCCACACGATCAGTTTGCCCTTTTCTCCAAACACACTCAATCACTGGAACACAATCATTGTCATAATATTTGCTCATATAGGGAACCGTCATGTAGATATAGATATACCATACCAGTACGTACAAGTCATAGCTCTAATCCAGCAAAAGGTTATCATAGTTTTACCACCCATATATGATCTGTGGAGATAAGACAACCACATAATTAATTAGAATAGCATGCAACCAAAGAGCTAGATAGCTAGGAAGTTCATGAACAGCATGCCGCATTCAGGGCAGCGAGATACATCGACCTTGACCGTTCTTCCAATAGTAAGTTTGGCTGCTTTCCGGAACTAGATCCACCTAGAAGTAGCTGCCAAGCGCCAATCAGTTGAGTTAATGGCGTAGCGTGCCTCGATAAGCAATCCTTCGCTCTGCATCATGAAGAGTATTGTGCCCTTTCGTCTGGCCTAGAGTTGCTTTGTGGCACTCTTAGGCAATTTCTGAGTCAAAGTAAGAGATAGATGCATAATTACTAACAGCGATGCACTGAATCATGTGAAACTCGAGAAGCCATTTAGAACAGTTATCCGCTGCAATATACTCACAAACATAATCCAGTGCGACCTTGTGATGACACATGTGTAGGATATGGTCTAACAAGGTGCTGCCCGGGGTGATGAAGGAGCTTGTGCTGGTGCCTGTGCTTGGGCTGGGGCTGGTGCAGGAGATGGTTCAACTAATTGTAGAGGGGCTGGTGCAGGAGCCAGAAGGCCCAGAACCGGTGCCCGCGCCACTAGCTTGATGCTAGATTCCCTATGAGGGGTAGCTAAGCTGACTGCAGGGATGGTAGAGGCAGATGAGAAGTGTACAAGCAAAATGGTATCTTATACAACAGTTACTCACAAGACAGTGATCAGAGGATATGATGAGTATACAAGCAAATTAAGTTACTACCTCCATTCTTTCTACTTAGGTCAACAGGTGCCGAAGCAGGAACTAGGGCTAGTGCTGTTGGGGGTGCCAACAGCTTGGTGCTGGTTACCTTCTGAGGGGTAGGTAAGGGGACTGCAGGAGTGGTCAGAGAGGCATATGAGATGTGGACAAGCAAAATGGTTTCTTATACAAAATTAACTCCTAGATAGAGATGAGAGTATACAAGCGAATTAAGTCACTACCTCTATTCTTCCTCCTACTGAGGTCAACAGGTGTCGTTGTAGGAACTGGGGCCGGTGCTGGTGCCAGTGCCAGCAGCTTGATGCTGGCACCCTTCTGGGTGGTACATAAGGGGAAGCGGACTACAAAAGTGGTCAGGGTCATATGAAGAGTAAATACAATGGTGCAGAACAGTTAGTTGCAAGAAAATCATTAGAGGTTGTGATGAGTACAAAATCAAATTAATTAGTACTACCTCTGTTCTTGGTCCTTCGGTCAACAGGTGTACGATGGCGTGCAAGTATCTGCCTAGGCTTACTAAAATCGAATGTTACCTCGTCCCCGTGCTTCAGACTATTCTCACGAACATACTTGGACCAACCTCAGCCACCCAAATAGGTGGTGGCCATCGTTTGGGAGACATCCACATCATATAGTTGCCGCATGCCTTTAGGGCCCTCGTTATACAAAGTTAGAAACATGTCATTTCCGAACATCTTGTTTATAATGGGGCGAGCGACACAAGGGACAACCTTCAAGAGAAAATTGATAGAGAAGTAAGGCGGCAACAAAAAAAAGTGAGATACAATATCTTACATCAAGTCGGTCTAAACCACTTGGAATCCATACCTGATACCATGGGTACCCTTTGCAAAGGGTGGTCATGCACCATTTTTCATCCCTCTGCCTTTGGAATGGCATACAGGGGCCCCCTTTCAATCCACAAGCTTGACAAGAGGAGGGTAGCAGAAAGGGCTGAGCAGCTGGTGCGTGGTACTGATTGAAATTAAGTGGAATGGTTAAATTATGTAAAGAGCAAGTAAATCTAATAATATAAGACAAAACCCTTGCCTGTAAAGCAAAGATATTTTATTTTTGTGAAATTCTAATGAGCGTAAACATATAGTACTAGCTGATAAAAATAACATGGAAAATCATAACATATGAAATTGTGGATTTCCAAATTATACCCACTTCTTAGAGAGGTCAATGCCCACCTGGGTACTATGTTGGCACTTCCTCCTTGTGTAGAGGATGTCTTCTTTTGGTGCGGGCATCAGAAATCTACTAGCCTCTAGAGCAGCCTCAGCCTCCACAGCAGCACCTTCAATCTGCATAAATAGCAACAGAGCTCAACAGTTCAATACTATGTAAAGTTTGGTCAAACTTTCTGTCGCTTGACTTTTCAGAAAATACAGTATATGCCTAAGCCTTGGGACGGAGGGAGTACAATACATAGTAGTCATATACTGACTGTATGAGACAGTATGACAGATCCAGATCTAGATTCACATAAACACAGTGCCAGAATTAATAAAATCACACATATGTTTCTGAACATCTGATAAGCATGCATCACACCAAGCGGGTAATACTTAAATCTGACTGCACCATGGTAATAAGGGTATTAAGAACAAATACCTTTCTCTTTAAGTTGGGCCCTCCCAGCTGGTCGGTGGCCATGCACTTGTTTTTTGGTGAGTAGTGGTACTCGCCGGATCCTGCGGCATGTGGGGGTTCCATCCTGTTTGCCACACCTGGAGCACCGCACGTTCACAGGTATGTACCACCATGATATAGTAAATGAAGAAGAGATGGTGTCACAGAGGCTTCGACAAAAACAGGATGTAGTAGCACAAGGATACATCCAGGTTGCAGCCAACCACTTTCAGCATTGGAAAGAATGGATGAACGCAACGAATATACTGCTACATTACCTTTTTTAGGCAACTTTTAAGGGAACTGACAGGACCATCCCTGTCTGTAGTGGCCGTGCACCACTGACCCATAGTTCTCCGTACAGAATCTGATGCAAAATCGATTGCACATTACGAGTAGAAACTAAAGGTTACATAAGTGAAGAACACCGAAATCGAACCCAACCAAATGCCCTAATCAGAATAGCGGTGACCATGCCCTGATCCGGAATCCATACGAAATCAGTACCACCTCCCCCACCCCCACCCCCGCCCCCATCCCCACCACCACCCCACCCCACCCAAATGACCCAATCGATTAGAGAAGAGGAAAAATATCCTGATTAGGTGATTCCGAGGTGAGAAATAAGCAAGAACTCCACAATCAAAGCATAACGAATACTACTACTCCTAGTACTAATAGTACCCCCAATGGCCAAATCGGAAGCAAATTAAGCAAAGCCGGATTTCGAGGTGAGCAAATACACCCACCTATTTCAAAAAGAACTCCCCAATCGGAGGTTGCACCAGTTCCAATAGTTGCTTGCTAGATGTGAGCTAGCTAGTGATGGTTTCTTGTCTTGTCGTCGGTATAAAGGCATGGGCAGGGGGGTAGTAGTACTAGTAGTAGTAGGGCTGGGCAGTACACTTTTTCTACAGTAAGTATTTTTAAGTGGCAGTGGCGGGAACATTTTGACGGGAGAGAATCCCGAATTTTTTATCCCAGCTATCACGTGGTGGCCTACAGTTGTTTCAAGCAGGACCCACATCAGGGGTGAGTGATACGTTGCAAACATATCTATAATTTTTGATGTTCCATGCTTGTTTTATATCTACTTTCTTTTATTTTGTCCACACTTTGGAGTATTTTTACACATTTTCTGGAACTAACCTATTAACAAGATGCCATAGTGCTAGTGCCTGTTTTCTGCTGTTTTTGGTTTCAGAAAAGCCAGAAAAGAAATATTCTCGGAATTGGACCGGACAAAAGCCAAAGTCAATATTTTACCGGAAGACACATGGAGTCCGAAGGAGAGACGGAGGGGGGGCCATAGGGCGGCCACACCACCCCTTAGCGCGGGCAGCCCTAGGCCGGGCCAGGGCATGGTGTGGGCCCCCTGGCCGGCCATCGACCTCGCCCCTTTGCCTATAAGAAGCCCCTGGGACGAAAACCCTAAAGCGAACAACCTCCGACCACGAAAAGTTCCGCAGCACCGCCGCCACCGAAGGGGAGATTCGGGGGACAGAAATTCTCTGTTCCGGCACCCTGCCGGGATGGGGAAGTGCCCCCGGAGCCATATCCATCGATCTCCACCACCATCTCCATCGCCATTGCGGATTCCCATGATGATGAGGGAGTAGTTCTTCCTCGAGTCTAAGGGTTCTACCAGTAGCTATGTGTTCATCTCTCTCTCTATTCATGACCTTATTAAGATCATGAGCTTTGTAATCATGTAGATCTACCTTGCTACTCAAGTGCTTTAATAGATCTCTGCTCTCCCCATATGTGTGAAAGTGACAGCGTGCACACCAGGTGGCACTTAGGCTAGAGATTACAAATACTTGTTATGAGTTATATTTGGAGTTGGATGTTTCTATGAAATTGTGGTGTTTGTTGGAACCATCTAGAGCTCAAGGTGACAGTGTGGGGTTATCCAGATGGGGAAAGCGAACTTTGAGGTGTGTTGTTATAGCCCTACCATGGATTAGAGTGTCCAACCAGAGAGTAGTTAAGACTTGTATCATAAAGAGAAGATATTTATATGAGAGTGTTCACTAGTGAAAGTATGATCTCTAGGCCTTGTTTCTAAGCATTGAAACACCGTTTGCAACTAGATATGTTACATGTTTGATTGCTGCCATCTTTATTTCAGTTTACCTTTAGTCTCTTCCACGCCATCAAAGTATTTTCTGGCATCGTTGTCTTATATCCATATCACTTTTATTTTACTATCTCTTCACCGAACTAGTGCACCTATACACCTGACAAGTGTATTCGGTGTGTTGGGGACACAAGAG
This sequence comes from Avena insularis, assembly GCA_023614405.1. Lineage (NCBI taxonomy): Eukaryota > Viridiplantae > Streptophyta > Magnoliopsida > Poales > Poaceae > Avena > Avena insularis. Next base: position 327,697,654 of record CM042692.1, on the reverse strand, counting down.
ACTTATTATATCTTGATTGCAGGGTTGCTTGAGAGGGATACCTTTGACCTCTTCCTCCCTGAGTTCGATAAACCTTGGGTGTGTTGGGTCCGCAGCATAGAAAACAAAAAATTTCCTACGATGAGAACTACACGCCAAGATCTATCTACTAGATACAGAGCAACGGGTGGACATACATCCATGGAGAACTTACCCTCGAAGACAACGAGCTTTGTTAACGAGTAGGAACTCGTGGTTGATGTAGTCGTACACTTGCCGATCTCAAGATCGTGAGGAAGTCCGAGCAACTCAGCAAGATCCGCATCACTTACACGTTCAAGTCTCCGGACAACCTCCACCTCCTCGCTCCAGCGATCCAGCGGAAGCAACAACTCCTTCCAGACGAAATGCCACCGGGAATATGTATCTCGCTAATCCGAGACCATGGGGGAATAATTCTAGAGGGGGAGAGAGATCCTTCACAAGGAGGTGTGAGGATGAAGAAGGGAATGGGTGGCCTTTTATAGGAGGAGGGGGTGCCCCCTCTCTCCATGGCCGGCGCATGGGGTGACCCTCACCTCCCCATTCATGTGGTGGTAACCCCTCCACATTAAAATGCCTCTTCACATTCCCTTTTAAAGTCTCCACTTTAAATGCATTAAATTTCTCCAAATTTAATGCTCTCTCATTTAATAAAACTCTTTTTATTAAATTTATTCAGAATTTTGTTAATTACTTTAATTAAAAAACATTCACATATAGCCCCTTGCAATATTTCAATATCACATGCAGAACCACCTTCTGCAATTTCACCCAAAACAATTTCCGGTTTCTATTGAAACAATTCCTGCGCTTTGCAATTATTTCGTCTGAAACACATGTGCTCCAAAATGGTGTCCGGTAACTCTTAAGTGTGCCACCCTATGGTTTGCGAATAATGCAGACATGATCGAGACCCTTCTCCGATCAATAATCAGCAGCGGGACATGGAGATCTGTACTGACTCCTACACATTCAACGATGACTCCTGTGATCGTGAGAACCTTTAACGCTTGTAACTAAATCCCTTTGTCTCTCGATATATTACATGTCTGAGATTCGATCATTGGTATCTCCATACCTAGTTTGATCTTGTTACCGGCATGCACTCTTTTCTCGTTCCCGTGATATAACATTCTAATGATCACATCACTTGCTTGCAAGCTATCCTAATGTGATATCACCGAGAGGGCCCAGAGTATATCTATCCGTCATCTGGATTGACAAATTCCACTCTTGATCCATGAGCCTCAACATAACACCTTCATAGTATAGAACCCATCTTTATAGTCACCCTGTTACGGTGTGACGTTTGATGTTATCAAGATACTCTTGCGTTGTTAGCAATTAACATGATCTCATGGGCTAAGGATAAAGATTACTTCGTATGATATTATAGCAATATAAACATAATGACTTGATCGTAATGCTATACCTCGGATGAATGTTCATCACATCATTTCACAAATGCTGTGACCTTGTTATTAACAACATCCAATGTCCATGATCAGGAAACCTTGATCATCTTGTTAATCAACAAGCTAGTCTATAAGAGAGGCATAACTAGGAACCCTTTTTGTTTATTAAACACACATGTATTGATGTTTCCTATCAATACAATTATAGCATGCAAAATAAACATCTATCATATCCAAGGAATACATAATAACAACTTTATTATTGCCTCTCAGGGCATATTTCCTTCAGTCTCCCACTTGCACTAGAGACAATAATCTAGTTTATATAGTGATAAATCTAACACCCATGGAGTTCTGGTGTTGATCATGTTTTGCCCTAGGGAGTACTTTAGTCAACGAATCTGCTACATTCAGGTCCGTGTGTACTTTACAAATCTTTATATCTCCATCCTTGACATGATCGCGGATGGAGTGAAACCGACGCTTAATATGCTTAGAATTCTTGTGAGACCTTGGTTCCTTGGCGTTGGCTATGGCTCCATTATTGTCACAATAGATCACCATTGGGTCCAACGCACTAGGAACCACACCTAGTTCCGTTATGAACTCCTTCATCCAAACCGCTTCCTGCGCTGCTTCTGAAGCAGCAACATATTCCGCCTCTATCGTTGATCCAGCCACCATAGGATGTTTGGAGCTCCTCCAACTAAATGTTGCTCCGTTCAAGAGAAATACGTATCCGGATTGAGACTTAGAGTCATCCGGATCAGTGTCAAAGCTAGCATCGACATAACACTTAGCGACTAGCTCTTCTTCACCTCCGTATACAAGAAACATATCCTTAGTTCTTCTCAAGTACTTAAGGATATTCTTGACCGCTATCCAAAGGTTCAACCTGGATCAGATTGGTACCTACTAGTCAAACTAATAGCATGTGCCACATCCGGTCTTGTACATAGCATGGCATACATTATAGAGCCTATGAATGAGGCATAGGGGATCTTATCCATTATCTCTCTTTCTTCCGCCGTAGCCGGACTTTGAGTCTTACTCAATGTCTTGCCTTGCAACATAGGTAAGAACCCCTTCTTACTTTCGTCCATATTAAACTTCTTTAATATCTTATAAAGGTATGTACTCTACGATAGCCCAATTAGGCGTCTTGATCTATCTCTATAGATTTTAATGCCTAATATATATGAAGCTTCACCAAGGTCCTTCATCAAAAATTTGTTGTTTAGATAACTTTTAACACTGTTTAAAAGATCTAAATCATTTCCAATCAATAATATGTCATCCACATATAATATCAGAAATGCCACATTTCTCCCACTCACTTTCTTGTAAATACAAGCCTCTCCATAAGTTTGGACAAATCCAAACTCTTTGATCACCTCATCAAAGCGGAGATTCCAACTTCGTGATGCTTGCTTCAGTCCATAGATGGATCGCTGAAGTTTGCACACCTTATTAGCATCCTTAGGATCGACAAAACCCTTAGGTTGTATCATATACAACTCTTCTTCAATATTACCATTGAGGAACGCAGTTTTGACATCCATCTGCCATATTTCATAATCGAAATATGCAACAATTGCTAACATAATCCTAACCGACTTAAGCATCGCTACGGGAGAGAATGTCTCATCGTAGTCAAATCCATGAATTTGTCGAAACCCCTTTGCGACAAGTCGAGCCTTATAGATGGTTACATTACCATCAGCATCAGTTTTTCTTTTGAAAATCCATTTATTCTCAACGGCCTTTCGATCGTGAGGTAAGTCCACCAAGGTCCAAACCTGGTTTTCGTACATGGATTCCATTTCGGATTTCATGGCTTCTAGCCATTTGATGGAATCAGGGCTCATCATCACTTCTTCATACGTCGCAGGGTCATCTATTTCATCAATCATGAAATTCATAACAGATCGACGACGATCGTTCAGAGGCACGTGTCCTGCTTGACCTGCGAGGTTCGGTAGTGTCCTCTTTCGCAGTTTCATGATCAATATCATTAGCTCTCTCTTCATTAGGTGAAGTCAACCCCGAAACAACTTCTGGAGCTGCACTACTCGCCATTTCATGAAGAGAAGGTTCAATAACCTCTTCGAGTTCTACCTTCCGACTACTCACACCTTTCGTGAGAAACTCCTTCTCAAGAAAGGATCCATTATTGGCAACAAAGACCTTGCCCTCGGATCTGTGATAGAAGGTATACCCAATTGTTTCCTTAGGGTATCCTATGAAGACGCATTTTTCTGCTTTGGGTTCGAGTTTATCCGGATAAACATCGCATCCCCAAACATTAAGAAATGACAGCTTAGGTTTGTTTCCAAACCATAATTTATACAGTGTCTTTTCAACGGATTTAGATGGTGCCCTTTTTAAAGTGAATGCAGCGGTTTCCAGTGCATAACCCCAAAATGACAGTGGCAAGTCAGTCAGAGACATCATAGATCAAACCATATCCAATAAAGTACGATTACAACATTCTGACACACCATTACGTTGTGGTGTTCCGGCAGGCGTGAGTTGTCAAACTATTCCACAGTCTTTCATATGTGTGCTAAACTCGTAACTAAGATACTCTCCTCCACGGTCGGACCGCAGAAATTTGATCTTTCTGTTACGATGATTTTCCACTTCATTCTGAAATTCTTTGAACCTTTCAAAGGTTTCAGACTTATGTTTCATCAAATAGATATACCCGTATCTACTCAAATCATCCGTGAAAGTAACAAAATAACGATATCCACCTCGCGCTGACACACTCATTGGTCCACACACATCAGTATGTATGATTTCCAATAAATCGCCGCCTGCTCCATTGAACCGAAAAGCGTTCTAGTCATCTTGCCCATAAGGCATGGCTCACATGTATCAAATGATTCAAAATCAAGTGATTCCAAAAGTCCATCAGAATGGAGTTTCTTCATGCGCTTAACGCCAATATGACCTAGACGGCAGTGCCACATATATGTAGATATATCATTATCAAGTTTAATCCTTTTAGCATTAACATTATGAATATGCGTAATACTACTATCGAGATCCAACAGAAATAAACCATTCAACATAGGTGCATGACCATAAAAGATATTATTCATATAAATCGAACAACCATTATTTTCAGACTTAAATGAATAACCACTTTGCATCAAACACGATTCGGATACAATGTTCATGCTCAGTGCAGGCACCAAATAACAATTATTCAGGTTTATAACTAATCCCGACGGCATATGGAGAGGCAGCATTCCGACGGCGATCACATCAACTCTTGATCCATTGCCGACCCGCATCGTGACCTCATCCCTTGCTAGTTGTCGCTTGTTCTGCAGCCCCTGAACCGAGTTACATATATTAGCAACCGATCCCGTATCAAATACCCAGGTGCTACTGCGAGTACTAGTCAAGTACACATCAATAACATGTATATCACATATACCTTTGTTTGCCTTGCTGGCCTTCTTGTCCACCAAATACTTGGGGCAGTTGCGCTTCCAATGGCCAGTCCCCTTGCAATAGTAGCACTCGGTGTCAGACTTAGGGCCAGCTCGGGGTTTCTTTTTCAGGCGTGGCAACAGACTTGCCACCCTTCTTTCCCATGTGCTTGCCTTTCTTGTCCTTCTTGAAACTGGTGGTCCTATTGATCATCAACACTTGATGTTATTTCCTAATCTCCACTTCTGCAGTCTTAAGCATTCAAAGAAGCTCGGGAAGAGACTTCTTCATGCCCTGCATATTATAGTTCACCACGAAGCTCTTGTAGCTAGGTGGCAGAGATTGGAGAACACGATGTATGCCTAAGTCAATGGGAATCGTTATTCCCAAGGACACAAGCTTATCGGCACACCCAGACATTTTGAGTACGTGCTCAATAACGGAGCTGTTTTCCTCCATCATGCAGCTAAAGAACTTTTCTGTAGCATTATTACTCTATACGGCAGCATGGGTATCGAAAATCATTTTCAATTCTCCCATGGTATCAAAGGCATTGCCATTTTTGAAACGCTTTCGAAGTTCTGGCTCTAACCCATACAGTATGCCGCAATGAACTAAGTTGTGGTCCTCCTGACGAGTTATATAGATGTTCTTTTCCTCGTCAGGGGCATCAGGAGCTGGTGGGGGCCTAGCGGCGCATCTAGCACATATTGTTTTTGTGCAGCAGTGAGGAGAATCCTCAAATTCATAGCCCAGTTGGTGAAGTTGCTACCATTCGCAGCAAGTTTCTCTTTCTCCATGAACACATTGAAATTAAAAGTAGGTGGTGCCATCTACAACAGAATTTGTAAAGTATATTTAGACTAAGTTTATGATAGATTCCGTTCAACTAATCCAAATTACTAATGAACTCCCACTCAAAAACGACATCCCTCGTGTCCTTTTGGTGATTACATGAACCAAATCCACTACACCAAGTCCGATCATCACGTGAGTTGGTGTAGCTTCAAAGGCGAGCATCTATATGGGCATCATATCAACTATATGACTCATGCTTAACCTTTCGGTCCGTGTTCCGAGGCCATGTCTGTACATGCTAGGCTCGTCAAGTAAGAACCTTAGTATTTGCGTGTGTAAAACTGTCTTACACTCGTTGTATGAAAGCGTAGAGTTGAGAACACCCGATCATCACGTGATGCCTCAAAACACGATCCACAAAACGGTCCATACTTAAGGAAGAACACATTTTATCTTGATATCTAAATGAGGGATCATCTTATAATGCTACCAAAAGCGCCAAACTAGCAATATAAGATGCTAACATCTAATGTGTGAAGTGAGGTGATATGGTCCATGCATTTGATCTCTATCATTTGCATCGTGGTATGATCTCTATCATTCCTTTGTGTGTAAGGCCAAGGTCTATGGAACTTACACGTTAAGTGAGTTGTAAGAGTGTCTATTATACATCTACTTACAACAATACCATATCAAAACACTAGCCCAACAACGATCTAAACTAGACGCCTCTAATTTATCAATTGCAAGTTTTACATGGCTTAGGGATTTCGGAGATAGAACCTGTCTAACCTACGAACATGAACCACAACGAGGATAACCAAGTTATTAGCAACTCGTTGTAAATCAGATATTGACTATAGTAGGAGAGACAGACACCCGCTAGCCACTTATGCAAAACTAGTTGCATGTCAGTCGTGGAACCGGTCTCATGTACGATGACATGTAAGGTTGATCCAGGCCGCTTCATCCCACTATGCCACCAATATCCAAAGTACATAGAAGATGCAATAACATGATCATCATCGCCCACATATAAACATATGTGTACTACCCGTGCAAAGCACCTACGCATAGATCAGGCTCTGATACCACTGTTGGGTCCGCAGCATAGAAAACAAAAAATTTCCTACGATGAGAACTACACGCCAAGATCTATCTACTAGATACAGAGCAACGGGTGGACATACATCCATGGAGAACTTACCCTCGAAGACAACGAGCTTTGTTAACGAGTAGGAACTCGTGGTTGATGTAGTCGTACACTTGCCGATCTCAAGATCGTGAGGAAGTCCGGCGCCGAACTCAGCAGCGATCCGCACTGCACACACGCTCAAGCCACCGGACAACCTCCACCTCCTCGCCCAGCGATCCAAAGGAAGCAACAACCCCTTCCGCATTTAAATGCCACAGGAACATGTATCTCGCTAATCCGAGACCATGGGGAATAATTCTAGGGGAGAGATCCTTCACAAGGAGGTGTGAGGATGAAGGAGGAATGGGTGGCCTTTTATAGGAGGAGGGGGTGCCCCTCTCTCCATGGTCGGCGCATGGGGGGGTGACCCCTCACCTCCCCCATTCATGTGGTGGTAACTCCTCCACATTAAAATGCCTCTTCACATTCCCTTTTAAAGTCTCCACTTTAAATGCATTAAATTTCTCCAAATTAATGCTCTCTCATTTAATAAAACTCTTTTTATTAAATTTATTCAGAACTTTGTTAATTACTTTAATTAACAAACATTCACATATATCCCCTTGCAATATTTCAATATCACATGCAGAACCACCTTCTGCAATTTCACCCGAAACAATTTCCGGTTTCTATTGAAACAATTCCTGCGCTTTGCAATTCTTTCGTCTGAAACATATGTGCTCCAAAATGGTGTCCGGTAACTCTTAAGTGTGCCACCCTATGGTTCGTGAATAATGCAGACATGATCGAGACCCTTCTCCAATCAATAATCAGCAGCGGGACCTGGAGATCTGTACTGACTCCTACACATTCAACGATGACTCCTGTGATCGTGAGAACCTTTAACCCTTGTAACTAAATCCCTTTGTCTCTCGATATATTACATGTCCAAGATTTGATCATTGGTATCTCCATACCTAGTTTGAACTCGTTACCGACATGCACTCTTTTCTCGTTCCCATGATATAACATTCTAGTGATCACATCACTTGCTTGCAAGCTATCCTAATGTGATATCACCGAGAGGGCCCAGAGTATATCTATCCGTCATCTGGATTGACAAATTCCACTCTTGATCCATGAGCCTCAACATAACACCTTCGTAGTACCGAACCCATCTTTATAGTCACCCTGTTACGGTGTGACGTTTGATGTTATCAAGATACTCTTCCGGTGTTAGCAATTAACACGATCTCATGGTCTAAGGATAAAGATTACTTTGTATGATGTTATAGCAATATAAACATAATGACTTGATCGTCATGCTATACTTCGGATGAATGTTCATCACATCATTTCACAAATGCTGTGACCTTGTTATTAACAACATCCAATGTCCATGATCAGGAAACCTTGATCATCTTGTTAATCAACAAGCTAGTCTATAAGAGAGGCATAACTAGGAACCCTTTTTGTTTATTAAACACACATGTATTGATGTTTCCTATCAATACAATTATAGCACGCAAAATAAACATCTATCATATACAAGGAATACATAATAACAACTTTATTATTGCCTCTCAGGGCATATTTCCTTCAGGGTGATCCACTTAAGGGAAACATGCTGCTGTTCTACAAACCTTTGCACTTGGAGGCCCAACAACTGTCTACAAGAATAGAAGTGCGTAGACATCAAGCTATTTTCTAGCACCGTTGCCGGGGAGGTAAGGTAAAAGGTACTCACATCCTCTGGCTACTTAGCTATCTCCATGTTTGTAGTTATTTCCTTTAGATTCTGCAATTATATCTTTTTGTTTCTTGTTTTCACTAGTTAGGCTTAATGGAAAACAACAACAAAATTAGAGAGCTTTATAGTATTTATCTTGAGTTACGACATGAAGTGTTTGAAGAGAAAATTAAAAAACCTATGGAACTTTATTTGCATGCTAATAGCAATGTTGTTAGTATGAATTCTTTGGACACCATTATTGCTAATGCTATGGAAAAGTCTAAGCTTGGGGAAGCTAGTTTTTATGAAAATGATCTTTTTAGTCCCCCATCTTTAGAGGAGAAAATTTGCTTTGATGATACTATACCTCCAATATATGAATACTATACCTCCAGTATATTACAATGATGAATATGATATTTTCAGTCCACCTACTATTGAGGAGGAAATTATCTATGACTACAATATGCCTCCTATATTTGATGATTATGGTGATGAGAATAATAATGATAGCTATTTTGTTGAATTTTCTCCCACTATAATTAATAAGAATGACTACGCTTATGTGGAGAGTAATAATTATTATATGCATGTGACTCATGATAAGAAAGGTTCATGTGATAGTTATATTGTTAATTTTATTTATGATGCTACTGAAAGTTATTATGAGAGAGGGAAACATGGTTTTATGCATCTCAATAATATTAAGTTTCCCCTCTTTATGTTGAAAGTCTTGAAGTTGCACTTGTTTTGCTTTACTATGCCTGTTACTTTGTTCTTTCATGACTTGTTTCTTTACAAGATTCCTATGCATAGGAAGTGGGTTAGACTTAAATATGCTTTGAATTTGCTTCTTGATGCTCTCTTTTACTTCAATTGATATTTCTTATGTGAGCATCTTCTCAAACTATCATGGCTAACTTAAAGGCATTAAAGAAAAGTACTTATTGGGAGATAATCCAAAAGCTTTAGTTGAGTGTTGGAAGTTATTACCTCTGTAATAACCTCTACTTATCCTTTTTGTTTGGTTTTTGTGCCAAGAGTAACCTCTAATGAGAGAGAAGTAATGCTTGGGAAAGTTGCTGTCCCGAAATAGATTTTTGTGCTTCACTATAAAAATTCGTGAAAAATATCTGTACGTCGGTCTGAGCTGTAATATTTTGTGCTTCTGCCCCAGGTTGTTATCCAACTTTCGTTAGTTCAACAATTTTCGATTTGAGCAACAGAAGGTCTTCGAAAAAATCGGTTTTTACCTGCTGGTCTGTTTTGACAGATTTCTGCCATTATTTGCATTTGCCTCTTAATCTCTTTCTCTTTGAGTTCTCTTTGATCATTTGAACTTTTCAAAGGAAGTGCTACAGTAGCTTTTGTTTTAATGGAAGTTTTACTCGTGTTGAAACTGAACCAAAAGACTTATTATCTTGAGTACACCAATGTTGCTAATGAAGGTTGTGTGAAGTTTTGTATGGAGGAAATCTGGAAGTGTAGGGAAAGAATGATGTAATGAGATGAAGAATGGAAAAAAGCTCAAGCTTGAGGATTCCACCCCGTGTCACCCCAAGAAATATTCAAGAGGTACAAGCATCAAAGCTTGGGGATGCCCAAGGCATCACCTTCTTCATCAATAAAAATCTCAGGTCTTTCTAGACACTTAGTTTTTCTTGTTTCATGCATAGTTGTCTTGTTCTTGGAGCGTCTTAGTTTTCGTTTTTAGTTTTATTTTGCTTTGTTTGCTTGAATAAGTTGGTTGGATTCCAGCACACTTCTTTTGGAGAGATACACACCTCGTTATTCATTGCCTAGAACACTCTAGTTTTCACTCTTATTGTTCTACGAGTGTTCTCCTTTGCTAGCACTGCGTTTAGCTTTAGTTTTCGATTGGTGTTGGAAAAGAGTGGGAAGTTTCATGCTTAAGTGGTAAAAAGGAGCTTTTTTTTAACTATGATTATCATGTCATGCTAGAGTTTATCATGTCATGCTAGATGTTTCTTTGGCTTTATGCTTAGTGATTTTTTCTGTAGCATGACATGTTATATAAACAATTGAGATTGCTTAATGTGCCTTGAAAGGATCATGCGTTCTTTTAGCATACAAAAGCATAATATTGTGGTATTCTGCTTTGATGCTTTATTTGGGTTGACTTGGCGCATGCTCACACCATGTTAAGACTATCCCAAGTCACCATAGACTCTATGATCCTTTAGTTTTCGACTTGTAATATCACTATATGCTTTAATTAATGATGTTTTGTCGTTTTGCATGATTATGGCCATTATTGCTCTCTTGGTTGGTCGCTTCCAGTCTTTTTCTAGCCTCCATACCAAGTATGTGTTCCACTCATGCATCCAATTCCAAATAAAACCAAGTTTTTCCAAAGAGTCCACCATACCTACCTATTAGCATTTGCTATTCCAAGTATATTCATGTTTTTATCTACCTTCCGAATTGAACTTGTTATGTGAAAATTAGTGATTAAAGCTCTCACGAACTTGATGGAACACTTCTTGCCCCTAATAAACTTGAACCATTGTGTCATCTATGTTGTATATGCTTGCACTTATACGTTGGGAATTAGCAGAACCATGTTGTCATGGGGAACGCTTTCAACATTGCACTTGTACATTGTACATAGTTGATATCATGCTCTTTTGTTTATGGATGTCGTCGGTGTGAAATGAAAGGGGAGCTTGTAAGTCCATGGATTTATGTATGTGTGTTAGAGAAACGCCTGGGCCACTGGTCTAATCCATGCTGTCATGGTGGAAACTTGCAGCATAACCATAATGAGAACTCTATGAAGCATCCTCAATAAAAACCTATGCAAATAGCAAATAAAAAGATCGCTGAGATGCTCATTGTCTGCTTGCCTTGACATTTTGATTATGGGATAGCTCCTGTATCATGTGAAAGGGGTACCCCATTGGCGGTTCTCTATGATACATATGTACTTATAATGACAACAGCTTACTTGTGACTGAAGTTGAGTAGCATGAGGTTCGGTACTCGTAAGGGGCATGAGATTTCAACTTATAACTAGTCAAGTATATCCTCTTAGTTGTGTCACTTTAACTTTAATCACTTCAAGATTCTTAAGATAGGGCCAATGAGAGCTGAAAGCTAATAAGTACCATAATTTTTGGAAGCTCTTTATGAGACTTGCATCCCTGCTTCCTTCTATGAAGGCCTTTCTTTTACTTTTATGTTGAGTCCCCATCTTCTATCTTTATGCACCTATTGAGAGAGCATAGTGGCCATTCTTAGTTTAATGTGCATTGTCCCAAGACTTGTTGATTGATTCATAACTTTGATATTGCTTGTTCTTGAACTATTTGTATCTAGTCACCCTTATGAACTTTGAAGGTGTCCTATGCATTTATGTTTTGCTATTCCACGAGGGACAAGCTGAATGACACAATGCTATGTTTTCTTTATGTGAAACAAACAAACGTCTTGCAAAGCATTGTTATTCATGAATCTTTTGTTTGTACCTTTTCATGTTATGACATAGTTGCTATGTCTTATTGTTAGAACCATATCTTTCATGCTATGCTAAAGTACTATGATCCTAGCTATCAATGTTTTATAAATGCCTTGACCAAGATTGTGATGGTGCATGTCACCTATAAAATTATTTCTTTCTTTTTATCACTTACCTACTCGAGGACGAGCAAGAGTTAAGCTTGGGGATGTTGATACGTTGCAAACGTATCTATAATTTTTGATGTTCCATGCTTGTTTTATATCTACTTTCTTATGTTTTGTCCACACTTTGGAGTATTTTTACACATTTTCTGGAACTAACCTATTAACAATATGCCACAGTGACAGTTGCCTGTTTTCTACTATTTTTGGTTTCAGAAAATCTAGAAAAGAAATATTCTCGGAATTGGACCAGACAAAAGCCAAAGTCAATATTTTACTGGAAAACACATGGAGTCCGAATGAGAGATGAAGGGCGGCCACAGGGCGGGCACACCACCCCTTGGAGCGGGCAGCCCTAGGCCACGCCAGGGCATGGTGTGGCCCCCCTGGCTAGCCACTGTAACATCCCAAATATTTAATCAAAGTTATCAAGATCCAAATCAACCAATTTAGGGTTAACAAATTTTTTTATCATTAAAATAATTAGGAATGCATATGTGTGTTTGCATTAATATAGAATTGTTTGAAATTGCCATGTTTGATTATCTAATGGTTGTAAAATGATTCAAAGGTGAATGCCACAACATCTAGATCATTTAGAAACAAAATTCAAAGAAAAAGAAATCAAATAAGAATAAAAAGACCAAATGGTCATTTGTGCCATTTTAATCCACTATGCCACTTTAGGTGTTCCTAGAAGTCAAATTCAAACAGAAACATTCTCAACTCTTTTCACCCCTTGCTAGTACAAGTACAGATCTACCAAGGCCCACTTTGAAATCTTACAAAAACATTTAAACACTAATTTTAAATGGCATTTGAAAATGGAATCCATTTCATATGCATAGATCTCCCTTTTTCAAAAACCACTCAAATGAGTTCACCATGACAATCCCAAGCAAACACATATACAAAGCATAAGATCAAAGCACCCACCAAAAATCTTTGCAAAATTCAAATAAAAATCTCTTGCGGCCATTGTGTCGAACAGTTGGTAGGCAAAGATAAACTATGTAACATCCCAAAACTTCAATACAAGCTTATCAAGATCTAAATCATCAAATTTGGGGTTAACAAAAACTTTTTCAAATTAAAAATAAAAGCATTCATACATGTGTGCATTTAAAATAGGAGTTTTTTTGAATTGCCATGATTGTGTGATCCATTGCTTCTAAAATGTTTCTGAAGTGAATTAAACATCATCTACATCATTCCCAAACTTTTCCTAAAGAAAATCAAACCAAAAAGAATTAAAAAGGAGGAATGGTCATTTTGGCCATTTTAATCCACTACACTACTTTGAGTGTTCCTAGCACTCATTTCTTAACAGAAACAATTCTTGATCTTTGTACCCCTTGCTAGTACACATAATGAGGTACCAAGGCCCACCTTTGGATCTGCTAAAAACATTCTGTTAACTATTTTAATTGGCATTTGAAAATTGAATCCAATGCATATGCATAGATCACCCCTATTTCAAAACCCATCTATTTGAGCTCCACTTTCAAAACCCTTGCAACCAGAGTCTACCTAGCAATAGTGGAGAACACCCAAAAATTTTGAAACCAAAATTCAAAAGTTTGTTTCATGCGACCATTTCATCAAACACTTGGCATGCAGATTCAAACAAAACAAATTTCACTATTTTAAATAGTGTTCTGGCCAAACTTCTCTCCCATTTGGCTCCTTTTTACTCCCTTTGTCTCTAAATGATCTAGCAAAGCCTTTAAAACCCACTCCACTAGCCCCTAGTGGCATTGCCATGCCATGCCGAGCCACCCCTCGCCGGCCAACCTTGCCCTCACCGCAGCAGACCATCTCCCTCCCTCTCGCCATGTCTAGGAGGTAGCCAGCACCTCACTGCCACCCTCTGTCCCCTGCCCGAGCCAAGCCCTGCAGTGGACCACTGAGGAAACCACGCGCCTAGTGCCACCGCACCATGCCGATGCCGCCCGCAGAGCATGCTCTGTCACTGCGTGCACAAGTCGCCGCTCGACCGCAGCCCGCGCCTACCGCTCCGCCACGACCCAGGGAACACCCCAGACACCCCCATTCGCCGCCCAACTCACCATAGCCACCTCTCGTCGTGGACACCGCTGCCTCTGCCGCTCAGACTGCCACCTCGCCCAGACCGCATACCACCGCCCCTACGCTCGCATTCACTTCCTAGGGCACCGCCAGGAGACCACCCATCGATCGCCATCCTCCGCCATGCCGCTAGCCGCCCGTAGCCGTGTTGCCGGAGTCGCCTGCCCATACCCTTCGGTCTCACCATCGGGCCTATAAAAGGAGGCCTCCCCAGCCTCTTCTCTCCACACCACTCCACTCCCCTCACCTCTCTAAACCTCACCCACCTCTAACCGGAGCAAGGCGAGCTCTGCCTCGCCGGAATTGGAGCCGGAGCAGCCGCAACAGGAGGAGAAGGGCGCCACTGATTACGACCACCCCAAGCTCCGCCGCAACCGCGCCTCGCCTCACCGTCGTCTTCCAGTTCGTTTGCCCGCCTCGCATACCCTGTTGGAGCCCTGGTACGTCCCCAGCAGACCCCTACCGAGCCGCTAGGGTTCGAGCTCGTCGGTGACCTGTTCGTCATCGACGATGACCCTCAGCCGTAGATCCCCCTTCTAATCCTATGGCCCATAGCGCGCGTACCGTTTCACGTGTTAAAACCCACTAACAAGCGGGACCCCCCTGTCAGCTGAGCCCCGCGCCGCAGAGCGCCATTGGACCGGCCCAAGTTCTTTCCCGCGCTAGCCCACCCGTTCAAATCTGGATTTTTCTTTTTAGTTAAATCTAGTTTCTATCCACTAGTTTAAAATTCAATTCAGAAATTTTTATAAATCCAAATTGCATGAAACCAATTTTTCTGAAAGGTATTGAGATGATCTATCCAAGCTCGTTGGATTTCATTCAATTAGAGTTATAGATCTCTCCTAATAAAAATAACAAAACAGAAGTATTTGCCACTTGCAACATTTTTATAAAATCAACTAAGATAGGTTTTGAGTTGATTCCAACTCTCAAGAATCACATTTCATCATATCTATCTAAATATGTAATAATACTAAGGTTTACATGCAGTGACTTTGGACTAGTACCAAAATAATGCTATATACGCATTTCTAGTCACTTTAAATCATTAAATAATGAACTTAAACCAAAGTAATATTGATCCAACCCTTAAATCTCATTCCCACATGTTAGAATATGTGGTGATGACATGTGTCCACATGATCCCATATTTTAAGTGGTGAATATTAAATCTTAGTTAAATTTTCAATGAGTAGAAATTACTTTTCTAAAATAAAAAAAGAATGAAACTATTGAATTAAACTTGTGATGCTTGTGATGATAATAGATCATAAAATGTGTGCCTTAGAATGCTACTTAGCCTAGTTAAGTATTGTTTGGTGATTGTGTACACCATATGTATTCTTATAGACGATAGTATCGACCAAGTCTACGAAGAGGAGGAGTGCTATCAAGACGAAGAAGAAGAAAACTTCAACCACTGCACCAACCAAGGCAAGATAGCACTATCCAAGATTAACCCTTGCAAGTTATACTTGTAAGCCACCATTAACAATGCAAGTTAACCCTTGCAAGTTTAGTGCTTAGCAAACTAGAATCAAACTAGATGGTTTAGCAAAGATGCCTTAAGCATGCTTTGAGCACCCCTTTTTGACTATTAGTACCTCAAGTCTTGTTGACAAGTTTCACCTCCCTTAGTTTACACAAAGTTCTTTACTTATGTTGAAGGTAGCATAAAAAGTATAAAACTTGACCTACTTAGAAACCTTTAGATGTCATTCTATGGCATGAGATTGAACCTATCACTTCCACCTTAGTGAACACTCTTAACTTAGTAGTTTAGAGTAGATCAAAAACTTGAGTCACTTTAGATGGGAACCCTTGGTGAAAATGAATTATGAAAACCTTGGAATGATGAGTCATTCTATTGAGATGTTTTGACATGTGTTGAAAAACACAAATGGTTGATGATGATGAAAATTTTGAGGCATGAGCCTTAACCCTTTTATAAAACTGATGGTTGGATTCGGATGCTATACCATTCCAAATTTACCGTACAACCACATTACCTGAATTGGGTAAGGCTTAGCTGGAAATTTATATGCATTAGTATTAGTTCCCTCACGGGAGAGGTCTGAGCTGAGGATACCTCTCATGATGTCCACCTATGAAGTGCCCAAGATGACTGATGGTCATGGTTGGGAGGCCATGCTCATAGGAGAGGTGCTTATACTAGGGTGTGTAAAGGGAAGGTTATGTTTGATTATCTGCATACTAAGTATGATGATTCAGGGTTATCCCTGACAGATGTATCGAATCATGTGGTGAAAGTGTACCACCTCTGCAGAGTGTCAAACTATTTAAATAGCCGCGTCCATAGTTATGGACAGTTGGAATGGCCATACTGTTTCGTTATCAGATGTTTTCCAAATAACTTGAGATGAATGATGAACTTTGACTTGACCACAACAGGGTTGTGTTTATGACAATATCTTCCCAACTTAAGTGATTCTAGAGTTTTACCTTATCTTTCTTTGCTTCAGAACTCAGCTTAGGTTTCAAACTTAACTTTATAGTTAAACTTAGATTTAGCACTTTAACCTAGAACTATAGTACCTGTTAATAGTAGTTTGCGAGTACTTAAAGAGTACTCATGGCTTTTGTCCCTAGCTATTCTCATGGCCAGACTATGAAGGAGACTATCAAGAGGATGGTCATCAGGACGGCTATGATAACTAGGACTATCTGCCTTCGTTAGCATTGGATGTGCCCTTGAAGATGGAGCCCACCGCTACGCTTATCTTTTATTTCCGCTGCTTGTTGTATGGATCATGAGATCCTTATTTGTGTAAGACCTTAGGTATGGTTTGTAATGGATGACGTACTGTGATATCCAATCCGTTATGTCTCGCAAAAATGGTAATCCTGTGATTGCGAGGTATGGCATAACGGGCATCTGGGATTAAAAATCTGGGTGTTGACAAGTTGGTATCAGAGCCATCCTGACCATAGGAGACCCTAGTAAGAATGGACGTCCAAACCAAAAACTTAGCTTCAAAACCAAAGTGAGTATTATGAAAAACTATTTCCTCTCTTACCCTTGTGAACTCATTCTTTCTCAAAAATTCATGTTCCTCAAAATTCTTACATTACTACTTAAAACTTGACACACTTGATCACCTCACTAATTTCCTCATCCTTAATTCTTGTAGATGGAGACTCAGTTCAGCAAGTTCTACCAGTTGGGAAACGGAGGTCAGCTGATCTTCGAGAGGGATCTGGATTCACCGTCGGAGTTACTGGGACGCCCACATCTGGAGTTTCTTGGAGCTCAACTTCCAGGACCCCCAGGAGGAGATCTAAAGTGGCTAGTCACCGCAGATCTTAGAGGAAGCATCGAAAAACCAACTTCTGGGAGAATTCAGTTCTCCGTGAGAGAGAACAACTGGCTAGATGGATTAGCTAGGGCAATGCATGAAGCTCTCGCACGTCTATGTGCCCTCAACGTTAACAAGATCCAAGGAACTCGTTTTGCCCACTATGCAAGACATGACTTCATGGGATTGCCGATGGAGATGCCAAGTCACCCTGAGTTGAGGCGTCAAGTGGAGAACCTTGACTTTTTGCTGCATGACCGACAGCAGGAACTGGACAATGCCAGAGAGTTAGCCAACCAGAACCGCGCCATTGCCGACCAGAAGGCCCAGACTTTCGCACTGCTTGTCCAAGACCGCCAGTCTCTTCGCCGCCAGCGTGCCAAGAAGGATCGCACCATCGCCCAACTTTGCAAGAAGGTGGCCGACCTCGAGAAGACCATCAAGGAGCAGGAAGCTTAGCTTGCAGCAAAGGAAGAAGAAGATGAGGGTGAAGACATCCAGGGAGACATGAATTCTTACCTCAGCAACGATGATGACTTTCTGGAGGAGTATGCCGTGGACTTCTACACTGATGATGAAGAGTCCGACTTCATCGACGATGAGTAGATGCACTAGAGCACTGTCATAGCATGAGATGCATCATCTCATTGTATCGTAGCTTGCAGAATGGTTCTTCAAACCATCTGATTTCCCTTTTGTTTGTTGTGGTGTGTGTTGTATCGTGTGCTTGCTTGCATGAATGAAAATGAAGTTAGTTGAAAAACCTGAGTCTAACTCAAAGTTTTAGCTTTGAAAACCCAAAACCATGAATCTTAGAATTTCCCTCTTACCCCTATATCTATCTCAATCTTCAGATGACTCGTGGAAACCAAGGAGGGAGCAGCTCATCGCAGGACCCAATGCTGCAGATCTTGCAGAATCTCATCACAGACCGTGAACAAGCAGGGCAGAGCGCCAAGCCAACTTAGCAACATTGCAGCAGATCGCCCAGATGGCTCTCAACAACCAAGGGCATGGAAATTAGGATCACCAAGGATCTAAACTCAAAAATTTTCAGAACACCAATCCCCCAATCTTCAACCAATCTGAGAACCCATTAGATGCTGATGACTGGTTACAGACCATGGAAAACAACCTCGAAGTTGCAGGAGTTGATGAAAATGAGAAAGTTCTCTTCGCCACCCACTATCTGGCAGGAGATGCAAGAGCTTGGTGGAATAGCATCCGCAATATGAACCATGGTCAAGTGATGACATGGGAAGCATTCAAAGTCAAGTTCAGCCGCACCCACGTGCCGCAAGGTCTCGTCGATAGGATGAGAGATGAATTCTGCGAATTGAAGCAAGGAAGAATGACTGTGGTGGAGTATCGTGACAGATTCTTGTCACTTGCCAGATATGCACCTGATGAGACCAACACGGAGGCCAAGAAGAAGGAGAGATTCTTGAATGGACTACATGATGAGATGCAGACTGTCCAAGTCAACATCCGTTTTCAGGATCTCGAAGAGCTAGTCGAGTCTGCCATTCAGATGGAAGGGAAGATTAACCAGGCAAACGACAATCGCAAGCGTCGAATGATGCATCAGTCTGGATCCAGTAGTCACCAGAAGTACCATCCCAACCCTTCACCAGGATATGCACCAAGGAACAACCGACCCCCAAATTCTCGCCCAAGCTACCCCAACCGTAGCGGAGGACATGTGAAGTCCGGAGGAAACAATCACAACTTCGGTAATGCCAACCATTTCAACCGTGCACCTCCCAAGAGCAACAACAACAAAACTGCACCAGAACTGTCAGCAATGTTGTGCCTGTCGCAGTCAAGGACAAGTCACAGATCACTTGTTTCGAGTGTGGAGTGAAGGGTCACTACTCCAATGAGTGTTTCAACAAGACAGCAGCCAATGCCAATGTGAATGCCCTAGCTCAGCAACAACGTCGTGTTCAACCAGGAAGGAGATTTGCCTCAGGGAACCCTCACAACCGCAATGGTCGTCTCTTCCACATGAACGCAGAAGAAGCCTAGGAAGCGCCAGATGTAGTGATGGGTAAGTTTTCTATCAACTCAGTTTTAGCAAGAGTATTGTTTGATTCGGGAGCATCGCATTCATTTGTCACCGAAGAATTTGCATGCACTAGTAAGATTCACCCAACCAACCTGAAGCATGTCATGATAGTTCAAATCCCTGGTTCAACTACAAAGGCTAGAAAAATTTGCAAAGCTGTGCCTATCAGAATACATGGAATAGATTTTTATGCCAACCTAATTGTACTTGGAACCAAAGGATTGGAAGTAGTACTAGGTATGGACTGGATGTCAAGGCATAAAGGATTGATAGAATCGTGCTAAGAAAGCCATCACCATGACCAGTAGTTCGAGTAACAAGAGAGCATATCTGAAACCTTACCCGTCAATTCAAGTGCAACCAGGTGTAGCCCTGCCCACCATAGACCAAGTCGAGTAGTCTGTGAATACCACGTATTCGTGATGAATTGCGGTATGCCCCAGATAGGGATATTGAGTTCATTATCGAACTAATCCCCAGAACCAGACCTATAGCCCAGAGACCCTATAGCATGAACCCCTCAGAGTTAGTGGAACTGAAGAAGCAGTTGGATGCCATGTTAGCAACAGGCTTGATTCTGCCAAGCGCATCGCCATGGAGATCACCAGTGTTATTCGTCGATAAGAAAGATGGAGGCAATCATCTGTGTACAGATTACAGAAAGTTGAATGACGTCAGCATCAAGAACAAGTACCCCTTGCCAAAGATAGAGGATCTATTTGATCAGTTGACTGGATCTCAGGTATTCTCAAAGATTGATCTTAGGACTGGTTATCACCAACTTAAGATTTGTGCAATGGATATTCCGAAGACCGCCTTTACTACTCGCTATGGTTTATACGAGTATACGGTTATGTCTTTTGGATTAACCAATGCCCCTGCTTATTTCATGAATCTCATGAATAAGGTCTTTATGAATTTCCTAGATAAGTTTGTAGTTGTGTTTATCGACGACATCCTTATCTACTCCAAGTCAGAAGAAGAGCATGAGAAACATCTGAGAATCATCCTAGAAACCCTGAGAGAGCATCAGTTATATGCCAAGTTCAACAAGTGTGAGTTTTGGCTGAAAGAAGTAGGATTCCTAGGACATATTGTGTCTGCCGGAGGAGTCTCTGTTGATCCCGCCAAGATCAGAGATGTCGAAGAATTGGAAGCCCCAACCACTCAAACCCAAGTCCGTGCATTTCTCGGATTAGCGGGATATTACCGCAAGTTCGTAGAAGGATTCTCGAGCATAGCCCGACCCATGACCCAATTGTTGAAGAAGGACAATAAGTTTGAATGGACAGACAAGTGTGAAGCTAGTTTCTAGGAGCTGAAGAAGAGATTGATATCAGCCCCAATTTTGATCATGCCAGACATCAAGAAGCCATTTGATGTATATTGTGCCGCATCCAAGATTGGTCTAGGATGTGTATTGATGAAATAAGGAAAGGTCATCGCGTATCTGTGTCGACAACTGAAGCAGCATGAGCAGAACTATCCGACCCATGATCTTGAATTAGCAGCCGTAGTTTTGGCATTGAAGACGTGGCGTCATTATCTGATGGGTAATCGCTGTGAGATTTACTCAGATCATAAGAGCTTAAAGTATATTTTCACTCAAAAGGAGTTGAATATGAGGCAAAGGAGATGGATAGAATTAATCAAGGAGACCTTGACATTCACTATCACCCCGACAAAGCCAATGTGGTAGCGGATGCTCTTAGCAGATTGCCGTGTAGGCTAAACACCATGATCAAGGAGAAGCAACCAAGTTTGTATGAGGAGTTGGAGCAGTTCAGGACGGAGTTAGTTAGCAAAGGATTCTTAGCTAGCATTGAACTTCAACCCACTTTGATTAGCCTAATCAAGGAAGCCCAGAAGGGAAATGAAAGTATCGACGGAATCAAACGTCGTATTGGTACAGGAAAGGTACCTGGATTCACGGAAGACGAAGAAGGAGTACCGTGGTACAAAGGACGTATCTGTGTGCCAGCAGATTCAGAGCTGAAGGAAATTATCATGAAGGAAGCTCATGATACTCTTTATTCTATCCATCCCGGAGGAACGAAGATGTATCAGGATTTGAAACAACAATTTTGGTGGCACAAGATGAAGAGAGAGAGATCAGAAGCTACATCGCCAAATGTGACATCTGTCAAAGAGTCAAAGCAGAGCATCAGAGACCTGCAGGATTGTTGCAACCATTGTAGATTCTGGAATGGAAATGGGATTCCGTCGGAATGGACTTTATCACCTGTTTACCTACCTCCAGCATGGGGAATGACTCAATCTAGGTCATAGTTGATAGAATGTCTAAGGTAGCCCATTTTATACCTTTCAAGACTACCTACCAGAGTGCAAAGCTAGCAGAGCTGTATATTGGTAGGATTGTTAGTCTGCATGGAACCCCCAAGACCATCGTATCAGATCGAGGAACCTAGTTTACCTCGAGATTTTGGAAGAAAGTTCAGGATGGTTTAGGAACTAAGTTGAACTTCACTACCGCTTATCACCCGCAAACAGATGGATAGACTGAGAGAGTTAACCAGATCCTAGAGGATATGCTTAGAGCTTGTGTGTTGGAATAAGGATCAAAATGGGAAGACTGCCTGCCTGTCGCAGAATTCTCATATAACAACAGTTATCAAGCTAGTTTGCAGATGGCACCATTTGAATTCCTATACGGAAGAAAGTGTCGTACCCCTTTGAATTGGTCGCAAGTAGGAGAGAGTCAGATCTTCGGACCCGACATTCTCCGAGAAGCAGAAGAGAAAGTTCACAAAGTCCGTGAGCACCTCAAGACCGCCCAATCCAGACAGAAGAGCTATGCTGACAAGAGAAGGAGAGACCTGACTTTCAATGTCAGAGATTTTGTATATCTCAAGGTTTCACCATTGAAGGGAAGTCAGCGCTTTAGTCTGAAGGGAAAGTTAGCCCCCAGATATATCAGACCTTTCAAAATTCTGAACCGTCGAGGAGAAGTATCGTATCAGCTGGAACTTCCTGAAGAGATGTCAGCCATCCACAATGTGTTCCACATCTTGTTACTTTGCAAATGCTTGGAAGTGCCTGAGAAGACTGAAGTTTTCAAGAATATCGATCACAGAGCTGTGGAAATCAACAATGACCTGACCTATCGGGAAGTACCCATCCGTATCTTAGAAGAAGCCTACAGAACCACCAGGACCAGGAGAATCAAGTTTCTTAAGTTTCAGTGGAGCAACCATACCGAGGAGGAAGCTACTTGGGAGCGTGAAGATTACATTAGGACAGAGTTCCCAGATCTCTTTAGTTCCTAGTTTTCGTTGTAAATCTCGGGACGAGATTTTATTTAAGGGGGGAAGGTTTGTAACATCACAAAACTTCAATCCAAGCTTATCAAGATCTAAATCATCAAATTTGGGGTTAACAAAAACTTTTTCAAATTAAAAATAAAAGCATTCATATATGTGTGCATTTAAAATAGGAGTTGTTTTGAATTGCCATGATTGTGTGATCCTTTGCTTCTAAAATGTTTCTGAAGTGAATTAAACATCATCTACATCATTCCCAAACTTTTCCTAAAGAAAATCAAACCAAAAAGAATTAAAAAGGAGGAATGGTCATTTTGGCCATTTTAATCCACTACACTACTTTGAGTGTTCCTAGCACTCATTTCTTAACAGAAACAATTTTTGATCTTTGTACCCCTTGCTAGTACACATAATGAGGTACCAAGGCCCACCTTTGGATCTGCTAAAAACATTTTGTTAACTATTTTAATTGGCATTTGAAAATTGAATCCAATGCATATGCATAGATCACGCCTATTTCAAAACCCATCTATTTGAGCTCCACTTTCAAAACCCTTGCAACCAGAGTCTACCTAGCAATAGTGGAGAACACCCAAAAATTTTGAAACCAAAATTCAAAAGTTTGTTTCATGCGACCATTTCATCAAACACTTGGCATGCAGATTCAAACAAAACAAATTTCACTATTTTAAATAGTGTTCTGGCCAAACTTGTCTCCCATTTGGCCCCTTTTTACTCCCTTTGTCTCTAAATGATCTAGCAAAGCCTTTAAAACCCACTTTATAGGCATTTCTATATAGGCATTTCTAGTCAAATCTCATATTGGCATTTCTATATAGGACTAGTACCAAAATAATGCTATATAGGCATTTCTAGTCACTTTAAATCATTAAATAATGAACTTAAACCAAATTAATATTGATCCAACCCTTAAATCTCATTCCCACATGTTAGAATATGTAGTGATGACATGTGTCCACATGATCCCATATTTTAAGTGGTGAATATTAAATCTTAGTTAAATTTTCAATGAGTAGAAATTACTTTTCTAAAATAAAAACAGAATGAAACTATTGAATTAAACTTGTGATGCTTGGGATGATAATAGATCATAAAATGTGTGCCTTAGAATGCTACTTAGCCTAGTTAAGTATTGTTTGGTGATTGTGTACACCATATGTATTCTTATAGACGATAGTATCGACCAAGTCTACGAAGAGGAGGAGTGCTATCAAGACGAAGAAGAAGAAAACTTCAACCACTGCACCAACCAAGGCAAGATAGCACTATCCAAGATTAACCCTTGCAAGTTATACTTGTAAGCCACCATTAACAATGCAAGTTAACCCTTGCAAGTTTAGTGCTTAGCAAACTAGAATCAAACTAGATGGTTTAGCAAAGATGCCTTAAGCATGCTTTGAGCACCCCTTTTTGACTATTAGTACCTCAAGTCTTGTTGACAAGTTTCACCTCCCTTAGTTTACACAAAGTTCTTTACTTATGTTGAAGGTAGCATAAAAAGTATAAAACTTGACCTACTTAGAAACCTTTAGATGTCATTCTATGGCATGAGATTGAACCTATCACTTCCACCTTAGTGAACACTCTTAACTTAGTAGTTTAGAGTAGATCAAAAACTCGAGTCACTTTAGACGGGAACCCTTGGTGAAAATGAATTATGAAAACCTTGGAATGATGAGTCATTCTATTGAAATGTTTTGACATGTGTTGAAAAACACAAATGGTTGAAGATGCTGAAAATTTTGAGGCATGAGCCTTAACCCTTTTATAAAACTGATGGTTGGATTCCGATGCGATACAATTCCAAATTTACCATACAACCACATTACCTGAATTGGGTAAGGCTTAGATGGAAATTTATATGCATTAGTATTAGTTCCCTCACGGGAGAGGTCTGAGCTGAGGCTACCTCTCATGATGTCCACCTATGCAAAGGCCCAAGATGGTGATGGTCATGGTTGGGAGGCCATGCTCATAGGAGAGGTGCTTAAACTAGGGTGTGTAAAGGGAAGGTTATGTTTGATTATCTGCATACTAAGTATGATGGTTCAGGGTTATCCCTGACAGATGTATCGAATCTTGGGGTGAAAGTGTACCACCTCTGTAGAGTGTCAAACTATTCGAATAGCCGCGTCCGCGGTTATGGATAGTTCGAATGGCCATAGTGTTTCGTTATCAGATGTTTTCCAAATAACTTGAGATGAATGATGAACTTTGACTTGACCACAACAGGGTTGTGTTTATGACAATATCTTCCCAACTTAAGTGACTCTAGAGTTTTACCTTATCTTTCTTTGCTTCAGAACTCAGCTTAGGTTTCAAACTTAACTTTATAGTTAAACTTAGATTTAGCACTTTAACCTAGAACTACAGTACCTGTTAATAGTAGTTTGTGAGTACTTAAAGAGTACTCATGGCTTTTGTCCCTGGCTATTCTCATGGCCAGACTATGAAGGAGACTATCAAGAGGATGGTCATCAGGACGGCTATGATAACTAGGACTATCTGCCTTCACAAGCATTGCCCTTGTAGATGGACCCCACCGCTACGCTTATCTTTTATTTCCACTGCTTGTTGTATTAAAGACTGGATCATGAGATCCTTATTTGTGTAAGACCTTAGGTATGGTTTGTAATGGATGACGTACTGTGATATCCAATCCGTTATGTCTCGCAAAAATGGTAATCCTGGGATTGCGAGGTATGGCATAACGGGCATATGGGATTAAAAATCCGGGTGTTGACAAACTGCTTAACTAATACTGTTGCGAATTAAGTTCTTGTCCCCCTTTGGACCCTCTCATCTCTCCTCTGTCCCCTCTTAGCCTAACTAAGCACCATACAACATCCCCTCTTCACCGCAGCGCCAGTACCACGCCGCCCGAGAATGGTCGCCACCGGCCAACCGTGCCCAACCCACAGGAGACCACCCCGCCCTCTCTCGCCATGTCTAGGAGGTAGGCCAGACCACACCGCGACACCCTGTCCACCCCACAGACGTAGCCGAGCACTCGACCACCAAGGCACGCCCGCACTCTCCGCTTCTGCATCGTGCACGGATCTTGCAAGTGCGCCGTGCCCGACAAGGCAGCACAAACCGCCCCTCGACCACAACCTGCGCGCGTCGCTCCGCCTTGACCCCAGCACACTCCTGGACATGCCCATTTCCTGCCGCGCGACAAGCACCCACCGTGAGCCGCGTCGAACGCCGCCGCTCCCGCTCAGAGTGCCAGCCATGCCCGACCAAACGCCACCGCCCCTAGCCGCTCCATCACGCCGTAGATGGCCGCCAGGAGGCAGAGCACCATCTGCCTACCTCGCCCATGACATTAGCCCTCTGTACCATCGTCACCGACGAGCTCACCGTCGCACCTCAGGGTCCCCTCGTCGACCCATAAAACGAGGGCACCCCCGTCCCATTTTTGCACACCATTCACCTCCCCTCTCACCCCTGATCCTTCCTCACTTCTCCCCGGGGCCACTCGAGCCCTCAGTCGCCGGAATTGTGCTGGAGCTCGCCGTAGCAGAGGAGAAAGGGGGCCATCAATTCCGAACACCCCAGGAGCCACTGCGACCACGCCTAAGACCAGCTTGATCACCCCCATCGCCATGTTAGATGGAGCCCTGGTAAGCCCCCAATCGACCCCCACCAATTCGCAAGGGTTCATTCTCGCTGGTGACCTGTTCGTCGTCGATGATGAACCACGACCGTTGATCCACCGTCTAATCGCACGCCCACATCGCCCCGTACCGCTTCGCGTTAGAGTCAGCCGCTGACGTGTGGACCGCCCTGTCAGTTGCCCTCTGCGCCGCGGAGCGCCACTGGGACGGCCCATTTAGTTTCCTTCCTTAGCCTGCAGATTCAAATAAAGATTTTTCTAATTAAGTTTAAACTAGGTTATGTCCACTAGTTTAAAAATCAATTCAGGGAGTTCTACTGAACCAAAATGAATGATTCCAATTTTTCTAGAAAGATAATTTAAATCTCTATCCAAGCTCGTTGGATTTAAATCAATTAGAGTTATAGATCACATATAGCAAAAATAACAAGACAGAGACTTTTCTACATTCAAACATTTTTCAAAAATCAACCATAATAGCTTTTGAGTTGATTCCAACTCTCAAAAATCACATTTGATAATACCTATCTGTATATGTAATAATATTTAGGTTTGCATGCAGTGACTTTGGACTAGTACCAAAATAATGCTATAAATCATTTAAATATGAATCCTAAACTTTATAAAATGTGATCCAACATTTAAATCACATTCCCATGTATTAGAATATGTGGTGATGACATCTGTCCACATGATCCCATGTTTTAATTGGAAAATATTAAATCTTAACTAATTTCAATGAGTAGAAATTATTTTTCTTAAATAAAATAAATGAAACTAGAAATTAAATCTTGTGATGAATGTGATGATACTAGATCATCAAGTATGTGCCTTAGTGTAATAAATAGACAAGTTAAGTATTGTTTGGAGATTGTGTATTCCATATATATTTATAGACGATAGTACCGACCAAGTCTACGAGGAGGAGGAGTTCTACCCCGAAGAAGACGAGGAGAATTTCAACCACTGCACCAACCAAGGCAAGCTATTGTTAGCAAGCTAGAATTATACAAGATAACCTAAGCAAGATGCATTAGGCATGCTCTGGTTATACCTCTTGATTTATACCAATCCCAAGTTTTACTTACAAGTTTTACCCTTTTACTTCACCAAAGTTTCTTTACTTCTAGTAATGCTTTGTGAGATTTTAGGAAGTAGTTTAGATAGCATAAAGAGTATAAAACTTGGCCTATACTAGATGTCATTCTATGGCATGAGATTGAGATTAGCATCCCACCTTAGTGAACACTCTTAACTTAGTGGTTAGAGCTAAACCAAAAACTTGATCACGCTAGATGGGAATCCTTGGTGAAAATGCTTATGAAAACCTTGGAATGATGAGTCATTCTATTGAGATGTGTTGACATGTGTTGAGAAACACAAATGGTTTATGATGACTAAAATGTTGAGGCATGAGACTTAGCCCTTTATAAAAACTGATGGTTGGGTTCAGATGCGATATCATTCCAATTTTACCGTACAACCACAATACCTGAATTGCGTAAGGCTTAGCCGGAAGTTTATATGCATTAGTATTGGTTCCCTCGCGGGAGAGGTTTGCGCTGAGGCTACCTCTTGATGTTGTCCACCTATGCAGTGCCAAGGATGGCTGATAGCCATGGCTGGGAGGCCAAGCTCATAGGAGAGGTGCTTATACTAGAGTGTGTAAAGGAAAGGTTATGTTTGATTATCCGCATACTAAGAATGATGATTCAGTGTTATCCCTGACGGATGTATCGAATTTTGTGGTGAAAGTGTACCACCTCTGCAGAGTGTCAAACTATTCGAATAGCCGCGTCCATGGTCATGGACAGTTCGAGTGGCCATACTGTTCCGTGTCCAGATGTTTTCAAAATGACTTATGAAATGAATTGTGATATGACTTGACCACAACATGGTTGTGACTATGACAACTAAGTTCCCACTTAGGTGATTTAGAACTTTATTTTATCTTTCTTTGTTTCTGACTCAGCTTAGGTTTCAAACTTAACTTTGCAAATAAACTTAGACCTTAGCATTCCTACTAGAACTACCTTACTTGTTACTGATAGTTTGCGAGTACTTAAAGAGTACTAATGGCTTTGTCCCTGGCTATTCCCATGGCTAGACTATGAGGAGTACTATTCGGAAGAAGGACAGTAGGACAGCTACGACAACTAGGACTATCTCCCATCGTCAGCATTGCCTGTGACACTGAAGATGGAGCCCACCGCTACGCTTATTATTCTGCTACTTGGTTGTATTAAGACTGGATCATGAGATCCTTTATTTGTGTAAGACTTTATTATGGTTTGTAATGGATGATGTACTGTGATATCAAATATGTTATGTCTCGCATAATGATACATTGCAAATGTATCTATAATTTTTTATGTTCCATGCTTGGTTTTATCTACTTTATTGTGTTTTGTCCACACTTTGGAGTACTTTTCATTTGATTTCTTGGACCAACCTATTAACAAGAGGCACAGTGCCAACTGCCTGTTTTCTATTGTTTTTGGTTCCAGGAAGTTAGAAAATGAATATTCTCGGAATTGGACGGGAGAAAAGCAAAAGTTGCTATTTTACCGAAAGACATCTGGAGCCAAAATACGAGACGGAGAGGGGCTTGAGCCTGGCCACACCACCTGCCCGGGCGGCTAGGCCTGGCCCACGCCAGGGGGTGGTCTGGCTGCCCTAGGCACCCCTTCGGCCTCTCCTTCCGCCAATATATTGCCTCTGATACGGAAACCCTAAGTACCCGATCAAAATTCCACGAAAGAGTCTGTAGCCGCCGTCATCTCCATCCCTAGATCGAGAGGGATCTGAAGCTCTTCCCGGCACCTTGCCGGAGAGGGGAATTCACCCTGGAGGCCTTCTTCATCATCATGCAAGCCTCTGGTGTGATGCGTGAGTAGTTCATCTCTGGACTACGGTCCATGTACTAGCTAGATGGTTGGTTCTCCTCCTCTATGCTTTCATGTCTAGATCTTGTGAGCTCCGTTCATGATCAAGATCATCTCTTTGTAATTCTGCATGTTGTTTTTGTGGGGATCCGATGGATATTGAGATGCTATTTTAGATTAACTATTGATTCTATCATGTCTTTGTTATTTGTGATCTTGCATGCTTTCCGTTGTTAGTAGCTATCCTGGCCAAGTAGATGCTAGCAACTCCAAGAGTTAGTATTTATGCTCTATGGTGGGTTCATGCCTCTGGTAATCTGGGGAAGTGACAGAAGTCTCTAAGGTACTAGATGTGTTGTTGCTACTAGGGAGAAAACAACAATCCTTTGTTCATAGAACAATCGTATTGTTTACTTTACCCGCAATTCATAAAGCAATAATCTATTGCTTGCAACTTAATACTGGAGGGGGTTCGGATGATAACCTGAAGGTGGATTATTAGTCATAGATGCATTTGGATGGCGGTCTATGTATAATGTTGTAATGCCCAATCGAATTTCAAAGAAGTCAAGATGATTAGTATATGCTTGTTTGCTTTCTCGATGTTTGTCAATTGCCCCGCTATAATTTGTTCACCCAACATGTTATCTATCTTAAGGAGAGCCACCTCTAGTGAACTATGGATCCCGGTCCTTTCTTTTACATATAATCTACAAATTGTTTACTGCTTTGTGTTTACTTTCTGCAAACTATTACTTCCTTCCATTCTATACGTTTAATCCTTTGTTTTCATCAGAACCGGTGAGATTGACAACGTCATCGCAAGTTGGGGACAGAGTTATGTGGTTGTGTTGTGCTGGTCTCCATGTTGTTGCTGGCACCGGTAGTGTGCCCTGCCAACGTTCAGCTAGCTACACCTTTGGGGTGTTTCCTTGCTCCTACTAGATTGATAACCTTGGTTTCATAACTGAGGGAAAACTTACTGTTGTGCTCATCATACCTTCCTCTTGGGGTTCCCCAACGAGCTCGTTAATACACGAGTCAGCAAGTACTTTTTCTGGCGCCGTTGCCAGGGAGTCAAGGATATCTTCACAAGGGGAGTCCCTCATAACCAATCTCTTTACTTTGTTATTTTTGTTTTGCTTAGTTTACTTTGTTTTGTTTGCTTGTTTCTTTATCAAAAAACACAAAAAAATTAGTTCTACAAGTTTGCCTTCTTTATCAAAAACACAAAAAAATGACTACTCTGGAAAACACTAAGTTGTGTAACTTCACTAGCACCAACAATAATGATTTTATGAGCACACCTATTGCTCCACCTGTGCCTGAAGCTACTTTCTTTGAGATAAAACCTGCTTTACTCAATCTTGTTATGAGAGAACAATTTTCTGGTATTAGTAATGAAGATGCTGCTGCCCATCTAAATAACTTTGTTGAACTTTGTGAGATGCAAAAGCATAGGGATATAGATGGTGGTATTATTAAGATGAAATTGTTTCCTTTCTCTTTGAGAGGAAAAGCTAAAGAATGGTTGAATTCCTTAACTACGAATACTATTGATTCTTAGACTAAATGCAAAGATGCTTTCATTGGAAAATACTATCCTCCTGCTAAGATTATATCTATGAGAAGTGAAATAATGAAGTTTAAACAATATGATAATGAACATGTTGCTCAAGCTTGGGAAAGAATGAAATCTTTGGTAAAGAATTGTCCCACTCATGGACTGACTGCTTGGATGATCATCCAAACTTTTTATGCAGGACTGAACTATTCTTCAAGGAACCTATTGGATTCTGCTGCTAGAGGTACCTTTATGACCATTACTTTGGGTGCTGCAACAAAGCTTCTTGATAATATGATGGTTAACTATTCTGAATGGCATACTGAGAGAGCTCCACAAGGTAAGAAGGTAAATTCTGTTGAGGAAACCTCCTCCTCGAGTGATAAGATTGATATTATTATGTCTATGCTTGTGAATGGGAAAGCCCATATTGATCCAAATAATGTTCCTTTAGCTTCTTTGGTTTCTCAAGAAGAGCAAGTTGATGTGAACTTCATAAGAAATAATAATTTTGGTAACAACAATTATAAGCCATATCCTCCCAACAATGGTAATGCTTATGGAAATTCTTACAACAATAATATGAGTGCTCCCTCTGAACTTGAAGTTATGCTTAAATACTTTATTAGTAAACAAACTGCTTTCAATAAAACTATTGAGGAAAAACTCTCTAATGCTGAAAGAATATAGCATCTTTGGCTGAAGCTCAATCTTCTTTGAATAAAATGGCTGCTAAACCTGAAACTAATGATAATCCCTTTGCATCTACTAATGCCATACAAGTAAGAATTGATGAAAATGTTAGACTATTAGCTGAGTTGCATGCTAAGTGGGAAAGAGAAGATAAAATTGCTAGAAACATTAGTGTTTCTACTATCACCACCACTAGTGTTGAGGCTAGTAATAGCTCTACAACCTTAGATGATAATTATGTTTGATCTTGATGGTTGCAATATCTCTGAAGTTATTAAGTTCCTACAAAAGCTTGCTAAAAGTCCTAATGCTAGTGCTATGAACATGGCTTTTACAAAACACATTACTGATGCTCTCATAAAGATTAAAGAAGAAAAGATGAAACATAAAGCTTCTATTCCTATAAGATAAGAAGATGGTTGGGAACCCATCATTAATATGAAAGTGAATGATTTTGATTTCAAAGCTTTATGTGATCTTGATAGTAGTGTTTCTATTATGCCTAGAAGGATTTATGATATGCTTGATTTGCCTCCACTTGAAGATTGTTATTTGAATGTCCCACTTGATGATAATGCTAAAAAGAAACTCATCAGGAGTCTTAATGATGTCCTTATTATGGTTAACAATGCCTATGTCCCCGTTGATTTCTATGTTTTGGAGGTTGAATGCAATGCGTCTTGTCCTTTTACTTTGAGAAGACCTTTTCTTAGAACTGTTGGTGCCATTATTGATATGAAAGAAGGCACCATTAAATATCAACTCGCACTCAAGAAAGGTATAGAACACTTCCCTAAGAAGAGAGAGAAGATTTCTTTTGCCTCTCCTATGAAAACAAAATTTGCTCTTAATGCTTCTTCATTTGAGAACACTTGATTCTTTTTCTTGCTTCTTATGCCTAACTTAAAGGCGTTAAAGAAAAGTACTTATTGGGAGATAACCCAAAAGTTTTAGATGAGTCTTGAAAGTTATTACTTCAGTAATAACCACTCCTTATCCTTTTTATTTGCTTTTTGTGCCAAGAGTAACCTCTAATGAGAGAGAAGTAATGATTGGGAAAGTTGCTGTCCTGAAACAGATTTTTGTGCTTCACCGTAACATTTCGCGTAAAATCTCTGTACATCCTTTTGAGGCGTGAAGTTTTGTGCTTCTGCCCCAGGTTGTTATATAACTTTCGTTAGTTCAATACTTTTTGATTTGAGCAACAGAAGGTTTTCGAAAAAAATCGTCTTTACCTTCTGGTCTGTTTTGACAGATTTCTGTCATTTTCTGCATTTGCTTCTTGTTGGTTCCTTTTTGAGTTCTTTTGGGGAATTGAGCTTTTTGAGGGAAGTGCTACAGTAGCTAGTGTTTTAATGGAAGTTTATTGGTGTTAAACTGAACCTAAATACTACACTGAACCTAAAGACTTATTATCTTGAGTGTACTAATGTTGCTAATAAAGATTGTGCGAAGTTTTGTATGAAGGAAAAATTTCAGGTGTATGGAAGGAATGAGTAATGAGATGAAGTATGGACTAAAGCTCAAGCTTGGGGATGCCACGCGTGTCACCCCAAGAAATATCCAAGAAGCACAAGCGTCAAAGCTTGGGGATGCCCAAGGCATTCCCTCTCTTCATCAATAAATATCCCAGGTTTCTTCCAAACGCTTCATTTTTATTGTTTCATGCACAGTTGTGTTGTTCTTGGAGCGTCTTCCTTTTCATTTTCATTTTGGTTTTTCGTTTGCTTTGTTTGCTGAATAAATTGGTTGGACCCCCTCTTTCATACATTGGTTTCAAATAGTTTGGTTTGGTTTGGAAAAGAGTAGGAAACCTCATGCATAAGTGGTAAAGAGAGCTTGCTTTTGACTGTGGCCTATGCTTTGTCATGCCATGCTTGATATTGTTTTGGCTTTATGCTTAGTATTCTTTGTTGTAGCATGACTTGTTATAAACAATTGAGATTGCTTAATGTGCCTTGGATGAATCATGCGTTGTTTTAGCATATTAAAGCATAGTATTGTGGTATTCTCCTTTGATGCTTTATTTGGGTTGAATTGGCGCATGCTCACACCATGTTATGACTATCCAAAGTGAACATAGCCTTTATGGTCCTTTAGTTTTCAACTTGTAATATCAGTTGATGCTTTGATCAATGATGTTTTGTCGCTCTGCATGATTATGGCCATTATTCCTCTCTTAGTTTGTCGCTCCCAGTCTTTTGCTAGCCTCCACAACCAAGTATGAGTTCCACTCATGCATCCAACTCCCTAAACCAAGTTATTCCAAAGAGTCCACCATACCTACCTACTAGCTTATGCTATTCCAAGTATATTCATGTTTTTGTTTACCTTCCGAATTAAACTTGATATGAGAAAACTAGTGATTAAAGCTCTCACGAACTTGATGGCACACTTTACTTTTCTTGCCCTTAATAAACTTGAACCATTGTGTCGTCTATGTTGTATATGCTTGCACTTATTTGTTGGGGATTAGCAGAACCATGCTATCATGGGGAACGCTTTCAACATTGCACTGGTACTTTGTACCTAGTTGATATCATGCTCTTTTGTCTATGGATGTCGTCGGTGTGAAATGAAAGGGGAGCTTGTAAGTCCATAGAGTTATGCATATGTGTTAGAGAAACACCTAGGCCGCTGGTCTAATCCATGCTGACATGGTGGAAACCTGCAGCGTAACCATAATGAGCTGTCTATGAAGCATTCTTCTTATAAAAAAGAGTGCTATATTGAGAAAAAAGAAAAAAATAAAAAAGAGATTATGAAAAGAGGAAAGAGAGAAAAAAGCACCATATTCCCATGGTAAATAAGAAGATTGCTGAGATGCTCGTTGTCTTCTTGCCTTGTCATTTTGATATGGGGATTCTTCCGTATCATCGGGCAAGGGGTACCTCGTTGGCGGTTCTCTATGATACACATGTACTTACGATGACAAGAACTTACAGTTGACTAAACTTGAGTAGCATGTGGAGCGGCCCTCGTATTCAAGGGACATGAGATTTCTAACTTATACTTTGTCAAGCATGTACACCATTGTTTGTTCACTTTGACCTTAACAACTTCAAGATTCTTATGATAGGGGCAATGAGAGCTGAAAGCTATAAGTACCATAATTTTTGGAAGCTCTTTATGAAACTTGAATCTCTGCTTCCTTTTATGAAGGCCTTTCTTCCACCATTATATTGAGTCTCCACCTTCTACCCTTATGCACCTACTTTGAGAGCATAGTGGCCATTCTTAGTTCTATGTGCATTGTCCCAAGACTAGTTGATTGATGCATAACTTGATATTGCTTGTTTTAAACTATTTGTATCTAGTCACTCTTATGAACTTTGAAGGTGTCCTATGCATTTATATTTGCTACTCTATGAGGGACAAGCTGAATACTATTATGCTATGTTTTCTTTATGTGAAACAAACAAACGTCTTGCAAAGCATTGTTATTCATGAATCATTTGTTTGTGCCGTTTCATGTTGCAACATAGTTTCTTTGTCTTATTGCTAGAACTTTGTCTTTCATGTTATGATTTAAATACTATGATCCTAGCTTTGAATGTTTTACAAATACTTTGATCAAGTTTATGATGGTGCATGTCACCTCAAAAATTATTCTTTCTTTTTATCACTTACCTACTCGAGGACGAGCAGGAGTTAAGCTTGGGGATGTTGATACATTGCAAATGTATCTATAATTTTTGATGTTCCATGCTTGGTTTTATCTACTTTCTTGTGTTTTTTCCACACTTTGTAGTACTTTTCATATGATTTCTTGGACTAACCTATTAACAAGAGCCACAGTGCCAGCTGCCTGTTTTCTACTGTTTTTGGTTCTAGGAAGTCAGAAAATGAATATTCTCGGAATTGGACGGGACAAAAGCCAAAGTTACTATTTTACCGAAAGACATCTGAGCCAGAATACGAGATGGAGAGGGGCTAGGGCCTGGCCACACCACCTGGCCACGTGGCTAGGCCTGGCCCGCGCCAGGGGGTGGTCTGGCTGCCCCAGGAACCCCCTCGGCCTCTCCTTCCGCCAATATATTGCCTCTGATACGGAAACCTAAGTACCCGATCAAAATTCCACGAAAGAGTCTGTAGCCGCTGTCATCCCCATCCATAGATCGGGAGGGATATGAAGCTCTTCCCGGCACCCTGCCGGAGAGGGGAATTCACCCGGGAGGCCTTCTTCATCATCATGCAAGCCTCCGGTGTGATGTGTAAGTAGTTCATCTCTGGACTATGGGTCCATGTAGTAGCTAGATGGCTGGTTCTCCTCCTTTGTGCTTTCATGTCTAGATCTTGTGAGCTCCATTCATGATAAATATCATCTATTTGTAATTCTGCATGTTGTTTTTGTGGGGATCTGGATATTGAGATGCTATTTCAGATTGATTATTGATTCTATCATGTCTTTGTTATTTGTGATCTTCCATGCTTTCCATTGTTAGTAGCTATCTTGGCCAAGTAGATGCTAGCAACTCCAAGAGTTAATATTTATGCTCGATAGTGGGTTCATGCCTCTAGTAATCTGGGGAAGTGACAGAAATCTGTAAGGTACTAGATGTGCTGTTGCTACTAGGGAGAAAACAACAATTCTTTGTTCATAGAACAATCATATTGTTTACTTTACACGCAATTCGTAAAGTAATAATCTATTGCTTGCAACTTAATACTGGAGGGGGTTCGGATGATAACCTGAAGGTGGATTATTAGTCATAGATGCAGTTGGATGGCGGTCTATGTATAATGTTGTAATGCCCAATCGAATCTCAAAGGAGTCAAGATGATTAGTATATGCTTGTATGCTTTCTCGATGTTTGTCAGGTGCCCCGCTGTAATTTGTTCACCCAGCATGTTATCTACCTTAATGAGAGCCACCTCTAGTGAACTATGGATCCCGGTCCTTTCTTTTACATACAATCTACAAACTGTTTACTGATTTGTGTTTAATTTCTGCAAACTATTACTTCCTTCAATTCGATACGTTTAATCCTTTGTTTTCAGCAAAACCGGTGAGATTGACAACCTCATCGCAAGTTGGGGACAAAGTTTTGTGGTTGTGTTGTGCAGGTCTCCATGTTGTCAGCACCGTAGTGCGCCCTGCCAACGTTCAGCTAGCTACACCTTTGGGGTGTTTCCTTGCTCCTACTGGATCGATAACCTTGGTTTCATAACTGAGGGAAAACTTACTGCTGTGCTCATCATACCTTCCTCTTGGGGTTCCCCAACGAGCTCGTTAATACATGAGTCAGCACATAACAAGCATCTAGGATTAAAAAATCCGGGTGTTGACAAGTTGGTATCAGAGCCATCCTGACCATAGGAGACCCTAGTTAGAATGGACGTCCGAAGAAAAAAACTTAGTTTCAAAACCAATGAAGTGAGTATTTATGAAAACCTATTTCCACTCTTATCCTTGGGATTCTTTCAAAAAAAAAGTCATGTTCCTCCAAAACTCTTACATTACTATATAAAATTTGACACACTTGATCACCTCACTAACTTGTTCATCCTAAATTCTTGTAGATGGAAGTTCCATACTACAAGTTCTACCAGTTGGGCAACAGAGGCGAACTGATCTTCGAGAGGGATATTGATGCACTGTCAGAGTATCTTGAGCGTCCGCATCCGGAATTCTTCGAAGCCTAACTCAAGGATTTTCCAGGAGGAGATTTATAATGGCTGATAGTTGCTGATCTTCGAGGCAAGATGAAAGCACCACTTTCCGAGAAGATTGAACTCACCGTGAGAGAACAACTGGCTAGATGGATTAGCCAGGGCTATGCATGAAGCTCTCGCCCGTCTTTGCGGACAGAATGTCAACTTGATCCAGGGAACTCGCTTTTCTCATTATGCAAGGTGTGATTCTATGGGAATGCCTCTGGAGACGCCAAGTC
The DNA here is from genome assembly GCA_023614405.1 of Avena insularis. Lineage (NCBI taxonomy): Eukaryota > Viridiplantae > Streptophyta > Magnoliopsida > Poales > Poaceae > Avena > Avena insularis. The sequence goes on along the minus strand of CM042692.1, from coordinate 327,660,034 downwards.
ACCCAGAGTTGAAGCGCCAAGTGGAGAACCTTGACTTCCTACTGTATGATAGGAAAAAGGAATTGGACAATGCTCGAGAGTACACCAACCAAAACCTTGCCATTGCCGCCCAGAAGGCCCAGACTTTCTCACTGCTCGTCAAGGATCGTCGATCACTTCGTCATCAACGCGCAAAGAAGGATCGCACCATCTCCCGTCTTCACAAGAAGGTGGCCGACCTCGAGAAGACCATCAAGGAGCAAGAAGCTCAGCTTGCAGCAAAAGAAGAAGAGGAAGAAGAAGGTGAAGACATCCAGGGGGATATTCACTCGTACCTCAGCAATGATGATGACTTCCTAGAGGATGATGCCATGGACTTCTACATAGACGGTGATGACTCCGACTTCAGCGATGATGAGTAGATGCACTAGAGCACCATCGTAGGAGTGAGAAGTATCGGTCCCATTGTATCTTAGCTCACAGAATGATTCTTAAAACCATCTGTTTGCCTTTCATGTTGTGGTGTGTATGTTTGTATTGTGTGCTTTGCTTGAATGAATGAAGAGAAGTTAGTTTGCAAAACCTGAGTCAAACTCAAAGTTTAAGCTTTGAAAACAAAACCATGAACCTTAGAACTTTCCCTCTTACCCCATTATCTATCTCAATATTCAGATGACTCGTGGAAACCAAGGAGGGAGCAGCTCATCGCAGGACCCGATGCTGCAGATTCTGCAGATGCTAGTTTTGGACCGCGAAGCTAGCAGAGCAGAGCGCCAAGCCAATCTAGCCACCCTGCAACAAGAGTCTAGCCCTACCCACCATAGACCAAGTCAGAGTAGTCTGTGTGACGAGGGTTTAACTCATCAATGCCCATTGTTATGGACTTGGGTTTTGGAGAAGGAGGGAGCGCTGGAGACATCTATCGGCTAGCAAACAAGCACACAGGGGACTCGAAGATTTACCCAGGTTCAGGCCTCGCAGAGGTCCCTACTCCTGCTTGTCTGCTCGTGGAATTATTGAAGGAATCGGGGATTACAATGGTGCGCAGATGCAATCTAGCGAGGGTTGTGGAAACTAGGGTTGCGTGTGTCCTCCTCGCCGCCCCTCCTAGCCTTTATATATGGGGAGGCTAGTTCTTAGGTACCAATGCGAGTTGGTTACAAGTTAGATTAGAATTCTAGTCTTGAGCTTTCCTTGTCTTGTACGTTGGGAGTCCGTGTCCATATGGGCTTCATACCACTCGAACCGTCATAGGCGTCATGGACCTTGGCAATTCATCGAGTGGGCCTTCCGTCGAGCCGCACCAGGTACGCTATAGTTGAGTGCCTATTGAGCATACCCATGTCAGTAGCCCCCGAGTGTCCATGCAAATCGTAGATTCGGGTGGAGACTTAGAAGTCTTGAGTTTTGCATTAGGATGTCGGAGTCGACAATTGTGTCGAGTGCGAAGCACTTTACCCGGAAGTTCATCGGGCCAGTCGAATTTATAGTAGTTCATAGGGATGATGGTAAACGTGTCTGGTGCGCTCGACAGATCGGGACCAGCTAATTGCTCTAGGGCAAAAACAACGCTACCTACTCAAACTCTAGTCCCCGGACTCGAATTCGGAAAATTGCTGGTGTAATTCGACTCAGACCATGGAGGTCTTATAGAGTCGAATCCCAGTGTGTAAATGTGAGCACTCGATGCGTCCGTCAAGGCTTATTCATCGTACCTTTAGGTACGGATTATTTCTGGTAGAGCGCAGCAGATGCATTGCTAGGCCTTATTCAGGTCTTATCTTCACGCTATAAGTGCGGCATCCGAATTTTTTGTCATCGAGGAGATGATTCAGGTGGCCCAGGAGACATAATATCTTTGTAGGGAAATATGAGGTGGATTCGCCATAACATTCGAGTATGGATGTTATCGACACACAATACGATGTACAAGGAAAAATAATCATAGGGTGCGTGACCAGCGCTTCCTATGAGAGTAGCCCCCGAGTGCCTGGTTGAGTCAAAGACTCAGGCAGGGACTAAAGAACTTTTGCGACTGTTGTCATCTTTTGATTGCTTGTTTCAGTCAAATTTGCTTCTGGCGCTCCCTATGGGAGTAACCCGAAGCCCACAATCGAATCGTAGATTCGAGTGAAGGGTTTTCATAATGCTTGGATATCTTCACAAATTTCTTCGGGTGCACAGACAACGCTCCCTATGGGAGTAGCCCCCGAGTCCTTAGTCGAATCGTGGATTCGAGTGAGGATTTAGAGCGTGCCACTCGAAGATCCTGTATATGCACATTCAGCGCTCCAGTTTGGAGTATCCCCTAAGTGTCTGGTGGAGTCGTAGACTCGAGCAGAGACTCGAGACTTGTATCTTGTAGACGCAGTCGAAAATCATGCGAAGAGAAACCACTGACCCGGAAGTTCATCGAGTCAGCGTCTCACGCATAAGGAGCCAAGAGTCAACGATGCAGTCGGAGTCGACGTAGCAGAGTCTTGCGGTGATTAGCTAGGTGAGTCGACGCAGTCACTTCAGTCGGGTGCGCGGCCAACATCGTGTGTGTGTAGCATCAAGCGATGCAACCGTCCGAGGAGGGATTCGACTCGGGTCTTGAGTGTATAGCATAGTCAGTTGTTTTGTCGACTCCTGTTGGAGGAACCGATAGAATATGTCGACGTAGTCGATATCCTTGTAAGATGCATAAAACATTAAATTCTGGTTTTATATCGGTTTGCAAAATAAATTCTGTATCGGTTTGCAAAATAAATTCTGGTGCCAATCGAGTCAACACTTTTGCACTGTATGCTAGGCCTTTTCGTTACCCTGATTACCCTTAGTCTCAGTACCTTGCCGAGGCACTCGGAGTTCAAGGATTTGACGATACGGCAGAATCAGCTACTAGGGCTATCGCGTATGAGGTGCTCGAGTGCGTGGAATCGATGGCACATTAGGTTACTCGAAGAGGGCGCAACCCTAGAGTGTTTCGAGTGCGATTAAAATAGACGATTATTGACTCCTGGTAGAGGAAACTTAGCTTTATTGGTTGTTGACGTGATGAACGAGTCGCAAGATCCAATGCGATCGGCAGGTCGTGGGAGTCGAAGATTGTATCAGCTCGTGGGCGTGGGTGTCCAGGGAGACCCCGAGTCACCCGATATGAAGACCACAACCGAACGTTGAAGCTGAAAACCGTGGCGGGTCGCTGAAACAGAGGGAGCCCCCGAGCCCCGAGTCGTTGGAGCCATTTTATCACGGCCACATGCGATAAAGCGCGTGTGTTTTTGGTCGGTAGAAGTTCTCTGCCGTGCGCGACAAAGACACCTGGCTGTACTTTGATCCGATTAAATTTTGCCACGATTGTTTTTTTCCTTTCAGGTGGATCTCTTTCTCCATTGAATATTTTCTTTGTAGCCCACGTGCAGAAGCTGGTATGGAACAAATCTAACCAGAGTATAGTCTTGTCATCTTTTTTTCATGTGATACAACACATCTCAGATGATGCCTTTTCTTTCTTTTCCTCTGACTTGGTTTCACCCAGGATGGACGTGGATTCACGATCCGAGTTGGAAGAAAAACACGTGTTAGCTTTGCCCGATCCAAATTGTTGCATCCTGGTCTTTTCTTTCATTGATTGCTTTGCTTGCCGGTCTCCATGCTGGGCACGGGAGACGTGTTGTCAATCGATATGGAGTATTGGCTGGAGAACAAATCTTTGAGTTAACAGCTGGTGAAAAATTAATCATTGTCCTTGGGATTGGTAGCTTTCTAGTTGCACGGCTGATTTCAGACGGAAAGAACAACAGGCTCGATCCGGCCCAGCTCCCATGGTGACTCGAAAAATCATCCGCAAGTGCGCTAGGCGTGTGTGCCCGTGATGAACACAACTTTTAATTCCCGGTGTATATTATTGTTGATCCGCTTGTCCAACTTTGGACCAGATTATGACAACGAAGCTTGCCAACGCTGTCGATAATAAATGTCTAGGAGATCTAATTTTCCTGGTATGGTGCGATGATGAAGCCGTCGCCTATTGTTGATGAAGATGTTGAGCACTCCAAAGTGCATGATCAAACCAGACGTGATCTGGCCGATGACGACGATGGTCGAGTGATCCCGCCCGTATGGATATGCATAGGAGCCGAAGAAGATATGGCCTCTCCTGGATGATTGAATTGTAGATTGCGGGTGATGAGGCCGTCGAGATCGCAACATTAGCGCGCCCAATTCCCACAAACGGCGCCAATTGACGAGGGTTTAACTCATCAATGCCCATTGTTATGGACTTGGATTTTCGTGAACGAGGGAGCGCTGGAGACATCTATCGGCTAGCAAACAAGCACACAGGGGACTCGAAGATTTACCCAGGTTCAGGCCTCGCAGAGGTCCCTACCCCTGCTTGTCTGCTCGTGGAATTATTGAAGGAATCGAGGATTGCAATGGTGCGCAGATGCAATCTGGCGAGGGTTGTGGAAACTAGGGTTGCATGTGTCCTCCTCGCCGCCCCCTCCTAGGCTTTATATATGGGGAGGCTAGGTCTCCGGTACCAATGCGAGTTGGTTACAAGTTAGATTAGAACTCTAGTCTTGAGGTTTCCTTGTCTTGTATTTTGGGAGTCCATGTCCATACGGGCTTCATACCACTCGAACCGTCATAGGCGTCATGGACCTTGGCAATTCGTCGAGTAGGCCTTCTGTCGAGCCGCACCAGGTACGCTGTAGTTGAGTGCCTATTGGGCATACCCATGTCACTGTGAATACCCCGACGTATTCCCAGATGAATTCTCCGGTATGCCCCTAGATCGGGATATTGAGTTCATTATTGAACTAATTCCTAGAACCGGACCCATAGCTCAGAGACCCTATAGCATGAACCCATCAGAGTTAGTGGAGCTGAAGAAGCAATTGGATGCTATGCTGGTGAAAGGATTGATTCAACCAAGCGCATCGCCATGGAGATCGCCCGTTCTGTTTGTCGACAAGAAAGATGGAGGCAACCGTTTGTGCACAGATTACAGGAAGCTGAATGATGTCACTATCAAGAACAAGTACCCTCTGCCCAAGATAGAGGATCTGTTTGATCAGTTGACTGGTGCCAGTGTGTTCTCTAAGATTGATCTTAGGAATGGTTATCAGCAGCTTAAGATTCGTGCAACAGATATTCCAAAGACCGCCTTTACCACCAGATATGGATTGTATGAGTATACGGTCATGTCTTTTCGATTAACCAATGCCCCCGCTTATTTCATGAATCTTGTGAATCAGATATTTATGAACTTTCTAGATAAGTTTGCCGTGGTGTTTATCGACGATATTCTTATCTATTCCAAGTCAGAAGAAGACCATGAGCAACATCTGAGAATCATCCCTGAAACCCTGAGAGAGCATCAGTTGTATGCCAAGTTCAGCAAATGTGAGTTTTGGCTGAAAGAAGTAGGATTCCTCCGACATATTGTGTCGGCAGGAGGAGTCGCTGTTGATCCCTCCAAGATCAAAGATCTTGAAGAATCGGAAGCCCCAACAACTCAAACCCAAGTCCATGCATTTCTCGGATTAGCGAGATATTACCGCAAGTTCGTAGAAGGATTTTCGAGCATCGCCAGACCCATGACCCAATTGTTGAAGAAGGACAAGAAGTTTGAATGGACCCACAAATGTGAAGCGAGTTTCCAAGAGCTCAAAAGAGATTGATTTCAGCCCCAATATTGATCATGCCAGATATGAAGAAGCCGTTTGATGTGTATTGTGACGCATCCAAGATTGGTCTCGGATGTGTGTTGATGCAAGAAGGCAAAGTCATAGCATATTTGTCCATAAAACTGACGCAGCATGAGCAAAACTACCCCACCCATGATCTGGAATTAGTAGTTGTAGTTTTAGCCTTGAAAACATGGCGTCATTACCTTATGGGTAATCGCTGTGAGATTTACTCAGATCACAAGAGCTTGAAGTATATTTTCACTCAAAAGGAGCTGAATATGAGGCAAAGGAGATGGATAGAGTTAATCAAGGATTATGACCTTGACATTCACTATGACCCCGGCAAAGCCAATGTGGTAGCGAATGCTCTTAGCAGGTTACCATGTAGGTTAAACACCATGATCAAAGAGAACCAACCAAGTTTGCATGAAGAATTGGAGCAGTTTAGAACAGAGCTTGTTAGCAAAGGATTTTTACCTAGCATTGAACTTCAACCCACTTTGATCATTCAAATCAAGGAAGCCCAGAAGGGAAATGCAAGTATCGACAGAATCAAGCATCGTACTGGTACAGGAAAGGTACCTGGATTCACCGAAGATGAAGAAGGAGTTAGGTGGTACAAAGGACGTATCTGTGTGCCAGCAGATTCAGAGCTGAAGCAAGTGATCATGCAAGAAGCTCATGCTACTCTTTATTCTATCCACCCCGGAGGAACAAAGATGTATCAGGATTTGAAGGAGCAATTTTGGTGGCACAAGATGAAGAGAGAAATCGGAAGCTACATCGCCAAGTGTGATATTTGTCAAAGAGTCAAAGCGGAACATCAGGGACCTGCATGACTGTTGCAACCATTGCAGATTCCGGAATGGAAATGGGATTCCGTCGGAATGGACTTTATCGCCGGTTTGCCTACTTCTAGTAGGGGAAATGACTCTATCTGGATCATCTTTGATAGACTGTCCAAGGTAGCCCATTTTATACTTGTAAAGACAACCTACAAGAGTTCGAAGCTAGCAGAGTTGTACATTGCTAGGATTGTCAGTTTGCATGGAACCCCCAAGACAATAGTGTCGGATCGAGGAACCCAAAATTTACCTCGAGATTTTGGCAGAAAGTCCAAGAAGGATTAGGGACGAAGTTGAATTTCAGCACAACTTATCACCCACAGACCGACAGATAGACTGAAAGAGTCAACCAAATCTTAGAAGATATGTTGAGAGCTTGTGTGTTAGAGTACGGATCAAAATGGGAGGATTGCCTGCCTTTCACAGAATTCTCATGCAACAATAGTTATCAAGCCAGTTTGCAAATGGCCTAGTTGAGTTCTTATATGGAAGAAAGTGCCGTACCCCTTTGAATTGGTCACAAGTAGGAGAGAGTCATATTTTTGGACCCGACATCCTACGAGAAGCCGAAGAGAAGGTTCACAAAGTCCGTGAGCACCTCAAGACCGCCCAATCCAGATAGAAGAGTTATGCTGACAAGAAACATAGAGACCTGACTTTCAATGTCGGAGATTTTGTATATCTCAAGGTTTCGCCACTGAAGGGAACGCAACGTTTCAGTCTGAAAGGAAAGTTAGCCCCTAGATATATCGGACCCTTCAAGATTCTGAATCATCGAGGATAAGTATCGTATCAACTAGAACTGCCTGAGGAGATGTCAGCCATCCATAATGTGTTCCATATCTCGCTACTTCGCAAATTCTTGGAAGTGCCGGAGAAGGCCGAAGTGTTCAAGAACATCGGTCACCGAGCCATTGATATCAACAAGGATCTGACATATCGTGAAGTGCCCATCCGTATCTTGGAAGAAGCTTACAGAACCACCAGGACCCAGAGTATCAAATTTCTCAAGATCCAATGGAGCAACCACACCGAAGAAGAAGCCACCTGGGAGCGAGAAGATTACATTAGGACTGAGGTTCTAGATCTCTTTAGTTCCTAGTTTTTCTTAAATCTCGGGACGAGATTTTGTTTAAGGGGGGAAGGTTTGTAACATCCCAAATCTTTAATCAAAGTTATCAAGATCCAAATAACCCAATTTAGGGTTAACAAAATATTTTTATCATTAAAATAAGTAGGAATGCATATGTGTGTTTGCATTAATATAGATTTTTTTGAAATTGCCATGTTTGATTGATCTAATGATTGTAAAATGATTCAAAGGTGAATGCCACATCATCTAGATCATTTAGAAACAAAATCCAAAGAAAAAGAAATCAAATAAGAATAAAAAGACCAAATGGTCATTTATGCCATTTTAATCCACTAGGCCACTTTAGGTGTTCCTAGAAGTCAAATTCAAACAGAAACATTCTCAACTCTTTTCACCCCTTGCTAGTACAAGTACAAATCTACCAAGGCCCACTTTGAAATCTTACAAAAACATTTAAACACTAATTTTAAATGACATTTGAAAATGGAATCCATTTCATATGCATAGATCACACTTTTTAAAAAACCACTCAAATGAGTTCACCTTGACAATCCCAAGCAAACACAGCCTATAAAGTATAAGATCAAAGCAGCCACCAAAAATCTTTGCAAAATTCAAATAAAAATCTCTTGCGGCCATTGTGTCGAACAGTTGGTAGGCAAAGATAAACTGCCTAACTAATACTGTTGCTAATTAAGTTCATGTCCCCCTTTGTACCCTCTCATCTCTCCTTTGACCCCTCTTAGCCTAACTAAGCACCATACAACATCCCCTCTTCACCGTAGCGCCAGTACCGCACCGCCCGAGAATGGTCACCGTCGGCCAACCGTGCCCAAGCCATAGGAGACCGCCCCGCCCTCTCTCGCCATGTCTAGGAGGCAGGCCAAACCACACCGTGACCCCCTATCCACCCCACGGACGCAGCCGAGCACTGGACCACCGAGGCACGCCCACGCTCTCCGCTTCTAAACCGTGCATGGACTGCGCTAGTGCGCCGTGCCCAACAAGGCAGCACACGTCGCCCCTCGACCATAGCCCGCGCGCGCCGCTCTGCCTTGACCCTAGCACACTCTCGGACATGCCCATTTCCCGCCGCGCGACCAGCACCTGCCGTGAGCCGCGTCGAACACCGCCGCTCCCGCTCAGAGCGCCAGCCACGCCCGACCAAACGCCACTGCCCCTAGCCGCGCCATCATGCCGTAGATGACTGCCAAGAGGCAGAGCACTGTCCGCCTACCTCGCCCATGCCATTAGCCCTCTGTACCATCGTCACTGGCGAGCTCACCATCGCACCTCACGGTCCCCTCGTCGACCTATAAAAGAAGGGCACCCCCGTCCCATTTCTGCACACCATTCACCTCCCCTCTCACCCCTGATCCTTCCCCACCCCAGGAGCCGCCGCGACCACGCCTGAGACCGCCGTCGTCCACCAGCTCGATCACCCCCATCGCCACGTTAGCTGGAGCCCTGGTAAGCCCCCAATCGACCCCCACCGAGCCACTAGGGTTCATTCTCGCCGGCGACCTGTTCGTCGTCGATGATGAACCACGACCGTTGATCCAACGTCTAATCGCATGACCCACATCGCCCCGTACCGCATCGCGTTAGAGTCAGCTGCTGACGTGTAGACCCTCCTATCAGTTGCCCTCTGTGCCGCGGAGCGCCACTGGGCCGGCCCATTTAGTTTCCCGCCTAAGCCCGCAGATTCAAATAAAGATTTTTCTAATTAAGTTTAAACTAGGTTTTGTCCACTAGTTTAAAAATCAATTCAGAGAGTTCTACTAAACCAAAATGAATGATTCCAATTTTGCTAGAAAGATAATTTAAATCTCTATCCAAGCCCGTTGGATTTAAATCAATTAGAGTTATAGACCACATATAGAAAAAATAACAGGACACAGACTGTGCTACATTCAAACATTTTTCAAAAATCAACCATAATAGCTTTTGAGTTGATTCCAACTCTCAAAAATCACATTTGATAATACCTATATGGATATGTAATAATATTTAGGTTTGCATGCAGTGACTTTGGACTAGTACCAAAATAATGCTATAAATCATTTAAATATGAATCCTAAACTTTATAAAATGTGATCCATCATTTAAATCACATTCCCATGTATTAGAATATATGGTGATGACATCTGTCCACATGATCCCATGTTTTAATTGGAAAATATTAAATCTTAACTAATTTCAATGAGTAGAAATTATTTTTCTTAAATAAAATAAATGAAACTAGAAATTAAATCTTGTGATGAATGTGATGATACTAGATCATCAAGTATGTGCCTTAGTGTTATAAATAGACTAGTTAAGTATTGTTTGGTGATTATGTATTCCGTATATATTTATAGACGATAGTACCGACCAAGTCTACGAGGAGGAGGAGTTCTACCCCGAAGAAGACGAGGAGAATTTCAACCACTGCACCAACCAAGGCAAGCTATTGTTAGCAAGCTAGAATTATACAAGATAACCTAAGCAAGATGCATTGGGCATGCTTTGGTTATACCTCTTTATTTATACCAATCCCAAGTTTTACTTACAAGTTTTACCCTTTTACTTCACCAAAGTTTATTTACTTCTAGTAATGCTTTGTGAGATTTTAGAAAGTAGTTTAGATAGCATAAAGAGTATAAAACTTGGCCTATACTAGATGTCGTTCTATGGCATGAGATTGAGATGAGCATCCCACCTTAGTGAACACTCTTAACTTAGTGGTTAGAGCTAAACCAAAAAATTGATCACTCTAGATGGGAATCCTTGGTGAAAATGCTTATGAAAACCATGTAATGATGAGTCATTCTATTGAGATGTTTTGACATGTGTTGACAAACACAAATGGTTTATGATGACGAAAATGTTGAGGCATGAGCCTTAGCCCTTTATAAAAACTGATGGTTGGGTTTGGATGTGATACCATTCCAATTTTACCATACAACCATAATACCTGAATTGGGTAAGGCTTAGCCGGAAGTTTATATGCATTAGTATTGGTTCCCTCGCGAGAGAGGTTTGTGCTGAGGCTACCTCTTGATGTTGTCCACCTATGTAGTTCCCATGATGGCAGATGGCCATGGCTGGGAGGGCAAGCTCATAGGAGAGGTTCTTATACTAGAGTGTGTAAAGGAAAGGTTATGTTTGATTATCCACATACTAAGTATGATGATTCAGGGTTATCCCTGACGGATGTATCGAATTTTGTGGTGAAAGTGTACCACCTCTGCAGAGAGTCAAACTATTCGAATAGTCGTGTTCACTGTCATGGACAGTTGGAGTGGCCATACTATTCTGTTGTCAGATGTTTTCAAAATGACTTATGAAATGAATTCTGACATGACTTGACCACAATATGGTTGTGAATATAACAACTAAGTTCCCACTTAGGTGATTTAGAACTTTATTTTATCTTTCTTTGTTTCTGAACTCAGCTTAGGTTTCAAACTTAACTTTGCAAATAAACTTAGAACTTAGCATTCCTACTAGAACTACCTTACTTGTTAGTGATAGTTTGCGAGTACTTAAAGAGTACTCATGGCCTTGTCCCTGGCTATTCCCGTGGCCAGACTATGAGGAGGACTATCCGGAAGAAGGACAACAGGACAGCTACGACAACTAGGACTATATCCCATCATCAACATTGCCTGTGACACTGAAGATGGAGCCCACCGCTACGCTTATTATTTTTCTACTTGGTTGTATTAAGACTGGATCATGAGATCCTTTATTTGTGTAAGACTTTATTATGGTTTGTAATGGATGATGTACTGTGATATCAAATATATTATGTCTCGCAAAAATGGTAATCCTGGGATTGCGATGTATGGCATAATAGGCATCTGGGATTAAAAATCCGGGTGTTGACAGCCACCGACCTCGCCGCTTCACCTATAAGATGCCCCTGGGACAAAAACCCTAAATAGAACAGCCTCCAGCCATGAAAAGTTCCACAGCGCCGCCGCCACCGAAGGGGAAATTCAGGGACAGAAAGTCTCTGCTCCGGCACCCTGCCGGGACGGGGAACTGCCCCCAGAGCCATCTCCATCGATCTCCACCACCATCTCCATCTCCTTTGCTGATTCCCATGATGATGAGGGAATAGTTCCTCCTCGAGGCTGAGGGTTCTACCGGTAGCTATGTGTTCATCTCTCTCTCTATGCATGATCTTATTAAGATCATGAGCTTTGTAATCAAGTAGATCTACCTTGCTACTCAAGTGCTTTAATAGATCTCTGCTCTCCCCATATGTGTGAAAGAGACAGCGTGCACACCATGGTGGCACTTAGGCTAGAGATCACAAATACTTGTTATTAGTTATATTTGGAGTTGGATGTTTCTATGAAATTGTGGTGTTTGTTGGAACCATCTAGATCTCAAGGTGACAGTGTGGGGTTATCTAAATGGGGAAAGCAAACTTTGAGGTGTGTTGTTATAGCCCTACCATGGATTAGAGTGTCCAACCGGAGAGTAGTTAAGAGTAGTATCACAAAGAGAAGATATTTATATGAGAGTGTTCACTAGTGAAAGTATGATCCCTAGGCCTTGTTTCTAAGCATCGAAACACCGTTTGCAACTAGATATGTTACATGTTTGCTTGCTGCCATGTTTATTTCAGTTTACCTTTAGTCTCTTCCACGCCATCAAAGTATTTTCTGGAACCATTGTCTTATATCCATACCACTTGTATTTTACTATCTCTTCGCTGAACTAGTGCACCTATACACCTGACAAGTGTATTGGGTGTGTTGGGGACACAAGAGACTTCTTGTATCTTGATTGCAGGGTTGCTTGAGAGGGATACCTTTGACAACTTCTTCCCTGAGTTCGATAAACCTTGGGTGATCCACTTAGGGGAAACTTGCTGCTGTTCTACAAACCTCTATAGTTGGAGGCCCAACAACTGTCTACAAGAATTGAAGTGCGTAGACATCAGTGACTTAAAGCAGGTCCCACATCAAGTGGGTGAGATAATTGACCGAGCCAACCTCCTCCTTCCCTTGGTACCAGTACTAGTTCTCCCGAGCAGCCCTACATCAAATCCATCCAGACGTAGTGTACCCGATCAATAGCCTCAGGTATAGGCTCATCAATGAACAGGTCATCGTCATTACCATCAAAGTCCACTTCGGTCGTCTGCTTCTACGATTAGTAGATTAACAGATACGTTTATAGACAAACATCAAAGACACACAACCTGAACATTTCTCGTTCTACAGATATACCTTGTCATCTGGGATACTGGTAGTACCAGAAATGAAACCCGTTTCATGCAGCTTGCGCTTTTTCTCTCCTCCCCCTTCTCCAAGTTGATCTAGATGCTCAGGAGCTGCCTCTGTCAGTTGATCTAGTTGATCAACATTTGCTTCCCCTACTTGATCTTGATGATAAAGATGTGCTTCCCCCGGTTCATATGGAGGATCATATGGTTCACCATGAAATACCCATCCAACATATTTGCTAAGCATCACAAATGTTAAAATATGGTCTTCCACTATACTTTGAGGCAGCACCCTACAATGCGCACACAACCGGCAGGGGCAATGTACTTTTGAGTTGTCACAATGAGCTCTAACAAATCCCATAAATCGTTGAACATATAGGATACGTTTAGTGCTGCCTAATGGAGCAATCTCTATCCAAAATCTGCCCATCTGTTTAATTATGACCTACAAGGTTGGTTATTATTAAAGTAAAGCACGAAACATATAGATGAAGTACAAAAACTTTAAATGCCTATGCGTTGCAGCAAACATATTGATAGCAAAAATCACCGAAGGTATTTAGGAACACAGATCCAGCATAGAATAAACTATGACCATGCAGATTGAGGACAAATTAAACTACGTAAGAGTATTTGAAAGGGCAATAAAATGCCAACCAGATCGAGCTAGATATAGAAGGACTACTGTGGGATCAACATGCCCACCGGTGCGTCTCAAGAAGACCGACGGGTAGGGAAAGCTTCTTCGCGCATGTTGGTGATGAGGAGCGGCCGTAAGCGCGTCTGTTTTGTGGGGAAGGGGTGAGGCCTAGGCGATGGAGGGTGGAAATTAATACACATCATGAAGGGGTGTGGAGGGATAACTTTGGAAATTCTAACCTACCCTGCTTTGGGCACCACCATATACGTGGCCCACCTGCCAGTCACCATAGATCAAAATTGATCCAAAACTTGTCAAAATACAAGTTTATGTTTTACCATGAAAACTAATGCACATAGCATTGCACTTTGTGAACGAATGGCTCTATGTCAAAAAGTTATTTAATTTCAGCATCTTCAGCTCGGAATCTTGGAAACTCATGAAAGTAGGGAATTATCCATCAAATCTGGAATCTCCTTTTTAAACAATTGCTTGAAATGCCAAGATGCACCGATCTGCCAATGTACGGAGTAGTACAAAAGATGGAAAAGGTACAGAAACTATGGCTATGACCTGGCTACTCTTGTTTGAAAGCCTTGAGTTAATGTTCATTAATTTCGGCAGATGTCTATAAACTCATTAAATGCTGGAAAGCATACAGGCTTGTGGGTCTATCTGACGGTGATAGCATCCCAAGTGGGAGTAGAGTACCATAGAAGCTTCAACTTCAAAATTTCGTCAGAGCGCCAAAATATCCCGCCCACCCATTCAAACATCCCGCCCATCCATTCAAACATCTAGCCCCAAAAAAACATCCAGCCCAAAAAATTATTTTATTGCACAAATTTAGCCTGGAAGCTTGAAAGGGCGTTATACATTGTGTGAAAAAGGCGGCGGTGGCATTTTGAGCCATCATCTTTGTAGTTGCTTCACAACAAAACACATTGTTGTTACTTGGAAATTCGAAAACAAACTTCAAATTAGGAAGCAGACATATTGGTTGATTTGCAAAATGCACCGATCTACCAAATACAGACACATCATCATAAACTATTTCCATGACCTTGGTCACCTTTTTTTTGGACGATGGTCATCTTCTTGAAACCCTTAAATTGTTCGAAAATTTCAGCAAATGCCTAGAAACTCTCTTAAATGTTGGGAAGCAACTCTCGTTGGCGTGTGGGCCTAGATGGTGACAACGCGTCTGAGAGGCCCCACGCCGGAGTAGCGTATGCTAGAAGCTTCAACCTCAAAATTTGGTACGACGCCCAAACATCGCACCCATCCATTAAAATATCCCGCGCATCTATTCAAACATGCTTCACCTCTTTCTAGAATGCAAAATTCCTCTTGTATCCCTACTCCGGAAACAAGAATCTGAGGGAGCACTCCAATAACAGAGGGGTATAGGTGGTAAATTTGCGTTCTCCCAAGTGCATCACCCCATCCACGTTTCCTAGCCCTTCTTCAATATTTACCTGCCCGCCCACTCCGACCTACACCGACTTTTTGGACCCACTATGCGAGTGACCCACATGTCAGTGAGCCAGAATTACGGGAAGTAGAGATTCCCATCGCTTGTTGTTCAAAATTCGAACATTTTTCGCTAAACCGAGATAAAATCTTTAAAATCATCCAACCTGGCTTATACTATCATTCCACTATGTCAGAGTAGAAGCTAAAAAACAAAGCCAAAAACACGTTCTTAGCTTTATAAGCCAAAAAACAAAAGCCAGAATTCGAGTAGAAGCAAACAGTGCCTAAATCTCAAGGAACTCTTCCTGTTTCTCCCTTGTTTTAGTACCGAGGTACCTTCAATTTTATTTAACAAAAAATATGACCAAGGAGGATATCATTGACTTGTATATCAAAAAAAATTGCGGTAATACCATTCTATTCCACGAATATATATAACCATAAAGTTTGAAAATATTATTGAAAATTCACGGAATCCTAAACCATAAAATCTAAATACCTAAACCCTGACCAAGCAGGTATCGCGCAACTATAGATCAAAAATTGAGATACTTACATTAAATCAGGTAACACCATTCGATTAGACGAATATAAGCATAGATCCTGAGCATTACCGAAAATTCTCTAAACCTAAGGGAGAAACAACCCATAAAACTAAACTGTAAAACCCTAAACCCTCGGCCCATAAACCCTAATCAAGCAGGTATCGTGCACTTATCTATCAAAATTTGAGATACTTTCATTAAATTGCGGTAACGCCATTCTATTCCACGAATATAAGCATAAAGCTTGAACATTATTTAAAATTCTCGAAACCCTAAAATCTAAACACTAAACCCTAAATCCTTACCAAACACGTAGCATGCACTTATCGATCAAAAGTTGATATATTTTCATTAAACTGGTAACTCTATTCTATTCGATGAATATAATCATAAATCTTGAGCATTATCGAAAATACCCTTAACCATAAACAACCCCTTATAAAACCTAAACCTAAAACCCCAAACCCTCAACCCATAAACCCTAACAGATCAGGTATCATGCACTTATAGATCAAATTTGGAGATACTTTCAATGAGTTAGGTAATGCCATATATATTCTATTTGACGAATATAAGCATAAATCTTGAGTATTATTGAAAATTTGATAACCCCCTAAACCCTATTCAGTCCATAAAACCTAAACCGTAAAACCCTAAAACCCTAAACCCTCGACCCATATAAACCCTAACCAACCAGGTATCGTGGACTTATAGATCAAAATCTGAGATTCGATCTTTCATTAAATTGCGGTAATGCCATTCTATTCCATGAATATAACAATAAAGTCTGAACATTATTGGAAATGCCCTAAACCCTATAACCCTAAACCCTCAACATCGCACGTAGCATGCACTTATCGATCAAAAATTGATATATTTTCATTAAACTGGTAACTCCATTCTATTCGACGAATATAAGCATAAATCTTGAGCATTATTGAAAATACCCTAAACAACCCCTAATCAAACCTAAACCTAAAACCCTAAACCCTCAACCCATAAACCCTAACCAATCAGGTATCATGCACTTATAGATCAAATTTTGAGATACTTTCAATGAGTTAGGTAACACCATATTCTATTCAATGAATATAAGCATAAAGCTTGAGTATTATTGAAAATTCGATAAACCCCCTAAACCTTATTCAGTCCATCAAACCTAAACCGTAAAACCATAAAACCCTAAACCCTCGACCCATATAAACCCTAGCCAAGCAGTTATCATGGACTTATAGATCAAAATCTAAGATTCAATCTTTCATTAAATTGCGGTAATGCCATTTCTATTATACGAATATAACAATAAAGTTTGAACATTATCGAAAATGCCCTAAACCCTAAAACCCTAAACCCTCAATCCCACCTAAACGACATTTGCAAATGAGGTATCACATGCACTTGTAGATCAAAATTTCAGATAAACTTTCCTCAAATTGTGCTAATGCTATTCAATTCCATGAATTTAGGCATATATAAAGCATCTTGAACATTATTGAAAAATCCAAAAAAACCTAAACCCCAAAAACCATAAAAACCCTAAACCCTCAACCCCTTACCAAGCAGGTATGATGCACTTATAGATCAAAATCCGAGATACTTTCATTAAATTGCGATAACACGACTCTACTCCATGAATATATATGAGCATATATATATATAAGCTTGAACATTATTATTGAAAATTCATAAACCATAAAACCTAGAAAATCCTAAACCCTAGAACCCTAAACCCTAAATACCAACCTTAAACTCCTAAGCCTTAAACCCTAAAATCCTAAATCATATACCATATACCCTAAACCCCTAAACCCTCAACCCAAAAAACACGAACCCTAAACCCCAGGCTATATATATCTTGTGTGGAAACTAGGGCAATGGGATTTTGAGCCATACTTATTTGTAGTTTTTTCATGACAAAAGCCATTGTCGTTGCTTGAAAAATTGAAAATAACTTCAAATTCAGAAGATTCCTTTGTAAATCATATTATAAATGCCAATAATACGAACCAATCTACCAAATACAAACATGTTGTTATAAACTATAGCAAAGGTGTGGCCATGACCTTGGTCACCTGGTTTGAAAGCCATGCAAATTCATCGATTGAAAAAAGTAAAGTCATTATTATCGATTGGAGCTTTTAAAATAACTCCAAATATGGAAGCTCTTTTTCTAAACAATGTTGAAATACCAATATGCACCAATCTACCAAACATGGTTACATTATCATAAAGTATGGTAACACATATGGCCTTGACATTGGTCATCTAGTTTTTGAAAGCCATGAATGTTCAAACATGATACGCCATATTGTGAAATGAGTTTTTCAAGAGTTATCAAATTTTATATATTTTCATGGAAACTAGCCAATGCACATAGTGAGACACCAACGGAAAAATGAATGGTTGTGTTTCGTTTTATATTTTGTTTCTTATTTTTTAAAAAACTAGCCCAAATTTGGTGTCATTACTATTCATATAAAAAAATTGAAATCCTGCAAAACTCTCGGTCGTTCTCCAATAGTTGACTAATTCGGTACCTTTAAACTATTTTTAAAAAGTCAAGAGCAAGTATATCACAGACTTTGTAGTTCATAAATATACTTACTTTCAATCATCAAAAAGTTATTTAATTTCATCATCTTTAGCTAGGAAGTTTGGAAACTCATGAAAGTAGGGCATAATCCATCAAATCTGGAATCTCCTTTGTAAAGAATTGCTTGAAATGCCAAGATGCACCGATCTACCAAATATGGCCAGGTTTGTAAGCGTGGTTGGCGAAGATGCTTCATTGTACGGAGTAGTACAAAAGATGAAAAAGGTACAGAAACTATGGTCGTGATCTTTCTCCTCTTGTTTGAAAGCCTTGAATTAATGTTCATTAATTTCGACAGATTTATATAAACTCAATTAATGCTGGAAAGCATACAGGCCTGTGGGTCTATTTGACTGGGATAGCATCCCAAGTGGGAGTAGCGTACCTTAGAAGTTTCAACTTCAAAATTTCGGCAGAGTGCCGAAATATCCCGCCCACCGATTCAAACATCCAGCCCAAAAAAATCCAGCCCCAAGTTTTTTTTATTGCACAAATTTAGCTTGGAAGCTTGAAAGGGCGTTATACATTGTGTGAAAAAAGGGGACGGTGGCATTTTGAGCCATCATCTTTGTAGTTGCTTCACAACAAAACACATTGTTGTTACGTTGAAATTCGAAAACAAACATCAAATTTGGAAGTAGACATATTGGTTGATTTGCAAAGATGCAAAGATGCACCGATATACCAAATACGGACACGTCATCATAAACTATTTCCGTGACCTTGGTCACCTTTTATTTTGGACGATGGTCATCTTCTCAAAAATTTCAGCAAATGCCTAGAAACTCGTTTAAATGCTGGGAAGAAACTATCACTAGCATGTGGGCCTAGACGGTGACAGTGCGTCTGAGAGGCCCCACGCCGGAGTAGCGTATGCTAGAAGCTTCGACTTCAAAATTTGGTACGGTGCCCAAACATCGCACCCATCCATTAAAATATCTAGCGCGTCCATTCAAACATGCTTCACCTATTTGTAGAATGCAAAATTCCTTTTCTATCCCTGCTCCAGAAACAAAAATCTGAGGGAGCACTGCAATAACAGAGGGATATAGGTGGTAAATTTGCGTTCTCCCAAGTGCATCACCCCATCCATGTTTCCCAGCCCTTCTTCAATATTTACCTGCCCACCCATGCCGACCTACACCTACTTTTTGGACCCACTATGCAAGTGACCCACATGTCAGTGAGCCAGAATTACGGGAAGTAGAGATTCCCATCGCTTGTTGTTCAAAATTCGAACATTTTTCGCTAAACCGAGATAAAATCGTCAAAATCATCCAACATAGCTTATACTATCATTCCACTATGTCAGAGTAAAAGCTAAAAAAACAAAGCCAAAAACATGTTCGTAGCTTTATAAGCCAAAAATCAAAAGCCAAAATTCGAGCCCAACCAAACAGCACCTAAATCTCAAGGAACTCTTCATGTTTCTCCCTTGTTTTAGTACCCGGGTACCTTCAATTTTATTTAACAAAAAATATGACCAAGCAGGATATCATCGACTTGTAGATCGATTTTTGAGATACTTTCATTAAATTGCGGTAACACCATTCTGTTCCACGAATATATACAACCATAAAGTTTGAAAATATTATTGAGAATTCATGGAATCCTAACCATAAAATCTAAACCCGTAAACCCTGACCAAGCAGGTATCGTGCAACTATAGATCAAAAATTGAGATACTTTCATTAAATCAGGTAACGCCATTCTATTAGATGAATATAAGCATATATCCTGAGCATTACCAAAAATTCTCTGAACCCTAAACCGGAAACAACCCATAAAACTAAACTGTAAAACCCTAAACCCTCGACCCATAAACTGTAGTCAAGCAGGTATCCTGCACTTATATATCAAAATTTGAGATACTTTCATTAAATTGCAGTAACACCATTCTATTCGAAGAATATAAGCATAAAGCTTGAACATTATTTAAAATTCCTGAAACACTAAAATCTAAGCACTAAACCCTAAATCCTTACCAAACACATAGCATGCACTTATCGATCAAAAGTTGATATATTTTTATTAAACTGGTAACTCCATTCTATTCGATGAATATAAGCAATCCTGAGCATTATTGAAAATACCCTAAACCCTAAACAACCCCTAATAAAACCTAAACCTAAAACCCCAAACCCTCAACCCATAAACCCTAACAAATCAGGTATCATGCACTTATAGATTTTAACATCCCAAAAATTTAATCCAAGTTATCAAGATCCAAATCACCCAATTTAGGGTTAACAAAAACTTTTTCTCTTTTAAATTATTGAAGCATGCATATGTGTGTTGCATTAAATAGGAGTTGTTTTGGAATGCCATGATTGTTTGTTCTAATGGGTGTAAAATGATTCTAAGATGAATGCCACATCATCTAGATCATTCCCAAGCAAAATCCACAGAAAAAGAAATCAAATACAATTAATAATGGAAATGGTCACTTTTGCCATTTTAATCCACTAGCCCACTTTGGGTATTCCTAGCACTCAAATTCCAACAGAAACAAATGTGGATCTTTGCACCCCTTGCTAGTACAAGTTAAGATGTACCAAGGCCCACTTTGTGATCTTCCAAAAACATTCAAACTCTAAATTTAGAAGACATTTGAAAATGGAATCAAGTGTAGGTACCTAGATCACACTTTTTCAAAAACCACTCGAATGAATTCAATTTAACAAATCCTAGCAACTAGAGATGCTCAAGCATGTGACTAACAACTCCACCAAATTTCATTTCAAAATTCAAATCTTTGTGTCATGCGGCCATTTGGTCGAACACTTGGCATGCACTGATCACACTCTAATTTAGCCTCACTGTTTCTACAGGGTTTTGCCACCCATTTGACCCCAATTCACTCTCTCTGTCCCTCTTTGATCTAACCAAGCCATAATCAGCCCACCCCTTGTCCCTAGAAGCAGTGCACCGCCACCCCGAGGCCATGCTCGCCGGCCAAACGTGCTCATGCTACAGGAGACCACGAGCCCCTCTCTGCCACTCCAGGAAGGGAGGCGTGACCTTACCGCCGTCCATGGTCCACACCATGGCCACTGCTAGCCCCTGGACCACCCAGGCCAAGCCCCGCACTGAGTCTCTGCGCCGAGTCGTTGATATCAACAAGGATCTGATGTATCGTGAAGTGCCCATCCGTATCTTGGAGGAAGCTTACAGAACCATCAGGACTCGGATATCAAATTTCTCAAGATTCAATGGAGCAACCATACCGAAGAAGAAGCCACTTGGGAGCGAGAAGATTACATAAGGAACTAGTTCCCAGATCTCTTTAGTTCCTAGTTTTATTTCTTAAATCTCGGGACGAGATTTTGTTTAAGGGGGGAAGGTTTGTAACATCCCAAAACTTTAATCCAAGTTATCAAGATCCAAATCACCCAATTTAGGGTTAACAAAAACTTTCTCTTTTAAATTATTTAAGCATGCATATGTGTGTTGCATTAAATAGGAGTTGTTTTGGAATGCCATGATTATTTGTTCTAATGGGTGTAAAATGATTCTAAGATGAATGCCACATCATCTAGATCGTTCCCAAGCAAAATCCAAAGAAAAAGAAATCAAATACAATTAACAATGGAAATGGTCACTTTTGCCATTTTAATCCACTAGCCCACTTTGGGTATTCCTAGCACTCAAATTCCAATAGAAACAAATGTGGATCTTTGCACCCCTTCCTAGTACAAGTTAAGATGTACCAAGGCCCACTTTGTGATCTTCCAAAAACATTCAAACTCTAAATTTAGAATACATTTGAAAATGGAATCAAGTGTAGGTACCTAGATCACACTTTTTCAAAAACCACTCAAATGAATTCATTTTAACAAATCCTAGCAACTAGAGATTCTCAAGCATGTGACTAACAACTCCACCAAATTTCATTTCAAAATTCAAATCTTTGTGTCATGCGGCCATTTGGTCGAACACTTGGCATGCACTAATCGCACTCTAATTTAGCCTCACTGTTTCTACAGGGTTTTGCCACCCATTTGACCCCAATTCACTCTCTCTGTCCTTCTTTGATCTAACCAAGCCATAATCAGCCCACCCCTTGTCCCTAGCAGCAGTGCACCGCCACCCCGAGGCCATGCTCGCCGGCCAAACGTGCTCATGCTACAGGAGACCACGAGCCCCTCTC
Source organism: Avena insularis (assembly GCA_023614405.1). NCBI lineage: Eukaryota > Viridiplantae > Streptophyta > Magnoliopsida > Poales > Poaceae > Avena > Avena insularis. Next base: position 327,637,805 of record CM042692.1, on the reverse strand, counting down.
TGCCACTCCAGGAAGGGAGGCGTGACCTTACCGCCGTCCATGGTCCACCCCATGGCCACTGCTAGCCCCTGGACCACCGAGGCCAAGCCCCGCACTGAGTCTCTACGCCGAGTCGTTGATATCAACAAGGATCTGATGTATCGTGAAGTGCCCATCCGTATCTTGGAGGAAGCTTACAGAACCATCAGGACTCGGATATCAAATTTCTCAAGATTCAATGGAGCAACCATACCGAAGAAGAAGCCACTTGGGAGCGAGAAGATTACATAAGGAACTAGTTCCCAGATCTCTTTAGTTCCTAGTTTTCTTTCTTAAATCTCGGGACGACATTTTGTTTAAGGGGGGAAGGTTTGTAACATCCCAAAACTTTAATCCAAGTTATCAAGATCCAAATCACCCAATTTAGGGTTAACAAAAACTTTCTCTTTTAAATTATTTAAGCATGCATATGTGTGTTGCATTAAATAGGAGTTGTTTTGGAATGCCATGATTATTTGTTCTAATGGGTGTAAAATGATTCTAAGATGAATGCCACATCATCTAGATCATTCCCAAGAAAAATCCAAAGAAAAAGAAATCAAATACAATTAATAATGGAAATGGTCACTTTTGCCATTTTAATCCACTAGCCCACTTTGGGTATTCCTAGCACTCAAATTCCAACAGAAACAAATGTGGATCTTTGCACCCCTCGCTAGTACAAGTTAAGATGTACCAAGGCCCACTTTGTGATCTTCCAAAAACATTCAAACTCTAAATTTAGAAGACATTTGAAAATGGAATCAAGTGTAGGTACCTAGATCACACTTTTTCAAAAACCACTCAAATGAATTCAATTTAACAAATCCTAGCAACCAGAGATGCTCAAGCATGTGACTAACAAATCCACCAAATTTCATTTCAAAATTCAAATCTTTGTGTCATGCGGCCATTTGGTCGAACACTTGGCATGCACTAATCACACTCTAATTTAGCCTCACTGTTTCTACAGGGTTTTGCCACCCATTTGACCCCAATTCACTCTCTATGTCCCTCTTTGATCTAACCAAGCCATAATCAGCCCACCCCTTGTCCCTAGCAGCAGTGCACCGCCACCCCGAGGCCATGCTCGCTGGCCAAACATGCTCATGCTACAGGAGACCACGAGCCCCTCTCTGCCACTCCAGTAAGGGAGGCGTGACCTTACCGCCGTCCATGGTCCACCCAACGGCCACTGCTAGCCCCTGGACCACCGAGGCCAAGCCCCGCACTGAGTCTCTGCGCCGAGTCGTTGATATCAACAAGGATCTGACGTATTGTGAAGTGCCCATCCGTATCTTGGAGGAAGCTTATAGAACCACCAGGACTCGGATATCAAATTTCTCAAGATTCAATGGAGCAACCATACCGAAGAAGAAGCCACTTGGGAGCGAGAAGATTACATAAGGAACGAGTTCCCAGATCTCTTTAGTTCCTACTTTTCTTTCTTAAATCTCGGGACGAGATTTTGTTTAAGGGGGGAAGGTTTGTAACATCCCAAAACTTTAGTCCAAGTTATCAAGATCCAAATCACCCAATTTAGGGTTAACAAATCTTTTTCTCTTTTAAATTATTTAAGCATGCATATGTGTGTTGCATTAAATAGGAGTTGTTTTGGAATGCTATGATTGTTTGTTCTAATGGGTGTAAAATGATTCTAAGATGAATGCCACATCATCTAGATCATTCCCAAGCAAAATCCAAAGAAAAAGAAATCAAATACAATTAATAATGGAAATGGTCACTTTTGCCATTTTAATCCACTAGCCCACTCTGGGTATTCCTAGCACTCAAATTCCAATAGAAACAAATGTGGATCTTTGCACCCCTTGCTAGTACAAGTTAAGATGTACCAAGGCCCACTTTGTGATCTTCCAAAAACATTCAAACTCTAAATTTAGAAGACATTTGAAAATGGAATCAAGTGTAGGTACCTAGATCACACTTTTTCAAAAACCACTCAAATGAATTCAATTTAACAAATCCTAGCAACCAGAGATGCTCAAGCATGTGACTAACAACTCCACCAAATTTCATTTCAAAATTCAAATCTTTGTGTCATGCGGCCATTTGGTCGAACACTTGGCATGCACTAATCGCACTCTAATTTAGCCTCACTGTTTCTACAGGGTTTTGCCACCCATTTGACCCCAATTCACTCTCTCTGTCCCTCTTTGATCTAACCAAGCCATAATCATCCCACCCCTTGTCCCTAGCAGCAGTGCACCGCCACCCCGAGGCCATGCTCGCCGGCCAAACGTGCTCATGCTACAGGAGACCACGAGCCCCTCTCAGCCACTCCAGGAAGGGAGGCGTGACCTCACCGCCGTCCACGGTCCACTGCTAGCCCCTGGACCACCGAGGCCAAGCCCCACACTGAGTCTCTGTGCCGCGCCAGCGCATGCCAGAGCGCCATCACCGCCAGCACGCCACACGCCGCGCCTCGACCACAGACCGCGTGTGCCGCTCCGCCTTGACCACCTCAACCCACCAGACACGCCCGTACCCCGCCGTTCGACCCACAGTCGCCGGGAACCACGTCGAGCACCACCTCTGTCTCCCAGAGCACGAAACGCTCCCGACCACAATCCACCGCCAGAGAACCACCCACCGTCCGCCTACCTCTCCCATGCCGATAGCCCCCTATGCCGTCGTCACCGACGAGCTCCGCCCACACCTCTCTGCCGCCTCGCTGCGCCTATATAAGGGAGCCTCCCCAACACAAATTCTTCACACTCTCACACTCCCCTCTCTCCACTGATCCTTCCCCACCTCTCGCTGGAGCCACTCGAGCAACCAGCCACCGGAATTTCACCGGAGATAGCCGTAGCAGAGGAGGAGACGCTGTCGTCAATTTCATCCACCCCGGAGTTGCCGCGACTTTGCCTAAGCCCGCCGTCGTCTCCTCGTTTGTTTGCCCGCCTCTCCACACTTGCTGGAGCCCTGGTACACCCTCACCGCACCCCCACTGAGCCGTTAGGGTCCCACCTCGCCGGCGACGAGTCCGTCGTCGATGATAAACCCCGGCCGTAGATGCTAGCTCTAATCCTACGGTCCACAATGCCCTGTACCGCTTCGCGTTTAATGAGCCAGTGACAGGCGGGACCCCCTTGTCAGTAGTCCTCAGCACCGCGGAGTGAAACTGGGCCGGCCCGTTAGTATTCCCGCGCAAGCCCGTAGATTCAAATTTAGATTTTTCCTTTTTAGCTGAAACTTAGTTCTGTCCCTTAGTTTGAAAATCAATTTAGGGAGTTCTACAAATCCAAATTGAGTAATTCCAATTGTGCTGGAAATACAATAAAAATCACTATCCAATGCCGTTGGATTTAAATCATTTAGAGTTATAGATCTCTCCTAGCAAAAATAACAAGGTAGAAGCTTTTTCACATTCAAACATTTTTCTAAAATCAACCATAATAGCTTTTGAGTTGATTCCAACTCTCAAAAAGCACATTTAACCATACCTATCTAAATATGTAATAATATTAAAGTTTGCATACAGTGAATTTGGATTAGTACCAAAATAATGCTATATAGGCATTTCTAGTCACTTTAAATCATTAATTATTAAACTTAAACTTATTAAAATATGATCCAACCTTTAAATCACATTCCCATGCATTAGAATATGTGGTGATGACATGTGTCCACATGATCCCATATTTTAATTGGGGAATATTAAATCTTAGTTAATTTCAATGAGTAGAAATTAATTTTCTCAAATAAAATAAATGAAACTAGTTCATTAAACCTTGTGATGTTTGTGATGATACTAGATCATCAAATGTCTGCCTTAGTGTACTAAGTAGACTAGTTAAGTATTGTTTGGTGATTGTGTATCCCGTTTGTATTTATAGACTATAGTAACGACCAAATCTTCGAAGAGGAGGAGTTCTACCAAGAAGAGGAGGAAGAGAATTTCAACCACTGCACCAACCAAGGCAATCTAACACTTGCAAGTATTATACCTAGAAAGCCATCACTAGATGCAAGATAACCTAAGCAAGATGCCATAGGAATGCTTTGGTTATACATTTTGATTGTTACCTACCCCAAGTTTTACTTGCAAGCTTTACTTCCTTTTACTTTACCAAAGTTTCTTACTTGTTTATAGATAGCATAAAGAGTATAAAACTTGACCTATCTAATTATACTTAGATGTCAATCTATGGCATGAGATTGATCTTAGAATCCCACTTTAGTGAACACTCTTAACTTAGTAGTTAGAGCCAAACCAAAAACTTGATCACTTTAGATGGGAATACTTGGTGAAAATGACTTGTGAAAACCTTGGAATGATGAGTCATTCTATTGAGATGTTTTGACATGTGTTGAGAAACACAAATGGTTTATGATGATGATGAAAATGTTGGGGCATGAGCCTTAGCCCTTTTATAAAAACTGATGGCTGGGTTTGGATGCGATACCATTCCAATTTTACCGTACAACAATACCTGAATTGGGTAAGGCTTAGCCGGAAATTTATATGCATTAGTATTAGTTCCCTTGCGGGAGAGGTTTGACCTGAGGCTACCTCTCAATGTTGTCCACCTATGAAGTGCCCAGGATGACAGATGGTCAGGGCTAGGAGGCCAAGTTCATAGGAGAGGTGCTTATACTAGAGTGTGTAAAGGAAAGGTCATGTTTGATTATCTTCATACTAAGTATGATGATTCAGGGTTACCCCTGACAGATGTAATGAATTTTGTGGTGAAAGTGTACCACCTGTGCAGAGTGTCAAACTATTCGAATAGCCGCGTCCGCGGTTATGGACAGTTGGAGTGGCCATACTGTTCCGTTGTCATATGTTTTCAAAATGACTTATGAAATGAATTGTGACATGACTTGACCACAATAGAGTTGTGACTATGACAACTAAGTTCCCACTTAGGTGTTTTCAAACTTTATTTCATCTTTCTTTGTTTCTGAACTCAGCTTAGGTTTCAAACTTAGATTTACAAAAAACTTGGAGTTTAACATTCCTACTAGAACTACACTACTTGTTAGTGATAGTTTGCGAGTACTTAAAGAGTACTCATGGCTTTTGTCCCTGGCTATTCCTATGGCTAGATTATGAGGAGGACTACCCTGAAGGAGGACAGCAGGATGGCTACGACAACTAGGATCATCTCTCATCGTCAGCATTGCCTATGACACTGAAGATGGACCCCACCGCTATGCTATTTATTCCGCTATTTGTTTGTATTAAGACTGGATCATGAGATCCTTTATTTGTGTAAGACCTGATTATGGTTTGTAATGGATTATGTACTGTGATATCCAATCTGTTATGTCTCGCAAAAATGGTAATCCTGGGATTGCGATGTATGGCATAACTGGCATCTGGGATTAAAAATACGGGTGTTGACATAGATCAAATTTGGAGATACTTTCAATGAGTTATGTAACGATATATATATTCTATTCGACGAATATAAGCATAAAGCTTGAGTATTATTGAAAATTCGATAAAACCACTAAACCCTATTCAGTCCATAAAACCTAAACCATAAAACATTTAAACCTTAAACCCTCGACCCATATAAACCCTAACCAAGCAAGTATCATGGACTTATTTATCAAAATATGAGATTCGATATTTCATTAAATTGCGGTAATGCCATTCTATTCCACGAATATAACAATAAAGTTTGAACACTATTGAAAATTCCCGAAAACCGAAACCCCTAAAACCCAAATCCTAAACCCCTAAACCCTATAACCCTTAACCCTAAACCCTCACCAAGCACGTAGCATGCACTTATAGGTCAAAATTTAAGATAATTTCGTTAAATTGGGTAACGCCATTCTATTTGATGAATATAAGCATAAATCTTGAGTAATATCAAAATTTCCCTAAACCCTAAACAACCCCTAAAACTTAAACCCTAAACCCTCAGCCATAAACGCTAACCAAGCATGTGTCATGCACACATTGATCAAAATTTGAGATACTTTCATTAAATCAGCTAACACCCATTCTATTCTACGAGTATAAGCAAAAATCTTGAGAATTATTGAAATTCGCTAAACCCTAAACCCTAAACAACCCATAAACTAAACCGTAAAAACCTATAACCCTAAACCCTTGACCCATAAACCCTAACCAAAGCAGGTATTGTGCACTTATACATCAAAATTTGAGATACTTTCAATAAATTGATGTAATGCCATTCTATTCAACAAAAATAAGCATAAATCAAGCTGAACATTATCAAAAATTCGTAAAACCCTAAACCCTTACCAAGCACATATCATGCACTTATAAATCAAAATTTGATATACTTTCGTTTAATTTGGTAACGCCATTTTATTTGACGAATATAAGCATAAATATTGAGCATTATCGAAAATTCCCTAAACCCTAAACCCTAAACAACCCCTAAAACCTAAACCCTAAACCCCAAACCCTCAACCCATAAACACTAACCAAGTAGGTATCATGCACTTTATAGATCAAAATTTGAGATACTTTCATTAAATTAGGTAACGTCATTGTATTTGACGAATATAACAATAAAGCTTGAGCATTATTCTAAATTAGCTAAACTCTAAACCCTATACAACGATAAAACCTAAACTGTAAAACCCTAACCAAGCAGGTATCATGCACTTATAGATCAACATTTATGATACTTTCATTAAAGCAGGTAACACCATTCTATTCGACGAATATAAGCATAAATCTTTGAGCATTATTGAAAAATCTCTAATTCCTAAACCCTAAACAACCCATAAAATCTAAACCATGAAACCCTAAATCATTGACCCATAAACCCTAAACCAGCAGGTATCATGCACTTATAGATCAAAATGTGAGATACTTTTGTTAAATTGTGGTAACGCCATTCTATTACATGAATATAAGCATAAAGCTTGAACATTATTGAAAATCAAAAACCCTTAACCATAAACCCTAATAACCTCCTAACCCTAGAACTCTAACTTCCTAACCCTAGAACCCTAAACCCTTAACAAGGAGGTATAATGCACTTATAGATCAAATTTTGAAATACTTTTATTAAATTGCGATAACGCCATTTTATTCCATGAATATAACCATATATATAAAGCTTGAACATTATTATTGAAAATTCCCTAAACCTTAAAACCGAAATAATCATAAACCCTAAAACCTTGAACAACCCTAAACCCTAAACCATTAAACCGTAAAAGCCTAAACCCTAAAATCCTAAACCATAAACCATGAACCCTTAAACCCTCAACCCAAAATAAAACCCCGAACCCTAAACTTAACACTAGGCTATATATAGTTTGAGTGAAAATCGGGGCAGTGGGATTTAAAGCCATGTTTTGTAGTAGCTTCATGACTAAAGCCATTGTTGTGCACTAGAAAATTGAAATAACTTCTAATTCGGAAGCTGCCTTTGTAAATAATATTTTCAATGCCAATACACACCATAACAAATATGGATAGGTTATTATAAACTATAGAAAAGATATGGCCATGACCTTGGTCATATGGTTTGAAAGCCATGCATATTCTTACATGGTACTCCATATATATTGTGATATAATTTTTTCTCAAAAATTATCAAATTTCAAGATTATATTTTTCCATGGAAACTAGCTAGTGCACATAGTGAGACACGAAGAGAGAAAATAATGGATGTATTTCTTTTTATATTTTGTTTCTTTGTATTTTTTTAAATGGCCGAAATTAGGTGTCATTACCATTCATATCAAAAATTTGAATTTTTCGAATCTCTCGGTGGTTCTCCAATATTTGACTACTTGATATCTTTGAATTATTTTTAAAAAGTCAAGAGCAAGGTATATCACAAACTTTCTAGTTCGAAATTAGACATATTTACTTCAGATTGTCAAAAAGTCATTTTATTGCATAGATTTAGCTAGAAAGTTTGGAAATTCATGAAAGTTGGGCATTGTCCATCAAATCTAGAATCTTCTTTTGAAATGCCAAGATGCAGCTATCTACCAGATATGGACACGCTATTATAAACTATAACAGAGATATGGTCGTGACCTTGGTCATCTTGTATGAAAGCCTTCAAAATATATTGTTTATTAATTTCGGCAAATGTGTGGAAACTCATTTATATGTTTGTAAGCACACTGTCGTTGGCGTGTGGGTCTAGACGGGGCCAACACGTGAGAGTAGCCGTGTCGGAGTAGCATACATCGGAAGCTTCAACCTCAAAATTTCCGCATGGCGCCGAAACATCCCGCGCACATCTATTCAAATATCTCGTGCATCTATTCAAATATCCCGCCCCACTTTTTGAAAATGAAAAATTCCTCTTCTATCCCTACTCCAGAAACAAGGACCGTGGGAATACTGCAATAATAGAGGGGTATAGGTCGTAAATGTGCGTCATCCCACCTATATCCCCCCATCGTCTCTTCCCTGCCCACACCCCTCCAACCTCGACCTTCCTCTAGTTGCTTCACCGTTTGCCCTCTCTTCCACACTGGAGCTCTTCCATCGCTGGCGCTCTTCACCAGAACTATTTCATCGACTCTCTCGTAGCACCGCATCTGCGTCGCCAACACCATCTTCTACCCTACCGGGACCGCTTCACTGAATCATTTGTTGCTGACCCTGAAATGTCGAGCCGCCGCCCCTACTGCCCACTTGCCCATCCCAGCCGTCCTCGCCGAACAGCGGTAATTTCTCTTGCCTGTTTGCTATATTTTTGTTACTCGTAAGCTACGAAATCTTTAGGATGTTTCTCAATAACCTGGATGCTATTGCATTTCGTTTGCACCCTTCATCTTGTAGGTCATATCCACCTCATTAGCTTCTTGCTTTTATTCCCTTTCTTTATTCTCACGCTATCGGTTTAATCCTCCAACACGAACTCATAGATTCTATTCTTTCCAACACTGACAATCTGATGCCCAGCAAGGCTGAATCGTGAGGTTTCCTTGTGTTACTTAGGCCAGTTTCTTGTCATGTTAATTAGTTGTCATTCTACCTAAGAACTTTCCATGACATTTGCATTTATGTTCAATTGTGAATATATGTGCGAATGCTTAATTCAGAAAATGTCCATCTAGTTTGGATGATATAACTGGTCATCTTTAATGCTATATGTTGGTGCTTTCACCTGCTTTCATCCTTCCAAACCAGCTATCTAGTTTGAAACATACATCTGGTAATTTTTAATGCTATGTTTTTGGTGTTTTTCAAGAGTTCTCATCCCTACAAACCAACCAACTTGGTTTCAAATGTCATGCAGAGAAATGATAATGGAGTACAAGGACCAGAGTTCCAACTGCTCTGCTCAGATTCTTCTGGCAGATTGACCAGGAGCTGCACCCGCTCGAGAAGGAGCTACTGTCAGCCTGAACATGCTACTGTAAGTTCATACTTACTTTAAATGATCTCTACTTGATATAATACTACTTGTTTCCCTTGTTGTTTGTTTCAACCTATTTCACCATATTTTAGCAGACTGCAGTTAAAACCCAGTAGGTGTCCTTGGAAGGCAACTCTGAAAGTTGTGATCCCTCGTCCCATTCATCCTCCCATTGCATTGCCGAAGCAAACAACTTACTTAACAATCCACCTAGAACAACTCCTGCATGTGATAAATATATAAATGTTGTATTGCATGCAGAACGAAAGGGTGTAGCTGCTCTTAGATCTGTAGCTGAAATGTTGAAGAAGAGGACATATGATACATTGAAGCGAATCGCCATGTACCGATCTCTTATTGATGGTACTAACACGTTGTAATCTGTCAGAGTTACGATCTTATTGTATAACCTGTTGTAACTAACTTTCATTGTTGTGTAATAAGTAATTTTAATTTCTGTGTGTTTATTAATTGATGTCTTGATATTCACTTGTTCTGCGAAAAGTAGGCTCTAGCAAAAGAAGTCCGAAACAGTAACAAGCCGGAGCAGTAGCATGCCAAACATTGAAACAACATGCTCATGGACAACCCAAAACGACCAGAACAGTAAAAGGCCAGAACAGTAAAAGGCTAGACCAGTAAAAGGCCAGAACAGTAAAAGGCTAGAACAGTAAAAGGCTAGAACAGTAAAAGGCCATAACAGTAAAAGGCCGTAGCAGTAAAAGGCCGGAACAGTAAAAGGCCAAAACTAAAAAAGGCCAGAACAGTAAAAGGCCAGAACAGTGAAAAGGCTGGAATAGTGAAAGGATGGAACCGTAAAAGGTATCAATAACAAAAGGCCAGTACGGTGGCAGGCTAGTATAGTAACATGCCAAACAGTGCCGGCCTGAACAGGCAAAGACCCAAATACTAAAGGGCCTAAACAGTAATGGGTCAAAATTCCTAAAAGGATGAAACAGTAACACGACTAAACAGTAAAAGGCTAAATAGGTAATAGGCCTGAACAGTGCCGGGCCAGATTTGTGCAGGCCCTCAAGTGGCAGCACAGTGTTGAACCAACATGGGCCTTCTGTAGGCTAAAATAGAATCGGACCTGAAAGTTTGTGGGCCACATCTCTAGGCCCATTTCAAAAAGTGTAGGACAAAACAGTTACGGGCCATCTTCTTGTTGGGCTCCCCTAATGGGTCGGCCCAGTTAGTATTTAGCAGGCCTTGGCTGGGCCTGGCTTCTGCGATGGTTTCTATGACCGTTAATGGCGGTAACCGGCCGCTAATGGAGGCTGCCACATGGCAGTTTGCATGACGTCAGCTGTCAGCGTGGCTGGCAAATAGATCTACGACGGAACAAGTTTTCGTGGCTGAAGGGTGCGATCCGCCATGTGCGGAAAAAACCGTGGTTAATTTATTTGTGACAGGGATTTTAGCTTGAAGGACATCCGTCGCGCAAGACTCTTTGGCCATGAAAAACGGGCCTTCAACCACAAAAATCGTCCGTTGTAAAAGCCAACTTTCTTGTAGTGCTTCCTCTAAAGATTGTCAATAGAATATTCTAGATGCTCCTCCCTCAAAAAAGAATCTTCTAGATGCTATCATGGAAAAGAAGATCCAATGGTTTGTAATGGTTGGGTTTGCGAGTCTTCATGCAATGGTCAAAGTTCAAAGTTATTCGTTTACTATATAGTGGTAAGATTATATAATAGGTAAATCTCAAAAAATTATAAATTTGATCGACATATATAAAGTATGGGTATACTTGATTCTTGTATTTGTATCATGTAGAAGTCAATGTTGATTAGCTATACCTAATATACTTCAAAATTTCTGTAACATTGTCTAGATAAAAGAGGGAGAAGATTCTGGAATAATGGAGAAGTGCGTTTTTAGGTTTGTGCATAGTGTCCATTGTGCTAAAGAATATCAATAGTATCTTTTAGATGCTAGAATGGAAAATAAGGTCCAACAGCTGGCGGTGTTGGGATTCACAAGTCTTGATCCAATGCTCAATATTCGAAGTTATTCGTTGAGCGTTGGATCAAGACTTGCAAATCCCAACATTGATAGCTGTTGGATCCTCTTCTCCATTATAGCATCTAGAAGGTCGATAGTATTAATTGATAGTCTTTCTTATCTTATATTATATTACCACTATATAGTATACAAATAACTTTGAATATTGACTGTTGGATCAAGACGATCCCAACATTGCCAGCCGTTGGATATTGTTTCCATTTTAGCATCAAGAAGATACAATTGATAGTCTTTCTTTTCTCTTATCTTACCACTATTATATATAGTGTATGGATAACTTTGAATATTGACTGCTAAATCAAGTCCCGTGAATCCAACATGTTGGATCCTATTTTCCGTTCCATCATCAAGAAGATACTATTGATAGTCTTTGTTATCTTATCTTACCACTATATAATGTACGAATAACTTTGAATATTGACCGTTGGATCAAGACTCGTGAATCCAAAAATTGCTAGCCGTTGGACCTTATATTCCATTCTAGCATCTATTGTTAGTCTTTTTACCTTATCTTACCACTATATAGTTTACGAATAACTTTGAATATTGATCGTTGGATCGATCAGGATCGAATCCCAATATTGATAGCCATTGGATCTTCTTTTCCATTCTAGCATCTTGAAGATACTATTGATAGTATTTCTTATATTATATTACCACTATATAGTGTATGAATAACTTTGAATATTGACCGTTGGATCAAGACTTGCGAATCCCAACATTACCAGCTGTTGGATCTTTTTTCCATTCTAGGATGTAGAAGATTCTATTGATAGTCTTCAACATAATGAATGCTATGCACAAACCTCAAAACACACTTATCCATCATTCTAGAATCTTCTCCCTCGTTTCTCTAGACTATGTTACCAGATTTTTCAAGTATCAGATAGATAATAATCGTTGACTTCTACATGATATACAAAGTACAAGAACCAAATATACCCCCATACTTTATAGATGTCGATCAAATTTATAATTTTTGAGATTTACCTATTATATAATCTTACTAGTACTATATATAGGGTACGAATAACTTTGACCTTTGGATCAAGACTGACAAATCCCAACATTGCAAACCGTGGATCTTGTATCCACTCTAGAATGCATATAGAAGACTTTATTGATAGTCTTTAGCGCTATGAACGTTATGCACAAACCTCAAAACACACTTCTAAATAATTCTAGAATCTTCTTCACTAATTCTCTAGAGCATGTCCAGTATTAGGTGGCTAATAGATTGATTTCTAGATGATACAAAGTACAAGAACCAAATATAGACCCGATAATTTATGGACATGGCTCAAAATTATAATTAGTTTATGAGATTCACCTATTATAATTCTATATAAAAAATGATATGTCATACTTCTATTATCCATTCTCACGTATGCAAGGCATGTGCAACTTAGATATATAGTGTAAAGATAAATTTGAATATTCACCATTGGACCAAGTCTGGCAAATCCCAACATTGGTAAGCGTTGGATCTTATTTTCCACTCTTGTGTCTAGAAGATTAGGTCGTGTACACCGTTTAGCTTCAGTCTAAGAAATATTGTCAAAAACTGTCAGAAAAAGATTGTCGGGTAGAAAGACTATTTTTTATAGGACCCACTACTTATCAAACATACCATTCAATCTTTATTTTATATTTGCATGAGATTACATTGTATGATGTACGAATAACTTTGAATATTGACTGTTGGATCAAATACTTGTGAATCTCAACATTGCCAGCCATTGGATATTGTTTCCATTTTAGCATCGAGAAGATACTATTGATAGTCTTTCTTTTCTCTTATCTTACCACTATTATATATAGTGTATGAATAACTTTGAATATTGACTGCTAAATCAAGTCGCGTGAATCCAACATTGCTACTAGTTGTTGGATCCTACTTTCCATTCCATCATCTAGAAGATACTATTGATAGTCTTTGTTATGTTATCTAACCAATATATAATGTACAAATAACTTTGAATATTGATCGTTGGATCAAGACTCGCGAATCTGAAAATTGCTAGCCGTTGGACCTTCTATTCCATTCTAGCATCTATTGTTAGTTTTTTACCTTATCTTACCACTATATAGTTTACGAATAACTTTGAATATTGATCATTGGATCGATCAAGATTTGCGAATCCCAAAATTGATAGCCGTTGGATCTTCTTTTCCATTCTAGCATCTTGAAGATACTACTGATACTATTTCTTATATTATCTTACCACTATATAGTGTACGAATAACTTTGAATATTTACCGTTGGATCAAGACTTGCGAATCCCAACATTACCAGCTGTTGGATCTTTTTTCCATTCTAGCAAGTAGAAGATTCTATTGATAGTCTTCAGCACAATGAATGCTATGCACAAAACTCAAAACACACTTATCCATCATTCTAGAATCTTCTCCCTCGTTTCTCTAGACTATGTTACCAGATTTTTCAAGAATCAGATAGATAATAATCGTTGACTTCTACATGATATACAAAGTACAAGAACCAAATATACACCCATACTTTATAGATGTCGATCAAATTTATAATTTTGAGATTTACCTATTATATAATCTTACTAGGACTATATATAGGGTACGAATAACTTTGAACTTTGACCTTTGGATCAAGACTGACAAATCCCAACATTGCAAACCGTGGAACTTGTATCCACTCTAGCATGCATATAGAAAACTTTACTGGTAGTCTTTAGCGCTATGAACGTTATGCACAAACCTCAAAACACACTTCTCAATAATTCTAGAATCTTCTTCACTAACTCTCTAGAGCATGTCGAGTATTAGGTAGCTAATAGATTGATGTATACATGATATAAAGTACAAGAACCAAATATAGACCCGATATTTTATGGACATGGCTCAAAATTATAATTAGTTTATGAAACTCACCTATTATAATTCTATATAAAAAATGATATGTCATACTTCTATTATCCATTCTCACGTGTGCAAGGCATGTGCAACTTAGATATATAGTGTAAAGATAAATTTGAATATTCACCGTTGGACCAAGTCTGGCAAATCCCAACATTGGTAAGACTTTGATCTTATTTTCCATTCTTGTGTCTAGAAGATTAGGTCATGTGCACCGTTTAGCTTGAGTCTAAGAAATATTGTCAAAAAGTGTCAGAAAAAGGTTGTCGGGTACCAAGACTATTTGTATAGGACCCACTACTTATCAGACGTACCATTCAATCTTTCTTTTCTATTTGCATAAGATTCCATTATATAATGTTCGAATAACTTTGAATATTGACCATTGAATCAAGACTCGCGAATCCAAAAATTGCTAGGCGTTGGACCTTCTATTCCATTCTAGCATCTATTGTTAGTTTTTTACCTTATCTTACCACAATATAGTTTATGAATAACTTTGAATATTGATCGTTGGATCGATCAAGATTCACGAATCCCAACATTGATAGCCGTTGGATCTTCTTTTCCATTCTAGCATCTTGAAGATACTATTGATAGTACTTCTTATATTATCTTACCACTATATATAGTGTACAAATAACTTTGAATATTGACTGTTGGATCAAGACTAGTGAATCCCAACATTTCTAGCTATTGGATCTTCCTTTCCATTCCAGCATCTAGAAGATTATATTCATAGTCTTCAGCACAACGAATTCTATGCACAAACCTCAAAACACACTTCTCCATCATTCTAGAATCTTCTCCCTCGTTTCTCTAGACCATGTTACCAATTTTTTCAAGTGTCAGATAGCTAATAATCGTTGACTTCTACATGATATAAAGTACAAGAACCAAATATACACCCATACTTTATACATGTCAATCAAATTATAATTTTTTGATAGTTACCTATTATATAATCTTACTAGTACTATATAGCATACGAGTAACTTTGGACTTTGACCTTTGGATCAAGACTGGAAATCCCACCATTGCAAATCGTAGATCTTGTATCCACTCTAGCATGCATATAGAAGAATTTACTGATAGTCTTTCATGCTATGAACGTTATGCAAAAACCTCAAAACACACTTCTCAATAATTCTAGAATCTTCTTCACTAATTCTCTAGAGCATGTCGAGTATTAGGTAGCTAATAGATTGATTTCTACATGATACAAAGTACAAGAACTAAATATAGACCCGATATTTTATGGACATGGCTCAAAATTATAATTAGTTTATGAGATTCACCTATTATAATTCTATATAAAAAATTATATGCCATACTTCTATTATCCATTCTCACGTGTGCAAGGCATGTGCAACTTAGATATATAGTGTAAAGATAAATTTGAATATTCACCTTTGGACCAAGTCTGGCAAATCCCAACATTGGTAAGCGTTGGATCTTATTTTCCATTCTTGTGTCTAGAAGATTAGGTCATGTACACCGTTTAGCTTGAGTCTAAGAAATATTGTCAAAAAGTGTCAGAAAAAGGTTGTCGGGTTGCAAGACTATTTTTTATAGGACCCACTACTTATCAGACGTACCATTCAATCTTTCTTTTCTATTTGCATGAGATTCCATTATAGAAAGGATCTAGAGACCGACTATGGGCCCTTTTAATAATTTATGTTCTTAGACCTGACCTTGTATGTACTAGACTCAGCAGCGGTAAGACTCATATCTAACCTTAAAACACACTTATCCATCATTCTACAATCTTCTATGCTTAAAATATTCCAACTTACTCCCTCTATCCTAAAATAGGATACATATAGTTTTTGGTCAAAATCAAACTTTTCAAAATTTGACCAACTATATAGAAAAATGTATTGATATTTATAATCTCTACTAAGTATTGTTAGCACTGTTATGACATATATCTTCATATAGTGTGCATTAGATATTGTAGATGTTGAAAATTTTCTCTACATAGTCGGTCAAACTTTAAGTCTGTTAACTTTGACCAAAAACTATATGCGTCGTAATTTGGGATAGAGGAAGTACATTTTTAATAGAACTATCATATTACTACCATCACATTCGATGCACTTCATCAGGATCTAGCCAGCCTTCCTATATTTTACTTTAGTACTCTATATATTCCATTTCTCACCTTGCACTGAGGAAGAACGAATACATTCACATGGACCTGGCACCCCAGTAAATCATCTTTTTTCTACTCTTCCCACCTCCGCATTGCCCAATCCGTCCACCATCATCCAAAAAACACACTCATCCTCTCGCCACCTCCTCCTCTCACCGCCGTCATCTCTAGTGCTGCATAGATCAATCTGCCTGTCACCGATATGCGGACTGTGACCAAGAACATCAAGGTATAATCTTCATCTCTCCCTTGTAGAAAACATTCGCAGTTCCTCTTTTTGTATTGATTCCATTATCTGTCTCTAAAATGATTTTTTGGATCTCTTTCATTCCCCTCTATTTTGTTCCTCAAAGTTTAAATCTGCATAAATACAAATATATTGAGATTGATGTACTTTTTAAAAGTGAATCCTTGGCGAAACATGTTGCTTGCTGCTGGGATAGCATTTTGTCACTTGAACTGGTTATAATTCCATGCATTTTAGTGCTATAATAAGTACTCCCTCCGTTTCAAAATATAAGATGTTTTAGTTTTGTGAAAGAAGTGTATCTAGACCTTTTTGGTGTCTAGATTCACTCCAAACCTAGGTGAACCTACACACTAAAAAGGTCTAGAAACACTCCTTTCACAAAGCTAAAACATCTTATATTTTGAAACAGAGGGAGTATCTTGCAATGCCATTTATAGGTTTCAATTCCAAGCAAGGTAGAAAATCATGGATAGTTCGAGCGATGAAGAGATCTGCTACACTGACAGTTATGTAACTATTAGTGATGAGGAAGAAATTGTGGCTACAAGGGGTAAAGTTTTACTTGGATTTTGAAAATCAAATTAGACTATGCAAAAATATACTACTATCTAAGATTTATTTTTCTTTCATGTAGATCCTTATTGTGAGGGAATATATTGGTTCGAAAGGTACATCGTATACGGTAGTAATGTGAATTTATCATACAAAAGGTGAGATTTTCTCGAGAATAAAGTCTCCCAGATCAAACCTGACATACCTTTCAATGTCTGCGAGATCACCTCTTCTTTACTCGGCAAGGGAGGGGGCATGATGGTAAGAAGTTTTAGATTTTTTTTCTCGAAAAGGTAAGAAATTTTAGTAGCCATCTGATTAAAAAGATTTTCCTAAGAAATTTGTAGGATTAAATATATAGGAAATTTTCCCAAGATGGTTGTTACATTTGTAGGATTGATTCCCATAGGAATTATTCCTAATTCCTTTGCACTAGATTTTGTAGGAAATCAAACATCCACTCACACCTCTTTTTAAGAGTCCTCTGTTTGTCCTACTACAATATAGTCAAACAAAGTTTGGTTCATATGGAATTCCCATAGGATTGGAGTGGGCATGACATTACAATCCTAAATTTATTTTCTCTATCATATGAATCAAGTAGGCATCTATTTTATTAAAATTTCACCAGTAAACAAGTCGTAAACTTCTGATAGTTGTTTTGTTCTAGTTTTAGTACTTCTCACTAGATTACAATTAGAATGTCTTGAAGAATCATCTGCGTGAAGAAAGAAATCTGTGTGTGACCAACGAGTTGTACAAAGGTTATCATGCAGTCATTGTCGCAATGGGAGATGATGGGCGTGTGGTGATAACTACTAGTACGAGGTGGAAAATATTGTTAGGGACGAGGAGCTCTTAGAACACGAAATGGCTATGTTCTTGTTCAAGGAACATTCACATGGACTTTATCTCAACATGTTCAGCGGTAACCTGCTTCATTGAAAGTTGATATGAATAACATCAAACTTGTATTCGAGCCTTAATGTGACCAGGAGGCATTTGAGGAAGCAAGAAGGATCCTAACAAGCTACTGTACTTATTCTAGCCACTAATGCTCCTGGATGGAACTATGGAACTTATAGAAACTACTAGTAGTACTCAAGTATTAATCCTATTTGTATTATTAGTAATCAACTTTTGGTGCCTAGTCGATCTCGTACTGCTAGCAAGGCGAGCAAGGGATCCTTCCACCGCAAATCTTTTGCCTTGTTTCAAAAAAAAGGCTCCTCCACCCAAAAATATGTCTCGTTGCTGCCTTTCATGATAAAAAGTCTCCTGGATGAAGGAGAATCATCCTCCCTCTCTCCTCTTCAATGCGGCATTGGATGCTCTACTCCACTCATGCATCTATGTCTGGAACTTGTTTTGGTGGGAAGCATCGCATTAGTCACCTCTTCCTTTTTTTGCGAATCACAGTCACCTCTTCCTTCCCATGTAAGCTTCCGCACAATGGAGTACAACCATGCAGGGGAAGCAGTGCAGAGAAAGTTGGGGCCCGTGGTGGTCCAAGCCAACTTTCCTTCTGTTTGCTTGTGCTTCAACCCAAAAATGAGCTCTAGTTGGATGTTTTCTTTCTCTTCCATATTAGGCTTGTCATAGTGCTAAATAACTTAGGCTAGTACAACTTTCACATGTTACTACTCCCTCTGGTCCAAATTAATTGACTCGAATTTGTCTAGATTCAGATGTATGTATACATCCAAATCTAGATAAATCCAAGTCAATTAATTTGGATTGGAGGGAGTACCTTCAAACTATTGGGTAATAACATGTGTATAGTGTCATGTAAGGCCTAATTAATTACTCCTACTTGTAGGAGTAGGTCATATCACCTGGATGAAGGAGAATCATCCTCCCTCTCTCCTCTTCAATGTGTCATTGGTTGCTCTGTTCATGCATCGGTGTCTCTATGCCTTTAATGGCACTTGTTTAGGTTGGAAGCATCATAGCAGTCACCTCTTCCTTTTTTGAGAATCACAGTCACCTCTTCCTTCCCATGGAGTACGAAGTACAACCGTGCAGGTGCAGCAGTACAAAAGTTGGGGCCCTTGGTGGGCCAGCCCAACTTTACTTCTGTTTGCCTCGTGCTTCCACCCAAAAATGAGCTTTGCCTGGATGTTTTCTTTCGCTTCCATAGTTTAGCTACTCAACTGCTAAATAATTTACACTAGTAAAACTTTAACATGTTACCACCTTCACATTATTGGGTAATAACATGTATCTAGTGTCATGCAAGGCCTAATCAATTAGGTTGTAGGAGTAGCTCATATAGAACTTGGTTTCATTGACTTGACTCCACCACAATCTATAGGATTCAAAGGATTTCCAAAGGAATTCTATAGGATTCCAATACATAGGATTTTTTTCAAAATATTGTGTTTCTTTCAAAGGAATAAATGCTACAAAACTCCTATGCATTGCTTCCCTACACTACAATCCTATAGGATTTCTAACAAGAGCTAAGCTCTCTTGGAAAAATTCCTATGTGTCTATGACAACTATGACATGTACCTAAACCGTATAAAATTTCTTGCGTTTTTACTGCGGTACAATCAACCACCATATCTTAATGATTCCTGCATTTTTCATTCCTATAGGATTATAAGTGTCATGCCATTCTATTACCGCACTTTTCCTATTCTTATGTTTTACAAATACTTTGAATCAAACGAACCCTAAATACATGGTGTACATGCCCTACTATTTTACTTATAGCATGTTGACTAGTCCTTATATCAATTCCAATAGTATAGCCAACAGGCTGCTTGTACAATACACTAGTTACCTCTAAAGGTTTACTATACTTACACATGACTACTTTATGTGCAAATGGCCCACCTCACATACTCACAAAGTGCCTAGGAGCAATATGGTTGTCATGAGGAATGATAAACACGAGTTTTGGTAACTTCCGGAAAAAAATCCTTCGCAATATGGCCTAGTGGCCTACCACATAGAAACATACCTTGGTTTCAAGCCAAACAACCAAGGTATGGCCATATTTACATTGTAATTTATATTAAGGTACCCTTATTCGATATATGGGCGCATCTTGGCATGGTAAACAATGTTTATTACAATTGTAATTTTCTAACTTTTATGACTAGAAAAATCAGTTACAATTTTCCAAGTAACTGGTTTTGTAAGCAAGCACACGTGGAATAAGGCCCATATGACAACCACATTTTTTCACACATAGTGCACACAATTTTATGGGAATTTCTCAAGTTACATGAATTTGCGAGCTAGCTAATTTTCCCACTTAACTCCCTCTATCGATTTACCAAAATTACGTCAAACTTGAACTACGATCGCATGATAGGCTTCTCGCTCCTAAGCTTCGCCTACAAAGTGGCGGATCCAAATAGTGGCTAGGGAGGTGAATGGACCACCTTGATATTTCTAAATAGGCTATATATTATACATAAAAAATAAAAAAATATTAAATGAAAAATTGCCCTGTTGGACCGCCCTCACATGTTGAGCTAGATCCGCAAAATCGTTTTAAGAGACCCAACACTACAAGAAAAGTTGGATTTTACAACGAACGATTTTTGTTGTTGAAGGCCCGTTTTTTGTGGCTAAAAAGTCTTCTACGACGGATGTCCTTCATGGTAAAAGCCCCGTCACAAAAGAATCTACCACGGTTTTTTCTGACTGTGGAGGATCGCACCCTTCAGCCATGAAAACTTGTTCCATCATAGATCTGTTCGCCTGCCACATCGCCTGCTGACGTCATGCTAAATGCCACGTGGCACCCACTGTTAACAGCTAGTTACCGCCATTAACAGTCACAGAACCGTGGCAGAAGCCTGGCCTAGACAAGGCCTGCTAATTGTTAAGTGGGCCGGTCCAGGAGGAGAGCCCAATAATATTATGGCCCTTTACTCTCACATCGTGTACTGTTTGACGTGGCCCATTAATGAATCCATCCAGGACCCGTACGATTTCAGGCCCATTATAGTTTCGTCCTTTCACTGTTCTAGCCTTCTACTGTTCCGGCCATTCACTATTTAGGCCTTTTGCTCTTATGGCCTTCTACTGTTCCGGCCATTTACTGTTCAGGCCTTTTTACTCTTCTGTCTGTTTTACTGTGCGGGCCCTGTAGTGCGCGGGCTTTTTCTGTTCAGGCCTTTTACTGTTTCAGCTCTTTACTGTTCGGGTATATCAATATTTGGGCCCATTACAGTTTGGGCCTTTTACTGTTGTGGTCTATTGCTCTTCAGCCCTGTACGTTTTTAGGGCCTTGGCCACTTATGAGGCCCACCAATATTCTGACCTGCCACTTATGGCCCTTTACTATTTATTTGGCCGATCTGCTGGCCAACATATTTGCATATTCTATAACTATGGCGCAATTCTGGTTTTAAACAGTCTGTTAATATTTCGGCCCGCTAATGGCCGTGCTAGGATCACCCTATTACATCAACTGTTATTTTTTGAAATTTATTACAGACTAGAATTTCAACAAAAACAATATGAAGCATTATAGAGACATCGCGAGACATGTGTTGGAACAGGGTTTCTTCTACGGAGCTTAGATCCCCATACAAGTAACAATTGACATACCATGACAACTGCAGAAGAGATTATCAAGTAGACGACCCGTCAAATCTTGTCGATCTTTCAGTTCTTGTATCTGTTCACGTGTAATCGTGATTATTCCATCTATTTGCTCTATTTCTTGTTCAATTAAATCAATTGTTTGTACTGCAGCTATAACACCTCTTTCTGCTGGAAAAAGTAAAACCATGGGCCGATGCAAGCAATAATCACTATCACTGCTGCTTTGTGAAATGACCTCAATACTTAACATAGGATTCCTCCCTTCTGCCCCCATAGCTTCATGTGTACAACATCCCAAAACTTCAATCCAAGCTTATCAAGATCTAAATCATCAAAGAATAGGGTTAACAAAAACTTTTCCAAATTAAAAATGAAAGCATTCATATGTGTGTGCATTTAAAATAGGAGTTGTTTTGAAGGGCCTTGTTTAAGTGATCTAATGCTTGAAAAATGTTTCTTAGGTGAATTAAACATCATCTGCATCATTCCCAAACTTTTCCGAAGGAAAATCAAATAAAAAAGAATTAAAAAGGTGGAATGGTCATTTTGACCATTTTAATCCACTACACTACTTTGAGTGTTCCTAGCACTCATTTCTTAACAGAAACAATTCATGATATTTGCACCCCTTGCTAGTACACATAATGAGGTACCAAGGCCCACCTTGTGATCTGCAAATATCTTTCAAATGCTAATTTTAAATGATAGTTCAAAATTGAATCTAGTTCATATGGGAAGATCCCACTTTTTCAAAAACCTTTCAAACAAGCTCCACTTTCAAAACCCTTGCAACCAGAGACTACCTAGCACTAGTGTAGATCACCCAAAAAATTTGAAACCAAAATTGAAAAGTTTATTTCTTGCGGCCATTTAATCAAACACTTGGCAGGTAGGTTTAAACTCTAAACCATAGATCACTGTTTTGAACAGGGTGTTGCCCCCATTTGATCTCCATTTAATCTCTTTGTCCCCTCTTGATCTAACCAGGGCCTTAGCACCCATCCCCTACCCCCTAGCAGCCATGTCTAGGAGGTAGCCAGTACCTCACCGCCACCCTCTGTCCCCTGCCCAAGCCAAGCCCTGCATTGGACCACTAAGGAAACCACGCGCCCCGTGCCACCGCACCATGCTGCTGCCGCCCGCAGAGCACGCTCTGTCCCCACGTGCACAAGCCACCCCTTGGCCGCAGCCTGCACCCACTGCTCTGCCATGACCTGGGGAACACCCCAGACACCCCCGCTGGCCGCCCAACGCCCGACAGCCACCGCGCGCCGTGGACACCGCCGCCTCTGCCGCTCAGAACACCAGCTCACCCAGACCGCATGCCACCGCCCCTACACCCGCATTCACTTCCTAGGTCACCGCCAGGAGACCACCCGTCGATCGCCATCCTCCGCCATGCCGCTAGCCGCCCGTAGCCGTGTCGCCAGAGTCGCCTGCCCATACCTTTGGTCTCACCGTCGGGCCTATATAAACCGGCCTCCCCCGCACCATTTCTCCACACCCACTCACTCCACACCTCTCACTGACCGTCCCAAACCATTAGCCGGAGCAAGGGGAGCAGTAGCTCACCGGAATTGGAGCTGGAGCAGCCGCAGCAGGAGGAGAAGGGCGCTTGCGATTTAGGGCACCCCAAGCTCCGTCGCAACCGCGCCTCGCCTCGTTGTCGACCACCAGTTTGTTTGCCCGCCTCGCCGACCTTGCTGGAGCCCTGGTACGTCCCCAGCAGACCCCCACCGAGCCGCTAGGGTTCGAGCTCGCCGGCGACCTGTTCGTCGTCGACGACGACCCTCAGCCGTAGATCCCCCTTCTAATCCTACGGCCCACAAGGCTGCATTGCTTCGTGTTAAGACCCACTGACAAGCGGGACCCCCTGTCAGCTGAGCCCCGTGCCGCGGAGCGCCACTCGGTCGGCCCAAGTTCTTTCCCGCGCTAGCCCACCCATTCAAATCTGGATTTTTCTTTTTAGTTAAATCTAGTTTCTGTCCACTAGTTTAAAATTCAATTCTGGGAGTTTTACAAATCCAAATTGCATGAAACCAATTTCGTCTGAAGGGTATTGAGATGATCTATCCAAGCCCGTTGGATTTAATTCAATTAGAGTTATAGATCTCTCCTAATAAAAAAACAAAACAGAAGTATTTGCAACTTGCAACATTTTTATAAAATCAATGAAGTTAGCTTTTGAGTTGATTCCAACTCTCAAAAATCACATTTCATCATATCTATCTAAATATGAAATAATATTAAGGTTTACATGCAGTTACTTTGGACTAGTACCAAAATAACGCTATATAGGCATTTCTAGTCACTTTAAATCATTAAATAATGAACTTAAACCAAAGTAATATTGATCCAACCCTTAATTATCATTCCCATGTGTTAAGATATGTGGTGATGACATGTGTCCACATGATCCCATATTTTAAGTGGTGAATATTAAATCTTAGTTAATTTTTCAATGAGTAGAAATTACTTTTCTAAAATAAAAAGGATGAACCTATTGAATTAAACTTGTGATGCTTGGGATGATAATAGATCATCAAATGTGTTTCCTAGAATGCTACTTAGCCTCGTTAAGTATTGTTTGGTGATTGTGTACTCCATATGTATTTATAGACGGTAGTACCGACCAAGTCTATGAAGAGGAGGAGTGCTATCAAGACGAAGACGAAGAAAACTTCAACCACTGCACCAACCAAGGCAAGCTAGCGCTATCCAAGATTAACCCTTGCAAGTTGTACTTGCAAGTCACCATTAACACTTGCAAGTTTAGTACTTAGCAAGCTACAATCAAACTAGATGGTTTAGCAAAGATGCCTTAGGCATGCTTTGATCACACCCCTTTTTACTATTAGTACCTCAAGTCTTTGTTTACAATTTTTACCTCCCTTAGTTTACACCAAGTTCTTTACTTGTTTTGAAGGTAGCATAAAAATTATAAAACTTGACCTTTAGATGTCATTCTATGGCATGAGATTGAACCCATCACTCCCACTTTAGTGAACACTCTTAACTTAGTATTTTAGAGTAGATCAAAAACTTGAGTCACTTTAGATGGGAACACTTGGTGAAAATGAATTATGAAAACCTTGGAATGATGAGTCATTCTATTGAAATGTTTTGACATGTGTTGAGAAACACAAATGGTTGATGATGACGAAAATGTTGAGGCATGAGCCTTAACCCTTTTATAAAACTGATGGTTGGATTTGGATGTGATACCATTCCAAATTTACCATACAACCACGGGCTTAGCCGGAAGTTTATATGCATTAGTATTAGTTCCCTCACGGGAGAGGTTTGAGCTGAGGCTACCTCTCATGATGTCCACCTATGCAGTGCCCAAGGTGACAGATGGTCATGGTTGGGAGGCCATGCTTATAGGAGAGGTGCTTATACTAGGGTGTGTAAAGGGAAGGTTTTGTTTGATTATCTGCATACTAAGTATGATGATTCAGGGTTATCCCTGATAGATGTATCGAATCTTGTGGTGAAAGTGTACCACCTCTGAAGAGTGTCAAACTATTCGAATAGCCGTGTCCGCGGTTATGGACAGTTGGAATGGCCATACTATTTTGTTGTCAGATGTTTTCCAAATAACTTGATATGAATGATGAATCTTGACTTGACCACAACAGGGTTGTGTTTATGGCAATAGCTTCCCAACTTAAGTGATTCTAGAACTTTACTTTATCTTTCTTTGCTTCTGAACTCAGCTTAGGTTTCAAACTTAACTTTATAGTTAAACTTAGATTTAGCACTTTAACTTAGAATTATACTTCTTGTTAGTGGTAGTTTGCGAGTACTTAAAGAGTACTCATGGCTTTTGTCCCTGGCTATTCTCATGGCCAGACTATGAAGGAGATTATCAAGATGATGGTCAGCAGGACGGCTATGATAACTAGGACTATCTCGCCTTCACAAGATTGCCTGCCCCTGAAGATGGACCCCACCGCTACGCCTATCTTTTATTTCCGCTGCTTGTTGTATTAAGACTGGATCATGAGATCCTTATTTGTGTAAGACCTTATGTATGGTTTGTAATGGATGATGTACTGTGATATCCAATCCGTTATGTCTCGCAAAAATGGTAATCCTAGGATTGCTAGGTATGGCATAACGGGCATCTGGGATTAAAAATCCGGGTGTTGACAAGTTGGTATCAGAGCCATCCTGACCATAGGAGACCCTAGTTAGAATGGACATTCAAACAAAAACTTAGTTTCAAAACCAAAGTGAGTATTTCTCAAAAACTATCTCCTCTCTTACCTTTGTGGATTCTTTCTCAAAAATTCATGTTCCTCAAAATTCTTACATTACTACTTAAAATTTGACACACTTGATCACTTCACTAACTTCCTCATCCTTAATTCTTGTAGATGGAGACTCAGTTCAGCAAGTTTTACCAGTTGGGAAATGGAGGTCAGCTGATCTTCGAGAGGGATCTGGATTCACTGTCAGAGTTACTGGGACATCCGGAGTTTCTTGGAGCTCAACTTCCAGGACCCCCAGGAGGAGACCTACAGTGTCTTGTCACCGCAGATCTTAGAGGAAGCATCGAAGCACCAACTTCTGGAAGAATTCAGTTCTCCATGAGAGAGAACAACTGGCTGGATGGATTAGCCAGGGCAATGCATGAAGCTCTCGCACGTCTATGTGCCCTCAGCGTCAACAAGATCCAAGGAACTCGTTTTGCCCACTAAGCAAGACATGATTTCATGGGAATGCCGATGGAGATGCCAAGTCACCCCGAGTTAAGGCGTCAAGTGGAGAACCTTGACTTCTTGCTACATGACCGACATCAGGAACTGGACAATGCCAGAGAGTTAGCCAACCAGAACCGTGCCATTGCCGACCAGAAGGCCCAGACTTTCGCACTGCTTGTCCAAGACCGCCAGTCTCTTTGCCGCCAGCGTGCCAAGAAGGATCGCACCATAGCCCGTCTTCGCAAGAAGGTGGCCGACCTCGAGAAGACCATCAAGGAGCAGGAAGCTCAACTTGCAGCAAAGGAAGAAGAAGATGAGGGTGAAGACATCCAGGGAGACATGGATTCTTACCTCAGCAACGATGATGACTTTCTGGAGGAGGATGCTGTGGACTTCTACACTGATGATGAGGACTCCGACTTCATCGACAATGAGTAGATGCACTAGAGCACTGTCGTAGCATGAGATGTATCGATCTCATTGTATCGTAGCTTACATAATGGTTCTTCAAACCATCTGTTTTCCCTTTGATTGTTGTGCTGTGTGTTGTATCGGGTGCTTGCTTGCATGAATGAAAATGAAGTTAGTTGCAAAACCTGAGTCTAACTCAAAGATTTAGCTTTGAAAACCCCAAAACCATGAACCTTAGAATTTCCCTCTTACCCCTATATCTATCTCAATCTTCAGATGACTCGTGGAAACCAAGGAGGGAGCAGCTCGTTGCAAGACCCAATGTTGCAGATCTTGCAGAATCTCATCACAGACCGTGAAGCAAGCAGGGCCGAGCGCCAAGCCAACTTAGCAACATTGCAGCAGATCGCCCAAATGGCTCTCAACAACCAAGGACATGGAAATCAGGATCACCAAGGATCCAAACTCAAAAACTTTCAGAACACCAGTCCCCCAATCTTCAACCAATCTGAGAACCCATTAGATGCTGATGACTGGTTGCAGACCATGGAAAACAACTTAGAAGTTGCAAGAGTTGATGAAAATGAGAAAGTTCTCTTCGCCACCCACTATCTAGCAGGAGATGCAAGAGCTTGGTGGAATAGCATCCGCAATATGAACCATGGTCAAGTGATGACATGGGAAGCATTCAAAGTCAAGTTCAGCCGCACCCACGTGCCGCAAGGTCTAGTCAACAGAATGAGAGATGAATTCCGTGAATTGAAGCAAGGGAGAATGACGTAGGAGTACCGGATGCAGATTCCTGTCACTTGCCAGATATGCACCTGATGAGATCAACACGGAGGCCAAGAAGAAGGAGAGATTCTTGAACGGACTGCATGATGAGATGCAGATTGTCCTTGTCAATATCCGCTTCCAAGATCTCGAAGAACTAGTCGACTCTGCCATTCAGATGGAAGGGAAGATTAACCAGGCAAACGACAACCGCAAGCGTCGTATGATGCAGCAGTCTGGATCCAATGGTCACTAGAAGTACCGTCCCAACCCTTCACCAGGGTATGCACCAAGAAACAACCGACCCCCAACCTCTCGCCCAAGCTACCCTAACTGTAGCGGAGGCAATGTGAAGTCCGGAGGAAACAATCACAACTCCGGTAATGCCAACCGTGCACCTCCCAAGAGCAACAACAACAACAACAACAACACTGCACCCAGAACTGGCAGCAATGTTGTGCCTGTCGCAGTCAAGGACATGTCCCAGATCACTTGTTTTGAGTGTGGAGTGAAGGGTCACTACTCAAATGAGTGTCCCAAGAAGACTGCAGCCAATGCCAATGTGAATGCCCCAGCTCAGCAGCAGCGTCGTGTTCAACCAGGAAGGAGATTTGCCCCAGGGAACCCTCACAACCGCAATGATCGTCTCTTCCACATGAACGCAGAAGAAGCCGAGCAAGCGCCAGATGTAGTGTTGGGTATGTTTTCTATCAACTCAGTTTTAGCAAGAGTATTGTTTGATTCTGGAGCATCGCATTCATTTGTCACCGAAGAATTTGCATGCACTAGTAAGATTCACCCAACCAACCTGAAGCATGTCAAGATAGTTCAAATTCTCGGTTCAACTACAAAAGCTAGAAAATTTTGCAAAGCTGTGTCTATCAGAATACATGGGATAGATTTTTATGCCAACCTAATTGTACTTGGAACCAAAGGATTGGAAGTATTACTAGGTATGGACTGGATGTCAAGGCATAAAGGACTGATAGGCTGTGCTAAGAAAGCCATCACCATGACCAGTAGTTCCGGAGTCACAGTAGAGCATATCTCTGAAACCTTACCCCGTCAATTTAAGTGCAACAAGAGTGTAGCCCTGCCCACCATAGACCAAGTTAGAGTAGTCTGTGAATACCCCGACGTATTCCTAGATGAATTGCCAGGTATGCCCCCGGATAGGGATATTGAGTTCATTATCGAACTAATCCCCGGAACCGGACCAATAGCCCAGAGACCCTATAGCATGAACCCCTCAGAGTTAGTGGAACTGAAGAAGCAGTTGGATGGCATGTTAGAGAAAGGCTTGATTTAACCAAGCGCATCGCCATGGAGATCACCGGTGTTATTCGTCGACAAGAAAGATGGAGGCAACCATCTGTGCACAGATTACAGAAAGTTGAATGATGTCACCATCAAGAACAAGTACCCTTTGCCAAAGATAGAGGATCTATTTGATTAGTTGACTGGAGCTCAGGTATTCTCAAAGATTGATCTTAGGACTGGTTATCACCAACTTAAGATTCGTGCAACGGATATCCCGAAGACCGCCTTTACTACTCGCTATGGTTTATACGAGTATACGGTTATGTCTTTTGGATTAACCAATGCCCCTGCTTATTTCATGAATCTCATGAATAAGATCTTTATGAATTTCCAAGATAAGTTTGTAGTTGTGTTTATCGACGACATCCTTATCTACTCCAAGTCAGAAGAAGAGCATGAGCAACATCTGAGAGTTATCCTAGAAACCCTGAGAGAGCATCAGTTATATGCAAGTTCAGCAAGTGTGAGTTTTGGCTAAACGAAGTAGGATTCCTAGGACATATTGTGTCTGCCGGAGGAGTCTCTGTTGATCCCGCCAAGATCAAAGATGTCGAAGAATGGGAAGCCCCAACCACTCAAACCCAAGTTCGTGCATTTCTCGGCTTAGCGGGATATTACCGCAAGTTCGTAGAAGGATTCTCGAGCATAGCCCGACCAATGACCCAATTGTTGAAGAAGCACAAGAAGTTTGAATGGACGGACAAGTGTGAAGCCAGTTTCCAAGAGCTGAAGAAGAGATTGATATCAGCCCCAATATTGGTCATGCCAGACATCAAGAAGCCGTTTGATGTGTATTGTGACGCATCCAAGATTGGTCTAGGATGTGTATTGATGCAAGAAGGCAAAGTTATCGTGTATCTGTCTCGACAACTGAAGCAGCATGAACAGAACTATCTGACCCATGATCTTGAGCTAGCAGCTGTAGTTCTAGCATTGAAGACATGTCGTCATTATCTGATGGGTAATCGCTGTGAGATTTACTCAGATCATAAGAGCTTGAAGTATATCTTCACTCAGAAGGAGCTAAATATGAGACAAAGGAGATGGATCGAGTTAATCAAGGATTATGTCCTTGACATTCACTATCACCTCGGAAAAGCCAATGTGGCAGCGGATGCTCTTAGCAGATTGCCGTGTAGGCTTAACACCATGATCAAGGAGAAGCAACCAAGTTTGTATGAGGAGTTGGAGCAGTTCAGGACTGAATTAGTTAGCAACGGATTTCTAGCTAGCATTGAACTTCAACCCACGTTGATTAGCCAGATCAAGGAAGCCCAGAAGGGAAATTAAAGTATCGACGGAATCAAACATCGTATTGGTATAGGAAAGGTACCGGGATTCACTGAAGACGAAGAAGGAGTACTGTGGTACAAAGGACGTATCTGTGTGCTAGCATATTCGGAACTGAAGGAAGTTATCATGAAGGAAGCTCATGATACTCTGTATTCTATCCACCCCGGAGGAACAAAGATGTATCAGGGCTTGAAGGAGCAATTTTGGTGGCACAAGATGAAGAGAGAAATCGGAAGCTACATCGCCAAATGTGACATCTGTCAAAGAGTCAAAGCAGAGCATCAGAGACCTGCAGGACTGTTGCAACCATTCCAGATTCCGGAATGGAAATGGGATTCCGTCGGAATGGACTTTATCACCGGTTTGCCTACTTCTAGTAGGGGAAATGACTCAATCTGGGTCATAATTGAGAGACTGTCCAAGGTAGCCCATTTTATACCTGTCAAGACTACCTACCAGAGTGCAAAGCTAGTAGAGTTGTACATTGCTAGGATTGTTAGTCTACATAGAACCCCCAAGACCATCATATCAGATCGAGGAACCCAGTTTACCTCGAGATTTTGACAGAAAGTCCAAGAAGGATTAGGAACCAAGTTGTACTTCAGCACAGCGTATCACCCGCAAACAGATGGACAGACTGAGAGAGTAAACCAGATCTTAGAGGATATGCTTAGAGCTTGTGTTTTGGAATACGGATCAAAATGGGAAGGTTGCCTGCCTTTCGCAGAATTCTCATATAACAACAGTTATCAAGATAGTTTGCAGATGGCACCATTTGAATACCTATACGGAAGAAAGTGTCGTACCCCTTTGAATTGGTCGCAAGTAGGAGCGAGTCAGATCTTTGGACCCGACATTCTCCGACAAGCAGAAGAGAAAGTTCACAAAGTCCGTGAGCACCTCAGGACTGCCCAATCCAGACAGAAGATTTATGCTGACAAAAGAAGGAGAGACCTGACTTTCAATGTCGGAGATTTTGTATATCTCAAAGTTTCACCATTGAAGGGAACTCAACGATTTATTCTGAAGGGAAAATTAGCCCCCGGATATATCGGACCTTTCAAGATTCTGAACCATCGAGGAGAAGTATCGTATCAACTAGAACTGCCTGAAGAGATGTCAGCCATCCACAATGTGTTCCATATCTACTCCGCAAATGCTTGGAAGTGCCCGAGAAGATGGAAGTTTTCAAGAACATTGATCACAGAGCTGTGGAAATCAACAATGACCTGACCTATCAGGAAGTGCCCATCCGTAACTTAGAAGAAGCTTACAGAACCACCAGGACCAGGAGTATCAAGTTTCTCAAGATTCAGTGGAGTAACCATACCGAGGAGGAAGCTACTTGGGAGCGAGAAGATTACATTATGACATAGTTCCCAGATCTCTTTAGTTCCTAGTTTTCTTTGTAAATCTCGGGACGAGATTTTGCTTAAGGGGGGAAGGTTTGTAACATCCCAAAACTTCAATCCAAGCTTATCAAGATCTAAATCATCAAAAAATAGGGTTAACAAAAACTTTTCCAAATAAAAAATGAAAGCATTCATATGTGTGTCATTTAAAATAGTTGTTTTGAAGGGCCTTGTTTAAGTGATCCAATGCTTGTAAAATGTTTCTTAGGTGAATTAAACATCATCTACATCATTCCCAAACTTTTCCTAAAGAAAATCAAATAAAAAAGAATTAAAAAGGAGGAATGGTCATTTTGACCATTTTAATCCACTACACTACTTTGAGTGTTCCTAGCACTCATTTCTTAACAGAAACAATTCATGATCTTTGCACCCCTTGCTAGTACACATAATGAGGTACCATGTCCCACCTTGTGATCTGCAAAAATCTTTCAAATGCTAATTTTAAATGATAGTTCAAAATTGAATCTAGTTCATATGGGAAGATCCCACTTTTTCAAAAACCTTTCAAACAAGCTCAACTTTCAAAACCCTTGCAACCAGAGACTACCTAGCACTAGTGTAGATCACCCAAAAATTTTGAAACCAAAATTCAAAAGTTTATTTCTTGCGGCCATTTAATCAAACACTTGGCAGGCAGGTTTAAACTCTAAACCATAGCTCACTATTTTGAACAGGGTTTTTAGCCCCCATTTGATCTCCATTTAATCTCTTTGTCCCCTCTTGATCTAACCAGGGCCTTAGCACCCATCCCCTACTCCCCTAGCAGCCATGCCATGCCAACCCGAGGACATGCTCGCCGGCCAAACCTTGCCCCGCTGCAGCAAACCATCTCCCCCTCTCTCTCCATGTCTAGGAGGTAGCCAGTACCTCACCGCCACCCTCTGTCCCCTGCCCGAGTCAAGCCCTGCAGTGGACCACCGAGGAAACCACGCGCCCCGTGCCACCGCACCATGCCGATGCCGCCCGCAGAGCACACTCTGTCCCCGTGTGCACAAGCCACCCCTTGGCCGCAGCCCGCACCCACCGCTCCGCCAAGACCTGGGGAACACCCCAGACACCCCAGCTGGCCGCCCAACGCCCCACAGCCACCGCACATCATGGACACCTCCACCTCTGCCGCTCAGAGCGCCAGCTCGCCCAGACCGCATGCCACCGCCCCTACGCCCGCATTCACTTCCTAGGGCACCGACAGGAGACCACCTGTCGATTGCCATCCTCCGCCATGCCGCTAGCCGCCCGTAGCCGTGTCGCCGGAGTCGCCTGCCCATACCTTCGGTCTCACCGTTGGGACTATATAAAACGGCCTCCCCCGCACCATTTCTCCACACCCACTCACTCCACACCGCTCACTGACCGTCCCAAACCATTAGCCGGAGCAAGGGGAGCAGCAGCTCGCCGGAATTGGAGCCAGAGCAGCCGCAGCAGGAGGAGAAGGGCGCCTGCGATTTAGGGCACCCCAAGCTCCACCACAACCGCGCCTCGCCTCGCCGTCGACCACTAGTTCGTTCGCCCGTCTCACCGACCTTGCTGGAGCCCTGGTACGTCCCCAGCATACCCCCACCGAGCCGCTAGGGTTCGAGCTCGCCGGTGACATGTTCGTCGTCGACGACGACCCTTAGCCGTAGATCCCACTTCTAATCCTACGGCCCACAGCGCGCGTACCATTTCGCGTGTTAAGACCCACTGACAAGCGGGACCCCCTGTCAGCTGAGCCCCGCGCCGCGGAGCTCCACTGGGCCGGCCCAAGTTCTTTCCCGCGCTAGCCCAACCGTTCAAATCTGGATTTTTCTTTTTAGTTAAATCTAGTTTCTGTCCACTAGTTTAAAATTCAATTCTGGGAGTTTTACAGATCGAAATTGCATTAAACCAATTTCTTCTGAAGGGTATTGAGATGATCTATCCAAGACCGTTGGATTTAATTCAATTAGATTTATAGATGTCTCCTAATAAAAAATCAAAACAGAAGTATTTGCAACTGGCAACATTTTTATAAAATCAACCAAGTTAGCTTTTGAGTTGATTCCAACTCTCAAAAATCACATTTCATCATATCTATCTACATATGAAATAATATTAAGGTTTACATGCAGTGACTTTGGACTAGCACCAAAATAATGCTATATAGGCATTTCTAGTCACTTTAAATCATTAAATAATGAACTTAAACCAAAGTAATATTGATCCAACCCTTAATTCTCATTCCCATGTGTTAAGATATGTGGTGATGACATGTGTCCACATGATCCCATATTTTAAGTGGTGAATATTAAATCTTAGTTAATTTTTCAATGAGTAGAAATTACTTTTCTAAAATAAAAAGGATGAAACTATTGAATTAAACTTGTGATGCTTGGGATGATAATAGATCATCAAATGCGTGTCCTAGAATGCTACTTAGCCTATTTAAGTATTGTTTGGTGATTGTGTACTCCATATGTATTTATAGACGATAGTACCGACCAATTCTACGAAGAGGAGGAGTGCTATCAAGACGAAGACGAAGAAAACTTCAACCACTGCACCAACCAAGGCAAGCTATCACTATTCAAGATTAACCCTTGCAAGTTGTACTTGCAAGTCACCATTAACACTTGCAAGTTTAGTAATTAGCAAGATAGGATCAAACTAGATGGTTTAGCAAAGATGCCTTAGGCATGCTTTGATCACACCCTTTTTTACTATTAGTACCTCAAGTCTTTGTTTACAAGTTTTACCTCCCTTAGTTTACACCAAGTTCTTTACTTGTTTTGAAGGTAGCATAAAAAGTATAAAACTTGACCTACTTAGAAACCTTTAGATGTCATTCTATGGCATGAGATTGAACCAATCACTTCCAGTTTAGTGAACACTCTTAACTTAGTAGTTTAGAGTAGATCAAAAACTTGAGTCACTTTAGATGGGAACACTTGGTGAAAATGAATTATGAAAACCTTGGAATAATGAGTCGTTCTATTGAGATGTTTTGACATGTGTTGAGAAACACAAATGGTTGATGATGACGAAAATGTTGAGGCATGAGCCTTAACCCTTTTATAAAACTGATGGTTGGATTCAGATGCGATACCATTCCAAATTTACCGTACAACCACACTACCTGAATTGGGTAAGGCTTAGCCGGAAGTTTATATGCATTAGTATTAGTTCCCTCGCGGGAGAGGTTTGAGCTGAGGCTACCTCTCATGATGTCCACCTATGCAGTGCCCAAGATGACAGATGGTCATGGTTGGGAGGCCATGCTCATAGGAGAGGTGCTTATACTAGGGTGTATAAAGGGAAGGTTATGTTTGATTATCTGCATACTAAGTATGATGATTTAGGGTTATCCCTGACAGATGTATCGAATCTTGTGGTGAAAGTTTACCACCTCTGCAGAGTGTCAAACTATTCGAATAGCCGTGTCCGCGGTTATGGACAGTTGGAATGGCCATACTGTTTCATCGTCAGATGTTTTCCAAATAACTTGATATGAATGATGAATCTTGACTTGACCACAACAATGTTGTGTTTATGGCAATAGCTTCCCGACTTAAGTGATTCTAGAACTTTACTTTATCTTTCTTTGCTTCGGAACTCAGCTTAGGTTTCAAACTTAACTTTATAGTTAAACTTAGATTTAGCACTTTAACTTAGAATTATACTGCTTGTTAGTGGTAGTTTGCGAGTACTTAAAGAGTACTCATGGCTTTTGTCCCTGGCTATTCTCATGGCTAGACTATGAAGGAGATTATCAAGATGATGGTCAGCAGGATGGCTATGATAACTAGGACTATCTCGCCTTCAAGATACTGTGCCCCTAAAGATGGACCCCACCGCTACGCCTATCTTTTATTTCCGCTGCTTGTTGTATTAAGACTGGATCATGAGATCCTTATTTGTGTAAGACCTTATGTATGGTTTGTAATGGATGATGTACTGTGATATCCAATCCGTTATGTCTCGCAAAAAAGGTAATCCTGGGATTGCGAGGTATGGCATAACGGGCATCTGGATTAAAAATCCGGGTGTTGACAATGTGCATCCTGAAACAAAGAAAACAAGTCAGCATAGTGTACCAGCTAACTGGCGGCCATCTTATATGTAAAATATTACAAATTCATCATTGGCTAAGAACAATCAATGATAGGCCTTGTACATCTCTTTCCGGAATAATAGGAACTGTCGATGTCCTGGACCGATGCGTACATGTGCCAGTATCATAGCCACTCTAGAACAAATACTACAGGTTATTTGCATGCTGAAACTAAGACATATTAAGTTAGAGCAGTAAAGCAGGCGAAAAAACACCATGTTTGTTGTCAAAGAATTTCAAAATTGGCATTGTCCTAATAAAACAAATCATGCCATCAACATGTGTGTCTCATGAAGACTAACTGAACTAGTGTGGCAATGAATGTAGGGAATCAAGCAACTCGACTCTTTTCCTCATAAACTAATCATATCACTGCATAACGAAAATATAGAAATATAACAAAAATAGGTGCATGAGATTCCTTCAGCTGCTTAGAACTGGTCGGGACAACAAAGAATTAACCTAAAATATAAGAATAGCGTTTAAAAATGGTCTATAGTATAAACTAGCCAAAAAAAGTGACCTCTAACCACAGGTGGCATTGCTTTAATCATCAGGGAACTATGATAGTACCTTTGAAAAACAAGCAATAGATCAAGTGTCTTAAATAGACTACCAGAATCATTTCAGACAAACAAGATATCCACCATTGCTTTTTTAGTAGCCAGATCATTCAAATATTTTGATTGTCGGGCCAGTAAATAAAAGAAGAGAAACAAAGAGATGGATCATTTGCTACCAAAACAATAGTTGGATGCATCCAAAAGTAGCACAAACCTTCTTTGTAATGCCTACAGCTATTGTATTTCCAACTGCTGACAGTATCATTGTACATATAACCAGCAAGAAAATCCAATAGACAAACAAGCAAATGATACATTGTGCACCTTGCAAGGTCAATGAAGTATTTAAACAATGTATGTCTGGGAACCACGTCAGAATATAGCATTGATACAATCACAAGTCAACTAAAAATTCACAGGAACCATAACCAATTGAACCATATGGTGGCTGATCATGTATAGATGAAAATCTCTTGTTTATTATTAATGAAACATTATATTTCTCACAGAAATTTCCATCCCTAGTTTGGGACTGATGGGGCTCAAACCTGAAGCTTCCGCCTTGATAGGGCGGTGCTCTGACCATTTAAGTTAAGAAAATCATTACATTGCTTTAATGACGAGCAAACTAAAGAATCAAATTGGCAATAGACTCTATATGTGCATCATGTAGAGTAGTTATTGAGGTAATGAATTAAGAAATCAAACAACAGGTGCACGATAGACTTCTAGATCATATTAAGATGGTTATAGTACATATATATAGTAACTGGGGATCATATTAGACGATAATAGCTATGACAATCTCACTATGAGTAGTCTAGATAGAACTCCCTCCGTTTCAAAATATAAGATGTTATGCCTTTAGTGAAACGAATGTATCTAGACACCCTTTAGTGTTGGTAGAGTAACTTGGACTAGTATTGTATGAATTTTTACTAGTACAAGTTACTCCCCACCAAGACCAAGTAATTTATACTAGTCTCATACATATAACACTAGACTATGTTACTACCTTCAGAGTGCATATAAGCTCAATCATGGTGGCGATCTCTAATATTATAGTAGAATATAGATTAGCATAAAAGTTGATATATTTCAATCACCACCACCTAATCATGGTCTAGTTAACGTATATATATATATATAGATAGAAGATCATCAGTCAAATATAGCAAAAAGATATCTCCACCATGATTGAGTGAGCAAATTGAATTATAAATCAAGGGATTTATGTTTAGTCTTTGTGCAGTACTGTTAAAGGTCATCTTGTTATAATCATTGGCCAACTCATGTGGTGCCGACACTAGACAATGTGACTGCCTCCAGAGTGCATACAAACTCTTAATTATAACAGAAAATACAATAATAGACTATAAATTACAATAAAAGTGGATATACTTAAATTACCACCACATAATCATAGTCTAGTTGACGCATATGTAGATAGATAGATATGATGATGCGTCAAATATAGCAAAGAATAGATCATCACGATGATTGTGTGAGAAAAAATGAATTATAAATCGAGAGATTTACAATTGGTCTTTGTTACATAGCAGAAAAATATAGCATAAAAGTGGATATACTTAAATCACCACCACCTAATCATGGTCTAGTTAACATATAGATAGATAGATAGATATATGAACACAAGTCAAATATAGAAAGAATAGATCATCACCAAAATCAAGTGAGCACATTGAATTATAAATCGAGGGATTTACGTTTGGTTTTTGTCTAGTCTTGTTTAAAGTCAACCTTGTTCTAATCATTAGCCGAATCATGTGGTACCTCGTACAAACAAGCATCTGACATTAAGGACATCTCAGTAAAAACAAGAGACTTACTATTTCTTTTTGTGCAGTTCCGTTGGAGGACATCCTATTGTCAGTTTGTTCTTTCAAGACATCCACTACATCGAGTACTTGGATAGACGATCCATCTACTTTATTGTTGCTCCTCTGCATATAGGTTCAGGCCACTCATTCACATAAAACAGGTTTGCATTCAACAATACAAAGCAACAAGTACTTACAAGATTGTAGGGGCGATTCACTCTATGATTCTCCATGTTCCCTGTGAGAGGAAATAATATCAGATAGTGGTTGTTGCTGTTTACAAAGAACTAGATAGACATTATAGTATAATCACTTGTGAACACATAGAGTAGGGAATGGCAGAATATAAACAAACATTTAAATGACATAAAGATTTCCATGGAGACAAAATAGAATGCAGTTACAGTCACTCCTTAGCACGAACAAGAGAGAAGTTACAATGATTTAACTTGTGAAATAGGATTGCAAACAAATGTGAGAAGTGCCATAAAAAGTGTCACCATCTACAGAGCAGGCAGTTACTGTACTAACATTTGGACGAAGAAGATAGACAATATAATGGTATATCTCATGAGCTTATAGAGCAGGGATGCTAACCCATCTGTGAAGTGACTTAAAATGCCATGAACTACATAATAGAAGGTAGATACTACTTCTATAGAAATTATAATTGAGAAACTTGAATTTATAGAGCAGGGCATGCAGATAACCATGTTAAGTGCCTTAAAACATGCCATGTAATACTACATCCAATCCAAAGTAAATAAGGCGTATAATTTTTTGCAAGCCAATTGAAGCAAAATTGGACCAAGTTTGTAGAACCTACCAGGAACATCTACCATGCCAAACCAACGCCATTCGATACATCGGGGCATATATTTTCATAGACGCAAATGCCACAAATTAACCCTTAATATATTTTTCTATGAGCTTGGTAAAATCATCATTGTTTGACTTTAAAAAAGTACAGGCCTTCTATTACTGAATGGATGTAATCCTTCCATTTCAAAAAGTATAAGTCATCATCTAGACCACTTTTAGTGTGTAGGTTCATGTAGGTTTGGAGTAAACCTACTCACTAAATGGTGTCTAGATACACTCCTATCACAAAGCTAAAACATATTATATTTTGAAACGGAGGGAGAAGTGCACAATAGGCGATAGCTACTGTCGGAGCTTAATTGAAACAGATAATAATGGCATAACTTGCAGAGGGAATGCAAAACCAACAAGTTCATTGACATAAAATTTGCGATGAATTACATAAGAGAAGGCAGTTATTGTGGTTGCTTAGAACAACCATATTGAAATTAAAATAGCATAAATTCTGATCTTGTAGAGCAGGGAATGTTAACCTACATGTTCAATGGATTAAAACTACTAATGAACTCCAAAATTACATGCAGTCAATATTATAGCAACAGACCAAGCAAGTGCACATTATGATGACATAACTTGTGAACTTGTTGAACAGGTAGGTAGCTTAAGATGTTCGGTGAATTAACATTTGCGATGAACTGCATAATACCAATGAACTCTAATATGTCTATTTTATACTACCAAAATTGTTTATGTATATTAAGAGTAATTGTTGGTCAAAGAAAAAACACGCATAACAAGGATGCCTTATACCTCGAAACAGAAGGAGTAGTTTAATGCCTAGATTTAACATAGACTACACCGAATTTATCAAGGGAGAGTGGATATCAATTAAGCTAGTATTGAGGTAGGAATTTACACCCAATACAGAAATGCAGTTCACTGTCGTAGGCTCATACCTGCTATATTGACATGAACGAACAAGCAGATCTGGTTTACCTAGGCCACGCCGTCGTTTATGCTTACACAGCATCTTTGCGGGTGACGTCAAGGATGTGGAGGGTGCTCGGTAGTGGTGAGTCGGGCTAAAGCAGATAGATCTCGGCGGCGTCTGTGAAGCAGATATATGGAGGTTGTTGATGGGTCTGGCTTGCTTGACAAGATGGCCAGTGAAGGAGATCCGGTGTAGTGCACGGTGTCGTCGGTGAAGCAGATATGGTACGACCGATTATGGATTCGAGGTGCTGCACAAGAGTGTCGGTGAAGCAGATTTGGTGTAGTGGATTGTTGAGTCTGTGAAGTAGATCTAATGCAGCGCACACCAGCATAGGTGAAGCAGGTTAGGTGATGTGGACTAGGGAGTCAACAAAACATACACGGTTGTATGGAAGAGGGTGTCAGCGAACTAGGGTTTGGTAAGGTGGACATTGGTTAATCCCATAGACTGTTCAGGAGTATATGGTATAGAGGTATGGCGTGTAGGCCGACGAAGTGTGGTGGTGAAGGAACCGGAGGTGGGATATGAGGTTTGGGGTGGCGTGTGGGCCGGCAAAGTGCGGCGGTGATGTTCCGGTGCGGTGGTGCAGGAGCTGAAGGTGTGATAGGGGGTTGGGTAGCGCGTAGACGGGTAAAGTGCGGCGGAGATGATTACGGTGTGGTTGTGCGGGTGCTGGAGGTGAGAGGGGGTTGGGTGGCATGTAGGTCGGCAACAACGCTATGGGATGGGCGGTCGGTGGTGAGCAGAGCCGAGAAAGGGGTTAGGTTTTTTGGAGTGCTATGGGGAAAATGGCATACGTGGAAGGTGGACTACCCAGCTTCAGAGATGTGGTGTAACATCCCAAAACTTTAATCCAAGGTTATTAAGATCCAAATCATCAAAATTAGGGTTAACAAAAACTTTTCTAATTGAAATTATTAAAGCATTCATATGTGTGTGCATTTAATTAGGAGTTGATTTGAATTTCCATGATTAAGTGATCCATTGCTTGTAAAATGATTCTTAGGTGAAATAAACATCATCTAAATCATTCCCAAACAAATCCCAAAGAAAAACAAATCAAAATGAATAAAATAAGTGAATGGTCATTTGTGCCATTTTAATCAACATGCCTACTTTGGCTATTCCTAGTACTCAATTATGAACAAAAACAAATGTGGATCTTTTCACCCCTTGCTAGTACACATAATGAGGTACCAAGGCCCACTTTGTGATTTGCCAAACACATTCAAACACTATTTTTAAATGGCATTTCAAAATTGAATCTATTTCATATGGGAAGATCCCACTATTTCAAAAACCACTCAAATGAGCTCAAATTTCAAAACGCAAGAACCCACAGAGTCTCAAGCTTATGCCTAGCACACCCACCAAATATCTTTTCAAAATTCAAAAATAACTTTCTTGCGGCCATTTCCACAAACACATGGCAAGCAGGGTTTAAACTCTAAAACTAGCTCACTGTTTTGTACAGGGTTTTGCACCCATTTGACCCGCATTTGCTCCCACTATCTCGAAATGATCTAAACGGGCCCTTTACACCCCATCCCCTACCCCCTAGCAGCATGGCCATGCCAAACAGAGCCCCATGTCGCCGGCCGACCATGCCACCACCGCAGCAAACCGTCCCCCTCCCCCTCGCCATGTCTACTAGCTAGCTCTCACCTCACTGCCACCCTCTGTCACCTCCCCGAGCCGAGCCAGACCGTGGACCACGGCCAAAGCACCGCGCACTGCCTGTCTGCGTCATGCCGAGAACGCGCCAGAGTGCCGCACCTGACACGCGTGTAGACGCCGCCCCTCGACCGCAGCCCGCGCCCAATGCTCCGCCACGACCCAGGGAGCACGCCAGACATGCCATTTGCCGCCTTAACACACCGCCCACCGCCGGATCATGGACACCCCTGCTGCGCTGCTCAGAGCGCCAGCACCGCCCGACCACATACCACCGCCCCTAGTCCCGCATTGATCACGTAGAGCACCGTCAGGAGACCAGCGACCGCCCCCTACCTCGAGCAACGCCGCTAGACGATGTGCAGCCCTCGCCGGAGTCGCCTGCCCATCCTTCTCGGTCGCGTCGTCGCCCTATAAATAGAGGCCTTCCCCAGCTATTATCTGCACACCACTCACCTCCCCTCTTG
Source organism: Avena insularis (assembly GCA_023614405.1). Taxonomy (NCBI): domain Eukaryota; kingdom Viridiplantae; phylum Streptophyta; class Magnoliopsida; order Poales; family Poaceae; genus Avena; species Avena insularis. Next base: position 327,595,645 of record CM042692.1, on the reverse strand, counting down.
CCACTGACCCTTCCCCACCTCTAGCTAGAGCAGTGCGAGCAGCCGTTCGCTAGAATTGCACCGGAGCAGGCCGCCTCTAGAGGAGAAGGGCGCCGCTGATTACGACCACCCCAGAGCTGCCACGACCGTCCCTGAGCTCGCCGTCAACCACCAGTCTGTTTGCCCGCCTCGCCGTCGTCGCTGGAGCCCTGGTACGCCCCCTGAAAACCCCCACTGAGCCATTAGGGTTAGAGTTCGCCGGCGACAGGTCCCTCGTTGACGACGATCCCCGTTCGTTGATCTCCGTTCTAATCCAACGACCCACATCGCCCCGTACCGCTTCGCGCGTTATGAGCCGCTGACCGGTGTACCCCTGTCGTCAAGCAGCCGCGTAGTGTCACTGGGCCGGCCCGTTAGCGTTCGCGCACAACCCAGTTAGTTTGAATTAGGATTTTTCTATTTTAGTTAAACCTAGTTCTGTCCCTTAGTTTAAAATTCAATTCAGAAAGATTTACAAACCCAAATGGAGTGATTCCAATTTTGTTAGAAAGCTACTAAAAAGATCTACCAAGCCCGTTGGATTTAATTCAATTAGAGTTAGAGATATCACCTAGTAAAAATAATAAGACAGAAGCATTTGCACCTTGCAGCATTTTTATAAAATCAACCATGATAGATTTTGAGTTGATTCCAACTCTCAAAAATCACATTTCACCATTTCTATCTGAATATGTAATAATATTAAGGTTTACATGAAGTGACTTCGGACTAGTACCAAAATAATGCTATATAGGCATTTCTAGTCACTTTAAACCATTAAATAATGAACTTAAACCAAAGTAATTATGATCCAACCCTTAAATCACATTCCCACATGTTAGAATATGTGGTGATGACATGTGTCCACATGATCCCATATTTTAAGTGGTCAATATTAAATCTTAGTTAATTTTACAATGAGTAGAAATTACTTTTCTAAAATAAAAAGGATGAAACTATTGAATAAAACTTGTGATGCTTGTGATGATAATAGATCATCAAATATGTGTCTTAGAGTGATAATTAGACTAGTTAAGTATTGTTTGGTGATTGTATATTTCGTATGTATTTATAGACTATAGTACCGACCAAGCTTACGAGGAGGAGGAGTTCTACCAAGAAGAAGAAGAAAACTTCAACCACTGCACCAACCAAGGAAAGCTACTATTAGCAAGCTAGGATTAAACTAGAGGGTTTAACAAAGATGCTTTAGGCATGGTTTGGTTAAACTACTTTGACTATTCTTTACCCCAAGTACTAATTTCAAGCTTTACTTCCTTTACTTTACCCAAAGTTCTTTACTTTTTGAAGGTAGCATAAAAAGTATAAAACTTGACCTATAGAGATAACTTTAGATCTCATTCTATGGCATGAGATTGATCCCATCACTTCAACCTTAGTGAACACTCTTAACTTAGTAGTTTAGAGTAGATAAAAACTTGAGTCACTTTAGATGGGAACACTTGGTGAAAATGAATTATGAAAACCTTGGAATGATGAGTCATTCTATTGAGATGTTTTGACATGTGTTGAGAAACACAAATGGTTTATGATGATGAAACTGTTGAGGCATGAGCCTTAACCCTTTTATAAAACTGATGGTTGGATTTGGATGCGATACCATTCCAAATTTACCATACAACCACAATACCTGAATTGGGTAAGGCTTAGCCGAAAGTTTATATGCATTACTATTAGTTCCCTCGTGGGAGAGGTCTGAGCTGAGGCTACCTCTCGATGTTGTCCACCTATGCAGTGCCCAAGATGATAGATGGTCATGGTTGGGAGGCCATGCTCATAGAAGAGGTGCTTATACTAGGGTGTGTAAAGGGAAGGTTATGTTTGATTATCTGCATACTAAGTATGATGATTCAGGGTTATCCCTGACAGATGTATCGAATCTTGTGGTGAAAGTGTACCACCTCTGTAGAGTGTCAAACTATTCGAATAGCCATGTCCGCGGTTATGGACAGTTGGAATGGCCATACTGTTTCGTTGTTAGATGTTTTCAAAATAACTTATGAACTGAATGATGAATCTTGACTTGACCACAACAAGGTCGTGTTTATGACACTAGCTTCCCAACTTAAGTGATTCTAGAACTTTATTTTATCTTTATTTTCGTCAGAACTCAGCTTAGGTTTCAAACTTAACTTTATAGTTAAATATAGAGTTAGCACTTTACGTAGATTTATACTACTTGTTAGTGGTAGTTTGCGAGTACTTAAAGAGTACTCATGGATTTTGTCCCTGGCTATTCTCATGGCCAGACTATGAAGGAGACTACCAACATGATGGTCAGCAGGATGGCTATGATAACTAGGACTATCTGCATTCGTCAACATTGCCTGTGCCCCTGAAGATGGACCCCACCGCTACGCTTATCTTTTATTTCCGCTGCTTGTTGTATTAAGACTGGATCATGAGATCCTTATTTGTGTAATACCTTATGTATGGTTTCTAATGGATGATGTACTGTGATATCCAATCCGTTATGTCTCGCAAAAATGGTAATCCTGGGATTGCGAGGTATGGCATAACGGGCATCTGGGATTAAAAATCCGGGTGTTGACAAGTTGGTATCAGAGCCATCCTGACCATAGGAGACCCTAGTTAGAATGGACGTCCGAACAAAAACTTAATTTCCAAAACAAAGTGAGTATTTATGAAAAACTATTTCCTCTCTTATCCTTGGGAATTCTTTCTTTCTCAAAAATTCATGTTCCTCAAAATTCTTACATTACTACTTAAAATTTGACACACTTGATCACTTCACAAATTTCCTCATCCTAAATTCTTGTAGATGGAGACTCAGTTCAACAAGTTCTACCAGTTGGTAAACGGAGGTCAATTGATCTTCGAGAGGGATCTGGATTCACTGTTAGAGTTACTGGGACGCCCACATCCAGAGTTTCTTGGAGCTCAACTTCCAGGACCCCCAGGAGGAGATTTGCAGTGGCTAGTCACCGCTGATCTTAGAGGAAGCATCGAAGCACCAACATCCGGGAGAATCCAGTTCTCCGTGAGAGAGAACAAGTGGCTAGATGGATTAGCCAGGGCAATGCAAGAAGCTCTCGCACGTCTATGTGCCCTCAGCGTCAACCAAATTCAAGGAACCCGTTTTGCTCACTATGCAAGACGTGACTTCATGGGAATGTCGATGGAGATGCCAAGTCACCCAGAGTTGAGGCGTCAAGTGGAGAATCTTGACTTCTTGCTGCACGACAGACAGCAGGAGCTGGACAATGCCAGGAAGTTAGCCAACCAGAACCGTGCCATTGCCGACCAGAAGGCCCAGACTTTCGCACTGCTCGTCCAAGATTGCCAGTCTCTTTGCCGCCAGCGTGCAAAGAAGGTTCGCACCATAGCCCGTCTTTGCAAGAAGGTGGCCGATCTCGAGAAGACCGTCAAGGAGCAGGAAGCTCAGCTTGCAGCCAAGGAAGTAGAAGATGAGGGTGAAGACATCCAGGGAGACATCGATTCTTACCTCCGCAATAATGATGACTTTCTAGAGGAGGATGCCGTGGACTTCTGCACTGACGATGAGGACTCTGACTTCATCGACGATGAGTATATGAACTAGAGCACTGTCGTAGCGTGAGATGTATCGGTCCCACTGTATCGTAGCTTGCAGAATGGTTCTTCAAACCATCTGTTTTCCTTTGATTGTTGTGGTGTGTGTTGTATCATGTGCTTGCTTGCATGAATGAAATGGAGTTAGTTGAAAAACCTAAGTCTAACTCAAAGTTTTAGCTTTGAAACCAAAACCATGAACCTTAGAACTTTCCCTCTTACCCCTGTATCTATCTCAATCTTCAGATGACTCGTGGAAACCAAGGAGGGAGCAGCTCGTCGCAAGACCTAATGCTGCAGATCTTGCAGAATCTCATCGCAGACAGAGAAGCAAGCAGGGCAGAACGCCAAGCCAACTTAGCAACATTGCAGCAGATTGCCCAGATGGCTCTCAACAACCAGAATCATGGAAACCAGGATCACCATGGATCCAAACTCAAAAACTTTCAGAATACCAATCCCCCAATCTTCAGCCAAGCTGAAAACCCACTAGATGCATATGACTGGTTACAGACAATGGAAAACAACTTAGAAGTTGCAGGAGTTGATGACAACGAGAAAGTTCTCTTCGCCACCCACTATCTGGCGGGAGAGGCAAGAGCTTGGTGGGCTCGTATCCGCAATATGAACCATGGTCAAGTGATAACATGGGAAGCTTTCAGCCGCACTCACGTGCCGCAAGGTTTAGTCACCAGACTAAGAGATGAGTTTCGTGACTTAAAGCAAGGCAGAATGACTGTGGTGGAATACCGTGACAGATTCTTGTCGCTTGCAATGTACGCTCCTGATGAGATCAACACGGAGGTCAAGAAGAAGGAGAGATTCTTGAATGGACTGCATGATGAGATGCAGACTGTACTCGTCAACATCCGCTTCGAGGATCTTGAAGAGCTAGTCGACTCTGCCATTCAGATGGAAGGGAAGATTAACCAGGCAAACGACAACCGCAAGCGTCATATGATGCAGCAATCCGGATCCAGCAGTCACCAGAAGTACCGTCCCATCCCCTCACTAGGATATGCACCAAGGAACAATCGACCCCCAATGTCTCGCCCAAGCTACCCCAACCGTAGCGGAGGCAATGTGAAGTCCGGAGGAAACAATCACAACTCCGGCAATGCCAACAACTTCAACCGTGCACCTCCCAAGAGCAACAACAATAACAACAACAACAACAACAACAACAACAACAACAACAACAACAATAACAACAACACTGCACCCAGAACTGGCAGCAATGTTGTGCCCATCGCAGCAAAGGACAAGTCCCAGATCACTTGTTTTGAGTGTGGAGTGAAGGGTCACTATTCCAATGGGTGTCCCAAGATGACTGCCGCCACTGCCAATGTGAATTCCCTAGCTCAACAGCAGCATCGTGTTCAACCAGGGAAAAGATTTGCCCTAGGGAAACCTCACAACCGCAACGGTCGTCTCTTCCACATGAACGCCGAGGAAGCCCAAGAAGCGCCATATGTAGTACTGGGTATGTTTTCTGTCTACTCAGTTTTAGCAAGGGTATTTTTTGATTCAGGAGCATCGCATTCATTTGTCACCGAAGAATTTGCATGCACTAGTAAGATTCACCCAACCAACTTGAAGCATGTCATGATAGTTCAAATCCCCGGTTCAATAACCAAAGCTAGAAAAATTTGCAAAGCTGTGCCTATCAGAATACATGGGATAGATTTTTATGCCAACCTAATTGTACTTGGAACCAAAGGATTGGATGTAGTACTAGGTATGGAATAGATGTCAAGGTATAAAGGACTGATAGACTATGCTAAGAAATCCATCACCATGACCAGTAGCTCTGGAGTCACAGTAGAGCATATATCTGAAACCTTACCTCGTCAATTCAAGTGCAACAAGAGTCTAGCCCTACCCACCATAGACCAGGTCAGAGTAGTTTGTGAATACCCCGACGTATTCCCAGATGAATTGCCAGGTATGCCCCCAGATAGGGATATTGAGTTCATTATCGAACTAATCCCCGAAACCGGACCCATAGCCCAGAGACCCTATAGCATGAACCCCTCAGAGTTAGTGGAACTGAAGAAGCAGTTGGATGCCATGTTAGAAAAAGGCTTGATTCAACCAACCGCATCGCCATGGAGATCACCAGTGTTATTTGTAGACAAGAAAGATGGAGGGAATCGTTTGTGCACCGTTTACAGAAAGTTGAATGATGTCACCATCAAGAACAAATACCCCTTGCCAAAGATAGAGGATCTATTTGATCAGTTGACTAGAGCCCAGGTATTCTCAAAGATTGATCTTAGGACTGGTTATCACCAATTTAAGATTCGTGCAACAGATATTCCGAAGACCGCCTTTACTACTCGCTATGGTTTATACGAGTATACGGTTATGTCTTTTGGATTAACCAATGCCCTTGCTTATTTCATGAATCTCATGAATAAGATCTTTATGAATTTCCTAGATTAGTTTGTAGTTGTGTTTATCGACGACATCCTTATCTACTCCAAGTCAGAAGAAGAGCACGAGCAACATCTGAGAATCATCCTAGAAAACCTAAGAGAGCATCGGTTATATGCCAAGTTCAGCAAGTGTGAGTTTTGGCTAAAAGAAGTAGGATTCCTAGGACATATTGTGTCTGCCGGAGGAGTCTCTATTGATCCCGCCAAAATCAAAGATGTCGAAGAATGGGAATCCCCAACCACTCAAACCCAAGTCCATGCATTTCTCTGATTAGCGGGATACTACCGCATGTTCGTAGAAGGATTTTCGAGCATCGTCAGACCCATGACCCAATTGTTGAAGAAGGCCAAGAAGTTTGAATGGACAGACAAGTGTGAAGCCAGTTTCCAGGAGCTGAAGAAGAGATTGATATAAGCCCCAATATTGATCATGCCAGACATCAAGAAGCCGTTTGATGTGTATTGTGATGCATCCAAGATTGGTCTAGGATGTGTATTGATGCAAGAAGGCAAAGTCATCGTGTATCTGTCTCGACAACTGAAGCAGCATGAGCAGAACTATCTGACCCATGATCTTGAATTAGCAGCCGTAGTTTTGGCATTGAAGACATGGCGTCATTATCTGATGGGTAATCGCTGTGAGATTTACTCAGATCACAAGAGCTTAAAGTATATTTTCACTCAGAAGGAGCTGAATATGAGGCAAAGGAGATGGATAGAGTTAATCAAGGATTATGACCTTGACATTCACTATCACCCCGACAAAACCAATGTGGTAGCAGATGCTCTTAGCAGATTTCCGTGTAGGCTAAACACCATGATCAAGGACAAGCAACCAAGTTTGTATGAGGAGTTGGAGCAGTTCAGAACTGAATTGGTTAGCAAAGGATTCTTAGCTAGCATTGAACTTCAACCCACTTTGATTATCCAAATCAAGGAAGCCCAGAAGGGAAATGAAAGTATCGACGGAATCAAACATCGTATTGGTACAGGAATGGTACCTGGATTCACTGAAGACGAAGAAGGAGTTCTGTGGTACAAAGGACGTATCTGTGTGCCAGCAGATTCGGAGCTGAAGCAAGTTATCATGAAGGAATCTCATGATAGTCTTTATTCTATCCACCCCGGAGGAACAAAGATGTATCAAGATTTGAAAGAGAAATTTTGGTGGCACAAGATGAAGAGAGAAATTGGAAGCTACATCGCCAAGTGTGACATCTGTCAAAGAGTCAAAGCAGAGCATCAGAGACCCGCGGGACTGTTGCAACCATTGCAGATTCCGGAATGGACTTTATCACCGGTTTGCCTACTTCTAGTAGGGGAAATGACTCAATCTGGGTCATAGTGGATAGATTGTCAAAGGTAGCTCACTTCATACCTGTCAAGACTACCTACCATAGTGCGAAGCTAGCAGAGCTATACATTGCTAGGATTGTTAGTCTGCATGGAACCCCCAAGACCATAGTATCAGATCGAGGAACCCAGTTTACCTCGAGATTTTGGCAGAAAGTGCAGGAAGGATTAGGCACCAAGTTGAACTTTAGCACTGCGTATCATCCGCAAACTGATGGACAGACTGAGAGAGTCAACCAGATCCTAGAGGATATGTTAAGAGGTTGTGTGTTAGAGTACGGATCAAAATGGGAAGACTGCCTGCCTTTCGCAGAATTCTCATATAACAACAGTTATCAAGCTAGTTTGCAGATGGCACCATCTGAGTTCCTATACGGAAGAAAGTGTCGTATCCCTTTGAATTGGTCGCAAGTAGGAGAGAGTCAGATCTTTGGACCCGACATTCTCCGAGAAGCCGATGAGAAAGTTCACAAAGTTCGTGAGCACCTCAAGACCGCCTAATCTGGACAGAAGAGTTATGCTAATAAGAGAAGGAGAGACCTGACTTTCAATGTCAGAGATTTTGTATATCTCAAGGTTTCGCCATTGAAGGGAACCCAACGCTTTAGTCTGAAAGGAAAGTTACCCCCCAGATATATCGAGCCCTTCAAGATTCTGAACCGTCGAGGAGAAGTATCGTATCAACTGGAACTACCTAAAGAGATGTCAGCCATCCATAATGTGTTCCATATCTCGTTACTTCGCAAATGCTTGGAAGTGCTGGAGAAGACTTGAGTTTTCAAGAACATCGATCACAGAGCTGTTGAGATCAACAAAGACCTGACATATCGAGAAGTGCCCATCCGTATCTTAGAGGAAGCTTACAGAACCACCAGGACCAGGAGTATCAAGTTTCTCAAGATTCAATGGAGCAACCATACAGAAGAGGAAGCCACTTGGGAGCAAGAGGATTACATTAGGACAGAGTTCCTAGATCTCTTTAATTCCTAGTTTTCCTTGTAAAGCTCGGGACGAGATTTTGTTTAAGGGGGAAAGGTTTGTAACATCCCAAAACTTTAATCCAAGGTTATTAAGATCCAAATCATCAAAATTAGGGTCAACAAAAACTTTTCTAATTGAAATTAGTAAAGCATTCATATGTGTGTGCATTTAATTAGGAGTTGATTTGAATTGCCATGATTAAGTGATCCATTGCTAGTAAAATGATTCTTAGGTGAAATAAACATCATCTAAATCATTCCCAAACAAATCCCAAAGAAAAACAAATCAAAATGAATAAAATAAGTGAGTGGTAATTTGTGCCATTTTAATCAACATGCCTACTTTGGCTATTCCTACTACTCAATTATTAACAGAAACAAATGTGGATCTTTGCACCCCTTGCTAGTACACATAATGAGGTACCAAGGCCCACTTTGTGATCTGCCAAAAACATTCAAACACTATTTTTAAATGGCATTTGAAAATTGAATCTATTTCATATGGGAAGATCCCACTATTTCAAAAACCACTCAAATGAGCTCAAATTTCAAAACCCAAGCACCCATAGAGTCTCAAGATTATGCTTAGCACACCCACCAAAAATCTTTTCAAAATTCAAAAATAACTTTCTTGCGGCCATTTCCACAAACACATGACAGGCAGGGTTTAAACTCTAAAACTAGCTCATTGTTTTGTACAGGGTTTTGCCCCCATTTGACCCCATTTGCTCCCAATGTCTCCAAATGATCTAACCAGGCTCTTTACACCCCATCCCCTACCCCTAGCAGCATGCCCATGCCAAACCAAGCCCCATGTCACCGGCTGACCATGCCACCACCATAGCAGACCATCCCCCTCCCCCTCGCCATGTCTACTAGCTAGCTCTCACCTCACCGCCACCCTCTGTCCCCTCCCCGAGCCGAGCTAGACCGTGGACCACCACCAAAGCACCGCGCACTACCTGTCTGCGCCATGCCGAGCACGCGGCAGAGCGTCGCACCCGACACGTGTGTAGACGCCGCCCCTCGACCGCAGCCCGTGTACACCGCTCCGCCACGACCCAGGGAGCACGCCAGACATGCCCATTCGCCGCCCAACGCACCACAACCACCGCTCGTTGTGGACACCGCTGTCTCTGCCGCTCAGAGCGCCAGCACCGCCCGACCGCGTACCACCGCCTCTAGTCCCTCATTGATCACGTAGAGCACCGCCAAGAGACCAGCGACCGCCCCCTACCTCGAGCCATGCTGCTAGCACGCTATGCAGCCCTCGCCGGAGTCGCCTGCCCATCCTTCTCGGTCGCGTCGTCGCCCTATAAATAGAGGCCTTCCCCAGCCATTCTCTGCACACCACCCACCTCCCCTCTTTCCACTGACCCTTCCCCACCTCTAGCTGGAGCAGTGCGAGCAACCGTTCGCTGGAATTACACCAGAGCAGACGCCTCTGGAGGAGAAGGGCGCTACTGATTGCAACCACCCCCGCAGCTGTCTCGGCCGTCCCTGAGCTCGCCTTCGACCACCAGTCCATTTGCCCGCCTCGACGTCATCGCTGGAGCCCTGGTACTCCCCCTGAGCACCCTCACTGAGCCGTTAGGGTTAGAGTTCGCCGGCGACATGTCCGTCATCGACGACGATCCCCAGCTGTTGATCCCCGTTCTAATCCAATGACCCACATCGCCTGCATCGCGTTATTAGTCAACTGACCGTGGACCCACTATCAGCTGAGCCTCACAGAGTGTCACTGGGTCGGCCCGTTAGCGTTCCCGCGCAACCCAGTTAGTTTGAATTAGGATTTTTCTATTTTAGTTAAACCTAGTTCTATCCCTTAGTTTAAAATTCAATTCAGAGAGATTTACAAATCCAAATGGAGTGATTCCAATTTTGTTAGAAAGTTACTGAAAAGCTCTACCCAAGGACGGTGGATTTAATACAATTACGGTTAGAGATCTCTCCTAGTAAAAATAATAAGACAGAAACATTTGCACCTTGCAACATTTTTATAAAATCAACCATGATAGATTTTGAGTTGATTCCAACTCTCAAAAATCACATTTCACCATATCTATCTGAATATGTAATAATATTAAGGTTTACATGCAATGACTTTGGACTAGTACCAAAATAATGCTATATAGGCATTTCTAGTCACTTTAAATCATTAAATAATAAACTTAAACCAAAGTAATTATGATCCAACCCTTAAATCACATTCCCACATGTTAGAATATGTGGTGATGACATGTGTCCACATGAGCCCATATTTTAAGTGGTGAATATTAAATATTTGTTAATTTTTCAATGAGTAGAAATTACTTTTCTAAAATAAAAAGGATGAAACTATTGAATAAAACTTGTGATGCTTGTGATGATAATAGATCATCAAATATGTGTTTTAGAGTGCTAATTAGACTAGTTAAGTATTGTTTGGTGATTGTGTACTCCGTATGTATTTATAGACGATAGTACCGACCAAGCTTATGAGGAGGAGGAGTTCTACCAAGAAGAAGAAGAAGAAAACTTCAACCACTGCACCAACCAAGGCAAACTAGTATTAGCAAGCTAGGATTAAACTAGAGGGTTTAACAAAGATGCTTTAGGCATGCTTTGGTTAAACTACTTTGACTATTCTTTACCCCAAGTACTAATTTCAAGCTTTACTTCCTTTACTTTAACGAAAGTTCTTTACTTTTTGAAGGTAGCATAAAAAGTATAAAACTTGACCTATAGAGATAACTTTAGATGTCATTCTATGGCATAAGATTGATCCCATTACTTCAACCTTAGTGAACACTCTTAACTTAGTAGTTTGGAGTAGATAAAAACTTGAGTCACTTTAGATGGGAACACTTGGTGAAAATGAATTGTGAAAACCTTGGAATGATGAGTCATTATATTGAGATGTTTTGACATGTGTTGAGAAACACAAATGGTTTATGATGATGAAACTGTTGAGGCATGAGCCTTAACCCTTTTATTAAACTGATGGTTGGATTCAGATGCGATACCATTCCAAATTTACGGTACAACCACAATACCTGAATTGGGTAAGACTTAGCCGAAAGTTTATATGCATTAGTATTAGTTCCGTCGCGGGAGAGGTCTGAGCTGAGGCTACCTCTCGATGTTGTCCACCTATGCAGTGCCCAAGCTGACAGATGGTCATGGTTGGGAGGCCATGCTCATAGGAGAGGTTCTTATATTAGGGTGTGTAAAGGGAAGGTTATGTTTGATTATCTGCATACTAAGTATGATGATTCAGGGTTATCCCTGACAGATGTATTGAATCTTGTGGTGAAAGTGTACCACCTCTACAGAGTGTCAAACTATTCGAATAGCCGTGTCCACGGTTATGGACAGTTGGAATGGCCATAGTGTTTCGTTGTCAGATGTTTTCAAAATAACTTATGAACTGAATGATGAATCTTGACTTGACCACAACAGGGTCGTGTTTATGACACTAGCTTCCCAACTTAAGTGATTCTAGAACTATATTTTATCTTTCTTTGCTTCAGAACTCAGCTTAGGTTTCAAACTTAACTTTATAGTTAAATATAGAGTTAGCACTTTACCTAGATTTATACTACTTGTTAGTGGTAGTTTGCGAGTACTTAAATAGTACTCATGGATTTTGTCCCTGGCTATTCTCATGGCCAGACTATGAAGGAGACTACCAAGATGATGGTCAGCAGGACGACTATGATAACTAGGACTATCTGCCTTCGTCAGTATTGCCTGTGCCCCTGAAGATGGACCCCACTGCTATGCTTATCTTTTATTTCTGCTGCTTGTTGTATTAAGACTGGATCATGAGATTCTTATTTGTGTAAGACCTTATGTATGGTTTTTAATGGATGATGTACTGTGATATCCAATCTGTTATGTCTCGCATAAATGGTAATCCTGGGATTGCGAGGTATGGCATAACGGGCATCTGGGATTAAAAATCTAGGTGTTGACATGTGGGGACCCCCGACCCCTCGGGGGGAGGGGGATTACGAACCATACCCATGCCCCGACATTAGTAGATAGGCCATTGTTAGGGGTAAAAAAGAATTTCGTACGGCTACAACTTGGGACGTGTGACCACTCGAAATATTTCGGTAGAGGTGAGGCGAGAGAATTTGTCGCTCTAGGATTTTGAATTTGTCTATATAATTCAAAATATATAGAATAATAATATCCTATCCTATCCTAGGAGTATCTATAGTCCAATGACTAAAAAAATAGTTTACTGTAATGTCCTAGCCTTTAAACGTACGAAATATTTCCGGAGTCATTTCTGCAAAAATAAGGTCTCTACCTTCGGCTCAATTACGTACACACATGAAGGTACGTAGTAACATGAACTAGAGTAGTATGTTTTCCACTAACACCAGCCTAAGAGCATCTTTAGTGGCTAGTGTATCCGGTAGTCCAAGCCAAATATAGACCACCATGGACCAAAAAATGCCTCTGGTGGCTTGTGTATCCGGTGGTCTAAAATTTAGACATCCTCCAAACAGGCTACTCGTTGTCCATATTTGGACAACCGAGCCACCATGTCTAAAGCAAAGTTGGTCGCTCGCGAGCTCCCTCCCACGCCAAATCAGAGCATTTGTTGTACTGATTTGCTATATATATTGACTATTTGTGTACAGATGGACATATAGACTACCAAATTTAGACTATCCACTAGAAAACTAAAGTCATGTAAAAAGGAATCTTTTTACACCATTATCTATGAAGTGAAGATGTAGACTACCAAATTTACACAAGCCACTAGAGATTCTCTAAGAGACTACCAAATTTAGACAAGCCACTAGAGATCAATGCAAAAAATACTAGCTTGATATTTAATTTAGCGTGGCTTTTCTCTAGACGATATGAAAGTTATAGCGTGCTAATAATGCGCTATTTTACAAAAGATCTTTTTGTAAAAAGTAAAAAATATAACAGGTATATCATGAATATAAACGATTTCAGCATGCAATGAATTGCCTACAGTAATACTTTTACATGCATAATCAATTCCGGTGCTATCCAAGTTGGAGGATAACCGGCAGGGCTGAATCTAGGTACATCGCCAGGTGCTGCAGGAGGAGGTGGCGGCTTGACATGATCACTTATGTTTAATAATCAAATTTTCATTGTATGTTTGCTTACTCGAAACATTCATCATATGTTATCTTACTCCAGACCTGCCAACAAAAAAATAACGTCATATACTTGAAATAGCACTAGCGTTATGATGTTGTAGCGCGATATAGCATGCTATTTAAAAAATAGCGCCATAGAGAGAAAAATCTTTAAAAAATATCATGGACTCTCCAAATACACTATATCATGCTACATAGCGTGAAATAGCGCACTATTTTTTCCATTCTAGAGATGCTCTAAGGCTGGTCTGAGTGGTAAGTAACTTGGAGTAGTAATATGCATACATTGTGCTAAAGACTATCAAAAGTACTCCCTTCGTCTAGAAATAACTGAGTTGGTTTTTTCTAGATTTGAATGTATTTAAACGCATTTTAGTGTATAGATACATTCGAATTTAGACAAACCCAAGTATGTTATTTATGGACGGAGGGACTAGTATTTTTTAGATGCTAAAACGGAAAAGAAGATCCAACTGCTTGCAATGTTGGGATTCGAGAGTCTTGATCCAACCCTAGAAATGTGTACGAATAACTTTAAATATTGACCGTTGGATCAAGACTCGTGAATCCCAATATTTCCAGCCATTGGATCTTCTTTTCTATTCTAGCATCTAGAAGATTTTATTGATAGTCATCATCACAATGAATGGTATGCACAAAACTCAAAACATAGTTCTCCATCATTCTATAATATTCTCCCTCGTTTCTCTAGACCATGTTACCAGAATTTTCAAGTTTTAGATAGCTAATAATCGTTGATATGCAAAGTACAAGAACCAAATATACACCCATAATTTATAGATGTTGATTTTTTTATATTTTTTATGATTTACCTATTAAAATTTTATATAGTGGTGATATGTCAGACGTCTAGGTACTATTCAACATGAATCTAGCAGCTCTGAACCAATGGATCTAATAGCCCAACGGTTAGGATTGGTGATATGGATCCAATTCAAAACTGCTCCATTGTAGTAGTAGAGATATAGTGGTAAGATAAGATAATATAAGAAATAACTAGTGAGTTGCAAGTGCCTTGCACGTGAGAATCAGATAATATAAGTATGACATATCATTTTTTATATAAAATTATAGTAGTAGGTGAAACTCAAAAAATATTTATACTTTCGAGCCACGTTCATAAAGTATTCTATGCGTTTAGTTCTTGTACTTTTTGTATAATTTAGAAAGCGACCTATAGCCGTAAATAATCCGAGTCCATAAAACTGATCCATAAATAAATTATATTCTATAGGAGTACGTGGGCGGGGCCGGTGGGAAACTGCATGCCCTTTCGTCTCCAGAACTACTCATGCATGCATCTCCCGATCTTCCTAGTGGTTCATTTCTTCTCTATCCCATTCCTTTTCTGTCACCCGACCGGACCTCTGCAAAACAAAAGAAGGCGCCAATAATAGTACATGGCGGCGCCGTTGGACAAGATGTACTACTTCGTGGACCCTCGCAACACCACACTACAGGTGGCGTATACTAACAGAGCGTCGGTGGTGAACGATTACATCAAGAAAAATCCAAAAGCTCCTGGAGGAAACGGACGACAAGATTGTTGGCCTTGATGTCGAGTATACCAACGAGCAATCATTGACGCAGAAAGTTGCTATCGTGTAGCTATGTGTGGGCATGGATTGCCTGGTCTATCAGATCTGCCAGGCCGACCAGCCTTGCTCCAAGCTAGCAGAGTTCCTCGCCAACCCGAACATTTCGTTTGTAGACGTCGACATCGACAACAACCGTATCAGGCTTAGGCATTCTCTAGTACCAGTGACGAACTTCGTGGACATTCAGAAGAGGTGGAAGCCCGTCGGCTCCATGAATGAGAAGGATTCTTTGGC
Source organism: Avena insularis (assembly GCA_023614405.1). NCBI lineage: Eukaryota > Viridiplantae > Streptophyta > Magnoliopsida > Poales > Poaceae > Avena > Avena insularis. The sequence goes on along the minus strand of CM042692.1, from coordinate 327,580,295 downwards.
TGACTATGCGGTGGCCCTCATAGACATCCGTTACAAAGTCATGAAGAAGAAAAAGAAGGATGTGGACCACAAGCAGTGGGGGAACATGCCCCTGACCGAAGAGTAGCTCAAGTATGCAAGCCTCGACGCCTATGCAAACTACGAGGCATACAGGAGGATAGTGAACTTCTAGAGGGGTCCACAAACTCTTGAAATGTTCAACCAAAAAAAAGAACTAAGGAAGAAGGCAAGGGAAAGGGCAAGCATACCAAAGAAGAAGAAGAAGAAGACGAAGACTCAGAACGGTACACCATGTGACCTACGAGTATATCTTTGCATTTTAGTATATCCTTGCTTGATACTAGTCCTACTTGTACTATACTACTCGCATAAGAAAATGCATGTATATACTGTAGGCATGCAAGGGGTGGAGGCAAGAATTAATGCAAGGAATCATAGTTGTTTCTTTTATTTTGACTGCAGAGTGATAGTAGGAGTAGGCATCGTACCACGCCAATAGCCCATCCCACCTCAATGAATTGTCTTGTCAATCAACAGCCATGGCAAATTATAATTTTATAGTGGTAGAGACTTTCTTTGAATAATTCCATTTATACCGCTTAAGGGCGGAGTACTACTGAAAGACAGAGGATGAATGGGCACCTGAAAAACTGCTAGCAGAACCGCAAGATGAACATTTGTCGATTGCCCGAATGTATGTTGAGTTAGTACAGTATAAACATATACATTACTACTAACTACTTTGTACTAGTACTACTACTAGCAAAAAACCACCATTCCTACTGCGGAAAAATATGATTTCTTCCAACAAAACTAGTACTACTCAAAAAATGGCTATATTTACTTGTCGCGAAAATGGATGTATCTAGACATGTTTTAGTGCTAGATACGAGTACAACCAATCCAGTAACAATTAATATGAATCGGAGGGAAGTACTACTACTAACGTACTCCATTATTGTACTACTACTACAGAGTAGTACATATTAGTACTCCCGAATGTATGTTGACCAGTACTCCTACCTCTGTTTGGGATTATTAGACCATAGAGCTTTTTAAAATCGTTAGAAATTATAAGACCTATTCTCTTTATTGTTTTAATTCCTGTGACTCATTAATTTAGATATCTCTATTTTCTCTCAATCTCCCAATGCATGTTGTTTCATCTCTTATTATGTCCCATTTTTTTATCTAGCGTCTCATGCATATAAAACTAGTGGTGCATGCATAAATTAATTAGAGTGAATAATTTATCTACTTGGTAGTATTGCGAATTAGCCCTCTGGCCTTCCTAAATAGAGAGCCTTAATCCTATTCAAATTACTACTCAACATAGTACATCCATCCAATCCATTGGAAGTTACGACTTCATGAAAAATACTCAGGAGAGTACATCCACCGAACTCATCTACCTCCATTTTAAGGAATAAGGCGCATGCGCACTCCAAAGTAAAGTTCGACCGAATAAATGGAGCAACTAAAATTTACTTATATTGTATAAAATTTGTTTCGTTGAATTCGTATTGAAACACACTTTCCAATGATGCTAAATTTTTACAGTACCAACATTCTTTATATATATTTAGAGTAAATCTTGGTCAAATAAAAAACAAGAAAAATAAGGGAGCCTTATTTCTTGGGACGTACATAGAGTACTACGACTACAAAATCCACCATTCCTGGTATGCAAACGATCTTTCTGCAATTAAACCAATTAACAGCAGCTTACATCACCACTAAAACTCGACGTGAAAGAAGAAATGCAGCTCCTTCGACGTAGCAGGACCGACCAGGTAATGAGGAGGCACCGCCAGGTAAGACGTAAGGTCCTCAAACATGACGTCGCCCGGCTTAGCGGAGCTCGGCGCGTCGAGCTCCACCGTCACGGTGCCGGTCCTCCTCCTGTCGTCTGTCCAGGAGAGCAGCGGCAGGCATTCCGCCCACATCCTTACCCTGTACACCGGCAAGTCGCATATCGCGGCCCTAACGTAGACCGCAGACACGACGGGGACCGTGCTAACCATGCCAATCATCAGGACAAACACCGCAACGTCCTGCTCCCCAACGAGGATGAGCCGGCGGGACGCCTCGCTTGGCAGCAGCACCAGCTCCTGGAAAGCTTTGTTGGTGGCATACTGGATCTTGTGCACTTGGATCGAGTGGACCACTTTGAGGTGGGCGACGAGCGCTGGCGGCGGGGCGGCGAAGTCACAGCCGGTCTCCGTGCAAGTGCAAGGAGCATACCGACACATGATTTTGTGCTGGTGGAGTTCGTAGTAGGACCGCAAACTACTAAAGCCTTTGTGGGCGCACTCGACCCTAGCCGCTGATAGGACAGGGTCCATGGCGGGCTCGTGGGTGAATCCGCTGCTAGGGTGCTCGCACTTCTGGCAGGAGGTGATCTTGCAGATATAGCGGTGGTAGACTAGATGAATATCCACACACTGTAAAAATGGATCTTCGAAAAATAAAATAGTTGCACGGATGAACCGACAAAATAAAAATCAATGGATTGTGAGGAAGAAATGGAGAGACCTTGTAGACCCATCGGGGCTTGAGGGGCTGGGAGCAGGAGGAACAGTTGAGAATGGTGGCTTCCATCTTCAAAGTGATCGTCCCAAGCATTGCGATTTGGGTGGGGGAATGAGGACTCCCTGATCCAGCCTCGAGCCGTGCCTTTCTTTTATATACCACCGCTGATAATCAATGAAGATCTACCTGATTGCGCCTTTCCTTTCTGTACTACGGTCCATTTTGTATATTTTGATGCTTTATTATCTACAAATTCCTGGTTTAGTTAGACAAGATTAGCGGTCTCTTTGTATTTGTGCACCACCCTTTTATTAGTAAGTTGGTACGTGAGACCCACATCATAATAAAGTATGACATATTATCACTATATAAAATTATGCTCTGTAATAGGTAAACCTCAAAAAAATATGAAAGAGCCACGTCTATAAAAAGAAACGGTGTATATTTGTTTTCACCCGATACACTTTGAAGGTACTATAGTAACATGTGAAAGTTTTACTAGCTCAAGTTATTTAGCACTATGAAGAGCAGCCTAATATGGAAGAGAAAGAAAACATCCATCCAGAGCTCATTTTTGGGTGGAAGCATGAGGCAAACAGAAGAAATTTTTTGCTGGACCACCATGGGCCCCAATTTTCTTTGCACTATTGCGCCTGCACGGTTGTACTCCATTGTGCGGAAGATTACATGGGAAGGAAGAGGTGACTGCTGTGATGCTTCCCACCTGAACAAGTGCCAGGCATAGACGCATGAATGGAGCATAGAAGCCAATGCCACATTGAGGAGGAGAGGGGGAGGATGATTCTCCTTCATCCAGGAGCCTTTTCTCTCATGAAAGGCAGCGACGAGACAGAATTTTGGGTGGAGGAGCATTTAAAAAAGGCAAAATATTTTCGGTGGAAGGAGTCCTTGCTCACCTTGCCAGCAGTACGGATAATTTTTTTAAATAATATGATTTGTTTAACATTTTCACGAATAATAGACGAATAGTACGGCTAATTTAATAAATGCCACACTAGATTTGCAATTCCTCAAATTTGTGTATTATTCGTGAAATTTGATAAATAAATCGTATTATTTTAAAAAATTAGCAGCAGTACAAGATCGACTAGGCACTAAAAGTTGAGTACTAATAATACAAGCAGGATTAATACTTGAGTACTACTACTAGTACTTCTAGTTGCTACTCCTATTAAAAGTTCCATAGTTTCATCCAGGAGCAATAGTGGCTAGTAGTACTAAGTACAGTAGCTTGTTAGGATCCTTCTTGCTTCCTCGAATGCCTTGATGAATACAAGTTCGATGGTATTCATATCAACTTCCAATGAAGCGGGATATATTTAGTAATAAAGTAAAAAATAGGACCGAAGGGAGTAGGAAAGATCTCACTTTATCAATTTGATTTCACCCATCAACTCAATCATCTACCTAGAGCCCACAGATTGGGGAGGTCGCGGTTGCCTTGGACGCACCACAAAATTATGACTAGGCCATCGAGTGCGGGAAGCAGAGTTAGCGTTCCTTCCAATCGCTTACCCTAGTCATCATCATTGATATTTGCCACACGCATCGGCTTCATCAGCGACATTGATTGTCCCCTCGCTTCGGTAATCTACCATATTAATATCGTATCATCTCCTTCCTATTTATCCTCTCCCCTTCCCCGCACCAATCCATCTCTAATCCCCCGTTTCTAGCAACAATCTCCGTCCTCGTCTGTCATCCATGGCCACCTTCCGGCTGCCGCCCACCGTACCGGAGCGCAAAGACCCCGACATCGCCGCACAGGAGGACAATGCCCTGGCATTTGGGCCTTCTCCTCATAGAGAACAAAGGGGCAGCTGGCGTGCGCCTTCCTCAATGCTGGGTACGGTCGCCACAAGTACCGTATGTATCGCCTCCACGACAATCCGGACGGTAGACTTGTCGGGGCTTGAGGGGCTGGGAGCAGGAGGAACAGTTGAGAACGGTGGCTTCCATCTTCAAAGTGACCGTCCCAAGCATTGCGATTTGGGTGGGGGAAATGAGGACTCCCTGATCCGGCCTCGAGCCATGCCCTTCTTTTATATACAATGAGGCTCTACCTGATTGCGCCTTTTGTTTCTGTACTAGGGTCCATTTTGTATATTTTGAGGCCTTATTATCTACAAATTCCTCGTTTAGTTGGACAAGATTAGCAGCCTCTTTGTATTTGTGCACCACCCTTTTATTAGTAACTTTGCACGTGAGACCCACATCATAATAAAGTATGACATATCATCACTATATATAATTATTCTCTGTAATAGGTAAAGCTCAAAAAAATATTAAAGAACCACGTCTATAAAAAGAATGGGTGTATATTTGTTTTCACCTGATACACTTTGAAGGTACTATAGTAACATGTGAAAGTTTTACTAGCCTAAGTTATTTAGAACTATGAAGAGCAGCCTAATATGGAAGAGAAAGAAAACATCCAGCCAGAGCTCATTTTTGGGTGGAAGCATGAGGCAAACAGAAGAAAATTTTGGCTGGACCACCATGGGTCCCAATTTTCTTTGCACTGCTGCGCCTGCACGGTTGTACTCCATTGTGCGAAAGCTTACATGGGAAGGGAGAGGTGACTACTGCGATGCTTCCCACCTGAACAAGTGCCAGGCATAGATGCATGAATGGAGCATAGCAGCCAATGCCACATTGAGGAGGAGAGGGGGAGGATGTTTCTCCTTCATCCAGGAGCCTTTTCTCTCATGAAAGACAGCGATGAGTTAGAATTTTGGATGGAGGAGCATTTAAAAAAAGGCAAAATATTTGTGGTGGAAGGAGCCCTTGCTCGCCTTTCCAGTAGTATGGCTAATTTTTTTAAATAATATGATTTGTTTAACAATTTCACGAATAATACATGAATAGTATGGCTAATTTGACAAATGCCGCGCTAGATTTGCAATTCCTCAAATTCGTGTATTATTCGTGAAATTTGTTAAATAAATCATATTATTTTAAAAAATTAGCAGCAGTACAAGATCGACTAGGCACTAAAAGTTAGGGTTCCTTCCAATTGCTTACCCTAGTCATCGTTATCGATATTTGCCACACGCATCAGCTTCATCAACGACATTGATTGTCCCCTCACTTCGGTAATCTACCACATGAATGTCGGATCATCTCCTTCCTATTTATCCTGTCCCCTTCCCCGCACCAATCCATCTCTAATCCCCCGCTTCCAGCAACAATCTCCGTCCTCGTCTGTCATCCATGGCCACCTTTCGGCTGCCGCCCGCCGTACCGGAGCGCAAAGACCCCGACATCGCCGCACAGGAGGACAATGCACCACGCATTTGGGACTTCTCCCCGCAGAGAACAAAGTGGAAGCTGGCGTGCGCCTTCCTCAATGCTGGGCAGGGTCACTGCAAGTACTGTATGTATCGCCTCCACGACAATCCAGACAGGACGTTGAAGGTTAACTTTGTCAACTTCAGGGATGCCCGTCTCCTCTATGGCTAGGCCTTCCACTGCGGCTACGAGATGGTGGTGTTCACCGGTGCCAACATTTTCACCAACTACTGGGACCGGTTCGCCAACAACAGCAACTTCATCCACAGTGTCCTCCCAGAGCTGCCGATGGCTCCGGAGGTACCGCCGCCATATCTGGAGGTGCCGCTGATGGCTTAGGAGGTACCGCTGGCTTATCTGGAGGTGCCTCCGCGGTATCTGGAGGTGCCGCCGAAGGCTCTAGAGGTGCCGCTGATGGTTCAGGAGGTGTCGTCGATGGCTCAGGAGGTGTCGCCGTGTTATCTGGAGGTGCCGCCATGTTATCCGGAGGTGCCGATGAGTCAGGAGATGGCAGGGTCGCTGGAGCTGGCATTTGTGCCTATGTCATGAACTGTCGTTGGCGGCACGGACTAGGTGCTAGGAGGCGCCGGACCTGCACTAGTTCTGAAGTGAGTCCTTTATATGTAAACTCGTTCTGTTATGTTAATGGTTGAATGAAGTTTCTTTTGGGACGTCCTTTCTTTTGGTACTATCGTCAAAAAAAGTTTCTTTTGTTACTACTCATTGTACCCTATAGTACTAGTAGTACTGCGAATGACGATTTATTCAATATCCTTCCCTCGATGTTTGTGAAGGAAGTGAAAATTTCGAAACTGGGAAAGTTTGAATTGCTACTCTATTGTACTCCCTCAAATAACTTGACTCGAATTTGTCTAGATTCGGATGTATATAAACATGTTCTAGTGCTAGATGCATTCGAATCTAATAAATGCAAGTCAATTAATTTGGGCCGGAGGGAGTAGTAGTCGGGTTTGGCTCCTTCTTGAGAAAGCAGCTGATCGAGCCATACGTTTCATACTATTTCCTCTTTGATTGTTTTACAAATATGACCAAATCTGTCGCCATGCAAATTCTTGGATATGGGATCATAAAGTATGATGTAGAGATATGGCATTGACCTTGTGGTCGTTCGGCTTGAAATCCAAGAAAGTTCATACTCGTTGATAGCTAAGCTTAAATTCATTTAAATTTCACCACTTACTTTTAGGTTAGCATTTTACATGATCGGTGGGAGCATATTTTACATGAAAGACCTAAAAAAGGGAAATTTACATGGAGGTCCATACATTTAGCCCAAAGGACCGTAAAAGGAAAACCTTCTGGTTTGGCTCCTTCTCGAGAGATCAGCTGATCTGAGGTAAACTCTTCATACTACTTCCACTTTGATTGTTTTCATAATATGGCCAAATCTGTTGCCATGAAAATTCTCTCATATGGGGCCATCAGCATAAATTATGATGTTGATATGGCCTTGACCTTGGACATTCGACTTGAAATCCAAGAATGTTCATACTCGTTGACAAGTAAGCTTAAATTCGTTTAAATTTCACCACTTACACTTTTTGGTGAAAATTTTACACGGATGGTGGGACTACATTTTACAGGAAGGACCTAAAAAAGGGAAAATTACATCAAGGTCCGTACATTTAGCACAAAGGACCCTAAAACCAAACAAGGAATTGAAATCAGTTGGTTATGGCTCCTCGAGAGAGCAGCTGATCGACAAAATCTTCTTACTTGCTTTTCAGAAAATAAATTCCTGTCACTTGGAAAAATGAAATTGATTATTTTTTGTTTTTAATATCTTTGATTGTTTTCAAAAGATGGACAAATTTGTCGGCATGCAAATTCTTGGATATGGGATCATAAGCATAAAATACATTCTACATAAAGGACCTAAAAAGGGAAAACTACATTGAGGTCCATACATTTAGCACAAAGGACCCTAAAATTGAACAAAGAAAACAATCGAGTTCAGCTCCTTCTTGAGAGAGCAGCTGGTCGAGCCATACTCTTCATACTACTTCCTCTTCGATTGTTTTCAAAATATGGCCAAATCTGTTGCCATGCAAATTCTTGAATATGGGATCATTAACATAAAGTATGATGTAGAGATATGGCCTTGACCTCGTGGTCGTTCGGCTTGAAATCCAATATTTTTTCATACTCGTTGACAACTATGCTTAAATTCATTGAAATTTCATCACTTACTTTTAGGTTAGCCTTTTACACGGTTGGTGGGAGTGCATTCTACATCAAGGACCTAAAAAAGGGGAAAATTACATCGAGGTCCATACATTTAGCACAAAGGATCCTAAAATTGAGAAAAGAAAACAATCGGGTTCGGCTCCTTCTCAAGAGAGCAGCTGATCGAGCCATACTCTTCATACTACTTTCTCTTAGATTGTTTTCACAATTTGGCCAAATCTATCGCCATGTGATGGCTCAAAATATATCATGCTCATTGGGAACCCCAAGAGGAAGGTATGATGAGCACAGTAGCAAGTTTTCCCTCAGTTATGAAATCAAGGTTATCGAACCAGTAGGAGCAAGGAAACAACTGCAAGGTGTTGCTAGCAACTTGGAATCCTGCACAACACAACCACAAAAATTCGCCCCAACTTAAAGTGAGGTTGTCAATCTCACCGGTTTTGCTGAAAACAAAGGATTAAACGTATAATGTGGAAGATAGTAATTGCTTGCAGAAAGTAAATAGTAAACGATAAACATTAGATGGTATATCAATGGTAAAAGCATGGACCGGGGTCCATAGTTCACTAGAGGTGTTTCTCCTTAAGATAGATAGCATGTTGGGTGAACAAATTACAGCGAGGCAATTGACAGATTTGAGAAAGCATAACAATGCATATACTAGACATATTGATTCCTATGAGATTTGATTGCGCATTACAACATTATACATAGACCATAATCCAACTCCATCTATGACTAATAATCCACCTTCAGGTTATCATTTGAACCCCTTCTAGTATTAAGTTGCAAGCAACAGATAATTGCATTAAGCAAAGTGTGTAAAGTAAAAATACGATCGCCCCATGGACAAAGGATTGTTGTTAGCAACAACACATCTACAACCTTAGAGATTTATGTCACTTCCCCAGATTACTAGAGACATGAACCCACTATCGAGCATAAATAGTCCCTCTTGGAGTTGCTAGCATCTACTTGGCCAAGATAGCTACTAACGACGGAGAGCATGCAAGATCACAAATAACATAGACATGATAGAATCAATAATCAATCTGAAATGGCATCTCAATATGCATCGGATCCCTGCAAACACAACATGTAAGATTACAAATAGATGATATTGATCATGAACAGAGCTCACAAGATCTAAACATGATAGCACAAAGGAGGAGAACCAACCATCTCGCTACTACATGGACCCGTAGTACAAGGGTGAACTACTCACGCATCACTCCGGACGCTTGCATGGTGATGAAGAAGGCCTCCAAGCGATCTCTCCCCTTCAGCAGGGTGCCGGGAAGAGCTTAAGATCCCCCCCCCCCGATCTAGGGATGGAGATGTTGGCGGCTACATACTCTTTCATGGATTTTTGATCAGGTTACTTAGGGTTTTCGTCCCGGGAGGCTTTTATAGGTGAAGGGGCAAGGTCGGTGGAGCACCAGGGGGCCCACACCCCCTGGTGGCGCGCCCCCCAAGCCATGCCGCCACTAGGTGTGGCCGCCCTGGTGCGCCATTTCATGTCCCCTTCGGACTCCGTATTGCTTCGGGTAAAATATTGACTTTGGCTTTTTGTCCCGTACAATTCCGAGAATATGTCCTTACTAGCTTTTCTGAAACCAAAAATAGCAGAAAATAGGCAACTGCCATGTGGCATCTTGTTAATAGGTTAGTTCCAGAAAATGTATAAAAATACTTCAAAGTGTGAACAAAACATAAGAAAGTAGATATAAAACAAGCATGGAACATCAACAATTATAGATACGTTTACCACGCATCAACATCCCCAAGCTTAACTCATGCTTGTCCTCGAGTAGGTAAGTGATAAAAAGAATAATTTTTGAGGTGACATGCACCATCATATTTGTAAAGCATTGATAGCTGGGATCATAGTACTCTAAACATAAGCATGAAAGATAGAGTTCTAACAATAAGACATAGCAACTATGTTGTAACATGAAAAGATACAAACAAAAGATCATGAATAACAATGCATTGAAAGACGTTTGTTTGTTTCACATACAGAAAACATAATAAAAGTGGTATTCAGCTTGTCCCTCATGGTATAGCAAAACATAAATGCATAGGACACCTTCAAAGTTCATAAGGGTGACTAGATACAAATAATTTAAGGACAAGCAACATAAAAGTTATGAATCAATCAACATGTTTTGGGACAATGCACATTAAACTAAGAATGACCACTATGCTCTCTCAATAGGTGCATAAAGATAGAAGATGGAGACTCAACATAAAAAAGTAAAAAGAAAGGCCCTTCACAAAGGGAAGCGGAGATTTAAGTTTCATAAAGTGCTTCCAAAAATTATGGTACTTATTAGCTTTCAGCTCTCATTGCCCCTATCATAAGCATCTTGAGGTGATTAAGGTTAAAGTGACACAAATATGAGGATATGCTTGACTAGTTATAAGTTGAAAATCTCATGCCCCGTGCTTACGAGTACCGAACCTCATGCTACTCAACTTCAGTCATAAGTAAGTTCTTGTCATTGTAAGTACATGTGTATCATAGAGAACCACCAACAGGACACCCCTTTCCCCATGATACAGGAGCTATCCCATATCAAAATGACAAGGCAACAGACAATGAGAATCTCAGCGGTCTTTTTATTTGCTATTTGCATAGGTTTTTATTGAGGATGCTTCATAGAATGCTCACTATGGTTATGCTGCAAGTTTCCACCATGATTAGGCATGGCTTAGGCTAGCCTCCCAGGCGTTTCTCTAACACAAATACAAACTCCATGAGCTTATAAGCTCCCCTTTTATTTCACACCGCCGGGATCCATAAGCAAAAGATCATGATATCAACTGAATAATAAGTGCAATGTTGAAAGCGTTCCCCATGAAATCATAGTTGTGCTAACTCACAACTTATAAAGCGCAAGCAGATACGCAACATAGATGGACACAATGGTTCAAGTTTATCAAGTGCAAGAAAGTAAAGTGTGCCATCAAGTTTGTGAGAGCTTTAATCACTGATTTTCTCATAACAAGTTTAATTTGGAATGTAGATAAAAGCATGAATATACTTAGAATGGTGTAACACACCATGCATAGGAATTTATAGTGGACTCTCTAGAATAACTTGGTTTTCTTGGGGGTTGGATGCATGAGTGGAACTCATACTTGGTATAGGTGGAGGCTAGCAAAAGACTAGGTGCGACCAACTAAGAGAGCAATATTGGCCATAATCATCCAAAGCGATAAAACATCATTAATTAAAGCATAAAGTGATATTACAATTCATAAACTAAATGATCATATAGGCTAAGGTGACTTGTTCATAGTCTTAACATGGTGTAAGCATGTGCCAAGTCAACCCAAATAAAGCATCAAAGGAGAATACCACACTATTATGCTTTTGAATGCTAAAACAACGCATGATTCTTTCAAGGCACATTAAGCAATCTCAATTGTTTGGAACAAGTCATGCTACAGAAATAATCACTAAGCATAAAGCCAAATCAATATCAAACATGACATGATAAAGTCTAGGCCACAGTCTAAACAAGCGCCTTATGTACCACTTATAAGCATGAAGCTTCCTACTCTTTTCCAACACTAATCAACTTATTTGAAACCACATATGAATGCGAGGGTCCAACCAATTTATTTAAACAAATCAAACAAAATAAAACTAAAAACTAAAACGAAAATGCTCCAAGAACAACACAATTGTGCATGAAACAATAAAAACAAAGTGTTTGGAAGGAAACCTGAGATTTTTATTGATGAAGAAGGGGATGCCGTGGGCATCCCCAAGCTTTGACGCTTGTACTTCTTGAATATTTCTTTGGGTGACACGGGTGGCATCCCCAAGCTTGAGCTTTTGTCCATACTTCATCTCATCACATTGTTCTTCCCTACACTTTAAAATTTCCTTCAGACAAAACTTCACACAATCTTCATTAGCAACATTAGTGTATTCAAGATAATAACTCTTTAGGTTCAGTTTCAACACAAGTAAAACTTCCATTAAAACAGAAGCTACCGTATCAATTCCTTCTAAAATCTCAAGTGATCAAAGAGAACTAAAAGAGAAAGAGATTAAGAGGCAAATGCAAATAATGGCAGAAATCTGTCAAAACAGACCAGTAGGTAAAACCCGATTTTTTCGAAGACCTTCTATTGCTCAAATCAAAAAGTGATAAACTAACTAAAGTTAGGTAATATCCTGGGTCATAAGGACAAACAAATACAGCTAAATCCGACGTACAAGGATTTTTCACGATTTTTTACATTGAAGCACAAAAAATCTGTTTCGGGACAGCAACTTTCCCAAGTCTTACTTCTCTCTCATTAGAGGTTATTCTTGGCACAAAAACCACACAAAAAGGACAAGGAGAGGTTATTACTGAAACAATAACTTCCAAGACTCAACAAAAGAAAAACTTAATGAATAAAATTTTGGGTTATCTCCCAATAGTGCTTTTCTTTAACGCCTTTGAGCTAGGCATAGGAAGCAAAATTCAAGTATTCTCAAATGAAGAAGCATTAAGATCAATACCAGAAATATCTTCAAGAAGGCAAGGTATCTCATCCAAATAAGTTCTAGAGGATCCTCTCTCAATACACTTGGGTTCCCTATTTTCATCAAACGGGTTTTCAGGAATAATCCAATCAAAATTCTTTTCTAAGGCATCATGCATTCCTACAAGTTTAAAAGGTATTGGTATTTTAATTTCCTCTCCATTTTTGGGTTTGGTTTTGTCCATCTTTTATTGTGTACCAATAACATCTACACATGAGCCTAGCATATTAAAATGATCGAAGACCTTTCTAGCTTCCTTAACAACATCATAGAATGGTTTAAGCAAAGTTTCTAGAATAAAATCTCTCTTTTCAGTATCCCCAATATCTTTAAGTTTAAGAAACATTACTTGCATCATGGGGTTAAGGTTAACAAACCTAGCCTCCAACATGTGAACTAAAGAAGCTGCAGCAGTTTCATAATTTTGAGCAAGTTCTGCTAAGGATCTATCCTTAATATCTTCATGCTTGCTAACATGATTAAAGAATTCTTCAATATTATCTTTCCCAATTATAGAGCCACTACCTATTGAAAGATCTTTCAGGGTGAACTTAGTGATCAAAATGCTGAGCTAAGAACGAGGTGACTACTATAGGAAGAACTAGTTTTTTGTGAGTGTTTTTGATAAAGGAAGCAAACCAGTACAACTAATTTTTGTGTTTTTGGTAAAAAGAAACAAGCAAACAAAGCAAAAATAAACTAAGAAAAACAAAAAACAAAGTAAAGAGATTGGTTGTGAGAGACTCCCCTTGTGAAGCTATCCTTAACTCGTTGAGAACCCCAAGAGGAAGGTATGATGAGCACAACAGCAATTTTTCCCTTAGTTATGAAACCAAAGTTATCAAACTAGTAGGAGCAAGGAAACAACTTAAGGTATTGCTAGCAACTTGGAATCCTGCACAACACAACCACAAAACTTTGCCCCAACTTACAGTGAGGTTGTCAATCTCACCGGTTTTGCTGAAAACAAAGGATTAAACGTATAGTGTGGAAGATAGTAATTGCTTGTAGAAAGTAAACAGTAAACGGTAAACAGTAGATGGTATATCAATGGTAGAAGCATGGACCGGGGTCCATAGTTCACTAGAGGTGTTTCTCCTTAAGATAGATAGCATGTTGGGTGAACAAATTACAGCTAGGCAATTGCAGATTTGAGAAAGCATAACAATGCATATACTAGACATCTTGATTCCTATGATATTTGATTGGGCATTACAACATTATACATAGATCGTAATCCAACTACATCGATGACTAATAATCCACCTTCAGGTTATCATCCGAACCCCTTCCAGTATTAACTTGCAAGCAACAGATAATTGCATTAAGCAAAGTGTGTAAAGTAAACAATACGATCGCCCCATGGACAAAGGATTGTTGTTTTCTCCCTAGTAGCAACAGCACATCTACAACCTTAGAGATTTCTATCACTTCCCCAGATTACTAGAGGCATGGACCCACTATCGAGCATAAATACTCCCTCTTGGACTTGCTAGCATCTACTTGGCCAAGATAGCTACTAACGACGGAGAGCATACAAGATCACAAATAACATAGACATGATAGAATCAATAATCAATCTAAAATAGGATCTCAATATCCATCGGATCCCTGCAAACACAACATGTACGATTACAAATAGATGATCTTGATCATGAACAGAGCTCACAAGATCTAAACATGATAGCATAAAGGAGGAGAACCAACCATCTAGCTACGACATGGACCCGTAGTCCAAGGGTGAACTACTCATGCACCACTCGGAAGGCTTGCATGGTGATGAAGAAGGCATGCAGGGTGATCTCTCCCCTCCAGCAGGGTGCCGAGAAGAGCTTCAGATCCCCCTCCCCCAGATCTAGGGATGGATATGGTGGTGGCTACAGACTCTTTCGTGGAATTTTGATCGGGTTACTTAGGGTTTTCGTCCCGGGAGGCTTTTATAGGCGAAGCGGCAAGGTCGGTGGAGCACCAGGGGACCCACACCCCCTAGGCCGCGCCGCCACCAGCTGTGGCCGCCCTGGTGCGCCACTTCGTCTCCTCTTCGGACTCTGTATTGCTTCGGGTCAAATATTGACTTTGGCTTTTGTCCAGTCCAATTCCAAGAATATTTCCTTACTAGCTTTTCTGAAACCAAAAACAGCAGAAAACAGGCAACTGGCACTGTGGCATCTTGCTAATAGGTTAGTTCCAGAAAATGTATAAAAATACTTCAAAGTGTGAACAAAACATAAGAAAGTAGATATTAAACAAGCATGGAACATCAAAAATTATAAATACGTTTACCACGTATCACCATGCAAATTCTTGGATACTAGATCATCAGAATAAAGTTATAAAGGCGGAGTTCGGGTCGACTGAGAATCAAGCCGTGTGATGTGAATAACCGAGATGGGATTTTGCCCCTCCGATTGGAGAGATATTCTCTGGGCCCTCTCGGAAGATATGATTCGGAAAGCATGGCCATGTGTGACTCGGTTAAGTGTTAACCGAGGCGACCGACTAAGAGTTAGTCAGATGAATCACTTTTCTCGGATCGAGAAAGAGAGTCGAACTATTTAAGGGATGACGATTATTCGCCTATAGTTCGATAAGGTATATCGTGAGGCAAAAGGGACTTAGACGAAAGTCGCATTGGAAGGTATGTCGTCATGACTCTTTGGTACTTTGGAGTTGGCACGTTCTGCTAGGAGCCGCTACCAACTAATCGGTCACGAGTGAGACTCGGTTCGTGTCCGGGTCACCATGAGCCTGTCGGGTCACACACTTAAGAGCGGGAGCATATTTGGGTTGGACCCAAAAAGGAAATGGACAGAGTCAGTGAGTTGGACTCGCGGTGACTAATATAGGCCTTTTAGTGAATGGGCCACAATTGAGTGGAGCCCACTTTCACTTCCTATATAAGCTAGGGCGCAGGTGTTTAGAGCACCGGGTTAGGTCACTCCATGTGTTGGAAACACTAGCTCCAGTCCAGTCTAGTCCAGTCCTTTCTCCGCCGTACCGGACCTAGTAGTCCATCACCGGTGCTCCTCCTCGTACATGTGGATACTGGCGGAGGTGTTGTACGTTCAGTACTTTGACGATCGTGGATCGGAACAGATCGTGAGGACAACACTACATCAAGCGACGTGCTTCATCGATTCCGCAACCGTGCGTCTAGTGGTAATTCTCGTGGTCTACTACCTCAGCTAGATCTTGGGATCCCTCGCGTAGGAAAAAGTTTTGTTTTTCTCTGCGTGGCCCAACAGTGGTATCAGAGCGTTAGCTTCTGGTTTTAGGCTTGAGATCATGCATATGTGATACGCGGTTAGTGTTAGATTGGATCTAATTGTAGTTTTGGTGGTCGATCTATGAGATAGATCGGTTTTGTACCAAGTTGATTGGATCAACTATACTCGGGGGAATGGATGATCTGGTTTCCGTGATCTAACTGCTAAGGTCATGGAGCGACATACCCCTACCGGTCGGCTTCTGCCATCAGGGTAGACTATGACACGTAAATCCGGATGCAGTGATCGAAGATCAAAGAGTTTAGTCGAATCAGAGTCCGGATCAGATTTGGATAAAATTGTTTTATCCGATGACGAAATCCATGTCCGGAAGGCAGATGAGATCTGCGTTTTTGAAAAATCATCGTTGCGAGTTTCACAACGCTGGTAGATATCGTATCTATGCATAACCTGTTTTTGCAGGATGATGTTGTGAATGGTATGGCTTATGTGCATCTGATGTGTGTAATCCATACGTGATCTGCGTATCACGTTTTTGTCAGCCAGCTGGAGCCTAGGTGCTGTAACTTTATTGTATAATGACCTGCGTGTCGTATTCTCTATGTAATTTACTTTACAAGCTAGTGTAATTGTTTGGAGAACCCGGATGGCATGCAAGTCGATGTACAAGTCGGCTACATGGAGTAAGATGGCACGTGACAAGAGTTGACACGAGTCGGATTACAGGTTTTGTGGATATGGAGATTGCCATGAAGAGAGCCATACCATTTCACATTATAATTGCTTTATTTTGTGTTATTGTTATGTCTCTATTTTACCTCTATTAGATAGTTGGTAGAAAGTAATCCCTCAAAGAAGGTCTAGTCGGTTTCCCCGCCAGTGCTGCACCATCAGAAGTCGGACATTTTTGGTGGTGGGCTCATAAAATTGAGGTACTATCAATTCTTTCCGACTAGGTGGGTTCGAGTCGGACTCTTACAGCGGAAGCACTTGGTAATCTAGACGGGTCTATCACAACGGTTGTGGGACTCGGGGAAAGGTCGGATGGGAGCCGGGGCATGTGATGACACCCATCCAACAAGAGTCGTATGAGATACGATTGACAAGGAGTTGTCTACCTAGATCACTTGACGGCTAGCGGTGATGCTAAAGCTCACTAGTCAGCTTGCTTATTTAGGGTCCTGAATCACTAAGTAACCATCGCAGGGGTGTTGGTTCTAGTGGGAGCATAAGTATTAAAGTGTTTAATATGCTTGCTCTTTTATGGATACATGTCTTAAGTGTTTTGCATATTTTCTGTTGTAGATCAATGGCACCTAGCAGTCTTCCTCAGATTTCCAGTTTTGCTTTGAGAACCATCTTAGAGAAAGAAAAGCTAAATGGAAATAACTTCACCAACTGGTATCGTAATCTGAGAATTGTTCTCGAGCAAGAAAAGAGGGACCATGTCCTAGATAACTCACTTCCAGATGAGCCGAATGAGAATGCGACTGTCGCAGCTACCAATGCCTACTGTCATATTTGTGATGGATCCACGAAGATTAGCTGTCTTATGCTTGCTCACATGGAACCGGACTTGCAGCAGCAGTTCGATAATGTTGAGGCCTACGATATGATCGAAAGCCTCAAAAGTATGTTACAGGCTCAGGCAAAGACTAAGAGGTATCAAGTCTCTCAGGCTTTGTTGAGCTGCAAGCTTAAAGATGGCGATCCGCTGAGTCTGCATGTGATCAAGATGGTTGGTTACGTGCAGTCTCTGGAACGTCTTGGCTACCCCATTAGCGAAGAGTTCGCTACGGAGATAATTCTGAACTCTCTTCCTAGTGTGTATGGCCAGTTCATATCGAACTACCACATGCATGGTATGGATAAGAAGCTCACTGAATTACATGGGATGCTCAAGCAGGCTGAGGCGGATCTCAAGAAAGGTGCCAGTCAAGTGTTGATGGTACAGAATAAGGCTAAGTTCAATAAGAGTTCTTGGACTAAGAAGAAGAAGGCTAAGTTGGGAGGTAAGGCTGAGGACCCGGTCCAAAGCGCTTCCTCAGGGACTAAGCCATCTCCTGCAGCCGGATCCACTTGCTTCTACTGCAAGGCGGATGTCCACTGGAAGAGGAATTGCAGCAAGTATCTCGCTGACAAAGCCAAGAGTGGAGGTGTGACTTCTGGCTCAGGTACGCTTGTTTGCAATGTTATAGACATTTATCTTGCCGATGCACCTGGTAGTTCTTGGGTATATGATACCGGATCAGTTATTCACATCTGCAACTCGTTGCAGGGACTGGTAAGAACTAGGAGTGTGGCGAGAGGCGGGGTTGACATTTGAGTCGGCAACAAAGCGAGAGTCGCTGTGTTGGAAGTCGGCACAATGCAACTTCATTTACCTTCTGGATTCTTAATGGAGCTGAATAATTGTTATTATGTTCCAGTGCTTAGTCGAAACATTATTTTTGCCTCATGTTTGATGAGACAAGGCTATGAGTCGAATATTAAGAATAATGGTTGTTCTTTATATTTGAATGATATGTTTCACGGCTTTGCACCTGTCTAGGACGGGTTATTTTGAATCTTGATGGTGGACCTGTCTATAACATAAATGTGAAAAGGTTGAAACCAAATGATCTGAATATGACTTACTTTTGGCATTGTCGGCTTGGCCATATAAGCTGGAAACGCATGAAGAAGCTCCATGATGATGGACTTCTAACTTCGCTCGACTTGGAGTCATTCGAGACACATGAATCCTGCCTACTCGGCAAGATGACCAAGACACCTTTTGCAAAGAGTTGTGAAAGGGCGTCCGACTTATTGGGACTAGTACATAGTGATGTATGTGGCCCAATGAGCACGACAGCCATGGGTGGATATGAGTACTTCATTACCTTCACTGATGATTTGAGTAGGTATGGATATATCTACTTGATGAAACATAAGTCGGATGCCTTTAAAAAGTTCAAGGAATTCCAGAATGAGGTACAGAATCAACTCGGCAAGAAAATAAAGTTTCTTCGGTCGGACCGAGGAGGTGAGTACATGAGCCATGAGTTTGATGACCATCTAAAGAGTTGTGGAATAGTTCCCCAGCTCACTCTCCTGGAACGCCGTAGACAAACAGTGTGTTGGAAAGGAGAAATCGGACCTTGTTGGACATGGTACGATCAATGATGAGTCGGACAGATCTGCCTTTATCATTTTGGGGTTATTGTCTAGAAACTACATCGTTCACACTAAATAGAGTACCATCAAAGTCGGTAGAGAAGACACCGCATGAGATGTGGACTGGCAAGAAGCCGAGTTTATCTTTTCTTAAGATTTGGGGTTGTGAAGCTTTTGTCAAGCGACTTCAGTCGGACAAGCTTACAGCTAAGTTGGATAAGTGTATTTTCGTAGGATATCCGAGGGAAACCTTGGGTTACCACTTCTACAACCGAGAAGAGGGCAAAGTGTTTGTCGCTCGGAACGGTGTCTTCCTTGAGAAAGAGTTTCTCAGTCGAAGTCGATGGGAGCGGTGGAACTCGATGAAATTCGAGAGCTGATGGCAGTCGGCAAAAGCCTTGGAGGTTGAGCGGTCGTGGTACTGGCGGAAACAGCACCGACTGCGAAGATCGGCCAGATGCGAAGTGTTCGTGATGTGTTATTCTTGTTAGCGATGATGAGCCGGCAACTTATTCAGAAGCGATGGTGGGTTCTGATTCTGAGTCATGGCTTGGAGCCATGAGATCCGAGTTAAAGTCCATGGATGAAAATCAAGTTTGGAACTTGGTTGATCTGCCAGACGGTGCAAGACCCGTCGAGTGCAAATGGGTCTTTAAGAAGAAAACTGATATGGATGGAAATGTTTCTATCTATAAGGCACGGCTTGTCACGAATGGGTTCTGACAAGTTCAAGGAGCTGACTACGATGAGACTTTCTCTCCCGTGGCGATGCTTAAATCAGTTCGGATCATGTTTGCTATAGCAGCCTATTTCGACTATGAGATATGGCAGATGGATGTCAAGACGACTTTCCTTAATGGAAAATTAACCGAGGACGTGTATATGATACAGCCCGAGGGTTTTGTCGATCCAGCTAATGCTGACAAGGTATGCAAACTTCAGAAATCCATTTATGGGTTGAAGCAAGCATCTCGAAGTTGGAACATTCGCTTTGATGAGGTAGTCAAATCGTTTGGCTTCATCAAAAGTGATCATGATTCTTGTTTATACAAGAAGTTTAGTGGGAGCGAAGTAAACTTTCTGATATTATATGTGGATGACATATTACTGATTGGAAATGATGTCCAAATGTTGCAAGAAACCAAGGGAACATTGGAAAGGAGTTTTTCGATGAAGGACTTGGGTGACGCAACTTACATACTAGGAATCTGGATCTATAGAGATAGATCAAGGCGGCTCATTGGATTGAGTCAGAGTACATATTTGGACAAAGTGTTGAAGAAGTTCAACATGGAATCGTCTAAGAAGGGGTTCTTACCGATGTCCCATGGCGCAAAACTTAGCAAGACTAAGTGTCCTTCGACAACTGATGAGCGAAGTCGGATGAGTGCGATTTATGTGTAACGATCGGATCTATCATATGCTATGATTTGTACTAGGCGGATGTTTCCTATGCTCTAAGCGTTGTGGCGGATACAGGTGACCCTAGAGAAATCCTTCGGCAGCTAAAAAATATCCTGAAGTACTTGAGAAGGAGTAAGGATATGTTCCTGGTTTATGGAGGTGAGGATGAACTCAGTGTAAGGGGTTACACGGATGCGAGTTATCTCACTAACTCGGATGATTCTCGTTCGCAGTCTGGATATGTGTTTGTAATAAATGGAGGGGCTGTGAGCTGGAAGAGTTCCAAGCAAGAGACGGTGTCTCCGTCTACGACAGAAGCTGAGTATATTGCTGCCTCAGAGGCGACAAAGGAAGCCATTTGGATGAGGAATTTCCTCATGGATCTTGGTGTGGTTCAGGGCTCGTCCAATCCGTTAGACGTGTATTGTGACAATAATGGTGCTATTACACAAGCCAAGGAACCTAGACAACAACAGAAGAACAAACATATACTCATGCGGTACCACCTTATTCGCCAGTTCGTGGATCAAGGTGATATCAAGTTATGCAAGGTACACATGGATGCAAACGTTGCAGATCCATTGACAAAGCCACTTCCACAGCCGAAGCATGAGGCGCACCTAAGAGCTATGGGCATTAGATGCCTAGAGATGTGATGTCGGATGATTAACTCTAGTGCAAGTGGGAGACTATTGGGAATATGCCCTAGAGGCAATCATGTATGATGTTATTTCCAATGTATTCATAAAGTTATTGTCCATGTATGAATTACTGATATATATCATTGAATATGTGATTTGATTGTGGAACTATATATTCATGTTGTTTATACTAATTGTCCTTGGTCGTTGAGGTTGTGCTGGACACGCAACTTAGACTGATGTGAAAGTCGGCTGATGACTCGGTTCCACTTGTCATGGGCATAGAGATGCTATCCCGACTTACACGGGCTCGGCTAAAGAGTTTAGAGAGTCGGACTGACCCATATTGAGATGCAATGAACAAGTCGTCATTTGCATGTCTCAATCAATGTAATCCTTAGACCTCAGGTTATTTCACAGTCCGAGTTGAGGATCACCGACTTAGGTTCTGTCAAACGTTGTTCCGTCACTAGGTAGTTATAAAGGCGGAGTTCGGGTCGACTGAGAATCAAGCTGTGTGATGTGAATAACCGAGATGGGATTTTGCCCCTCCGACTGGAGAGATATTCTCTGGGCCCTCTCGGAAGATATGATTCGGAAAGCATGGCCATGCGTGACTCGGTTAAGTGTTAACCAAGGCGACCGACTAAGAGTTAGTCGGATGAATCACTTATCTCGGATCGAGAAAGAGAGTCGAACTATTTAAGGGATGACGATTATTTGCCTATAGTTCGATAAGGTATATCATGAGGCAAAAGGGACTCACACGAAAGTCGCATTGGCAGGTATGTCGTTATGACTCTTTGGTACTTGGGAGTTGGCACGTTCTGCTAGAAGCCACTACCAACTGATCGGTCACGAGTGAGACTCGGATCGTGTCCGGGTCACCATGAGCCTGTCGGGACACACACTTAAGAGCGGGAGCATATTTGGGATGGACCCGAAAAGGAAATGGACAGAGTCAGTGAGTTGGACTCGTAGTGACTAATATAGGCCTTTTAGTGAATGGGCCACAAGTGAGTGGAGCCCACTTTCACTTCCTATATAGGCTGGGGCGCAGGTGCTTAGAGCACAGGGTTAGGTCACTCCATGTGTTGGAAACCCTAGGTCCAGTCCAGTCCTGTCGCTGTCGTACCAGACCTAGCAGTCCATCACCGGTGCTCCTGCTCATACGTGTGGATACTGGCGAGGGTGCTGTACGTTCAGCACTTCGACCATCGTGGATCGAAACGGATCGTGAGGACTGCACTGCATCAAGCAACGTGCTTCATCGATTCTGCAACCGCGCGTCTAGTGGTAATTCTCGTGGTCTACTACCACAGCTAGATCTTGGGATCCCCCGCGTAGGAATTTTTTTTTGTTTTTCTCTACGTGGCCCAACAAAAGGAAAACCTTTTGTTTTCCTTTTGTTATATTGGATCGGCTCCTTCTCGAGAGATTAGCTGATATGAGCCAAACTCTTCATACTACTTCCTCTTTGATTGTTTTTTCAAAATAATATGGCCAAATCTGTTGCCATGCAAATTCTCAGATATGGGGTCATCAGCATAAAGTATGATGTTGATATGGCCTTGACCTTGGTCGTTTGTCTTGAAATCCAAGAATTTTTCGTACTCGTCGACAACTATGCTTAAATTTGTTTCAATTTCACCACTTACTTTTAGGTTAGAATTTTACACGGGCGGTGGGAGTACATTTTATATCAAGTACCTAAAAAGGGAAATTACATTGAGGTCCATACATTTAGCACAAATAACCCTAAAATTGAGCAAAGAAAATAGTCGGGTTCGGCTCCTTCTCGAGTGAGCAGCTAATCGAACCATATGTTTCATACTACCTCCTCTTCGATTGTTTTACAAATATGGCCAAATTTGTCGCCATGCAAATTCTTGGATATGGGATCATCAGCATAAAGTATGATGTAGAGATATGGCCTTGACCATGTGGTCATTCGGCTTCAAATCCAAGAAAGTTCCTACTCGTTGACAGCTAAGCTTAAATTCGTTTAAATTTCACCACTTACTTTTAGGTTAGCATTTTACACGGTCGGTGGGAGCATATTTTACATCAAAGACCTAAAAAGGGAAATTTACATGGAGGTTCATACATTTAGCCCAAAGGACTGTAAAAGGAAAACTTTCTGGTTCGGATCCTTCTCGAGACATCAGCTGATCTGAGCCAAACTCTTCATACTACTTCCTCTTTGATTGTTTTCCAAATATGGCCCAATCTGTTGGCATGCAAATTCTCGCGTATGGGGCCATCCACATAAGGTATGATGTTGATATGGCCTTGACCTTGGTCGTTCGGCTTAAAATCCAAGAATGTTCATACCCGTTGAGAAGTAAGCTTAAATTCGTTTAAATTTCACCACTTACACTTATTGGTTAGAATTTTACATGGATGGTGGGACTACATTTTACATCAAGGACCTAAAAAAGGGAAAATTACATCAGGTCCATACATTTAGCACAAAGGACCCTAAAACCAACAATGAATTAAAAACAGTCGGGTACGACTCCTCGAGAGAGCAGCTGATCGAGCCATACTCTTCATACTGCTTCCTCTTTCCCAATTTTGGACACATATTAGGTTTAATTAAAGTCAATCTTTATAAAGTTCGACCAACTATATGTAAAAACATACTGACTTTTCTAATGACAAATGCATATAATATGAAAATATAGTTCATGATGATTCTAATAACATTGAGTTGATGTCATACATTTAGTCAAAGTTTATTAAATTTGACTCTGACTAGAAGTAATACACGTCCTAATTTGGGAAGGAGGGAGTACTACTTGCTTCACGGAAAAAAGGAGTGCTCCTCACTTTCGAACCACCTTGCTGTGGGTGTGCTTGGTGCTTCCTCTTCCTAGGGTATGGAGGTGGAGTAGTGCAGAGTAGGAAGGTTGGTCAGATCATAATGGTGAGCATCCAATGCGATGGGACGTTGTTGGGGATATACTTTCCGGGTATCCTCATAGTTCCTCACTGACCAGGGTGACCCATTCGGGTTAGAGCTTTGCTTCACGGGCGACCCAGTCAGGGAGAAAGACGGAGTCCAATCCGGCTACGAGAAGGCCTAGAGGACTTACCGACTTAGGACCATAACGTTACTTGTAGTTCAAGATGTACTCTGTAACCGACTCTTAGACGTAGCCGGATAGATCTCTCCTGTAAACCCTAGGCCGGATATCTATATAAGCCGTCCTAGGGAGAGCCTTTAGGGCACCCAATACTTTAGACCCTCAACTCGCACAGGCGAAACCTTTGTAACCCATATTCCGGCTCTACCGTATTACTGGATTGCTAGCAGGAGTAGGATCCGTCCAAAGCCGGCGGATTCGAACCTGGGTAAACTTGTGTGCTCACCGTCTCAGAACACCGTACATCTCACACCTCTCTCTTCCGCACGCATCGAGGACCCCCTCATGGAATACTTGTCATCAATCTGACGACAGTTGGCGTCCACCGTGGGGCAAGTGAGCTTTGGATCTGTGTTCCGAGCGGAATCTGCAAGAATCGGAATCAGCAAGACTATCACCGTCGGTCGCATCCTCTATGCCAGTGACGTCCCTCTCATCCTTCTCGACGAGACTTGGATTCCGGATAGGGAGGCCGTGACTGCCTACACAATCATGTCTTTTGGCGAGATCGATGTCTACATCGGTTTCGCTGAACCTGCCCAACCCACCCCAGCGGTGATGATAGAGGCAGAAGAATCTTCTGGGTCCCCTTTGTCCATGGAGGCGGCAGAGTTCCGGATCTCAGAAAACCCTAATCCCACCCAGCCCGCACCAGTTGCAGAGATAGTGGAGAAATCTGAGCCTAAAGAAGACCTTACAGTCCAAGTCGGATCTAGAGTGGATCTCCCTGGAGAAGCCAGATCCCAGATCGACCCACCCGTGGAAGTCGAAATCCAGGAGGAGCATATCAACGACACTGATTCCGGCTCTGATGATGCCGGGACAGATAGACCTTTCCTAAGGTACACACTAAAACGTATGATACTGCAAGGCGAAAGCGCAGACGCAATCCTCGAGACCATCAAAAGTTTCGATATGGCTGATCGCGAAAGCATGGTACCTCGTAGGCGCCGATCGCGCCGTCGGATACGTAGGATCCGGATAAGGCTCTGCCGATGCTGGAGAAAACACTGACTCTGTGCTGGAGGCAATTGGAACAAACACCGACATACCCGCATCCTCGGACGAGTCGATGACGTCAGCAGATTTCCGAAAGTTCTCCGCAGAATATGAAGAGGAGTACAACTCCAAAGCTGCAGAAGAAGGAGAAGCCATGGATGAAGGATCCGGGGAACACTCTCCCAAAGCGTAGGATGACATGGACGTCGGAGACAATCCCGAAGTCCAGATGTCCGAAAGTACCGATCAGAGCTTGACTCCGGGAAACGGACCCAAAGCCGTCTTTGCTACCGGCGCTGCCAAGAAAGCAAAGAAGAAGAACAAGAAAAACAAGACCCCGGCAAAAGACCCTATGACAGAGGAGGTGATTGCCAAGGAATACGAAGAAGACTCAGATGGAGCGCTTATCCCAGAAGAGCCGAAAAAAGAAGCATCGGTGGACGGACACGTGATCACCGAAGGTGCGCGTAAACTCATCGATGCCGCATTAACCACACCTATCCCTACAGTCGCAGAACTTACTGCAGATGAGCTGGACGAAAGGGCGTAGGCCCTAGAAGCGCGTCGTCAACAACTCCTCGATGAGGCCAAAAACATCGAGGTGGAGAAGAAACGCATGTCAAACAAGGAATACATGTCTCGTTTGCATCAGAAGACACGGAAGCGTCACATAGATGACAACCAATTCCCACGTGTTCGTGCCGTCCTTTTTGGAGATGATATGGGGAAGCCACGGAAACATAGCAACAGAGATTGGGTATACCCAACACCAGTACAGAATACCGTGGCAGCCCGAGAAATTCTATCGGCTAATCCAGGACCAGAGGAGATACGTTTGGGTATCAAACTACTCAACAAGGAACTGGAGCAGCAAAAGGTCGCCCTGTCCGGAAGGCAAAAACTGGTCTCAGATTCTGACCAATGTCGCACGGATCCGGCATGGGCTGGTGTAAGGTCCCATTACGTCCGGGCGTAGTATCGGCACCCCGAACACCGGGAAGACAACTATTCAAGAACCGGATCTTCAGGACAGCATCACAGAACTTCACGTAACTAGAGCAACGTCGCCCTAGTGGCCGAGAAAGACGCCGTTGCTGCCCTGAATCCGACGAATCCTCCCCGACAAGAATCTAAGGATCGAAGGGGAGAAGATAAAGAAAAACGACGGGAGGAGGATCATCAAAAAATGCCACCTCCTAAGTATACAAGCCGTCCGGCTGATCCTCACCATGGTGGGAACAACGGACGAAGAAACGACAGAAACCATGCTGGTACAAGCCGGCAGGGGGCTCGTCGTAGTCAAGATCCTCCCCGAAACCGGAATAATGACGCTCCGAACGAAGGCAGATGATCAGCCGGAAACTATCCCCCTGCACCACCCTCTCCACCACACAGTCATCACAACGGCCCCCATGGAGGGCAAGGAGGATGACATGGCGGAGGAGGTGGTGGCAGAAGCCGAAGTCCGACTCCACGGCACCACAGCCACAGCCGACATTCGGGACGATCTCTATCCTCGAACGACGCAAGGCACATGATCAATTCCAACATAGAGGCGCGGCGCTATGAAAATGATGACATGTATGTGGGCCCAAAGTGCTTTGGACCACGCATCAGAGCTACAAGGTTCCCAGAAGGATTTGCTATCTCAAGGCACATCCAATCCTACCACGGCATTGCTCGGCCAGACACTTGGCTACAAGATTTTTTCCAAGCTTGCTGCATCGCCAAAGGCGGAAACAGCCTGGTCGCAACCCGATATCTCCCACTTATGTTGCGGAAGACAGCGCGATCATGGCTCAATGAACTTCCGGAGAACACCATCCACAACTGGTATGACATGCAAAGTGCGTTCTTTCGTAATTTCGAAGGCACATATCGGAGGCCCTGTTCGGTCGAAGACCTACAACATTGCACCCAGAAAGCCGGAGAAACTTGCCAAGATTATCTCGGGCGATGGATCGACACCAAAAACTCCTGTGAAGGAGTAAACGATCAAACCGCGATTGAAGCTTTCATCGCAGGGCTCCCAATTGGTCTACTACGTCACCGCTTAAAGTGCGACAAGGTCACTGATTTGGGAGAGATGATAGAAACAGCGAGCAAGTATGCAGATGCTGACGATGATGCAGAGGGACTACTCAACGTCCTGGATGTACCTCAGTCAGCAAAAACAAAGCAACAAGCTCAGAAGTGCAAAAATACCTCGGAAGAAAAACTAAACGCGGAAACAGCGGTGGTAACTACTGTTTCCGGGTCTGGAGGACGAGGAGGACGTGGCGGAGGCCACGGTGACATGGATATGCCCTACGGGTACCCGATGTTAGCATACTTGGTCCAGCCCGACGGAAGGCCCACTCGATGACCTGCCAGGGTCCAGGACGCCCAAGACGTTTCGCTGCACGAAGCACATATGGACACGGACTCCAAAGCACACAAGACAAGGATACCTCAAGACTAGAGTTTGAATACAACTTGTAACCTACTCGTATTGGCACCCGAGACCTAGTCTCCCCATATATAAAGGCTAGGAGGGGCCAACGAGGAGGGCAGGCACGCACGTACACAATAGACCTAGAACTCGACTCATACTTTCGCACACGCATCCACGCCAGATCGAATCTGCGCACCCTGTAACCTTCGGTTCCGCCGTAATCAAAGAGCAGACAAGCAGGAGTAGGGTTTTCCCTCCGGGGGCCTGAACCTGGGTAAATCTCGTGTCCCCTGGTTGCTTGTCTGTTAACCCTACCACGATCTCCAGCATCCCCATCTTCTCCAAAACCCAAGTCCATAACAATGGGCATTGACGAGATTAAACCTCGTCACACGGGCGTGGCCGTGGGACTTCAAGGGTCCAAGGTAGAGGAGAACAGCAACCAAGCAAAACCTACTCTTGGGCCGACATTGCCAACAACCCATGTGTGCATCACTTAGACGCCAATGGGGGCTCGTCCCACACCAATGCTGAATGTCGTTTCAATGATGACATCAAAAGATATGATACCGCGGGCTACAAAGCTAAGCGGAAGAAGGGAAAGAAAAATCCCAAAAAGGACAAGGAGACCAAGGAAGATTCCGACATGGAGGAAGCTGATGCTTCGAATCCCTAGTCGGAAGGGAAGAAGACCTTTCCCACAAAGAAGGACACTTACGTCACCTTCCTCAGATCTCAACCAGCAAAGGTCAAGAAATCAGTTCTACACGAGCTCAATGCAACAGTTCGGGCTGTCCCTCAATATCTGGACTAGTCGGAAGTGGCAATCACATTTGACCGTGCCGATCATCCTCCTAAGTTTCACAGGCAAGGAAAATACGCCTTAATCGTCAACCCACTTATTGACGGTTATGGTTTCTCCAAGACCCTCATGGACGGTGGTAGCAGCATCAATATTCTCTATGTCGAAACGCTACACCGGATGAAGATCTTGGAGACCCAGCTGAACCACAGCTCTGTGATCTTTCACGGGGTTGTCCCAGGAAGACAAGCCAATTCCCTGGGAGAGATTACTCTAGATGTTACCTTTGGAACTCCATAGAATTATCGGACGGAGGCACTTTCCTTCGAAGTGGTCCCGTTCAAGAGCGCATACCACGCTATATTCGGACGTCTGGCTTACTGGGCTTTTATGGCTCGTCCGTGTTACATTTACAATATGATGAAAATTCCAGGTCCCAACGGCGTGATCACCATCAGGGTAGACCCGAAGAAAGCGCGAGAGTGCGAGGATGGAAATGCCGCCTTCGCCGAAGCCGTGCTGCACGCCCAAGAGTACCAGGAGATCAAGAAGAGCATAGATCTGTCCGAGATGCCCGCAACGAAGAAGGAGGTGACAAAGCCAAATCCGGAGTTCAAGGCATCAGAAAAGACGAAGAAGGCACCGCTGAAGGATGATGACCCCTCCAAGGTGACCCAGATAGGCGCAGGTCGAAGTAGCGCATAGGAAAGCGCGCTCGTCAAGTTCCTCCAAGAAAATCAAGATATCTTCGCATGGCAGCCATCTGACATGACCGGAGTACCAAGGGAACTTGCCGAGCACTCTCTAAATATAAACCCGAACGCTAAACCCGTCAAATAGTCCCTACGATGGTTTGGTGACGAAAAGCGTAAGGCAATAGCTAAGGAACTAGCACGGATCGAGTTAGCCGGATTCATAGAAGAGGTCATCCACACTGAGTGGTCGGCCAATTCTATAATGGTCCCTAAAAAGGACACCACTGATTTAAGGATGTGTGTTGATTATACTGCCTTGAACAAGGCTTGTCCAAAAGATCCGTTCGCTCTGCCTAGAATTGATCAAGTTATCGATTCTACGGCAGGCTCGGAACTCCTCTGTTTTCTCGACGCATATTCCGGTTATCACCAAATCCGGATGAAGGAATCTGACAAAATCAAAACTTCATTCATAACCCACTTCGGAACCTTCTGTTTTCTTACGATGCCCTTTGGGCTGAAGAACGCAGGAGCTACGTACCAGCGCATGATGCAGCGTTGCCTCCACGACCAACTCGGACGCAATGTACATGCATATGTGGATGATATCGTGGTGATGTCCAAAAAGAAGGAAACACTCATTTCCGACTTAGAGGAAACATTCGCCAATTTACGAAAATACAACATCATGCTTAACCCGAAGAAATGCTTCTTTGGAATACCAGCTGGAAAATTGTTCGGTTTCATCGTGTCTCAAAGAGGCATAGAGGTGAACCGAGACAAGATCAAGGCTATACTCAATATTTCCAGGCCAACTCGCCTGAAGGACGTACAAAGATTAACTGGCTGCATCGCTGCAGTCAGTCGATTTGTAAGCCAGCTCGGAGAAAGAGCCGCACCATTATACAAACTCCTGAAAAAGACCAAGGATTTTGTTTGGACTAACAAAGCTGAAGCTGCACTACATGACCTGAAGAAAGTACTCTCATCTCCTCCTATCCTTGCAGCGCTGGAACCTCAGGAACCGATGTTGCTTTATATTGCTGCGACAAATAAGGTCGTTAGTATCGTCATGGTGGTGGAGAGACCAGAGGAAAATCAGGAACACCTAGTGCAGCGTCCGACTTACTTTGTCAGCGAGGTCCTGACAGAATCAAAACAGCGATATCCGCACTATCAAAAGTTGGCTTACGGTGTTTTTCTAGCATCTCGTAAGTTACGACACTATTTTCAGGAGCATCCAATTACCGTGGTGAGCAAATCTCCCATGAGAGATATAATCAACAACAGTGACGCCACGGGACGCGTCGCCAAGTGGGGCATAGAGCTTTCAGCTTTCGATATTGAGTATAAACCTCGGACAGCAATCAAGTCTCAGATCCTTGCTGACTTTGTCGCTGATTGGACAGATACGAAGGATAACATGATCCTCCCTGAGTCGGAATATTGGACCCTCTTTTTTGATGGGTCTAAGGCTCGAGGGGGCTCAGGGATGGCGTGGTGCTCAAATCACCCCAAGGAGATAAACTTTTATACGTGTTGTAGATCCACTTTACAGCGACAAACAATATTGCCGAGTATGAAGCACTGCTGCATGGAATCCGGATTGCTAAAGATATTGGCATCCGATGTTTGATGTGTTACGGAGATTCGGATCTAGTTGCTCAGCAAGTGTCGGATATTTGTAATGCAAATAAACACATGGCAGCATATAAAGCTGTCGTGGATAATCTATCTAAATTGTTTGAAGGGTTTGAAGTTGAACACATCCCTCGAGCAGAAAATGTGGAAGCAGATGCACTATCCTAGATAGGCTCTGCACGGAAAGAGGTCCCGGATGGCGCGTTTTTAGAGCACCTCAATGTTCCCTCGATAAAGGGAGTAGATGAGGAATATACGACCAAATCCGACTCACCTTTGATAGCAGTTTCGGTTGTAATTCCCAGCTGGACTCAACCCTACCTCGATTATTTGGTAGATGGAAAATTACCCGAAGATGAGGTGCTAAGCCGACAGATTATCCGACAAGCAAAAGCCTATACTATTGTTAAAGGTGAGCTCCATAAACGGAGTGTTTCTGGGGTCTTTTAGCGCTGTGTATCTCCGGAAGAAGGAGTGGAAATCTTAAGGGAAATCCACGAAGGCGAGTGTGGTCACCACGCTGCAGCCAAATCTTTAGTGGCAAAAGCTTTTCGACACGGATATTTCTGGCTTACAGCTCGATGCGAGCGATTAGTCAAGGCGTGCAAAGGCTGCTGTAAACGCCAAGCAAGCTCATGTTCCGGCTGATCAGCTGCGAACAATACCTATAACATGGCCCTTTGCGGTCTGGGGGCTTGATATGGTAGGACCATTTAAACGAGCTCCAAGTGGATTCACTCACCTCTTAGTGATGGTGGATAAATTCACAAAATGGATTGAGGCTAAACCCGTCACTAGTTGTGATGGAGAAAGAGCCAAAAGATTTGTCGAGAATGTTATAATCCGGTATGGTTATCTGCATAGCATTATCACGGACAACGGGAGTAACTTTTCTATGGGAGAACTGGCTGAATTCTGCGACGAACAAAATATCCGGCTTGACATCGCGTCAGTCGCACATCCACAGGCTAACGGACAAGTCGAAAGGGCAAATGGTTCAATCTTACAAGTCTTGAAACCAAGACTTGAAGCACCACTTCTACGTGCTGCGGGGCTTGGGCAGAGGAATTACCTTCTGTAATTTGGAGTTTACGAACAACTCCAAACAAGTCAACAGGATACACACCTTTCTTCTTGGTCTATGGCGCAGAAGCAGTTCTTCCTAGTGATTTGATTCATACTTCTCCCAGAGTGGCCGCGTATATCGAAGAGGATGTCGAGATTTCTCGACAAAATGATCTCGACTTAGTCGAAGAAGTTCGTGTCGTTGCTGAAATGAGATCTACAGCCTATCAGCAAAAGTTACGCAAGTATCATAGCCAGAGAGTCCGAACTAGATCTTTCAATAAAGGTGATTTGGTTCTCCGGCTTGTGCAACAAAGAAAGCACAAACTTTCCCTAGTATGGGAAGGGCCCTTTTTAGTTAGTCGAGTATTCCACAATGGATCGTACTACTTAACTGACATGAGGCCAGTCAAAGAAATACCTGCTACTAAGAAGAGAAAGAGAGCTGGAGGCAGTACAAATCCGGATGAGTTAGACAGACCATGGAATATTGCTCAGCTACGTCCCTTTTATT
This sequence comes from Avena insularis, assembly GCA_023614405.1. Taxonomy (NCBI): domain Eukaryota; kingdom Viridiplantae; phylum Streptophyta; class Magnoliopsida; order Poales; family Poaceae; genus Avena; species Avena insularis. The sequence goes on along the minus strand of CM042692.1, from coordinate 327,547,964 downwards.
GTTAGTTTATCCTCCTTTGTAATCATATATATGTACATGTTCTGTGAGAAATAAAAGTTTTGGTTGCCTCAAAGGTTTCTGAGAAGTTTTTACCATCTTATTTCCAAATGATCATGTCATAGTCGAAAATCCCAGAATGCTTGAAAGTACTTTATGCTCATGTTCGTTCTGGTCTAGATTTCTGATTCTAAAATTGCTACCTTCGGGTATTACTCTAAAGTTTCTAGTCTTTACTTTGGTTATTTGTCTGATTGCGGGATGCGGGCATTTTCCGAATAGTGAATTGTTGGTATTGAAAGCCAGCTTTGTTTCCAAGTTTAAACTAGTTTAGCAATTGAGCTCCATTGCTTGGCAAAGTTTCCGGCAGAAGGTTTAGCTGGCTCATGAAAGGGACGAGGCGGAAAGCCAGATAAACGATAAGTAAAGACGAAAAAGTATAACTGCTTGTATAAACATTTCAGGCACTCAAAAAATTTTAAGCCAAAAAAGTGCTGAATAGATTAAAAGATTAGCACTAGCAAAAGTTAAAGTACTACATATTTACAAACGCATCATGTTTTTTCCGGAATAATACATAAATTTCTGGTCTATGATGCAGGAGGAGATGCAGGATCTGCCGGCTCGCTGGTCACTCCGCCTTGATATCGTTCCGAGGTGTCCGCATCTGAGGTGGTGTATTCATCGTCGGAAACTTCTTCGGTTTCTTCTGCAGGAGGAGGCGGAGTATCCACGCGGGTGAAGAAGGGGATCTCGTAGCTGGTCAGATCAGCCACGTGACACCCGTATCCGGTGCAGGAGTGCATGATGGCTTGAAGGCCCTGTTCCTGACCGTCTTCGTCTAACTTGCAGTACCCTCTGGTCACTTGCCATATTTCCATGTTTCCATGGTGGCTCATGACCATGGTGAGAGTGTTCTGCGCAGTAGTCTGCGCGTAGGACATGTTCCAGTTTCGAACAAGCTGCGGCATCTCCTTGGCCTTGTCCCGCACCTGAAAATCCAACATGCTTGGCATGTCCGGAATCTTGAGGGCTTCGTCGACGTCCTCAAGGGACTGGCGGAAGTCATGAAGCAGGTCACTGGCTTGGGTAAGCCAGTGGGTGCGGGGCTCGGAGGAGGAAGAGTCTGTCAAGTTCAGAGGACCTATACACAAAACAAGTTAAGTAAAATCCGACACTGATAAAAGTTGAAGAAAGAGACAAGCCAGATAGATGGAACGTACCAAAAATGACATCGTTAATTTTGGTCTTCTCCTCCCGGAGACTCTGGAGTTCAGCCCGGAGCGCCCGGGACATATCCTTCTCTCTGCCAAGCTCATTTTGGAGATCCGAGATTATTTTATCTTGAGCAGCGATCTTGCGATCACGCTCATCAGTGGCCATGGAGGAGTATTCAAGGACTTGAGCTATGCTCCTTTCATGATCCGCCTTAAGCTTATCCAGCTCTTGGCGAAGTCCCTTGTTCTCCACCACCAGGGTCTTGAGGTTCTCGGCCTCTTCAATCATGGCGACGGATTGTTTCACCAGCGCTGTAAGTCAAAAAAGAACAAAAGTTCAGAAAAATTTAACATTGAAAATAACAAAGACAAGGTTTGAGTCTCGGAATGTTTACCTTCGGCCTCATCCTTGGCAACTTTAAGCTCAGCATTTTTAAGCCGGAGAGCTTTTATCTCTCTCCGCTTATCGCAGACATTGGTCAGTAATTCCTGGTTATAGGAACATACTTTCTGTAAGTCAGAATACCCAAAGTCAGAAAGCTACTTAAGACTCGGGCTAATATTTTTGCTAAATATCAGCACGAGCCTTGGGGCTACACTAGTTCGTTCTTTGGCATCCTAATGAAGCATAAACTCGGATTATATATCCTACTTCATGCTTGGGGGCTAGAGGATATGATATAACATAATGGAAAAAACAAGAGTTGGAATTCCGACTTACATATTGCTCACAGGGTGACTTTATCCAAACCCGCATTCACTTCAGCGGCCACCTTCTCAGCGAGAGTAAGAGGGATTAGTGGGGCTGTTGGAAGCTCGCCAGTCCTAATCCTCTCATCGCGAAGGAGGACTTGGGCAAGAAGATTAGAGAACTTGACGTCCTCTGCTTGCTGCGCTTCTTCTTCGGCAGAAAGATGGCTTTTCTCTAGGACTTGCCTGGCGAGCCGCTGGATTTCTTCGGCAGATTTCCGGGTCAGGCCAAACTTGGCAAGACCCGGATTGCTCATGAGGTTTTCAGCGAAGGTTTCTGCCGAGGGATCATTACCCGAAGAGGGTTCACCCTTATCTTGATCTGACGAACTCATGGTGACGTCAGTTTGCGATCCAAGGTTTGCGGGCCCCGTTGAAGGAGCCGGATCTTCTGCAGCGTCTGGCGAGATAACCGGCGTCACGGAAGGCTGAGGGGCAGGAGTCGGAGGAGCCACGGCAGGGGAAGCTATGGTAAGCTTCGTCTGCCGCAGCGGCTTGGAAGAAATCCCTTTCCCCTTGGCCTTGATGAGCGGTTTTGCTCTAAGAATGTAGTAAAGTCAGAAAACATGACATCTCAGAAAGAAATTTGAGTAAAGTACAAAGACGAAAAGTTGTGACTGAAAGATACCTCTTCACGACAGGCACCTCCTTTGTGCCAACAGCCACTGTCAGAGCTTTGTGCTTCTTGAGTGCAAGGTCTGGCAATGAGACCACCTCCACCTCCTGAGAGAATTCCGGAGGATATCCTTCGAGTGGAGCAAATTCTGACTCGGGGAGGTCAGCAAGCTAAAAAGGAGAAGACACATCAGTATTGCAGTATAACTCAAAGAATGAAACACATAAAAGGTGTGATGATGGAAGCTTACCGGCACCACGGGGTTTTCCGTCGTGTGCATATCCAGAGAAATCTCTAGAATCCTCCTCTCGATCCGCTCCTTGATCAGCCACTTGATTTGGCTTATGTAGCCTTGAGTGGTGTAGGCTTTGGAGCTGATGCGGAGGGAGTCGGTTGGAGACGACATGATGGAATGCATCAGTCGGGTTCCGTGGTACTGAAGTGGCTGGATCCAACATGAGACCCAGCAATGGACCAAGTCGGATCCCTTCATACCATTGTGCTTAATCAAATATTCAATCCGCCTCTTAGCAAGGATCAGATCGTCGGAAAGAGCCAGAGCAGCCTCGTCCCAAGAAGGCTGGGCCATGGCGGCTTTGTCGGGAGCTGGAATATCCCTATGATAGAAAAATGTGGCTGGCCATTGTTTGACCGAGTCACTGGCTAAAATTTTGGGATAAGCCCGGTCGCGTCTAAGTGAAAAGCTGATAGTGCCGGTGATGTAAGGAACACCGGCAGTGATGGAGTTTCTCCGGACATGAAAGTAGTACCGGAAGAGAGTCAAACTCGGCCTAATGCCGAGAAAGCCCTCACAAAGCGAATCATACGCACTCATCTCTAAGAGAGAGTTGGGAGGAAGATTGTGGAGTTGAACTCCGTAATGATCTATCACCTCGGAGAAGAACTCCGAGGGAGAAAAAGACAGACCTCGGCCGAGATGGGTGCCTAAGTGGACCCGCTCGCTGTCGTGCGGGTTGGGGATAGTTTCCCCGTAGCCGCTCCGCCAGTCGCCGGCGGCGAGAAGCCCCTCCTTCTCCACGTTCTTGAGGCCCTCCTCGTTGAGGGCGCAGGGGATCCAGAGTCCCTGAAAGCTCTCCTTCTCTGCTGCTTCTTCCGCCGTCGCTGCCGCCGCTGCTGCTGCCAAACCAGAGGAAGAAGATGAAGCCATTTCTCCGGTGAGAAGATGACCTGAAAGGGGCAGCGCTGGGAGTTCTGTGGGGGAAGGACGAGGAGGTTATGTGCATGCAGGAGGATTGGGAAGAAAGGAAACGGCAAAGGATTGGTGGAAAGGAGAAGGAGAAATCCAAACCCCTTATATCCACCTAACTGCGCCAAGATTCGTGCAAATGCTACAGTGTAACCGCCACGCGTCGTGGAAAGAATCGAGAAGGACCCACGTGATGATTGCATCACCTCGATCTCCACGCACGCATTGAAACGGCGCCTTGGTTCCGCGAACCACGGACCCACCAACGGTTGTGCTGACGGAACGCCTGTCAGATGACATGACTTGACCATGTTTGTGTCAGGTGGCGTTAGAGACCAAGTTCCGGCTTAGTTTGAAATCGAGCTATGAAATCCGAGTAAATCTGTTGATAGGTCCGACTTACTTTTAAGACCCGGATCGTATTTTTTGTTGTGAAGTTTCAGGAACCCTTCAAGATTCTGCAAGCCGAAGATCAAGCTAGACGATTATAAATCCGACTTTGGATCTTGGAGGCCTCCGGGGGCTGCTGTTGGGGATATACTTTCCGGGTATCCTCACAGTTCCTCACTGACCAGGGTGGCCCACTTTGGGTTAGAGCTTTGCTTCACGGGGGGACCAGTCAGGGAGAAAGACGGAGTCCAATCCGGCTACGAGAAGGCCCAGAAGACTTACCGACTTAGGCCCATAACGTTACTTGTAGTTCAAGATGTACTCTGTAACCGACTCTTAGACATAGCCGGATAGATCTCTCAGAAACCCTAGGCGGATATCTATATAAGCCGTCCTAGGGAGAGCCTTTAGGGCACCCAATACTTTAGACCCTCAACTCAAGACAAAGTGAAACCTTTGTAACCCATATTCCGGCTCGCCAGACATCGATTGCTAGCAGGAGTAGGATCCGTCCAAAGCCGGCGGATTCGAACCTAGGTAAACTTGTGTGCTCACCGTCCCAGAACACCATACGTCTCACACCCTTCTCTTCCGCACACCTTGAGGACCCCCTCATGGCGTACTTGTCATCAATCCGACGACAGACGTTTTTGTTTATTTGCTGGCCAGATCAACAAATCCCTTGTCCAGCACTTAAGTAGTACCCGTACTTGTACTAGTAGTACTGCGAATGGCAATCTTTTGAATATCCTTCCCCCGGATGTTTGTGAAGGAAGTGAAAATTTTGAAACCAGGAAAGTTTGAATTGTTACTCTATTGTACTGTAGTACTAATACTTTTTGCCGCCAAGGACCAAAATGGTTCCCACCAACACGGTGATTTAACATGCTGAACACATGAGACAAAGAGTCAGCCGACACAAGGCGAGGTTAGCGCAGCACCACTTTGTGGACGAGGAAGAGTTCAGCCGGCCCGGGTGTGGGGTGGTGAGGCTGGTCATAGTGGGGAGTAACTTAGAGTAGTAACATGCATATGTTACTAGTCTAAGTTACTACCTCCATAGTGGAAAATAGTATGGGTGTGGTATCATGCAAAGACTCGTTTATTGCAATGTAGACACATTTTGTCTTGAAATGTGTGATGTTAACATACATGTTACCACAAGGCTCTCTTTCATAATTTAATTGCATGCCATGTCATCTAAATGTTACTGTTGGCAATACATGTAGGACTATGTTACTACTACCCAAGTTACTCCCACTATGACTAGCCTGATGAGGGAGTGAAGGAGAGAGAAAACACATTTTATTTTGCGTGCATATATATCGTGGTCCTGAAATTTACTCTACTCACTTTAACCTGTACCTCGTGTCAGGAACCCATCCCAGCTTTGCTCTGACATCGCACCGCCTTCAAATCCTCCTTTCCACCGCTCTCTCGCTGCCTCCTTTATGCTCATATAGTCTCTTCTCGCTATTTATTTTTTTAACAGAAAACGGAAATAAATTCTTCTTACTTGCTTTTCAGAAAATAAATTCCTATCACTTGGAAAAATGAAATTGATTATTTTTTGTTTTTGATATCTTCGATTGTTTTCAAAAGATGACCAAATTTGTCGGCATGCAAATTCTTGGATATGGGATCATAAGCATAAAGTACATTCTACATAAAGGACCTAAAAAAGGGAAAATTACATCGAGGTCCATACATTTAGCACAAAGGACCCTAAAATTGAGCAAAGAAAACAGTTGGGTTCGGCTCCTTCTCGAGAGAGCAGCTGGTCGAGCCATACTCTTCATACTACTTCCTCTTTGATTGTTTTCAAAATATGGCCGAATCTATCACCATGCAAATTCTTGAATATGGGATCATCAACATAAATTATGATGTAGAGATATGGCCTTGACCTCGTGGTCGTTCGGCTTGAAATCCAAGATTTTTTCATACTCGTTGACAACTATGCTTAAATTTTTAAAATTTCATCACTTACTTTTAGGTTAGCATTTTACATGATCGGTGGGAGTACATTCTACATCAAGGACCTAAAAAGGGGAAACTACATTGAGGTCCATACATTTAGCACAAAGGACCCTAAAATTGAGCAAAGAAAACAATCGGGTTCAGCTCCTTCTCAAGAGAGGAGTTGATCGAGCCATACTCCTCATACTACTTTCTCTTTGATTGTTTTCACAATATGGACAAATCTATCGCCATGCAAATTCTTGGATACTTGATCATCTGAATAAACTATATGGCCTCGACCTTGTGGTCGTTCGGCTTGAAATCAAAGAATGTTCATACTCATTGACAACTATAAACTGAAATGCATTTAAATTTCACCACTTACTTTTAGGTTAAATTTTACACGGTCGATGGGAGTACGTTTTACAACAAGGACCTCAAAAGGGGGAAATTACATCAAGGTCCATACATTTAGCACAAAGGAGCCTAAAATTAAGCAAGCAAAATAGTCGGGTTCGGCTCCTTCTCGAGAGAGTAGCTGATTAAGCCACACTCTTTATACTACTTCATCTTCGATTATTTTCAAAATAAGGCCAAATTTGTTGGTATGCAAATTCTTGAATATGGGATCATCAACATAAAGTATGATGTAGATATGGCCTTGACCTTGGTCGTTTGTCTTGAAAATATAAGAATGGTTCGTACTCGTTGATAACTAAGCTTAAATTCATTTAAATTTCACCACTTACTTTTAGGTTAGAACTTTACACGGTCAGGGACCTCAAAAATTGAAAAATTACATCGAGGTCCATACATTTAGCATAAAGGACCCTAAAAGGAAAATTTCTGGTTCGGCTCCTTCTCGAGAGATCAGCTGATCTGAGCCAAACTCTTGATACTACTTCCTCTTCGATTGTTTTCAAAACATGGCCAGGACTGTTGCCATGCATATTCTCTGACATGGGATCATCATCATATAAAGTATGATGTTGATATGGCCTTGACGACCTTGGTCTTTCGGCTTGAAATCCAAGAATGTTCATACTCGTTGACAAGTAAGCTTAAAATAATCATCTAAATTTCACCACTTACGATTTTAGACCTAAAAAGGGGAAAATTACATCAAGGTCCATACATTTAGCACAAAGTACCCTAAAATTAAGCAAGGAAAATTACATCGAGGTCCATAAATTTAGCACAAAGGACCCTAAAATTTGACCACTTACACTTTTAGGTTAGAATTTTACACAGGAGTGGAAGTACATTTTACATCAAGGACCTAAAAAGGGAAAATTACATCAAGGTCCATATATTTAGCACAAAGGACCCTAAAATTAAGGAAGGAAAATAGTCGGGTTTGGCTCCTTCTCGAGAGAGTAGCTGATCGAGCCATACTCTTCATACTACTTCATCTTTGATTGTTTTCTAAATATGGCCAAATTTGCCGGCATGCAAATTCTTGGATATTGGATCATGACCTTGGTCGTTCACTTGAAATCCTAGAATGGTTCATACTCATTGACAACTAAGCTTAAATTCGTTTAAATTTCACCACTTACTTTTAGGTTAGATTTTTACATGGTAGGTCGGAGTTCATTTTACATGAGGTACCTAAAAAAAGAAAAAATTACATCGAGGTCCATACATTTATCATAAAGCTCCCTAAAAGGAAAATTTTCTGGTTCGGCTCCTTCTCGAGAGATCAGCTGATCTGAGCCAAACTCTACATACTAATTCCTCTTCGATTGTTTCAAAATATGGCCAAATTTGTCGCCATGCAAATTCTCTCATATGGGATCATGAACATAAACTATGATGGTTGATATACATGGCTTTGACCTTGGTCGTTTGGCTTGAAATCCAATAATGGTCATACTCGTTGACCAGTAAGCTAAACAATCGTCGAAATTTCACCACTTACACTTTGAGTTTAGAATTTTACATGGGCATGGAAATACATTTTACATCAAGGACCTGAAAAAGGGAAAATTACATCAGCTCCATACATTTAGCACAAAGGACCCTAAAATGAAGCAAGGAAAACAGTCGGGTTCGGCTCCTTCTCGAGAGAGTAGCTGATCGAGCCATACTCTTCATACTACTTCATCTTTGTTTGTTTTCAAAATATGGCAAAAATTGTTGGGGTGGAAATTTTTGAATATGGGATCATGACCTTGGTGGTTCATCTTGAAATCCCAAAATGGTTCATACTCGTTGACAACTAAGCTTAAATTTGTTTAAATTTCACCACTTACTTTTAGGTTATATTTTTACCCGTTTGGTCGGAGTACATTTTACATCAGGGACCCGAAAAAGCAATAATTACATTGAGGTCCATACATTTATCATAAAGCTCCCTAAAAGGAAAAAATTCTGGTTCAGCTCTTTCTCGAGAGATCAGCTGATATGAGCCAAACTCTACACACTACTTCCTCTTCGATTTTTTTCAAAATAGGGCAATTTGTCACCATGCAAATTCTCTCATATGGGATCATCAACATAAAGTATGATGTTGATATGGCCTTGACCTTGATCATTCAGCTTGAAATCCAATAATGGTCATACTCGTTGACAAGTAAGCTTAAAATCATCGAAATTTCACCACTTACACTTTTAGGTTAGAATTTTACACGGGCGTGGAAGTACATTTTACATCAAGGACCTAAAAAAGTGAAAATTACATCGAGGTGAATACATTTAGCACAAAGGACCCTTAAATTAAGCAAGGAAAACAGTCGGGTTCGACTCCTTCTCTAGAGAGAAGCTGATCGAGCCACACTCTTCACATTACATCATCTTCGATTGTTTTCAAAATATGGCCAAATTTGTCGCCATGCAAATTCTTGGATATGGGATCATATGCATAAAGTATGATGTAGATATGGCCTTGACCTTGGTCATTTGTCTTGCAAATAAACAAATATGGTCATACTCGTTGACAACTAATCTTAAATTCGTTTAAATTTCACCACTTACTTTTAGATTAGAATTTTACACGGTCGGTGAGAGTACATTTTACATCAAGGACCTAAAAAAGGGAAAATTACATGGAGGTCCATACATTTAGCACAAAGGACCCTATAAAGGAAAATTTCTGTTTCGGCTCCTTATCGAGAGACCAGTTGATCTGAGCCAAACTCTTCGTACTACTTCCTCTTCGATTATTTTCAAAATATGGCCAAATCTGTTGCCATGCAGATTCTTTGATATGGGATCATCAGCATAAATTATGATGTTTATATGGCCTTGACCTTGGTCATTCGACTGAAATCCAAGAATGTTCATACTCGTTGACAAGTAAGCTTAAAATTGTCTAAATTTCACCACTTACACTTTTAGGTTAGAATTTTACACGGTGTGTGGAAGTACATTTTACATCAAGTACCCAAAAGGAAAAATTACATCGATGTCCATACATTTATCACCCCCTAAAAATAAGCAAGGAAAATAGTCGTGTATGGCTCCTTCTCATGAGAGCAGCTGATCGAGCCATACTCTTCGTACTACTTCATCTTCGATTATTCTCAAAATATGTCCAAATCTATCAGCATGCTAATTCTTGGACATGGCATCATCACCATAAAGTATGATGTTGATATGGCCTTGACCTTCGTCATTCGGCTTGAAATCCAAGAATTTTCATACTTGTTAACAACCAAGCTTAAATTTGTTCAAATTTCACCACTTACACTTTTTGGTTAGAATTTTACACAGATGGTGGGGGTACATTTTACACCAAGGACATAAAAAGGGTAAAATTACGTTGAGGCCCATGCATTTAGCATAAAGGACCATAAAATTTAGCAAAGAAAATAGTAGGGTTCGGCTCCACGAGAGAGCAGATGATCGGGCCCTACTCTTCATACTACCTCCTCTTTGATTTACAAGAAATATTTATTATGTAGGGAACTAGGAACAGAGTAGTACTATTCTGAAGGAAACTGGAGCAGAGGAACATGCATCCGTTTTCATTTTATTCAATCTCGCCTATACAATCTATCCCCACTTCCCCATTACCCTACCTCTATGCCAAGGGCCGCAGTTCTTCTCCTCCACAATGCCGCTTTCTGATCCTGTTCACCGCATAGTATGAGAGTGTTTGTTCTTCGCCTTGTCCCACCTACTGCCATCGATCTTCCCTCTTTTCCAGAAAACCATATCAAGCCACTATCCCAACTTCCATCATCTCCCTTGCGATGGTAGGACCAATCAAGGATAGTGATGATTCGGAGCTGTTCCAACATGTTTTTACCAAAGGCCCGCTTGAAGAACTCATAACCAGATGCGACGTCATCACCACCGCGAGCCTCGCTAGTTCATCCAAACATCTTCTTGACTCGGCAAAATATAGTCCAATTTTACATGATTGTCACCATTTGGCCTCCCCTGTGTTCTTCATTCTCACCCAACTAAGAAACCATGGGAATACAACAAGTAATTCGAGGGCAAGGGCACGACATGCAAGCTGATGCCGCTGGACATGTTCTCCTCCGACGCTGTGTTCCCGAATTATATGGGTAAGTAGTGGGTAGGTTCCAATGGAGATTCGATCGCCACTATTGGGTCCGAGTGCAAGTGGGATCTTCTCAATGTGTACACTAATCAACACATTCCTCGCCCTATTCTCCTCTGGAAGATTGCTATTTGCCGAGCTCCCACAGCTGCGGCGGATTATTTAGATTTCTCTCTTCTCGCTATCTTCGACTACTCAATTGCTACCCTTGATGGCGATGAGTATGCATGGACATTTCTTGAGAACCAGTTCTAGTGCTATTTCAGATATAGCGATGCACTTATCCATAAGGGTCTGGTGTTTGCAGCCACTGAGAGTGACAGTGTTTATGTCTGGAATCATCTGTATTTTGGTAAGTTTGACCCATTCCTATTCTAAACACTATCTTCAGTTTTAATGGATGTAAACTAGTGTTGGCTGATTTGGCCGTCATTTCTTTCTGAAGGTCCTATTCTGCTCCCGTCACCACCTATCGTGCATCTCGTGGAGGGAAACCTTGATGCCATAGATGATGATGAGCACGAACCTGGTTTATGGTTCTTAGCAATATCTGTAGACGAATCTCGCCTTCTTCTTATCCATATCGTGGATGTTACTAATGAGGAGTTTTATGGCGATACTTATTATGGTCATGGCAATCTTGTTGCTGATCATAGTGTTGATCGCTCCGGTCGCACTTGTGGCACCTATGCTACTGGGTTTGGCTGCAAGGTGTACTCAGAGGACACTTCTTACATGTATCCACCTAAGCCATGGATAGAGATTGCTGACCTCGGAGCATATTCCCTTTTCCTTGGATTGAACTATCCGATTAATATTTCGGTAGGCGGTGCAGATGTTGCCCCACGATATCTGACAAGAAGCAATTATGTCTACACCTCCCACAATGCAATAGGACTTGGATATACGTTGTTTCCTAAAATATGCTCCTTCAATCTAAATACCAAAGACGCAGTTGTTGGTTTCTCAACCAACGTTGCATGGAAATCTCCGGAGACTCCATTATGATTCATCCTGAGCATCACCAATGCCCGCGATTGGAACCAAACTACCGTAAGTAATTGTAATACTATGTAATAGGATAGCTCAGTTTATATCAAGTGCAGTAGATGGTCTTACTTTTATTTTGTAACTTGGCCTTGTCATAAACTCATAATCTAGATAAGGCTTTGGGCATTTTGAGTTGCCTATGGAGGTCACACACAGGCATTGATGTGAGAAGGAGGCATGCACACAAAAGCAGACTTCATCATCAGTTTTGTTTCTTCTAATGACGAGTGTTCAGAGAAAAGGGCAAACTGAATCTGTCACATTGAAATGCTGCCAAATATGTCCAAGTGCCGCTGAATGTGAATTGGGAATCTATCGATATTTTTCTTTCTTATTATGTACTACTGAATCTTTCAAATGCTACTGAACCTGTCAAAAGTTTTGTTCGGTACTTGTTCAGATCGACCGACCGAGTGCAGAATATGGTCTCACTTTCCTTTTGAATCAGGCCTTGCTATATCTATTGAATTTCAATGTCTGAATTGCTGAATCTGTCAATTCTTTTGGTCATTGTGTGTGTACTGCCAACTGGTCACTTTGAATGTTGTGCTGACTCTGTCAAGTGCTACTGAATATCAACCAGGAATCTGTTTGATATTTTTACGGTCTTATTCTATACTGCTAGATCTTTCAAATGCTACTGAATTTTTCAAATGCTCTATCGTTCCTATTAGTACAATATTTTGTAGAACGAATTGTGATGTACTGGTACTTGTTTATATGAAGTGCATCAGATTGTCTTGCTTTTCTTTTGAAACTTAGCATTGTCACAATTATCGACATTAGTCTTGGAAAGTTTGGGTTGCATATGGGTGTTCACACAGCCATCGATGTAAGGAGGAGGTATTCACACAGAAGCAGACTTGATCGTCAGTTTTGCTTGCTCCGGTGGTCTCTTCGTAGAACAGGGCACCAAGTTTTTTTCTACCTTATTCTGTACTACTGAATTTTGACATGAATAACTGCCAAAAATAATTAACGCTTTTCCCCTCCCTCTCTGAGGTCTTTGTTTCGAATCCGGCCGAGAACATCACAATGCAATTTTTATTAACCAAGAGAAGAAATCTAGTAGCTCATTCGGCCCCTCTTTAGCCCAGAACATTTTTATTCGATCTTTTCAGGGTCAGGGGACTGCTGACCACAACCTAGTGAAATGTGAAAAAGTATCCCATGGAGCATAGCCGAGAACATATTAATTCGGCCTTTAGGGGTCAGGGGACTGCTGAGCACAACCCACTAAAATTTGAGAATGAAGCCCATGGAGCATAGCCTACGGAGTATAATCGGCGAGAGGCGACCTATGTAGAATAGCCAAACTCTTTTTAATTCGGCCTTTTGGGCATTGCCCCCCACCTCTCAAAATAAATAAAAAACTCTACCTACCCATATTTTTAAGGAAATGGTCCATTATGTGGCATTTTATAAATCGAGATGCCAGGAGCGCAGCTCTTTTATATTTTAAAAGAGATAAACATAGACACACAAAATATTTTTAAGAAGACTAATACATAAATTGTAGTACTAATAAAAGTTTTCTATAAATATCTTTGTTGTAGTGGCAATGCACTCAGTTTATGTTTATTTGATTTGAAGGTCTTTTCTTCGAATCGTATCTTGGGTTTACATTTTTTCTTCTAGCAATATTGCATTACGGAGAGGCTGATATCACGGACACACCAGCATTCAGCGTCCCTGGAGTTTGTTTTGAGGGTGGGTTCGAAAAAAGTTTAAATACTTGTATAGAGAGGCTTGCATTGGGGACCCACCAGACAGAACATACAAGGCTACCTCGGGGACCCACAAGCTAGAACATGCCAGAGAAGCTGACATAAGGACCCAACAGTAAGACCATACACGGCTGCCACGGTGAAAACAGCGGACGCGACCGAAAAAAAGTCCATCATACACACGTTGCACTTACAGAGAAGCTGACATGTCGGACCCTGCAGGCCCAAACATAGCCCATGAAATTAGCCTATCAGCCCCAAACATAGCCCAATACCTTCTAATTCGGCCTTTTCGTGGTTTTGTGTCCACCGACCATAGCCCATTCAAATTAGAAGTGATTCCATGGAATATAAGCCATGACGAATAGGGCATCTGCCCCGAGTTAACCCAGAATCTTTTTAATTCGGCCTTTATGAGCAATTTTTCTACTCTGAGGCTGACATTTGGGACCCGAATAAATAGTCCAACATACACACGTTTCTTTCAAATAGAGGCTGTCAGCTGGGACCCATCATAGACACGATTCCTGCACAGAGGTGGTTGACATCTAGGACCCAGCAAGTTGCCAAGGTCAAAACAGCGGACATGGCCAAAAAAGTCCATCATACGCACGTTTCATTTATAGAGAGGCTGATATGTGGGACCCAGCAGCATGACCTTATACAGATGCTGCATCGAGCAATATAGCTAGTTCGAAACAGGGAGGCGCGAGCGAGAAAAAAGTTCAGCATGTACATGTTTCTTGTAATGAGAGGCTGAAATGAGGGACCTAGCAGCGTGAGCAAATGGCAGATTCGTCGAGCAACACTATCTAGTTCGGAACAGGCTAGCCCTAGAGAAGAAAAAATTCCATCATACCCACGATTCTTCTAATGTGAGGCTGACATAAGGGACCCATCAGCCTGCATAAATGGTGGATGCGGCGAGCGACGCTATCAAGTTCGGAACACAAAGGCGCGATAGAGGGTAAAAAATCCATCATACACATTCTTCTAATGAGAGGATGACATGTGGGGCCCAGCAGCGTGATTAAATGGTAGATGCATCGAACAACGCTATCAAGTTCGGAACAGGGTAGCGCGAGCCAAGGGATAAAATTCCATCATACACACGTTTCTTCTAATGAGAGGATGACATGTGGGGCTCAGGATGTTGGTTAAACGGTAGATGCGCCGAGCAGTGCTATCAACTTAGGAACAGGGTGTAGCGCCAGCAAAGGAAAAATTCCATCATACACACGTTTCTTCTAATGAGAGGATGACATGTGGGTCCCCGGAGGTTGATTAAACGGTAGATGCATTGAGCAGCGCTATCAACTTCGGAATAGGGTAGCACGAGCGAAGGAAAAAAAACTCCATCATATACACGATCCTTCTAATGATAGGCTGACATGTGGGACCTAGCAGCCTGACTAAACGGCAGACGCCTCGATCAACGTTATCGAGTTAAAATCAGGGAGGCATGACCAAAAAGTACGGTCCGCTAGAGACACTGATGTCCAGGATCTACACGCCTCAAAAGACTTCGGCGAGTCAACATCGCACGAGGAAACGAAAATCTTGCTTCTACCACGCGCTTGTCGAGCTTCCTCCATGTTTTTAGCAGATTCGTCGTAGTAGAGGGCCACGAAACTAGAAAAAAATAGTTTTCCATTGGCCACGACCGAGCCGACAATTTCGTCACGGAAGACGCGCCTTCTACAACGACTGTCAGGCCAAGTCATTGCGGAAGGAAACTTTTCTTGTAGTGAAAGTTAGTCAATACAATATCGACAAGCACCAGGAGGTTTGAAATATTAAACTAGCAAAGAATTTACATGTTGGCCGACAATTTCCGGTGAGTTTTAAAAAAACAAAAAAACTATAGTACTTGTGCATGACTTCCTCTTACGTGAATCCCCACCTGCCATACAAAATAATGGCAAGCTTTAGTTTGGATAACTCTTGATTATATTTCTTCGCAATATGGCATACCATGTATGAACTTGCTTGGGTTTCAAAACAAATGACCATGCTTATGTGAAACTAATGCCCGCATTCGGTAAATGCGCATCTGGGCATGGTAAACAATGTTTACATTTGTAGATTATTTAGCAAAGTACATGGCAAATAATTAAGGCTCATAAAGCTAGCTACTAGCCTTCGATTTTTACACAAAAGCGGACCATGTTTTATGGCAAATTCTCTAATTACATGAAATTCTGACTTTTCTAGCTAGTTTCAACCACTTAAACTACTTGTTGTTGATTTATCAAAATCAGATCAAATTTTAACTATGACTCCATGATAGGTTGCTAGCTCTCTAATTTCACGTAAAATCTCTTTAAGGTACTAGAGTATTCAATCTATAAAAACACAACTAGAGGTTTGAAACCATCAGGTTCTTTCAAAGAATTTCACAATGACTGACAAGCTTGAACTAGTTATGATTTTTTAAAGAAAAATAAAGAAAAAACAAAATAACGTATAACTTGTGCTTCGTGTTCTCTTGAGCATACTAGTTATGATATATATGAGTTTTGATTACTTTCAGAAACCTTGCTTAGCAATATGGCCTACCATGTTGTGAATATGCTTAGCTTCCAAATCAAATGACCAGGGTCATGGCTATATCTACATTGCAGTAGACAAATAGTGTGCTCATATTTAGTAGATGAGCGCATGTTGGTATGGGAGAATGTGTTTATAATCGTAGCTTCCAACTTTCATGAATAGAAAATAGTTTCAGTTTTGTAAGTGATAGACAATGTTTATTTGTTAAGTTAGTACACGAAGAATAAGGCCCAGAATGGTAATACCCCATTATTCCCACATAGCGGACCATGTTTATGGGCTATCTTCAAGTAATAACATAAATTTCCAATTTGTCTAGTAGCTATTTTCTCTGATTGAAACTACTTTATGTCGATGTACCAAAATTATATATATCAAATCTGCAGGACGAGAACGTTATAGGTTCTAGAAATTGTTTAAGCTACCCAAGATTTTAATATATAAAAACCACCATCAGGTTTGAAAAATTCTACTTCTTGCAATTTCTATGCACACAAAATTCATTATTATTCATCCTTACAACCACTATAACTATGTCCTTGTTGCCGAACTTGAAGGAAAATCATCATAGATCCCTGCTCTTCCCTCTCTTCTCTACCTTCCCCCTCTGAGAAAGCTTCGCAGCACCCATCAGGTACGCGTAGTGCTTTCGCACATGATTATAATTTAGAGAGTACTAGTATGGCGGTACTACTACGTATGAAGCCTAGCGGTAGAGAGAAAAAAGACCCCCATCGTGTGAGCCATGTTTTTTCTACGAGATAAAATCTAGCATGATCCGCAAATTTATCTTCCAACCCTCATATTTGATTTTTTTTCTCGAATAAGATCGCAGAAAACATCACACGAACATTTAGTTTTTAGCCATGGAGCTGCATCAAATCTTACCATAATATAATGTACGCATAACATTGATTATTCAACATTGGATAAAGACTCGGAAATCTCAACATTGCCAACCGTTGGATCTTTGTTTCCAGTCTAGGATCTAGAAGATTCTATTGATAGTGTTTAGCAGAATGACTATGCGCAAACCTGAAAACACACTTCTCGATTATTCTAGAATCTCCTCCGTCATTTCTCTATACCATTGTCCCAAAATTTTCAAGTATTAGCTAGCCAATAAACGTTTATTTCTACATGATATAAAGTACAATAACCAAATTTACACCGTTACTTTATATATGTTGCTCTTTTATATTTTTTTTGAGCTTTACCTATTACAGAGCATAATTTTGTATAGTGATGATATGTCATACTTTATTATTATGTGAGTCTCACGTGCAAGGCACATGAAACTTACTAATAAAAGGATGGTGCACAAATAAAAATAGGCCGCTAATCTTGTCCAACTAAACCAGGAATTTGTAGATAAGGCCTCAAAATATACAAAAAAGACCCTAGTATAGAAAGAAAAAGCAATCAGGTAGATCTTCATTGATTAGCAGTGGTAGTATAAAAGAAGGGCACAACTCAAGGCTAGATCAGAGAGTCCTCATTTCGCCTCACCCAAATCGCAATGCTTCAGACGGTCACTCTGAAGATGGAAGCCACTGTTCTCAACTGGTCCTCCTGCTCCCTGATACGTCCAAAATGTATCTACTTTCCCGAACACTTTTGCTATTGTTTTTCCTCTAAACTTGTGTGATTTGGGTACAACTAACACAGAATGATCTTGTTTTTAGCAGAATTGCCTTGGTGTCTAGTTTTTGTGCAGAAAATCAACTATCAGGAAAAATCCCAGAAAATATGCCAAAAATCCTATTTCACCAAAGACTCACGGAGCCACAAGACGAGACGGAGCAGGGCCACAAGGGGCCCACACCACCTGGTCGCGCGGGCCAGGCCATGCCGCGCCTGGGGGTGGTGTGGCTTCCTTGGCTCCCTCCTCGTCCTCCCTCTTCGCCTATAAGTTGCCTCTTGACCTAAAAACCAAGGGGGTTCGACGTTTTTCCAGAAAGAGTTCCCCTGCGCCGCCACCACAGATTCCGCGATTCGAAACCAGAAACTCCGTTCTGGCACTCTGCCGGGATGGGGAATTGGAGGAGATCATCGCCATCATCATCACCATCGCTTCTTCATCGACCATCCATGTTTCCCCCATCTATGAATTGTTTCCAGGTGTAGTTGAATTGACAACTCAGTTTTTAAGGCTTATAAATATTCTTTGGCTCCCCTTTTGTCGAATCAATAAATTGGGTTTCACTTCCCTCAAAAATACTGCAATACACCCCCTATACTTGTGGGTTATCAAGACTATTTTCTGTCGCTGTTGCCGGGGAGCGTAGATTTATTTATCAAGTTCACTTGGAATCACTATTGTTCGCTGCCATCCATCCATCATGGGTAAGTCTCGTGATGGCAAGGTTCCTATTATACCATCCATTACAAGAAGAGGTACGGTTCTAAACACCCCTATTGCTCTTGATTCACCATCTATTATGAGTAAGCTCCTTACACCACCACATACACATGCTACACACACTGCTACTACTGCTGAATCTAAAACTTCTGATACTTATGATGCTTCTTCTATTGTGCTTGATAAGAGTGGTTCATTAGGTCCTTTCCTAGATGCTACGATTGCTAGAACTATAGCTAGAAATACTAAAACTCCTAATGAAGACACTACTACACCTGTCAGTTCACCTGAGTCTAGAGAAAGCTATGATATTGAAGACGGTTATATAGAGATGACCGATGAATTTATTAAAGAATTTCAAAACACCCATGATAGGAGTGCTATTAAGAGTCTCCTTCAGAGGCATACTATAAAACCCAAATTGTCTCCTAATGCTAAGTTTTCTGCATCTCCCATAAACATTAAAGATAAGGATTATGATTTCTCTCTTGATCTATCTTACATAGCTATTGTTGAGAAAGAACCTTTTTGTGGGACTAAAAATGAAAGTACGGTAGCACATATGACTGACCTTTCTACCATGAGTGGCTTATTTTTTGATGATATTAAGATGTGCACCTACTTTGTTGCTAAAATTTTCCCTTTTTCACTGAAAGGAGAAGCTAAAACTTGGTTTAATAATTTACCTCCTGGATCTATTGATAGCCCTGATTGCTTGATTAGTACCTTCCTTCAGAAATATTTTCCACCTAGTGCTAGACATGCTATTTTGTAGGAACTTTTTGATTTTAAACGGGGAGAAAAGGAGATATTTCCTGAATCATGGGCAAGGTTTTGTGCTTTGATTCATGCACAGGCTGGATGTCCATTACCTAAGAATGAGCTTCTTGACATATTTTATAATGGACTAACTAAAGAATCTAGGACATACCTAGATAGTTGTGCTGATTGTGTTTTCAGGAATAGGACTCCCAAGGAAGCTGAGGAATTAATGGCTAAAATAAGCAAGAATTACGAAGACTGGACTCCTGAACCAACTATACCTGAAACAATTATACCTGAGCCAGCTATACCTGCACCTATACCAACATCAAAGAAGAGGGGAGTTATTGAACTAAATGATGACGTGATGAAGGAAGCTAATAAATGTCTTAAGGAGAAGGGAATTAAAGCTGCTGATGTGAAGAATTTACCTCCTATAGAAGAATTATGTAAGCCAATTCCCCACTTATCCACTATTAAGGTACACTCTCTCCAACATTTTGCTGAAGGTGATATCCCATACTCTAAACCTCTTGATCAATGCTTAGAAGATTTGATATTTTTATTGTTAAGCAAGATAATTTCAATAAAAAGGTGCAAAATCACTTAAAGGAAAACTCTAGAGCTATTGTTGAGTTGAAGGATATTGTGGAAAGAACCTCTAATGATGTTAAAATGCTGGTTAAACATTTTCAAATGGTTCAAACTCAAATTGATCAGCTTATTAAAGTACAAAAGACTTGCTAGTTAATGCTGCTAAAGAAAAACATGCTTATGAAATTAGAACTAGAAGTGGTGCTGCTACCCAGGATCCTCTATATCCTGAGGGGCATCCTAAAAGAATTGAGCAGGATTCTCAACAAGCTGAAAATAGTGGTACTACTCCTAAGAAAAGAAAAAAGAAACATAAAACTATTGTAGAACCCACTGAACCTGCTAAAGATCCTAATAGTATATCTATCTCTAATGCTGAAACTGAAAGTGGTAATGAAGAAAATGATGCTCCCGATAAAGAAAAAGTTGAAGAAGAACCTGAAAGGCACACTAAGAATACTAAATACACTAAAGAAGATTTTGTTTCTAAGAAACATGGTAGTGAAAGAGAGCCTTGGGTCCAAAAACCTATGCCTTTCCCTGATAAGTAACACAAGTCAAAGTAAGATGAACACTATAATAAGTTTTGTGAGTGGATGAAACCTTTATTCTTGCAAATTCCTTTGACTGATGCTATTAAATTGCCTCCTTATTCAAAGTATATGAAGGATATTGTCTCGAATAAAAGGAAGATCCCTAATGAAGAAATTTCTACTTTGCTTGCTAATTATTCCTTTAATGGTAAGGTTCCAAAGAAACTTGGAGACCCAGGGATTCCAACTATTCCTTGCTCTATTAAAAATAGTTATGTTAGAACTGCTTTGTGTGATTTGGGAGCAGGAGTTAGTGTTATGCCTTTTTCTCTCTACAAGAGACTTCAACTCGAAAAACTAATACCAACTGATATATCTTTGCAAATGGATGATAAATCTACTACCATTCCTGTTCGTATATGTGAGGATGTACTGTTCAAGTGGCTCATAATTTCTTGATATTAACTGATTTTGTTGTGCTTGAAATGCCTGAAGATGATCAAATGTCTATTATTCTTGGGAGACCTTTTCTTAATACTACATGAGCTATTATTACTTGTAATCAAGGAAAGGTGACTTTTAATGTTAACGACAAGGAGCATACTGTCTATTTCTCCAAGAAGATTGGTAGGAATTATGGTTTGAATTCAATTGAACATGTTGAGGGCATTCAAGTCGGAGAAATATATTGTCCCATACCAAGAGAAAATTATGAAACTATTATGATTGAGACCATTGCTATCAAAGTTGAGGTAACATAATAATTAGTGGAATACAAAGTTTTGTTTCATATAAAATTATTTTGGTAACAAGACCTGATCAACCTTGTTAACAAAGGGATTTTAATGAATGAAACAATGTTTCCACCATGATTATCTCCGCTTACTTTTATTTTATCCATTTTAGTTTTTGCTTTCATTTAGTTTACTTTTGTTTCGCTAGGTGCTTGCATATTAGAGTGTCTTAGAGCTTCTGAAGTTTTAGCTTTGTTTTGTCATTGCATCATTCCAGAAACTTTTTTCTGTTAGAAAATCATTCATCTATACCTAAAAATTGCTCAAAAATAAAGTGTCTCGAAAAATTCTAGAAAATACATATTAAATTTTTACATGAAAAATGGGGCAGAGAAGTGCCTGGAGAGTACTAGGGGGACCCACCAGGAAGGCACACCACCTGGTGGCGCGGCCAGCTCAGGGGCGCGCCTGGCCATGGTGTGGGTCACCCCTGGCCCTCCGCTCAATCTCTCACTTCCCACTTTCTTCTCTCTCCCGAGAAAACATCAGTTCTTTGCTCGAAATCGCGTTATTGCTGTTCTTGCCCACAATTTTTCGATCTCCTTGCTCAGCCCATCTTTGCTGCTGAGATTTGGAGCATTTGTTCTCCGGTATGTAACTCCTCCACTTGTCCAAGTAGATTTGTGTTTAGTGGTTTATATCTTGAGTATTTTGCTGCTGTAGGTGATAGGTTATGAGAGCTTGTAAGCTTGTTCCTTGCTTAGAGATATTGTTTTGATGCATGTTTAGGCCTCTTACAAGTCCTTATGAGTAGTGCCCTTCATTATGTATTCACTTTGCAATCACTTGTTTAATGGATATTTAAATTTCAGAATAGAAGATGAATGAACATCAACTCAACCAACATGAACTGAGGGTGCCTGAGGTTATGAAGGTTCACCGAGAGGAGGAAGTTTTTCCTTCCATCTATCCATGCTTCGAATTTATGAGGGCTGCAGAAATTTCCCAGGACTTCCATACTTTAGTTGCTAATGCAGGATTGGAGCACTTTGTGGAAGATGAACCTTGTTAATTTGTGAAACTAACTATGTATGTAGTGCAGGACTTTCGATTTAGTTACTCTTTGCCTAACCCCATGGTTCACTACAAAATTTACAATATAGCTATCGACCTTCCTCTTGATGACTTTTGTGCAGCTATTAAGGTACCACAGTGGGGATCGTATGGAAGGATTAAAGAGCGACCTGCACCACTCATGGACTTATATGCGGAGATTTGCCAAGGGAGCAGCTTCTCGAAGGAGAGCAGGAAAATACGTAACATTCATCTCCCGTCTATTCGCTACTTTGCTTACTTTATTGCCAAGTGTGTTCTCGCTAGGAAAACTGCTAATAAGTTATCCTCGTATGATCTAGCATTCATCTTAGCTGCTTTAAAACGAGATAGGACTTATAACTTGGGTGCCTTGATAGCTTTCCGTCTTGCTGCTAACCGCGAGAAAGGTGGAATTTGTGGAGGCCTCATAGCCTCTCGTTTATTAGCTTTGCATGGTGTAGTGCCTCATCATCTAGACCTACAGTTTCCCATAGAAAGGCTTGACCATAATTCCATGATACAGCATAAATTTGTTTCTTCTTGGGATAATCTGAGTGATTTGTCTGATGAAATAACCTTTCTCAAGGCTGTTTGGAGAAGGAGTAAGTCCGAGCGATTTGTTCTTTTGCCTGCACCTGTTTTGTTTAACATTGATACCAGGGTAGGATGATCACTCACTATGGAGGAGCTTGACATACCTGGGAGAGCTCTCCCAACAGGAGCAGGATACTAGAAGGGAGGTTACAAATGATTCGGTCCAGCCCTCGAATGAGGGGGAGTCTTCATATCAGCAGCCTACCTATGATTGGGGAATTTCTTCTTCTTCCTAAGGGCCTAACCACGATCATTCTTACAATGACCCGCCTGCTTGGAACCCTTACCCGTGTTGGGGGTTGACACCCACTTAGGCCAAAAGCCTAAGCTTGGGGGGAGGTACACCAACATCACACTCATCTCCATATCATGTTTCGTCGATACTTTGTATATCCATGTTTCATTCTCTTTTTAATTTTCGTTCTTCTTTGCTTTTGCTTTCTAAAACACAAAAAGACCAAAAATATTTCCGTTGTTTCTCTTGGTTTGCTTCTTCTTTTTTTCCTTGGCTTGCTTTTTACTTTTTGCTTTGTCTTAATTATTTGAAAAACCCAAAAATATTTTGCTTTTCTTGTTTTTCCTTTTTGTTCTTACCTTTAAAAATCAAAAACACGAAAAATATTTGTTGTTTTTTGGTTTTGTGAGTTTGTTGCAGGGTTCAGCAGTCCTCAGTGGAATTTGGTTTCATGTTATTATTCAAGACACACAAGTTAAGGGCAATAATGAGGATTAATGACAACTTGAGGTGTGGTAAGAGGCTGGTAGCGAACTCTATTTGTTTTCATTTTTGTACATATACTCATCATTGTGGGCATGCTTAGTATGTCCATGTAGGGTGTATGTTATTTATGGATGCTTAGTAGTTGTTGCCTTCTTATGATTAACTCCAGCTTGCGAATAGTTTGTAGCATGTCATGTGAATGTTTGCTTGCATGGCTCTATTCATAACTTGGTATGACACTGTGGTATCCTCCTCTGAATCTTTCACTTGAATCAACTTGGCACATGCTAATGCATGCATATGACTGAAACAAAAATCAGTTAAGCCTCGATGAATTATTTTGCCTCAGGGGTCTTGAATCACTTTCATGCCATGATTAGTCTTGTTTTGTTGCAAGCATGATTATGACAGTTATTGCTCTCTCGTTTGTTTCTCCCTTACTATTGCTAGCCTCCACTTGCACTGAGTATGAGCTCTACTTGTGTTTCCAATTCCCCAAAACCAACATTGCCAAAAGTGTCCACCATACCTACCTATTAGCATCATTTGTTGTTTCGTGCATATTCAATATGCCTTGTTTTCTTCCGAATAAAATGTTTGCTTGTTATGAGAATGTTAGTTAGTAAAGCTCTCACAAACTTGATGGCACACTTTATTTCTTGCACTTAATAAACCTGAACCATTGTGACTGTCCATGAAAGTTATATGCTTGCAAATTATCGGCTGGGGATTAGCAGAACCGTGCTGTCATGGGGAACACTTTCAACGCCTGTAAATATATACCAAGTTGATATCATACTATTTTTTTTGCAGATGTCGTCGGTGTGAAATAAAGGGGGGCTTGTAAGTCCATGGAGTTATGTATGTGTGTTAGAGAAACGCCTGGGCCGCCGGTCTAATCCATGCCTAATCATGGTGGAAACCAGCAGTGTAACCATAATGAGTATCTATGAAGCATTCTTCTTATAAAAAAGAGATAGCTATTGAGAAAAAAAGGAGATATGAGAAAAGAGGAAAGAGAGAAAAAAACACCATTTTCCCATGGTAAATAAGGAGATTGTTGAGATACTCGTTGTCTGCTTGCCTTGTCATTTTGATATGGGGATTCTTCCGTATCACCGGGCAAGGGGTACCCCGTTGGCGGTTCTCTATGATACGCACGTATTTACTATGACAAGAACTTACCGGTAACTAAAGTTGAGTAGCATGAGGAGCGGCCCTCGTACTCAAGGGACATGAGATTTCCAGTTTATAGTCTGTCAAGCATATAACTCAGATTGGACCTCACTTTCACCTTAACCATTTAAAGATGCTTATGATAGGGGCAATGCGAGCTCAAAGCTAATGAGTACCATACTTTCAGCATTTGGAAGCCTTTCAAACTTTTCAAAACCCTTTTTCATTTCCTTGTTGAGTCACCACATATTCTATGAGCACCTTTCTTGCGAGCATAGTTGTCATTCTTAGTGTAATGCGCTTGTCTCAAAATTTGATTAATTGTGTTATGATTTTGATGCTTGTATCTTTGATATCTTTACTTCTAGTCTTCACTTGAACTTCAGAGGTGCCTTGGCATTTATGTTTGCTCTACAATCAAAGGCAAGTGGGATACCACTCTATCATACATTTTTATGAGCATTGCAATGTTGCTTATGTTTATGTTTCATGCCACTTACTATTTTTGAGTTAGAAGCTCTTCATAGCTTGCAATGACTATTAAGTAACCTTAGTTGCATACTCTTTATTATGAATTGCCTGAGTAGTTGATCATATGATGAGAATATATACATCTTATGAAGCAAATGTGTTCGTGAAAGTTTCTTTAATCGCACTCAGTTTTCAACTGAATTGCTTGAGGACAAGCAATAAGCTAAGCTTGGGGGGAGTTGATACGTCCAAAACGTATCTACTTTCCCGAACACTTTTGCTATTGTTTTTCCTCTAAATTTGTGGGATTTGGGTACAACTAACACAGACTGACGCTATATTCAGCAGAATTACCTTGGTGTCTAGTTTTTGTGTAGAAAAACAACTATCAGGAAAAATCCCGGAAAATATGCCAAAAATCCTATTTCACCAGAAGACTCACGGAGCCAGAAGACAAGACGGAGTAGGGCCACGAGGGGCCCACACCACCTGGCCGCGCAGGCCAGGCCAGGCCACGTCTGGGGGTGGTGTGGCCGCCTCGGATGTCCCCTCGGCATCCCTCTTCGCCTATAAGTTGCCTCTTGACCTAAAAACTAAGGGAGGTTCGACGTTTTTCCAAAAAGAGTTCCGCTACGCCGCCACCACCAGATTCCGCGATTCGGAACCAGAAACTCTGTTCTGGCACTCTGCTGGGACGGGGAATTGGAGGAGATCATCGCCATCATCATCACCATCGCTTCTCCATCGACCATCCATGTTTCCCCCATCTATGAATTGTTTCCAGGTGCAGCTGAATTGACAACTCAATTGTTAAGGCTTATGAATATTCTTTGGCTCCCCTTGTGTCGAATCAATAAATTGGGTTTCACTTTCCTCAAAAATACTATGATACACCCCCTATACTTGTGGGAGATCACTCCCTGCCCCTCAAGCCCTGGCGAGTCTACAAGGTATCTCCCTTTCTCCCTCACAATCCATTGATTTTTGTTTTGTCGGTTCGTCCATGCAACTATTTTATTTTTCGAACTTCCATTTCTCCAGTGCGTGGATATTCATCTAGTCTGCCGCCACTGTGTCAGCAAGATCACCTCCTGCCAGAAGTGCGAGCAGCCTAGCGGAAGATTCACCGACGAGCCCACCATGGATGTCATCCTATCAGTGTCTAGGGTTGAGTGTGCCCACCAAGGCTGCAGTAGTTTGTTACCCTACTACAAACTCCACTAGCACGAAATCATGTGTCGGTACACTCCTTGCACTTGCACGGAGACCGGCTGCAACTTCGCCACCCCGCCACTAGTGCTTGTCGACCACCTCGAAGCGGTCCACTTGATCCAAGTGCACAAGATCTAGCATGCCACCACCAAAGCATTCCAGGAGATGGTGCCGCTGTCGGGAGAGACGTCCTGCTGGCTCATCCTAGTTAGGGAGCAGGACAGCATTGTGTTCGTCCTACCGATTGGCATGCTAGGCATAGTCCCCCTTGTGTCTGTGGTCTGTGTTAGGACGCGATGTGCGACTTGCTGGTGTACAGGGTGAGGATGTGGGTGCAATGCAAGCCGCTACTCTCCTAGACGGACGACAGGAGGAGGACCGGCACCGTGATGGTGGAGCTCGTTGCATTGAGCTCCACTAAGCCAGGTAACATCGCGTTTGAGGACCTTATGTCTTACCTAGTCGGTCCTGCTACATCAAAGCAGATGTGTTTCTTCATTCGCGTTGAGTTTTAGTGGGGATGTAAATTGTTGTTAATTGGTTTAATTGTAGAAAGATCATTTACATACCAGGAATGGTGGATTTTGTAGTAGTAGTAGTAGTACTCTACCTTCGTCCCAAGAAATAAGGCTCTCTTGTTTTTCGTCTTTTTTGTTTGACCAAGATTTACTCTAAATATATATAAAGAATGTTGGTACAAAATTAGCACCATTGGAAAGTGAGTTTCAGTATGAATTCGACGATACTAATTTTACACAATATAAGTAAATTTTAGTTGCTCTATTTATTCGATCAAACTTTACTTTGGAATGCGCGTGCACCTTATTCCTTGAAAAGGAGGTAGATGAGTTCGGTGGATGTACTCTCCTAAGTATTTTTCATGAAATCTTAACTTTCGATGGGTTTGGTGGATGTACTCTGCTGAGTAATACTACTACTATAGTAAGATGTATAGGATTATAAGGCCCTCTGTTTAGGATTATAAGGCCAGAGGGCCAATTGTCTAATACTACCAAGTAGATGAATTATTCACTCTAATTTATGCATGCACCACTAGTTTTACATGCATGAGATGCTAGATAAAAAATAGAGAACATGCTGAGAGATGGAACAACATGCATTGGGAGATTGAGAGAAAAAAGATATATCTAAATTAATGAGTCACGGGAATTAAGACAATAAAGAAGATAGGTCTTATAATTTCTAACAATTTTAAAAAGCTCTTTGTCCTAATAATCCCAAACAGAGGTACTAGTACATAGTAGTACGATAGTGGAGTACGGTAATAGTAGCACTCCCCTCCGATTCATATTAATTGTCATTGGATTGTATGTACTCATATCTAGCACTAAAATATGTCTAGATACATCCATTTTTGCGACAAGTAAATATAGCCATTTTTGGAGTAGTAGTTTGGTTGGAAGAAATCATATTCTTTCTACAGTAGGGACAATATTTTTTGCTAGTAGTAGTACTAGTATATAGCAGTTAGTACTATATATGTTTATACTGTACTACTCAACATATATTTGGGCAATCGACAAAGTTCATCTTGCGGTTCTACTACTACAGTGCTACTATCAGTTTTTCAGGTGCGCATTCACCCTCTATCCTTCAGCAGTATAAATGCAATTACTCAAAGAAAGGCTCGACCACTACAAAATTAATCTGCCATGGTTGTTGATTGACAAGACAATTCATTAGGGAGTGGTGGGCTGGTGGCGTGCTATGATGCATAAACCTACACTCCTACTAGCACTCTACAGTGAAAATAAAAGAAACATATGTGATTCCTTGCATTAATTCTTACCTCCGCCCCTTGCATGCCTATAGTATATACATGCATTAACTTCTGCGAGTAGTAGTACTAGTAGTATCAAGCAAGGATAAACCAAAACACAAAGATATACTCGTAGGTCACATGGTGTACCATTCTAATTCTTCGTCTTATTCTTCTTCTTTGGTATGCTTGCGCTTTCCCTTGCCCTTCTTCTTTAGTTATTTTTTTATTGAACATTTCGAGAGTTTGTTTACCCCTCTCTAAGTTCACTATCCACATGTATACCTTGTAGATTGCGTAGGTGTCGAGGCTTGCATACTGGATGTTCTCTTCAGTCAGGGGCATTTTCCCCCACTGCTTGTGGTCCACATCCTTCTTCTTCATGGAATTGTAACGGATGTCTATGAGGGCCACACCATAGTCATCCAGAGAATCCTTCTCATTCGTGGAGCAGGCAGGCTTCCATGTGTCTAGATGTCCATGAAGTTCGTCACTGGCACTATAGAATGCATAAGCCTGATACTATCGTTGCCAATGTTGATGCCTGCAAAGTAAATGTTAGGGTTGGCGAGGAACTCTGCTAGCTTGGATGAAGATAGCCCAGGAAATTCGTACCCACACATAGTTGGACGATGATAGCCTTCTGCGTTGATGATTGCTCGTTGGTGTACTCGACGTCGAGGCCAACAATCTTGTCATCCGCTTCCGCCAAGAGATTTTAGATTTTTCTCGATGTAATCGTTCACCACTGATGCTCTGGTTGTATACGTCACATGTATTATGGTGGTGTTGCTAGGGTCCAGGGAGGAGTACATCTTGTCGAATGGTGGCATCATGGATGGTGATTGGCACCTTCTTTTGTCTTGTATAGGACCGGCCACGTGACAGAAAAGGAATGGGATCGAGAAGATGAAAGGAACCACTAGGATGATCGGGAGATGCATGCATGACAGGTTGTGGAACGAAGGGCATGCAGTTTCCCCTCCACCGCCCACGTACTCCTATAGAATAGAATTTATTTACTGATCATTTTTATGGACACAAATTATTTAGGTAGCTATAGGTTGATTTCTAGATGATACAAAAAGTACAAGAAACAAACACACGCGATACTTTATGTATTTGGCTCAAAATTATAATTATTTTTTGAGTTTCACCTGTTATAATTTTATATGAAAAATGATATGTCATACTTCTATTATCTGATTCTCACGTGCAAGGCACATGCAAATCACTAGTTATTATATACAGTGTATGAATAACTTCGAATATTGAGCGTTGGATCAAGACTCACCTCCACCGAAATTGCCAGTTGTTGGATCTTCTTTTCCATTTTAGCATCTAAAAGATACTACCTTTGATAGTATTTAGCATAATGTATGCATATTACTACTCCAAGTTAGTAGCCTTAGGGCAACTCTAGCATGAAAAAAAATAGTGCAATATTTCACACTATTTAGCATGTTATAGCATATTTGGAGAGTCCACACTATTGTTTTAAGATTTTGCTTGCTATGGCACTATTTTTAAATAGCTTGCTATATCGCCCTAAAACATCATAGCATTAGTGCTATTTCAAGTATAGGATATTATTTTTAAATAGCTTGCTATATCGCCCTAAAACATCATAGTGTGGAGTAAGAGAGCATATGATAAATGTGTCGAGTAAGAAAACATACGATAAATTATTTGATTCTTAAACTTAAGTGATCGCGTCAAGCCGCCGCCACCTCCTGTAGCACCCGGTGTTGTACCTAGATTCAGCTACGTCAGTTCTCCTCCAATTTGGATAGAATCGAAATTGATTATGCATATACAAGTATTACTCTAGGCAGTTCATTAGATGCTGAATTCCTGGTATTCAAGATATACCTGTTATATTTTTTAATTTTTACAAAATGCTATTTTGTAAAATAGCGCGTTATTAGCATGATATAATATCGTCTGGAGAAAAGCCACGCTAAATTAAATAGCACACTAGTATTTTTGTTCCTTGGTCTCTAGTGGCTTGTCTAAATTTGGTAGTCTCCTAGGCTGGTCATAGTGGGTACTAATAACATCGTGCTACTAGTTCATGTTACTACCTTCATGTGTGTACATAATTAAGCCAAAGGCAGAGACCCTATTTTTGCAGAAATGGCTGCGAAAATACTCCGTACCTACAAAGGCTAGGACCATACACTAAACTATTTTTCTAGTCATTGGACTATAGCTACTCCTAAGGTAGGATATTATTATTCTATATCTTTTGAACTATATAGCCAAATTAAAAATCTCAGAGCCCCAAATTCTCCCGCCTCACCTCCACCAAAATATTTCGAGTGGTTACGCCCCAAGTTTTAGCCGTACAAAATTCCTTTTCTACCCCGAACAATGGCCTAACTACTAATGTTGGAGCGTGGGTATGGTTCGTAATCCCCCGGTCCCCACAACTCTGAAGCTGGGTAGTCCACCTTACACCAACAACATTTCCCCCATAGCACTCCGAATAACCAAAACCCCTATCTCACATCCGGCTCCTACACCACCGCAATGGAGCATCCCCGCCACGCTTCGCCGGCCTACACACCACCCAACCCCCTCTCACCTCCAGCACCTGTAGCACCGTACCGTAATCATCTCTGCCGCACTTCGCTGGCCTACACGCCACACAATCCCTATCTCACATCCAGCTCCTGCACCACCGCACTAGAACATCACCACCACACTTCGCCCACCCATACGCCACCCGAACCCCCTATGCCACCTATGGCTCCTGCACCACCGCACTTCGCCGGCCTATACACCATACCTCCATATCGTATACTCCTCACCAGTCTACCGGATCAGCGGACATCCACCTTACCAAACCTAGTTCGCTAACACCATCTTCCATACAACCGTGTTAGTTTGCGGACTCCCTCGTCCATAGCATCTGACCTGCTTCACCTATGCTAGTGTGCTCCACATTAGATCTACTTCACAGACTCAACATTCCACTACACCAGATCTGCTTCACCGACGCTCTTGTGCAGCGCCTCAAATCTATAATCGGTCGTAAAAGATCTGCTTCACCGATGATGCCATGCACTACACCAGATCTCCTTCACCGGCCATGTTGTCAAGCAAGCCAAAGCCATCAAGAACCACTACAAGAAAATCTGGCTTTTACAATGAACGATTTTCGTGGTTGAAGGCCCATTTTTCATGGCTAAAAATTCTTCCGTGACAGATGACCTTCGTGGTAAAAGCCCCGTCACAAATAAATCAACAATGGTTTTTTCGACCAACGCGGATCGCAACCTTTGGCCACGAAAACTTGTTCCGTCATAGATCTACTCGCAAGCCACGTTGACTGCTAACATGATGCAAACTGCTACGTGTCAGCCACCGTTAACGGCCGGTTTCCTCCGTTAACGGTCAGACAAACCGTGCCAGAAGCTTGGCCCAGCTAAGGCCCCCTAATTATTAAGTGGGCCGGCCCATGAGGAGAGCCCAATAAGTAGACGGCCCGTTACTGTTTCGTCCTGCACTGCTTGAGGTGGGTCCACTAATGCAGCCAGCTTCGGCCTGTGAACTTTCAGGCCCGATACTGTTTCAGCCTACAGGAGGCCCACGTGGGTCCAACACTATGCGGCCCATTAGCAGCCTGCGCCAAGTCGCTCCTGTACCGTTAAGGTCTAATGCATGCCCATCACTATTCACGCAGCCTATCGTGGGCCGCCTACTACCATTCCTTCTTTGAAATGGTTTGTTACTATTCCGGCTGTCAACAATTCAGGCCCACAGGAGACATGTTACTATTCGAGCCTGGTAATTCTATCGACATGTTACTGTTCTCATCTAGAAATTTCATGGTTTGTTACTATTCTGGCTCAATACAGTTTTGGCCTTTAACTGTTTTGGCCCTTTACTGTTGTGGCCTGCTACAGTTAGCACCCATTAATCCTCTAGCATGTTACTATTCTATCCTATTACCGTTTCTTGCCTTTTACTGTTGCGGCATGTTACTATTATGGCATGTTACTATTATGGCATGTTTCTATTCTGTCTTGTTACTGTTACAGCCTGTTACTGTTACTTGTTCCCACATGTGGGTTAGCCCATTACGTTTATGGTATTTTCAGTTTCAGCCTTTCTGAAGCCCATGCCAATATTATAAAAGGTGTATAATTAGCGAGCATCTTTTACTGTTCATCGTCGGTCAAATACATGACGGGCCAATAACAAATCATGATATTGTTCCCTAATCGACCTGGTTGGCATAGTTACGGTAATGACTACTGCCATGTGTGTACGGTGTCCACTAAATGCCTACATGGCCTATGTGAGTTATCTATATACTACATTGGCTGCAACTTCTTAAAATTATTACATATTATCAATTCAAGTGAAAGAAAATTCAGCATTTCAGTTGACAATCGAGTTGATAGCAAAGTCCTCAATTTGCTTTCTCAATCGATCACCTGCGTCTTCCTTTGAGTGTGATAGCTACATTGGAGGAGACATGATCTTGCAGCCCTTTCTTTGGTGGCGATAGCAATAAAACTGCAGTCTAAAACTAAGTAATAACAAGTTAATACATCAAACAAGACAAGCTACTCATTTGACTCATATGATAGGAGCTATGAACTGGAGTTTATAACCGGTCAATGGTTCAATTATTGACCAACACGTCAAACAAACAGGACAAGCAAGCATGCATTAAACAAGTGTGCCTACCGTGAAATGAGCAATCAAAAAATGTGTGTGTGTGGCTTAGAATTTCAGCAAATATAAACTAGCCAGGTCATTTCAACAAATATATATGGAAGCAGTTGTGTACCTAAAATGCAAGAGACAATGGGTGACTCAAAATTTGCGCTGGGCCACAAAATGGCATGCAGTTACTGTCATAGCAAAGAATGAACCAGATAGAAATTATAATCGCATCATACAAGAACTTGTAGAGCAAGAATGAAAACCACGAATGAACTATATATAGTAGAGGATAGTTATGTCGTTACTTAGGACAAACCAGAACCAGATGCGAGATATAATGGCGTCGCTTGTGAAACTGTAGAACAGGACAAAAAAGCATTAGACAAGTTTGCCTTGAATGAATTGAGCAATCAAACAAAGTGTTTCTTAGAATTTCAGCAAATATAAACTAGCCAGGTCATTTCAGCAAATATATATGGAAGCAGTAGTATCTCCTGGAATGCAAGAGTTGTTGGGTGACTCAAAATTTGCTGTGACCTACACAATGGCATGTAGTTACTGTCATAGCTAAGAATCAACTAGATAGAAATTATAATGGCATCATAAGAGAACTTCTAGAGCAGGAATGCAAACCACGAGTGAACTACGTAGTACAGGATAGTTATGCTACTGCTCAGGACGAACCAGCACCAGATAAGTAAATAATGGTGTTCCTTGTGAACCTGTAGAATAGGCTATGCAAACCAACATGTTCATGGCTCCATTTTGAGCTCTATGAAAGAAAAAGAAAATAGTTAGTGATACAGCTTTTAAAGAACCAGATTGCAACAAAAAAATTATGATCAAATTAGTATGAAGAGTTTAAACGGCTACTATAGGATAGCAGAACGATGCCAAGGAGGAAATAATAATAGGAACTGATCTCAGGACAAACTAGATAGATTCAGTAACTGTAGAGTAGGGAATCCACACTAATATTTTCCACTGACTTTAGATTTTGCAAGAATTACACGGTAGAAGGAAATTACTGTTGTACGGAGTAGCTAAAAACATGTGCATGACTTTAAAATTTGTAGAGCAGCGAATGCAAACAAACATGTCTAGTGACCTTGTATGTAGTGTGTACAACAGGCATGTGCATTGACTTGGTGTGTAGCACGATTACAAAAATGTAGTTCACTGTGACAGGATTGAACCTTCTATACTACTGACAAAACAAAAACGGGATGGAGATTTTGTTACCTTGGTAGGAGAGGCGTCTAAGCATCATCAGTATCGTGCAGGTGACGTCCAGGTCACCAAGGGTGCTACTATTGCGGTGGCTGTTGGTGTCGGGGAAGCAGATCTTGGGTGCTTGATACCGGCTTGAGCATGGTGGATAAGAGCGTCGTTGAGGCAGATCCAGTGCAGCGAACAGTGACAGTTGTGCAGCTGGTCTGGAGCGGTGGACATGGAACTCCTTGAACTATATCACGTCCGGTGGACACCGGTAAAGCGGATCCGGTACGGTTGGGTAGCTTTCGGCGGCGAGGAAGTAGAGCTTTGGCGGATGATGATGCCATCGGCGTGGTGAACAACACCGCAACTCCGGTGCAGTGTCAGAGAGACCCGGTGAACTAGATTCAGTGGGTGAGCGCCAGTGAAGCAGCTCCGCGGCGGTGCACAAGACTGCAGATCAAGCCGGTGCGCTCAGTGGCCGTGGAGGGGACAAAGGAACTTGGGATTTTTGGGAGGGCCAGCAGGAAAAACTGCACGAATCGGGACCATAGAGGTGAATAGAAATACAATTATGATCGTGCCCCCAAGCTACTGACTTTAGCATGTCCATCTATCGTCTGAACAATGGGTGGAACAAGAAATTTGAAGACAAAAGTTTTTGAAACGGAGGGGCGTGAAATGCTTCAAGGTCGGTGTGTAATTTTGCCGCTAGATTGAGATTTGAATTTAGCTAGCGTCTAGCTAATAATAATAGAAAAATGCTACTATCCGGTTGGAGATTTTGGATCAAAGGTTTTAAATCGGTGGGGCGGGAAATGCTTCAAGGTCTGTGGGTGATTTTGTCTCTCATTTCAGATTTTGAATTTGGATAGCATCCATCTAGTAATAAAAAAAAGGTAGTAGACTGTAAGCTATGTGTCCAGGAATTCAAGGCCGAGAGTCACATCAACTGATCATCCATATCCATATTTTTGCACGCAACATTGGGTACCTACGATTCACATAGCATAGGTGGTAAATTTTGCCACTTGACGGAGATTTTGAATTTGTCTAGCACCCAAATAATACTCCCTCCATCTCAAAATAGATGTCTCGGATTTATCAAGTATATTGCACAACCTCGTCGCAATCTCTCAAGTATATTCCACAAATTAGTTGTGCACGCACCCCTTTTTATTTTCCGTAATTTCAAGTTCTCAGAAAGTACCTTTCAAAAAAAAAATCTCAGAAAGTATGACATAAATTATGAACGTTGGTTGTGTTGTATCTTGTGTATTTAGCTACTTCCTCCATCCTCAAATAAGTGTACTTCTAGCATTTTTTCTAAATCAAACTTAACTAATTCCGACCAAATTTAATTTATAACCGTAGCAATATTTATGACACAAAACTAGTACAAGTTGATTCGTTTTGAAATGTACTTTCATAATATGTAGATTTCATGTTATACATATTGCTAGATTAGTTTTAAAAATTCGTAAAAATTTAAAAAAATTGTCTTATACCAAGAGCTACTAGAAGTAAACTTATTTGTGGATGGAGGGAGTTTGCAAGAACTTGGCGTAGTGGTGTTCCCGTATTTGGTAGGAGTGCATAGGAGCTTCCTTGCATGATGAACAATATTTCCACTAGGAGTTTCCCCCGTGTTGAAAAAAATCTAGGAGAGAGAAGAGACTGAGAGTACGCAAGAGGCAGCGTGAGAGCAGCGAAGAGGAGAATTTTCCAAAAAACTTTTGAAGCTAACCAGGATTTCAGTACATCGAAAACCACCAAAAAGCTATTTCATAAAACTTTCAAAGCAACCTACAATTTACTTGTAGTTCAAATATGACCTAATTTTGATAAATGGCACAAAGTCTCATTCAAGTCGGCAGAGTTAGCTAGGAAGTTTTAAAATTTGCAAAACATGGGAAAATTGAGAATGTTCTTTCCTAATAGCAGGAAACTCAACTGTGACATCATTTACTAAAAGAAGATGGACCCACCAACCTTCGAAAAGACAATTAATTTAAGAGCAATCTATCACGCTTACTTGTAGCTCAAGTTTGACCTAATTTCGTTAAGTTGTCAAGATGCAAAATCTTAGGAAGAAGTTGAACCTATTGTCAGAACTCTCGGTGGTGGTTTGTGATATATTAAATGACCCCCTAATGGTTGGAAACTGAGAATGTTCTTTCGTGATAGTTGGACACTCACAGCAATGTCATTGTTTACTACAAGAAGAAGATCCACCCATCTACCTCTATAAAGGCATTTAATTCAAGAGCAATATATCGCGCTTACTTGTAGCTCAAGTTTGACCTAATTTCGTTAAGTTGTCAAGATGCAAAACCTTATCAATAAGTTAAACCTATTGTCAAAAACTCTTGGTGCTGGTTTTTGATATATTAAATGACCCCCTGATGGTTGGAAACTGAGAATGTTCTTTCATGATAGTTGGAAACTTACACCGATGACATTGTTTACTATAAGAAGATGCACCCATGTACCTCTAAAAAGACATTTAATTCAAGAGCAATCTATCGTGTTTACTTGTAGCTCAAGTTTGACCTAATTTTGTTAAATTGGCAAGAAGTCGGTGAAGTGTGCGAAGTTATCTAGGAAGCTTAAAAATGTAATTATAACAAACCGCGGTCCACTTTGTGAGATAATTGGGGTTGTTGCATTTTCTTCTAACTGTGGTAGGTCCCGTAGGAGCGAGGTGCTTCAGTTAACACGGTGAGTGGAAGTACAAGTTACATCAAGGACCTCATAAAAATGAAAATTACATCTAAGTCCATGCATTTAGCACAAGGTCCCCAAAACTAAGAAATGGAGTGTGTTTTCAGGTTTGCACATACTAGAATTCATTGGGCTAAATACTATGAATAGAATCTTCTAGATGCTAAGACTTGAGAAGTAGATCCAGCAGTTATCAATGTTTGGATTTGCTAGTCTTGATCCAACGGTCAATGTTCAAAGTTATCTGTACACTATATAGTGGTATGGTATTGTAAGAGATAAGACAATATAAAGATAAGATAAGAAGTACTGCGAATACCTGGTCTTTTGAATAACCTCCCCTCCTGATTTTTGGGAAGCAAGTGAAAATTTTGAAACCGTAAAAGTTCGAATTTTTTTTACCGCCAATGACCAAAGTGGTTTCCTTCCTGTGACTCCTCCTACTCCACACCAACGTGTCTACCAAACATGCGGGAGACATAGAGCCACCATACCAAGGCACACGTGTGCAACGCCATGCTTTGGACAAGGGAGAGATCAATCGGGCGGTGTGTGAGGGGAGAGGGGTGGAGAGATGAGAGGGGGCAAAGGAGAGAGAAAACACACAATTTGTTTTGTGTACATAAGTCCTGAGAAATTTATTACTAGTAGAGTGTACACTATAAGGCGACAGGAGTACCTCATTTGAGGAACCCATCATAACTTTGCTCTGACATCCAACCGCCTTCAACTCCTATTATTCTCTCTTTGCTGTTGCCTCTTCCCCTGCATACATTTTATTCTCTCAGCATGTACAGCGCGTGGACATAGGTGAGAATATGTCTAAGCAAATAAATACTCCCTCCATTTCATAATATAAGATGTTTTAGCTTTGTGAAGATAATATATCTAGACACCTTTAATGTATAGGTTTGTAGAGGTTCACTCTAAATCTACACACTACAAGATGACTAGATACATAACCTTCACAAACCTAAAATGTCTCATATTTTAAACCTGAGAGAGTACTACTTACTATACTATGAGTAAGCTCCACCATTTATACAGTGTCTAAACGAGATGATCCGTGGAACCTACTAAACTGAAGATGCTAACTTTTTCATAGGAGTTTTATAGCTTGGTCATACACTGCCAAGTGGGCCCATTATTTGCTTTTTTTCCTTACGGCATCCACAATGTGTAAAAAAAACACACCTTAAGGCCTATGTGGCATCCTCTAAGGTTCACCTTATACATTGTGGAGAAAATAAAGTTGCCTCAAGCTTGTGGGTTGCCCATAGAGAATAAAAACATCATTTCCCCTCTCTCCTCTATATTGCATGGAGCAATATGAGAAGCTATGTGGGTCCTATCTTGTGGAAAATATTGACCTTATACATTATGGTAATTTCCATATAATCCGAGTGGGTCCTACATTACAGATGCCATTAGACACTCGTGTCTTGTACTCCCCTCCCCACCGTGCTAGACCTGTGGGTCCTGAACTATGATGTGGATATGTCCATGACCTTAATTGGTCGCTCAAGCCAATTTGTCAATATGCAAATACTAACCAAGGCTAGCATTTCTCAAAACTGTTGTTGGCCCATGATATATTCGCCGCCCGGGTTCCTTCAAAAGAATTTTGGAAATTTTCAAGAGTAATAGTACATCGCACTCACATGTATTCAAGTTTGACCTAATTTTGTTTTATTAGCATAGAGTCATTTAAGTGCGTGGATCTTTGGCTTGGAAGTTTGAAAAATCCTTAAACTTGGGAAACTGTAAGAAAGAATTGTCCACTTTGTACGAAAATTTGTTGGGGGCATTCTTTGTTCTTTAATTTATTATACCAGTAAAATACTTGAAAAAATCACTTCACGGTATGGCCTACTATAGCATGTACTCCGTGTGAACTTTCTTGGGTTTAAAGGAAAATGACCAAGGTCATGTACATACTCTATATATCTTCATCAATATAATGATGGTGTGTCCATATTTTGGTATAGGTCAGTGCATGTTAGCATGGTAAAGAAGTAAAAGTTTTTTCCGAATGAAGTACGGTTAATATGGATAAATTAGAGTTCATAGCATGTGCCATTTATTTACTAGTACATAAAGTGGTTGGATAAATTACATGTTATATTTTTCAGGCTTAATTTTCCCCCAGATTTAACCCACTCAGACGACTTTCCATCAATTTGTCGAATTAGGTCTAATTTAATAATCTACAAGAAGTGCGTGAGAGCAAGTTCAATAGTATAACCAAGTCTTAGGTATAACAAAGTTACACGTCGTTTACTACCGGCCTTATACCAGCATATACAATACCTAGCGATTAAACTATACAACATCTAGTATTATGATGCAACAACCTCATCAAAAAGCAAGAATATTGAACATGAATAAAATGAAAAACCTTTCTATGTCTGCTTGAAAAATCCTAAAACTTGGGAATTGTAAGAAAGCATGGTACACTTTGTATGAAAATTGCAGTGGTGGCATTCTTTATTTATTTTTTGGAACTAGAGGTCATGGAGGAGCGAGACGCTTCTGTTATCGCGCTAGGGTTTGTTGTCGTCGCAAGGTGGTCCGAGGACCTTTTTGTAATTGTTGTTACCTTTGAGCATTTTT
Organism: Avena insularis; assembly: GCA_023614405.1. Taxonomy (NCBI): domain Eukaryota; kingdom Viridiplantae; phylum Streptophyta; class Magnoliopsida; order Poales; family Poaceae; genus Avena; species Avena insularis. The sequence continues at coordinate 327,508,716 of CM042692.1, read as the reverse complement.
GTACTAGTGTTGATGATTATTTCGAATTTCGAAACAGAAAAAACGGTTGCTGGAAGTAGATCGGTGTGCCTTACCAAGGCACACGTGTGTAGCGCCACGCTATGGATGAGGAAGAGACAAGTCGGACTATGCACCCATGGCTGCGGAGAAGAGATCGATGGAGGATGGATGGTGAGAGGCAGTGAAGGAAAGAGAAAACACTACTTGTTTTGCGTGCATATACTAGTAGTAGGTCCATCCATTTATTACTAGTGGAGTGTGTCATGTACCTCGTGTCAGCAGCCCATCATAGCTTTGTTCTGACATCGCACTGCCTTCAACTCCTCCTCTGCGCTGCTCTTGTGTTGCCTCTTTTTTTAAAGTCTCGTGTTGCCTCCCTCTTGTTGTCTTACTTATGTAGCTCAAGTTTGACCAAATTTCATTAAATTGTCAAGATGCAAAATCTTAGCAAGACGTTAAACCTGTTGTCCAAACTCTCGGTGGTTTCTGATGGGTACCTCCAAAATCTTTTTCGTAAAACTTTCAAAGAAACCTACGATTTACTTGTAGTTTAAATTTGAAAGATACAACAGTACATAATAAGACAGAAAAATGTCACAGATTCATATTCTGCAGCACTTGAAAGATTCAGTAGCATTTCAAAGGGACCGATTTAGAAATACAGACACTGAAATTCAATAGTAGTACAGAGAGAATTAGTTCTTGTTTCAGCCTCAAAAACTTGGCATAGGATGAGTTTGCACTTTTCTCCAAACTTACTCCATCATTGGAGCAAGAAAAATTGTTGATCAAGTCTGCATTTGTGTGCATACCTTATTCTTACATCAATGCATGTGTGACCAACATATATGCAACCCAACAAGCCCAAGCCTCATCTAGATTCTGACAAGGCCATGTTTCAAAAGAAAAGCAAAACAATCTACAGCCATTGATCAAAACAAGTACTAGTACAATAGTATTAGTTCCACAATATACTTTAATAATAGCAACATCAGGACATTTGAGATATTCGGTAGCTTTTGAAAGATTCAGCAGTAATTTCTCTCTGCCTTGCCGTAGGCTATGGCACTAACTGTTATTTCCTGCTCGATGCTTTTCTCATATCTATGCAGTACACGTTTACATTCGTTATACTGCTTCCACTAAGATGTCTGTTTTATTTGCTTATGCTTACCCCACTATTCCTAATAGTTTGTCGTTGTTATGCAATGAACATGTGCAGTTTACACTAGAGATCGTAGAATGAATGGCCCCTATAATCTCGTAAGTATCTAACATCTGTGAGACTGGAACCTTTTTGTGTTTACTTTTCGCTACACCATTATGTAGAGGACCAACACTAAAGTATGGAGACCACCAGTCCAATTACTTGATGCAGTGGACATCGTCAACGAACATACCTGTAACCAGATAAGCAACCCTGAGACTCTACATAGAGCTACTGTAAGCACCCCCCCTTTTTTTAAGGTTTAAGCCCCCTCGTGTCATGACATTTACTCTAGTTGAGTTGTTATTTTTATCGGAGGCAATAGGGTCATTATAACAAGGTTAGACATGCAACGAAATCCAATATAACATAAATGCAAGGATCATAAGCAAACACGCACTTCAAGTCTCACTCTGGTATCTGCCACGTGTATGGCTATTTTAATACGAGGCACATGATAGTACACTTTGTCTTTGGGCAGACAATCAAAAAATTTAAACAACTTAACTGTTTGATAGATTGTTTAACCATTTATCTAAAATGATTTGGCTAGTCTATTAGAGGCAACGTCTATTTCTAATTTGACAGAGGCACTATAATAGTTTGTCGATGATTACAACAATACCATCGACCTAAGTTTCTGATCCAACTTCACATTGAGTATACGAGTTAATATCAGCTACATTGTTTAAATTCTTATTTTGTTTTTTGGTAAATGCTTGTCAGTCAGTTTAATGAGATTTAGGCAGGGCATGCACTTCTTTTTTACTGCATTTGCTAGATTTTTGTTGTCATGTGACTGCCTAGTTATGCTCTCGGTTGCTGGATTCATTACATTCGTAATTCATGCATTCTGCTTTGATCAGTCTGCATGAGGTCCTTATGTTGAGTGCTTACATTGCTATAACAGACCAAATAATCTTTTGAAAATCTTTGAGAATGAACATGGTAGTTTTGTTCCTTTGTATGATGTTGTAACTTCTTTTGTCTTAGTTTTAGCCTTTATCAAGTAGAGCAGTCATTTCTTAGGGCAGAAGTGACAGTTCACATGATCTCATCCCTCTATGAAGTCTACTATTCTAGTTATTCCAGAAGAAAGATATGTATGATGCCATGTTGTTACTAATTGCTTTCTTCATTTTAGCAAAAGGGCTGATTTGAAATTCATTGGTTTTTGTTTTCCTTGGTAATGATGTTATATGACATTTCTTTTTGTTTTAGGTTGCAAACATAAATATGAAGGCAGAATAGAAAGCAACTACCTCAAGTGTAGATCTCTTTGGACAGAGCAGCAGTGACAGTGCGTATTGCTCACGTAGGTACACGATCTCGACTGCTCCATACATTCCAGTAGAAATAATTTTTGGTGCTGCACTCCAAGATGCGCTTGATGTAGTTGGACAGGAAGCCAACAAAACAGATGCAGTAGTCTCCATAGCAAGGAAGGAGTTATCTGAGTTGAAAAACATGCAAGCTTTGACGGAGAATCTACTTAATAATATCCTCAACAAGGCTCGTGGTAATCCCATCGTTACATGTGAGGCTATGCGAGCTCCCTAAAAGAAACATTTTTGAAACTGAGATTATATTGTTTATCAGCTGTGTTGTAGTCCGATGATTCTTTACAAGCTACAGAATTTTTTAGGACTGTAATAATTTACTATTTTTCTAGTTATAAGTTTTTTCCACAGTTCCAGAATGTATTTAGTATTCTAGATAACTTGTGTTCTTTGTTTATCCACCTTTATGTCCTGGCAATGGATCTAAGTTAGATAGGCTTAAAAGTAGCAGGCCCACAACGGTTGTATCAGTCCTTGATGGGCGTCCAATCAATAGTGAAGGGCCTACACTAATGCCATTATACTGTAGAATTTGACCGCAAAAGGCCAGAACAATAAAAGAACAGAACAGTAAAAGGCTAGAACAGTAAATGGACATAACGGTAAATGGCTAGAACAGTGAAAGGCTAGAACAGTAAAAGGCCAGTACAGGAATACTGTAGGATGCCAGAACAGTAACAAGCCGGAAACAGTAACAAGGACAGAACAGTAGGAGGCCAGAATTTTAGCAGGCCAGAAACTTAGCATCCCGTTTATGGGACTGAATAGTAGAAGGCCAGAATAGTGAATGTCCAGAATAGTAAAGGGCCGTAATGGTAGAGGGCCGTAAGGACCCACGATGGGTGCGAGAAAAGTGACGGGCCAATAGCAGGCCTTAACACTAACGGATAGACTTGGCCTAGGAGGAGAATGGGCCACACAGTATTGGACCAAGGTGGGCCTTCTGTAGACTGAAATAGTGTCGGGTCTAAAAGTTCATGGGCCGTAGATGGCAGCACTAATAGGCCCTTTTCAAATAGTGTTGGACGAAATAGTAACAGGCCTTCTTCTTATTAGGCTCTCCTCATGGGCCGTCCCACTTAATATTTAGCAGGCCTTAGCTGGGCCTAGCTTCTGCCATGGTTTCTATGACTGTTAACGGTGTTTACCACGTGGCATTTTGCATGACGTCAGCAGTCAATGCGGCAGGCGAACAGATCTACGATGGAACAAAACCGTGGTAGTTTCTTTTGTGATGGAGATTTTACGATGAAGGGCATCCGTCATAGAAGACTTTTTAGCCACGAAAAACGGCCCTTCAGCCACGAAAATCATCCATTGTAAAAGCCAACTTTTCTTGTAGTGCATCAACTTTGAGATCCCTTGGTTCAAGAGAAGATTTATATCCATTGAGTTGTGATACTTTATGATAATTGAAGTTGTGTTTTGATTCATGATTATTATATTATATGATTGAACTAGATTGAGTGTTATGATACTTGTATAGCTGTCATGATTTTATGGACTTCCACACTAATAAAAGTATTGATTAAGATATGAGAAGAAGAATTCTGGTAGCATATTATGATTAAGCGTTTTTGAAAGCCATTGAGGTAGTGAGCATGATCACATAGTTGTACTATAAAAATAGGAAGGAAGAGAAAGTATAAAAATATAAGCATATAAAAAGAGAGGAGATAAGAAGAGACAAAATAAGAGAGAACAACTATAAAAAAGGAATCAAGTATAGAAGAAAAGGAATGATCATGAATCTCCATTACTACACTTAGTGCTCGATATCTCTAACTTTGTGATTATATGATATGTTGAATCACTAGAAGTTTATTATGATTTCATTAATACTAGAAAAGGTGTGGAAGCCTCCAAGTCATGTAATGTGTAAGGGTATTGTAATACCCACAAAGTATCTTGACATCTGATGTTGTATTCCTGTTTCAATTTCTACCTCATTTATTGTAATGACTCGTGTCTCATGAACATGATGATATTGTCCATAAGCCACCAACTTGCTCGGGGACGAGCAAGAGCCTAGCTTGGGGGAGTCTATGAATCCAAAATTGAAGCATATTTACCTTTTGTTTTTTCATAAATAGAGTAGGGATCTTTGTATTTCACTGTCTTTGCACGCGCCATTTTGCTCTAGTTTTAACAGGATACCAAATCACTAAGTCTTATTTGAACATATCAATTGGAACTATCATATTGTGTTATAATATGATATTTCTAAGTGATAAAGGTCATTTTATGGATTTACCTTCGCACCTTGGAGAATACCAAGTGAGGAGAATCAATCAGTACCGATAACGACCGGTGGTATGGGTGGATCCCGCTTGTACCATCCGCCCGTACTAGGTGTTAGTGTGATCGCCTCGTCAAATACTTTCTCCTAGCAAAGACGAGAAGAAGATCTGACATCTAAAAGGGATCTGAAGGAGGAACTTGGCTAGGGAAAATCCCAGCTGCTTCACGGATCATTGGAGGACAACACATCATCCCCTTCATCATCGACCGCTACATCTCCATCAACACCATTACCCCCATATCTCATCTATTAGATTTTGTTGTAATTCCAGATTCAATTGTGGCTCGCATTAGATCTATCTCCGTACTTTTTATCCAATCATTTGATTATGATGATGTTGTTGATTGCTTCCATGTGTGAGTAGTTCCTTTGTTCTTGGGGAGATGGAGAAACCCTAGCACCATTATGAATTTGTAATAAAGATGATATATTCTTGTGTCTGTATGACTTGCTTGTCTATGATATAATTATGATGTGTGTTTGATCTCTCTCTCTTTAGATGGTATGCATAGTTGGCCGCATATCATTTGCCTTCGGGACTAAAGGGAGGGAGAAATACTTTGGACATGTCTTGGAAGCGTACCCGGAATGCCCCGTGATAGATTGGCACTGGCTCGTAACCTACACGGTCAAAGGAGGATAAAAGAGGGACTCCCTAAGCTAATTACGATATCCACGAGGAAACCCTTAATTTTTGTGGTTTGCATGGGTGACTACTCTCAGACATCGCAGTGGTTATTTAGAGGTGACCTCACTCTTGTTTCAACAAAGTGGCTTCCTATGAGCCTTGTAGTGAAAATCTTATTATGGATCTCTCTCCACACATCTCATGACACAAGAAGTATGTTATCTTTATTATTAATAACAAACAATACTATGCTAGTGGTGTATCCTACATCCCCGAGAATGTTTTAGCCCTATTGAGTTCAACCATGTTTTCACAACATCTTGTTACTTGTTTCCTTTTACTTGTTTTAATTACTTTTCTGCAAACAACCAAAAACCTTTCAAACACCCTTTACTTGAGATCAAAAGCAGTTTATAAGTATCCTTTGGTAGATAGTGATGTGGGGCATAAATACATTTAGAAATAGCTCTCTGTGGGTTTGATATCTTTACTTTGAAACTAGCTACAATTGATCTGTGCACTTGCAGTCATCACATGGAGGCTGCTTTCTCGGAGGAGGATGTTTCGGTGGCCATTAGGGCCATGCCGGCGAATCATGCCCTAGCCCTAATGGGTTCCCCAGGGATTTCTACCAGCCCTGTTGGCCCATCATCTAGTGGGTTATCCTGGACACGTTGAGGGTTGTTTTCCTCAACTATGGCCAAAACTTTGGGGATGTCAACGGCGCACTCATTACCCTGCTCCCTAAGAAGGATGGGGCTCTGGAGATGAAGGATTTTTCCCTATCATCTTAGTTCATGGTTTTGCAAAGCTCCTGGCCAAGATCCTCGCCCTTCGTCTTGTGCCGCGGTTACTTGAGCTTGTTGATGCCAACCAGAGCGCGTTTGCGCGTGGCCGCTGATCCACGACAACTTCCTGCTTGTGCAATAGTCCACCCGGTTGTTGTTCTAGTCTAAAACCCCCTCGCTTTTCCTCAAGATCGATGTGGCTCATACTTTTGACTATGTGGCGTGGTCTTTTCTTATCAGCATGCTACAGAAGAGAGGGTTTGGACCACGGTTCATCTCATGGATTATGTTGTTGCTAATCTCTGCGACCATGCCTATCATGGTCAATGGATGCCCAGGACCTTCCTTTGCTCATAGTCGAGGCCTATGGCAGGGCAATTCGATCTCGCCACTCTTGTTCATCATCGTCATGAACATGGTCTAGGCTATGTTCTGGGTGGCGGAATTGTGTGGTCTCCTCTCTAACTTGTCATGGTTTGGCATTAGTCATCGTGTCTCGCTATACGCTGACGATGTGGTTGTCTTTGCCAAACCATGCCGCTCCGAGATGCAAGTGGTGCTTGGCGTCCTGAGCTGCTTTAGTGCAGCCTTTGGCCTCATCGTCAACTATGCCAAAAGCGTGGACATTCCCATTAGATGCACACATGAGATTGTTCAGGACTTTTACCTTGCCCTGGCATGCCCCATCGAACAGTTCCCCTGTACGTACCTGGGGCTGCCACTGTCCCTCACAAATCTCAGGAAGGCTGATGTGTAGCCGCTGCTTGACAAACTTGCCGAAAAGCTTTGCTTCTAGAAGGATAGATTGTTGACACGAGAAGGCAGAGTCATTTACATGCAAGACATGATGACCGCCTCGGTGATATATCACTTGATGACCCTTGACCTTGAGCCATGGGTGTTGCAACTCTTTGGTAGGATCTTCCATGGTTTCTTGTGGTCTGACAAAGATGACACGCATGGTAGGCGGTGTCTTGTTGCCTGGCACAAGGTATGCCAGCCAAGAATCTCGATGGTCTTGGGTTGCATAATCTGTGATGGTTGAGTGCAGCCCTCCGTGCATGGTGGTTGTGGTTTCAGTGTACGAATAGTTGTAAGTCGTGGCATGGGCTTGAGCTTTATGTCTCCAAGGATGCAAGTGCTCTATTCCAAGCCGCCGTCAGGATTGATGTGGGTGCTGGAGACAAGGTATTGTTTTCTAGCAAGATCCATGGGTATAGGGGCAGAGTGTGGCGACTCACGCATAGGCCGTTCTCACTTTGGTACGTCTAGGGATTGTAGGCACATGTACGCTGTAGAAAGGACGTGTTGGGAACTACTGCGCTCGTGACATCGTGGGCACGCTCATAGTTGACGTGGTCGTCCAATTTCTCCAGCTCTGGCTACAAATTCATGTTGTTATGGTCCATAAAGATGCCCATGACTCCTTACATTGGAAATTTAATACAGATGGTTCCTTCTCGACATGGTCCACCTACCTCGCCTACTTTGCTAGGCGTACTATGCTTCTAGGCAGGTCTGGTCTTCCTTCGTGCTACTAAAATACAAGCTTGTTGGCTGGCTCGCCATCCAGAATAGGTGCTGGAAAATGGAGAGGTTGCAACTCCGAGGACTTCTAAACTAGGGTACTTGCCCTCTGTGCGAGTTGGTGATCGAGAGCCTCGATCACATCCTTCTCCAATGTGTCTTCTTGAGATCGGTTTGGTCTGTGATGCTCATAGGGCAGGATCTAGTTTGGTTGTTGCCCAACATGACTGACACTTTAGTGGAGTGGTGGCATCTGGTTGCGTCCAGAGTTGTCCACAGGTCATGAGCTGGGTTCAACTCCCTTTGCTTGCTCGTCATGCGACCGCTATGGCTTGAGCGCTGTGGTGACCCAACATACCACTGCATGATGTAGTACACTATAGTCATTGACATAACACCAATGAAACATCATTCCACTAGTATTACATCCCTCGGAGTGGTACAACAGAAACATAGAAGGTCCAAGACATGACTATAGGTTACAACTCGACTCTTTACAAAAGATATAGAGAACATTTTAGGATAAAGAGGAAGAAAGCAACTTATTACAAAGAAGAACCAGAAATAGTAACTATCAGACTATTAAGACTAGTATCTAAAGTATTTTATTTGCAATTTCTGCTAAAGCAATGCTCTACAAAAATGGGTTCTAAGGCTAGATGTTGTACTCCTATGTAATCAGGAACTCCGTCTTCACTTATGTTGATGTATATTGACTTTATTGAAGAACTTGAGCTTTCGATGTTGATTCCTTTGAGTATAAGTTGGTGTTGACATTGCTTTCATCGTCTTTAGAACCTATCAAGGGTTAATAAGGTACGGTTGAGTATGAGCATACTCAGAAAGTTCACTAAAAAGGAGTGTATGATGCACTATCTACAGCCGTAGACCAAAGGTCGTAGGCTATGCAGGTTTTCATAAACATTTTTTCAAAGGTTGCTTTTATTCTGAAAAGCTATGTCCGTCAGCCTTCACAGGTTTACTAGAACTTCGTAGAGTTCCTTTCCTACAGCGTTTGCAGCTCCTCACCAGAACAGGGAGTAACATGTCACAATTTTATACACTCTACAGAGGTGCTCTACTTTACCCACAAGAGACCATAAGCTTTGTTGCATAGCCGGAAGTATGTCCCCATTCAAACTTCCTTGGTTTAAGGCCCAACCTAATATCCAAGCCATTCTCTATCCTTCTCTGTGACCCCACATAGAACACGAACCCCAAGCTGAGCCTCGTAAGGTACACAGTGTCACGAGATGGTCATCCATTCATGTGAAAGGAAGAAGATTGATATGACTTCTCCATCCCATTCCAAATCTCATGGTTAATGTGTATTATACGGCACGAGAATCACCAGCGACATTGGTTGTTAAGTCCTAGATGATATATTCCTGGACAATGGTATTCCAATTGCCAGACTTAATAGATTAGCTGATCACCCTGGATCAGTAACCAATAGTTTACATTATTACCAAAAATAGTGTTTTGTGACCTTTTTGAAATGCAGGTGATGACTGTCGTTGTATTGGGAACGGCAGTACCTAAGCAGGTTAGATAGAGGTGTGGGGACTAGCAAGGAAGCTCTGGACGGCGTCCGTAGGCAGGATTGGATACGAGCAAGTGTAGCGAGACACAAGAAGTACCTAGGTTTAGAGCCCTCCTGGTGAGGTAAAGCTCCTACTCTTGCCGATCTGACTATGAGTAGTATACGGGCTACAATCGCTCCTGGAGTTGTATCTTCTATCTACCTCCTTAAATGCACTAATACCAACCCTTGCTAAGAGAGTCTTGCCTCTCCTTATATAGGCAGAGAGGCAGTGGTCTCGCTGGCCAGTCCGGCTGGCGGGTCCCCCAGGAGGCCCCCAGCTGGCTGGTCATCTATAGTATCTGGTACACTTACATCCCATCGAGGTACATGCGGTAGGGTCGTCGTGGGTACAGTGAACGCCGTGCGAGCCTATCATCAGCATCTGGCCATTGTTCCCGCGTCACCCAGCAAAGTCTTCGGTATGGCCATGTAGTTGCGGGTCTTGTCATCGTACCAGGGCGTACCGCACACTGTGCAGCATGTCGCTCTGTCCTCCTGATTAAGTCCGGCTATGCTGATGTAGCCGGTCCCGTGCCTTGCTGATCCTCGTGGTTTTGGCTACCGTAAAGTAGCCAATATGACCTCCTCATGTCCGGCTGTGCTCAGCCAGCCGGACGCGAACCGACTGTCGTAGTTCTTGTTCGGTTGGGGTATCCGGAGGTCATCCCCCGAGCGCGTGTAGATTTCTCCCTTAGGTGAAATGTGCGCACGCTCCTCCCCAACTTTGAATTTCTGGCCAGCTATGTCTGGCGGTTGCGCTACCCGTGACGTCAGTGCTGACGTTGGCCATGCGCGCACGCGCCATCATTGCGCTGTGGCGGGCAGTGTATCGTCTCGTCACACGTCGCCTCGGGAAACTGCCGCTTGCCTCTTCGGCTTCCGCTCCGGGATCTTCAGCGCGTCTGGTGCCTACACAAAGGATCCTATGAGGTGGAGGGAGCGGGGTGTGACCCGATGGGCAGCGCGTGGCAGCACGGACCGTTGCGCTTCCGGGCCTTTAAAAGGTCGCCCGGGGAGGGAAGTTCCTCCTTCCGCTTGTTGACTTCGATCTCCCCTGCGCCTTGCTTTCTCGCCGTCTTGCCGTTTACATGTCGGAGCCCGCTCGCCGTTTAGCTTAGCATCGTCGGAGACACGGGCCACCGCCACTCCTTAGCCGGTGCGACGCCCAGTGGGCCAGAGATGGCTACCAAGCGTAGAGAATGGTGCGACTCTTCCGTGACGGAGGAGCATATAGAGAAATACCGCGCCACCTGCGTCGCCGCGGAAGCGGAGGTGGCGTGTACCGGCACCGCGAGAGAATTACCGGTGGGTGGAGAGCGCGGTGGAGGGGGAGCGGATTATCTTCCTGTCGCACCTCGCTCGCGGCTTTGCGCTTCTGGTGCACCCCTTCTTCCTCACCTTCTTCGACCTCCGCCTCCACCACGTCGGCGCCAATGCCATCGACACGCTAGCGCACTTCGTGGCGTTCTGTGAGAGCTACCCCGGGATCCAGCTGGATCTCGGGCTATTCTACCGGCTCTTCTGCGTCTTGCCGCAGGTCCAGTTCACCCAAGGGCCGCTGATGACGTGCGGCGGCGCCTCCATCTACTCCCGCACGTAGACCATCTACCCAAAGTTCCGGCTACAGGACACAGTGTGACTATGGCAGCAGTCGTACTTCTATGTCCGCAACCTCGGTGACATGGACCGGATCAATCTGCCGGCTTTCCAGGACGTGAAATCTAGCCAGCAGAATTGGGACCTAAAGGTCCACGGTGACCAGGCGGAGTCGGACATGAAGCTGCAGCGCATGCGCTCCCTCGTCACCGCCGGCTTAACCGGCTTGGACATCACACTCCATTGGATGTCCCGACTGATGATGCCGCTGCAGCAGCGCGCACACAAGATGTGCTACTACTCCGGCCGGCTGGACCTGACCCGGCTGTCCCGCCATGATCATAGCTACCACAACCTGAAGGAGTGGGTGTGGACGATCACGAAGGAGCGGCTGCCGGAGCACTAGAAGTTCGTGCTGGCTCCCTACTGTGGCGACAACCGCGCGCCCCAGGTAAGTCTCGCCAGCCGGTTTTTGCTTTCTTGTTCTATCTTTTTATTCGGCTGGCCCTTGTCTTCTTTCTTTCACAGACCTTCCCTTGCATCATCCGGGAGGAGGGCGAGACCCCCCTCCAGAACTTCACGCCTGACCTTCTCGAGCCACGCGCTCGCCGGTCCGGCGAGGACTCGGATAGGGACAGCGACGTCTTCCCCAGTCGGAACGACGAGCCGGCTCACGACCCCCACGTGGAGGTTGATGAGGAGGAGGAGGCCACGCCGGCTCCTAAACTGACTCACCGCCGCGCAACGGACGGCGACTCCAGCCGTTCGAGCGCTGGTAAGAGCGGCTCTAGCCGGTCCGGCTCCGGTGGGAGCGGCTCCAGCCGGTCTAGTGGAGGAGGCGGGGCCAGTTGGCCTGTCATGGAGGAGTCGGCCCCCAAGAGGAGCCGGACCGGCGCCCTTCCTCCCAGCCGCCTTGGACGTAAGAAGGGGCCGCCCCCCGTGGTGCTAGGGTAAGTCCTCCGCTGGTCTTGCTTTGTTGCTTCTTTCTTTTCTCTTTCTTTTGTGCAGCCTATTCTATCTTTTGCTTATTTATTTTTGTTTTTCTCTTGTCTTCTGTTGTCCAGCTTGCTGGTCTCCTTTGGTGCCGCGAGTCCAGCACGGGCGCCCACTGGCTCGCCGCCCTGCGCACCGGACACCGTGCCACCTCTAGCTGCCTCTGCTCCCCCTCCTTCGCCTAGGGCTCTGTCTCTGCCCCCGCCTCAGACTGATCCGGCTATCGCAGTCGGAGCAGGGGACGCCCTGCTGACCATGGTGGTGCATCCAGAAACAGCCACCCCACAAAGTGGAGGAAGTTCCCCCGCGGAGGCACGGAGGGCCTCCACCGGCAAGGAGCTTGTGGTCATCACCGACAATAACTCCGACGACGAGCCGGTGGAGGAATGCCGCACAGCGGTGCTGGAGGCGAAGGAGTCGCTGGTCGCCAACGCCGTTGACGACGGCGCCTCCTCTGCCGCCTTGCTTGTGGATCTTGCTGCCACCCTCGAGCTAGCGGTGAAGGAGATCCAGCTACTCGAGGCCATAGCTGGCGGCAACCGAACCCTAGAGTAGAAGCTCGCGGCTGCCAACGGGACCTCCCAGAGTAAGTCCCTTTATCCGGATTCAATTCCCGGATACTTTCGTCTTTCTCCTCTTCCATTCTTTTTTTGTTCTGATAGTCGGTTTCTGCAGCCATCATGGTGTGCGCTCAGCGGGAGATCGATCGTCTGAAGAAGGCGAATGACCGGCTGAGCAAGTCTAATTCTATGCTCCGGCTGTAGAATAAGGACTGGCATGCCAAGACGGACGCCCTGGAGGCCACCATCAAGGAGTGCGACGCCGCCCTCGCCAACCGGGCTTAGGCCTTTGACCTCCTCGAAGCCCAAAGCAAGGACCAAGAGAAGGAGGTCAGACGGCTCACAATTGGGGAGAAGGCTCTGGTGAAGGAGCTGATGTGGGTTGGGCACACCGCCAAGGGTAAGCTTTTCTTCGACTATCTTCGTCTCTCCGGATCCGGTAGCCGGATATGACATTCCTTTTTTCTGACAGTGTTTTATCCCGGCGTAGACCTGTTGGCATATAACCGGCTGTAGGAGAACTGGCTAGGGGAGCAGCCAACTGCTCAAGAGTTGGTCATCCTCCTTGGCGAGGAGGCCGCTAAGCTTCGCCAAGCAGCTCAAGCGATCTTCATGTTCTTGTGGCCGTACGTGCCGATTCCGGAGACGATGGCGCAGCTAGCAGCCAAGGTGACGAAGGTGCTGGCCTCACCGTCGATCGCCTGAGGTATCTAGCGGCGCGAGTCGGGGCAGAGATGGCCTTGGCCTTGATGCTCTCCTGGTACAAGGACGCCCATGTCGAGAAGATCGACGGGGGATTCCGTGCCGGCGCCGACCTCGCCGCCATCCGTCAAGCCCATCCGGAGCTTCGTGCCTCCGCCATCAAGATTGTCGACTACACGGACGTCGACGAGGTTCTCACCGACTTGGAGTATGTCGGGACGCCTGATGCGGAAGCCTCGTCACAGCCGACTGGTGGGGACGTCGGAGTCGGGTCTACCAACGTGCCTCCTCTGCCTCCCGAGACCACCTCTAGCCAAGATCATCCTCACGGCATGGTCCCTGCCGCCTAGATATGATCCCCGGATTGCCGGGTGAACTTGTAGTTATTTTGTTTTGTTGAACCTTTTCGTCTGTGCCGGCTGTCTTCGACGCCAAGTGAACTTATGGGAGCTTTGTCTCCCTTTTTTATCCAATCGCACTATTTGGCTTGCTTCCATCTTGTGATTTTCTGTATGCCTCGAAGCTTTGATATTTTGCCGGTTGAACTTATCCGGCTGCCTTCGCCCGGCTGAACGCCTTTAGTCGGGGGAACTCCAACTCTAGTGGGGGCGCGCTAACGCATCAATTGGGTGTAGCCCCCAAGATTCGGATTAGCTAGCGTAGCCAGGTGCTTCGAATCTTCATCTTTCTTTTCTTCAAGTCCTTAGCATCGTCCGGCTAGATGCCTTGCAACCGGGAGATATCCGGCTGAATGCCTTTAGCTGGGGGATCCTCAACTCCAGTGGGGGCATGCCAGCGCACCCACCGGGTGTAGCCCCCGAGATTCGGAGTAGCTGGTGTAGGCAGGTGCTTCGAATATTCTTCTTTCTTTTCGTGCCCTTGCCCTCACCAGGGCTCCAAATATCCGGCTAAACTCCCTTTAGCCGATCGGAACTACATGGTTCCCTTTGAGGCTGTGGCCTTCCAGTAGTGTAACCCGAGATTGAGGCGCTTGATGAACGCAAGGACTTCGAATCTTCCCTCTCCTTGAAATCCGACTCGATGTAGTCATACAAAACAAAACATATGTATACCCATTCATTAATAGGTTAGTTGGTTAAGGTAGCGCCTATTAGCCAGAAGGCAGCTTTAGTTTTTGAAAACTAGCTTGTGCTTCCCTGGAAACTTAGTCATTTTCCCGTGCACTCTATTGTTTATGTTGCGTCCTTGCCGGGCTGTCGGGTTGCGGTCTGCAGACAGAATCGAAGGGAGCTGACAATACATTGCGCACGGTACTAAGGGCCTAGTAGCCGGATCGTCTCAAACTAGTTACAAGGCCGGGATGCCCGATCCATCACATCTCCTCCCTGTTTTTCATGTGGTATGCCTCGGGATTTTGCTCTTGCTAGCCGGATAGCCGGGTTGCAGTCTGTAGCTGAGACGAAGAGTGGGGCTCTGACATCATTGCAAACTACTCAACCGGTTTGTTGATTTAGCAGGTTGGGCTAGCCAGCGAGCCCTCAGGTAGGGGTTGCCGGAGCCAGAAAAACTGAATCGGAAACAAATACACACAAATTTCTAGCAAGGAGCCCCCGAGTATCTCGCGGGGGTATACATTTTCATTCATAGAGTTCACGGGATACATACTGTCCGATGACTAGGTGTAAAACGGGCGGAGCAGGGCTGCGTTCCAGGAGCGTTCTGTTTCCTCGTTTGACTTGTCCATCTTGTTCTTGCACGACTGCTGCACGTCGATGAGGTAGTAGGAATTGTTGTGCAGCGCCCGGCTGATGATGAAGGGGCCTTCCCAAGGCGGCGATAGCTTATGCATGCCCTTCGTGTCTTGCACCAGTCGGAGAACCAGATCGCCCTTGCGGAATGCGACGGGGCGGATCTGGCTCGAATGGTAGTGGCGTAGGTGCTACTAGTACAGGGCCGATTTGGACAATGCCAGCTTGCGGGCCTGCTCGAGGAGGTCCACGCCATCCTCCCGTGCCTCTTGGTTGGCTTTTTCGTTGTAGAGGATCTTGCATGGTGAGTCAAACTCGATGTCCGTGTAGAGGATGGCTTTCGAGCCATAGACAAGGAAGAACAGGGTGAAGTCGGTTGACCAGTTCGGTGTGGTGCGGAGGCTCCATAGCACAGCCAGAAGTTCCTCGATCCAGCATCCAGGCGATCGCTCCAAGCGCTCGATGAGGCGCGGCTTGATGACGGCTAGCTCTAGGCCATTTGCCCTTTCGACTTTCCCATTAGACTGTGGGTGCGCAACGGAGGCGAGGTCCAGTCGGATGCCCTTGTCCGGGTGAAATTCGTGCCGTTGTCCGTGATGATGTTGTTGGGGTAGCCGAACCAGTTAATGATGTTGGTGAAGAAGGTGATAACTGCCGCCCCGTCCAGCTTCTGGATAGGCTTGGCCTCTATCCACTTTGTGAACTTGTCTACCGCCACCAGCAGGTGGATCATGCCCACGCGTGCCCACTTGAAGGGACCGACCATGTCAAGGCCCTAGACAGCAAAGGGCCAGGTGATCGGTATAGTTTTGACCACCATAGCCGGCATGTGCCTGAGTTGCCCGAAGCGCTAGCACCCATTGCATGCACGGACTAGCTGCTCGGCATCCTCGAGGGCGGTGGGCCAATAGAAACCATGGAGGAATGCCTTGGCGACTATTGCCCTGGACAAGGCGTGATGTCCGCACTCGCCCTGGTGGATGTCCTTGAGTGACCGGTAGCCTGTGTCCACATCGACACACCGCTGGAAGATGCCAGATACGCTACGCTTTTACAGTTCCTTGTTGATAATGGTGTACATGTGCGCGTGTTGCCGGATTTTCCTGGCCTCCACCTCGTCATCCGGAAGTTCTCCATTGGCAATGTAGTTCATGAAGGGCTGCGCCCAGGATGGTATCTCCCGGATAGTGAGGACGCTCTCATTCTCCGGCTGAGGGATGTCGGGGGGCCTCCCGGATGAGGTACCCGGAACTGTAGCCCCCAAGCCGCTTGATGAGTCGGCAGCCCCCGGGTCTTGCGAGCCGGAGGATACAGACTTGCCGGAGTTCGTGCGAGCCTTCTTCTTCGCGGGATCTGCCGGTTCCGCATCTGCCATGTCGTCAACTGGAATGCTTCCTGCCCAGATAATGGACTCCGACTTGGGAGATGGGTTGATGAGGGCTTGCGCAGATGTTCCAAGGAGACCCCTGGTGGGATCGCCTGCCTGGTGAACCCGATTCAGGTGAGCGAATCAGTTGCCTCGTTGTTGACGCGAGGGACGTGATGGAACTCACATCCATCGAAGCAGGCGCCGAGCTTCTGTACGAGGAACCGGTAGAGAGCCATGTTTGCATCGCGGGCATCCCACTCTCCGGATACCTGCTGCACCACCAGATCCGAGTCAGCGAAGCAAAGGATCCTGTTGACGCCAATCTCCCTGGCTAGCCGGAGGCCATGCACATGCGCCTCGTACTCTGCAATGTTGTTAGGGGCCTTGAAGTGGATCTGGAGAACATACTCCAGCCGGTCTCCTTTGGGCGAGGTGAGGATCATGCCGTCTCCCAAGCCCGCGAGCATCTTTGAGCCGTCAAAGTGCATCCTCCAGTGGTCCGAGTCGGGAACCGGAGGCAGGTATTGGGTTTCGGCCCAGTCGGCGAGGAAGTCCGCCAGAGCCTATGACTTGATCGTGAGCCTTGGCTCGTACTAGATGGAGTAGGTGGCGAGCTCGATGGCCCACTTGGCGACTCGGCTGGTGGCGTCCTTGTTGCCGATGATTTCCAAAAGGGGTGCAGTGCACACCACCTTAATCGGATGCTCCTGGAAGTAGTGCTTGAGCTTCTTGCACGCTAGGTACACACCGTAGCACATCTTCTGGGGGTAGTTCTTCTTGGAGAGGGATAGAACCTCGCTGAGGTAGTAGACGGGTCGCTGAACCGGCTCAGCCTTGCCTTCCACGGGGTGCTCCACCACCAGGACGACACTGACGACCCGGCTGATGGCTGCTATATAGAGCAACATTGGCTCCTTGCTAGCCGGCGTGGATAGAACCGGCACTATGGATAGCATGCGCTTGAGGTCATGAAAGGCGGCATCGGCCTGCGAGGTCAAGGAGAACTTGTTCGTCTTCTTCATCAGCTGGTACAACGGGAGTGCTTTCTCTCCCAACCGGCTGACAAAAAGGCTGAGGAAGGCCAAGCATCCGGTGAATTTCTGGACTCCAAGCAAGCTCTTGGGCGGCTGCATCCTATCGATGGCCGCAATCTTCTCCGGGTTTGCCTCGATCCCTCATTGTGAAACGAGGAATCCGAGTAGCTGGCCGAATGGGACGCCGAAGACGCACTTCTCCGGGTTCAGCTTCATCTGGTACTGACGGAGGTTGCCGAATGTTTCCCTCAAATCTTCGAGGAGGACGTGCTTCTCCTTTGTCTTGATGACGACATCGTCCACATAGGCATGCAAGTTTCGGACGATCTGTGAATGCAAGCATTTCTGTATACAGCGTTGATAGGTAGCGCCTGCATTTTTCAGACCGAAAGGCATGGTTACATAGCAGAAAGCCCCGTACGGGGTGATAAACAATGTCTTTATCTGGTTAGTCGGGTTTAGCCAGATCTGGTTGTAACCGGAGTAACAATCCAAAAAGGACAACAAATCGCAGCTGGCCGTCGAATCAATAACTTGATCGATACGGGGCAAAGCGAAGGGGTCTTTCGAGCACACCTTTTTCAGGCTAGTATAGTCTATACACATGCGCTAGGTCTTGTTCTTCTTCAGCACCAGGACTGGGTTGGCCAGCCAGTCCGGGTGGTACACCTCCATAATGAACTTGACTGCAAGGAGTCAGGTGATCTCGTCACCAATGATTTTTTCTTTTCTCCTCTGCGAACCAGTGCAGAGGCTGCTTGACCGGCTTGGCAACTGGCTGCACATGAAGCGAGTGCTCGGCGAACTCCCTCGGCACACCTGGCATGTCTTTGGGTGACCATGCGAAGATGTCCCAATTCTCGCAGAGGAAGTCGATGAGTGTGCCTTCCTATTTGCTGTCCAAGTTGGCACCAATGGTGACAAACTTGGTCGGGTCGGAGGGGTCGAGCAGAATCTTGTTTGTCTCCCTGGCCGGCTGGAAAGCTGCATCCCCAGGCGGCTTCTTGCTAGCCGGCACTTCTTGCTGGGCCATGGCCACATTGCGCATCATCTCGTGCTTCTCTTCGGCTATGATGAGGGCCTCGGCCAGCTTGGAGCCGGCTGAGGCGGACTCCATCGACCGCCTGAAGCCAGCGATGGTGATCGCGCCGTTTGGCCCCAGCATCTTCGTCTTGAGATACGCGTAGTGGGGGACGGCCATGAACTTGGCAAGGCTAGGGCGCCCGAGGAGAGCCTGGTAGGAGCTTGACACGTTCACCACCTCGAACCATACCAGCTCACGCCGGAAGTTCTCCTCGGTCCCGAAGATGACATCCACATGTTTGGGATATACTTTCCGGGTATCCTCACAGTTGCCCACTGACCAGGGTGGCCCACTTCGGGTTAGAGCTTTTCTCCACGGGTGACCCAGTCAGGGAGAAGAGGCGGTGTCTAGACCGGCTAAGGGAAGGCCCAGAAGACTTACCGACATAGGCCCATAGTGTTACTTGTAGTTCAAGATGTATTCTGTAACCGACTCTTAGTCGTAGCCGGATAGATCTCTCATGTAAACCCTAGGCCGGATATCTATATAAGTCGTCCTAGGGAGAGCCTTTAGGGCACCCAATAGTCTACAATCTCAACTCACACAGGCGAACCCCTTGTAACCCATATTCCGACTCTGCCGTATTACAGGATTGCTAGCAGGAGTAGTGTAGCACCCCGGGAAAACCACTACTAGAAAATTGTGTGTTGTTTACTATGTTGTGCATCATCATGACCACATGCTCATGTCATCTTGCCACATTGCATTTGAGCATCATCATATCACCATGCATCTTTTGCCAAAAACTATTTTCTAAAAGCCACCTTTGTTTTCTAGACACCCCTTCTTTATTTCAAACGATAAACCTCGGTCTTATCCAAATCTTTTATTTGTCTAAAAACTACTTACCAAAAGTCTTTTAAAATTAAAACAAATAAATAAATCTATTTTGTACCCGAACCCTAGACCACATCTAAACCTATCCCTAGACCCACTACCCGACCCATCCTCCACCAGGGTTCACACCCTGTTCGACACGACCAAACCCCCCAGCCGTGCGCAACCCAGCACCAACCCCCGCGTGCACCGCACACGTTGCCGCGCGGCACACCGCACCTGCCCGCTGCACACTCACGCGCGAGCGCACGCTCCCGTCTGCAACGTACACCGTCCTCCCGATCGTTTCCTTGACCCCATCGACACCTGCCCGCGACCGACACACCATGTTCCGCTCGTGGCCCCACCACGTGCGTCGTATGCAACCACAACCACCCCTACGCGTCTTCCCCATGATCCCCTCCCTCGCTCCCTATCGCGACCATCTCGCGATCCCCGCCTCCTTCCTTTCTGACGCAGCCTCCCTTCACCTCGATCCCTCGAAGCCTCGCCCTTTGCCGCCGCCCGTCCTCCCGCCTCCTCGCCCGCTGCGCCCGAGCTCGCCTTCTTCGAGCGACCCGCCGGCCAGAGTGTTCTCCACCACGCCCTGAGCTCCTCTCCTCCCTAGGCTTCACAGCGTCGCCGCGGCCACCAAGCTCCTTCGCCCGTGTTGCCGGTGACTCTCCGTCCTCGTCCTGCAGCTCCCTCCCAGCCGACGCGCCGCGCCATCTCGCCTTCCTCGCCTCGGACCGCCACCAGGATCTCGTCGTCCTCGCCCTCTCCTCCGTGGCCCCGCATCCACCGTTTCCGTCGTGAAGCCACCAAGGCACGATGCCCTCCTCTGCTTCTCTGGCCGGCAGCCACCACTCTTCCCTGCCGGCGTCGTCCTCCGTCACCAGCAGCCCCACGGCCGCGCGTCGTCGATCTGGCCCCGCACCTCATCTAGCTCGCCATCCCCACAACCTGCGAGTCCTCCTCCGCCCGATTGTCCCCGCTGCCTGCGTGTCCCGCGCCCCTGTCCCTGGTGCTCCTGCTTCGGCCTCGCCTCCGGTTCCCCTGCAACCGCCCCGGGCCCGTCGACCCTGCTCTCTGCCATGGGCTGCCGCCCGAGCCTCCCTGCAGCGTCACGATCCCCACCAGCGCCAAGCCCGGCCAATGCTTCCACTCGCTCTCGCGCACAAGGGAGGCACTATGATTCTGGTCTCCGCCAACTACAGCTAGCAGCAGTACTTTTGGCCTCCTCCTGTATTCATGTCGAGTCCTGCACCATCCGTGTGATGCCTCATGTCTCTGAAGCTAATCCTATAAGCCCATCCCCCTTTAATTGTTTTGCTTCTGGCCTTGGATGTACGCATCGACGAGTACTCCTGTAAGGCTACGTGCAACATGTTTGACGCCAAGTTATGCATCGCCAAGTTCAACATGTTTGACGTCAAGTTCTGCATCGCCAAGTTCAACATGTTTGATGCCAAGTTCTGCATCGCCAAGGTATTATGAGTCACGCTTGTCATCGACGCCGGAGACCAAGAGCACCAAGCCTGTCAGGGCCGACGACAAGGCCTTCTTCGTGGCACGGAGGATCTTCACTGACACAATACGAGTTATCCTCTGACAACAACCCGGACCCGTAGCCCGAATCCCTGAGCCGAAGATCAAACCCCGACATGTTCTCCTTCCTCTCCGAAGACCGATCCCGGCGAGACGAATCGAACCCTCAGCACCAAGTTCGCCAAACTCCATGTGTGACCCCTTTTCTGAGAACCATATTTTTATAATATATGATATCCACCTTGTTGGATATTGAATTGTTCATACTTGCATGCATATTGTGGGTGTTTGGGGCTATTTCAACGATTCACCTAAATTAAATATGGAGGCCATATGCGGGAAAATCTAGCCTTATATTGGCTCCATTTAAATTTGTGTAGAGAATCGATGCCATGTTTTTCCTTGTTAAGCCAACATTTAAATTGCGGGTTACCTAAATAACTTGAAGCTTCTATTAATTGTCGGGACACCGGTTCCACTTAATATTGCCTAACTGCACCGCATCTTGCCATGCCATGCATCATATCATAATCATGCTGGATCTTCTGCCGTAGTATTAAATAGTGTATCCGGTGTTTCTTCTAGTGTTTTACTTCTTCACGGATTAGGCCGTTGAGTGGATGCAAGTGTCGACCCGATCTCTGGTGAATATTCGGCAAGGTTTCCCAGGAGAGCATTCTCCCCCTTTCTACCTATTTTGCATTTATAGTCTTTACTTCTTCCTGTTGATCTATTGCTATCCGTGTCGCGATGCTTTAGTGTTCCGTACCAGATATATTCCGTGCAGCCTTTATATTGCCTTGGACACCTCCTATTACCTATTGTTTGGTAGATAGATGGTCTTGCAGTGATACTGATGCGATCGTACGATCCGTGAAGTAGTACCACACATTTGTTGGAATAATGTCATATGCTTTACGTGAGAGGATCATCACTTTAAATACAACTATTAAATTGCTGGGAATAGATATAACTAATGCAGAGGCATGGGCAATAGATGTTATTTGGTTCTTCCACGCTCACTTGTGTCCCGTAGGACCCCGAGTACTTGATACCTGTTCCTTGACTATCGCACTATCCGCATGTGGGACCATGAATCCCATTAGCCAGAGCTCGATTCATTTCTTATTTCTTGGGGCCACAAACTAGTTTCGGGCTTTATTACTATCCTGTACTTATGCCATGTTTTACTGCTTTATTTACGATTGCGCGTGGAGCACCTGTACTGTTTTGGATCGTGACACGTTTTCGCTGTATCGACAAGCCCAGTCACACTTTCGGGTTCCTAGTCGTTTACCGTCATCTACACAAACCCTGGGTCTGTCTCAGAGCCGGCCAACTTCGTTGCGGGTAGCTTAGTGGGGTGGTCCCCTGAAATATTTTATGAATCCTATGATTGCTTTGTCGTGAAAGCCTTGTTGGGTTTTTATTTGGTTTTTCCGAGGTTGATCGTGCGTGTGTTGCTATTTGTGCACCCCTGTAGGGTAAATCTTTCTGAAAGCCGTGTCCGCGGTTATGGACAACTTGGAGCACAGTATCTCGATCATAGACAAGCATAACTAAAGTAGTGCTATGAATTTGACTTAATATGTGACTAGTAATCAGCTTCACTACAACGGAATGGATAATAAAAGTGCCAACAACTGGTGGGACTGGGGTGTATCGTGTCATGTTATACCTGCCTAGTAAGTATCGCAACTCCAATGGAATGAAATAAAAGTGCCAACAACTGCTGGATTTGGGATGTCACATGCTAATTATATCTGACTAGTAAGTACTGCAACTACAACTGAATGGTTAACTAAAACTACCCACTACTTATGCTATCAGGATGACTCATGCTATCTATATCTGACTAGTAAGTGCTGCAACTATAATGGAATGAATAAAACTGCCAACTATGTGAGTTCCTCGGTTTGACTTCCTCGTTTGGTCTCGAGGGGGAATACCAGGATGGGTATGATTGGTGTTGGTATAAGTTTGGTTCCTAATAGGTCTTTCTTATCTCTCTCTAATAGCCGGCAGTTTATCGAGTCTCTATAGGTTGTTTAGTGCATGCTTCGTTGCCGCTTCAGTCCACCATACCTATGTAGGCGAGAGCCGCCGAATTCTAGCCTCGTCGTGTACTGGCCTCAGTACTAACGCTCCTCTTTTTCCTTTGCCCTTTGTCGGCACCCCTTTTGTTTTAGCAGGTATAAGTTCGACGTCGTTAGCAGGGTTGCCCTTCCGGCTTGGCCTGGGCAGGGTTATGGACGCCATTGGTTATTCTTCAGGGCTCTTAGCTCAATTTGCTTCTTATCCGTACTCGGATGTTGTATCGATTTCAAGGTGATTTGGATCTTTGTACTGTATATCTATATTCTTGACTCAGTGAGTCATTGCTGTATATATATATATCTGTTTTGTGGGTTCCATCATGGACTATTGTGTAATGATATTACTTCGTTTTCCACCCGCACGAAAGTGCCTGGTGGGTATCCTTGAATCGTTTCTATGCGGGTTTGTCGGGAAGCGCTAAAACTTGCATAGGGCCGATTGGAGGGTGTTACAAGTAGGATCCGTCCAAAGCCGACGGATTCGAACCTGGGTAAACTTGTGTGCTCACCGTCCCAGAACACCATACGCCTCACAACCCTCTCTTCCGCACGCCTCAAGGACCCCCTCATGGCGTACTTGTCATCAATCCGACGACAGTTGGCGCCCACCGTGGGGCAAGTGAGCTTCGGATCTGCGTTCTGAGCGGAATCTGCAAGAATCGGAATCGGCGAGACTATCGACGTGGGTCGCATCCTCTACGCTAGCGACGTCCCTCTCATCGTTCTCGACGAGACCTGGATTCCGGCTAGGGAGGCCGTGACTTCCGACACCATCATGTATTTTGGCGAGATCGATGTTTACATCAGTTTTGCTGAACCTGCCCCACCCACCCCAGCGCTGATAATAGAGGCAGAAGAAATTTCTGGGTCCCCTTTGTCCGCGGAGGCGGCAGAGTTCCGGATCTTAGAAATCATAATCCCACCTAGCCTGCACCAATCGCGGAGATAGTGGAGAAAGCTGAGCCTGACGCAGATCTTGCGGTTCAAGTCGAATCTGGAGTGGATCTCTCGGGTGAGGTCAAATCCCAGATCGATCTGTCTGCTGAGGTCGAGATCCAGGAGGAGCACAGTAACAACCATGGTTCCGGCTCTGCCAACGCCGGAATAGATCAACCGTTCTTGAGGCATGTGTTGAGGCGCATGATAATGCAAGACGCAAGCGTGGATGAGGTTCTCAAAACCATCAGGATCTTCAAGGAAGCCCACGAGGAAAGCCGCAACTACCTCAGGACTCACACGTCACACTTTGTCAGATACGTTGGATCCGAATCCGGCTCTGTCGATGCTGGAGAAAACACCAACTCAGTACTAGAGGCGATCGGAACAAACACCGATGTACCCGCATCTTCGGATGACTCGATGACATCGGCAGATTTCCGAAAGTTCTCCGTGGAGTATGAAGAGGAGTATAACTCCAAAGCTGTAGAGGAAGAAGAAGCCATGGATGAAGGATCCGGGGAAAACTCTCCCAAAGCGCAGGATGACATGGAAATCATAGAAAATCCTGAGGTCCAGATGTCTGAAAGTACTGATCAGAGCTTGACTCTGGGAAACGGACCCAAAGTCGTCTTTGCTACCGGCGCTGCCAAGAAGGCAAATAAGAAGAACAAGACCCCGGCAAAAGACCCTCCGGCAGAAAAGGTGATTGCCGAGGAATATGAGGAAGACTCGGATGAGCACTTATCCCAGATGAGCCCAAAGAAGAGTCGGTGGATGTACACGTGATCACTAAAGGTGCGCGTAAACTCATCGATGTTGCATTAACCACACCTATTCCTACAGCTGCAGAACTTACTGCTGAAGAGCTGGACAAAAGGGCCCAGGCCCTAGAAGCGTGTCGCCAAGTACTCCTCGATGAAGCCAAAAACCTTGAGGAAGAAAAGAAACGCATGGCAACTACAGAGAAGTACAACTCTAGGCAACATCAGAAGACCAGGAAACGTCATACTCAAGACGACCAATTCCCGCAGATTCACAAAGTCCCCTTTGGAGGAGAACATGGGATGCCTCGACACAATAGCAACGGGGATTGGGTGTATCCAACACCAGTACAGAACACCGTTGCGGCTTGAGAAATTTTATCTGCTAATCCAGGCCCAGAGCAGATCCGATTGGGCATTAAGCTACTCAACAAGGGTCTGGAGCAGCAAAAGGTCGCCCTGTCCGGAAGCCAAAAACTGGTCTCCCATTCTGACCAATGTCGCACAGATCCGGCATGGGCTGACGTAAGACCCCAACGTGTTCCGGAACAACATCATCGTTCCGACCGTCGGGAAGACAACTACTCAAGAACCGGATCATCAAGACAACACCACAAAGCTGCACGCGACTGGCGTAATGTTACCCCAGTTGTGGAGCAAGAGGCAATTGCTGCACTGAACCCGAAGAATCCTCCCCGGCAAGAGTCGAAAGATCGCAGAGAAGAAGACAAAGAGAAAAGTCGGGAGGAGGACCGACAAAGAATGCCACCTCCTAGACATGCAAGCCATCCGACTGACAGGCAAAGGAACGACAGACACCATGCCGAGTCAAGCTGGCAGGGGGCTCGTCGTAATGAAGATCCTCCCTAGAACCAGAATAATGACGCTCCAGACGGAGGCCGGCGATCAGCCGAAAATAATCCAGCTGCTCCACCTTCTCCACCAAGTAGTAATCACAACGGCTCCCAAGGAGGCCAAGGAGGGCGTCGTGGTGGAGGAGGTGGTGGCAGAAGCCGAAGTCCGGCTCCAAGGCACCGCAGCCATAGCCGGCATTTGGGTCGATCTTTATCCCCAAATGACACAAGGCACAGAATTAACTCAATATAGAGGCGCGGCACTATGAAAATGATGATATATACATGAGCCCAAAATGCTTCGGACCATGCATAAGAGCTACAAAATTCCTGGAAGGATTTGCTATCTCAAGGCACATTCAAGCCTACGATGGTATAGCTCGGCCAGATACGTGGCTCCAGGATTTCTTGCAAGCTTGTTGTACCGCCAAAGGCGGAAATAACCTGGTCGCAACCCGATATCTCCCACTCATGTTGCGGAAGACGGCACGATCATGGCTCAATGAACTTCCGGAGAACACCATCCACAACTGGTATAACATGCAAAGTGCGTTCTTTCGGAATTTCAACGGCACATACCAGAGGCCCTGTACGGTAGGAGACCTACATCGTTGCAGCCAAAAAGCCGGAGAAACTTGCCGAGATTATCTAGGATGATGGATCGACACCAAGAACTCCTGTGAAGGAGTAAATGACCAAACTGCAATTGAAGCTTTCATTGCAGGCCTCCCAATTGGATTACTACATCATCGCTTGAAGTGTGACAAAGTCACTGATTTGGGAGAGATGATAGAAACAGCGAGCAAGTATGCATATGCTGATGATGATGCAGAGGGATTACTGAACGCCCTGGTTGTGCCACAGTCGGCAAAACAACCAAAGCAGCAAGCTCAAAAGCGCAAGAATACCTCGAAAGAAAAGCCCAACATGGAAACGGCAGTGGTTACTGCTACTTTCGAGTCTGGAGGACGAGGAGGACGTTGTGGTGGTGGTCGTGGACACGGTCGTGGGATGTCAAGAGTTCAAGGTAGAGGAGACTAGCAAGCTGGCAAAACCCACTCTTAGGCCGACATTGCCAATAACCCATGTGTGCATCACTTAGAAGCCAATGGGGTCTTGTCTCACACAAACGTCGAGTGTCGTTTTAATGACGACATTAAGAGAGATGATACCGCTGGCTACAGGTCTAAGCGGAAAAAGGGAAATAAGAATCCTGAAAAGGATAAAGATACCAAGGAAGATTCCAACATGGAGAAAGCTAATGCTTCAAATCCCAAGCCGGAAGGGAAGAAAAAATTTCCGACCAAGAAAGACACTTACGTCACCTTCCTCGGATCTCAACCAGCAAAGGTCAAGAAAGCAGTTCTACATGAGCTCAATGCAACAGTTCCGGCTGTCCCTCAATTCTTGGATTGGTCGGAAGTGGCAATCACATTTGACAGTGTTGATAATCTGCCTAAGTTACACAGGCGAGGAAAATACGCCTTATTTGTCAATCCACTTATTTACGGTTATGGTTTCTCCAAGACTCTCATGGATGGTGGCAGCAGCATTAATATTCTCTATGTCGAAACGCTACGCCGGATGAAGATCTCGGAGACCCAGCTAAACTACAACTATGTGATCTTTCACGGAGTTGTCCCAGGAAGACAGGCAAATTCCCTAGGAGAAATCACTTTGGATGTTACCTTTGGAACTCCAAAGAACTATCAGACGGAAGCACTTTCCTTCGAAGTGGTCCCGTTCAAGAGTGTGTACCATGCTATTATCTGACGTCCGGCTTACTGGGCTTTTATGGCTCATCCATGTTACATTTACAATATGATGAAAATTCCAGGTACCAACAGCGTGATCACCACCAGGGGATACCCGAAGAAAGTGCGAGTGTGAGGACGGAAATGCCACCTTTGCTGAAGCCGTGCTGCACGCCCAGGAGTACCAGGAGATCAAGAAGAGCATAGATCCGTCCGAGATGCCCGCAACGAAGAAAGAGGTGACAAAGATGAATCCGGAGTTCAAGGCATCGGAAGAGACGAAGAAGACGCCGTTGAAGGATGATGACCCCTCCAAGGTGATCTAGATAGGCGTAGGCCTAGATAGCGCATAGGAAAGCGCACTCGTCAAGTTCCTCAAAGCAAATCAAGACATTTCGCATGGCAGCCATCTGACATGACCGGAGTACCTAGGGAACTTGCCGAGCACTCTTTAAATGTAAACCCGAATGCTAAACCGGTCAAATAGTTCTTGCGACGTTTTGGCGATGAAAAGCGTAAGGCAATAGATAAGGAACTAGCACAGCTCGAGTTAGCCGGATTCATAGAAGAGGTCATCCACACTGAGTGGTCGGCCAATCTTGTAATGGTCCCTAAAAAGGACACCACTGATTTAAGGATGTGTGTTGATTATACTGCCTTGAACAAGGCTTGCCCCAAAGATCCGTTCGCTCTGCCTAGGATTGATCAAGTTATCGATTCTGCGGTAGGCTCGGAACTACTATGTTTTCTCGACGCATATTCCGGTTATCACCAAATTCGGATGAAGGGATCTGACAAAGTCAAAACTTCATTCGTAACCCCCTTCAGAACCTTCTGTTTTGTTACGATGCCCTTTGGGCTGAAGAACGCAGGAGCTACGTACCAACACACAATGCAGCGTTGCCTCCACGATCAAATCGGATGCAATGTACACGCATATGTGGATGATATTGTGGTGATGTCCAAAAATAAGGAAACATTGATTTCTGACTTGGAGGAAACATTCGCCAATTTACGAAAATACAACATAATGCTTAATCCGAAGAAATGCTTCTTTGGAATCCCAGCCAGAAAATTGTTAGGTTTTATCGTGTCTCAAAGAGGCATAGAGGTGAACCGAGACAAAATCAAGGCTATACTCAATATTTCCAGGCCAACTCGCCTGAATGATGTACAAAGACTAACTGGTTGCATTGCCGCAGTCAGTCGGTTTGTAAGCTGGCTCGGTGAAAGAGTCGCACTATTATACAAACTCCTGAAAAAAGACCAAGGATTTTGTATGGACCGACGAAGCAGAAGATGCACTGCAAGACCTAAAAGCAGTACTCTCATCTGCTCCCATCCTTGCAGCCCCGGAACCATAGGAACCGATGTTGCTCTACCTTGCTGCGATAAACAAAGTCGTCAGTATCGTCATGGTACTGGAGAGACCAGAGGAAAATCAGGAACACTTGGTGCAGCGTCCGACTTACTTTCTCAGTGAGGTCTTAACAGAATCAAAACAGCGGTATCCACACTATCAAAAGCTGGCCTATGGTGTGTTCTTAGCATCTCGTAAGCTACGACATTATTTTCAGGAACATCCAATTACCATGGTGAGCACAGCTCCCATGAGAGATATAATCAACAACAGTGATGCCACAGGACGCGCCGCCAAATGGGGTATAGAGCTTTCAGCTTTCGACATTGAGTATAAACCTCGGACAGTAATCAAATCCCAAATCCTTGCTGACTTTGTTGTTGATTGGACAGAAACAAAGGAGAATATGACCCTCCCTGAGTCAGAATATTGGACCCTATATTTTGATGGGTCTAAGGCTCGCGGGGGCTCGGGGGCTGGCGTGGTGCTCAAATCACCCCAAGGAGATAAACTTCTATATGTGTTGCAGATCCACTTCACGGCGACAAATAATATTGCCGAGTATGAAGCACTGCTGCATGGAATCCGGATTGCTAAGGATATCGGCATCTGACGTTTGATATGTTATGGAGATTTGGATCTTGTTGCTCAGCAAGTGTCGGATATTTGTAATGCAAATAAGCACATGACAGCATATAAAGCTATAGTGGATGATCTATCTAAATCGTTCGAAGGATTTGAGGTTCAACACATCCCTCGAGCAAAAAATGAGGAAGCAGATGCATTATCTCGGATAGGCTCTACACGGAAAGAGGTCTCGGATGGCGCTTTTTTAGAGCACCTCAAAGTTCCCTCAATAAAAGGAGTGGACGAGGAATATCCGACCAAATCCGACTCACCTCTAATAGCAGTTTTGGCTGTAATTCCCAGTTGGACTCAACCCTACCTTGACTATTTGGTAGATGGCAAATTACCTTAAGACGAAGTCCTGAGCCAGCGGATCACCCGACGAGCAAAAGCCTATACTATGGTTAGTGGTGAGCTCTATAAGCGGAGTGTGTCTGTTGTCTTTCAGCGCTGCGTATCTCCGGAAGAAGGAGTGGAAATCTTAAGAGAAATCCATGAAGGCGAGTGTGGTCACCATGCTGCAGCCAAATCTTTAGTGTCAAAAGCTTTTCGACATGGTTTTTTCTAGCTTACAGCCAAGGCAGATGCCGAACGACTGGTCAAGACGTGCAAAGGCTGCCAAAAGTACGCCAAATAAGTTCACATTCCGGCTGATCAGCAGCGAACAATACCTATAACATGGCCTTTCGCGGTCTAGGGGCTTAACATGGTAGGACCGTTCAAACGGGCTCCAAGTGGATTTACTCACCTCTTAGTGATGGTGGATAAATTCACCAAATGGATTGAGGCTAAACCCATCACTAGTTGTGATGGAGCAACAGCCAAAAGATTTGTCGAGGATGTTATAATCCGCTATGGTTATCCGCATAGTATTATCACGGACAACGGGAGTAATTTCTCTATGGTAGAACTTGACGAATTCTCCAATGAACAAAATATCCGGCTTGACATTGCGTCAGTCGCACATTCGCAGGCTAATGGACAAGTCGAAAGAGCAAATGGTTTAATCCTACAAGGCCTAAAACCGAGACTCGAAGCACCACTACGACGTGCTGCAGGGGCTTGGGCAGAGGAATTACCCTCTGTAATATGGAGCTTGCGAACAACTCCGAACAGGTCAACAGGATACACACCTTTCTTCTTGGTCTATGGCGCAGAAGCAGTTCTTCCTAGTGATTTAATTCACACTTCTCCTAGAGTGGCCGCGTATATCGAAGAGGATGCCGAGATTTCTCGACAAAATGATCTCGACTTAGTTGAAGAAGTTCGCATCGTTGCTGAAATGAGATCAACAGCCTATCAGCAGAAGTTACGCAATTATCATAGCCGGAGAGTCGGAAACCGGTCTTTCAATAAGGGCGATTTGGTTCTCCGGCTTGTGCAACAAAGAAAGCACAAACTTTCCCCAGTATGGGAAGGGCCATTTTTAGTTAGTGGAGTATTACACAATGGTTCATACTATCTAACTGATATGCGGTCAGTCAAAGAAAGACCTGCTACTAAGAAGAGAAAGAGAGCTGGAGGCAGTACAAATCTGGATGAGCTAGACAGACCGTGGAATATTGCTCAACTACGTCCCTTTTATTCTTAGTTTATCCTTCTTTGTAATCATATATGTGTACATGTTTTGTGAGAAATAAAAGTTTTGGTTGCCTCAAGTTTTTCTGAGAAGTTGTTACCATCTTATTTCCGAATGATCATGTCACAGTCGAAAATCCCAGAATACTTGAAAGTACTTTATGCTCATGTTTGTTCTGGTTTAGATTTCCGATTCTAAAATTGCCACCCTCGCGTATAAATCTAAAATTTCTAGTCTATACTTTGGTTATTTGTCTGATTGCCGGATGCGGGTATTTTCTGAGTAGTGAATTGTTGGTACTGGAAGACGGCTTTGTTTCCGAGTTTAAACTGGTTTCGTAATTGAGCTCCGTTGCTCGGCAAAGTTTCTGTGCTAAAAGTTTAGCCGGCTCATGAAAGGGACGAGGCGGAAAGCCAGATAAACGATAAGTACAGACAAAAAATACAAAGTTCTTATGCAAACATTTCAGGCACACAAAAATTTAACTCAAAAGTGTTGAATAGATAAAAACTTAGCACTAGCAAAAGTATCACACTACGTACTTACAGATCCATAATGTTTTTAGAATAACATATCTGTTTCTTTCTGATGACTTATGATGCAGGAGGAGAGGTAGGAGCTGCCGGCTCGCTGGATACATCAGCCGCACCTTGATAACAATCCGAGATGTCCAAATTCGATATGGTTTGGTCATCATTGGAAACTTCGGCTATTTCTTCGGAAGGCGGAGGCGGAGTGCCCACGCAAGTGAGCAAGGGAGTGTCGTAGCTGGTTAAATCAGCTATGTGGCACCCATATCCGGCGCAGGAGTCCATCATGGCTTTGATATCTTGCTTCTGGCCGTCTTCGTCCACAGTAGAGTACCCTCTGGTCACTTGCCAGATTTCCATGCTTCCATGGTGGCTCATGACCATTGTGAGAGCGTTCTGCATTGCGGATTGCGCGTAGGACATGCTCTAGTCCTGGACAAGCTGCGGCATCTCCTTTGCCTTGTCTTGCACCTAAAAGTTGGATATTCTATTCATATTTGGAACCTTGAGAGCTTCGCCAATATCTTCGAGGGATTGGCGGAAGTCATGAAGCAAATCAGCGACTTGGGTAAGCCGGTGGGTGCGAGGCTCGGCAGAGGTAGAGTCCGTCAAGTTCAGAGGACATATGTATATAATGCAAAGCAGTTAAATAAATCTGACATCGAAAGAGTCGAAGAATGTAGACAAGTCAAAAAGATGGAAACATACCAAAGATGACATCATCGATTTTGGTTTTCTCCTCATGAAGACTCTAGAGTTCAGCCCGGAGTGCTTCAGAAATGTCCCTCTCTCTGAACAAGTCATTGGTAAGATCCGAGATTTTCTTCTCATGGAGTGTAATCTTGTGATCATGCTCCACGGTGGCCATGGAGGAGGATTCGAGAACTTGAGCAATGCTCTTCTCATGATCTGCCTTAAGTTGGTCTAGCTCTCGGCGGAGATCTTTGTTTTCCACCACCAAGGTCTTCAGATTCTCAGCCTCTTCAATCATAGCGCAGGACTGCTTTACCAGTCCTGTAAGTCAAAAGAACAACAGTTCAACAAAAATATTTGACTATGAAAATGCAAGACAAGGTTTGAGTCTCGGAGTGTTTACCTTCGGTCTCATCCTTGGAAACCTTTAGTTCAGCATTTTCAAGTAGGAGAGCTTTGACCTCTCTCCGCTTGTTGCAGATATTCTTCAACAATTCCTGGTTATATGAATTAACTTTCTGTAAGTCAGAATACCCAGAGTCAGAAGTCTACTAAAGACTCGGGCTAATATTGTAGCTAATATCAACATGAGCCTTGGGGGCTACACTAGTTCATTCTTTGGCATCCTAAGGAAGCATAAACCCGGATTCTCTATCCAACTTCATGCTTGGGGGCTAGAGGATATGATATAAAGTACCATAAAGTAAAACGTGAGTTGGAATTCCGACTTACATGATGTTCATGTGTGAGCTTGCTCAGACACATGTTCACTTCAGTGGTAACCTTCTTGGCGAGGGTGAGTGGAATAATTGGAGGTGGTGGAAGCACACCAGCTCTTAACCCCTCGTCACGAAGGCGGACTTGTTCGAGAAGTTGGGAGTATTTGACGTCCTCCGCTTCTTATGCTTCTTCTTCGGTAGAAATGGTTCGGCTTTCAAGGCATTCCTTAGCCAACCGTTGGATCTCCTCTATAGATTTCTGAGATAAGACAAATTTGGCAAGTCTCGGATTGCTTAGGAGGTTGTCGGTGAAAACTTCTACCGAGGGATCATTACCCGAAGGGGGTTCACCCTTATCAAAACCTGAGTCACCCATGGTGACGTCAGTATACAACTCAAGGATTGTTGGCTCTGCTGAGGGAGCTGGATCTTCTGCAACGATCGGAGATGGAGTAATCTCCGGCACTGCAGAAGGCTGAGGGGCAGGAGTCGGAGGAGCCACGGCAGGATAAGCCAAAGTTAGCTCCGTCTGATGCAGGGGCTTAGAAGTAGTTCCCTTCCCCTTGCACTTGATAAGCTGTTTAGCTCTGAGAAGGTAATAGAATGAAGAACATATATCTCAGAAGAAATCACGAGTAAAGTACAAAGGCAGAAATTGTGTGGAAAGTTACCTCTTCACAACTGGAACTTCCTTTGTGCCGATATCCACTGTCGGAGCTTTGCGCTTCCTAGGCACAACATCCGGCATTGGGACCAATTCCTCCTCCTGAGAAAACTCGGGAGGATATCCCTCGATAGGAGCTAATTCCGACTCGGGGAGGTCGGCAAGCTGAAAAGAAGATAAAATCTCAGTATTGCGAAATAACTTAAAGGTGAAACACATAAAAGGGTTGTTGCTAAAGCTTACCAGCATGACAGGGTCTTCTGTTGTATGCATGTCCAAGGACAAATCCAGAATCTTTCTCTCAATCCGCTCCCTTATCAGCCATTTGATTTGGCTTATATAATCTTGCAGCTTTAAGGCCTTGGGGCTGATGCGGAGGGAGTCCTTTTTCGACTTCGTGATGGAATGCATCAGTCGGTCGCCATGGTGTTGGAGAGGTTGGATCCGGCGAGAAACCCAGCACTGGACCAAGTCGGACCCTCTTAGGCCTTTATGCTTCATCAGATATTCAATCTGCCTCTTGGCGAGAAGCAGATCGTCACTGAGAGCCGGAGCGACCTCGTCCCAAGATGCTTGAGGTGTGGTGGCTCCATCGATGAAAGTCGGCAATGCAGTAGCTTTGCCGGGAGCGGGAATATCCTTATGATAGAAAAAGGTAGCCGGCCATAGTTTGACCGACTCACTAGCTAAAATCCAAGGATAAAATGCTCACGCCTAACCGAAAAACTAATAGTGTCGGTAATATAAGGATTACCAGCGGTGATGGAATTTCTTCGGACATGGAAATAGTACCAGAAGAGAGTGAGACTCAGCCTAGTGTCGAGATACCCCTCGCACAAAGATGCATAAGCACTCATCTCTAAGATGGAGTTCGGGGGGAGATGGTGAAGTTGAACACTGTAGTGATCTATCACCTTAGAAAAGAAATCTGAGGGACGAAAGGAGAAACCTTTGTCCATATGAGTGCCGAAGTGCACTCGTTCGCCGTTGCGAGGGTTGGGGATGGCTTCGCCGAAGCCGCTCCGCCAATCGCCGGCTGGAGGAGCCTTCTTCTTCTACACCATGGAGCTTGTCATCGTCGAGGACGCACGGGATCCAACCCCCGCGATTGCTCTCCTTTTCCGCCGCCGCTGCCGTCGTTGCTGCGCTGGAAGATGAAGTGGAAGCCATTTTCCTGGTGTGCCGGTGACCTTGAATGGGTGGCGCTAGACATTTTTGGGGGCAAGGAAGCTCTGTGCGCGTGGGAGAAGTGGGGGAGAAGGAAACGGCGCTGGGAATAGGTGAAGAAGATGAGGAAGAGAAATCCTCACCCCTTATAACCGCCAACCGCGCCAAGATTCGTGCAAATGCCACAGTAAACATGCCACACGACGAGGAAAGGGCAGGGAAACCTCCGCGCGATGATTACGTCGCCTCGATCTCCATGCACGCATTAAAATGGCGCCTCGGTTTTGCAAAAGGCGGACCCACCAACGGTCATGCTGACAGGAAATGTTTGTCAGTGACGTGACTTGACCATGACTGGTGTCAGGCTACGTCAGAGACCAAGTTCTGACTTAGTTTGAATTACGAGTTGGAAACACGACTAACATACTGATAGGTTCGACTTATTTTTGAGACCCGGATCGTATCTTTTGTTTTGAAGTTTCAGGAACCCTTCAAGATTCTACAAGCCGGAGATCAAGCTAGATGATGATGAATCCGACTTTGGATCTTGGAGACTTCCGGGGGCTGCTGTTGGGGATATACATTCCGGGTATCCTCACAGTTCCTCACTGACCAGAGTGGCCCACTTCGGGTCAGAGCTTTGCTTCACGGGCAGCCCAGTCACGGAGAAGAGACGGAGTCCAGTTTGGCTACAGGAAGGCCCATAAGACTTACCGACAAAGGCCCAAAGTGTTACTTGTAGTTCAAGATGTACTCTGTAACCGACTCTTAGTCGTAGCCTGATAGATCTCTCCTGTAAACCCAAGGCCGGATATCTATATAAGTCGTCCTAGGGAGAGCCTTTAGGGCAGCCAATAGTCTACACTCTCAACTCGCACAGGCGAACCCCTTGTAACCCATATTCCGGCTCTGCCGTATTACTGGATTGCTAGGAGGAGTAGGATCTGTCCAAAGCCGGCGGATTCGAACCTGGGTAAACTTGTGTGCTCACCGTCCCAGAACACCGTACGCCTCACACCCTTCTCTTCTGCACGCCTCGAGGACCCCCTCATGGCGTACTTGTCATCAATCCGACGACACCAGCTGGATTTTACCTAGTGGAGCACAAGCCAACCCCGACAGTACGCCATGGAATGTCGTGGTAGTCTGGCACAGGTCGCGCTTGTGGATGCCAAGCTTCTCCAGTGATGACCGATAAAGCAGGTTGAGGCTACAGCCCCCGTCGATGAGGACGCGTGAAAAGCAGCAGGTGCGCTTGTTGGAGATGATGAGGGGGTCAAGCACCATGGCGTAGCCCTCGGGATTAGGAAGCTGATCCGGCTGATCCTCCCGGCTCCAGGTGATGGGGGTCTCTGACCAGTTCAGGTACTGGGAAACTGGGGAGACGATGGCGTTGACCTCCTTAGAGCACCGCATGCGGCTGTGCTTGTCATCCAGCTTAGTCTCGAAGATGCGGTAGGGAGCGTGCGGCTGGGGTAGCCATTGTTGTTGTTCCCGTTGTTGCCGCCGTTACCATCATTGCCGGCTCCCCTAGCCGGCGGTGGGGGTCCACCAGGAGGGCATGGGGGTAGACGTTGCTGGGTGCCTTGGTCCTTTAGCTGGCGGGTCCAGCTGCAGTTTCGGGTGGTGTGCATAGCTGGCTTGAAGGGAATGCTATGCCACTTGCAAGGGCTGTCAAACATTTGGTCGAAGGTGAGTCGCGGCTTCTGCCTTCTTGCATCGTTAGCCGGTGCGTCGGGCGCGCCCTCCACAGCATTGACCTGCCGCGTGTGGTAGCGAGGCTTCTGCTGTCTGGCTTTGCGGTCCCCATGGAACCGGTTGTCGTTGTTGTGGCGCCTGGAGGATCCGGCTTCTCCAGCCGGATTGCTCGGACGGTCGCGAGCTGGCTCCGACGGAGTCGGACGCCCGTCAGCACTCACTCGGAGGGGTTTCTTCATCGCGGCATCCACCATGGCGTACTGGTCCGCAACCGTCATGAGCTCCGCCATGGTTTTTAGCTTGTCACACAGTAGCCGGTGGCGAAGCATGGTGCCTTCTCGGCACCCCTCGACGAAGAAGACAATCGCCTGGCTCTCTAGGATGCCCTTGCAGGTGTTGTGCAGCTCCGTCCACCTGGCGAGGTACTCGTGGTCTGACTCGCGGTCACCCTGGACGCACAAGGCCAGGTCGCGCGGGCGGCCCGAACACTTCTACGTGTCGTTGAAGTTGCGGATGAACACCTTCTCAAAATCTAGCCAGGCGTTGATGTTGTTGGGCGCGAGGCTGTTGAGCCATGTCCTCACTGACCCGGTTAGCATGAGGGAGACGTAGCGCACAGCTGTGCGCTAGTTCCCATGGGCGATGCCGACTGCCGTAGCATAGTCGGTCAGCCAATCTTCTAGCTTCATACTGCTATCGTACTTGGGGGTATCCCGGGGTAGCGTGAACTTATCCGAAAACGGCTCGTTTCGGATGCGGGGTCGAAAACAAACCGGTCCAGTGGAGTCTTCCTCTTCCGTGACACGCGCTTGAGCAAGGAGCTCGATGCGGTCGCAGGCATCCGGACGATCCGGGTTGGGCTCTCCTACTAGGCCCGAGAGACGGGAACCAGCAGGTCGTGGCGCTCCGGTTGGTGGAGGGGGAGGCGGTGGGTTGTTGTTCACCGTTTGCTCCTGGTGCGGCTAGCCCTTGTTTCCAAATCTGTGGCGCTTGTTGCGGGCCTTAGCCGGAGGAGAGGACGCCTACTAGGTCTCGCGGGGTGCGCCCTTGCTGTTGTCGGGTGGCTTGCTTCCCTTGGAGCAGCTGGGGTCCTCGTGCATCTTCCGGATGGCATCAGCCGGCTCATCCGCGATCCGGAGGAGCTCCTGCACCCGGGCGTGCTGCCGGTCTCTCTCCTCACCCTCCAAGTTGGGCAGTTCGTCTGCCACGGCTCGCTCCACGCGCAGGTTCTTGATGGGTGTGCTGTAGGTGGGCCGGATGAGAGCGGGTTGCGGATCCGGCTCGCCATGCCTTTCCATCCTATCTCCTAGCTTGCCACCCTGGCACCACACTTGTCCATGCCGGCTCGGCTCCGCGGTAGCCGGAGTGTGGCCGTGAGCGTGGTCGTACTCGTGCTGGGTGATCTCGATCTGCTTCCGGGTCGCAGCCAGCTCCATGGCCTCCTGCAGGAGAACCTGCCTCTCCATGGTGAAGTTGACCTCCGCCTCCTCTAGGTTATCCCTGAGGTTAACCGGCGTGAGGAGCCGGTCGATGGCCTCTTCCACCGGGTTCCTAGGCCGCGACGGAGCGGAAGTTCCGACCTCGTTGGCGCCCCGCTCCAGCAGCTGGTGGGGCTGAGAGCTGGAGCCGGCCATCATCACCTCGACGCTGCAAGGACCGACGAAGGTACCGCTGCCAAGGTGTAGCAGTTCCATGACAGAGACGATCTCCCTAGGGAAACGCTCCGGCACGGTGGCAACATAGATGGGAAGGTCGCCGAAGAGCAGGATAGAGCCGTTTGCCGGAAACGTGGATCCGGTGAAGCAGGAAGCATTGTCGATGATACAGTCAAACTTGCCGAGCGTAAGCACTAGGCCAGAGGCCACACGCTCGCCGGCTGAAGTGCGGGGTCTATTGCGGAACGTGACTCCAGTCGAAGCCATCTGTCCCACAGTGGGCGCCAACTGTCGTTGTATTGGGAACGACAGTCCTAAGCAGGTTAGATAAAGGTGTGGGGACTAGCAGGGAAGCTCTCTACGGCATCCACAAGCGGGATTGTATACGAGCAAATGTAGCGAGACACAAGAAGTACCTAGGTTCGGAGCCCTCGTGGTGAGGTAAAGCTCCTACTCCTGCCAATCTGACTATGAGTAGTATACGGGCTACAATCGCTCCTGGAGCTGTATCTTCTATCTACCTCCTTAAATGCACTGAGACCAACCCTTGCTACGAGAGCCTTGCCTCTCCTTATATAGGCAAAGAGGCAATGGTCTCGCTGGCCAGTCCGGCTGGCAGGTCCCACAGGCGGGCCCTAGCCGGCTGGTCAACTATAGTATCCGGTACACTTACATGTTGGATATATGCCCAAGTGGCAATAATAAAAGTGGTTATTATTATATCTTTGTGTTAGGTAGAACTAGGTATGGAGATACCGATGATCAAACCTCAGATAAGTAGAATATCGCTTGACAAAGGGAATTGGTTTCATATGTTAATGGTTCTATCGATCATGAAGTCATCGTTGAGTATGTGGGAGCCATTATGGATCTCCAGATCCCGCTGATGGTTATTGATCGGAGAGGTGTCTTCATCATGTCTGCATATTCACGAACCGTAGGGTGACACACTTAAGGTTCGAAGTTGTTTTAAGTAGATATGGAATGTGCGTTGGAGACCGAATGTTGTTCGGAGTCTCGGATTGGATCCAGGACATCACGAGGAGATCCGGAATTGTCCGGAGAATAAGATTCATATATTGGGGATCATTTTCTAAGTTAGGAAATGTTCCGGAGTGTTTGGATGGAGATTCTAGAAGGTTTCGGAATGTTCTGGAAGGTTCTAGGAGATTTCTTGGAGTTTGCTTGAAAACCAAGAAAGGATCAAGGAGTCCTTGTGGGGCAAGACAAGGGGAGGAGGACTCCTCCCTCCCAATCTTGACCAGGAGGGAGTAGGACTCCCCTTCCCATGGCGCCTCCCTCCTTTAAATAGAGGGGTTGGAGCGCCACCCCCTGGCCCTCTCCACTTCAAGCCCTAGCCGCCGCCTCTCTCCTCCTCCTTCCCTCTGCTCAGGCTTAGGCGAAGCCCTGCAGAATTCTCTACTCCACCACCACCACCACACCGTCGTGCTGCTAGGATTCCGTGGAGAAGATCTACTACCTCCGCTGCTCGCTGGAACGGGGAGAGGAAGGTCTGCTTCGACTCCGCACATTTGACCGACTGCGGAAGCGCTGCCGGAACGCGACGCCGGAAGGATCGTCCACACGACCTTGAGATCGGCAAGTGATCGACTACATCAACCCCGAGATCTAATCTCGTAACGCTTTCGGATCTACGAGGGTTAGTACAGATCTATCTTGTTGCACATGTCTAATAGATTAGATCTTGTCTTTTATCTAGATTAGATCTGGGTTTTGTTCGTTCTTGCGGTAGAAATTTTTTGTTTTCCATGCTACGAACCCATCAGTGGTATCAGAGCCGTATCTATGCGTAGATCTATTGCACGAGTAGAACACAATGGTTTTGTGGGTGTTGGTGCTCGTGCCGTCTTTTGCTTTGTGTACTTTGCATCTTGCAGTATGGTGGGATGAAGCGGCTCGGGCTAACCTTACATGTCATCGCACATGAGACTTGCTCCACGCTTGACGTGTAACTTGCTTTGCACAAGTGGCTTTGCGGGTGTCTGTCTCTCCCACCATAGTATAGATCCAATCTACACTTTGCACTCGATAGCACTTGTATCAACGTTGTGGTTCAGTTTCATAGGTAAGATCCGTTCTTATTCGAAAGCCCCAAACAAGGTAAAACATGCAAAGAAAATTAGGGGCGTCTAACTTGTTTTTGCAGGGATTTTGTGATGTGATATGGCCATCATGTGATTGTGATTATATTTGATGTATGCAATGATCCTTGTTGTAATATGGCAACCGGCAGGAGCCTAATGGTTTTCTTTAATTCTGTTAAGACCCGCGTGTCTATTCATCTTGTAATAGCTTTATTCGAAGTAGTTGTAATAGTTGCTAGTGATGATGGACAACCATGAAGCCGCGCCACTGACCTTGCAATGCTGGTGATGATGGAGATCATGTCCGTGCTTTGGAGATGGAGATCAAAGGCATAAGAAGAAAGGGCCATATCATATCACACTAATTATGAATTGCCTGTGATGTTAATCCTTTATGCATCTTGTATTGCTTAGATCGCGACGGTAGCATTATAAGATGATCCCTCTCACTAAATTTCAAGTAATAAAGTGTTCGTCCTTAGTTGGCACCGTTGCTAAGACTCGTCATCTCGAAGCATCTCGTGATGATCGGATGCGATAGATTCTACGTGTGCATACAACGGGTGCAAGCCAGATTTGCACATGCGGAAACTAAGGTTAATCTTGACGAGCCTAGCATGTACAAACATGGTCTTGGAACACGAAATACCGAAAGGTAGAGCATGAATCATATAAGTGATATGATGAACATGAAGATTGTTCGCCGATGAAACTACATCTTCTCTCGTGAAGATCGGACTTGGTGTAGTGGACTTGGTTCGTGTAATCACTAAGACAATGTGAGGGATGTTGTTTTGAGTGGGAGTTCACCTAGTTAATTTAAGAATCAAAATTGAACTCAATTTATCATAAACTTAGTCTAAACTACTTGCAAATTTGTTGTAGATTATGGCGAATCTCTCCATCAATTTCAATGCGTTCCTAGAGAAAGAAAAGCTTAAGAACAATGGAAGCAACTTCACGTGGTCTGAAGATTGTCCTCAGGGCTGGTCAGATGACCTATGTGCTCGAAGCACCGCTAGGTGACCCACCTGCAGATGATGCCACCGATGATGTAAAGAATGTTTACGCCACTCGGAAAAATCATTACTCCACAGTTCAGTGTGCCATCCTGTACGGTTTAGAAACGGAGCTCCAGAAGCGTTTTGAGCACCACGACCCGTTCGAGATCATTAAGGAGCTCAAGATCATTTTTGAGACTCACGCGACCGTGGAGAGCTATGAGGCCTCCGAAAAGTTCTTTACTTGTAAGATGGAAGAGGGAAGCTCCGTTAGCGAGCACGTGCTCACCATGTCTGGGCACGCAAACAAGCTCCAAGAGTTGGGGATAACGATTCCTAATGAGTTAGGGATTCACCGTGTCCTCCAATCACTGCCACCTAGTTATAAGAACTTTGTGATGAACTACAATATGAACAAGACATTGCCTGAACTATCGTCCATGCTGAAAACTGCTGAAGTGGAGATCAAGAAGGAGCAGCAAGTGTTGATGGTCAATAAGACCACCAATTTCAAGAAACAGGGCAAGCCTAAGAAAAAGGGCAACTTCAAGAAGGACGGCAAGAAAGCTGCCGCACCTGCTAAGAAGCCCAAGGCTGGTCCTAAGCCTGAAACTGAATGCTTCTACTGCAAGGGTGCTGGTCACTGGAAGCGTAACTGCCCCAAGTACCTGGCGGATCTGAAGAACGGCAACATCAAGAAGAAAGGTATATTCGATATACATGTTATTGATGTGTATCTTACTAGTAGTCGTAGTAGTGCCTGGGTATTTGATACTAGTTCGGTTGCTCATATTTGTAACTCGAAACAGGAGCTGCGGAATAAACGAAGACTGGCGAGAGACGAGGTGACGATGCGCGTTGGAAATGGCTCCAAGGTTGATGTGATCGCCGTCGGCACGCTCCCTCTACATCTACCTTCGGGATTAGTTTTAAATTTATATAATTGTTATTTGGTGCCTGTGTTAAGCATGAACATTATATCTGGATCTTGTTTATTGCGAGACGGTTACTCTTTTAAGTCTGAGAATAAAGGTTGTTCGATTTATATGAGTAATATCTTTTATGGTAATGCACCTGAGATGAATGGTTTATTCTTATTGAATCTCGATAGTAGTGATACACATGTTCACAACATAGATGCTAAACGAATAAAATTGAATGATAATTCTACATACATGTAATCTTGTTGTCTTGGTCACATTGGAGTGAAGCGTATGAAGAAACTCCATTCTGATGGACTTCTTGAATCACTTGATTTTGAATCACTTGAAAGATGCAAAGCATGTCTAATGGGAAAAATGACTAAGACTCCATTCTCTGGAATAATGGAGCGAGCTACAGACTTATTGGAAATAATACATACCGATGTGTGCGGTCCAATGATTGTAGCATCGTGTGGTGGATATCGTTATGTTCTCACTTTCACGGATGACTTAAGTAGATATGGGTATATCTACTTTATGAAACATAAGTCCGAAACTTTCGAGAAGTTTAAGAAATTTCAAAGTGAAGTGGAAAATCATCGTAACAAGAAGATTAAGTTTCTGCGTTCTGACCGTGGAGGTGAATATCTGAGTTATGAGTTTGGCATGCATTTAAAGAAATGTGGAATACTTTCGCAGTTGACACCGCCGGGAACACCACAGCGTAATGGTGTGTCCGAACGTCGTAATCGAACTCTCTTAGATATGATTCGGTCTATGATGTCTCTTACAGATTTACCACTATCATTTTGGGGCTATCCATTAGAGACAGCCGCATTCACTTTAAATAGGGCACCATCTAAATCCGTTGAAACGACCGCATTTAATTGTGGTTTGGTAAGAAACCTAAGTTGTCGTTCCTTAAAGTTTGGGGTTGCGAAGCGTATGTAAAGAAGTTACAACCTGATAAGCTTGAACCCAAAGCGGAGAAATGCGTCTTCATAGGATACCCTAAAGAAACAATTGGGTATGCCTTCTATCATAGATCCGAAGGCAAAGTTTTCGTTGCCAAGAATGGATCCTTTCTTGAGAAGGAGTTTCTCTTGAAGGAAGTGACTGGAAGGAAAGTAGAACTCGACGAGGTTATTGAACCTTCTCTCGGAGTTGAGAGTAGCGCAGCACCGGAAGATGTTTTTGTGCCCCCTGCACCAATTGGAGAGGAAGCTAATGATGGTGATCATGAAACTTCGAACGAAGTTACTACTGAACCTCGCAGGTCAACGAGAGTTTGTACCACTCCTGATTGGTATGACTCTGCCTTGAACGTCATGTTGGTGGACAACACTGATGACCCTGCGACGTATGAAGAAGCTATGGTGAGCCCAAATTCCGACAAATGGCTAGAATCCATGAAATCCGAGATGGGATCCATGTACG
Organism: Avena insularis; assembly: GCA_023614405.1. NCBI lineage: Eukaryota > Viridiplantae > Streptophyta > Magnoliopsida > Poales > Poaceae > Avena > Avena insularis. The sequence continues at coordinate 327,465,366 of CM042692.1, read as the reverse complement.
AAAACCAAGTATGGACTTTGGTGGACTTACCAGATGGCTATAAGGCTGTCGAGAACAAATGGATTTTCAAAAGAAAAACAGATGTTGATGGTAATGTTACCATCTATAAAGCTCGACTTGTCGCGAAAGGGTTCCGACAAATTCAAGGTAGACTGTTGGAGACTGTTGGAGATATGCCCAAGAGGCAATAATAAAAGTGGTTATTATTATATCTTTGTGTTTATGATGAATGTTTACATCCCATGCTATAATTGTATTATAAGGAAACACTGATACATGTGTGTTTTGTAAACATAAAAGAGTCCCTAGTAAGCCTCTTGTGGAACTAGCTTGTTGATTAAATGATGATCATGGTTTCCTGATCATGGACATTGGATGTCATTAATAACAAGGTTATATCATTAGGAGAATGATGTGATGGACACACACCCATAGTAAGCGTAGCATAAGATCAAGTCATTAAGTTCAGACATGTAAGCTTTCAAATGCATAGTAACCTAATCCTTCGACCATGAGGTCATGTTAATCACCATCACCGGATGGGTACTTTGATGACATCAAACACCGCTCAGAATCGGGTGGTTATAAAGGTGTCATTGGGTATTCTGAAAGTATGTGTTGAAGCGCATGGACCAAGATTGGGATTTATCCATCCATATGACGGATAGATATGCTCTGGGCCCTCTCGGTGGAATGTCATCTAGTTAGCTTGCAAGCATGTGACTACGTCACAAGGATGACATAACATGGAACGAGTAAAGAGTACTTATCAGTAACGAGGTAGAACTAGGTATGGAGATACCGACGATCAAACCTCAGATAAGTAGAATATCACGTGACAAAGGGAATTGGTTTCATATGTTAATGGTTCTATCGATCATGAAGTCATCGTTGAGTATGTAGGAGCCATTATGGATCTCCAGATCCCGCTAATGGTTATTGATCAGAGAAGTGTCTTCATCATGTCTGCATATTCACGAACCGTAGGGTGACACACTTAAGGTTCGAAGTTGTTTTAAGTAGATATGGAATGTGCGTTGGAGACCGAATGTTGTTCGGAGTCTCGGATTGGATCCGGGACATCACGAGGAGATCCGGAATTGTCCGGAGAATAAGATTCATATATTGGGGATCATTTTCTAAGTTAGGAAATGTTCCAGAGTGTTTGTATGGAGATTCTAGAAGGTTTCGGAATGTTCTGGAAGGTTCTAGGAGATTTCTTGGAGTTTGCTTGAAAACCAAGAAAGGATCAAGGAGTCCTTGTGGGGCAAGACAAGGAGTCGTGGGGGAGGAGGACTCCTCCCCCCCTCCCAATCCGCCGGCCAAGGAGGGAGGGGAGTCCTACTAGGACTCCCCCTCCCATGGCGCGTCCCTCCTTTAAATAGAGGGGTGGGGGCGCCACCCCCTGGCCCCCTCCACTTCAAGCCCAAGCCGCCGCCTCTCTCCACCTCCTTCCCTCTGCTCAGGCTTAGGTGAAGCCCTGCAGAATTCTCTACTCCACCACCACCACCACACCATCGTGCTGCTGGGATTCCGTGGAGAAGATCTACTACCTCATTTTCGCTAGAACGGGAGAGGAAGGTCTATTTCGACTCCATGCGTGTGACCGCATTGAGCGAGCCTGGAACGCGGCGCCGGAAGGATCGTCCACACGATCTTGAGATCGGCAAGTGATCGACTACATCAACCCCGAGATCTAATCTCGTAACGCTTTCGGATCTACGAGGGTTAGTACAGATCTATCTCGTTGTACATGTCTAATAGATTAGATCTTGGCTTTTATCTAGATTAGATCTAGGTTTTGTTCGTTCTTGCGGTAGAAAATTTTTGTTTTCCATTCTACGAACCCATCATTATATCCCATCGAGGTACATGCAGTAGGGTCGTCGTGGGTATAGTGAATGCCGTGCGAGCCTGTCATCAACATCTGGCCACTGTTCCCGCGTCACCAACCAAAGTCTTCGGTATGGCCGTGTAGTTGCAGGTCTTGTCATCTTACCAGGGCGTACCGCGCACTGTGCAGCACGTCGCTTTGTCCTCCTGATTGAGTTTGGCTACGCTGATGTAGCCAGTCCCGTGCCTTGCTGCTCCTCGTGGTTCCGGCTACCGTAAAGTAGCTGGTATGACTGCTGTCCGTGCGCCACCGGCCAGTGGGCACCTGACAACTACCGTAGTTCTTGTTCGGTTGGAGTATCCGGAGGTCATCCCCCCAATAATGACAAAATTTTATTTGCAAATACTTGACAGAAAATAATCAAAGGACATGAGCAAGTATTAACTTACCTTTGTGATTATAAGATTATGCAATCACAGTCTTCAAGACGATATAAGATCCAATATTAGAAAATAGCATCATTGGTTCGGTAAGGACTAATGTTTAAAGAAGCAATATGTTGTGTTGCATAAGTAATGTAATGCATTTTTTAAAATCCCGAATAACTCCTAAATAACATGAATGATTTAATTTATGTGATACTTTTAAGATTTAGTTATTTTTCAAGTGAATATATCTGTAAAGCATTTAGGAGTTTAACAAGCAAAGTATACAAGTGAAATATGATAACACTCTAAGATTGAGGTAAATTGCTATCAGGTAATTATGATAGAAGTTAATATATTAAGTTATTAAGAGTTGAAGGACTTACTATAAAGTTGTTGTTTGAAGTGGCAAAATGAATAAATTTTGAAGAAAATCTTGTTTATAAGAAGTGTATCAATCTTGAAGAATTCTGTTTTTTAAGGTTATGGTTTCTTATAGTTACAATTGATGGTGAGTTATCATACTTTTGGGTTGGTTTTATATTAGACCAAAGTTAACTATAAAAGTAAAGGTGTTTAAGGTATTTCAAACCAAAATTAACTATAAAAATATAAATACATTAAGGTGTAGTGGTATAGATTATTACCATGTTTTAAAGTTTCGATGAGTATGATTAAAAGTGTGAGATCATTCACTTCCAATTTAAGTAAATGATGATTTTAAATTTGATTTACTATTATGAAAATAATATGCAACTTATTAATGGGAGCGTAATTAGATGATCTTAGTAATTTCTTAGGATTTCATGTTAAGAATGATTAAGAGATAAAGATCATTCACCTACAATATAGGTGAATGATGAATAATGTTAGCTTAAGGGTTGTTGGTTTCAATATGAATTAAAAGTTCTAAAGGAATATCATAAAGTTAATAGTTTATACTTAAATTTCATTATGAATCATAATTATGGTTTTGCACTTAGTACTTAAAATTAAAGGATTCTTTTTAAGATTGTAATATTTTATAAAGACATACGATTATTTCTTATTTAAGAAATGAGTTTAAAGAATTCACAAAGGAGGTACTTTTATTTTAATAACTAAGATTTATTACTTTGGAATCTTGAAATCATTTGGAATAATCTATTTAATATTTTTCTAGTAAAATATATTTATTTAAGATCTAAATAATGTTTTTTTATTTATTTTTAAGGAGGATTCTTATTTTTATAAAAAATCCACAAAGGATTACATGTCCTTAAATATTTTCTTTAAGGTTTATTTGTAAAAATTTAAATTAGTATTTTTATAAAATGGTAGATTTATTGTCATATACAAAAATGATTTTATTCATTTTTAGGACTTTTCCTTATTTTGTTAAATTTCACTTAGGATTTAAGTAGCCTTAATATTTAGTTCTATTTTACTTAACTCAAATAAGTGTAGTTATATTTTCTTCGGTAGAGATTCTTTTTGTGATCATTTTGATATATTATATGCATTTTTTGGATTTTTCTATATTTTTCTACAGTCTAAATATTACTAAGGTACTTTTGTAATTTCTAGTTTTAGTATTTTATTATTTTATTTCATTTTTTTATTCTCTTTATTTAGTTAGACGTGGCCTAAAATCAAATTGGCCCACAGGCCAGATCAACCCACTATAGCCTAACTGGTTGGGCTAATACAAGCCCAACCCACACTCCCTTTCTCACATTCACGCACACACACACACAACACACACGAGCACAACGCCCCGATTCCCCACTGCGGTTCTGCCCGTGCACGGTGTTGCCGCCACCACTGCTCCCGACTAGCTTCGGTAATCACCGGCCATTGTGGTCGCCGTCGCGGTCACCGAAGCTCCGTCGTGCTCTATTACCCTAGCTCCTCCTGTTCAATTTGGTCTTTGTGCCCCTTCTATTCGTCCTCGACTCCTTTCTGGCTCGGGAGAGGTATTACCGACAGTAGCCTCCCCGGCCGTCTCGGCCATGGTCGAACGCATCCCGTGTCGCCCGCTGGCGCTACTCTGATGCTACCTCCTCTTATGGTTTATCGTCCCTTCGACCAGTTCCAGCGCCTCCACGCCTGAGACCGCTAACCCTAGCTTGTCCTATGTCTACCTCGACTTGCTGTTGCGGTTGCTTTCTCTATGGTGGTGCGATATTGCAGCAGCTATTGCGACCTACTCTATTATATGATGCCGGAGGGACGGCAGTGTATCCAACCCCAGTGGTGTCTTCCTTATCTATTTCGGTTACTATGTTCTTCCTTTATCTTCTCCTACTTTGATCCAGGTAATTCTTGTGTGACCTACCCTCGAGTCGACGATTTGTCCTAGTTAGATGTTATGTATCAGTAGCTTGCAGTACTTGGCCTTCATCCATTGGTTGTTTAATTTTATCTGGTCCTCGAAGATATGTTTGGTATATTTAACACTCATGGCTGCTAGATGCAATTTGCATCGATAATTACCTAAAATTTAGTTCACAAACACTTAGACTGTCAAGTACTTGACATATAAATGGGTTGCAGATATTTGATTGAATTCAAACTGTTGGTTTGAATTAATTCACAGTATACTTCCTTTATGAACAATGGATTTACTTCTGATAATAAATGATTCCTATTACATTGACTTAGGAAAATGATTGATATTCCTATTGGTATTCTTGGTAGCTGTGGTTTTAGCTAGTGGCTTTGGTTGCCTTAGGAAAATGATTGATATTCCTATTAGGATATACTAATGTGATGTCTTCCTAGAAGTATATATTCCTCTATATCAAGACTCGTTATTCCTATTAGTTGGTTGTGCTATGACCATATATGAGATATACTTGGTGAACTGAACATACGGTTCAGTGATGATTTAAAATATTTTCTAGATAGTTTACTATTGAAACTAGATGATTCCTAGGTAACTAAACTAGGAAGATGATTTCAACAAAGATGATCTAAATTCATTTGGTGTGCTTTGCAAGTACATCTTGCTTTGTTTGCTTATACTGTCAACATGACAGATTACTTTACAAATGATTCCGAGCAATTAAAGCTAGGGAAATGATTTGAACTGCATCTTTTGCTTGCTTGCAATGGTAATGATGTTCTTTAAGAGATCTCTTAGCTTATGACACATAGGTCAAGTGCCTTATCCTTTTCTTATTGTTGGTATTTGCTTCCCTTGCTGCTGTTTTGGTGCCTCCATACCTAGAGTGTGCACAGTAGTGGTTGGGTAGCATGATTTGCTGCTTTAAGAATTTCCCTAAGCCAAGGATGCAAAGACTGAGGCAAGATTTCATTTAAGAACAGATATTACTTGATGACCTTTTAATTCTCTGTGATGATTTTGCATAGTAACCCTTTGCAGTTCTGAGAGAAATAATCCACCTATCGTCCTAGACATGATCTAGTTGCAGTGTAGTTGGATTTGGAATAATTTGTATCTTAGTCATTATTTTACTTGGTTTGGATGGTGTGAGCTAATAACAATAGGTGATGCATGATCTTACTTTATATTCCTCATGGATTTCTACCTGCTGTTGATGGCATGCTCGGAATCTTGATCTATTATTACTTGCCCTTCTGGTTTTGGTTACTTCTCCGCCTTGACCTGCTCCTACTCCTCTTCTTGTCCTACTGGACTGCTTTTCCCGATGCTCCTAGCACTAGATCTTGATCTAGCAATCCATGTAGCATTTGTTGGTGGCGTAGATGGATGGTTCAGGGACAAAATAGTGGTGTTTCTTGGTTGTGCAAATAAAGTGGGGATAGTTGGCTTATGGATGAACTAGTGGAGATTTATGGGGTTTGAATAAGGAACATGTTGTGGTGGCAACTGAGCTACGGCTGGTTCCTTCCTTTTCTAAAACTGGTGCCTTCCCTGATGTGTTGACAACAGATCAGTTGCATGTGGTGAGTGAGCTACTAACTGGTGGAGCCTGTGGGTTCAAGTTTCTATGACTATAGGTCTTTTGCTTGAGGATGTGATCAAGTATTATTACCATTTCCTGATGGCTATTCCCTTTTACTTTCCAAATAGTGAAACTTGCCCCTATGCCAGTGATGCACTAGAAGGAGGCACATCTACTGATAAGAACATATTCTATTGATTTGGTGAAACTTGCCTCCAGATGACTTGTTCAGTGATGTGACTAACAGTGCACTTCACTGTTAAACTGAGAACAAAACTTACAATATCCAATACTTTCTTTTATTACTTGTTTGTTTATATTTTTCTTGCAGGAACAAGAATAAGAAGAACTGAAGAAAAGAAGATACAAAACCTTAGTTTAGCAAATGCAGTTTAGGACTTCCTTTTTATTATTTTGTAATTTATTATTGTAATCTTTCATTTTTATTTAAACATTTAAAAAATAGTGTAATATTTGTATTATTATGTTTCATTTAAATATTTGTAAAAGAACAATGTAATAGTATCGTTGTAATAAAGTAATTCAGTTTTTCCTACTTTGTAATTGTTATCTATTTGAGACTTGACAATTATTATCTCATTTACCTATAATAATTAATGTTACCCTTTATTTGTAATCTTTGCATTAATATAATAAAGTTCTTTTTCCTTTTTTTAATTAGTAGAATCTTGTAAAGATTTATATCTTATTTAATAAAGCAACAAGCTTTCTTTCTTTTTGTAGATTAAAGTTTATAAATACTATATATCAATAACAAAGGAGTATTCCATTATTTATTGAAAAGACAATATAATATTATATTAAGTAGTGAAGTTTAATCTTTTCTTTTATTTGTATATTGTAGCAACCATGTATTCTTATTATTATAATAAAGTATATATTATTTGTTCCAGTTACTTTATTCAAGATTTTCCATTCTATTACTCTTAAGTATTTAAATATTCATAATTCAATTTGTGAATTTTCTAAATTTATTTGAATTCAAATTTGAAATTCAAATACATGTTTGAATTACTTCACCTCAAATCACAAAGAATGATTCAAGGTCAGGTCAAAATACATCACACTTTCCCTGACATATTCATCAGAACAAGAGAGATCTCGATCCCTCTATAGCTCTTTTAGCTTTGCTTGAAAATTTTCCGGATTTTCTTATGCATGAATGTAATGCACACATATGTGTCCTCTCTATTTATAGGTGCTAATCCCAGGATATTACAAGCGCAATGCACGAGCGTTTGAAGGCAATAGAGAACTTCCACCTCGCTAGGCTCACGTATCACGGATCAGTGGCTAGAGTGGGATAGGTGTAGAACTAGACCCATATAAGAGATGTATCGTAATTTCCATTTGTCTGTCTGTCTGTGGTGGTGGAGATGCTGGGATCCTGCCTTGTACCTATTGTAACGGTATAACTCTTCTCTAGCCAACTTAATACAATGACTCGCAGATCTCCTACGAGTTCTCGAAAAAAACTAATATAAAACATTTTCGATCTAAATTAATGTTTTTAGATTTGTCTAGATCTGGATGTATCTAGCACTAAAACATGACTAGATACATTTAAATCTAGACAATCTGAGAATATTAATATGGATCAGAGGGAGTATTTTAGAGCGGTTTAGATACACTTCAAAACGAGTGAACCTACGCACTAAAACAAGTCTATAAACATGTGGTTTAGAAAAAGTTTAAAATGTCTTACACTAGTTAACAGAGGGAGTACTATTTATTTTCTCTTTTGTTCCATCTAAAACAACTTCCCTACAAAATTATTTCCTTTCATCACATGGATAGTTTGCAATGGAGTACTGTCCCTTTAAACACGCCGGCTAACCCTCACCGGGAGCCCACCGCTGATGGATGCGGTGAGCCCTGGCACGAACTTTGGTGCGCATGCACCGCTCCCATTCTCTCCGACCACCTGCACGTCGAAAGCTCTCACCACTGCCACGCTGACTGCCTTCATCTCGGTGATAGCGAGCTCCTTGCCGAGGCAGACACGCAGGCCAGCTTGGAAGACCGGATACTTGTACAGGCTCACCGGCGCGAAGGATCGGCCGGGGCCCGTGAGCCATCTCTCCGGGCGGAAAGTCTCGCAGTCGGCGCCCCAGATGGAGGGCATGCGGCCCATGGCATAGGGGTGGTACATCACGCGCGAGCCACCCTCCACATATGAACCGTCCGGGAGCACGTCGGCGGCGGCGCAGAACTTGGAGTCGAACTGAACCGGCGGGAACAGCCGCAGGTTCTCATGGATCACCGCGTGGGTGTAGTGCAGGCCCTTTAGGTGCTCATATGTCACGGGTTTCCGGATGCCGGCCTCCGCGCGCATGGCGGCCGCCACGGCCGGGTTCTTGGACAGGACCATGAAGAGCGTGGTGAGCCCGGCGGATATCGTGTCCCTCCCGGCGAGGAGGAAGCTGACGACGATGTCACGGAGAAACTTGTCATCGGCGGTGTCTCTGGACGAGGCCATGAACCGGGACAGGAGGTCGTTCCTCTTGGCGGCGACGCCCAGGGCCAGCTTCCGGCGCTCCCGGATCATCGCCGCCGCGAGGTCGTCGACGACCTTGATGGCCTTCTTGAGCTCTCTTTCTGTTCCAATGTTCAGCATCCGCTTCATCTTCCATAGCAGCGGCGACACCGCCAGGCCACGAATAGCGGAGAGCCGCGTGGCAGTGTCGAAGGCCACGGCTGCCTCAGACAAGGGCATGCCCTGTTCGAGGCAGCCCGGGTCCAGCCCGAACGAGATCTTGCAGATGGTATCGAAAGCGAAGCGGCGGAACACGTCCTGCAAGTCGATCACAAGGCCGCCGTCCGCGGCGCCGGCCAGGATCGGCATGAGCCTGGCCTCCACCTCCTGGGCGACGATCTTGTACGCGTAGGAGCGGACGGCGACGCTGCCGAGCTCGAAGCTAGCCAGCTTGCGCTGGTGGCTCCAGGCGTCGCCGTCGACGTTGAAGATGCCGCCGCCGAGGAGGTCACCGAGGACCATGGCAAAGGGCTTGCCCTTGGGGAAGTTGTCGAAGCCGATCTTGAGCATGTGCTCGAGGTTTTCAGGGTTGGCGGTGATGGTGCAGCCGAGGACGTGGACGTGGATGGTTTGCGTCGGCGACTCGCGGAGGAGGTGCGCGTACCAGTCGCACAGGTTGGTGAACTCCCGTGCCCACGACCCAGTCATGTACGCGCGACACACATGGCAGCCGCACCATGGCCACCGCCGGATGATCTGGAGCACCACGCCCAGTGCCACCAAGCAGATGGAGAGGGCAAAGTACACGGTGCCGGCACACCGTGCTCCCCATGACAGATCCATGGCTTCCATAGATCTACTGGCTCTCGCGACGAAAAAGGAATGTAATGAAAGACGGGAAATTAGGATGTGAGTTTATGCGCTAAGAGAGCATTCCCGAGAGGCATGTCTATATAGAACGTGTGGAACATGCATAAGAAACTCGTGGAGTAAACAACATTTGTCAGTATCCTTCGAAAGGTTGCACATAATTTACCGTGCTCTCTCGCTTCTTCTCATTTTTGTTCTTGAATGCCAGTAAAATTACTACCTGCCATAAGCTGGCAATATTAATTCTCATACAGATATATACACGTTTTATTCATTGTTTTGTTTTTCTAATGAATTGCATTTATTTGTATTAAAATTATGTATTGCATTATATTAATCTAATTTGGAAAGAAAATACATATTCAATTATACTATGATAATGGGGGCGATTATTAGCTTGTTCGATTTAGAAATAATTACGTATTTCTCAACATTGGCATCCATGAGATCAACATATTCTCATCCTTTTTTGTACTTACACGAATCTTGATGTTCAAATCGGTTTGTTCTTAGCGGCTACCTAGCAATAATTAAAGTATTGCCTCAATCACCTGACAGAACAGTAAGATCGTGAATTAGCGTCGCATTTTGAAGAAATTGTATTCTTCCATAAGGTCTGCTTATATGATCGCCTACACTTGTGTGTCATTTATGTGAAACTTAATTTCTAATGGCTGAAAACGTAGTGCGTCGTACTAGGGAAAATATGCTCAAAATTCGGGTTAATAAGTGTGGAACATATGGGTTACTATAGTTCGCTAATACACCAAGATACCTTGTAACTGTCAAACCTCCAAAAGGGAATGTAGGAGCCTCCCACGCCTGTGTTTGTTTAATATAGTGAACACGTGACATTGTCGTATTCGTCGTGACCTCAGCCCTAAAAGCCATCACTCGAATGTGTTGTCGCAAATAAAAGGGTAGCCGACAACACCGTTTGCGTGTGAAACCCAATGTAACCGATATATGCGTATCCATTTACGCTTTCACGCTGCTGGTGTGATATAGAGCTGACATCTTGGTTGATAAGTTCAAATGTTAACCCCATCGTTGTCGATGTCTTGAATTGGCTTCGCTGCATATGATTTGACCCAATACATGAACTATCAGAAAAACTTGCTGGGAAAAGATCATGTTTCCCAGGAACACGACATAATAAGGTTCTTGCCTCTCACACTCACTTCTTGGTTATCATATCATTTTAGGTCAAGTGGTTGTGTGGTAGCAGAGCGGGTCCAGGGGATACGATGGTCACTGATACTGCTGTAGGACAGGGTAAGTGATGAGGGGTGAACTCGTGGCGAAACAAGCACATAGCAGGTGAAGGAACAACACACATATGCATGTATAAAAAATGTAATACAGACCTTTCAAGGGTAAAAGTATCTATAAGGTAGTTGTTTGTAGTATATCTAACTGGTGTATTTGTATTTTTTTTCTATGGTTTAGAATATGTTTGTGAAGCAAGAAAAATAGAGTATCTTAATGATCCTATATTTAGAGTTACCACTCCAACAAAAAATTGAGGTCTTCACTCACACTCAGGCGTTCAGGCTTTTTTTGGAAGGCAAAGCGCTGAAGTTGTAGCCCATCTATATGCCAAAGAGGTTCTGTCTTACTGTTCTTAGTTCTAATTATGATGTAATCGCTGTTTTTCTGGTTGGTGTCGTATAATCAAAAGTGACTGTGGGTGGAGTTTGGAAAGAAGAATAAAAAACTTACAAAATAATCCTATATTTAGAGCACCCACTAGTGCCTCGCCTCATTCAGAATGTACTTTTATACATACATATATGGAGACAAAAGCCTTTTTTTAAAAGGAACAAAATCTTATTTTCACCGGATTTGCTACTACAGTACAAAACATTACTGATTAATTAGCTGCCATCCATCTATATCCATGGGCTGGCTCTACTTTTTGTTTAACTTTTAGGGGCAGTTTCAAAAGCAAAGTTTTGCGTCCCAGAAACGTTACCCGGTCGACCGCTCGTATTGCTAGAAACGCATGCGTGCACGCATAATACAATGTGTTGGCCACGGTCATGTATGGGCTCAGCCCTTCACTGGTACTGAAAACGTGCCGCCCGCAAAAAACAAACAAAAAAAGGTAAACAAGAATCCGAAAGACATTTATTGTGCATTAGAAGGCATCTAACCCCATAAGCAAAATGTCACGGCTGAGATGAGATCAACTTTTGGACTGGGGCGGGCACACATGTATTCATGGGTATTCAGCTGAATACCCATTATTTTTTGGCAAAACAAATCATGTAGTAGCATCTCCATGAAATTTGTAGCTAACAGTAGCAGCAGTAGCTTGGCTCAAGTACTAGTCGTGATCCTCCAGTAGTCCAACTCTAGGCCTGCTCGGTACCTCTTCAGCAACACACGAGTATGCGAGGAGGCGAACGATTGGTTTAGTTGCCGAGGCAAGGCATTTTCTTTTCTAATTTATGAACTAGCAAATTGCTTGCTCTTCAGGTTAGATTATTTATTGGTTGATTGCGACTCCATCCAATGATGATCTAGGTTGCATCTGTATTGAATTTGTGGCAAGAACATACTGACACAGAAATGAAGAGGAACAATGGTGTTTTGAAGATATTGTGGGAGAGAGCTCTAAAGACACCAAAAAAACTGGTTCCGCCTCTACACCAGAACTGTCAAGTGTTGCATTGCATTTTTCTATACCTTGAATACCCATTAGAAATATCCGGTGCCCGCCCATGCTTTTGGATGCAACCTTCCATGTAGTGCATGTTTGTTGCATACGTGTATACACACTTACATAGCCTAGTCCGCACCAAGATTTGAAGATACCCGTTTTATTTGCTTGTACGGATGGTCATACTTTTTCGAGAAACACATTAGAGACATAAACGCCTCAACATGCACGTGCAGTCACCCCTACGAAATCGTCCATGTACACATTGCCCCTACGAAGACATGCATACGAAGTCTAGGACTTAAATTTAGGTGAGTTGATTTCACCACAGAAACCTAACAATCGAGCTATGCTCACAAACATCGTGCAATTTCGAAGAATCAACATCGTATATATTTCATTCTGAGGAAGAGACACACTAGCTAATTTGTCATCAACATAAGGAAGAAGTATCTATATTAGTAGAGTCAAGGTACGAAGCAAAGCCTATATATCACATCCTGAGTGTTAACTGTTAAGATTTGATTAGGATTAGTTATGTTTGGTCAGCTATTGTATAGAGATATGTGCAATCATGCATATTTGGAAGGAGTCAATGCAAACATCATCTACACTGCCCTCTATGTAAAACTCTAGTGGGTATAAGTAGAGAAGGCTCGCAAGATATACTTCATTTAACTTGGGAGCATTGCTAGGTTATAGAACCAATCTAGGGTTTATCCATGACCAGGTCGATGTGGCTCTGAGGCACCTCTTGCTCCCTCCTTTCCTTTGCCCATGTTTCCCCTTATGGATCCATCTACCCAACCACCATCAATATGAGCCTTAATCGCAAGAACTTGCTTCTTTGGAAGACTGGGAGGTGCCCCAATCTAGCGGTTGGCCATGGTTCGGGAGGTGTTGCAGGCACAACCTTCTCCTCTGTACTCCCTCATCGTCATCTCTAACTGGGTTTGATCCGACTTAGCGGGTGTTGCAGGCACAACCTTCTCCTCTGTACTCCCTCATCGTCATCCCCGGGGCTTGACTCAATCAGTAAGGTGACCCGTCGGCTCTAGACTGGGTTTGATCCAACTTAGCGGGTGTTGTGTGAGGAAATCTTCGGTGCTTCTATTGGCATTGACGGGGCGTTCCTTTGTCGCCATTGGAGGTGGATAAAAAATGGTGTGACAGTGATCGGAAAAAGGGAGACAAGGACATAAACCCGCTTACGTCTTCTTCTTCTAGTGGCGTGTGAGGACATCATGATCTCTTAGAGCCAAGAGTTGGCTATCGAGAACACATAAGCCAGTAGAGACTAGAGAGGTCGCCAATAAAATATTTGACGACAAGTATGCATACACTCCAGTGAAAACACAAGATCTATTCAAACACCATTTGCCGCCTCCCACCTCCCTGTCACTAATGCAAATTTATGTAGTTTTCTAATTCGACATGATCTAACCAGACATGACATTTTAACAACGAGTTCTTCATGGTCGTGTATTCTGAGAAATTGAGGACCTAATAGTCAGATAGGTTAGTGGTGCGGCACTAGGGCTAAGTGGTGCTCATAATTAACAGCATAACTATGTGACATGAACTAGCCGGGGAAAAAACTGGGTGACATGAACGGGAGCTAGCCTACGTTTTTTTTCTTGCACGGTTTTTTTCTTTTTGCGAAATTCCACCGATCTATTAATAATCATCAACAACAGTTCAAAGAGTCCTAAAAGTAATAAAAATTACAAATAGGTCAATGGACCACCTAGCGACGACTACAAACACTGTCATGAGCCGAAGGCACGCCGCCGTCCTCGCCCCTCCATCACCGGAGTCGGGCAAAGCTTGTCGTAGTAGAGCTTGTTATAGTAGACAGACGGAAAGTCGACGTACTAAGACCCCAAAGGACCAGCACGAGAGCAACAACCATCGCCGAAGATAACCAACGTAGATCAAAATAGACTGACCTCAAAGCACACCAACGACAAACTACCAGATCCAAGGGATCCATCGGACACACGATTCTACACGCCCTCTGTCGATGTTAGATGCACCACAGGAGCGAGGATAGGACGGGGAGTACCTTATTCTGACTTCGGGACGTAGACGCCGCCTCAACATCCTAAAAAAGAGACACTAAAAATAGTCTAAACAAAACACTCTAGCCTATGTTTTTCTTGTTGCACGGTTGAAATTGTTGAAATTGGCAGCGTGAGGATTTTCCGAAATTTACTTGGCCCACAACTCTTGTGGGATCTACAGCTGTCCGGTAGTTGTAGTTCAGTGCTTGTCACAATCACAAGATCAAACTGCCGCGCAGATTGATCTCCAAGAACATTCAACAAGAAACCAAGCCAGAAAAAATGCATCTTGAGGCACGCACGGGCTACAGGTGCATGTTACAGTAGTATTAGCGTGAACCTCATATTTTACTCGTGCTGGAATGAATTGACGGCTGGAGTCCAAAAAGTGGTCAGTTGGACAGTCGAAGCATCACATCACAATATCTGGGCTATCTCCCAACCGGACGCGGGAAGAATCAAACATGGTCTTCACCATGTCTACGTCAAGACAGATTCGTGGACTTCTCCTCGTGCGGGGGACGACGGCGATGGGTCACGGTCACCGCTCTCGGTCAGATTTCCTATGCTCGTGACGGCCACAAGTCCCGTCCGTGTTCTGAAATCTTCAGCCCAAATCTATCTTTTTTTTTCTAGTACAAATAATCCTCATATGTACCCTCCCAAAATTATTTCGAAACCTAATTCCTTGGTGAGCGCTAGATTAGAAGTAGCTGAATAGATCCGGTACCAACTCCCCACTCCCCCTCTCCGCCCCCGCGCGAGGCGAACAGGGAAACCTTAACATCGTCGTCTCCCCCCTCCCCCTCTCCGCCGCCATCGGGACGGGATGTCGGGCATTGCATGTGCGGCAGAACATTCCCCGCGCACGTGGAGTGGCGACGCTTCGCACGGCGGCCTGTGGCGGTGTTCTGTGGCCTGATGTCGGTCTGACGAGTCCTAGGTGGCCACAGTAGCGAGCGGTGGAGCGGACGATTGGCGGTGGGGAGCTGCGGTAGGCTTAGCGTGGTTGGCTAGTTGTCGGAGTGCAGTTCTCGGCGCCCTCTCGGCCCAGATCTGGGCCCTCTAGGCCTGGGTCTAGGTGGGCCGCCTTAGGCACGGTGGCAGCACCCCACCGCCAATCGTGGGCTTGTGCTGGGATGGTGGTGATGGTGGGCCCCTTGCTACAGTGCGGCAACTGGCTTTATGGGCCCAATTTGGCTCGGTCGGGTTAGTGAGAGCATGGTTTGTCCCTGCTGCTGCATTCGGTTGGCTACCTCCAACGGCGGTGGAGGTCGTTACCTCTCGTGTGCTACTGTACTGCTATCTCTCACTGGAGTTTCTTCTTCTTGGTATTGCCAGCCTCACAACATGGCCCACGGTGAGATAATGATGTTGATTGCAAGATCGTGGTGGCGCATGCTGGTGGGTGGCAAGATTGGTGGAGCGCTACAGAGTGCGCGGGTGTGGTTTTTTGGGGGTCAGGAAATCATTGTGGCCATGGCACCGACGCGGTGATGCCTGCAGGTGTTGTCAGCCTTCCTAAACGGTATCGGATGTACCTCTTCCTCACCCCCGTAGCGTACCGGAGGAAATCTTCGGACCAGTCCGGACAACAGCGTCATCATCGTCACTTTCCTTTTGGAGGTGCTTCTTGGTATGTGGTGCTTCGGAGTGCTAGGAGCATGGTGGAAATACTTCGGAGGACGCATCAATTGTGACATTTTCATTGAGCCGCCGGTGTCGGCATTTTTACTTTTTTTTTTTTCGTGTTTCTTTTGGACTTGATTGTGTTGTGGCCTAAGCAAACTCATTATATTGTGTGTTTGTTATATTAACATAGTGGGACGCATACCTATTTGAAGGAGGAGAAGTAGCCGAATTTGTAGGGGGCGTAAGCTGTGAAGAGGCTGAGAGGAACTTGGCGCCTTCTGGCACCGACCGGAGGGGTCAGGTAATAATTTTTGGGAGGAACAAAGCGAGCAATTAGCTCTAGGAGAAAGACAGATTTGGTAAAAAAGAAATACTCCCTGCGTTCCAAAATAAGTGACTGGATTTGTCTAAATTTATATGAACCTAAACACTAAAACATATCTAGGTGCATGCGAATAGAGCCAAATCGAAGGGAGTACTAGATCTGCCATAGATTTGTCAAAGTTGTATACGAGCACTCTTATAAGAGAACTCATACTTGTATACAACTTGTAAGAGAAAAGCGGTTTCTCCTGGCTGGCCCTTCATGGAAAATTATTAACTGCAGATATGCTCACCATCAGGGGTTGGCTCCACGACCCCACATGCATGCTCTGCCGAAGAGCCCCGAAACAGCGGCTCACCTATGAAATGAATGCCCTTTCACCAGAGCGGTCTGGAACACCACTCAAAGTTGGGACAACGACGCAGTGGAAGGGATAGATCAAAGAGAGCGCTCTTTTGCAGTTTTTTCGCCGGCCAGCGTTTTACCTATATTGAGGCCGTATCTATTGCTAGAGAGGGCATCCTGCAAAGAGAGCGCTCTTTTGCAGTCTACGTTGCCGACTATCTTAGATGAGCCTAATTAGGGATCCTGTTTTTCCTTCTTTCTGTGTGTGGTTTTCGGCATGTTCCACTTTAATGTAAACATGCCACCCTTTGTATAATTACTATGTTTTTTCCCTCGTCTAACTGAGAACACAGTGCTCCTACCGGTTGCTTAAAAAAATAAGAGAAAAGTGGGAAGGAGAAAATGAGGAAGTGAGAGAGGTTGTACGCACATGTACTCATGCCGTACGTCTCTCTAAAAGGCCGCCAGCCGATACAACAAATCCCGGCTATCATCACGTATCCCTCGAAACTCATATTCCCTCTGATTCAAATTAATTAATGTCAGAGTTAGACTATATTTGATAGTTTAGGATTGTAAACTAAGTCTAGCTCTATTAGATTTCTTGCCCCCAAATCTTATAGTAGTATATAAACAGACCAAGATCTCATAATATAATCATCCAATATCAATACAATCTATTTTCCGCAGTCCTTCATGGTGTAGAGCCAAACACATGTCATAATAAGTCAAAGGACAAACACGTAGGATGAATGTTGAAATAAATTATCTAGTCCTTTCCATCAGTTCGGACTTTTGGTTGTGTTGATTAGTACATGTAATCCAATATGAGATCAGAGCGGAGGTCCTATGATCAAATCATGGCCAACGCAAAATTAAAAAAAATATTGCGGCTCCCCAAAACACTTTACAATAGGACAAATGGCAAAGACATAGGGTGAGCGTTGAAATAAATTTTCTAATCCTTTTCATCAGTTTGGACTCTTGGTTGCGTTGGCTAGTGCATACAATTCAATATAGTATCAGAGTGTTTTGATTCTTGGCCTAGGTTTTAGCCATATTTGTTTCCACGGCGCCGCCTCCGGCGATATCGATCTCCGTGATCTCCACGGGGACATTTAGCTAGTTTTTTTTCTTATTACAATAGATCAGTTCATAGTGTTAGCAAATTTTGTTTTTTTCAACTAGATCTCTTTTCTTTGGCCACCAAATTCACTTTTCTTGCTGCTGCTACAATCTAGGACATCTGATCGACTCAGCCTACTCCACGAACTGCCTCAAACTCCTCCGGCAGCCGAGCGGCCGCGCACGCGCTGGACATCGAGCAGCCTCTCCACGGGAGGTTGTGCAATGCACGGCTGCATGCAATACCCTGTGCGCGCATGGTACATGGACGGGCCAGCTCTACATCAAACTAGCTGGATCTTCTCGGACATGCATCTGCACATCTACACAACAGAGTCGTCAATACAAGGCCGTATCTATATCACCCGTGATCATCATTGCCAACAACCATTTACATCAACATCGCTGCATCGTTGCGGCCACCACCGATCGTGATCATCGTTAACGCCAATAAAATCTTCTTCTCCTTCACCAGCGACGCCGTGCAACTACAAGACACGGGTTTAATTCCCAAGATCAACTACAACTACAATTCAATTGTCATCATCATCAACAGCTACTTCGTCATCTTCGACCTTGCCGCCAGAGTCGCAGCCTAATTTTATTTTTTGCACTAAATCAATTTTCTTCGTGCAACTACTTTATCTACTCCAACATATCGGCGGACAACTTCTACGCACCGACTATTCAAGGAGATCTTCACTGCTTCTTCAAATCCGGCTCTGTCTCGCATGACTCGTGATGGTCCCTGTTTTCGCATGTCCGGTATTGGCAACACCGACGCGTTCCTTCATCCCCGACGCACTCCCGAGTTTGGCAATCTCGATAGGGTGTATTGGCCTACCTCGACTAATCTGACTCCAACTACGTCTATGTCAATTACTATGATGACTTACCAGGCTCAATGAGGACACCGGCCATAACATAACATCATCAACTTCATCGCCTTCATCAACGACGACTACATCAGCAATGACACCATCGACCATGACTACAATGCTCCACTCCTGGATACATCGACATCGGCATCCACCGACTCACTCTCCAGATCATGCTTTCGGATTATGCTTCAGTCAGACTGTCCGCGATGCTCCGGTTGTTCGCGTCACTACCGATCCGACTGCTTGGGGTGTTAGAGTTTATTACGGCTAAACTATCTTTGGTAGTTTAAGATTGTAATCTAAGTCTATCTCTATTAGGCTTCTTGCGCCCCAAGTATTCTAGTAGTATATAAGCAGCCCAAGAGCTCACAATGTAATCATCCAATATCAATACAATCTACATTTGTGCAATCTTTCAATTAACTCAAATTTATCTAGATTTAGGTGTATCTAATACTAAAATATGTCTAGATATCCGATTCTAGAGAAATCTAAGTTAATTAATTTAAATTGGAGAGAGTAGATGAATTCCAAATTTCTTGCATTCGCACAAAACTAATATATTACCTTATAAAATAACAAGCCAAAAGTTTGTTTTACTTTCTTACACTTTATCCAAGAGGTCCCAGCGTGGTAATATATATATGCAGACGGTTAGAGCATATCTAGTTGTCCCCCAAAGCCCACCATAGGCCCAAGGGGAACACTGATGGCAAAAATTCCACCCAGTTGGACCCAACATACCAAAATTCAGCCCGCACGGTCCATTTGTACGCCCGACTCCTCTAGCCACACCCAACGCACAGGGGCAAGAAGGGCGACGGGTAGAACTAAAACGTGAGCGGTCCACCTCTATCGGCGAGACAAACAAAGATCTACCATTTTGTCTGTCCATCCCGTCCTGTTCACTCCTCTCCGCCAGATTATCGTCGGCACCACCCTCTCCCACTCCGCCCCCGCCCCGCCATTCCCACGCCAGTCGCACGACCTCTCCCCCTCCAGTGGGATCGATTTCTGTAATATCCCATAGATTATGATACACGAAAATGGATAGAGGATAGTTGTGGCCATTGCATCAATGGATAGAAAATACGGACCAACAAAAACGTTTGATAGAACTTATCAAAGTGATTAAAGTTCTACTTGAGCTGATGATTTAGAACTAGTTCAACATGCTGAGTGTTCCAACTCTAAAGTAATATTTGGTAAACGTCTATGTTAGAAAGGGTAGAAGTAAGTTAAAGAACAAGTAAAAATTGATTCTTAACTTATGTTCTCTAAACCTCATTTAAATCATGTGCTAAACAAACCTTAGCATATGATCACACCCTAAGACAAGATCAAATGCATTCTTAACTTACCTTGCTCTATCTTATCTTAAACAACATTCATTCTACCAACACTTGTGAGTGATAAGAGTCATTCCGCAAGTAAGACATCCAAGTCCATAACCAAATCTTGACCTATCTCAAACTTGACTTATCCATTCTTCTATTGGGTTTGCAACATAGAAAACAAAAAACTCTACGATCTGAACAACTAAGGACCAATATCTATCTACCTAGATACAATCAACGGGTAGATATACATCCATAGAGAACACACCCTTGAAGAGCGAAAAAGCGTTACGAGATTAAACTCGTGGATGATGTAGTTGTTCAGCGCATATGTGATCGCACACACATCCGGTCCTCCAACAACCTCCGCATCCTCGCTCCAGCGATGCAGCGGAAGCAACAATTCCTTTTAGACAAAGCCACTGAGAACATGTACTTCTCTAATCCGAAGCCATGGGGAAATAAACTAGAGGGTGAGAGAGATCCTTCAGGAGGACGTGTGAAGTGAGAGGAGGAGGACTTTTATAGGGGGGAGGGGGCAGCCCCTCCCATGGCTGGCGGCCAAGGTGGTGCCCCCACCTCTCCTTTCATTCATGTGGGTGGAGCTTTTCATGTGGGTGGAGCTTCCACTCACATAAACACTCCTCCACTCACACTTCCACTCTCCATCATCGGGATAGACAAATCCCACACTTGATCCATGATCCTCTACATAACACTTTCGGAGTATCTGAACTCACCTTTATTTTCACCCTATTACAGTGTGACGTTTGCTGTTATCAAGTTACTCTTCCGGTGTTAGTGATTGACATGACCTCATGGTCTAAGGACTAAAGTTACTTCGTATGATGTTATAGAAATGTAAACACAATGACTTTGATCGTATTGCTATACTTCGGATGAATGTTCATCACACCATTCCACCAATGTTGTGACCTCGTTATTAACAACAGCCAGTGTCCATGATCAGGAAATCTTGATCATCTTGTTAATCAACGAGCTAGTTTATATGAGAGGCATAAATAGGAACTCTTTATTTGTTTATTAAACACACATGTATTAATGTTTCTAATTAACACAATTATAGCATGTAAAATAAACATCTATCATATACTTGGAATACGATAATAACAACTTTATTATTGCCTCTCGGGCATATTTCCTTCAGTCTCCCACTTGCACTAGAGACAATAATCTAGTTTACATAGTGATAAATCTAACACCCATGGTGTTCTGGTGTTGATCATGTTTTTACCTAGGGAGAGTTTTAGTCAACAGATCTGCTACATTCAGATTCGTATGTACTTCTCAAATCTTAATATCTCCATCCTTGACATGCTCGCGGATGGAGTGAAACCGGCGCTTGATATGATTGGAATTCTTATGAGACCTTGGTTCTTTGGCATTGGCTATGGCTTCATTGTTGTCACAATATATCACCATTGGGTCCAACGCACTAGGAACCACACCTAGTTCAGTTATGAACACCTTCATCCAAATCACTTCCTATGCCGCTTCTGAAGCAGCAACATATTCCGCCTCCGTTGTTGATCCCGCTACCACAAGTTGTTTGGAGCTCCTCCAACTAACTGCTGCTCCATTCATGAGAAATACGTATCTGGATTAAGACTTAGAGTCATCCGGATCGGTTTCAAAGCTAGCGTCAACTTAACACTTAGGGACGAGCTCTTCTTCACCTCCGTACACGACAAACATATCCTTAGTCCTTCTTAAGTACTTAAGGATGTTCTTAACCGCTATCTAGTGTTCTGAACCTGGATCAGATTGGTACCTACTAGTCAAACTAATAGCATGTGCCACATCTGGTCTTGTACATAGCATGACATACATTACAGAGCCTATGGCCGAGGAATAGGGGATCTTATCCATTATCTCTCTTTCTTCCACCATAGCCGGACTTTGAGTCTTACTCAATGTCTTGCCTTGCAACATAGGTAAGAACCCTTTCTTACTTCTGTCCATTTTAAACATCTTTAAAATCTTACCAAGGTATGTACTTTGTGATATCCCAATTAAGTGTCTTGATCTATCTCTATAGATCTTGATGATTAGTATGTATGATGCTTCACCAAGGTCCTTCATCAAAAATTTGTTGTTTAGATAACTTTTAACACTATTTAAAATATCTATATCATTTCCAATCAATAATATGTCATCCACATATAGTATTAGAAATGCCACAGATCCTCCACTCACCTTTTTGTAAATACAAGCTTCTCCGTAAGTTTGGACAAATCCAAACTCTTTGATCACCTCATCAAAGAGGAGGTTCCAACTCCGGGATGCTTGCTTTAGTCCATAGATGGATCGCTAAAGATTGCATACCTAGTTAGCATCCTTAGGATCGAAAGGTACCTTTGGTTGTATCATATACAACTCTTCTTAAATATTACCATTGAGGAACGCGGTTTTGACATCCATCTGCCAAATTTCATAATCGAAATATGCAGCAATTGCTAACATAATCCTCACCGACTTTAGCATCGCTACAGGAGATAAAGTCTCATCATAGTCAACTCCTTGAATTTTTCGAAACCCCTTTGTGAAGTCGAGCTTTATATATGGTCACATTACCATCAGCGTTAGTTTTCCTTTTGAAAATCCATTTATTCTCAATGGCCTTTCGCTCATGAGCTAAGTCCACCAAGGTCCAAACCTGATTTTTGTACATGGATTCCATCTCAGATTGCATGGCCTCTAGCCATTTGTTGGAATCCGAGCTCATCATCACTTATTCATACATCACAAGGTCATCTATTCCATAAACCATGAAATTCATGACAGGAATTCCATACAGTTCAAGAGTTGCACGTGTCCTGCTTGACCTGCAAGGTTTGGTAGTGTCCTCTTTTGGAGTTTCATGATCTTTAACATTAGATCCTTCTTCATTCGGTGAGAATTAGTTTATATGAGAGGCATAATTAGGAACTCTTTATTTGTTTATTAAACACACATGTATTAATGTTTCCAATTACCACAATTATAGCATGCAAAATAAACATCTGTCATATAGTTGGAATCTGATAATAACAACTTTATTATTTCCTCTCGGGCATATTCCCTTCATCTTCTTTATCCAACATTCTTACCTTATTAAAAAAAGGTGAGATATGTACTTAATATAAAGTGTTAAGTAACATCCTATGAATCAAACCTTATTGAAATACTTGATAAACAAGCATCCATTCTAAAATATATCAAGTCTGGCCACTGTCAATACTACCTTATCACCATCAATTCACTTGGGAGTTGATGAGGTCACACTCCTATTTGATCTAAAGGAAGTATAAAACAACTGATAGTCATTCCATTAGGAGACTAATAGAAGTAACCTAAAACTTTTGAATCCCAAACCAGTATCAAAATTACTGGGAACACTTGTAGCTTCAACTACTGTTCAGTTGAAGAAAACCTTGTTGACAACTCATTAGTACTAGTCTAGTGAGAAGCTAATCACAACAAAGCCATTCATACAAGTCCTTGTATCCAAGTCATTGGACTAACCATTGACTATTGATTTTCCCATTCCTAAGCCATCTTAATATCCAAATCTTTTGAAGATTATAATTCCAACTTAATACTGAGGGGAATTAAGTGGATGAATGATACTATAATTCCATCTAGGGAACATATATTATATGTCATAGTCACCCAGAGAGAGTAAGTCCATATTATGTTTCCATGGAAAGTTGGTGAATTAACTCTAACAAACTAATCATAGACATGACCCTATGGTTAGGAGACCATGTCTTGACTATTCTGATGGGGTTCGTTATATGGAAAACAAAAAAATTCCTACGATTGGAACCACCAAGATCATATCTAGGAGATACATGTAACAGTTTCAAATGGACTCGCCCTCAAAGACCTTAACTCGGTATAACGTTCCTGCAAACAAACGTGGCTATTGTAGAGTGTACTCGACCGTCCTCAAGGACGCGATGACAGTGTCGCACGCGTAGCACCTCTGTAGTCGGTCACATGTACGGTGTGTCGATGACTCCCTAACCTATAGTTTGGACAAATCCAAACCCTGTGATCTCTTTATCAAAGTGGAGATTCCAACTTCAGGATGCTTACTTCAACCCATAGATGGAACTCTGAAGTTTGCATACCTTGTTAGCATCCTTAGGATCGACAAAACCTTTTGGTTGCATAATATACAACTCTTCCTCAATATTTCCATTTAGAAATTTTGTTTTCACATCCATCTGCCAGATTTGATAATTAAAAAATGCAGCAATTTCTAACATAATCCTAATTGACTTTAGCATCCCTACGGGAGAAAAAGTCTCCTCGTAGTCAACTCCTTGAATTTCTCGAAACCCTTTCGCGACAAGTCGAGATTTATAGACGCTTACATTACCATTAGCGTCAGTTTTATTTTTGAAAATCCATTTATTCTCAACGGCCTCACGGTCCTGAGGTAAGTCCACCAAAGTCCAAACTTGGTTTCGTACATGGATACCATCTCGGATTGCATGGCTTCAAGCCATTTGTTGGAATCCGGGCTCATCATCGCTTCCTCATATGTCGCAGGATCATTGCTTCCATCTACCATGAAATTTAAGACTGGATTACCGTACAGTTCAGGAGCTGCATGTATCCTGCTTGACCTGTGAGGTAAGGTAGTGTTCTTTTTCGAAGTTTCATAATGAGTTTCATGATCTTCACGATCCTCATCATCAGTTCCCTCTTCATTCGATGGACTCACCACTGGAACAGTTTCTGGTGCTGTGCTACTCGCCACTTCAGGAGGAGGAGGTTTGATAACCTCGTCGAGTTATACATTCCTACTACTCACACCTTTTGCGAGAAACTCTTTCTCCAGAAAGGATCCATTCTTGGGAATGAAAATCTTGCGTTTGGATCGATGATAGAAGGTGTACCCAATTGTTTCTTTTGGGTATCCTATGAAGGCGCATTTTTCTGCTTTGGGTTCGAGATTATCAGGTTGAAGTTTCTTCACATAAGCATCGCAGCCCCAAACTTTTAGAAATGACAGCTTAGGTTTGTGACCAAACCATAATTCATACAGTGTCGTTTCAATGGACTTTGATGGTTCTCTATTTAAAGTGAATGCAGTCGTATCTAATGCATGACCCCAAAATGATAGTGAAAATTGGTAAGGGACATCATAGATCGCACCATATCTAATAAAGTTTGATTACGACGTTCGGATACACCATTTCTTTGTGGTGTTCCTATGGGAGGGAGTTGTGAAACAATTCCACATTGTCTCATGTGCGTGCCAAACTCGTAACTAAGATACTCACCTCCACGATCGGATCGAAGAAATTTAATCTTTCTGTTACAATGATTTTCTACTTCTCTCTGAAATTCTTTGAACTTTTCAAATGTTTCAGATTTGTGTTTCATTAAGTAAATATACCCACATCTACTTAAGTAATCCGTGAAGGTTACAAAATAACGATATCCACCACGTGCAGACGCACTCATTGGACCACATACATTGGTATATATCATTTCCAATAAGTCAGTCGCTCGTTCTATTGTTCTAGTGAATGGAGTAATAGTCATATTGCCCATAAGGCATGGCTCAGATGTATCAAATGATTCATTATCAAGTGATTCCAGTAGTCCATCGGAATGGATCTTCTTCATGCGTTTAACACCAATATGACCTAAATGGCAATGCCACATATATGCAACAATATCATCATCCAGCTTGATTCTTTTGGCATTCATATTATGAATATGTGTACTACTAATATCAAGATTCAAAAAAAATAACCATTCAAAAGAGTTGCATGACCATAAAAGATATTATTCATATAAAAGGAGCAACCATTGTTCTGAGACACAAATTAATAACCATCTCGCATTAAACATGATCCAAACATGATGTTCATGCTTAACACAGGTACCAGATAACAATTATTTAGTTTTATTGTCAATCCTGATGGTAGATGAAGTGGCAGCGTCCCAACGGCGATCACATCCACCTTGGATCCATTGCCTAGGTGCATCGTCACTTCATCCTTTGCCAGCGGTCGACTATTCCTTAGCCCCTGTTTCGAGTTACATATGTTAGCAACCGAACCGGTATCAAATACTCGGGTGCTACTTCCACTACTAGTAAGGTACACATCAATAACATGTATATCACATATACCTTTGTTCATGTTCCCGGCTTTCTTATCTGTCAAGTACTTCGGGCAGTTTTGCTTTGAGGGACGAGTCCCCTTGCAGTAGAAACACTCAGTGTCGGGCTTAGGGCCTCCTTTGGTTTTCTTTTTAGACTTGGCAACAGATTTTCCATCCTTCTTAGAGTTACCTTTGGATTTGCCTCTCTTGCCCTTTTTCTTAAAACTAGTGGTCTTGTTGACCAACAACACTTGGTGCTCTTTCTTGATGTCTACCTCAGCAGTTTTTAGCATAGCTGCGAGTTTAGTGAGTGACTTGTTCGCTCCACTCATCTTGCAGTTTAGCACAAACCCTTTGTAGTTAGTTGGGAGTGACTGCAAAACCCTATCCGTCATGAGATCAGGTGGAATATCACATCCCAGTGTCTCAAGACGTTGAGCGTAGCCCATCATCTTAATAATGTGCTCGCTCATAGAGTTATGCTCCTCCATCTCAGCACTAAAGAACTTATCAGAGATCTCATATCTCTCATCACGGATTTGGTCCCCAAACATAGTTTTGAGTTCCTCCACCATGACATTGGCATCAGTAAGTTCAAAGAGCTTTTGGAGTTTAGTCTCTAGTGATTATAGGATCGCACACCACACAAGAGTGTAGAAATCAAATTTCGCGCATCACCTAACGGACCGTCCAGCACATAGGACTTCTTCATGCCCATGAGGATGATCCTCATGTTGCGGTGCCAGTTGGTGAATTTAAACCCATTATCTTGCAGCTTTTCTCTATCTAGGAATGCATTGAAATTGAACGCAGGGGGTACCATGATCTACAATTATTTGCAAAGACTATTTTAGACTAGGTTTATAAAAGATAGAGTTCAAGTCAATACAAAATTACTATGAGAACTCCCACTCAAAAACAACACCCCTCTAGTCATTTTTAGTGATTACGCGAACCAAATTCACTACACCATGACCGATCATCACGAGTGGTGGTGCAGCTCCAATGGCGAGCATCATATGGACATCATATCATTCATATGAATCGTTCTTTACCTTTTGGTTCATGTTCCAAGGCCATGTCTGTACATGCTAGGCTCGGCAAGTAAGAACCTTAGTACCTGCGTGTGTAAAATTGTCTTACACCCGTTGTATGCGAACGTAGATTCTATCACACCGGATCATCACGTGGTGCTTCGAAACGATGGACTTTCTTAAAGGTGCATACTAAGGAAGAACATATTATTATCTTGATATTAGTGGGAGAGAACATCTTATAATGCTACCACCAAGAACTAAGCAAGACATAAGCAAAATAAGATACATAAAAGGGATAAACATCACATGCATATAAAATGTGATATGATATGGTCCTTTCTTGCAATTCATCTCCATTATGTATTGCAAGGTATGATCTCCATCATTCCGCCGGCGTGGCTCCAAGGATCATGGCGCCACCATCATGGTTGTCTTCTCCATTACAATATATATCTTGGATATACATGAATAGCATGCATGCTATAAAAGATAAAGACAACCATATGGATCCTATCAATTGTTTAACTTACAATAAATCTCATTGCATACAACATTTTTTGTAACAGTGACCATATCACATCACATGCCCTGTAAAAACAAGTTAGACGTCTTTTAATTTATTTTTGCATATTTTACGCGGCTTTGGGATTTCTAGGAGAGAATCTCTCTACCTACAAATTTCAGCCACAATGTTGACAAATCAAGTTATTTGCAAACCGTTGTAAATTAGATCATGATTATGTTGGGAGAGACAGACACCCGCTGAGTCAGTTATGCAATACGAGTTGCATGTCAAGCATGGGACAGGTCTGATGTGCGAGGAGATGTAAAGTTAGTCCGGGCCGCTTCATCCCAACATGCCACCATGATTAAAATTTACGCAAGTATGAAACAACAAGACTATCAACGCCCACATTTCTATGTGTTCTAACCATACAAAGCATCTATGTATAGACATAGCTCTAATACCACTGATGGGTTTTGTTGCATGGAAAACAAAAAAAAATCATGCAATTGCAACCACCAACATCATATATAGGAGATACATGTAACGGTTCCAGATGGACTCACCATCGAAGATCGTAACACGGGATAACGTTCTCGCAAATAAATGTGGTTGTTGTAGAGTGTACTCGGCCGTCCTCAAGGATGCAATGACAGTGCTGCACATGTAGCACCTCCGTAGTCGATCACACGTACAGTGTGTCGACGACTCCCAAACCCTCGCTCTAGTCGGGCAGCGGAAGTAGCAAATCCCCAGGAACTCCAACAACGCTACACCATGGTAGAGATGGTGGAGGTGAAGATCTCGAGCAGGGCTTCACCTAAGCACCTTTTTTGTGGCAATAGACAAGGCTAGCAAGAGGAATAAGATGCCAACCAAAGGGCATATGAGAGGAGTGGGCGAGTGGGTGAGAGGAAGGAGGTCTCCACCTCCTTTTATAGGTGTGAGGGGGCAAGCCCCCCTCCTTGGCTGGCGCCATGCAATGCCCCTTTCCCTCCTCTCATTCATGTGGGTGGACTCTCCACTCACATAATTTCAATCTCCACTTTCTCCCATTTATTCTCCACTCAAAAACCAAAGGTCTTTCCATTGAATCACTTCAATTCTCTTGTTTTAATGCAACTCATTTTAATGAACATTTCATTTAATGAGTACTTCATTTAATGAACACATTAACATTTTGATCCCTTGCTTTGTTTCAATACCCTGAAACCATTTCAGCAGATTCGACAGAATAAATTCTTGCGATGTCCATTATCTTCTCCTATGTTGCCTATCCACTCAATTGCGTAGACTACCCTTAAGTGTGTCTCCCTACGGGTCGCGAACTATGTGGACATGATCAAGACATTCTCCAATCAATAATCATTAGCGAGACCTAGAGATCCATAATGACTCCCACTAGTTCATGCGATGACTTAGTGATCGTGTGACCTTTTATTCGCAGTAACCAATTCCTTTTGTCTCGTGATATTTTACTTGTCCGAGATCTGATCATTCAGTATCATTCATACCTAGTTTGATCCCATTACTGACAAGTACTCTTTTCTCGTTCCCGTGATATGACATTCTTTGTGATCATTATCACTTGCTTGCAAGCTATGTCAATGCGATATCACCGAGTGGGCCCTGAGTATATATTCCCATCATTAGGATAGACAAATCACACTCTTGATCCACGAGCCTCAACTAATACTTTCCAAGTATCTAATGAAACCTTTGTGATCACCCTGTTATGGTGTGACGTTTGATGTAATCAAAATACTCTTCCAGAGTCAGTGATTGACATGATCTCATGGTATAAGGATTAGGGTTACTTTGAATGGCGTGATAGTAGTGTAAACATAATGGCTGGATCATGTTACTATACTTTGGGAGTATGTTCATCACATCATTCAATCAATGGTGTGACCTTGTTATTAACAACATCCAATGTCATGATCTGGAAACCTTGATCATCTGTTAAACAACAAGCTAGTGTAATGAGAGACATCACTAGGAACCTTCTATTTGTTTATTAAACACACATGTATTAATGTTTTCTTCTTAATACAATTATATCATGAGAAATAAACATCTATTATAAACATGGAATAACATAATAACCATTTATTATTGCCTCTCGGGCATATTCCTTTCATATTCTTCGGCCTTAAGACTTAAGTGTTGAGATGATCCAAGAGAAAGTCAATCCTATGTTTGCATTCATAGCAAGTGACTTAACTTTACTAAACTTATCCTAGAAATAAACCATGATTGCAAGACCATTTCCTACCTATACTTGTAACCCTAGAAATACACGTATAGAGATGATTTTTACCTCACACCTTATGAGCTACATCCATTCATCCACACTAAACCCTAGTGCTATGTTGACAAGATGATCACATGCATTAGAGCTAGAGTAAAACCCAAACCTTACCTATTGGTTAATATTACCATAAAAGACAAATTATTGTCTTGGGTAAAACACACAAAGAACGTTTTATGATTTTCATCATAAGAATGATTACTTAAATAAAATCCTATTTGCCAGTAGTGAATCTACTGAAATCACCTATAAAATTCTTCATGAGAATCTTCACTCAGACATGAGTTACACAATATCTTATGAAATACCTTCTTAACACCAAGAATAGCTAGAGATTCTCTCAAATAGGAAGTTCTAGTTGTTACCCTACACTTCAATGTGAAGGGGTGAGAAGAGAAACATTTTATGTGTTAACCACATAAAAGAAATGAAATAATTAGAGACCATGGAATACCTTAGTGTCCCAAAATATCCATTTTGGACAAGGATCCATTTGAAGGTTTCAACTATTTCTTCTCATATGAAAACTCTTTCCTGAATAGGAAAGTAATCTGTGCCATTCTAATTTTGATACAAAGTCAATGAAGAATATTTGTATCAATCAAAAATAAAGCAATAGTTTTGGCTATTCAAAATGTTTTCCTACGGAAAATTCCATTTGAAATGGTGAAGTGGTATTTCAATCCCACATATTGTTATGTGAGAAATAAATGCTTGAAAACTCATTTCATAAAATTATTTTGCGAGATGACAAACACCTCTCTATCCTACTAATAACCATTCAAATGTTTGAGTTATCCATAATATTTAAGTTTAAGTAAATGGTGGTATCAAATATGAAAATCACATACTTATGTGTGAGGAAATAATTATTTTAAAACCATTCTCTAAATTATTTTGGCATATACCAAAATACATTTCTGTGGTACCTACAAAGATCTACACATTTGAGATATTCAAACTCATTTCAAACCTGAGCCAAACCCTAGGCAGAATTCAAATTAGAATATTTAAAAAACAGAAAATAGAAAGAGAAAAAGAAAAGGAGAAGGAGAAGAGAAAAAACACACCTGGCCTAGCACCCAGCCCAACAAACCAGCCCACTTAGACACAAAGAACCTTTCCCGTGTTTGCACATAAGGGCATGTCGTCCATGGGGTTTCGCAAAGTGGACATGTGACCAGTGTCACCCTCATTGCCATTGGTGTGTCATTGTCACGATACTGCCTCAACAACGTTGAGCCTACATGATCGTTACGTCAATCCTATGCAGCCTGGCACTATAATAGCCATGAACACCACCACGAGACTCTCACACTCTCATCCACCCCCTCTCGGGCTCTCCCATAGGAGCTCTAGCGACACCCTAAAAATGGGCACGATGAAGCAACAACAAGGGAGCTCCTCCTCTACCGCCATGAAGCGCTGCCGCTCTAGCGAGTCCCTAATTGAGTTTTTTGTCAATGCTCGCTTGCAGGAATGGCTTAAGGCGAGTGAATCGTTCCTTTCTTCCTTCAATATCCTCACCGGAATCCGCAATGCAATCATATTCTCCAACGACGATTGGACTTCAAGGATGGGATAGCGACCCCTACGTGAGTGTGCGAGCCCCTAGGACCCATTAATTTGCCGTAGCTTAAATCGTATAATAGATTGTGGAGGTTCGCTGGAGTGCGCCGCCACAGTAGGTCGATGATGTCATTGTCGTGGATGATGATTAGACCCATAGAGTAGCTCGTTTAGTTCCATGTTATCATGCGCATCTTTGGAACCCTTCAGCTTTGTATCATCAAGTTGATGATCGACTGCCATCGCACCACCATGGGATGGTCGTTGTCGATGATTCCAACCACCTCTTAGTATGTGGAGTGCACCATTAGGTTCGCCATCCTATACTCATTCGAGCAGTACTAGCAGCCCATGTTGGTGTGCCATAAATCGGCAGCGTCGTCGCTCGATGTCGTTTGTTGACCAAGATTGCCGGTGTGAGAAGGTCCCACTTTCCATATTGAGTCGTCCATGCCGCGTGGCGGTCAACACAAACCAGACCCCACCTGTCATTCTCTCTGGCTAGAACCCTCTAAGTGAAAATGTTTCACTTAACCACGTAGACACTGACTCAGGACCGACCCCACCTGTTGTTGTCCACGTGTATAAAAACATTACCCACACTCAGGAATTTCCAAAAAATCATTAAACACTAAAAAAATCATAACAGTTTCATCATAAATCATAAAAATACATATAATATATAAATATTCTTAGAAAAATAAGATATATCCATTAATGCAATAATATGAAACACTTTGTGGAATGAATTAATAACAAAAAATAAAACCTTTACATACACTTTATTAAACTTAAAATTGAAGGAAAATACAAAATAACAAAGTAATATTTTAAATGGGATATAAAAAACTTTACATTCTTGAGTGAAGAAAAATCCCAATTCAATTCTTGAGATTCCGAAATTTCATTAGAAATTCCATTATGTCTTAAATAATAAAAATAAATAAAGAAAATCAAAATGAACTACTTCTATAAAACCTTTAAACACTTAAAAAATAATTCTCACCTGGCAATCCTTTGATAAATAAATTTCTCTTCAACTTTAAAATAATTGGTTAAAAATGATTAAATACAAAAATAATTGTAAATTCCATGTTGTCATTAAATAAAATGAAATAACCTTTACTTTAATATTTATGGTAACAACAAAAAAGTGAAAATAAAATAAAATCCACCAAGATGTTTTACCTTGAACCCATAATTTTCAAAAGTAAAAGAAAATGAAAATTGAAAAGATCTCATAAGAGAATTTCTTCAAAAGTTATTGTTTTTGCTATAATGAAAATAAAGTTGAATTATTTCCATAAAAACCTTAAAACCTTTAAAGAAATGAACTAAGAAAGAAAGTAAATGAATTCTTTCCTTGAAGAATTATACCACTTAAATAATACCTAAGTAAGAATATTGAATACCCAAACCTACTTAGTAAATACTTAAGTAATATTTATCCTTGATGAAAAGTAGTAATGCCATGTATTGTTGTGGTAATAAACCTTAAGTGAAATTTTTGATTGCATAAGTTTGTTTAATGAGTGAAGTAAACTTAAACCTAAATCAAGTCACAAAAAACCATAAACGAAACATTACGACAACCTATAAACGAAATCAACGTAGAATTAGTATCGAGGGATTAGAACAGTTGCATATCATGTTTTATGGATCCCAGCATATTGACTCTTCGAAACATTAGTCCTTACTGGACCGATGAAGCTACACTTTCGATTGGATCTTATGATGGTAGAAGATGATGATTACATGTCCTGCAATCAGAAGGCAAGTTCATCCTTGTTCAGCCCTTGTGAGACCAGGATTGCATACCATTTGTAAGTGCAATATTACATGTCCTTTGAATTATTTTACAAAAACCTTTACAAAAACTCTATCACCCGCATTAAAAGCAAATTATTGTTTTATAAATAAAATGAAATGTGAAATGATGGGCAACGGAATCATGGATTGGAATATATGGTTGGGAAGCCATGTAGTGGAGATTCCATTGTACCTAAAAGTTAGGGCTTAACAACCAATGCAGTAAGTAATTCAAACGTGTTGTATAAACTATGCTACCCACAAATCCTAGAATGGGACTGACAAGTCAGCTAAACCTTTTTATTTTGTATGTCCTTGTATCCTAAGTCAGACCGAGATACAAAGTGGAGATCAATGGGTGGGAGCCCATGATGTCCCTATCATGTGTTCCAGGGTAACGAATTCACATATTAGAAGGGAGGGTAACTGAGCGTAGGTCTCTTGACCAAAACTCGTTACAAAGGGTGGGCATGCAGGTTCGTGGAAAAGGTTAGTGATTGGCTATTTTTTAGATTGGGCATCATACCTATGGAAGTGTGAACAGGGATATACTCTTCGCCATGCAACAAGGCTAAAAAACGTTTTTGGGTAAAGTAGTACACCTCTCGAGAGTGTATAAATGTGTCATGATTCTCCCTATCCTTGGAAACGATTATGATCGCAACATGGAAAGGAAATTCATGGAGTTCTCACAACCTATGAAGACTAATAGACATAGAATTTTATAAAATAAAACTTACCTTTTCTAAAAAACCCGATTTCAAAAACATGCACAAGCCTAGGATCTCTGATCCACAGGTATATATAGTGCATCAAACAACCACATAGTTAGAACTTGCTGAGTATGCTCGTACTCAATATATCCTAATTATCCCTTTCTTAGGTATTGAAGTCAATGAGAAGACTACAAACATGGTACTACAAGACTTAGGAAGGCATCTACGAGAAATTGGAGTCAAATCAAAGGAGTCAATGGAATTAGTATTTCAACACATTGATAGTGGAAATCAAGTCAAACATAGATGGGATCCAACTCCCAAATATAGGAACCATACTAATAGAAGTTGCTAATAGGGCAAATAGACAACCTTTAATTATCGAGATAGGACTAGAAGTAGATCTAGTGCTAGAATAGACTACAAGCTACTTCTTCTGGATTTTAGTTTGAACGTGAACTTACCTAGCATGCTCAGTGTGTCATGGAAGTTTCGAGGATCTTCTATGAAGATCTGTGACATGAATATATATAGTTATACCTTAGACCTGCGATGTTTCTGTTACACTACGCTGGTAGGTGTAATGTTCATGGAACGGTGTTCGGTTAGTGTTATGCCAACAACTCACGCTCTACAACATGTAGTGGAGTTCTAGGTTACCAGAGTTTCGCCCTTTCTCCGGCCTTACCGACTGTTCTAGGCGCACCTCATAGCCACCCTGCTCACGAGGTGTTCGATGTTTTGCCCCGACCATCACTACAAGAAAAGTTGCTTTTATAACGGATGATTTTCATGGTTAAAGGCCCGTTTTTCATGGCCAAAGAGTCTTGCACGACGGATGGCCTTTGTGGTAAAAGACCCGTCACAAATGAATTAACCACGGGTTTTTTCGCCCGTGGCTGATCGCACCCTTTAGCCACGAAAACTTGTTCCGTCGTAGATATATTCGCCAGCCACGCTGACGGCTGATGTCATGCAAACTGCCACATGGCAGCCGCCGTCAGCGGCCGGTTACCGCCGTTAACGTTCATAGAAACCGTGGCAGAAGCCAGGCCCAGCCAAAGCCTACTAAATACTAACTAGGTCGGCCCATCAGGGGAGCCCAACAAAAAGATGGCCCCTTATTGTTTTGTCCTGCACTGTTTGAAATGGGCCTAGAGATGCGGCCCGCGAAATTTCAGGCCCGATTCTGTTTCAGCCTACAGAAGGCCCATGTTGGTCCAGCACTGTGCTGCCACTTGTGGCCTTCACAAATCTGGCCCTGCACTGTTCAGGCATGTTACCAATTTAGCCTTTTACTGTTCAGTCCTATTACTATTTTAGCCTTTTAGGAATTTCGACCCATTACTGTTTAGGCCCATTAGTGTTTGGGCTTTTGCATGTTAAGGCCGGTACTGTTTGGCATGTTACTATACTGGCCTACCACCGTATTGGCCTTTTTCTGTTGATACCTTTTACGGTTCTGACCTTTCACTGTTCTGGCCTTTTTACTGTTCTGGCATTTTACTATTCTGGCATTTTGCTGCTCTGGCCTTTTACTGTTCTGGCCTTTTACTGTTCTGGTCACTTTGGGCCGTCCATGCGCATGTTGTTTCAACGTTCGGCATGCTACTGCTCTGGCTTATTACTGTTTGGGACTTTTTTTGCTAGCGCATACTTTTCACAGAGCAGGTGAATATCAAGACATCAATTAATAAACACACAAAAAATTAAACTACTTATTACATAACAATAAAAGTTTGTTACAACAGGTTATACAACAAGATCGTAATTCTGACAGATTACAACGTGTCAGTACCATCAATTAGAGATCGGTACATGGCGATTCGTTTCACTGTATCATCTGTCCTCTTCTTCAACATTTCAGCTACAGATCTAATTGCAGCTACACCCTTTCATTCTGCATGCAATACAACATTAATATATTTATCACATGCAGGAGTTGTTCTAGGTGGACTATTAAGTAAGTTTGCTTCGGCAATGCAATGGGAGGATGAATGGGATGAGGGATCACAACTTTTAGTCCTGCCTTCCAAGGACTCCTGCTGGGTTTTAACTGCAGTCTGCTAAAATATGGTGAAACTGGTTAAAACAAACAACAAGAGAAACAAGTAGTATTATATAAAGTAGAGATCATTTAAAGTAAGTATGAACTTACAGTAGCACGTTCAGGCTGACAATAGCTCCTTCTCGAGCGGGTGCGACTCCTGTTCAATCTGCCGGAAGAATCTGAGCAGAGCAGTTGGAACTCTGGTCCTTGTACTCCATTGTCATTTCTATACATGACATTTGAAACCAAGTTGGTTGGTTTGGAAGGATGAAAACTCTTGAAAAACACCAAAAACATAGCATTAAAAATTTCCAGATGTATGTTTCAAACTAGATAGCTCGTTTGGAAGGATGAAAGCATGTGAAAACACCAACATATAGCATTAAAAATGACTAGATATATCATCCAAACTAGATGGACATTTTTCGAATTAAGCATTCGCACATATATTCACAATTGAACATAAATGCAAATGTCATGGCGGGTTCTTAGGTAGAATGACAAGTAATTAACATGACAAGAAACTGGCCTAAGTAACACAAGGAAACCTCACGATTCAGCCTTGTTGGGCTCAGATTATCAGTGTTGGATCCTCTATGAGCTGTTTGCATGACCCATGCGAGCGCTCGGAAAGAATAGAATCTATCAGTTCATGTTGGAGGATTAAACCGATAACGTGAGAATAAAGAAAGGGAATAAAAGCAAGAAGCTAATGAGGTGGATAGGACCTACAAGATGAAGGGTGCAAATGAAATGGCAATAGCATCCAGGATATTGAGCAACATCCTAAAGATTTCGTAGCTTACGAGTAACAAAAATATAGCAAATGGGCAAGAGAAATTACCGATGCGCGGCGAGGACGGGTGGGACGGGCAAGTGGGCAGCGGGGGCGGCCGCTCGACATTTCGGATTCAACAACAAATGATTCAGTGAAGTAGCCCTGGTAGGGTAGACGATGGTGTTGGCGAAGCAGATTCGGTGCTACGAGGGAGTCGATGAAATAGTTTCGGTAAAGAGCGCCTGCAGTGGAAGAGCTCCGGTGTGGAAGAGAGGGCCGGCGGTGAAGCAGCTGGAGGAAGTCGAGGTTGGAGGGGTGTGGGCGGGGAAGAGACGATAGGGGGAATATAGGTGGGATGACGCACATTTACCACCTATACCCCTCTATTATTGCAGTACTCCCACGGTCCTTGTTTATGGAGCAGGGATAGAAGAGGAATTTTGCATTTGCAAAAAGCGGGGCGGGATATTTGAATAGATGCGCGGGATATTTGAATAGATGTGCGTGGGATGATTCGGCACCATGCGGAAATTTTGAGGTTGAAGCTTCCGACGTACGCTACTCCGACGTGGCCACTCTCACGTGTTGGCCCCGTCTAGACCCACACGCCAGCGATAGTATTCTTACCAACATATAAATGAGTTTCCACACATTTGTCAAAATTGATAAACAATATATTTTGAAGGCTTTCATACAAGATGACCAAGGTCACGGACATATCTCTGTTATAGTTTACAATAGCGTGTCCATATCTGATAGATAGCTGCATCTTGGCATTTCAAAAGAAGATTCTAGATTTGATGGACAATGCCCAACTTTCATGAATTTCCAAACTTTCTAGCTAAATCTATGCAATAAAATGACTTTTTGACAATCTAAAGTAAATATGTCTAATTTCGAACTAGAAACTGTGTGATATACCTTGCTCTTGACTTTTTAAAATAATTCAAAGATATCAAGTAGTCAAATATTGGAGAACCACCGAGAGTTTTGGAAAATTCAACTTTTTGATATGAATGGTATTGACACCTAATTTTGGCCATTTTAAAAAAATACAAAGAAACAAAATATAAAAATAAATGCATCCATTATTTTATCTCTTCGTGTCTCACTATGTGCACTAGCTAGTTTCCATGGAAAATATAATCTTGAAATCTGATAATTTCTGAGAAAAAATTGTATCACAATATATATGGAGTACCATGTAAGAATATGCATGGCTTTCAAACCATATGACCAAGGTCATGGCCATATCTTTTCTATAGTTTATAATAACCTATCCATATTTGTTATGGTGTGTATTGGCATTTAAATATTATTTACAAAGGAAGCTTCTGAATTGGAAGTTATTTCAATTTTCTAATGCACAACAATGGCTTTAGTCATGAAGCTACTACAAAACATGGCTTTAAATCCCACTGCCCCGGTTTTCACTCAAAGTATATATAGCCTAGGTTTAATTAAGTTTAGGGTTCGAGGTTTTATTTTGGGATGAGGGTTTAAGGATTCATGGTTTAGGATTTTAGGGTTTAGTGGTTTGGGGTTGTTCAAGGTTTTAGAGTTTATGATTGTTTAGGTTTAAAGTTTACAGAATTTTCAATAATAATGTCCAAGCTTTATATATATGGTTATATTCATGGAATAGAATGGCGTTATCGCAATTTAATAAAAGTATTTCAAAATTTGATCTATAAGTGCATTATACCTCATTGTTAAGGGTTTAGGGTTCTAGGGTTAGGAAGTTAGAGTTCTAGGGTTAGGAGGTTATTAGGGTTTATGGTTAAGGGTTTTTGATTTTCAATAATGTTCAAGCTTTATGCTTATATTCATGTAATAGAATGGCGTTATCACAATTTAACGAAAGTATCTCAAATTTTGATCTATAAGTGCACGGTACTTGCTGGTTTAGGGTTTATGGGTCGATGATTTAGGGTTTCCTGGTTTAGGTTTTATGGGTTGTTTAGGGTATAGGGATTAGAGATTTTTCAATAATGCTCAAAGATTTATACTTATATTCGTCGAATAGAATAGCGTTACCTGCTTTAATGAAAGTATCACAAATGTTGATCTATAAGTGCGTGATACCTGCTTGGTTAGGGTTTTACAGTTTAGCTTTTATCATCGTATAGGGTTTAGAGTTTAGCAAATTTATAATAATGCTCAAGATTTATTGTTATATTCATCGAATAGAATGACATTACCTAATTTAATGAAAGTATCTCAAATTTTGATCTATAAAGTGTGTGATACCTGCTTGGTTAGTGTTTATGTGTTGAGGGTTGGGGTTTTAGGGTTTAGGTTTTAGGGGTTGTTTAGGGTTTAGGGAATTTTCAATAATGCTACAGATTTATGCTTATATTTGTTGAATAAAATGGCGTTAGCAAATTAAACGGATGTATATCAAATTTTGATCTATAAGTGCATGCTACGTGCTTGGTAAGGGTTTAGGGTTTATGGTTTTAGGGGTTTAGGGTTTTGGGTTTTGGGTCTTAGGAATTTTCAATAATGTTCAAGTTGCTTTATGCTTATATATGTTGAATAGAATGACATTACATCAATTTATTTAAAGTATCTCAAATTTTGATGTATAAGTGCACAATACCTGCTTTGGTTAGGGTTTATGGGTCGAGGGTTTAGGGTTATAGGTTTTTATGGTTTAGTTTATGGGTTGTTTAGGGTTTAGGGTTTAGCGAATTTTTAATAATGCTCAAGATTTATGCTTATACTCGTAGAACAGAATGGGTGTTAGCTGATTTAATGAAAGTATCTCAAATTTTGATCAACGTGTGCATGACACATGCTTGACTAGGGTTTATGGCTGAGGGTTTAGGGCTTTAGGGTTTAGGGTTTAAGTTTTAGGGGTTGTTTAGGGTTTAGGGGAATTTTGATATTACTCAGGATTTATGTTTATATTCGTCAAATAGAATGGCGTTACCCAATTTAATAGAATTATCTTAAATTTTGATCTATAAGTGCATGTTACGTGCTTGGTGAGGGTTTAGGGTTTAGGGTTTAGGGTTATAGGGTTTAAGGGTTTAGGATTTGGGTTTTATAGGTTTCGGTTTTCGGGAATTTTCCATAATGTTCAAACTTTATTGTTATATTCATGGAATACAATGGCATTATTGCATTTTAATGAAATATCGAATCTCAGATTTTGATCTATAAGTCCATGATACCTGCTTGGTTAGGGTTTTTATATGGGTCGAGGGTTTAGGGTTTTAGGGTTTTAGGGTTTTACGGTTTAGATTTTATTGGATGAATAGGGTTTAGCGATTTTATCAAATTTTCAATAATACTCAAGCTTTATGCTTATATTCGTCGAATAGAATATATATGGTGTTACCTAACCCATTGAAAGTATCTCCAAATTTGATCTATAAGGGCATGATACCTGATCTGTTAGGGTTTATGGGTTGAGGGTTTGGGGTTTTAGGTTTAGGTTTTATTAGGGGTTGTTTAGGGTTTAGGGTATTTTCGATAATGCTCAAGATTTATGCTTATATTCATCGATTAGAATGGAGTTACCAGTTTAATGAAAATATATCAATTTTGATCGATAAGTGCATGCTACGTGTTTCGTCAAGATTTAGCGGTTAGTGTTTAGATTTCAAGGTTTCAGGAACTTCAAATAATGTTCAAGCTTTATGCTTATATTCGTGGAATAGAATGGCGTTACCGCAATTTAATGAAAGTATCTCAAATTTTGATATATAAGTGCACGATACCTGCTTGATTAGGGTTTATGGGTCGAGGGTTTAAGGTTTTACAGTTTAGTTTTATGGGTTGTTTCCGGTTTAGGGTTCAGAGAATTTTTGGTAATGCTTAGGATTTATGCTTATATTCGTCTAATAGAATGGTGTTACCCGATTGAACGAAAGTATCTCAATTTTTGATCTATAGTTGCACGATACCTGATTTTTGGGCACCGTACCAAATTTTGAGGTCGAAGCTTCTAGCATACGCTACTTCGGCGTGGGACCTCTCAGACGCGCTGTCACCGTCTAGGCCCACACGCCAGCGAGAGTTTCTTCCCAGCATTTAAACGAGTTTCTATTCATTTGCTGAAATTTTCGAACAATTTAAGGCTTTCAAGGAGATGACCATCATCCAAAAAAAGGTGACCAAGGTCATGGAAATAGTTTATGATGACGTGTCCGTATTTCGTAGATCGGTGCATCTTTGCAAATCAACCAATCTGTCTGTGTAACATCCCAAAACTTTAATCCAATGTTATCAAGATCAAATCATCCAAAAATAGGGTTAACAAAAACTTTTCCAAATTTAAAATGAAAGCATTCATATATGTATGGATTTAAAAT
The DNA here is from genome assembly GCA_023614405.1 of Avena insularis. Lineage (NCBI taxonomy): Eukaryota > Viridiplantae > Streptophyta > Magnoliopsida > Poales > Poaceae > Avena > Avena insularis. Next base: position 327,424,230 of record CM042692.1, on the reverse strand, counting down.
AGGAGTTGTTTGAATTGCCATGATTGATTGATCTAATGCTTGTAAAATGTTTCTTAGGTGATTTAAACATCATCTACATCATTCCCAAACTTTTCCTAAAGAAAATCAAATCAAAAAGAATTAAAAAGGAGGAATGGTCATTTTGGCAAATTTAACTCTCATGCCTACTTTGGCTATTCCTAGTACTCAATTCTTAAAAGAAACAATTCTTGATCTTTGCACCCCTTGCTAGTACACATAATGAGGTACCAAGGCCCACCTTTTGATCTGCTAAAAACATTACGTTAACTATTTTATATGACAGTTTAAAATTGAATCTAATGCATATGCATAGATCACCCCTATTTCAAAAACCATCTATCTGAGCTCCATTTTCAAAACCCTTGCAACCAGAGACTTCCTATCACTAGTGGAGATCACTCAAAATTTTTGAAACCAAAATTCAAAACTTCCTTTCATGCGGCCATTTCATCAAACACTTGGCATGCATAATCTCTACTCTAATCCTAGCTCACTTACTGTGGTTTTACCCCCAATTGATCCCCATTTAATCCTCTTGTCCCCTCTTGATCTAACCAGAGCCTAACCAGCCTCTTCCCTACCCCCTAGTTGCACTGCCATGCCATGCCGAGCACCACCTCGTCGGCCGACAATGCACTCGCAGCAGCAGCCCTCTCCAGCCCCTCTCCTCATGTCTAGCAGCTTGCTAGTGGTCCACCTCCACCGCCCAACCAGCCCCATGCCAGAGACAGAGAGCAGAGCGGCCAGGAACCGCCGCGTCCAGAGCCGGTCGAGCATGCCGATGCCGCCCCTAGAGCACGCGCTGTCCCCGCTCGCACAGACCATCCCTTGGCACCAGCCCGTGCCCGCCGCTCCACCTCGACAGAGAACACCCGGACATCCCGTCACGCCCAAAGCCTCACAGCCACCGCTCGCCGTGGACACCGCCGCTTTGGCCGCGTAGAGCGCCACCTCGCCCAGACCGCGTGCCACCACCCCTACGGCCGCATTCAATTCCTAGAGCATCGCCAGGGAACTGCCCATCGATCGCCACCCCCAGCCATGCCTCTACCCCGTCGTAGCCTTGTCGCCGGAGTCGCCTGTCCATCCTGCTCGGTCTCACCATCGGTCCTATAAAAGGAGCCCTCCCCGGCCTCTTCTCTCCACACCATTCCACTCCCCTCACCTCTCTGAACCTCACCCACCTCTAGCCGGAGCAAGTGGAGCAGCACTTGAATTGAGCTGGAGCAGCATGGCAGGAGGAGAAGGGCGCCGTTGATTTCGACCACGCCAAGCTCCACCGCAACCGCGCCTCGCCTCGCCGTCGTCTTCCACGTTGTTTACCCACCTCGCCAACCCCGCTGGAGCCCTGGTACGCCCCCAGTAGACCGCCACCGAGCCGCTTCGAGGTTCGACTGCTCGTCTTCGATTTGACAGCGACCCTCACCGTTGATCTCGCTTCTAATCCTACTACCACTGTACCGTTTCGCGTTTTAAGTGCCGCTGACACGTGGGACCCCCCTGTCAGCTGAGCCCCACGCCGCGGAGCACCACTGGGCCGGCCCAAGTCTTTTCCCACGCTAGCCCATCGATTCAAATCTGGATTTTTCTTTTTAGTTAAATCTAGTTTCTATCCACTAGTTTGAAAATCAATTCAGAGAGTTTTAGAAATCCAAATTGCATGAAACCAATTTTGTCTGAAAGGTATTGAAATGATCTATCCAAGCCCGTTGGATTAAATTCAGTTAGAGTTATAGATCTCTCCTAATAAAAATAACAAAATAGAAGCTTTTGCAAATTGCAACATTTTTATAAAATCAACCAAGTTAGCTTTTGAGTTGATTCCAACTCTCAAAAATCACATTTCATCATATATATCTAAATATGTAATAATATTAAGGATTACATGCAGTGACTTGGACTAGTACCAAAATAATGCTATATAGGCATTTCTAGTCACTTTAAATCATTAAATAATGAACTTAAACCAAAGTAATATTGATCCAACCCTTAAATCTCATTCCCACATGTTAGAATATGTGGTGATGACATGTGTCAACATGATCCCATGTTTTAAGTGGTGAATATTAAATGTTCGTTAATTTTTCAATGAGTAGAAATTACTTTTCTAAAATAAAAAGGTTGAAACTATTGAGTTAAGCTTGTGATGTTTGTGATGATAATAGATCATCAAATGTGTGTTTTAGAATGCTACATAGCCTAGTTAAGTATTGTTTGGTGATTTTCTACTCCCTGTGTATTTATAGACGCTAGTATCGACCAAGCTTTCGAGGAGGAGGAGTTCTACCAAGAAGAAGAAGAAGAAGAAGAAGAAAACTTCAACCACTGCACCAACCAAGGCAAGCTATTGTTAGGAGGCTAGAATTAAGCTAGATGAATGAGCAAGGATGCTTTAGGCATGCTTTGATCACACCCCTTTTAACTATTAGTACCTCAAGTCTTATTGGCAAGTTTTACCTCCCTTAGTTTACACAAAGTTCTTGACTTGTTTGCAAAGTTCCTTACTTATTTTGAAGGTAGCATAAAAAGTATAAAACTTTACCTACTTAGAAACCTTTAGATGTCATTCTATGGCATGAGATTGATCCCATTTTTTCCCCTTTAGTGAACACTCTTAACTTAGTATTTTAGAGTAGATCAAAAACTTGAGTCACTTTAGATGGGAGCACTTGGTGAAAATGAATTGTGAAAACCTTGGAATGATGAGTCATTCTATTGAGATGTTTTGACATGTGTTGAGAGACACATCTGGTTTATGATGATGAAAATGATGAGGCATGAGCCTTAACCCTTTTATAAAACTGATGGTTGGATTCAGATGCGATACCATTCCAAATTTACCATACAACCACACTACCTGAATTGGGTAAGGCTTAGCTGGAAATTTATATGCATTAGTATTAGTTCCCTCACGGGAGAGGTTTGAGCTAAGGCTACCTCTCAATGTTGTCCACCTATGCAGTGCCCAAGATGACTAATGGTCATGGTTGGGAGGCCATGCTCATAGGAGAGGTGCTTGTACTAGGGTGTGTAAAGGGAAGGTTATGTTTGATTATCTACATACTAAGTATGATGATTCAGGGTTATCCCTGACAGATGTATCGAATCTTGTGGTGAAAGTGTACCACCTCTGCAGAGTGTCAAACTATTAGAATAGCCGCGTCATGATTATGGACAGTTGGAATGGCCATACTGTTTCGTTGTCAGATGTTTTCTAAATAACTTGAAATGAATGATGAACTTTGACTTGACCACAATAGGGTTGTGTTGATGATAATATCTTCCCAACTTATGTGATTCTAGAATTTTACTTTATCTTTCTTTGCTTCTGAACTCAGCTTAGGTTTCAAACTTAATTTGATAGTTAAACTTAGATTTAGCACTTTGACTTAGAATTATAGTACCTGTTAATAGTAGCTTGCGAGTACTTGAAGAGTACTCATGGCTTTTGTCCCTGGCTATTATCATGGCCATACTATGAAGGAGATTATCTAGATGATGGTCAGCAGGACGGCTATGATAACTAGGACTATCTGCCTTCGTCAGCATTGCCTGTGCCCCTGAAGATGGACCCCACCGCTACGCTTATCTTTATTTCCGCTGCTTGTTGTATTAAAGACTGGATCATGAGATCCTTATTTGTGTAAGACCTTATGTATGGTTTGTAATGGATGATGTACTGTGATATCCAATCCATTATGTCTCGCAAAAATGGTAATCCTGGGATTGCGAGGTAGGGCATAATGGGCATCTGGGATTAAAAATCCGAGTGTTGACAGTCTACTTCCAAATTTGAAGTTTGTTTTCGAATTTCCAAATAACAACAATGTGTTTTGTTGTGAAGCAACTACAAAGATGATGGCTCAAAATGCCACCGCCCCCTACGCCCTTTCAAGCTTATAGGCTAAATTTGTGCAATAAAATAATTTTTGGGGTTGGATGTTTTTTTGGGGACTGGATGTTTGAATGGATGGGCGGGATGTCTGAATGGGTGGGCGGGATATTTTGGCACTCTGCCGAAATTTTGAAGTTGAAGCTTCTAAGGTACACTACACTCCCTCTTGGGATGATGTCCCTGTCAGATAGACCCACAGGCATGTATGCTTTCCAGCATTTAATGAGTTTATAGACATCTGCCGAAATTAGTGAACATTAATTCAAGGCTTTCAAACAAGAGGAGCAAGGTCATAGCCATAGTTTCTATACCTTTTTCATATTTTGTACTAGGAATACTCCATACATTGAAGCATCTACGCCAACCAAGCTTACAAACCTGGCCATATTTGGTAGATCGGTGCATCTTGGCATTTCAAGTAATTGTTTACAAAGGATATTCCAGATTTGATGGATAATGCCCTACTTTCATGAGTTTCCAAACTTCCTAGCTGAAGATGCTGAAATTAAATAACTTTTTGACGATTGAAAGTAAGTATATTTACGAACTACAAAGTGTGTGATATAGCTTGCTCTTGACTTTTTAAAAATAGTTTAAAGGTACCGAATTAGTCAAATATTGGAGAACCACCAAGAGTTTTGCAAGATTTCAATTTTTGATATGAATAGTAATGACACCAAATTTGGGCCATTTTAAAAAAAAAATAAAGAAACAAAATATAAAAGGAAATACAACCATTCGTTTCTCTGTTGGTGTCTCACTGTGTGCATTGGCTAGTTTCCATGAAAATATATAAAATTTGATAACTCTTGAAAAACTCGTTTCACAATATGGCGTACCGTGTTTGAACATTCATGGCTTTCAAAAACTAGATGACCAATGTCAAGGCCATATGTGTTACCATACTTTATGATAATGTAACCATGTTTGGTAGATTGGTTCAAATTGGTATTTCAACATTGTTTAGAAAAAGAGCTTCAATATTTGGAGTTATTTTAATAGCTCCAATCGATAATAATGGCTTTAATTTTGTCATATGATATATGGCGTACCATGTATGGATTTGCATGGCTTTCAAACCAGGTGACCAAGGTCATGGCCACACCTTTGCTATAGTTTATAACAACATGTTTGTATTTGGTAGATTGGTTCGTATTATTGGTATTTAAAATATTATTTACAAAGGAAGCTTCTGAATTTGAAGTTATTTTCAATTTTTCAAGCGACGACAATGGCTTTTGTCATGAAGCAACTACAAATAAGTATGGCTCAAAATCCCATTGCCGTGGTTTCCACACAAGATATATATAGCCTGGGGTTTAGGTTTCGTGTTTTTTGGGTTGAGGGTTTAGGGGTTTAGGGTTTATGGTATATGATTTAGGATTTTAGGGTTTAGGGCTTAGGAGTTTAAGGTTGGTATTTAGGGTTTAGGGTTTTAGGGTTTAGGTTTTTCTAGGGTTTAGGGTTTATGAATTTTCAATAATAATGTTCAATCTTATATATATATGTGCTTATATATATTCGTGGAATAGACTCATGTTATCACACTTTAATGAAAGTATCTCTGATTTTGATCTATAAGTGCATCATACCTGCTTGGTAAGGGGTTGAGGGTTTAGGGTTTTTATGGTTTTGGGGGTTTAGGTGTTTAGGGTTTAGGTTTTTTGGGAATTTTCGATAATGTTCAAGTTGCTTTATATATGCTTATATTAATGGAATTGAATAGCGTTAGCACAATTTGAGGAAGTATTATCTGAAAATTTGATCTACAAGTGCATGTGATACCTCATTTGCCAATGTCGTTTAGGCGGGGTTGAGGGTTTAGGGTTTTAGGGTTTAGGGCATTTTCGATAATGTTCAAACTTTATTATTATATTTGTGTAATAGAATGGCGTTACCGCAATTTAATGAAAGATCGAATCTCAAATTTTGATCTATAAGTCCACGATACAAGCTTGGTTAGGGTTTATATGGGTCGAGGGTTTAGGGATTTATGGTTTTACGGTTTAGGTTTTATGGACTGAATAGGGTTTAGGGGGTTCATCAAATTTTCAATAATACTCGAGCTTTATGCTTATATTCGTTGAATAGAATATGCCATTACCTAACTCAATGAAAGTATCTCAAAATTTGATCTATAAGTGCGTGATACCTGATTGGTTAGGATTTATGGGTTGAGGGTTTGGGGTTTTAGGTTTTAGGGGTTGTTTAGGGTATTTTCGATAATGCTCAAGATTTATGCTTATATTCATCGAATAGAATGGAGTTAGCAGTTTAATGAAAATATATCAACTTTTGATCGATAAGTGCATGCTATGTGCGGTGTTGAGGGTTTAGGGTTTTAGGGTTTAGGGCATTTCCAATAATGTTCAGACTTTATTGTTATATTCGTGGAATAGAATGGCGTTACCGCAATTTAATGAAAGATCGAATCTCAGATTTTGATCTATAAGTCCATGATACCTGCTTGGTTAGGGTTTATATGGGTCGAGGGTTTAGGGTTTTAGGGTTTTAGGGTTTAGGTTTTATGGACTGGATAGGGTTTAGGGGGTTTATCGAATTTTCAATAATACTGAAGCTTTTTGCTTATATTCGTCGAATAGAATATATATGGCGTTATCTAACTCATTGAAAGTATCTCCAAATTTGATCTATAAGTGCATGATACCTGATCTGTTAGGGTTTATGGGTTGAGGGTTTGGGGTTTTAGGTTTAGGTTTTATTAGGGGTTGTTTAGGGTTTAGGGTATTTTCTATAATGCTCAAGATTTATGCTTATATTCATCGAATAGAATGGAGTTACCAGTTTAATGAAAATATATCAACTTTTGATCGATAAGTGCATGCTACGTGTTTGGTAAGGATTTTCGGTTTAGTGTTTAGATTTAGGGTTTCGGGAATTTTAAATAATGTTCAAGCTTTATGCTTATATTCGTGGACTAGAATGGCGTTGCCGCAATTTAATGAAAGTATCTCAAATTTTGATATATAAGTGCACGATACCTGCTGGATTAGGCTTTATGGGCCGAGGATTTAGGCTTTTACAGTTTAGTTTTATGGGTTGTTTCCGGTTTAGGGTTCAGAATTTTTTTGGTAATGCTCAGGATTTATGCTTATATTCGTCTAATAGAATGGTGCTACCTGATTTAATGAAAGTATCTCAATTTTTGATCTATAGTTGCGCGATACCTGCTTGGTCAGGGTTTAGGGGTTTAGATTTTATGGTTTAGGATTCCGTGAATTCTCAATGATATTTTCAAACTTTATGGTTATATATATTCGTGGAACAGAGTGGTTTTATCGCAATTTAGTGAAAGTATCTCAAAAATTGATCTACAAGTCGATGATATCCTGCTTGGTCATATTTTTCGTTAAATAAAATTGAAGGTACCCGGGTACTAAAACAAGGGAGAAACCGGAAGAGTTCCTTGAGATTTAGGTGCTGTTTGGTTGGGCTCGAATTCTGGCTTTTGAGTTTTGGCTTATAAAGCTACGAACGTGTTTTTGGCTTTATTTTTTTAGCTTTTACTCTGACATAGTGGAATGATAGTATAAGCCATGTTGGATGCTTTTAATGATTTTATCTCAGTTTAGCGAAAAATGTTCGAATTTTGAACAACAAGCGATGGAAATCTCTACTTCCCGTAATTCTGGCTCACTGACATGTGGGTCACTTGCATAGTGGGTCCAAAAAGTCAGTGTAGGTCGGAGTGGGCGGGCAGGTAAATATTGAAGAAGGGCTGGGAAACGTGGATGGGGTGATGCACTTGGGAGAACGCAAATTTACCACCTATATCCCTCTGTTATTGAAGTGCTCCCTCAGATTCTTGTTTCTAGAGCAGGGATAGAAGAGGAATTTTGCATTCTAGAAAGAGGTGAAGCATGTTTGAATGGATGCGCGGGATATTTTAATGGATGAGTGCGATGTTTGGGCACCGTACCAAATTTTGAGGTTGAAGCTTCTAGTATACGCTTCTCCGGCGTGGGGCCTCTCAGACGCATTGTCACCGTCTAGGCCCACACGCCAGCAAGAGTTGCTTCCTTGCATTTAAACGAGTTTCTAGGAATTTGCTGAAATTTTCAAACAATTTAAGGCTTTCAAGAAGATGACCATCATCAAAAAAAGGTGACCAAGGTCATGGAAATAGTTTATGATGACGTGTCCGTATTTGATAGATTGGTGCATCTTTACAAATCAACCAATCTGTCTGCTTCCAAATTTGAAGTTTTGGTAGATCGATTTGTTTCTTCAAGCAAATACGATCTACCAAATACGGAATTGGTAATTCTATCATACTTGAATACAGTCACTAGACATTTCAGCTTGAACGTGTACCGTGTCGTTCCTCTTGCTCCACTTGCGTAAATTAATCCTAGAAACATCGCTCTGGAATCTAGATGCGTTGCTTCCGATCGTTCATCACTTCTCAAGATTTCTGGTTTGAAGCACATCTGCACATGTATGTACAAAATCTGTTTCCCCAAGGCATAGGATGCTCCAAGTGAAGAATTATTGACAAAATGATGCAGGTGCAGAGGCTGGGGTGCTCCCTTCTCTTCAAAGAAATATGCCACATGATTGTAAGATTGGACAAGTGGAGTTGAAATACAAATGGTTTATGGAATCTTCTCATATGCATGAATCGTGAATAAGGCATCCAAGGGAAGGTTTTTCTCCACATGAGAATTGACAAACTTAGGCACTTAATCTAATGACAGAAAACAACATGTGCATTTTGAAACCTACAGTGTCCCATTACATTGTCGGCCCATATACTAATAATTTGCCTGCTAAACCAAAACCAAATTCATCATTGCATCAGCACATTGCCGTACTATATATAATTTGCTTGAAGAAACAAACCGATCTATGCAAATCAACCAATATGTCTGCTTCCAAATTTGAAGTTTGTTTTAGAATTTTCAAGTAACAACAATGTGTTTTGTTGTGAAGCAACTACAAAGATGATGTCTCAAAATGCCACCGCCCCCTTTTTTCACACAATGTATAACGCAATTTCAAGCTTCCAGTCTAAATTTGTGCAATAAAATAATTTTTGGGGCTGGATGTTTTTTTGGGGGGCTGGATGTTTGAATGGATGGGCGAGATTCCAGATATGATGGATAATGCCCTACTTTCATGAGTTTCCAAGCTTCCTAGCTGAATATGCTGAAATTAAATAACTTTTTGACATAAAGCTATTCATTCACAAAGTGCAATGCTATGTGCATTAGTTTCCATGGTAAAACATAAACTTGTATATTGACAAGTTTTTGATCAATTTTGATGTATGGTGACTGGCAGGTGGGCCACGTATATGGTGGTGCCCAAAGCAGGGTATGCCAGAATTTCCAAAGTTATCCCTCCGCACCCCTTCGCGCTATGTATTAACTTCCACCCTCCGCCACCTAGGCCTCACCCCCTTCCCCACAAAATAGGCACGCTTACGGTCGCTCCTCCTCACCAACGTGCGTGAAGAATCTTTCCCTACCCGTCGGTCTTCTTGAGACGCACCGATGGGCACGTCGATCCCACGGTAGGCCTTCTATCTCTAGCTCGATCTGGTTGGCATTTTTATTGCCCTTTCAAATACTCCTACATAGTTTAATTTGTCCTCAAACTGCATGGTCATAGTTTATTCTGCACTGGATCTGTGTTCCTAAATACCTTCGGCGATTTTTGTTGTCGATATGTTTGATGAAATGCATAGGCATATATAGTTTTTGTACTTCATCTATATGTTTCGTGCTTTTCTTTTAATAATAACCAACCTTGTATGTCACAATTAAACAGATGGGCAGATTTTGGATAGAGATTGCTCCATTAGGCAGTGCTAAACGTATCCTTGATGTTCTATGATTTATGGGATTTGTTAGAGCTCATTGTGACAACTCAAAAGTACATTGCCCCTGCTGGTTGTGTGCGAATCGTAGGATGCTGCCTCAAAGTATAGTGGAAGACCATATTTTTATATTTGGGATGCTTAGCACATATGTTAGATGGGTATTTCATGGTGAACCATATGATCCTCCATATGAACCGGGGGAAGCACATCTTTATCATCAAGATCAAGTAGGGGAAGCAGATGTTGATCAACTAGATCAACTGACAGAGGCAGCTCCTGAGCATTTAGATCAACTTGGAGAAGGGGGAGGGAAGAAAAACCGCAAGCTGCATGAAATAGGTTTCATTTATGGTACTACCGCTATGCCAGATGACAAGGTATATATGTAGAACGACAAATGTCCAGGTTGTGTGTCTTTGATGTTTGTCTATAAACGTATCTATTAATCTACTAATCGTAGAAGCAGACGACCGAAGAGGACTTTGATGGTAATGACGATGACCTGTTCATTGATGAGCCTGTACGTGAGGCTATGGATCGGGTACACTGCGTCTGGATGGATTTGATGCAGGGCTGCTGATCATTAGGGGTATACTTTTGGTGTCGTTCATGACCACTAGCCCAGCTGCAAAACTCTTGGGGTGTAGATCTATCCCATGATTAGTTCGCTACTGTCGTAGTTCTATAATATGGAGCCACCTTATTATGATTTCTAGGCCTTTGTTAGGAGAACTGTAATTGGAAACTATTCTGTATATTAGTATATACGGAGTATATGTGTGTTTCTGTGTGTTTCAAGTCTGAAATTCGAGCTTATCATTTTATCGGTTCCTAAACTATTTTTGAGGCCCCAGCGCTGGTGCCCTATGCTGCAACTACCGCCATCTTGTCCACTGCAGCAGGTTTTCCCTCAGCATCAGGTTGGGGAACCCCAAGAGGAAGGTATGATGAGAACAGCAGCAGGTTTTCCCTCAATATGAAACCAAGGTTATCAATCCAGTAGGAGCAAGGAAACACCCCAAAGGTGTAGCTAGCTGAACGTTGGCAGGGCGCACTACTGGTGCCAGCAGCAACGTGGAGACCTGCACAACACAACCACAGAACTTTGCCCCCAACTTGCGATGAGGTTGTCAATCTCAACAGTTTTGCTGAAAACAAAGGATTAAACATACCGAATGGAAGGAAGTAATAGTTTGCAGAAAGTAAACACAAAGCAGTAAACAGTTTGTAGATTGTATGTAAAAGAAAAGACCAGGGTCCATAGTTCACTAGATGTGGCTCTCCTTAAGATAGATCACATGCTGGGTGAACAAATTACAGCGGGGCAATTGACAAACATCGAGAAAGCATACAAGCATATACTAATCATCTTGACTCCTTTGAGATTCGATTGGGCATTACAACATTATACATAGACCGCCATCCAACTACATCTATGACTAATAATCCACCTTCAGGTTATCATCCGAACCCCCTCTAGTATTAAGTTGCAAGCAATAGATTATTGCTTTACAAATTGCGTGTAAAGTAAATAATACGATTATTCTATGAACAAAGGATTGTTGTTTTCTCCCTAGTAGCAACAACACATCTTGTATCTTAGAGATTTATGTCACTTTCCCAGATTACCAGAGGCATGAACCCACTATCGAGCATAAATACTAACTCTTGGAGTTGCTAGCATCTACTTTGCCAAGATAGCTACTAACAACGGAAAGCATGCAAGATCACAAATAACAAAGACATGATAGAATCAATAATCAATCTGAAATAGCATCTCAATATCCATCGGCTCCCCGCAAACACAACATGTATGATAACAAATAGATGATCTTGATCATGAACGGACCTCACAAGATCTAAACATGAAAGCACAAAGGAGGAGAACCAGCCATCTACCTACTACATGGACCCGTAGTCCAGAGATGAACTACTCACGCATCACACCGGAGGCTTGCATGATGATGAAGAAGGCCTCCAGGGTGAATTCCCCTCTCCGGCAGGGTGCCGGGAAGAGCTTCAGATCTCTCCCGATCTAGGGATGGAGATGACGGCAGATGCAGACTCTTTCGTGGATTTTTGATCGGGGTACTTAGGGTTTTGGTATCGGAGGCAATATATAGGCGGAAGGAGAGGCCGAGGGGGTTCTGGGGTCGGCCAGACCACCCCCTGGTGCAGGCCAGGCCTGGCCGTGCGGCCAGGTGGTGTGGCCAGGCCCTAGCCCTTCTCCGTCTCGTATTCTGGCTCCAGATATCTTCCGGTAAAATAGCGACTTTGGCTTTTGTCCCGTCCAATTCCGAGAATATTTATTTTCTGACTTCCTAGAACCAAAAACAGCAGAAAACAGGCAGCTGGCACTGTGGCTCTTGTTAATAGGTTAGTCCAAGAAATCATATGAAAAGTACTCCAAAGTGTGGACAAAACACAAGAAAGTAGATAAAACCAAGCATGGAACATCAAAAATTATAGATACATTTGCAATGTATCAACATCCCCAAGCTTAACTCCTTGTCCTCGAGTAGGTAAGTGATAAAAAGAAAGAATAATTTTTGAGGTGACATGCACCATCATAAACTTGATCAAAGTATTTGTAAAACATTCAAAGCTGGGATCATAGTACTTTAATCATAACATGAAAAACAAAGTTCTAGCAATAAGACAAAGAAACTATGATGCAACATGAAAAGGCACAAACAAAAGATTCATGAATAACAATGCTTTGCAAGACGTTTGTTTGTTTCACATAATGAAAACATAGCATAGTAGTATTCAGCTTGTCCCTTATAGAGTAGCAAATATAAATGCATAGGACACCTTCAAAGTTCATAAGAGTGACTAGATACAAATAGTTCAAAACAAGCAATATCAAGTTATGCATCAATCAACTAGTCTTGGGACAATGCACATAGAACTAAGAATGGCCAGTATGCTCTCAAAGTAGGTGCATAAAGATAGAAGGTGGAGACTCAATATATAAGTGGAAGAAAGGCCTTCATAAAAGGAAGCAGAGATTCAAGTTTCATAAAGGGCTTACAAAAATTATGGTACTTATAGCTTTCAGCTCTCATTGCCCCTATCATAAGCATCTTGAAGTGATTAAGGTTAAAGTGAACAAACTATGGTGTACATGCTTGACGAAGTATAAGTCAGGAATCTCATGTCCCTTGAATACGAGGGCCGCTCCTCATGCTACTCAATTTTAGTCACCGGTAAGTTCTTATCATTGTAAGTACATGTGTATCATAGAGAACCGCCAACGGGGTACCCCTTGCCCGATGATACGGAAGAATCCCCATATCAAAATGACAAGGCAAGCAGACAATGAGCATCTCAGCAATCTTCTTATTTACCATGGGAATATGATGCTTTTTTCTCTCTTTCCTCTTTTCATAATCTCTTTTTTTTTTCTTTTTCTCTTTTTTCTCAATATAGGACTCTTTTTTTATAAGAAGAATGCTTCATAGATAGCTCATTATGGTTACGCTGCAGGTTTCCACCATGTCAGCATGGATTAGACCAGCGGCCCAGGCGTTTCTCTAACACATATACATAACTCCATGGACTTACAAGCTCCCATTTCATTTCACACCGACGACATCCATATACAAAGGAGCATGATATCAACTAGGTACAAAGTACCCGTGCAATGTGGAAAGCGTTCCCCATGACAATATGGTTATGCTAATCCCCAACAAATAAGTGCAAGCATATACAACATAGACGACACAATGGTTCAAGTTTATTAAGGGCAAGTAAAGTAAAGTGTGCCATCAAGTTCGTGAGAGCTTTAATCACTAGTTTTCTCATAACAAGTTTAAGTCGGAAGGTAAACATAAACATGAATATACTTGGAATAACATATGCTATTAGGTAGGTATGGTGGACTCTTTGGAATCACTTGGTTTAGGGAGTTGGATGCATGAGTGGAACTCATACTTGGTTGCGGAGGCTAGCAAAAGACTGGGAGCGACAAACTAAGAGAGCAATAATGGCCATAATCATGCAGAGCGACAAAACATCATTGATCAAAGCATAAAGTGATACTACAAGCTGAAACCTAAAGGATCATAAAGGCTTATGGTGACTTTGGATAGTCATAACATGGTGTGATCAAGCGCCAAGTCAACCCAAATAAAGCATCAAAGGAGAATACCACTATACTATGCTTTAATATGCTAAAACACCGCATGATTCATCCAAGGCACATTAAGCAATCTCAATTATTTATAACAAGTCATGCTATAGCAAAGAATACTAAGCATAAATCCAAAACAATATGAAGCATGGCATGACAAAGCATAGGCCACAGTCAAAAACAAGCTCTCTTTAACACTTAAGCATGAACTTTCCTACTCTTTTCCAAACCAAACCAAACTATTTGAAAACCAATGTATGAAAGAGGGGGTCCAACCAATTTATTCAGCAAACTAAGCAAACAAAGCAAACGAAAAACCAAAACGAAAACGAAAAAGAAGACGCTCCAAGAACAACACAATTGTGCATGAAACAATAAAAATGAAACGTTTGGAAGAAACCTGAAATTTTTATTGATGAAGAGGGGATGCCTTGGGCATCCCCAAGCTTTGACGCTTGTACTTCTTGGATATTTCTTGGGGTGACATGCGTGGCATCCCCAATCTTGAGCTTTAGTCCATCCTTCATCTCATTACTCATTCCTTCCATACACCTGAAATTTTTCCTTCATACAAAACTTCACACAATCTTTATTAGCAACATTAGTGCACTCAAGATAATAAGTCTTTAAGGTTCAGGTCTAACACCAATAAAACTTCCATTAAAACACTATCTACTGTAGCACTTCCCTCAAAAAGCTCAATTCCCCAAAAGAAATAAAAAAGGAACCAACAAGAAGCAAATGCACAAAATGGCAGAAATCTGTCAAAACAGACCAGCAGGTAAATACGAATTTTTTTGAAGACCTTCTGTTGCTTAAATCAAAAAGTGCTGAACTAACGAAAGTTAGATAACAACCTGGGGCAGAAGAACAAAAATGCACGCCTCAAAAGGACGTACAGAGATTTTACACGAATTTTTACGGTGAAGCACATAAATCTGTTTCGGGACAGCAACTTTCCCAATCATTACTTCTCTCTCATTAGAGGTTACTCTTGGCACAAAAAGCAAATAAAAAGGATAAGGAGTGGTTATTAATGAAGTAATAACTTCCAAGACTCATCTAAAACTTTTGGGTTATCTCCCAATAAGTACTTTTCTTTAACGCCTTTAAGTTAGGCATAAGAAGCAAGAAAAAGAATCAAATGTTCTCAAATGAAGAAGCATTAAAACCAAATTTCTTGCCCTTACCTCTCTTACTTTTATACTTAACCTTTGGGAAAATATGATTTTTTGGTTGAGAAGAAAGGTGCATGTTCCCCTTTCCCACATATATTATTGCTCCAAGGAGTTCTAATAGGGACCTTCCAAGTGTAATTTGTCCTTTCCCTGCACATTCAATAACAAGATAATAAGTAGAAATCATTTTCCCAAGGATCTTTGTAAACACTCCTTCAGCTATTCCAATAGGTAATATTGTAGCATTATTAGCAAGAGATATTTCTTTTCCCCCTTTAGAAAGCCCCCAAAGATTCAAAGATTCATAAATATCTTTGGACATAAGACAAAATCCAGACATGATATCACAGCGAGCTTGAAAAGTTTCATTATTTATGTCAATCTTTACTATGGGGAGCCACTTTGATGGTTCAGAATTTATTGGAACATAATTATGATGCTCCCTAAGCGTATTATAGCAATCTTTTAAGCTAGTAGTGCGGGTCTCAAGAGTGTTCAATCTAGCAAATATGCTTGCGAAAGAAATATCAGTTTTGCTAGGCAAGTTGTAAGTAAAGATCAATTTTCTTTATAGCATTAATAGCATCATCCTCATTACATTGGAGGAAATCTCCTCCCATAACAGCATCTAAAGCATATCTATTGCAAAGAGCAATTCCAAGGTAAAAACTGCTAAGGAACAAGCTTTGAGTCATTTTAGGCTCAGTTTTTTCATGTAGATCAGAGATTCTAGACCAAGCTCCTTGAATCTTTCCTCAATTCCTTGTTTAAAAGTGAAAATCATTTCCTCCGGTGACATAGTGATTGGAGCAAGGCTAGACATAAAGGCAACTTAAGATAGGAACTAATTTTTTGTGTTTTCAATAAAGAAAGCAAACTTGTAAAACTAATTTTTTTGTGTTTTTGATAAAGAAATAAGCAAACAAAACAAAAGTAAACTAAGCAAAAAAAAATAACAAAGTAAAGAGATTGGTTATGAGGGACTCCCCTTGTGAAGATGTCCTTGACTCCCCGGCAACGGCGCCAGAAAAAGTTGTTGATGGCCCAAAATATATCGAGCTCGTTGGGGAACCCCAAGAGGAAGGTATGATGAGCACATCATCAAGTTTTCCCTCAGTATGAAACCAAGGTTATCAATCCAGTAGAAGCAAGGAAACACCCCAAAGGTGTAGCTAGCTGAACGTTGGCAGGGCACACTACCGGTGCCAGCAGCAACGTGGAGACCTGCACAACACAACCACAGAACTTTGCCCCCAACTTGCGATGAGGTTGTCAATCTCACCGGATTTGCTGAAAACAAAGGATTAAATGTATCGAATTGAAGGAAGTAATAGTTTGCAGAAAGTAAACACAAAGCAGTAAACAGTTTGTAGATTGTATGTAAAAGAAAAGACCGGGGTCCATAGTTCACTAGAGGTGGCTCTCCTTAAGATAGATAACATGCTGGGTGAACAAATTACAGCGGGGCAATTGACAAACATCGAGAAAGCATACAAGCATATACTAATCATCTTGACTCCTTTGAGATTCGATTGGGCATTACAACATTATACATAGACCGCCATCCAACTGCATCTATGACTAATAATCCACCTTCAGGTTATCATCTGAACCCCCTCAAGTTTTAAGTTGCAAGCAACAAATTATTGCTTTATGAATTGCTTGTAAAGTAAACAATATGATTGTTCTATGAACAAAGGATTGTTGGTTTCTCCCTAGTAGCAACAACACATCTAGTACCTTAGAGATTTCTGTCACTTCCCCAGATTACCAGAGGCATGAACCCACTATCGAGCATAAATACTAACTCTTGGAGTTGCTAGCATCTACTTGGCCAAGATAGCTACTAACAACGGAAATCATGCAAGATCACAAATAACAAAGACATGATAGAATCAATAATCAATCTGAAATAGCATCTCAATATCCATCGGATCCCCACAAACACAACATGTATGGATTACAAATAGATTATCTTGATCATGAACGGAGCTCACAAGATCTAAACATGAAAGCACGAAGGAGGAGAACCAGCCATCTAGCTACTACATGGACCCGTAGTCCAGAGATGAACTACTCACGCATCACACCGGAGGCTTGCATGATGATGAAGAAGGCCTCCAGGGTAAATTCCTCTCTCCGGCAGGGTGCCGGGAAGAGCTTCAGATCCCTCCCGATCTAGGGATGGAGATGACAGCGGCTGCAGACTCTTTCGTGGATTTTTGATTGGGTACTTAGGGTTTTGGTATCGGAGGCAATATATAGGCGGAAGGAGAGGCCGAGGGGGTGTTGGGGTCGGCCAGACCACCCCCTGGTGTGGGCCAGGCCTGGCCGCGTGGCCAGGTGGTGTGGCCGGGCCCCAGCCCTTCTCCGTCTCGTATTATGGCTCCAGATGTCTTCCGGTAAAATAGCAACTTTGGCTTTTATCCCGTCCAATTCCGAGAATATTCATTTTCTGACTTCCTGGAACCAAAAACAGCAGAAAACAGGCAGGCCTTTGTGGCTCTTGTTAATAGGTTAGTCCAAGAAATCATATGAAAAGTACTCCAAAGTGTGGACAAAACACAAGAAAGTAGATAAAACCAAGCATGGAACATCAAAAATTATAGATACATTTGCAATGTATCAGATAATAAACTGTGACCAATTTGATTCGAAGAGGGGCGATCTTCTCTGTCCTTGGAGAGGAACCCGGGAGAACTAGTACTGGTACCTAGGGAAGGAGGATGTTGGCTCGGTCAATTATCTCACCCACTTGATGTGGGACCTGCTTTAACTCACCCCTGCCATGGGTCCCGCTTGAAACAGCTATAGGCCACCACGTGATAGCTGGGATCAAAAATTCGGGATTCTCTCCTGGCAAAATGTTCTCGCCACTGCCACTTAAAAATACTTTATGTAGAAAAAAGTGTACTACCCAGCCCTACTACTACTAGTACTACTACTCCCCTGCCCATGTGTAACACCCCAAAACTTGTAATCAATATTATCAAGTTCTAATCACCCAATTTAGGGTTAACAAAAACTTTTATCAAGAAAATAAATATGAAGGCATGTTAGTTTTGCATTAAGGTGTGATGGTTTGAAAATGCCATGTTTGATTGTTCTAAATGATGTGAAATGGTTTAAAGGTGAAGAGTACATCATCTAGACCAATTATAAACAAAATCAAAAGAAAAAGAAATCAAAAATGAATTAAATAAGCAAATGGTCATTTTGACCAAAATCCACCCCTAGGTCACTTTGTGTGTTCCTAGAAGAGAATTTTTAACAGAAACAATTCTACTTCTTTTCACCCCTTGCTAGACAAAGTAAAAGTGTATCAAGGCCCACTTTACAAACTTGCAAACACATCTTTTAAATCAATTTAAAGGATATTTGAAAATTGAATCTAGTTCATATGTTAAGATCCCACTTTTTCAAATACCTATCAAATCAATTCCCCTTGACCTCTCCAAGCAGACATAGACTCTCAAGCTTAACTTAAGATCACTCAAAAAATTTGAATCAAAATTTCCAAAGTAAGTTTCATGCGGCTATTCCCACAAACACCTTGCCTACACTAATTTAACCTCTGCCTAACTTCACTGTTGTGCACAGTGAACCTCAACCATTTGGTCTCCATTTCAGTCCCTTGCCCCCTCTGGTGTCGAGAAGGACCTAGACCATCCCCCTTTGGGCCGTTATGCATAGTGGAGTGCCGCCCGTTTGTCATCATCGTCGGCCGACAATGGGCAGCATGCCAGGAGCCTCGCCAGCCTCGCCCACGACACGCACCAAACACGCCTCCATCCACCGCCACCCCCTGTCCAAGCCACGACCCTAGCCGAGCCCTGGACCACCCTAGCTATGCCGTGCCCTGCCTCTCTGTGCCATGTCCAAAGCGCGTCAGCTCACCGCGCCCGACCAGCTCGCCCAAACCGCGCCTTGCCCTCACCATGCACGCGCATGCCCGCCATGATCACAGCAACCCAGTAGACAACCCTGTTCGCCGCCGCGTGACCCGCAGCTGCCGCACGCTGCCGCAAACACCTCTGCGTCTGCGTGGAGCACCACACGCTCCCGACCGAACCACACCGCCCACGCCTCGCCATTACGCCCATAAGAACTACCAAGGAACACATCACCACCCACTAGCCACCACCATGACGATAGCCGCATCTAGGCTCATCACCGATGAGCTCGCGCCCGCACCGCTCGATCCCCTCGCCGCAGTATAAAAGGAGGCCACCCCTGCCTCATTTCTTCACACCATTCCACTCACCACCTCTCGCTGACCCTCCCCCACTTCTTCTTGGAGCAAGGCGAGCTCTCTCTCGCCGGAATTTGGCCGGAGCCTGCGGCTACTAGAGGAGAAGGGCGCCAGCGATTTCGACCACCCCATGCCCTGCCGTGACTGCGCCTCGCCTCGCCGTCGTCTACCATGTCGATTGCCCCCGTCGCCGACCCTAGCTGGAGCCCATGTGAGCCCCACTAGACCCCCACCGTCGTGTTAAGGTTGATTCCTCGCCGGAGTAGTTCGTCGTCGATGATGACTCACCGCCGTTGGATTAGACTTAGATCGCACGGCTCAGATTCACCGATACCATTTCGCGTAGTTAGTCCCCCTGACTGGTGGGCCCCATTTGTCAGCAGCCTGCTGTGCCGTGCAGTGTAGCTGGGCCGGCCCGTTTAACTTCTCGCGCTGGCCTGGAAATTCAAATAATTGTTTTTCCATTTAGGTTTAAACTAGTTTATGTCCACATATTCAAAAATCAATTCAGAGAGTTTCATTGAACCAAATTGCATGATTCAAATTTTGTTAGAAAGATAAGTAAATTATCTATCCAAGCCCGTTGGATTTAAATCATTTGGAGTTTGATATATTCTATAGCAAAAATAATAAGACAAAGACTTTTGCAACTTCAAATATTTTTCAAAAATCAACCATAATAGCTTTTGAGTTGATTCCAACTCTCAAAAATCATTTGACCATACCTATCCGAATATGTAAAAATATCTAGTTTTGCATTCGACTAGTACCAAAAGAATGCTATTAGGGTATTTCCAGTCACTTTAAATCTATTAAATAATAATCTTACACTTTATAAAATGTGACCAACACTTTAAATCACATTCCCATATTTTAATTGGAGAATATGTGGTGATGACATGTGTCCACATGATCCCATATTTTAATTGGAGAATATTAAATCTTAATTAATTTCAATGAGTAGAAATTACTTTTGTGATGAGGCTAGATCATCAAGTGTGAGCCATAGTGTGCTAAATAGAATTAGTTAAGTATTGCTTTGTGATTGTGTACCCCGTATTTATTTATAGACGATAGTACCGACCCAAGCTACGAGGAGGGGGAGTCCTACCCAGAAGAAGAGGAGGAAAACTTCAATCACTACACCAATCAAGGCAAGCCATCACTACTTGCAAGCTAGATCTATGCAAGATATTATTGGAAAGCTAACACTTGCAAGTTTCTTAACCCAAGCAAGATGCATTAGGCATGCTTTGGTGATATACTTTGATTTATACCCATCCCAAGTTTTACTTGCAAGCTTTACTTTTCTATTTTACCAAAGTTCTTTACTTTTAGTTAATGCTTGTGAGGATTTGGAAAAATAGTATAGATAGCATAAATAGTATAAAACTAGGCCTATACTTAGATGTCATTCTATGGCATGAGATTGAAGAGTAGCACCCTCATTAGTGAACACTCTTAACTTAGTGGCTAGTGCTAAGCATAAAACTTGATCACTTTAGATAGGAATACTTGGTGAAAATGATTAAGAAAACCTTGGAATGATGAGTCATTCTATTGAAATGTTTTGATGTGTTGAGAGACATAAAATGGATTTGATGATGAAAATGTTGAGGCATGAGCCTTAGCCCTTTATAAAAACGGATGGTTAGGTTCGGATGCGATACCATTCCAATTTTACCGTACAACCACAATACCTGAATTGGGTAAGGCTTAGCCGGAAGTTTATATGCATTAGTATGGGTTCCCTCGTGGAAGAGGTTTTGAGCTGAGGCTACCTCTTGATGATGTACACCTATGTAGTGCCCAGGATGACAAATGGCCATGGCTGGGAGGCCAAGCTCATAGGGGAGGTGCCTATACTAGAGTGTGTAAAGGAAAGGTTATGATTCATTATCCGCATACTAAGTATGATGATTTAGGGTTATCCCTGATAGATGTATCGAATTTTGTGGTGAAAGTGTACCACCTCTGCAGAGTGTCAAACTACTCGAATAGCCGCATCCAAGGTCATGGACAGTTGGAGTGGCCATACTGTTCCGTCGTCAGATGTTTTCAAAATGACTTGTGAAGTGAACTATGATTTTGACTTGACCGCAACAGGGTTGTGAATATGAAAACTAGGTTCCCACTTAAAGTGATTTAGAACATTTACTTAGTTTTCTTTACTTCTAAACTCAGTTTAGATAAACTTGGCTTTTTGCAAATAAACCTACAGCTTAAGTTTCCTACTAGAACCACCTTACTTGTTAGTGATAGTTTGCGAGTACTCATGGCTTTGTCCCTGGCTATTCCCGTGGCCAGACTATGAGGAGGACTATCAGGATGATGGACAGCAGAACGTCTACGACAACTAGGATCATCTCCCATCGTCAGCATTGCCTGTGATCCTGAAGATGGAGCCCACTGTTATGCTTATTATTCCACTACTTGTTTGTATTAAGACTGGATCATGAGATCCTTTATTTGTGTAAGACCTTATTATGGTTTGTAATGGATGATGTACTGTAATATCCAATCTGTTATGTCTCGCAAAAATGGTAATCCTGGGATTGCGATGTATGGCATAATTGGCATCTGGGATTAAAAATCTAGGTGTTGACACCATGCCTTTCTATCAATGACAAGACAAGAAACCATCACTAGCTAGCTCACATCCAGCAAGCAACTATTGGAACTGGTGCAACCTCTGATTGGGGAGTTCTTGTTGAAATAGGTGGGTGTATTTGCTCACCTCGAAATCCGGCTTTGCTTAATTTGCTTCCGATTGGGACATTGGGGGTATACTATTAGTACTAGGAGTAGTAGTATTTGGTATGCTTTGATTGTGGAGTTCTTTCTTATTGCTCACCTCGGAATCACCTAATCAGGATATTTTTCCTATTCTCTAATCGATTGGGTCATTTGGGTGGGGTGGGGGTGGTGGTGGGGATGGGAGTGGGGGGAGGTGGTACTGATTTCATATGGATTCCGGATCAGGGCATGGTCACCGCTGTTCTTATTGGGGCATTTGGTCGGGTTCGATTTCGGTATTCTTCACTTTTGTAACCTTTAGTTGCTACTTGTAATGTGCAATGCATTTTGCATCAGATTCTGTATGGAGAACTATGGGTCAGTGGCGCGCACGACCACTACGGACAAGGATGGTCCCATCAGTTCCCTTAAAAGTTACCTAAAAAGGTAATGTAGCAGTATATTCATTGCGTACTTCCATTCTTTCCAATGTTGAAAGTGGTTGGCTGCAACCTGGATGTATCCATGTGCTAAAAGTTGTCTCTGTCTCCATCCTGTTTTTATGGAAGCCTCTGTGACACCATCTCTTCTTCATTTACTATAGCACGGTGGTACATACCTGCGAACGTGCGGTGCTCCAAGTGCGGCAAACAGGATGGTACCCCCACATGCCGCAGGATCCGGTGAGTACCACTACTCACCAAAAAACAAGCGTAAGGCCACCGACCAGCTGGGAGGGCCCAGCTTGAAGAGAAAGGTATTTGTTCTTAATACCCTTATTACCATGGTGCAGACAGATTTAAGTATTACCCGCTTGGTGTGATGCATGCTTATTAGATGTTGAGAAACATATGTGTGATTTTATTAATTCAAGCACTGTGTTTATGTGAATCCAGATCTAGATCTGTCAGACTGTCTCATATAGTCAGTATATGACTACTATATAATGTACTCCCTCTGTTCCAAGGCTTAGGCATATACTGTATTTTTGAAAAGTCAAGCGACGGAAAGTTTGACCAAACTTTACATAGTATTGGACTGTTGAGCTCTGTTGTTATTTATGCAGATTGAAGGTGCTGCTGCGGAGGCTGAGGCTGTTGTGGAGGCTAGTAGATTTCTGATGCCCGTACCAAAAATGGACATCCTCTACACAACGAGGAAGCGCCAACACAGTACCCAGGTGGGCAGTGACCTCTCTAAGAAGTGGGTATAATTTGGAAATCCACAATTTCACATGTTATGATTTTCCATGTTATTTTTATCAGCTGGTACTATATGTTTACACTCATTAGAAGTTCACAAAAATAAAATTTGTTTGCTTTACAGGCAATGGTTTTGTCTTATATTATTAGATTTACTAGCTATTTACATAATTTAACCTTTCTACTTAATTTCAATCAGTACCACTTTTAATTTGCTCAGCCCTACGCTACCCTCCTCTTGTCAAGCTTGTGGATTGAAAGGGGGCCCCTGTATGCCATTCCAAAGGCAGAGGGATGAAAAATGGTGCATGGCCACCCTTCGCAAAGGGTGCCCATGGTATCAGGTATGGATCCCAAGTGGTTTAGACCGACTTGATGTAAGATCTCGTATCTCACTTTTTTTTGGCTACCGCCTTACTTCTCTATCAATTTTCTCATGAAGGTTGTCCCTTGTGTCGCTTGCCCCATTATAAACAAGATGTTCGGAAATGACAAGTTTCTAACTCTATATAGCGAGGTCCCTATAGGCATGCGGAAACTATATGATGCGGATGTCTCCCAGACGATGGCCACCACCTATTTGGGTGGCCGAGGTTGGTCCAAGTATGTCCGTGAGAATGGTTTGAAGCAGCGGGACGAGGTAACATTCGATTTTAGCAAGCCTGGGCAGATACTTGCACGCCATCGTACACCTATTGACCGAAGGACCAAGAACAGAGGTAGTACTAATTAATTTGATTATGTACTCATCACAACCTCTAATGATTTTCTTGCGACTAACTGTTCTGCACCATTGTCTTTACTCATCATATGACCCTGGCCACTTCTGCAGTCCGCTTCCCCTTATGTACCACCCAGAAGGGTGCCAGCATCAAGCTTCTTGAACCGGCACTAGTACCGGCCCTAGTTCCTGAAACGGCACCTGTTGACCTTAGTAGGAGAAAGAATAGAGGTAGTAACTTAATTCGCTTGTATACTCTCATCTCTGTCTAGGAGTTACTGTTGTATAAGAAACCATTTTGCTTGTCCACATCTCATATGCCTCTCTGACCACTCCTGCAGTCCCCTTACCTACCCATCAGAAGGTAACCAGCACCAAGTCTTTGGCACCAACCAAGACTGGCCCTAGTTCCTGCTCCGGCACCTGTTGACCTAAGTAGAAAGAATGGAGGTAGTAACTTAATTTCTTGTATACTCATCATATCCTCTGATCACTGTCTTGTGAGTAACTGTTGTATAAGAGACCATTATGCTTGTACACTTCTCATCTGCCTCTACCATCCCTGCAGTCAGCTTAGCTACCCCTGATGGCTCAAAATATATCAAGCTCGTTGGGGAACCCCAAGAGGAAGGTATGATGAGCACAGCAGTAAGTTTTCCCTCAGTTATGAAACCAAGGTTATCAATCCAGTAGGAGCAAGGAAACACCTCAAGGTGTTGCTAGCTGGACTTTAGCAGGGCACACTACCGGCGCCAGCAGCAACGTGGAAACCTGCACAACACAACCACAGAACTTTGCCCCAACTTACAGTGAGGTTGTCAATCTCACCGATTTTGCTGAAAACAAGGGATTAAACGTATTGTGTGGAAGAAAGTAATTGCTTGCAGAAAGTAAATAGAAAGTAGTAAACAGTTGTAGATTAATGGTAAAAGAAAGGACCGGGGGCCATAATTCACTAGTGGTGGCTCTCCTTAAGATAGATGACATGTTGGGTGAACAAATTACAGCGGGGAAATTGACAAACATCGAGAAAGCAATCATGCATATACTACTCATCTTGACTCCTTTGAGATTTGATTGGGCATTACAACATTATACATAGACCGTAATCCAACTGCATCTATGACTAATAATCCACCTTCAGGTTATCATCCGAACCCCCTCTAGTATTAAGTTGCAAGCAACAGATAATTGCATTATGCATTGCGTGTAAAGTAAACAATACGATTGTTCTATGAACAAAGGATTGATGTTTTCTCCCTAGTAGCAACAGCACATCTAGTACCTTAGAGATTTCTGTCACTTCTCCAGATTACTAGAGGCATGAACCCACTATCGAGCATAAATACTAACTCGTGCAGTTGCTAGCATCTACTTGGCCAAGATAGCTACTAACAATGGAAAGCATGCAATATCACAAATAACAAAGACATGATAGAATCAATAATCAGTCTGAAATAGCATCTCAATATCCATCGGATCCCCGCAAACACAACATGTAGAATTACAAATAGATGATCTTGATCATGAATGGGGCTCACAAGATCTAAACATGATAGCACAAAGGAGAAGAACCAGCCATCTTGCTACTACATGGACCCGTAGTCCAACGATGAACTACTCACGCATCACACCAGAGGCTTGCATGGTGATGAAGATGGCCTCCGGGGTGAATTCTCCCCTCCGGCAGGGTGCTGTGAAGAGCTTCAGATCCCTCCCGATCTAAGGATAGAAATGACCGCGGCTACAGACTCTTTTGTGGAATTTTGATCGGGTATGTATCGGAGGCATCTTATAGGCGAAAGGGGAGGCCGCGGGGGTGCCCTAGGCGGCCAGACCACCCCCTGGCGCGGGCTAGGCTTGGCCGCACGGCCAGGTGGTGTGGCGGCCCCCTGGCCCCTCTCGGTCTCGTACTCTGGCTTCGTCTCCTCCTCGGTGAAAAACTAACTTTGGCTTTTGTCCCGTCCAATTCCAAGAATATTCATTTTCTGACTTTCCTGGAACCAAAAATAGCAGAAAACAGGCAGCTGGCACTGTGGCTCTTGTTAATAGGTTAGTCCAAGAAAGTGTATAGAAAGTACTCCAAAGTGTGGACAAAACATAACAAAGTAGATAAAACCAAGCATGGAACATCAAAAATTATGGATACGTTTGCAACGTATCAACCCCAAAGAAGGAATCTAGCATCAAGATGTTGGCGCCGGCACCGGTTCTGGTCCTTCAGGCTCCTGCACCAGCCCCTCTACAATTAGTGGCACCATCTCCTGCACCAGCACCAGCCCCAGCATAGGCACCGGCACAAGCTCCTTCATCACCCCGGGTAGCACCTTGTCAGACCATATCCTACACATGTGTCATCACAAGGTCGCACCGAATGATGTTTGTGAGTATATGGCGGCAAATAAATTGTTCTGAATGTCTTCTCAAGTTTCACATGATTCAGTGCATCGCTCTTAGTAATTATGTGTATATCTCTTGCTTTGACTCAGAAATTGCCTAAGAGTGCCACAAAGCAACTCTAGGCCAGACGAAAGGGCACAATAGTCTTCACGATGCAGAGCAAAGGATTGCTTATCGAGGGACTCTACGCCATTAACTCGACTGATGGGCGCTTGGCAGCTACTTCTAGGTGGATCAAGTTCCGGAAACCAGCCAAACTTACTATTGGAAGAACGGTCAAGGTCGATGTATCTCACTGCCCTGAATGTGGCATGCTGTTCATGAACTTCCTAGCTGTCTAGCTCTTTGGCCGCATGCTATTGTAATTAATTATGTGGTTGTCTTATCTCCACTGATCATATATGGGTGGTAAAACTGTGATAACCTTTTGCTGGATTGGAGCTATAACTAGTACGTACTGGTATGGTATATCTGTATCTATATGACGGTTCCCTATATGAGCAAATATTACGACAATGATTGTGTTCCAGTGATCGAGTGTGTTTGGAGAAAAGGGCAAACTGATCGCGTGGCATGGTTTTTAGAGCTGAAACAAGAACTATCTCTCTCTGTAGTGATATTGAATTTTAGTGTTTGTATTGGTGAATCGGTCACTTTGAAATGCTTCTGAATTGGTCAAGTGCTGCTGAATATGAACTAGGAATCTCTCGATTTTTTATGTCTTATTATTCTGTACTCCTTAATCTTTCAAATGGTATTGAATTTGTCAAAAGTTCTGTCGTTGCTGCTGGCTGCTTGCTCTAGAGCTTTTACCTTTGTGTCATCGGAACCGTTGGATGCATTTTGTACAGAGATAAGAGGGTAAAGATATACAGCGTGATTTCACCAAGTGAAGTCATTGGATACCAGCCCTATTTTGGCGCATGTGGTGTGTGTTTATTAGATATTTTTACATGAATATCTATCAAAGGAATTATCGCCTTTTTTCCTCCCTCGAAGAGGTTTGTGTTTTAATTTGGCGAGACACAACCAAGTGAAATTTGAGATAGGAGCCCATTGACCATAGCCCAATTTTTTTTTAATTTAGCCTTTTTGGCAGTGCCCCCCACCTCTAAAAAAACTCTGCCTACCCATGTTTTTAAGAAACTAATCCATTATGTGGCTTTTTATAAATCGAGGTTCCAGTAGCACTGCTCTTTTATTTTAAGAGAGATAACATGGAGACACAACAATATTTTTTAGAATACTAATACGTAAGTTGTAGTACTAATACATGTTTAATGATTCAATTTTTATTAGTATCTTTGGTATTGTGGCAAAACACTCAGTTTATGTCTATTTGATTTGATTTGAAGGTCTCTAGTTCGAATCCACTGTGTGTACATATTTATATATATCTTGGGTTTACTTTTTTTTGGGAAAGGGTTTACTTTTTAATATCGCATTACAGAGAGGCTGAGATCACGGACCCACCAGCCTGTAGCATCCCTCGAGTTTATTGGTCGGGTTTGATAAAAAAGTTAAATACTTGTACAGAGAGGCTGGCATCAGGGACCCACCAGCCAGAACATACTAGAGAGGGTGACATTAGGGCCTCAGGAGCAAGACCATACACGGCTGCCACATCGAGCAATGTTGCCAAGGTCAAAACAGCGGACGCGGCTGAAAAAAAGTCCATCATATGCAAGTTTGATATACAGAGAGACCGGCATGTGGGATCCAGTAGTGTGGCCTTATACAGGTTATGCCTCGAGCGATGTTGCCAAGTTCGAAACAGGGAGGCGCGAGCGAGAAAAAAGTCCAGCCTGCACACCTTTCTTCTAATGAGAGGCTCACATGGGGGACTCAACAGCCTGGAAAAACGGCTGATGCATCGAGCAACGCTATCAAGTTCGAAACACTAAGGCGCGACCGAGAGACAAAATTCCATCATACACATGTTTCTTCTAATGAGTGTATGACATGTGGGGGTGGGGCCCTGCATCATGATTAAACGGTAGATGCAGCGAGCAACGCTATCAAGTTCAGAACACGGAGGCGCGACCGAGGGAAAAAATTATATCATACACACATTTCTTCTAATGAGAGGATGACATGTGGGGTCCAGGAGTTTGATTAAACGGCTGATGCAGCAAGCAACGCTATCAAGTTCGGAACACGAAGGCGCGATAGAGGGTAAAAAATCCATCATACACATGTTTTTTGTAATGAGAGGATGACATGTGGGGACCAACATCGTGATTAAACGGTAGATGCATCGAGCAACGCTATCAAGTTCAGAACAGGTAGTGCGAGCGAAGGAAAAAATTCATCATACACACGTTTTTTATAATGAGAGGATAACATGTGGGGCTCAGGAGGTTGGTTAAACGGTAGATGCGTCAAGCAACGCTATCAACTCGAAACGAGGTAGCACCAGCGAAGGAAAAAATTCCATCATACACACGTTTCTTCTAATGAGAGGATGACATGTGGGTCCCAGGAGGTTGATTAGACGGTAGATGCATCGAGCAATGCTATCAACTTCGGAATAGGGTAGCGCGAGCGAAGGAAAAAAATTCCATCATACACACGATCCTTCTAATGAGAGGCTGACATGTGGGACCTAGCAGCCTGACTAAACGACAGACGCCTCGAGCAGCGTTATCGAGTTCAAATTAGGGAGGCGTGACCAAAAAGTATGGTCTGCTAGAGACACTGATGTCCAGAACCCACACGCCTCAAATGACTTCGGCGAGTCAACATCGCGCGAGGAAACAAAAATCTTGCTTTCGCCATGCGCCAGTCGAGCTTCCTCCATGTTTTTAGCAGATCCGTCATAGTAGAGGGCCACGAAACCGGAAAAAAAAGTTTTCCATCGGCCACGGCCAAGCCGAGAATTTCGTCGCGGAAGACGTGCCTTCTACGACGATCGTCGTGCCAATTCGTTGTGGAAGGAAACTTTTCTTGTAGTGCATGGATATAAACGATGAGCAGATGCTCGCCATCCTTATGGAAGAAGAAACTGTTGTTTCCCCTGACAATGAATATCAATTGAAGATCCTTTCTTGTATGTCCTCCTCTTGTTCCTAGGATGTTGAGTCGTGATGTGGAGGTCCAAATACCAGGAACCCCAAGGGCAAGTCGAGGCAGCAGATGGAGGGTTACTACATGTTGTATGTTGTCTACTTCATTAATGATCCATTGCATGGTGATGTGGTATTTCGGCGCTATTTTAGGATGAACCAAGAGATCTTCTTGGGGATTTTAATGGCCTTCGGAGAGTTCGAATAATAATATATATGCAATGACTGTGTCGTAGGATTTTCCTTGATCCAGAAGTACACTACTGCTTTGAGGATGCTTGCATACGAAGCTCTTTTTGATACACATGATGACTATCTATGCATGGCTGAGTCCACGACCATTGAGTACACCGCAAGGAGGTGCTAGTAGTGTTTGGACGTACCTGAGAAAACACAATGTAGAATACAATGCTCGGATCATAGCATAGGAAGAAGCAAGAGGATTTCTTGGATGCTTGGAAGTATCAACTACATGCATTGAGCATGGAAGAACTGCACATTTACTTGGCAAGGAATGTACAAAGGCCACAAAGGAGCTTGTAGTGTGCTACTTGAGGTAGTGGCAGATATGAATCTTTGGATTTGGCGTTGCTTTCTTTGGCATGGCAAGATCTTACAATGACATTAACATCCTATAGTGCTCGAATGTCCTTGCCAAACTTGTTGAAGGCCATGCTCCACCGGTGAACTTTATGATCAATGGACATGAGTACAACAAGGGATACTACTTGGAGGATGGCATCTATATAAGATGGTCAACTTTTTTTAAGACAATACCAAACCTTGTTGTGGGCAAGAGACTTCACTTTGCTCAGTGCTGGAAGCCTACGAGAAGGATGTCAAGCGAGCATTTGGTGTGCAAAATATGATCACTAAGAATGAGCGGGAGAGACTAGTGATTGACACTAAACCGTATGTCTGACAAGTTCCCTTGCATATGCTAATCACCAGGTGTTGACCTCATTTGCTGCCTTCATCGCCATGTGTCAGTAGATCCGAGACCCGAATACGCATCACCAACTATAAGAAGATCTGGTGGAGCACTTGTCTATGCTCAAAGGAAATGCCTAGTTTTAGTTATGTGTTTTAATTTGTGTTTGAAAACTTGATTAAATTTATGAGCTTGCTTTATTGAACTTTTTCAATTTTAATTTAAAACATGTGATCAAAACTATAGTTTACTTATTTTTATCATATTCATTTACACAAAATTTGCTATGCGGATACCGTCTGAGGGGCACGGCCATCCAAATCCACGGAACCCCCTCCCTCGCCCCCGTCCCTTACGGCCCAAAAAAACTTCCAATAGTGCCCATATAGAGGGTGGCTAGAGAAGATCTTTGCGGTCACCCAACATACCACTTCATGTTGTAGTATATTATAGTCATTGACATAACACTCACGGAACACCGTTCCGCAAATATTACATCCCTCAGAGTGGTACAACAGGAAAATTGCGGGTCCAAATTACAAACATACACACATTATTATTACAATACCAAAAGATCAGTACTTTCAAGTGGTTCGAACTTACAAACCATACACATTTAACTTAATATGTTTTCAGCGGAAGAATGAAACATTCAAATGACATAAAACAACTTGAGCCCAACAGCTTATTGTATAAGGTCATGCTTCTCGGCTCGTCTTAAGTACTAACAACTACTAGCCAACTACTCTTACTAGTTGCCATCAGCTTTGTAGCATATCTCGTAGTCCACCCCTTCAACTCCACAGGACAGGTCTGGTTCCTCGTAGTAGATGTCATCCTAACCTTCGGTAGCATACATTGGGGTATCTTATGGCTCCTCAGAGTCTAGGAAGGGGATCAAAGGAAAGAGTGAGTAACAGTGTTACCTAGCAAGTTCATTACATGAAAGGTGGGAAGTTTGATGCACTAACTACCACCTCAGACCCTAGGTCTTTGGCACTGTGCAGTTTTCATAAACATTTCTTCAAAGGTTGATTTTAATATCAAAAACTATGTCCATCAGCCTTCACAGGTTGACCAGAACTTCATGGAGTTCCTTTCCTACCGTGTTCGTAGCTCCCTCCTAGAACAGGGAGTAACATGTCACAATTCTTACACTTTGCAGAGGTGCGTTGCTTTACCCATAAGAGACCAAATCCTTGTTGCACAACCGGTCATACTTTCCCGTCCACAATTCCTTGATGTGGGGCCCTTAAATTGATCCAAGCCAATCATTGCCCTTCTCTGCGACCTCACATGGAACACGACCCCCCAAGAAGGAATACCTCTGTTAACCCCCATATAGGCAGATATAACCCTGGTAACCCCTCGGAGACTCCAGTGAGCAGATCATGTCCCTGGCAACCCCCACCACAATGCCAGAAATACCTCCGGCATCCCCTCATGGATAATCTAGACACCAATATCGTGGAGAACTAAGGGGTCCCACCCATGTGCTGAGTTCTCACAAGGAATCTACAACCTCACAAAAGGTCATTCGTTCATGTGAAAGGAAGAAGATCCAGCTGACTTCTCCGTCCCATTCCAAATCTTATGGTTAACGCGTATTATATGGCTCTAGAATCACTGATGTCATGGGTTATTAAGTCCTATTTGTACTACAACTGGAATCCTAGATTCCACTACAACTCATAATATTTATCATCACTTAGGATGATAATAGCATTTCATTTTCTTGGGAAAATACTTCTTTTCTGACTCTTTTAGAACATAGGTGATAACACACAATTTGCAAATACTTTTACAAAGCACAACAAAGGACATGAGCAAGTGATGAACTTTCCTTGTGACTTCAAGGTAGTGAAGTCGGATGCTTTCACTCGACCTTGAGCTTCTATTTCTACAAAACACTATTATTTCCCGGTAAGGACAATATTTAAAGAAGCAATAATGCATACGCCTAGTGATGTCATGCACTCTTTATTTTTGTGTTTTTACCCACATTATTAAAGGTTAGAGAGAATGTAATACTTTATAACTCTTAATTACTTTTGAAATATTACATTTAATATTTTTGTAATATCAATATTAACTTAAGAGTTTAAAAGTAGTTTTATTTAATTTTTGCTCTTATCTTTATATTATTAAAAATCCCATAAGAGAATAAGTGTTTGAAAATAGATATATCAATTTTATTGGATAAAAGTACAAACTAGTATTTTTATTATACTCAATATATTTTAAGTATCACAAAAGTGAATTTTAATTGTTTTTAAGTATCACTTTCATTTTTAGAAAATTCCATAAAGGATTTATGTTATAAAAGTAAATACCTTTGATTTTATCATTCAACCATACAATTCTTTATTTTTGCTGAGTAGCTTACATTTTTATGAACACATGGGTATTTTATTTTTATTTTTAGGATTTATATTTATTTATTTAGAGCTTAATGTGTACTAAGGGTGTTTTAGTCTTTTTAATAAACAAATTTATGGTCCTTTTTATATAAACATGGGCCTGGCCTATTGGACTGGCCCAGCCCGACCCGGCCCAGTTGGGTTAAACCCACACAACATACCACTAGACCGGCTCACTAACACAGTGCGCATCACTCTCTCTTGCTCGACCTCACCCTCTTGTCTCTCTCTTTGGCGACTGCGAGCCACCCCGCCATCGCTGCTCGATTTCGGCCGCCCTTGACCTTCCCGGCTAGCCTCATGGTGCAAGGAGACGATGTAACCGACACGGTGTCATTCTATCCTCTTCGATTTGCTGCTCGTGCCCCCTACTTTCTGTGCCGCCACCTCTCTAATGCCTAGGGTTTTGACCCTACTGATGGATCGATGCTCTGACGCCCCTTTGGCACCGCCCTGGTGCCTTGGCGATGATGTGATGTTGCCTCCTCCTCTATAGAAGCCATGGACGCGTCTCGGTGCGGGTTGTAACACCTAGGGTGCTCCCCGTGTCACCGTGCTCTTCCTTGTTGCCGGCCACTTCTTCCTCTTCTAACTTCTTGGCGAGGACCTCGGGTAAGTGGTGATTTCCCCTTTCTTCTCAAGATTCCTCCTAGAATCCCTCACTATGGTAATTGATTCCTCCTAGATAGCCCTATGGCTAGTTCTAGGGTTCCTCTGTTGATCAATATTACTTGTGTCTTGTGACTGGATTGATTTAGGATTGATGGGTTCAGGTTCTACCCTTAATTCTTGAACATGTACTCTGGTTCATGGCTGATGTGATTCAGTAGTGTTACTGATTAGTGGTTATCTGTGTATTGGCTTATGTTCTATGGACATGTGTGTTTACTATGCTAAATACCTAATTAGTGTTCATCCCTGATTATAGGGTTCATCCCTGTAATTGTGGTTAGCCATGATAGTTGGAATTATTCCCTGTGAAATGCCTCTGCTGGTAGACTGTGAATAACCTCATGGTATCATCATATGTTCCAATCTACTGGATCAAACCAATGATTTCTAGCTCCTGGTCTAGATAAGTGGAATAGATTTAATACTTGTGAACCATGGTTGAAAAGCAGTGGTTCAGGCACTATGGTTAGATTACCTTGTTGTATCAAATATGTGAGAGATAACTTATAAAAATGATTCGTAAGATAATTAGGAAGATGATTTAATTGTTTCTTGAGAAGATGTTTGTGTGGTTGAAACTTTTCCTGAGGATAGAAAAACTAGATTGCTACGGAGGTGCTACCATTTCTTGGGATGTGCCCTGTAGCAATACATGGCTTGATATGCTGATATTTAGTTTAAACTAGATTAAACCATCTTGGTCAATGATGCCTGGTCTGAGACCAACTTTTATTAAGAACATATGTTAAGCCTTGCTGCTTGTTTATTAGATATCCAATGATGTACCTATTATGTCAGCTTTATAACCACTAAGGATTCCCCTCCAACGCCCATTCACTATACATGTACTAGCTCAAGTGTTGGATCAAAATATTTGGAATATACCCTGGGATTTGGAGTAGACTGTGGTAGTTGTAGCCTTGTGTTGCTATTTCCTGCTACCCTGATGATTGTTGTTACTAGCTTCTGGTCCTTCTTGGCCTTGTTCTGCACCTCCTGGAACTTGTCTTGCTCCTGCTTACTCCAGCATGACCTTGTTGTCCTCCTAATCCACCCCTCCATTAGGTGACCATCTTGTATGGTTTCTTGGTGGATTGCTATGGTGAATATTTTGTTGATCTGGTGGAGATCTAGCAAGATCTACTGGTGGTTCTTTGTGTGTTCTTGAGATAGAGAACTATGACTGTGGCTGTGAAGTGGTGGCAATACTTGCTTTGCTGTGTGCGAGTGTGGTTTTATCTCTCCTTCTCTCTCGCTGTTGGTTGACAACACACTACATGTAGTTTGAGGACTAAGTTGATTCATTGTAGCCTTTCCTTTGGATCAGATCAAGTATAAATATCTACTGCTTCTTCCTTTTACTATACTGATCTAGTGAAACTTGCCCCTCTTTGTCTTATGATGTTATTCTGAAGCCCTTTGGTTTAAAAGAACAGATACTTCACATTGGTGAAATTTGCCCCTTTTATTTAAATTTCTCAATGATGTAAAATAAATAGTACACCTCACTATTTAGGACTGAGAGCAAACTAACTTAACCCTTCCCTTGTATTTCTTTGTGTTTCTTTGTTTTGTAGGTACAAAATCTTTGATGATCAAGAGAATTAGATTAAGAATAGAAAGGTATTAGTTTAGGGTTTTAATTTAATTACTTTTGTGATCTTTTCATTTGAATTAGGTACAGAACATTGTAATAAGTATTTATTCAATAAATCTCATTTTCTTGTATTACAATTGTTTCTGTAACACCCTTTCTTATTTATTCATTTGTATTCGAATTATTATTATTATTGAATAAGGAAAGAAAATTTCTTATTTGATGTCTTCTATTTATATTGTATTCATTTCCTTTCCATGTATAATATTTAATATATATTCAAAATTCATACTTTCTACTTATAAATGTTCTTTCTAAAACAATCAAAACTTTAATACTTCTAATTTAAAATATTTTCAAAATTGATTCAAATTTAAATATGAATTCAAATTATTCACCCAAAAATCACTATAATTCTTAGAGATCATGCCAAAATTTATAACAATCACTATAAAGAGCTAAATCCTAACTCATGGTGAAAGAAACTATGATCTCCCCAAGGTTTTGTTTGGCGAAAAATTTATCCTAGTTTTTACAGATGAATGCATGCAAATGCACAAATTTCTATTTCTACCCTTCATTGGTTCCTAAACACTAGGATGTTACAGTCATCCCCCCTTAAATTAAACTTCGTCCCGAAGTTTTACTGATCTGTACTTGAATAGTTTTGGATAAGCTTCTCATAGGTCATCCTCTTTCTCCCAAGTTGCTTCTTGTTCAGGATGATGTTCCAATTTTACTTTGCAGTACTTAATAGCCATGTTTCTTAACCACTTCTAGTTCTCTTCCAGAATCTTTCCTAGCTTATCGGCATAAGTCAAATCCTCTTGCAATTCAATCTCTTGATGTGTAAGTGCATCATCTGGAACTTTGAGACAATTCCGGAGTTGTGACACATGGAAAACATTGTGAACTTGAGCCAACCTTTTTGGTAACTCTAAAGCATAAGCTACGATTCTATTCTGACTCAGTTTCTTGAATGGTCCAATATACCTTGGACTCAATTTTCCCTTTACTCCAAACCTTTTGACTCCTTTCATTGGGCTAACCTTGAGATATACCATATCTCCCACTTCTGGATGCCATGATCTTCGACTTTGATCTGCATAACTCTTTTGACGACTTTGAGCTATCTTCAATCGATCCCTGATAATATCAATAATATCTTGCTTGTCTTCGATATAGTCTGGTGCAAACTCTTTGCTACTACTAGTTCATACCAACATATTGGAGATCTGCACTTTCTACCATACAGTACTTGATATGATGCTGCCTTCAGACTACTCTGATAGATGTTGTTCTAAGAAAACTCTACCAAAGGTAGATGATCTTTCCACGAACCTCCAAAATCTAAGGCACATGCCCTTAGCATATCTTCTAAGATTTGGTTAGTTCTTTCTGTTTGACCTCTGGTCTCCGAAAGATAAGTTGTACTGAAATCCAGTTTCAACCCAAGTGCTTCATGTAGTTGCTTCCAAAATGCTGAAGTAAACACAGACCCTCTATCAGACACATCTTCTTAGGTACTCCATGCTTACTAACTATCTCCTTATATTTGTACTAGCTTCTCAGCATTGTCCATTTGATTCACAGGAATAAAGTGTGCACTTTTGGTAAGTCTGTCCAGTACTACCCATATCATATCTTTTCTCTTCGGAGTCATTGGTAATCTTGTGATTAAATCCATACCAATTTCCTCCCATTTCCACTTTGGAATATCTAGTGGTTATAGTGGTATTGCTAGACTTTGATGTTCTTCCCTCACTCTTTGGCAAGTATGGCACTCAGACACATACTTTGTAATGTCCCTTTTCATATTGTTCCACTAAAAGAGTTCCTCGAAATCCATGCACATGTTGGTACTTCCTGGATGAATTGAGTATGGTGTCTCGTGTGCTTCTCGAAGTATTACGTCCCTGATGTCAGGTACATCGGGTACACAAAGACGATTCTGAAACCATAAAGATCCATAATCTCCTATGTGAAAACTGATGTTTGACCTTCAGAAATTTTTCAGATTTCTTCAGCAATGAATGGATCATCAAGTTGATGTCGAAAGATGTCATGACGAAGATCACTGCTTCGCTCTTCAACAACCCTCATGATAGCTAAGCCTACACGAACCTCTATTCTTAAGAACTGTATCTCTAACCTTTCCAAATCCATTTGCAATTCCTTTGGTAATTCCCTATTTGTTGGTTGAGTATCCGTGCTCTTCCGGCTTAAAGCATCTGCTACTACATTGGCTTTTCTAGAGTATAATTGATTGTTAAGTCATAATCCTTGATCAAATGCAGCCAACACTTATGTCGCATGTTCAACTCCTTTCGAGTGAAGAAATATTTGAGACTTTTATGATCAGTGTATAATTCACACCTTGCTCCATAGAGAAAATTCCTCCAACCTTTTAAAGCAAACACCACTTCTGCTAACTCTAAATCATGGGTTGGATAATTGACTTCATGAGGTTTGAGTTGCCTGGATCCATAAGCAATTACCTTGTGATCTTTCATTAATACACAACCTAATCTATCCTTGGATGCATCACAATATACTGTGTAATCCTTTCCGGTTTCTGGTACTACTAAGACTGGTGTTGTAGTTAACCTTGTCTTCAATTCTTGAAAACTGGCCTCGCACTTCTCATGCCACACAAATGGAGTACTCTTTCTTAGAAATTTGGTCATTGTTCCAGCTATCTTGGAGAACCCTTTGATGAATCTCTGATAGTAACTTGCCATTCCTAGGAAACCTATGATTTGTTTAACATTAGTCGGTGCATTCCAATCCAACACTGATTGAACTTTGGATGGATTGATAGCAATTCCCGCCTTACTGATAACATGACCAAGGAATTCAACCTTGTCCAACCAGAATTCACACTTGCTGAGCTAAGCATATAGCTTGTGTTCTCTAAGGATTTACAATGCTATTCTCAAGTGATCAGCATGCTCCTCCTTATCCTTGGAATATATCAAGATATCATCCATAAATACTATGAAGAACTTGTCCAGATATGGCATAAAGATCTTGTTCATTAGATTCATGAAAATTGATGGTGCATTAGTCAACCCAAAAGGTACGACAAAATACTCGTGATGTCAATACCTTGAGACAAATGCTATTTTTGGAACATCCTTCGATTTGATTTTGATTTGATGATAAACTGATCTTAGATCAATCTTGGAAAATACTCAAGCTCCCTTGACTTGATCAAATAAATCTTGAATTCTTGTCAATGGATACTTGTTCTTGATAGTAACATTGTTCAGATTTCTGTAATCTCCACACATCCATCATCCTCCATCTCTTTTATCAACAAAAATCACTGGAGTTCCCCATGGGGATATGATACGTCCATAATGTATCTATAATTTTTGATGGTTTTATGCTAATAATATGCTTTTGACACTCCTTTTTGTATAAAGTTTATGGTTTATTTGGACTAACCTACTAATAGTTACAAAAGTGCACAATGTTCTTGTTTTACACTTTGATGTGTCGGAATTACCAAGAATACAAGTGGAAACCTTGTTGGAGTCAAATTAGGATTTTTCCAAAAATCTGTCTTAGAACTCTTTTTGAATATGGTCACGTTTCGAGTCGGAGACGGCGTCAAACAGAAAACTCTTCAACTACAAAGTTGTTGGAAATTTCGTGACAAACGTTCTGGACATAAAACTTAGCTGATTCCGAGTCCGGACGGGCCCGCTAGGCCCGATTTACTGCAGCCCAAGATGGGGTGACAGGAATCCGAGAAGCTATATAAAGGGAGGAAACCTAATTTCCCCAGGGCACCTCCACCCACAGATTTGCAGCCTGATACGTCCATTTTCCATCACTATTCTATATCATAATTTACTGTTATTCATTGATATATTTCATATTAAGAGGTGATACTTATGTTGTTCATCTATTTTTGCATGGTTGATGACTTTTGGAGCATGGACCGCTGCAGTCAGGATTCTGATGGAAAAGGTGCTGTTTGGAGGCAAAATTCGCGAAGATCAGAAAATCCAGGAAAATATACGGAAAATCCTATTTTTCCAGAAGACGAAGGAAGCCAAAAGGAGGAGCGGAGATGGGCCATAGGGGGCCCACACCACCCCCTGGCGCGGGCTACCCTAGGTCGCGCCACCAGGTGGTGTGGCCACCCTGGCCCACCTCTAGCTCTCCCCTCTGGCGTATATAATCCTCCTAAAACCCTAATACTCGGGGAGCGACCACAGAAAGATTTCGCCGCCTCTGTGGGGTAGAAAACACCAAGAGAGAAAGATCTCTCCGGCAGACAGCTTTCTACCGGGGGAATTCCTTCCCAGAGAGGGGAGACCGTCGCCATCAACACCACCATCAAGCTGGACTTCATTGGGATCATCATCACCACCACCACCATCATCACCATCAGCACCCTCATCACCATCTCCATATTGCTGTAACAATCGGGTTGAATCTTGCATAGTTCTTAGGGGAAACTTTCGCGGTGTTGATTACTCTTTGTAGTTGATGCTATTGAGTGAACCATTGAATTATTGTTTATGTTCAGATTGTTATACATCATTATTCCATCTCTGATCATGATCCATATGATGTCTTGTGATTAGTTTGTTTTGTTCTTGAGGACATGGGAGAAGTCATATTGTTAGTAGTGGAGTTGCATAGAGAAAGATTCAATAGTTTGATATTTAAGTTGTAGTGTACTTCTTCTAGTGGTGTCATGTGAACATCGACTACATGACACTTCACCTATATGGGCCTAGGGGAATGCATTGTGTATTTGGCTACTAATCGTAGGGGTTGCGGATGTGAAACCTGAACCCCCATTAGGAAACCATTGCACAAGGGACGTAAGGGTCTTAGAGTTTAAAGTTGTGGTTAGGTTCTTACCTTA
Organism: Avena insularis; assembly: GCA_023614405.1. NCBI lineage: Eukaryota > Viridiplantae > Streptophyta > Magnoliopsida > Poales > Poaceae > Avena > Avena insularis. The sequence continues at coordinate 327,384,272 of CM042692.1, read as the reverse complement.
ATTACTCTCTTGTACTTACGGATGTTTACAAGGGGTATAATCACAAGTATGTATTAGTCCTAGGAAGGTCGGTACATTAGCATAGGTTCACCCACACAACACTTAGCAAGCTAAAGAAGATTAATCAACTACATGAAGCAAAAGCACTTGACAGTCTTCCCATGTGTCCTCGAGAACGTTTGGTCATCTTATGTAATACAACCGGCTTGTCCTTTGCTGAATAAAGGATTGGGCCACTTGCTGCATTTATTCCTACTGTCTTTTATTTACTCGTACTTTATTTACTTGCTTTATCAGAAACCCCTAAAAATCCGTTTGCCAAGTATTTGCAGAGAATTCCTGATCCATACCACTAGCCAGCACCTTCTGCTCCTCGTTGGGTTTTTTACTTATCGAAAATACTGCGATACACCCCCTATACTTGTGGGTCATCAAGACTATTTTCTGGCGCCGTTGCCAGGGAGTGAAGCGCTATTGGTGAGTGGAACTGGTAAAGGAAACTTCTACTGTGAGTATTGTTTACTTCTGTTAGTTGCTTTATTTTCATTATGGATAATTCGCTGAGTTTCTTATTTCGTAATGCTACGACCACTTCTAAGGTAGTAGATGAACCACCACCTGCTGAGAATGATGCTTTTAAAATACATACAATAATTATTGATCGTGTTATGGATAACTACTATGTTGGGGATGGAACTGTCCATCCCGGTGATCATTTGCTCTTTATACACGAATTATGCGGGTTGTTCAAGTGTGTAGGTAATACTACAGATCAAGTTAAGAAGAATTTATTCTCATTATCACTAAAAGGAAGAGCTGAGGAATGGTATAAGCTGCTGAAGAATGGTCAAGCTCTTGAATGGGATGAAATAGTGCCTCTCTTTTATTCAAAGTTTTATCCTCCTAGTAATATTCATAAAGATCGGAATCAAATATACAACTTTTGGCCTCTTAATGGAGAGAGTACAGCTCAATCTTGGGGGAGATTGAAGTTAGTAATGCTCAAATGTCCCATTTGTTGGGTCCGCAGCATAGAAAACAAAAAATTCCTACGATGAGAACTATACGCCAAGATCTATCTACTAGATACAAAGCAACGGGTGGACATACATCCATGGAGAACTTACCCTCGAAGACAACGAGCTTTGTTAACGAGTAGGAACTCGTGTTTGATGTAGTCGTACACTTGCCGATCTCAAGATCGTGAGGAAGTCCGAGCGCCGCAACTCAGCAGCGCATCCGCACTCGCACACACGTTCAAGCCACCGGACAACCTCCACCTCCTCGCTCCAGCGATCCAGTGAAGCAACAACTCCTTCAGCATTTAAATGCCACTGGGAACATGTATCTCGCTAATCCGAGACCATGGGGAATAATTCTAGAGGGGAGAGAGATCCTTCACAAGGAGGTGTGAGGATGAAGGAGGAATGGGTGGCCTTTTATAGGAGGAGGGGGTGCCCCCTCTCTCCATGGCCGGTGCATGGGGGGTGACCCCTCACCTCCCCCATTCATGTGGTGGTAACTCCTCCACATTAAAATGCCTCTTCACATTCCCTTTTAAAGTCTCCACTTTAAATGCATTAAATTTCTCCAAATTTAATGCTCTCTCATTTAATAAAACTCATTTTATTAAATTTATTCATAATTTTGTTAATTACTTTAATTAACAAACATTCACATATAGCCCCTTGCAATATTTCAATATCACATGCAGAAACACCTTCTGCAATTTCACCCGAAACAATTTCCGGTTTCTATTGAAACAATTTCTGCGCTTTGCAATTCATTTGTCTGAAACATATGTGCTCCAAAATGGTGTCCTGTAACTCTTAAGTGTGCCACCCTATGGTTCGCGAATAATGCAGACATGATCGAGACCCTTCTCCGATCAATAATCAGCAGCGGGACCTGGAGATCCGTACTGACTCCTACACATTCAACGATGACTCTTGTGATCGTGAGAACCTTTAACGCTTGTAACTAAATCCCTTTGTCTCTTGATATATTACATGTCCGAGATTCGATCATCGGTATCTCCATACCTAGTTTGATCTCGTTACCGACATGCACTCTTTTCTCGTTCCCGTGATATAACATTCTAGTGATCACATCACTTGCTTGCAAGCTATCCTAATGTGATATTACCGAGAGGGCCCAGAGTATATCTATCCGTCATCTGGATTGACAAATTCCACTCTTGATCCATGAGCTTCAACATAACACCTTCGTAGTACTGAACCCATCTTTATAGTCACCCTGTTACGGTGTGACGTTTGATGTTATCAAGATACTCTTCTGGTGTTAGCAATTAACATGATCTCATGGTCTAAGGATAAAGATTACTTCGTATGATGTTATAGCAATATAAACATAATGACTTGATTTTAATGCTATACTTCGGATGAATGTTTATCACATCATTTCACAAATGCTGTGACCTTGTTATTAACAACATCCAATGTCCATGATCAGGAAACCTTGATCATATTGTTAATCATAAAGCTAGTCTATAAGAGAGGCATAACTAGGAACCCCTTTTGTTTATTAAACACACATGTATTGATGTTTCCTATCAATACAATTATAGCATGCAAAATAAACATCTATCATATACAAGGAATACATAATAACAACTTTATTATTGCCTCTCAGGGCATATTTCCTTCACCATTCATGAGCTCCCCAACAATATTATTATCAATAACTTTTATGCAAGGCTCCCACTACATGACAAGGATTTATTGGATGCTTCTTGTGCTGGATCATTCACTCGCATGGAAGAAGAAGCTAAATGGGATCTTCTGGACCGTATTCAAGATAATGCTGAAGCTTGGGAGAATGACAAAGGTAGAAAGTCAGGTATAAATTATGATTATGAATGCATGGAATATTTTATGGGAACTAATGACTTTCAAAATATGAAAAATGCTTACGGTCTAGACTCTCAATCTATTGCTTCTTATTTTAAGGCTTTTGCTTCCTACATTGAAGTGCCTAAAAGAAGTGGAATAAGTATCATGAACCTTATAAACATATTGCTAAGAGTGTTCATGCAAGAAATACTGAAGTTTATACTGCTAATCATGTCTTACCTGAACCTTACATTGAGAAAATCCCTTTCCCAGTTAAGATAAAGGAACATTCTATGATAGCTAGTATGTTTAATGAAAGTACAAATAAAGCTGTTGAACCTGATAAACAAATGGTTGATGAACCTATTATATCAAATGTGAAAGACTTTGTTACTAAAGATGAAGAAGAGAGACACACTATCCTTTGTAAGGATACCTCTAATAATGTCTCACAAAGTAGTGTTATGAGAGCTAGTATTCCTGTGTTTTCTGTTAGAATAAGTGATCATTGTTACGATAGTCCTTGTGATAGCTATATCATTAAGTTTATGCATGATACTGAAAGTTACTATGAGAGAGGGAAAAGTGTTCGTATGCATCTCAATAATATCAAGTTTCCTCGTTTTATGCTGAAAGTTTTTATGTTGCACTTGTTTTGCCTTCCTATGCTAGTAGACTCTGGTTTTAACAACTTGTTTGTTTACAAAACTCCCTTGCATAGGAAGTGGGTTAGACTTAAACATGTGTATTTTTGCTTCTTAATGCTCCCTTTCACCTCAATTCATATTCTTATGTGAGCATCATCAAAATTATCATGCCCATCTTAATGGCTATAAAGAAAGAGCTTTTTGGGAGACAACCCAGTTTATTTTTGCTTTCAGTTGGTTTTTGTTTCTTTGAGTCTTGGAAGTTATTACTTCGGTAATAACCTCTCCTTATCCTTTGTGTTTGGTTTTGTGTCAAGATCAACCTCTGATGAGAGAGAAGTAAGATTTGGGGAAGTTGCTGTCCCGAAATAGATTTTTTGTGCTTCACCATAAAAATTTGTGAGGGATCTCTGTATGTCCGATTGAGCTGTAATTTTTTGTGCTTCTGCCCCAGGTTGTTATTTAACTTTCATTAGTTTTGCACTTTTTGATTTTGAGCAACAGAAGATGTTCTAAAAAATTGATCTTTACCTACTGGTCTGTTTTGACAGATTTTGCCACTTTTGCATTTGCTTCTTTGGTCGATCTCCTTTTTGAATTATTTTTGTGTTTTCAGAAGGAGTTGCTACAGTAGCTCTTGTTTTGATGGTTTTCAGTTGAAATTGGACTCAAAAGGTTTTATCACTTCACCTGCACTAATGTTGCTAATGAGAACTGTGTGAAGTTTTGTGTGAAAGAAATTTCCAGGTTAGTGGAGATAATGGTGTAATAAGGAAGTGAAAGGTTTCATGACTCTAGTAACAAGTGTATGAAGATGAATATGTTGATGTTATTCAAGTAGTGACTCCGGAAGAATCTATCAAAGACCAAATTCAGAGACTTGCAGAGTCCATTTTCGAATAGGTAACAGTTCTGGTAAGAAAAGTTCCACGAAAATACTATCCAACTATATTTTTGGAGTTTTTAGCCAATAAGGAAAGTTACGAAGCAAAAGAGGGACGGAAACGGAGCCAGGGTGCCTCACACCACCCTGTGGCGCGGGCCCACCCCTGGCCGCGCCACCAGGTGGTGTGGCCACTCCGGACTCCGTCTCCGACCCGTTTTCTCCGAGTACCTTCCTTTTGGTGTGAAACTTTGTAATATATAATCCCCCAGATCCCCCGAGGTTTGTATATCGTGTTTTCGTTGTTTTTTCGTTTCAATCTGTTTCTGCCAGGAACTATCTTTGAAGCGTAGAAGCACAATGGTGTCCGTCAAGGATAAGGGGAAGGAGCCTGTGGAGGAGGATCTCCAAGACCCCGGGCATGAGAAAGAGATCAAGAATGAAGGTGAAGAGGAGACAAAGCAAGGCCAACATCCTCACACCGGCACTACCATTGCGAGAATTGGAGTGTTGGCAAGATCTAGCAGGATCAGGAGGACTGCATGGATCTCAACTGGAGGGAAAACTCCGCGTCACTGTTTAGCTCCACAGTCACTTCTGTAGGGTTTCGTAGCATGGAAAACAAAAATTTTCTATCGCATACAAACAAACAAGCCAAGATCTATCTACTAGATTGTAGCAACGAGTCGATGGAATAACTCACCCTCGAAGATTCCAAAGTGTTTAACGAGAGCAGATTCTCGTGGGTGATGTAGTCGATTTCTTCCGATCTCAAGATCGTGAGACGATCCTTCAGCGCCACGTTCCAAGCAGCGCTCCCGTAATCGGTCACACGTTCGGATTGACGAAGACCTTCCTCTCCTTGTTCCAGCAGGCAGCGGAGGTTGTAGTACTCTCCTCATGATTCCGGCATAGATAACGGCGTGGTACCTAAGTAGAGGGAGATCCCAGGCTTCGCTTAAGCTGCGAGTATGGTGGAGCTTATGAGAGAGGCTATTAGTGGTCTAGTAATTATACACACCAATTAGAAGGCTCTAAACCAATTAGAAGGCTCTAAACCGCTGGCTAAAGCAATTAGAAGCTCTAAACCAAAACGGCTCTAAACCGGAGGTAGAAGATAGGAACTTGTGTTTCTAGGAGGGAGCCCTGCCCCTCCTTATATAGGTGGGAGGGCTGGCGGCCAAGGGAGGGAGGAGTCCTCCCCAACTCGGCCTTGAGTGGGCGCGGCTTGGGAGGAGGAATCCTCCCAACTCGGTTTCCACTTCTCCTCCTCTTTCCACTTTCCAAAACTTGTTGCTTGACTTTCAAACTAGCCGTTTGACTTTTCAATTTAGGATTTAAATAAACCCTTTATTTTGGACAGCGAGAACACTTAGTACATGATGCAATCATTCCAACTTACAATGACACATTCATGTACCCTTCCCCTCCGAGTGCCGGACATTCCGACCTTCTAGAATGTTCCCGATGAAAACACGGAACCATTCCCCAACTCCGAAATGGGACTTTCCTTATATGAATCTTATTCTCCGACCATTCCGGATCACCTCGTGATATCCGGATCCCATCCGAGACTCCGAACAACATTCGTCTCTTTCTCATAATACCATAACTACTCAAACAACGTCAATCCTTAAGTGTGTCTCCCTACGGTTCGTGAATTATGCGGACATGATCGAGACACTTCTCCGAACAATAACCAATAGAGGAATCTGGAAATTCATATGGCTCACATATTTCTATGATTACTTACATCGAATGAACCACTTACATACGATACCAATTTCCCTTTGTCTCACGATATGTTACTTATCCGAGGTTATGATCGGTATCTCGCATACCTAGTTCAACCTCGTACCGATAAGTACTCTTTTCTCGTTCCGTGATATGTGATCCCTTGTGAGCCAGTCACATGCTTGCAAGCTAATTGGATGACATTTCACCGAGAGGGCCCAGAGTATATCTATCCGTCATATGGATGGACAAATCCCACTCTTGATCCATGTGTTTCAACCAATACTTTCCGAACACTCAATGCCACTTTTATAGCCACCTCACATACGGTGTGGTGTTTGATGACATCAAAGCATCCATCCGAAAGGTGATATGCATGATCTCATGGTCAAAGGAATTAGGTTACTATGTATCGAAAGCATATAGCAATTGAACTATTGAAATGACTTGATCTTTATGCTACGCTTATCTATAGGAGTATGTCCACCATATCATTCTCCTAACGATATGATCTTGTTGTTGATAACATCTCAATGTTCATGATATGGAAACCACAATCATCAATCAACCAACAAGCTAGTGAAGTATAGAGGCTATACTAGGGACTTCAAATTAAGTTTACAAATCACACAAGTATTAATGGTTTCCTTGTTAATACTATTATAGCATGAATGTAAACATTTATCATAAGTATGAAGATATGATAATAACCTACTTTATTATTGCCTCTTGGGCATATCTCCAACAGTCTCCCACTTGCACTAGAGTCAATAATCTAGTTTCAAACCTTTGTGTATTCAACACCTATGGCTTTCTGGTGTTGTATGTACACGATTGCTAGTGGTTAACTGATCTCCGGATCGACACTTCGTGTCCGTGTGTAATTGCATGTCTTTGCGTCTCACGCATCACTCATTCTCTAATGAGATGGCTTTGTATGATTTGGTCTTTCGGTGTGACCTTTAGTTCTTTGGGGTTAAAACATGTTGATAATATTGTCGCAATACATATCTTCATAGTATTATCCCTGTGAACTACACCTAGTTTGATAACAAACTACTTGACACAAATGCCCTCTTTTGCTGCTATAATAGTCATATACTTAGCCTTTTGTTGAAGTATCTGTCTCAATGTCTTAACTTTGGAACTCAACCAAATCCATTATGGAACTCACTTTCCATTATATTGTGCCACCCTTAATTTAGATTGAGATAAACTTAATTTTGTACTTTGTGACAAAACTAGTATCAATGTAGTACTTTTACAATGAACTAACCATCTATTTGTCACTTCTACAAATAATATACTCTTAGTTCTTCCAAAAGATCATAAGAATATCCTTACTATTGTCCAATGATCATCTTACAAATCATTACGGTATATGCTCACAACATTTAGAGCATAGGACATATCTGGATTTGTACATATCACTGTATGATTGATATAAATACTCTTTGTGATTTCATACATCAAGTATCAATCTATACTTGAATCTTTGTTTCACTTACCAAATGTCAATACACTTGAATATATCATCAATATTGAATTTATTCAATCCTTTACGTCGACAAGAACCTTTCTTGTAGTTTCTATATTGAACTCATTCAATATCTCGTCTATGTACTTTTGGCACAACCATATTAGCATCTATTGATGCCAAATATTTAGGTTTTGCCTAAGTCTTTCATCGGGATGAAATTCTTAATATGTGTTAATAAAAGATACATTATTTCCAATCAACAATATGTCTTCCACATAATGTATTAGAAACATGTCTTAGCGCCCCACTTAATTTCTTGCAAATGCAAGCATCTTCATTGTCTCCGATGAAATTAAACTCTTTAACAGTTTCATCATAGTGAAGATTCCAACTCCGCTATGCTTACTTCAACCATTGAAGTTTGCATATGCTTTAGCATCCTTTGAATTAACAAAACCCTTTGGACCGTGTCATGCACACGTCCTAGGTAACCATTCTATTAGAAGAACTTGTTTTGTTTTATTCTACTACCACATAACAAATTATATGTAGTGGTTGCTACATTAATCCGTCTAGACTAAAAATCGCTATGAAAGATCAAATCTTGTCATATACAACCTTTGAACATTGTTGTGAACTCTTTCCCAACATGTCGACTATTTCATAGATGTGAAACATCCATGTCTACTTCTTTATAGATCCAAACACAAGCGCAAGGTCTTACACCTTTTCGAGGGTCCTTCAAGTTCAAAACTTGATTTCTGGTATGGAACTATCACGGATTATATGGCTTCAAGCCATTTGGCGAGTCGGGCCCATCATCGCTTCTTTGCATGTAGTAGGTTCATTATTCTCAAATAATGATTCAACCCTCAAATCTTGGTATTTGATTGTTCATCAAACCTACTTGTTTCAATAGAAACTTAGACCTCTGACCACAACCTTTGAGGCACGTGAGCCATGAGCATTGTTCTCGCCTCCGAACACTTTTCGGTGCTACGCAACTTTGCACATATAGCTAAGGTTCTTTTAACCTTATCAAAGTTCTATTGTCCTCCCACTTAACTTTTCACGAAAAATTCCTTCTCAAAGAAACTTGACGTTCTAAGCGACAAACACTTTTGTCTCCGGTGTTTATGGAGGAATACTTAATAGTAATACAAAGACAGGTTTATCCGACTTTGGTTGCAAACATCTTTCTTATGCATAGCATACCAATGTTTTAAGAAAGGACTACTTGGGTTTTATCCCAAACCATAACCTTATATGGTGTCATTTCAGCGGATTATGATGGAGCTCTTTTAGTGGAAAACGGTAGTCTCTAAAGCTTTTAATCTTTAAAATATAATAGCAGTTTTATGAATTATACCTTCGATCTTACCATGTCAAACAAGGTTCAATTACATATCTCGAACGCTCCATACTCTTATGGTGTTTCGGGAAATGCAAATCCACGGACCGATTCCTTAAATCTTAGGTATTATGCTAAACTTGTAACTTAAATATCTTCCTTTATGATCTTATCATAAACTATTTATATTCTTGTTACAATGATTTTGCACTTCATCTTGAAAATCTTTCGAACTTTTCAAATATTTCACACTTCATCCTTATTAAGTAAATATTCACATATTCACTCAAATTTTCGGAGAAAGCATATGAAGTTGAAATCCATCGCTCTTGACTACACATAATGGAGTTCGTACAACAATATGCACAAGTTCCAATAAGCTAGTCTCTCATTCCCTTTTGGCCTATGAACGAAGTTTTAATTATCTCTAGGAAAGTTTCAAAAACGTCATTTGATCAAAAATCAAAAAGACTCCAAAATTCCATCCACATGGAGTTTCTTCATGTTTTATTTCCAATATAATTTAAACGGCGATGTCACTTCCTAAGTGATCTTTCAATCAATTTGTCTTTCGACAATTTTAGCACTAGTTTTATGGATGTGATTTCTCCAACGAGATTTGTGAATCATCCATCTTTTATGGATTACGGCAATTATTTGAACAACCCTTTTGTTCTCATAATACCTGATAAAACAAATCTTGAAGGCAAGCGTTGATGTTTAACGAGCAACAAAATAACCCTTTATTTGTTTTCAATGAACATCATCACATATTCTTTTGCTAGTTACTTAGGCCATTGTAGTTCATGAATTGTGTTGTTTTGTATGACGATTCACACCAACAAATTCAGTATCAAATACTTAAGAACCACATTGTTTAATAAGCAAAGAATATAGCCATAACACATATATCATCTATATACTTAAACTGAACAATTCTAGTCTTTTCTTTTCTGCCATATACTTCTGAGATTCTCTTTCAGTATTTCCTTTTCTGTTTGAAAGAATCTATCAACATCAATAGTGGAGTCATACTTATGACACATAGTCCAAAGCGTGTATAGTTAAATACCAATGTCTTTGAACTTGCACTTTGAAGTAGATCACCCTTATCAAATATTTGGTGTTCTTTCAAATTCCTTTCTTTAGTAATCTCTTGGTGTAGTAAACATTTTACCTACATCAAATATTCACCCTCATCATGGACTTATCCATGATCTAGCTACTTTTAGCTTGTAACGGTGAATCGCGAGTATAATGTTGCTCTCCAAAACCTTTTGGAAGATTAGGACAACTAGTGTCTCCAACCTTTTGCAAATTCTCATCAAATATGAGAACATGACTTTTGCCATATTATACTCTATCATGTTGTAACCAAAACTTCATTTCAGATATCACAATATCTTCCACACATCATGGTTTCAAACAACTCTTTCAGATCCTAGATAACCTTGATATTAAGACAATCCTTTGAATATCAAGAATCATGGAGACAAACATGATACTCAAACACTAACACTTGGAATTGTCACTCTTGTTTTAATACTAATTATTAAACTTTATGGAGTAACTGAAATTACTGAAAGTTTGCAATAGGACTTTTAAACTTTAGATTAACACTTCAAAACAATACGATACCAGTTAAGAAAGTAACTAACCAGAATTCTATAGTTCTATCATCTCAATTATAACTAAGCAAGGTGGTAAGCGGATGCCAATGACTACAACAACTATGCAAATTCACTTTGATTTAGTTTATGATAAATTGAGTTCTAATTAATAATTAAATTAATCTAGGTGAACTCCCACCAAAACAATATCCCTCACATTGTTTTAGTGATCACACGAACCAAATCCACCACATCAAAACCGATCATCGGAGAGTTGATATAGCTTTAATGGCGAACAATCAACATGTTCATCATATCTACTATATGACTCATGCTCTACCTTTCGCAATCCGTGTTCACGAGGCCATGTGCGTACATGCTAGGCTCGTCAAGATCAAACCTTAGCTACCGATAAGCAAATCTGGCTTGCTTACGTTGTATTCACCAGCGGAATCAAAGACACCCGATCATCACGTGCTTGAAGCAAGCTTTGGCAACGTGCATACTAAGGGTGAACACTTTAGAACTTGAAATTTATGTGCATGAGGGATCATCTTATAATGCTACCGCTACAAAGCAATACAAGATGCATAAAGGATTAACATCACATGCAATTCATAATATGTGATATGATATGGCCTTTCTTCTCTGTGCTTCCGATCTCCATCTTCAAGCACGAACATGATCTACATCATCACCGGCATAGCATCAAGGTCAATGACGCTTCTTCATGGTTGTCGTCCACCAGCTTCAACTATTACAACTATTTTGAATAGACACGCAGGTCTTAACAGAAATTAAAGACAACCATATGGCTCGCGGTTGCCAACTTACAATAAGGAACATTGCATACATCAAATATAATCACAATCATGGCCATATCACATCACTGCACACCCCTGCAAAACAAAGTTAGACGCTTCTACTTTCTTTGCATATTTTACGTGGTTTGGGGCTTTCCATAAGGTCGTTCTAACCTACGAACAAGAACCACAACATTGATACTAGCATTGTTGATTACCCGTTGTAAATTGGATCTTTACTATGCTAGGAGAAACAGGCACCCGCAAAGCCACTTATGCAATACGAGTTGCATGTCAAGCGTGGAGCAAGTCTCATGAACGATGTCATGTAAGGTTAGCCCGGGCCGCTTCATCCCAACATACCGCAAGATGCAAAGTACACAAAAAGCAATCTACAATAAAAGCATCAACGCCCACAATTGACCATTGTGTTCTACTCGTGCAACAGATCTACATATAGACACGGCTCTGATACCACTGTAGGGTTTCGTAGCATGGAAAACAAAATTTTCTATCGCATACAAACAAACAAGCCAAGATCTATCTACTAGATTGTAGCAACAAGTCGATGGAATAACCCACCCTCGAAGATTCCAAAGTGTTTAACGAGAGCAGATTCTCGTGGGTGATGTAGTCGTACTCTTTTCGATCTCAAGATCGTGAGCGATCCTTCCAGCATCGTTCAAGAGCGCTCCCGAGTCGGTCACACGTTCGATTTTCGACGAAGACCTTCCTCTCCCTTGTTCCAGCAGGTGGAGGTTGTAGTACTCTCCTCGCGATTCCAAGATAACGCGTGGTACAGAAGTAGAGGGAGATCCCAGGGCTTCGCCTTAAGCCGGTGCAGTTTGGTGGAGCTTATGAGAGAGGCTATTAGTGGTCTAGTAATTAGACACACCAATTAGAAGGCTCTAAACCAATTAGATGGCTCTAAACCGCTGGCTAAAGAAATTAGAAGCTCTAAACCAACACGGCTCTAAACCGGAGGTAGAAGATAGGAACTTGTGTTTGCTAGGAGGGAGCCCTGCCCCTCCTTATATAGGTGGGAGGGGCTGGCCGGCCAAGGGGAGGGAGTAGAGTCCCTCCCCAACTCGGCCTTGAGTGGGCGCCGGCTTGGGAGGAGGAATCCTCCCAACTCGGTTTCCACTTCTCCTCCTCTTCCACTTTCCAAAACTTGCCGTTTGACTTTCAAACTAGCCGTTTGACTTTTCAATTTAGGATTTAAATAAACCCTTTATTTTGGACAGCGAGAACACTTAGTACATGATGCAATCATTCCAACTTACAATGACACATTCATGTACCTTCCCTCCGGAGTGCCGACATTCAGGACCTTCTAGAATGTTCGATGAAAACACGGAACCATTCCCCAACTCCAAAATGGGACTTTCCTTATATGAATCTTATTCTCGGACCATTCCGGATCACCTCGTGATATCCGGATCCCATCCGAGACTCAACAACATTCGGTCTCTTTCTCATAATACCATAACTACTCAAACAACGTCAATCCTTAAGTGTGTCTCCCTACGGTTCGTGAATTATGCGACATGATCGAGACACTTCTCGAACAATAACCAATAGAGGAATCTGAAATTCATATGGCTCCCACATATTTCTACGATTACTTTGCGATCGAATGAACCACTTACATACGATACCAATTTCCCTTTGTCTCACGATATGTTACTTATCCGAGGTTATGATCGTGGTCTCCGCATACCTAGTTCAACCTCGTTCGATAAGTACTCTTTCTCGTTCGTGATATGTGATCCCTTGTGAGCCAGTCACATGCTTGCAAGCTAATTGGATGACATTTCACCGAGAGGGCCCAGAGTATATCTATCCGTCATATGGATGGACAAATCCCACTCTTGATCCATGTGTTTCAACCAATACTTCCCGAACACTCAATGCCACTTTTATAGCCACCTCACATTACGGTGTGGTGTTTGATGACATCAAAGCATCCATCCGGTAAAGGTGATATGCATGATCTCATGGTCAAAGGAATTAGGTTACTATGTATCAGAAAGCATATAGCAATTGAACTATTGAAATGACTTGATCTTTATGCTACGCTTATCTATAGGAGTATGTCCACCATATCATTCTCCTAACGATATGATCTTGTTGTTGATAACATCTCAATGTTCATGATATGGAAACCACAATCATCAATCAACCAACAAGCTAGTGAAGTATAGAGGCTATACTAGGGACTTCAAATTAAGTTTACAAATCACACAAGTATTAATGGTTTCCTTGTTAATACTATTATAGCATGAATGTAAACATTTATCATAAGTATGAAGATATGATAATAACCTACTTTATTATTGCCTCTTGGGCATATCTCCAACAACTTCCTCCACGCACCAAGAATTCTTTCCATACCCGTATCCATAAGCATCAACACCAGAATATGCCCAAGGAGAAATTACCCTCCAATTGGGACTTTCCTCGTTCTAGCCATGCAGGGAAAGAAGACTTCAAGGAGGAAGAGTGGGAAAAGAATCGCAAGAGCTGGGATCCACAATCTGACATGATCATGCACCATATCGAGCACAACTCGGAGTTGATTCGTACTCTCACCTTCGAGATTGAGGACTTGGGGAAACTGATCAAAGAGCTCATCGAGAGAATACCACCACCGAAGGAGTAATTCATCATCAGGTTTGGCATCCCCTTGGTTTGTTCCAAGATTGGGGGAGTGTCGCGGTATCACATCACTATCTTCTATCTTTTTACCTTTTTAGTAGAGTCATATCATGAATAGAGAAGTTATCATGTAGGATGGTTTGCATTATGTAAGTGTCCCCTCTCTCGTTAGATATGTATCCCTTGGTGTGAGTTGCCATTATGGAATATTAATGAGAAGTTCTATCATTTACTCTTTTGCATATCTTATATTAGTTTTCAATTCGTGGTTATATGATTGATCTTGTTGTTAGTATTGGTATCACTTTGGGATCATTGAGTTAATTTAGTTGGTTTTGGCAAACCTAGCTCAGTCAGTAGCAACACTATTTTTGAGAGTTGAATGAAAAAGATAAAAGTACTCTAAAGAAAAATAGTTTCATCATCTTTCTTCCTTGATTTGCTCATAAGTTTAGTATTCTCTAGTTAAGATCTTTCATGCTTCCAAGGAAGATTGCATGTTTGTCTTTATCACTTGTATGTTTGTTTGTTTCCTTCAACTCTTATACTTGCTACCCAGCCTTGCTAGCCAAAAACATGTACTAAGAGGGAATTCTTCTCGTGCATCCAATCCTTTAAAACCAAAACCTTTGCCATTTGTGTCCACCATACCTACCTATTAGCACTATTGTTGTTCCAAGTAAATTCATGTTTTTATCTACCTTCCAAATTAAACTCGTTATGTGAAAATTAGTGATTAAAGCTCTCACGAACTTGATGGCACACTTTACTTTCTTGCATTTAATAAACTTGAACCATTGTGCCCATCTATGTTGCGTATATGCTTGCGCTTTGCAAGTTGTGAATTAGCAGAACCATGCTGCCATGGGGAACGCTTTCAACATTGCACTGGTACTTTGTACCTAGTTGATATCATGTTCTTTTGTCTATGGATGTCGTCGGTGTGAATTGAAAGGGGATCTTGTAAGTCCATCGAGTTATGCATGTGTGTTAGAGAAACGCCTGGGCCGCTGGTCTAATCCATGCTGAAATGGTGGAAACCTGCAGCGTAACCATAATGAGCATCTATGAAGCATTCTTCTTATGAAAAAAAGAGTCCGATATTGAGAAAAAAAGAGAAAAAGAAAAAAAAAGAGATTATGAAAAGAGGAAAGAGAGAAAAAAAGCACCATATTCCCATGGTAAATAAGAAGATTGCTGAGATGCTCGTTGTCTGCTTGCCTTGTCATTTTGATATGGGGATTATTCCGTATCATCGGGCAAGGAGTACCCCATTGGCGGTTCTCTATGATACACATGTGCTTACGATGACAAGAACTTACCGGTGACTAAACTTGAGTAGCATGAGGAGCGGCCCTCGTATTCAAGGGACATGAGATTTTCAAATTACAACTTGTCAAGCATATCATCATATTTGATCACTTTAACCTTAATCACCTAAAGATGCCTATGATAGGGGCAATGAGGGCTGAAAGCTAATAAGTACCATAATTTTTAGGAGCTCTTTATGAAACTTGAAATCCCTGCTTCCCTCTACGAAGGGCCTTTCTTTTACTTTTTAGTTGAGTCAATAAACCTATTCCCTTCTATCTCAGCAAGTATTTTGAGTTGTTGTGTTTCATTCATTCATACGATGATTTATTCAATCATGTTTCTTATGTTCCTTGTTTTGCACATTGCTCTTATCTTGGTTTTTACTACTTTGAAAGCTATCATTGAAAATTAGTTATTTGTGAACTCCAGCAAATTATCAACTATTCTTCCACCAAGAGCTAAGTTTGCTATTACCAATTATGATTCACTTTATGTATCTTTATTGTGTTTCCTTTACTTATTGCAAGTTAAGTTATATAATAGTGAGTTGTCTTCTATTATGATCTATGTATTGATGAATGTGATGCTTCTTGTCCGTATTCTTTTATCGACTCTTCACTCCATAAACCTGAGGTCTTATTTATTGAGTTCAATTTCGCTTGGGGACAAGCGAAGTCTAAGCTTGGGGGAGTTGATACGTACATTTTGCATCACTATTCTATATCATAATTTACTGTTATGCATTGATATATTTCATATTAAGAGGTGATACTTATGCTGTTTCATCTGTTTTTTGCATGGTTGATGACTTTTGGAGGATGGACCGCTGCAGTCAGGATTCTGATGGAAAAGGTGCTATTTGGAGGCAAAATTCGCGAAGATCAAAAAATCTGGGAAAATATACGAAAAATACTATTTTTCCAGAAGACGAAGGAAGCCAGAAGGAGGAGTGGAGATGGGCCACAGGGGGCCCACACCACCCCCTGGCGCGGGCTACCCTAGGCCACGCCACCAGGTGGTGTGGCCGCCCTGGCCCACCTCTGGCTCTCCCCTCTGGCGTATATAATCCTCCCGAAACCCTAATACTCGGGGAGCAACCACAGAAAGATTCCGCCGCCTCTGCGGGGCGGAAAACACCAAGAGAGAAAGATCTCTCCGGCAGATAGATTTCTCCTGGGGGAATTCCTTCTCAGAGAGGGGAGATCGTCGCCATCAACACCATCATCAAGCTGGACTTCATTGGGATCATCATCATCATTATCACCACCATCAGCACCCTCATCACCATCTCCATATTGCTGTAAAAATCGGGTTGAATCTTGCATATTTCTTAGGGGAAACTTTCCCGGTGTTGATTACTCTTTGTAGTTGATGCTATTGAGTGAACCATTGAATTATTGTTTATGTTCAGATTGTTATACATCATTATTCCATCTATAATCATGATCCATATGATGTCTTGTGAGTAGTTCGTTTTGTTTCTGAGGACATGGGAGAAGTCATGTTGTTAGTAGTGGAGTTGCATTGAGAAAGATTCAATAGTTTGATATTTAGGTTGTGGTGTACTTCTTCTAGTGGTGTCATGTGAACGTCGACTACATGACACTTCACCTATATGGGCCTAGGGGAATGCATTGTGTATTTGGCTACTAATCGTAGGGGTTACCGGAGTGAGAGAAACCTGAACCCCCGTTAGGAACCATTGCACAAGGGACATAAGGGTCTTAGAGTTTAAAGTTGTGGTTAGGTTCTTACCTTAATTACTTTCTTGTACTTACAGATGTTTGCAAGGGGTATAACCACAAGTATGTATTAGTCCTAGGAAGGTCGGTACATTAGCATAGGTTCACCCACACAACACTTAGCAAGCTAAAGAAGATTAATCAACTATATGAAACGAAAGCACTTAACAGTCTTCCCATGTGTCCTCGAGAACGTTTGGTCATCTTAAGTAATACAACCGGCTTGTCCTTTGCTGAATAAAGGATTGCGCCACTTGCTTCATTTATTCCTACTGTCTTTTATTTACTCATACTTTATTTAATTGCTTTATCAAAAACCCCTAAAATTCCGTTTGCCAAGTATTTGCAGAGAATTCCTGATCCATACCACTAGCCAGCACCTTCTGCTCCTCGTTGGGTTCGACACTCTTACTTATCGAAAATACTGCGATACACCCCCTATACTTGTGGGTCATCACAGCCGCCAAAGCCATGTTTTTGCCTCCCCCATGGATCCCATCTCCATGGGGGAGGGCTCCCAAGAAACCATGAAGGAAGGGGCTAAGGGGCGGTGCTCCCCCATGATACCGGCGGCGGGGAAGGAGTCCCCCGTGCCGCCGCCGGCACCGCCGCCGCCCTCTTCACCATCTTCACCGCCATCTCCATCACCTAATCCTCCTAGTATGCAGTGGTTCATCCTCCCACACACCTCTGTACCATCCTATGTAAACATGGTGTTTGATGCTATAAGTTAAAACC
Source organism: Avena insularis (assembly GCA_023614405.1). Classification (NCBI taxonomy): domain Eukaryota; kingdom Viridiplantae; phylum Streptophyta; class Magnoliopsida; order Poales; family Poaceae; genus Avena; species Avena insularis. The sequence continues at coordinate 327,366,460 of CM042692.1, read as the reverse complement.
CTATGATCTATGTCATGTTTGCGTAGTTTCTTTGTTCTTAGATTGAATGGTTGAACGTCTTTGGTTCATTAGAGTTGTATGTTGATATGCTACAGTCCTTTGCTGTCCATTATATTTGTGCGCGCATGGATTAAACATCATAGGGTTTGTAGTATGTGTAAAAGGAAGGGGGAGTTCTGCCGGAGTGACAGAAACCTGAGGACGCGAACCGGAATGTTGCACGTATGGGAGTAAGAGGACCATTAAACTTAAGGCTATGGTTGGGGAAACCTTAATGCATTGTTAGTACTTACGGATGTTTGCGAACAATCCAATCATATAGTACATGTAATTCCAAGTAGTGAAGCGCATGTATATTTAGCCTCTCCCACATAGAAAACTGCATCGAAGACAATGAACCTGATCTATTCGCTATTTAAACTTGGACAAAGCCACCACAATTACCACCACTATTTCACACTCATGGTTCTGTTAGTTTAGTGTATTTTATTGCTGCAACAACTAGCTTTACTTTCTTGTTATTTATTATCATGCAAAGCTATCTCTATTACTCGTATTGTTGCTCTAGTTTTATTTCCTAGATAATGCAAACGTTTAGTGTGCGTAGAGTTGTATCAGTGGTTTATAGAACTTGGAAGAATATTTATCCTACCTTTAGCTCCTCGTTGGGTTCGACACTCTTACTTATCGAAAAGGCTACACACGATCCCCTATACGTGTGGGTTATCAAGACCTTTTCTAGCGCCGTTGTCAGGGAGCAATAGCGTGTGGGTGAATATTCTTGTGTGCACTTGTTTTCTTTATCTCTAAGTAGTTTTTACTTTCAGTTTTAAGTTGTTCTCTATCTTAGTATGGATAGGAAATGCGAATTAAAAAAATAGTTGTACTAAACATTTTCAAAAAGGAAAGTGATTGGAAAGATGAGTAATGGTTAAGTGGGGGTCGACCTTGAACACTTGTGTCCATGCCTATGAAACCAAAACAAATCTTCCCATGGAAGTTTTTCAGTTAAAAACCGCAGAAAAGAATAGGAAAGTTTTTGTGTTGAAGTTTTTCACAGAGAATAAGGAACACCAAACAGAGAAATTTAAGAATGGCCAAAAGTTTCTTCAACAACCCCTCGGTTTTCAAACCTTTAAACTTTGTTTTTTGAGCAGCATAGAAACTTGAATAAATTTGGAGTGTTTGTATCTTTTTATTTATTTGTCTTAGCATCAAACACCAGTTACATTTGTTTTCTTTGAGTCTTGGAAGTTGTGACCTCTGTAGCAACCGCTCTTTATCCTTTTATTTTCGTTTTTGTGCCAAGTATAACCTCTAATGAGAGAGAAGTAAGACTTGGGAAAGTTGCTGTCCCGAAACAGATTTTTGTGCTTCGCTGTAAAAATTCGTGTAAAATATCTGTACGTCGGTTTGAGCTGTAATTTTTTGTGCTTCGACCCCAGGTTGTTATCCAACTTTCGTTAGTTCAACACTTTTCTAATTGAGCAACAAAAAGTCTTCGAAAAAATTGGTTTTTACCTGCTGGTCTGTTTTGACAGATTTCTGCCATTATTTGCATTTGCTTCTTGTTGATTCCTTTTTGGGTACTCTTTGGGGAATTGAGCTTTTTAAGGGAAGTTATACAGTAGCTTGTGTTTTAATGTAAGTTTTATTGGTGTTGAAACTGAACCCAAATACTTATTATCTTGAGTACACTAATGTTGCTAATGAAGATTATGTGAAGTTTTGTATGAAGGAAAATTTTAGGTGTTAAGGAAAGAATGATGTAATCAGATGAAGAATGGACTAAAACTCAATCTTGGGGATGCCACCCCATGTCACTCCAAGAAATATCCAAGAAGTACAAGTGTCAAATCTTGGGGATGCCCAAGGCATCCCCTTCTTCATCAATAAAAATCTCAGGTTCTTCCAAACACTTCATTTTTATTGTTTCATGCACAGTTGTGTCGTTCTTGGAGCATCTTCGTTTTTGTTTTTAGTTTTAATTTGCTTGGTTTGCTTAGTTTGCTTGAATAAATTGGGATGACCCCCTCTTTCATACATTGGTTTTCAAATCAGATTGGTTTGGATTTGAATAGAGTAGGAAAGTTCATACTTAAGTGGTAAAAGGAGCTTGTTTTTGACTGTTGATACGTCCATTTTGCATCACTATTATATGTCTTAATTCACTATTATTCATTGATATATTTTGTATTGAGAGGTGATACTTATGTTATTTCATCTGTTTTTGCATGGTTGATGACTCTTGGAGCATGGACCGCTGCAGTCAGGATTCTGATGGAAAAGGTGTTGTTTGGAGGCAAAATTCGCGAAGATCAGAAAATCCAGGAAAATATATGGAAAATCCTATTTTTCTAGAAGACAAAGAAAGCCAGAAGGGGGGTTGGAGATGGGCCATAGGGGGCCCACACCACCCCCTGGCATGGGCCAGCCTAGGCCGCGCCACCAGGTGGTGTGGCTGCCCTGGTCCACCCCTAGCACTCCCCTTTGGCGTATATTATCCTCCCGAAACCCTAAGACTCGGGGAGTGTCCATAAAAAGATTTCGCCGCCTCTGCGGGCGGAAAACACCAAGAGAGAAAGATCTCTCCGGCAGACAGATTTCTGCCGGGGGAATTCCTTCCCAGAGAGGGGAGATCATCGCCATCAACACCACCATCAAGCTGGACGTCATCGGGATCATCATCATCACCACCATCATCACCATCAGCACCCTCATCACCATCTCCATATTGCTGTAACAATTGCATTGAATCTTGCATAGTTCATAGGGGAAAGTTTCCCGGTGTTGATTACTCTTCGTAGTTGATGCTATTGAGTGAACCGTTGAATTATTGTTTATGTTCAGATTGTTATACATCATTATTCCATCTCTGATCATGATCCATATGATGTCTTGTGAGTAGTTCGTTTTGTTCTTGAGGACATGGGAGAAGTCATGTTGTTAGTAGTGGAATTGTGTTGAGAAAGATTCAATAGTTTGATATTTAAGTTGTGGTGTATTTCTTCTAGTGGTGTCATGTGAACGTCAACTACATGACACTTCACCTATATGGGCCTAGGGGAATGCATTGTGTATTTGGCTACTAATCGTAGGGGTTGCCGGAGTGACAAAAACCTGAACCCCCATTAGGAAACCATTGCACAAGGGACGTAAGGGTCTTAGAGTTTAAAGTTGTGGTTAGGTTTCTACCTTAATTACTTTCTTGTACTTACGGATGTTTGCAAGGGGTATAATCACAAGTATGTATTAGTCCTAGGAAGGTCGGTACATTAGCACAGGTGCACCCACACAACACTTAGCAAGCTAAAGAAGATTAATCAACTATATGAAGCGAAAGCACTTGACAGTCTTCCCATGTGTCCTCGAGAACGTTTGGTCATCTTAAGAAATACAACCGGCTTGTCCTTTGCTGCATAAAGGATTGGGCCACTTGTTGCATTTATTCCTACTGTCTTTTATTTACTCGTACTTTGTTTACTTGCTTTATCAAAAACCCCTAAAAATCCGTTTGCTAAGTATTTGTAGAGAACTCCTGATCCATACCACTAGCCAGCACCTTCTGCTCCTCGTTGGGTTCGACACTCTTACTTATCAAAAATACTGTGATACACCCCCTATACTTGTGGGTCATCAAAACTATTTTCTGGCGCCGTTGCCAGGGAGTGAAGTGCTATTGGAGAGTGGAACTGGTAAAGGAAACTTCTACTGTGAGTATTGTTTACTTCTATTAGTTGCTTTATTTTCGTTATGGATAATTCGCTGAGTTTTTTATTTGGTAATGCTACTACCACTTATAAGGTAGTAGATAAGCCACCACCTACTGAGAATGATGTTTTCAAAATACCTACAAGAATTATTGATCGTGTTATGGATAACTATTATGTTGGGGATGGAACTGTCCATCCCGTTGATCATTTGCTCTGTATACATGAACTATGCGGGTTGTTCAAGTGTGCAGGTATTACTACAGATCAAGCTAAGAAGAAGTTATTCTCATTATCACTGAAAGGAAGAGCTGATGAATGGTATAAGCTGCTGAAGAATGGCGAAGCTCTAGAATGGGAGGAAATAGTACCTCTCTTTTATTTAAAGTTTTATCCTCCTAGTGATATTCATAAAGATCAGAATCAAATATACAACTTTTGGCCTCTTGATGGAGAGAGTACAGCTCAAGCTTGGGGGAGATTGAAGTTACTAATGCTCAAATGTCCCATTCATGAGCTCCCCAACAATATTATTATCAATAACTTTTATGCAAGGCTCCCTCTACATGATAAGGATTTATTGGATGCTTCTTGTGCTGGATCATTCACTCGCATGGAAGAAGAAGCTAAATGGGATCTTCTGGACCATATTCAAGACAATGTTGTAGCATGGGAGAATGACAAAGGAAGAAAGTCAGGTATAAATTACGATTATGAATGCATTGAATCTTTTATGGGAACTGATGATTTTCAAAATATTAAAAATGCTTATGGTCTAGACTCTCAAGCTATTGCTTCTTATTTTAAGGCTTTTTCTTCCTATATTGAAGTGCCTAAAAAGAAGTGGAATAAGTATCATGAACCTTATAAAGATGTTGCTAAGAGTGTTCCTGCAAAAATACTGAAGTTTATAATGCTAATCATGTTTTACCTAAACCCTACATTAAGAAAATGCCTTTCCCAGTTAAGATAAAGGAACATTCTATGATAGCTAGTATGGTTAATGAAAGTACAAATAAAGCTGTTGAACCTAATAAACAAATGGTTGATGAACCTATAATAGCAAATGTGAAAGACTTTGTTACTAAATATGAAGAAGAGGGACACACTATCCTTTTTAAGGATACCTCTAATATTGTTTCACATAGTAGTGTTATGAGAGCTAGTATTCCTGTATTTTCTGTTAGAATAAGTGACCATTGCTATGATGGTACTTGTGATAGTTATATTGTTAAGTTTATGCATGATACTGAAAGTTATTATGAGAGAGGGAAAAGTGTTCTTATGTATCTCAAAAATATCAAGTTTACTCATTTTATGCTGAAAGTTTTTATGTTACACTTCTTTTGCCTTCTTATGCAAGTAGCCTCTGGTTTCAACGATTTGTTTGTTTACAAAATTCCCTTGAATAGGAAGTGGGTTAGACTTAAATGTCTGTATTTTTGCTTCTTAATGCTCCCTTTCACCTCAATTCATATTCTTATGTGAGCATCATCAAAATTATCATGCCCATCTTAATGGCTATAAAGAAAGAGCTTTTTGGGAGACAACCCAGTTTATTTTTGCTTTTAGTTAGTTTTTGTTTCTTTGAGTCTTGGAAGTTATTACTTCGGTAATAACCTATCCTTATTCTTTGTGTTTGGTTTTGTGTCAAGATCAACCTCTAATGAGAGAGAAGTAAGATTTGGGGAAGTTGCTGTCCCGAAACAGATTTTTTGTGCTTCACCGGAAAATTTGTGAGAGATCTCTATATGTCGGATTCAGCTGTAATTTCTTGTGCTTCTTCCCCAGGTTGTTATTTAACTTTCGTTAGTTTTGCACTTTTTGATTTGAGGAACAGAAGATTTTCGAAAAAATTGATCTTTACCTATTGGTCTATTTTGACAGATTTTGCCACTCTTGCATTTGCTTCTTTAATCGATTTCCTTTTTGAATTCTTTTTGGGTTTTCGGAAGGAGTTGCTACAGTATCTTATGTTTTGATGGTTAGTTGAAGTTGGACACAAAAGGTTTTATTACTTTACTTATACTAATGTTGCTAATGAGAACTGTGTGAAGTTTTGTGTGAAAGAAATTTCCAGGTAGTGGAGTTAATGGTGTAATAAGGAAGAGAAAGGTTTTATAACTCAAGTAATAAGTGTATGAAGATGAAGATATCGTTGATATTCAAGTGATGACTCCGGAAGAATCTACTACATACCAAATTCAGATACCTATAGAGTCCGTTTTCGAATAGGTAACAGTTCTGGTAAGAAAAGTTCCTGAAAATACTATCCAACTATATTTTTGCAGTTTTCAGTCAATAAGGAAAGCTACAAAGCGGAAGAGGGACAGAAACGGAGCCAGGGTGGCTCACACCACCCTGTGGCGCGGGCCCACCCTAGGCCGCACCACCAGGTGGTGAGTCCACCCCGGACTCCGCCTCTGACTTGTTTTCTCCCAGTACTTTCCTTTTGTTATGAAACTTCGTAATATATAACCCCCCGGATCTTCCGAGGTTCGTATATCGTGTTTTTTTTCGATCTGTTTCTGCCAGGAACTATTTTTGAAGCTTAGAAGCACAATGGTGTTCGCCGAGGATAAGGGAAAGGAGCCTATGGAGGAAGATCTCCAAGACCCCAAGCAGGGGTTGGTACCTTTAGTCACTTGCCCTGCATCAACGGAAGCCCTACGAGTCACTAAGGAGTTCTGCGATAAGTACCGAGACTTGAGGAGGAAGGTGGACATGCTTCAATGGGAGAATAATAGGCTTCGCAAGATGCTGGAAGATTTCCTCACGTCAACTAAGAAAATATTACCACCACCACCGAAGGAGTAATTCGTCATCGGGTTTGGCATCCCCTTGGTTTGTTCCAAGCTTGGGGGAGTGCCGCGGTATCACATCACTATCTTCTATCTTTTTACCTTATTAGTAGAGTCATATCATGAATAGAGAACTTATTATGTAGGATGGTTTGCATTATGGAAGTGTCCCCTCTCTCGTTAGATATGTATCCCTTGGTGTGAGTCGCCGTTATGGAATATTAATGAGAAGTTCTATCATTTACTCTTTTGCATAGCGTATATTAGTTTTCAATTCATGGTTATATGATTGATCTTGTTGTTAGTATTGGTATCACTTTGGGATCATTGAGTTAATTTAGTTGGTTTTGCAAACCTGGCTCGATCAGTAGCAACACTATTTTTGAGAGTTGAATGAAAAGATAAAAGTACTCTTGAAGAAATATAATTTCATCATCTTTCTTGATTTGCTCATGAGTCTAGTATTCTCTAGTTAAGATCTTTTGTGCTTCCAAGGAAGATTGCATGTTTGTTTTCATCACTTATATGTTTGTTTGTTTCCTTCAACTCTTGTACTTGCTACCCAACCTTGCTAGCCAAAGACTTGTACTGAGAGGGAATTCTTCTCGTGCATCCACTCCTTTAAACCAAAACCCACGCCATTTGTGTCCACCATACCTACCTATTAGCATTATTGCTATTCCAAGTAAATTCTTGTTTTATCTACCTCCCAAATTAAACTTGTTATGTGAAAATTAGTGATTAAATCTCTCATGAACTTGATGGCACACTTTACTTTCTTGCATCTAATAAACTTGAACCATTGTGCCCATCTATATTGTGTATATGCTTGCGCTTTGTGAGTTGTGAATTAGCAGAACCATGCTGTCATGGGGAACGCTTTCAACATTGCACTTGTACTTTGTACCTAGTTGACATCATGTTCTTTTGTCTATGGATGTCGTTGGTGTGAAATGAAAGGGGAGCTTGTAAGTCCATGGAGTTATGCATGTGTGTTAGAGAAACGCTTGGGCCACTGGTCTAATCCATGCTGACATGGTGGAAACCTGCAGCGTAACCATAACGAGCATCTATGAAGCATTCTTCTTATAAAAAAGAGTCTGATATTGAGAAAAAAGAGAAAAAGAAAAAAAGAGATTATGAAAAGAGAAAAAAAGCACCATATTCCCATGGTAAATAAGAAGATTGCTGAGATGTTTGTTGTCTGCTTGCCTTGTCATTTTGGTATGGGGATTCTTCTGTATCATCGGGCAAGGGGTACCCCGATGGCGGTTCTCTATGATACACATATGCTTACGATGACAAGAACTTATCGGTGACTAAACTTGTCAGTGCATATCCTCATATTTGATCATTTTAACCTTAATCACCTAAAGATGCCTATGATAGGGGCAATGAGAGCTGAAAGCTAGTAAGTATCATAATTTTTGGGAGCTCTTTATGAGACTTGCAATCCCTGCTTCCCTCTGCGAAGGGCCTTTCTTTTACTTTTTAGTTGAGCCAGTAAACCTACTCCCTTCTATCTCAGCAAGTATTTTGAGTTGTTGTGTTTCATTCATTCATATGATGATTTATTCAATCATGTTTCTTATGTTCCTTGTTTTGCACATTGCTCTTATCTTGATGTTTAGTACTTTGAAAGCTATCATTGAAAACCAGTTATTTGTGAACTTCAGCAAATTATCAACTATTCTTTGACCAAGAGCTAAGTTTTCCATTACCAATTATGATTTACTTTATGTATCTTTATTGAGTTTCCTTTACTTATTGCAAGTTAAGTTATATAATAGTGAGTTGTTTTCTATTATGATCTGTGTATTTGATGAATGTGATGCTTCTTGTCCGTATTTTTGTATCGACTCTTCACTCCACAAACCTGAGGCCATGTTTATTGAGCTCGGTTTCGCTTGGGGACAAGCGAAGTCTAAGCTTGGGGGAGTTGATACGCCCATTTTGCATCACTATTATATGTCTTAATTCATTGTTACTCATTGATATATTTTGTATTGAGAGGTGATACTTATGTTATTTCATCTGTTTTTGCATGGTTGATGACTTTTGGAGCATGGACCGCTGCAGTCAGGATTCTGATGGAAAAGGTGTTGTTTGGAGGCAAAATTCGCGAAAATCAGAAAATCCGGGAAAATATACGGAAAATCCTATTTTTCCAGAAGATGAAGGAAGCCAGAAGGGGATGGAGATGGGCCACAGGGGGCCCACACCACCCCCTGGCGCGGGCCAGCCTAGGCTGCGCCACCAGGTGGTGTGGCTGCCCTGGTCCACCCCTAGCACTCCCCTCTAGCATATATTATCCTCCCGAAACCCTAAGACTCGGGGAGCGACCACAGAAAGATTATGCCGCCTCTGCGGGGTGGAAAACACTGAGAGAGAAAGATCTCTTCGGCAGACAGATTTCTGCCAGGGGAATTCCTTCCCGGAGAGGAGAGATCGTCGCCATCAACACCACCATCAAGCTGGACTTCATCGGGATCATTATCATCATCATCACCACCATCATCACCATCAGCACCCTCATCATCATCTCCATATTGTTGTAACAATTGTGTTGAATCTTGCATAGTTCATAGGGGAAACTTTCCCGGTGTTGATTACTCTTTCTAGTTGATGCTATTGAGTGAACCGTTGAATTATTGTTTATGTTCAGATTGTTATACATCATTATTCCATCTCTGATCATGATCCATATGATGTTTTGTGAGTAGTTCGTTTTGTTCTTGAGGACATGGGAGAAGTCATGTTGTTAGTAGTGGAATTGTGTTGAGAAAGATTCAATAGTTTGATATTTAAGTTGTGGTGTATTTCTTCTAGTGGTGTCATGTGAACGTCGACTACATGACACTTCACCTATATGGGCCTAGGGGAATGCATTGTGTATTTGGCTACTAATCGTAGGGGTTGTCGGACCATGGTGTCATGGGGAATGCATTGTGTATTTAGCAGAACCATGCTGTCATGGGGAACACTTTCAACATTGCACTTGTACATTGTACCCAGTTGATATCATGCTCTTTTGTCTATGAATGTCGTCGGTGTGAAATGATAGGGGATCTTGTAAGTCCATGGAGTTATGTATGTGTGTTAGAGAAACGCCTGGGCCGCTAGTCTAATCCATGCCTAATCATGGTGGAAACCTGCAGCGTAACCATAATGAGCAATCTATGAAGCATTCTTCTTATAAAAAAAGAGATAGAAATTGAGAAAAAGAAAAAAAATATGAGAAAAGAGGAAAGAAAGAAAAAAAGAACCATTTTCCCATGGTAAATAAGAAGATTGCTGAGATGCTCGTTGTCTGCTTGCCTTGTCATTTTGATATGGGGATTCTTCCGTATCATCGGGCAAGGGGTACTCCGTTGGCGGTTCTATGATACACATGTACTTACTATGACAAGAACTTACCGGTAACTAAACTTGAGTAGCATGAGGAGCGGCCCTCGTATTCAAGGGACATGAGATTTCCAACTTATACTTTGTCAAGCATATACTCCATAGTTTGTTCACTTTAACCTTAATCACTTCAAGATGCTTATGATAGGGGCAATGAGAGCTCAAAGCTAATAAGTACCATAATTTTTGGAAGCTCTTTATGAGACTTGAATCCCTGCTTCCTTCTATGAAGGCCTTTCTTTTACTTTCATATTGAATCTCCATCTTCTATCTTTATGCACCTATTAAGAGAGCATAGTGGCCATTCTTAGTTTAATGAAAATTGTTCCAAGACTTGTTGATTGATGCATAACTTTGATATTGCTTGTTCTTAAACTATTTGTATCCAGTCACCCTTATGAACTTTGAAGGTGTCCTATGCATTTATGTTTTGCTACACTATGAGGGACAAGCTGAATACCATTTTCATTATGTTTTCTTTATGTAAAACAAACAAACGTCTTTTAAAGCATTGTTATTCGTGATCTTTTGTTTGTACCTTTTCATGTTACAACATAGTTACTATGTCTTATTGTTAGAACTCTATCTTTCATGTTCATGTTTAGAGTACCTTGATCCCAACTATCAACGCTTTTACAATAATGATGATCAAGATTATGTTGTCTGCATGTCACCTCAAAAATTATATTGTTTTTATCGTTTACCTACTCGAGGACGAGCAGGAACTAAGCTTGGGGATGTTGATACGTCCTTAATGTATCTATAATTTTTGATGGTTTTATGCTAATAATATGATTTTGACACTCCTTTTTGTATAAAGTTTATGATTTATTTGGACTAACCTACTAATAGTTGCAAAAGTGCACAATGTTCTTGTTTTACACTTTGATGTGTAGGAATTACCGAGAATACAAGTGGAAACCTTGTTGAAGTCAAATTGGGATTTTCCAGAAATCTGGCTCAGAACTCTTTTTGAATATGGTCACGTTTCGGGTCAAAGACAGCGTCAAACAGAAAACTCTTCAACTACAAAGTTATTGGAAATTTTGCGACAAATGTTTTGGACATAAAATTTAGCTGATTCTGAGTCCGAACGGGCCCGCTAGGCCCGATTTACTGTAGCCCAAGATGGGGTGACGGGAATCCGAGAAGCTATATAAAGGGAGGAAACCTAATTCGCCCAGGGCACCTCCACCCACGAATTTGCAACCTCCAAAGCCACTTTTTGCCTCCCCATGGATCCCATCTCCATGTGGGAGGGCTCCCAAGAAGCCATGAAAGAAGGGGGCTAAGGGGCGGTGCTCCCCCATGATACCGGTGGCGGGGAAGGAGTCCCCCGCACCGCCGCAGGCGCCGCCGCCGCCCTCTTCACCATCTTCACCGCCATCTCCATCACCTAATCCTCCTAGTATGCAGTGGTTCATCCGTCCACACACCTCTGTACCGTCCTATGTAAACATGGTGTTTGATGCTATAAGTTAAAATCCTATGATCTATGTCATGTTTGCGTAGTTTCTTTGTTCTTAGATTGAATGGTTGAACGTCTTTGGTTCATTAGAGTTGTATGTTGATATGGTATAGTCCTTTGCTGTCCATTATATTTGTGCGCGCATGGATTAAACATCATAGGGTTTGTAGTATGTGTAAAAGGAAGGGGGAGTTATGCCGGAGTGACAGAAACCTGAGGACGCGAACCGGAACGTTGCATGTATGGGAGTAAGAGGACCATTAAACTTAAGGCTATGGTTGGGGAAACCTTAATGCATTGTTAGTACTTACGTATGTTTGCTAACAATCCAATCATATAGTACATGTAATTCCAAATAGTGAAGCGCATGTATATTTAGCCTCTCCCACATAGAAAACTGCATCGAAGACAATGAACCTGATCTATTCGCTATTTAAACTTGGACAAAGCCACCACAATTACCACCACTATTCCACACTCATGGTTCTGTTAGTTTAGTGTATTTTATTGCTGCAACAACTAGCTTTACTTTCTTGTTATTTATTATCATGCAAAGCTATCTCTATTACTCGTATTGTTGCTCTAGTTTTATTTCCTAGATAATGCAAACATTTAGTGTGCGTAGAGTTGTATCAGTGGTTGATAGAACTTGAGAGAATATTTATCCTAGCTTTAGCTCCTCGTTGGGTTCGACACTCTTACTTATCTAAAAGGCTACACACGATCCCTATACTTGTGGGTTATCAGGATACACTTTCTTGAATAAATCATTTGCCTGCTAACTCATCAATTTGATCTTTAAGCTCCTTCAGCTCTTTAGGACCCATCTTGTTTGGTTCTTGATCAATAGGTGGTGTACCAGGTATCAGTTCAATAGTGAACTCTATCTTCCGATCAGGTGGCATTCCTGGTAATTCTGCTAGGAAGACATCTTGAAACTCATTTACTACAGGAATATCCTACAACTTAACCTCACTCATGGAGTTTAATTGTAGATCTACATCTATATGGGTGTGCCATATCAGCTTGGTAAACTAACCTTCCTCCTCCTAGAGTCTTTATTGAGACAGTTTTATCCTCACAATTAATCTGTGCTCCATGTTCACTCATCCAATTCATTCCTAGAACTACTGCTATTCCTTTTAATGGAATCACATAAATATCTGCATAATAGGTCTGATCACGTATTAAGATAACTTGGTTTAGATTATTATTACGCACTATTATGGTTCCTCCTGCCATAACTACGGTCATTGGGTTTTCTAACGATGCCCTTCTAATCCTACACTTATCATAGAATTATTCAGATATGAATGAAGTAGTTGCACCTGTATCAAGTAGAACTTTTCCAGGATTGGTAAGAATATTGAGTGTACCTATCACTGCTTGCTACGAATTATCCACCTCCTCCAAGGTTGCATTGTTCAGCTTTCAGGTAGGTCTGCTCCGCTTGCCATTGTTGTTCTGGTCATAATTTCCACCCTTGTTAGAATGTCCACTTCCTCCTCTTGCTTGAGTGCTGCCAGATGTGGGCCAACCACCTGGTGATTTATTGGGACAATCAGACTTCATGTGTCCCTTTTGTACAGAACCATAGCATATGATCGATGGCTTTTGACAATCACTTTTAACATATCCGGGCAGACCATAGTTGTGACAGATTATATTCCTCCGAGATGATGATGCCCTCCGATTGGGATTATTGGAAGATCTAACCTAGGGTTTAAATTCCAGGTTTGGTTTAGGCTTACTTGCTTGAACTCTCTTGGTTTCTTGCTTCGCCCTCTTCCTTCTATCTTCCTGAACATTCTTGTAGTCATTTTCAAAGGTATTAGCTGCATCTAGCAACTATTGAAAAGTCTGCTTATTGGCAAGCCTCAGCTGCATCTTCACAAATGAATTCAGTCCATGCATGAACCACTTATTTATCTTCTCTTCAGTGCTTACCTCATCAGCAACGTAACGAGACAACTGGATAAACTCCCGGATGTACTTCATGACACTGTAATAACCATGCTGCAGCTCCTCAAAATCCCTACGCTTCAGCTCAATAACACTTTTCGGAACATGATATTCACGAAATCTCTATCTGAACTCCTCCTAGGTATACTCCCTACCTGGAGGTTGCATCGCTAGCTGATTATCCCACCAAGATGCTACAGGTCTAGTTAAAAGATATGTTGCATACCTTAACTTCTCCTCATCATTGAACCCTACGGTCTTCAGCTTTCTCTCAGTATCAGCCAACCAATCCTCTGCATCCATTCGTTCTAGAGCTGATGCAAAAGGTAATGATTGATGAGTGCATATTTGCATCATGTTTTATATTATTATTTTGCATTGTAGATGTAGGATCTTCATATTTTACAGCGTTCGCATGCACATTTTATGTCTGTTTTCACCAAGATCAGGACAGATGATGGATCCAATGGACACAATTCTTGAAGCAGTTGTACTATGGAAAAAAGGAGTCAAAAGCAACATAAATCACTTATTTGGGAAATATTAATAATACCAGAAGAAAACAAGAATTGAACAAGAGAGACAGAGGGCGCAACAACCAACTATACGGGCGGAGAAATTTTTCCTGCCATATAGCTCCGGCCGTATAGCTGCCACCGCCTCCGCCTTGTCAAATAGTTTCACCCCGTGCACTTGGTTCGGAGAGACGACATACAGAACACCAGAAATTGTAGAAACCTCACCTCCGAAAGGCATCTAGAGGGGGAACTCATCCACCGGGGATCCATCTTCGCCCTGCACAGATCCGGGAGGCTAAGGCATCAATCTTCATCATCCACCGCTGCATCACCACCATGTCCATACATCCCATCTACATCTCGTTTAGATCTTGTTGTAATTCCTATACTTGTTGTGGATTTATACAAGTACTATTCATCTATGATTGTTTCCATTACCATTGCCATGATGTTGATTGCCTCGATGTTAGAGTATATCATTAGTTCTTGGGGAGATGGAGAAACCCTAGTATGAGATTGAAATAAGATAAAGTCTATTATGATATTCATCGTTGTGACCATGTGTTAGATTTTCTACATCTTGATGTTGAGAGAAGTCGACCTCTCAATATTTGCCTCTTGTGGGGAATTGATGGAGGAAACTACTTGTTGGTAGACGGAGGTGTGCTAGCACTTACAGTGACTATAAAGTTGTTGGCACCCCTTATGTATCAACTTGGGAAACCGAGGAAACTCAAAGAACACTATCCATGCCATGGGATATGTCCTACGGGATTATGTCCCTTAATAGCGTAGTAATTCGATTGATGTCGATTGCTGACTGCTGCGGTTATGAGGATGATGTGCGCAGTGGTTGCTGGCTAATCGTCCATATACGGAGTTCCTCCCACACATACATAGTTGAGAATGTTCATGATGATAATCTTTATCTGCTTAGATCTTTACAATACTAGTGGTGTATCCGCTACTCCTTGAGAACTCATTTTTTCCTACTGCAGTTCCAATATCTCTTACATACGTGATACTTACTTTCTGTACTCAGTTAGTTTACTTTACTTTATTGCTCTTATACCCAAAACCCAAAAACACCTTTTTACAGAATACGCGCATTTTATCTTGTAACTTAGAACTTTAACTAGCATTTCTATCGTAATATTTATTTCAAGAGTTATTAGACTTCAGACTCCTGCTCAATGTGGAATCGATATCTTTATTTCGAAACTAGCTACAAACCATCTGTGTTCTTGCAGTCATCAAGCTATTTTCTGGCGCTGTTGCCGGGGAGCTAAGCATTGTAGGTCTTTTAGTTTTTGCTTATTTATTTTTGTCTTGCTAAATTTTGTTTTGAGTTACAGGTATCCACCAACATGATGGAGTGAGCATATGACTAGTGCTAACCCACTCAACCACTTTGGGAAGCCCTATGATATTTATAAAAGAGACAACTCCAATGAGAAGACAAGGGGGTTTGAAATAAATCCTCTACTACTTAGTATTCTACATAAGAAGGAATTTACTGGAGATGCAGAAGACCCTGATCCATATGAGCATGTTGCATGTTTTAAATATATATGTGGCACTTTTCTATTGATGGGATATACCACCGATGAGGTAAGGGCTAAACTTTTTAGTCAAACTTTGACAAGTACAGCTCTCTCATGGTATAGATCTCTACCCCCTGAAGCCACTACTACTTGGGATAATCTAGCTTGTGAATTCCTATAAAAATATTATCCATTATCGAAATCTTTTGGAATCAGGCGTCTTATAATGACTTGGAAGAATCGTGCTAATGAAGGACTAGTAAGGGCTTATATTAGATTTAAAGATTTACTACGACTATGTCCTCATCATGATTTGCCTGAATGGTATTTACTACATATCTTTTATGGCGGTTTAATTGAACCTAATAAAATTGAACTAGACTCTTTCGCTGAAGGAGCCTTTATGAACCTTCCTATACCTAAATCATGGGCTTTACTTAATAGAATTCATGATCATAGAGTTTCATGGAATTTTGGTCTAGGAAGTGAAGGAGGCGTAGAAATAGAGCATGATTGTATTCATGAATATAATAAAAAGGCCATGTTAAAGAACTACCCAAAGAACTTTATTTAGATTCAGATCTTGTGTTGCAAGTTGTTAAAGCTTTTACAGAACATATTAAAGCTCCAAAGGAGGGTCTAGTCAAGTATGATCCACCACCCAAACCAGAAAAGAAAAGAGAAGAGGAAGCAACACTAGCCTTCGTAGAACCAATTTATGAAGTGCCTTTCCCTAACACTGCACAAAATCATATTCTTGAATGAGCAGGTCAAAGCAGTAGAAGAAAAGAGGGAAGAGGAAAGCATGCCGGAAATCTTGGAACATCTAGAAGAAACCAAAGATGAAGAGGTAACCAAGGAAGAAATAATGGCTATGTACTCACACTGTCACATAGTTGAACTTAATGAAGAGACTTCCAAAATGGTTGAAGGTAAAACAAAGCTAAAGGATGTGGGTAAGCCTATTCTTCCCTGCATATTTAAAGAAACCTCTCATTACGGTTTATGTGATCTTGGCACTGAAGTTAATGTTATATCTTATGATTTTTACTTAGAAATAAAAGAAGAAATTGAACCGGCTACAATTGAAAATACTGATATAACAATTATGTTAGCCAATAAAAACCTGAGAATTCCAATGGGAGTAGTTGATAATGCAACTGTCACAATTGGCAACAAAGATTTTCCGATTGATTTTGTAGTTGTTAATATGCCAGCTGACACACTTGGCCCAATTATATTTGGAAGGAACTTTTTGGGTGATATAGGTGCCTATGTTAACTTCAAGAAGGATATTGTGTCTCTTAAGGTTGGGGGAACAGAAAACAAATTCCATTTATCCAAATTTAAAGACAGGCCCCCACTAATTCAAGACGAAGAGAGAACTATTGAGGAAATGGCGGCTCTTTTCTTAGGTAATCAAGAAGAGGAAATAGATGAAGATCCAAATTATGAAGAAATAATTATGGAGGAAAAGTACCTGGGAGAACTAGAAAATGAATTCGATTCACTACCCGTTTTGGGACCCCCAACTGACGAGGCTTTTGAAGAGCCAAAAAAGAGAGGGGATGAAGAATTACCACCTCGGAATTGAAGACTCTACTAGAAAATCTTAAATATAGGTTTTTAAATGATACTAATAAATTCCCTATTATTATTAGTGCTAAACTTTCAGGAGAAGAATAAGAACTCACGAAGATACTTAAGGAGCATCGCCAGGCCTTTGGGTACTCAATGGATGACTTGAAGGGCATTAGTCCCATGATTGCTGTCCATCAGATATTCATGGAAGAAGGTGCTAAACTAGTTGCAGAATTCAATAGAAGACTGAAGCCTGAAATGAAAGAAGTGGTAAGAAAAGAAATTGTACACCTATTGGACGCAGGTATAATCTATCATGTTAAAGAGAGTGAATGGGTAAGTCATGTTCATTGTGTTCCTAAGAAGGGCGGTTTTACTATTGTTCCTAATGAAAACAATGAATTGATACCTACTAGAACTGTTGTTGGGCATAGGATGTGCATAGACTTTAGGAAATTAAACAAAGAAACTAATAAAGATCACTATTTGTTACCGTTCATAGATCAAACTTTAGAAAGGTTAGAAAACCATACTCATTTTTGTTACTTGGACGGATACTCTGGTTTCTCTCAAATAGCTGTTCATCCGGATGACCAACTTAAAACAACTTCTGTAAGTCCTTACGGTTTACATGCTTACCAACATATGCCATTTGGTTTATGTAATGCTCCATCTACTTTTCAAAGATGCATGACTGCTATTTTTGCTGATTTTATAGAACTTATAATGCAAGTGTTTATGGATGACTTTTCTGTCTATGGAACTTTGTTTACTAGTTGTTTAGATAATCTCAAAAGAGTTTTGCAGCATTGTGAAGAAACTAATCTCGTTCTAAACTGGGAGAAGTGTCATTTTATGGTCAAAGAAGGTATAGTCCTCGAACACCGGGTATCAGGTAAGGGAATTGAAGTTGATAGAGCTAAGGTTGAAGCAATAGAGAGAATGCCACCACCTAGGGATATTAAAGGTATAAGAAGTTTTCTTGGTCATGTGGGTTTCTATAGAAGGTTCATTAGAAATTTCTCTAGAATATCTAAACCTTTGACAAACCTCTTGCAAAAGGGAGTTAGATTTAATTTTGATGATAAGTGTCTTGAAGCCTTTGATAAACTCAAAAATGCTTTATCTCACGCTCATATTATTAAACCACCCATCTGGGATACAACCTTTGATTTAATATGCGAGGCTAGTGATGATGTTGTAGGAGTAACTCTAGGACAACATATTGGTCGTAGATTTAATATTATACATCATGCTAGTAGAACCCTCAATGCTGCTCAAAAGAATTACCCGAAGGAAGAAAAGGAACTATTTGTTGTATTTTTCTCTTGTGATAAATTTTGTTCCTATATAGTTGATGCAAAGGTAAGAGTTTATACGGATCGTGATGGTTTAAAAGAACTCCTTGAAAGGAAAGACCATAAGCCAAGGCTGATCCGTTGGATTCTTTCACTTCAAGAATTTGAGCTGCAAATTACGCAGAGGCAGGAAATAAGAATGCTAGATGCAGTGTCCATATCTGCCCCGCAAGACACCAATCTTATTGAGAGGAACTTTAGTCCTGGTGATTTTCGTTTACGGGAATTACTCAACGAACTAAGGTCAATTCCTCCAAGAGAGAAGAAGTCTTTGCTATGGGAGGAATTTTCCATCCCCGAATAAACAATGGTAAGTGCAAGGTAAGTGTTCTTACCCAAATAAGTGATTTATTTTCACAGTTCTTACTCTTAAAAATTCTGCCTTTGAATTCCTTGTATTTTTTTGAAGAGTTAGAGGGGGTTTCCCAACTATACGGGCGGAGCTATACGACCGGAGAGGGAGCTCCTACCGTATAGTTGGTCATTAAACTCTCTGTACCATTTTCGTGAAATTGTTTTCGCTATCTTAGCCTATACGATCGCAACTATACGACCGGAACCAAAAATTCCGGTTGTATAGTTGATCGTTAAACTCTCAGACACTTTTGATTTTGATGTATGTATCTATACGGTCGCAACTATACGACCAAAACCAAAAATTCCGGCCGTATAGTTGGTCGTTAAACTCTCATACACTTTTGGTTTTGATGTTCAGATCTATACGTCGCATATAATGCACCAGAACCAAAAATTCCGGCCATATAGTTGGTCGTTAAACTCTCAGACACTTTTGGTTTTGATGTATGTATCTATACGGTTGCAACTATACGATCGGAACTAAAAATTCTGGCCATATAGTTGGTCGTGAAACTCTCAAACACTTTTATTTTTGATGTTTATATCTACACGGTCGCAACTATACGACCGAAAACAAAAATTCCAGCCGTATAGTTGGTCGTTAAACTCTCAAACACTTTTTGTTCGATCTTTTGTTTACTATTCATCTAAAAAACATTATTGTCGGTTCTGAGTCGTAATTTAATCGACCTAGACTCGAGATATTTGGAAATATCTGCCCGGAACCAACTATACGGCCGGAGCTATACGAGCCGCGCCTGTATAGTTGGTCGTTACGCGGCAGGACACTTCCAAATTCATGATTTCTTTCCTGTTTTGTTCGGATTCTTTCCTTGGGCGACAATTTGGTGTTTCTCACAAGTTTTACCGACCTCTGGCCCCCTTATATACGGCCATTGTCTCTCTCTATAATCATAATCTCCGGGAACAAATCTAGCAATGCGCTACCCCGTCCCAGGTCGTGGAAAACCCATGGGGTCATTGCTCCGTCTAGGGGAGAATATCATTTTGCGGCCCGAAAGTTGGGGTGGCTAGGCAACGCGGTACCCGAGTTCCCTGAAATCAGCCACGATGACTATAGTTGGCGTGCCAAATACTCAGAGGGGCTTTTTCGGCACGAATTCAACTTTACATTCCAATACAAAAAATCAGGCTAACGCCGTCAAGTTGGGCCCCCCTGTCAGCTTTTTCCATTATGTCGCTGTCGTCGTCGCTGCCATGTAGGCTTGCAGCGTTGGCGCATGCATTCTTTGCGTATCTTCTTCTTCCTCCAGGGCGGCAATCTATGGTCGCGGTCATGGCGCGGATCTAGGACTTGGATGAACCTGCTCGGCCCGTTCTCCTCCCCATCCCGAATCGGAGCTCGCCCTCACCATGACCGCACCATTGGCACGGCGCAGGGACGGGAATTCATTCCCGGGTGAGATCTGTCACCATGCCGACCATGCTCGGTCATGTTGGCCTCCTCCAGAATCCGAGCTCGCCATCGCCATGGTCGCACACGCACCAGCCATGGTGCCTTCCTCTCCAAACCACAAAGCCACATCCACCCAGTTCGGCATAACGCCAACAAGGTGAAAATGCATCAAGTTTTCTTCTTGTGATTGTAGAAAAACATGTATGTACCGTGGCCGTAGCATACTCTAACAATGTACACATATATTGTTTACTAGATTTGCATTTGAAATTAGCAGCTCTTTGATGATGAAACATAGAGAACCTAAATGGAATGATGATGACGACCATGTTCTGTACTTTGCATTGCATCAACAAGTGCTTGCTAACGAAGCAAGTTACCAAGAGAGTGGAGTTCATCAGCCATTGCCAAAAAATATGTGAACAAAACAATGAGCGATTCAATGCAAATACACGCAGAAAAGCTAGATCCATGTCATCAATCATCAATAGGTGGCACATTCTAGTGATGCATTCAAATGTGTACACGATGTATCATTTGCTTGCAGTGGTTGCTATCCTGAGCAAAAATGCCTGGTATGCACATTACATTTGTATGTTCTATGCTACAATTTTGTTGCTATGGGCATGGAAAGAAAGCTGGGCTTCACTGAATATTACGCAGTTAGGCCTAATTTAGTCTTACACAAATAAGAACAGCTTAGTCTTTACACACATAAGCGTAACTAATGATAAAGATAAAGACAAATGGTTCATCGGATCTGCCAGTATGAGCACTAGGTCCCTGGAGCTGGTGGTATCGTCGGAACGAACCAGAATGCTGCGTTTGGCCGTCTGGCATTCTACTTCAAATCGTACAACCCCACTGATGAGCCAATTGTAGGCCCCCTCCCCCCGACGTGGATTCGGCTCTAGGTCGGATCTGGAGTGTCAACATGATAGGCGCGTGAGTGTGCAGCAAACACATAGTCTGCTATCAACACTGGAAGTGCTGGCACCTCAGCAACAACACCAGCATGTTCTTCCTGGACTTCGGCAGCAGCCTCAGCAGGTATTTCGTCAGCTTCACCAGCAGTAGCCTCAGCAGGTATTTCGTCAGCTTCACCAGCAGCAACATTAGCAAGTATTTCGTCAGCTTCACTAGCAGCAGCATCACCAAGTATTCCATCAGCTTCACCAGGAGCAGCAGCAGCTAGTTCTTCGCCAGCTCCACCACCACCAACACCACCACCAGCAAGAAAGGCCAGGGGCTTCTCGAGCAATTACAGGTTCAACAGCTCCAGGGGCTCCGACAAAGAAAGGGTAGTTGATACCAAGAAACACAGATTGTCCCTTCAAATTATTGACTCTTCTCTAGACTTGCTCTACTGGGTCTTTGGATGGGCATGCGGACCTCGAGAAAACGTGACACCGCAGCGATGGGTATGAAGAAAGTTGTGTCCCCATATGTTCTATTGTATCACCAATGCTGTTTAGTGCTCCCCTGATATGAATCCACATGAGTTCATCATCCTGTTCCGTGTCGCCTCCGAGAGGTGCCAGGAACCAGCGCCATGTCCCAAGTTCAGCATCTACTACTGCATCTTCGATGACCGGAGCTGGAATGATGCGCGGGGCTTCGTGGGTACCTGCGTGTTACTTACAGTCAGTAAGCAGAATTTTGAATGGGATTTTACATGCTATATGACACCATGACTCACCCCAAATGGACGGCTCCCAAACACGCACGTCGCCGCTAGGTTTAGTGACCGCATAAATGCGTTGCGGTTTGTACGAAGAGTAGCCGTAGGTGAAGACGGCGTCGACATACTTCTCCGGCCACAGGAAGTTGTCGTGCAAGACTGTCCATTCATTGTCTTATGGGCATCTAATGAATGTGATTGCCTTGTCGAACACCGCTAAGAGGTCGTACTCCTAGTTCTTCCACGCCCCCTCCCGCGGCCTATGTGGGAGTTGTACCTTCACGAGGTCAAGTTCTGCCATGTTGAACCTGTAAGCGAATTCGGAAATGGGCGGCGGCCACCCGTTGTTGAATGCAGTAATGCCGACACCCTCCAAAGATGGCAATGCAAGTCTCACCCATCTGTAGCCATTTTTTAGAGTCCAGGTACTTCCATCCTGTGATAAAAGAACCAGCCACTCGTTGTTGCCACCCACCCAGTTCTGGTCATCTTCCATTTCCGTCTCTTCTTCTTCCTTGATATTCACCACTACTGATTCGGACCACTTATCCAGCAGCATCAGTTTTGCATGAATATTCTGCAGAGTTTGTTGTCAGTTGGTACAATCACCTAGCATGTATTCCATTGCAAATAGAATTTGACAACTGGACCTTCAGATTAAAGTACACAAAATATCGCCTAAATACAGGTGTCTCCTCAGACATCGCCTAAATTGTGCCTATGTCACTACGAAGATACTCAATATATGGAGTAGTAGCAGAGCCCCCAGAACAAACTCCTGACGATGATCATAAACAGCTCGGGGCATAACAGCCTTAAATCGTCTAATCTGTTTGTTTTTATTTTAGGAAACAGAATATCACCTAGCAGGCATTCCATTGCAAAATCAAAATTGACAACTCGTCTATCACCTAAAGTAAGACTGTGTCACTACGAAAATACCAGAATATCAGGTACGAGCAGAGCTTCCGCTATACAGAATAGTCTTAAATGGTTCGATTTGTTCAAACAGTGCGTGCACACAACACGTTCGACGAAAGGAACATAGGATTCCGATGAGAGTTCAGCACATATGAATCAACGATATGACTGAACGAATAAGCTAGATACTGGAATTTATGTGGCCATCACGGTCGTTTGGCCATTTGCTGTTATTGGGGTAAAGAAGGTCTGGCATGCCGAACGGTTGTCTGTCCATGTTCCGCATCGTGAAGCGGTAGCCAGGGATGCAGCGAGCGAGGCGGCCGGCTGAGATGATGTCTAACCCTGAGGCGATCCTGTGCATGTTCTCGGCGCTGAGGTTCGGCCATCCCCAATCCTCGCGGTAGCGGTCGCCCTGGCCATCCGCGTCGTCATCGCATGCCTTTCGCTTCAGCCTGCTACTACCCCAAGCTCTACCCATAGCGGCAAATGGAGTCTGGAATCCAGTAGATTAATGGAGGCGTTGTGATAAGGAGGCGGATGGATTCGAGAGGGGATGGAATCAGGGATGGGGGCAGTTGTTCGAGTGGGGAGTGAATCTACAAGGAACCACCACTGCCACCGGTTCTCGTCCATGTGGAAGACAAGAAGGGAGGGGCATAATTATTGAGGGCGAGCACCGGAACCGTCTAGAGGAAGTGAAAAAATAAATCGTAAGAGAGAAATGTGCGCGGCCGCCGCTGAGTGAAGGTCAAGACGCGTAAACGCGTTCTACGTTTGACTTGGATCATGCATGGAAGACCTCGATTCCACCGCATGCAAGTGGCGCAGAACAAATTTTAGGAAGCGCTAGCGTTGACGTGTAAAACCGCTGTTTTTCTCCACCTTCACCAAACTACGAACTGTCATGCACCATTCCAGATATTGGTAAGGGCGGTTCCAATCTTTCACTTCTCCGTCTCATTTCCTCCTCCACGGCCTCATCATCTTTCTCCTCCACGGCCTCATTGTCTTTCTCCTCCACCGCATCACCCTCTTCCTCCGTATCCTTTCCCTCTTTCCTGTAGGCATGGACGCTCCGGACGTCTGAAACGATGGCAGGCAAGAAACTGCGCACTTCGACATCGAAGTACATGGAGGGAAGAAGATCGATGTCGTCTACACCACCGACCCTCTGACGGTGAGGAACACTCTGAATAATTACACGAGTTGGCTGTAGTTTGAAGAAAACAGGTTCGTAGGTCTCGACCTTGAGTACAGCCGCGATCACCATAGGATCGCCGTGGTGCAACTCTCCATGAAGGGGCACGTCCTCGTATACCAGCCTTTTTGCGAGAAGGGGGCTGACGGGATCCGTAGACTTTCTTTTTTTGTTCCTGAACCGTCTGTTTGGAAAATTTATTGCTATATTATTTGTCTGAATTCATTTTCATGCAGGTGGGGCGAAAGCATTAGGGATCTGTTTCATGACTTTCTTGTGAACCAGCGCATAAAATTTACTAGTGTTGACATCACGAATGACACTAAACTGCTTGAAAGCCCGACTGTCAATACCAGAATCCCAAAGGAGTGTAGCGTGGACATCCAGGAAATTTACTGGATCCCAGGGACGAAGGGCGGCAAGACCGGGATGGCCGCTCTTTCCTCCGAACTCATCGACCCGTGGTACGCTGACATAAAGGACAGATTGCCGAGATGTTCGTGGAGGCGTTTATGGCACGATTACTGGGAGGATAAGCCACTTTCTGAACCTAATCTGAAGTACGCTGCAATTGACGGGTATGTTAGCCACGAGATGTACCGCCAGATTGTAAAATCTCGTTCTAGGCATCGCATAATTGAACCACCACCAAGGCAGGTTGTTTGCCCTAGATGCCGAAGTGTAGATGAATCTACAAGCCGGGGCAAGCGAACGAAGGCATCCTGGGATCGGTTGCCTTCTCCAACAGGCTGGGATGTAGACTATTAGTGCATGATTGTTGTTTTTATGAAAACATGTTATTTCAGAAGTACACTATGTGATCAATTACAAACTGCTATGTATTACCTTTGTCAAACTATAATCTGGGTTTGGTTATGACTGTATCCTTTGCTATAATCTGGGTTCGGTTATGACTTATGACTGTATCACACCTTATGCATGTCAGTCCTGGATTCTGCCACATGCAAATGGCACAAACAGAATTTGTAAGAATAAATGTTGAGCATACTAAAGGGAGAATGTAATTCATACAGGTTAAGTAGCTAATAGCACAGGGATCATACGAGCTTGGTTCTTACACACAGAATGCTTAGAAAATACATGCGAGATAAAATTAGGAACGAAATGCGAAACTAGTAGTGGTAAACAGCACACTCACCCGCCAGATCCTGTTGAGCATCTCGTAGCAGACAGACGCGTCCTTGGCTGCGTACTTGGTCGCATTGTAATCTAGGTGCCTCCACTCCCCGTGCACCATGCACGGCCACACGTGTCCGCTACCACCCCGTGCACCGCACACGCGTACCGTGAGTCGCGTTTTTTCCCCTCGTGTCTAACCCTGGTGATTCAGTTGTACTCAGTTTTGCCCTCGAGCGTAACACTAGCGGTTTGGTTCCATTTTTAAATCATTTTCTATTTTATATTTGAATCCATTTGTCACGCTTGCCCTTGGTTTTTAAGTTCTACTCAGTCTTGCCCTTGGTTTTTAAGTTCTACTCAGTTTTGCCCTTGGTTGCTACTCGGTTTTTCCCTCTCTTTGTATCCATCTCGCACCTGTGCTCATCTTCGTTGCTATGCTCTGATTGGTCGAGACAGTTGTCACACGGATCGTGCCCACCAACCGTTGATCCTCTATGATCTAGCGAACAGGATAACCCTTATATCTGTCGGGGGCACCCCTCTATCCATGCAAAATAACGAGTATGCCACCGGAACTTTAACTCCATAAACAGATGAACTTAAATATATTTTTAAGGGTATGAAAATAGAAATCCCCATAGTTTAAGGGTCTAGATACGGTAAGAGAACTAAATATTATTAGTGGCCTGGCCAGCACAGTGACGGGGTTGGTCGGCTAGAAGTTGTTGATTCCTAAGTAAGGGGACACTAGGCCGGTCTTGACATACTCCCTCGGGAATTTGCCATAAGCAGCATGCTTAGCCTTGGTCGCCGACTTGTGTTTACTAGCCAGGCTTTTACCGATGCCAACCACATGCGGAATCAAGCTGGCAATCCTCGGGTTGACTCCTTTCTTACAAAAAGGGCACTTGATCTCTCCAAGTCGAGTGCGGAAAGGGATTATCCCGCTCTTGAGCTTCTTCATGACATGGCGGCTCTTGTTGTCCCTAGTCTCCTTGTCAGAGTCCATCTCACTTGAATACACCTATAATGTATGAAATACAAACCGAAATGAGCAAAATAATAAATATATATTCCTTCCACCATTCCTAGTTACTTTCGATGCAATAACATGTCTATACAGTTCAAGGTTCATTCATTACTGCTCCCCACCGCTCCTAAATTAATGTGGTTTGTGTTCTTGGTAACTTATTAATAAATAAATAATGTGGATTCATTCAGAACAGACTAGATCTCTCCATCTACCGGTTCATATGTTGCATCTAATCATTAGGACTAGATTTTTTTATGACGCCAGGATAGATTAAGCTCGAGCAGAAAATATGAAACATGTAGAAATAGATGTACCTCCGGGTACACGAGCGGAGCGTGTTCGTCGAACTCCACGCCCTCATCGGCACCTCCGAAGTCGTTAGCACCGGCGAGCACATGGTCCCCGAAAGGGTTGAACTGCACGTCCTCCTTGCCTTGTGCTACGTGATGCTCCTCCAGATCTGTCGCGCGAAGAACCACCCCGGCGGCGATGCCCGGACACTCACCCCCATGCACTGGTTTCATGGAGAAGGTTCGTGCAAGTATGTTCAAGATTGTGGGGTTTTGATGGATAGGGAAGAGAGAGTAGTGGATGAGTGCGAACGGAGGACCCGATAGGCTGGGTTTTTAATGCGGGGACGTTTAGGCCTCCTCGAGGGCCCCGGTAGGCAGCTCTTCCGGCTACAGCTGATGCGTGGAAGGTTCGTGTGGTGGGGGCCTGTCGGAAGTGAGAGTGCAGGCGCGCTGCATAGTAAAAATGGTATAGCCCGTGGGCCATGGATGACCAGTTGCCGTGCAGTAGACTTGTAGCCTTTGTAGACTAGATTAAACATGACATGACCACTCGACGACTTTTTCCATGGACGGAATCGTGTTCCTTCTTGTAGAAGTCTCGTTGAGGGAGACATCCGTGCTGTCTCGCTCTGTCCTGTGAAGGGCACGACGTGTGCAACGAGCCTTGTTGGATCACACAGGATTAACGGTTGGTGCACACGATCCGCGTGACAACTTTGACAACCAATCAGGGCGTAGCAAACAAAGTGGGCACATGTTTGGGCTTCTACGAAAGAGAGAGAGGGGAAAAACTGTGTAGTATCAAAAAACCAAGGGCAAAGCTGAGTAGTATAAAAATGGAAAGTGGGTGTCTTTTACAATGAAATGCATCGTGGTATACATAAAAATAATGCCAAGATAGATCCACTAGAGTTTATTGCATGTATGTTCTTTCCACAAACCACATATGTATCCACTAGAGTCATTGCATGTGTGTTCCTGTCATGAACCACATTTGGATCAACCAGTGTCATTGCATGTGTGTTCTTTCCACAAACCACATATGGATCAACCAATGGCATTGCATGTGTGTTCTTTTCACAAACCACACATGGATCAACCAGTGTTCACTGCATGTGTGTTCTTTCCACAAACCACATATGTATCCACTAGAGTCATTGCATGTGTGTTCCTGTCATGAACCACATTTGGATCAACCAGTGTCATTGCATGTGTGTTATTTCCACAAACCACATATGGATCAACCAATGGCATTGCATGTGTGTTCTTTTCACAAACCACACATGGATCAACCAGTGTTCACTGCATGTGTGTTCTTTCCACAAACCAGTTATGGATCAACCAGTGGTCATTGCATGTGTGTTCTTTTCACAAACCACATATGGACCCACTAGAGTCATTGCATGTGTGTTCTTATACTAAAACTAGCACTAGAGTCATTTCATGTGTGTTGTTTCCACAAACCACACATGGATCAACCAGTGTCATTGCATGTGTGTTCTTTCCACAAACCACATATGGATCAACCAGTGGTCATTGCATGTGTGTTCTTTTCCACAAACCACATATGGATCCATTAGAGTCATTGCATGTGTGTTCTTTCCACAAACCACACATGGATTAACCAATGGCATTGCATGTGTGTTCTTTCCACAAACAACATATGGATCAACCAGTGGCATTGCATGTGTGTTCTTTTCACAAATCACATATGGACCCACTAGAGTCATTGCTTGTGTGTTCTTATACTAAAACCAGCACTAGAGTCATTGCATGTGTGTTCTTTCCACAAACCACATATGGATCCACCAGTGTTCACTACATGTGTGTTCTTTCCACAAACCACTTATGGATCCACCAGTGTTCACTGCATGTGTGTTCTTTTCCACAAACCACATATGGATCCACTAGTGTTCATTGCATGTGTGTTCTTTTCCAAAAACCACATATGGATAAACAAGTTGTCATTGCATGTGTGTTCTTTTCACAAACCACATATGGACCCACTAGAGTCATTGCATGTGTGTTCTTATACTACAACTAGCACTAGAGTCATTGCATGTGTGTTCTTTCCACAAACCACACATGGATCAACCAGTGTCATTGCATGTGTGTTCTTTCCACAAACCACATATGGATAAACCAGTGGTCATTACATGTGTGTTATTTTCACAAACCACACATGGACCCACTAGAGTCATTGCATATGTGTTCTTTCCACAAACCACACATGGATCCACCAATGGAATTGCATGTGTGTTCCTGATATGAACCAAATATGGACCCACTAGAGTCATTGCATGTGTGTTCTTTCCACACACCACACATGGATCAACCAATGTCATTGCATGTGGGTTCTATCCACAAACCACATATGGATCAACCAATGGCATTGCATGTGTGTTCTTTTCACAAACCACATATGGATCAACCAGTGTCCACTGCATGTGTGTTCTTTCCACAAACCACTTATGGATACATCAGTGTTCACTGCATGTGTGTTCTTTCCACAAACCACTTATGGATCCACCAGTGTTCATTGCATGTGTGTTCTTTTCCACAAACCACATATTGACCCACTAGAGTCATTGCATGTGTGTTCTTATACTAAAACCAGCACTAGAGTCATTGCATGTGTATTCTTTCCACAAACCACAAATGTATCAACCAGTGTCATTGCATGTGTGTTCTTTCCACAAACCACATATGGATCAACCAGTGGTCATTTCATGTGTGTTCTTTTCCACAAACCACATATGGATCCATTAGAGTCATTGCAATGGTGTTCTTTCCACAAACCACACATGGATTAACCAATGGCATTGCATGTGTGTTCTTTCCACAAACCACATATGGATCAACCAGTGGCATTGCATGTGTGTTCTTTTCACAAATCACATATGGACCCACTAGAGTCATTGCTTGTGTGTTCTTATACTAAAACAAGCACTAGAGTCCTTGCATGTGTGTTCTTTCCACAAAGCACATATGGATCCACCAGTGTTCACTGAATGTGTGTTCTTTCCTCAAACCACTTATGGATCCACCAGTGGTCATTGCATGTGTGTTATTTTCATAAACCACATATGGTCCCACTAGATTCATTGCATATGTGTTCTTTCCACAAACCACACATGGATCCACCAATGGAATTGCATGTGTGTTCCTGACATGAACCACATATGGACCCACTAGAGTCATTGCATGTGTGTTCTTTTCACAAACCACATATGGATCCACCAGTGTCATTGCATGTGTGTTCTTTCCACAAACCACACATATGTATTAACCAATGGCATTGCATGTGTGTTCTTTTCACAAACCACATATGGATCAACCAGTGTTCACTGCATGTGTGTTCTTTCCACAAACCACTTATGGATCCACCAGTGTTCAATGCATGTGTGTTCTTTCCACAAACCACTTATGGATCTACCAGTGTTCATTACATGTGTGTTCTTTTCCACAAACCACATATGGATCCACTTAGAGTCATTGCATGTGTGTTCTTTTCACAAACCACATATGGACCCACTAGAGTCATTGCATGTGTGTTATTATACTAAAACCAGCACTAGAGTCATTGCATGTTTGTTCTTTCCACAAACCACACATGGATCAACC
Source organism: Avena insularis (assembly GCA_023614405.1). Lineage (NCBI taxonomy): Eukaryota > Viridiplantae > Streptophyta > Magnoliopsida > Poales > Poaceae > Avena > Avena insularis. Next base: position 327,336,446 of record CM042692.1, on the reverse strand, counting down.
AGTGTCATTGCATGTGGTTTTATCCACAAACCACATATGGATCAACCAATGGCATTGCATGTGTGTTCTTTTCACAAACCACATATGGATCAACCAGTGTCCACTACATGTGTGTTCTTTCCACAAACCACTTATGGATCCACCAGTGTTCACTGCATGTGTGTTCTTTCAACAAACCACTTATAGATCCACCAGTGTTCATTGCATGTGTGTTCTTTTCCACAAACCACATATGGACCCACTAGAGTCATTGCATGTGTGTTCTTATACTAAAACCAGCACTAGAGTCATTGCATGTGTGTTCTTTCCACAAACCACACATGGATCAACCAGTGTCATTGCATTCGTGTTCTTTCCACAAACCACATATGGATCAACTAGTGGTCATTTCATGTGTGTTCTTTTCCACAAACCACATATGGATCCATTAGAGTCATTGCATGTGTGTTCTTTCCACAAACCACACATGGATTAACCAATGGCATTGCATGTGTGTTCTTTCCACAAACCACATATGGATCAACCAGTGGCATTGCATGTGTGTTCTTTTCACAAATCACATATGGACCCACTAGAGTCATTGCTTGTGTGTTCTTATACTAAAACCAGCACTAGAGTCCTTGCATGTCTGTTCTTTCCACAAAGCACATATGGATCCACCAGTGTTCACTGAATGTGTGTTCTTTCCACAAACCACTTATGGATCCACTAGTGTTCATTGCATGTGTGTTCTTTTCCACAAACCACATATGGATCCACTAGTGTTCATTGCATGTGTGTTCTTTTCCACAAACCAAATATGGATAAACAAGTGGTCATTGCATGTGTGTTCTTTTCACAAACCACATATGGACCCACTAGAGTCATTGCATGTGTGTTCTTATACTACAACTAGCACTAGAGTCATTGCATGTGTGTTCTTTCCACAAACCACACATGGATCAACCAGTGTCATTGCATGTGTGTTCTTTCCACAAACCACATATGGATCAACCAGTGGTCATTGCATGTGTGTTATTTTCACAACCACATATGGACCCACTAGAGTCATCGCATATGTGTTCTTTCCACAAACCACACATGGATCCACCAATGGAATTGCATGTGTGTTCCTGACATGAACCACATATGGACCCACTAGAGTCATTGCATGTGTGTTCTTTCCACACACCACACATGGATCAACCAGTGTCATTGCATGTGGGTTCTATCCACAAACCACATATGGATCAACCAATGGCATTGCATGTGTGTTCTTTTCACAAACCACATATGGATCAACCAGTGTCCACTGCATGTGTGTTCTTTCCACAAACAACTTATGAATCCACCAGTGTTCACTGCATGTGTGTTCTTTCCACAAACCACTTATGGATCCACCAGTGTTCATTGCATGTGTGTTCTTTTCCACAAACCACATATTGACCCACTAGAGTCATTGCATGTGTGTTCTTATACTAAAACCAGCACTAGAGTCATTGCATGTGTATTCTTTCCACAAACCACAAATGGATCAACTAGTGTCATTGCATGTGTGTTCTTTCCACAAACTACATATGGATCAACCAGTGGTCATTTCATGTTTGTTCTTTTCCACAAACCACATATGGATCCATTAGAGTCATCACATGTGTGTTCTTTCCACAAACCACACATGGATTAACCAATGGCATTGCATGTGTGTTCTTTCCACAAACCACATATGGATCAACCAGTGGCATTGCATGTGTGTTCTTTTCACAAATCACATATGGACCCACTAGAGTCATTGCTTGTGTGTTCTTATACTAAAACAAGCACTAGAGTCCTTGCATGTGTGTTCTTTTCACAAAGCACATATGGATCCACCAGTGTTCACTGAATTTGTGTTCTTTTCACAAACCACATATGGATCAACCAGTGTTCACTGCATGTGTGTTCTTTCCACAAACCACATATGGATCCACCAGTGTTCATTGCATGTGTGTTCTTTTCCACAAACCACATATGGATCAACCAGTGGTCATTGCATGTGTGTTCTTTTCACAAACCACATATGGACCCACTAGAGTCATTGCATGTGTGTTCTTATACTAAAACTATTACTAGAGTCATTGCATGTGTGTTCTTTCCACAAACGACACATGGATCAACCAGTGTCATTGCATGTGTGTTCTTTCCACAAACCACATATGGATCAACCAGTGGTCATTGCATGTGTGTTCTTTTCACAAACCACATATGGACCCAAAAGAGTCATTTCATGTGTGTTCTTTCCACAACCACACATGGATCCACCAGTGTCATTGGATGTGAGTTCTATCCAAAAACCACATATGGATCAACCAATGGAATTGCATGTGTGTTCTTTTCACAAACCACATATGGATCAACCAGTGTTCACTGCATTTGTGTGTTCTTTCCACAAACCACATATGGACCCACTAGAGTCATTGCATGTGTGTCCTTATACTAAAACCATCACTAGAGTCCTTGCATGTGTGTTCTTTCCACAAACCACACATGGATAAACCAGTGTCATTGCATGTGTGTTCTTTCCACAAACCACATATGGATCAACCAATGGCATTGCATGTGTGTTCTTTTCACAAACCACATATGGATCAACCAGTGTTAACTGCATGTGTGTTCTTTCCACAAACCACTTATGGATCCACCAGTTTTCACTGCATGTGTGTTCTTTCCACAAACCACTTATGCATCCACCAGTGTTCATTTCATGTGTGTTCTTTTCCACAAACCACATATGGTTCCACTTAGAGTCATTGCATGTGTGTTCTTTTCACAAACCACATATGGACCCACTAGAGTCATTGCATGTGTGTTCTTATACTAAAACCAGCACTCGAGTCATTGTATGTGTGTTCTTTCCACAAACCACACATGGATCAACTAGTGTCATTGCATGTGTGTTCTTTCCACAAACCACATATGGATCAACCAGTGGTCATTGCATGTGTGTTCTTTTCCACAAACCACATATGGATCCATTAGAGTCATTGCATGTGTGTTCTTTCCACAAACCACACATGGATCAACCAGTGTCATTGCATGTGTGTTCTTTCCACAAACCACATATGTATCAACCAGTGGCATTGGATGTGTGTTCTTCTCACAAATCACATATGGACCCACTAGAGTCATTGCTTGTGTGTTCTTATACTAAAACCAACACTAGAGTCATTGCATGTGTGTTCTTTCCACAAACCACATATGGATCCACCAGTGTTCACTACATGTGTGTTCTTTCCACAAACCACTTATGGATCCACCATTGTTCATTGCATGTGTGTTCTTTTCCATAAACCACAAATGGATCCACCAGTGTTCATTGCATGTGTGTTCTATTCCACAAACCACATATGGATCAACCAGTGGTCATTGCATGTGTGTTCTTTTCACAAACCAGATATGGACCCACTAGAGTCATTGCATGTGTGTTCTTTCCACAAACCACTTATGGATCCACCAGTGTTCATTGCATGTGCGTTCTTTTCCATAAACCACATATGGATCCACCAGTGTTCATTGCATGTGTGTTCTATTCCACAAACCACATATGGATCAACCAGTGGTCATTGCATGTGTGTTCTTTTCACAAACCAGATATGGTCCCACTAGAGTCATTGCATGTGTGTTCTTATACTAAAACTAGAACTAGAGTCATTGCATGTCTGTTCTTTCCACAAACCACACATGGATCAACCAGTGTCATTGCATGTGTGTTCTTTCCACAAACCACATATGGATCGACCAGTGTTCATTGCATGTGTGTTCTTTTCCACAAACCACATATGGATCCATTAGAGTCATTATATGTGTGTTCTTTCCACAAACCACACATGGATTAACCAATGGCATTGCATGTGTGTTCTTTCCACAGTCCACTTATGGATCCACCAGTGTTAATTGCATGTGTGTTCTTTTCCACAAACCACATATGGATCAACAAGTGGTCATTGCATGTGTGTTCTTTTCACAAACCACATATGAACCCACTAGAGTCATTGCATGTGTGTTCTTATACTAAAACTAGCACTAGAGTCATTGCATGTGTGTTCTTTCTAGAAACCACACATGGATCAACCAGTGTCATTGCATGTGTGTTCTTTCCACAAACCAGATATGGATTAACCAGTGGTCATTGCATGTGTGTTCTTTTCACAAACCACATATGGATCCACTAGAGTCATTGCATGTGTGTTCTTTCCACAAACCACACATGGATCCACCAATGGCATTGCATGTGCGTTCCTGACATGAACAAAATATGGACCCACTAGAGTCATTGCATGTGTGTTCTTTCCACAAACCATACATGGATCAACCAGTGTCATTGCATGTGTGTTCTATCCACAAACAACATATGGGTCAACCAATGGCATTGGATGTGTGTTCTTTTCACAAACCACATATGGACCCACTAGAGTCATTGCATGTGTGTTCTTTCCACAAACCACACATGGATCCACCAATGGCATTGCATGTGTGTTCCTGACATGAACCACATATGGACCCACTAGAGTCATTGCATGTCTGTTCTTTCCACAAACCACACATGGATCAACCAGTGTCATTGCATGTGTGTTCTTTCCACAAACCACATATGTTTCAACCAATGGCATTGCATGTGTGTTCTTTTCACGAACCACATATGGATCAACCAGTGTTCACTGCATGTGTGTTCTTTCCACAAACCACTTATGGATCCACCAGTGTTCAGTGCATGTGTGTTCTTTTCTACAACCCACATATGCATCAAACAGTGGTCATTGCATGTGTGTTATTTTCACAAACCACATATGGACCCACTAGAGACATTGCATGTGTGTTCTTATACTAAAACCAGCACTAGAGTCATTGCATGTGTGTTCTTTTCACAAACCACATATGCATCCACCAGTGTCATTGCATGTGTGTTCTTTCCACAAACCACACATATGGATTAACCAATGGCATTGCATGTGTGTTCTTTTCACAAACCACATATGGATCAACAAGTGTTCACTGCATGTGTGTTCTTTCCACAAACCACTTATGGATCCACCAGTGTTCAATGCATGTGTGTTATTTCCACAAACCACTTATGGATCCACCAGTGTTCATTACATGTGTGTTCTTTTCCACAAACCACATATGGATCCACTTAGAGTCATTGCATGTGTGTTCTTTTCACAAACCACATATGGACCCACTAGAGTCATTGCATGTGTGTTATTATACTAAAACCAGCACTAGAGTCATTGTATGTGTGTTCTTTCCACAAACCACACATGGATCAACCAGTGTCATTGCATGTGTGTTCTTTCCACAAACCACATATGGATCAACCAGTGGTCATTGCATGTGTGTTCTTTTCCACAAACCACATATGGATCCATTGGAGTCATTGCATGTGTGTTCTTTCCACAAACCACACATGGATTCACCAATGGCATTGCATGTGTGTTCTTTCCACAAACCACATATGGATCAACCGGTGGCATTGCATGTGTGTTCTTTTCACAAATCACATATGGACCCACTAGAGTCATTGCTTGTGTGTTCTTATACTAAAACCAGCACTAGAGTCATTGCATGTGTGTTCTTTCCACAAACCACGTATGGATCCACCAGTGTTCAGTACATGTGTGTTCTTTCCACAAACCACTTATGGATCCACCAGTGTTCATTGCATGTGTGTTCTTTTCCACAAACCACATATGCATCCACCAGTGTTCATTGCATGTGTGTTCTATTCCACAAACCACATATGGATCAACCAGTGGCATTGCATGTGTGTCCTTTTCACAAACCACATATGGATCCACTAGAGTCATTGCATGTGTGTTCTTATACTAAAACTAGCACTAGAGTCATTGCATGTGTGTTCTTTCCACAAACCACACATGGATCAAATAGTGTCATTGCATGTGTGTTCTTTCCACAAACCACATATGGATCAACCAGTGTTCATTGCATGTGTGTTATTTTCCACAAACCACATATGGATCCATTAGAGTCATTGCATGTGTGTTCTTTCCACAAACCACACATGGATTAACCAATGGCATTGCATGTGTGTTCTTTCCACAAACCACTTATGGATCCACCAGTATTAATTGCATGTGTGTTCTTTTCCACAAACCACATATGGATCAACCAGTGGTCAATGCATGTGTGTTCTTTCACAAACCACATATGAACCCACTAGAGTCATTGCATGTGTGTTCTTATACTAAAACTAGCACTAGAGTCATTGCATGTGTGTTCTTTCCAGAAACCACACATGGATCAACCAGTGTCATTGCATGTGTGTTCTTTCCACAAACCACATATGGATCAACCAGTGGTCATTGCATGTGTGTTCTTTTCACAAACCACATATGGACCCACTAGAGTCATTGCATGTGTGTTCTTTCCACAAACCACACATGGATCCACCAATGGCATTGCATGTGTGTTCCTGACATGAACCACATATGGACCCACTAGAGTCATTGCATGTGTGTTCTTTCCAGAAACCACACATGGATCAACCAGTGTCATTGCATGTGTGTTCTATCCACAAACCACATATGGGTCAACCAATGGCATTGCATGTGTGTTCTTTTCACAAACCACATATGGACCCACTAGAGTCATTGCATGTGTGATCTTTCCACAAACCACACATGGATCTACCAATGGCATTGCATGTGTGTTCCTGACATGAACCACATATGGACCCACTAGAGTCATTGCATTTGTGTTCTTTCCACAAACCACACATGGATCAACCAGTGTCATTGCATGTGTGTTCTTTCCACAAACCACATATGGATCAACCAATGGCATTGCATGTATGTTCTTTTCACAAACCACATATGGATCAACCAGTGTTCACTGCATGTGTGTTCTTTCCACAAACCACTTATGGATCCACCAGTGTTCATTGCATGTGTGTTCTTTTCCACATACCACATATGGATCCGTTAGAGTCATTGCGTGTGTGTTCTTTCCACAAACCACACATGGATTAACCAATGACATTGCATGTGTGTTCTTTCCACAAACCACTTATGGATCCAATAGTGTTAATTGCATGTGTGTTCTTTTCCACAAACCACATATGGATCAACCAGTGGTCAATGCATGAGTGTTCTTTTCACAAACCACATATGAACCCACTAGAGTCATTGCATGTGTGTTCTTATACTAAAACTAGCACTAGAGTCATTGCATGTGTGTTCTTTCCAGAAACCACACATGGATCAACCAGTATCATTGCATGTGTGTTCTTTCCACAAACCACATATGGATCAACCAGTGGTCATTGCATGTGTGTTCTTTTCACAAACCACATATGGACCCACTAGAGTCATTGCATGTGTGTTCTTTCCACAAACCACACATGGATCCACCAATGGCATTGCATGTGTGTTCCTGACATGAACCACATATGGACCCACTAGAGTCATTGCATGTGTGTTCTTTCCAGAAACCACACATGGATCAACCAGTGTCATTGCATGTGTGTTCTATCCACAAACCACATATGGGTCAACCAATGGCATTGCATGTGTGTTCTTTTCACAAACCACATATGGACCCACTAGAGTCATTGCATGTGTGCTCTTTCCACAAACCACACATGGATCTACCAGTGGCATTGCATGTGTGTTCCTGACATGAACCACATATGGACCCACTTGAGTCATTGCATTTGTGTTCTTTCCACAAACCTCACATGGATCAACCAGTGTCATTGCATGTGTGTTCTTTCCACAAACCACATATGGATCAACCAATGGCATTGCATGTATGTTCTTTTCACAAACCACATATGGATCAACCAGTGTTCAATGCATGTGTGTTCTTTCCACAAACCACTTATGGATCCACCAGTGTTCATTGCATGTGTGTTCTTTTCCACAAACCACATATGGATCAACCAGTGGTCATTGCATGTGTGTTATTTTCACAAACCACATATGGACCCACTAGAGTCATTGCATGTGTGTTCTTATACTAAAACTAGCACTAGAGTCATTGCATGTGTGTTCTTTCCACAAACGACACATGGATCAACCAGTGTCATTGCATGTGTGTTCTTTCCACAAACCACATATGGATCAACCAGTGGTCATTGCATGTGTGTTCTTTTCACAAACCACATATGGACCCAAAAGAGTCATTTCATGTGTGTTCTTTCCACAACCACACATGGATCCACCAGTGTCATTGGATGTGAGTTCTATCCAAAAACCACATATGGATCAACCAATGGAATTGCATGTGTGTTCTTTTCACAAACCACATATGGATCAACCAGTGTTCACTGCATTTGTGTGTTCTTTCCACAAACCACATATGGACCCACTAGAGTCATTGCATGTGTGTCCTTATACTAAAACCATCACTAGAGTCCTTGCATGTGTGTTCTTTCCACAAACCACACATGGATAAACCAGTGTCATTGCATGTGTGTTCTTTCCACAAACCACATATGGATCAACCAATGGCATTGCATGTGTGTTCTTTTCACAAACCACATATGGATCAACCAGTGTTAACTGCATGTGTGTTCTTTCCACAAACCACTTATGGATCCACCAGTTTTCACTGCATGTGTGTTCTTTCCACAAACCACTTATGCATCCACCAGTGTTCATTTCATGTGTGTTCTTTTCCACAAACCACATATGGTTCCACTTAGAGTCATTGCATGTGTGTTCTTTTCACAAACCACATATGGACCCACTAGAGTCATTGCATGTGTGTTCTTATACTAAAACCAGCACTTGAGTCATTGTATGTGTGTTCTTTCCACAAACCACACATGGATCAACTAGTGTCATTGCATGTGTGTTCTTTCCACAAACCACATATGGATCAACCAGTGGTCATTGCATGTTTGTTCTTTTCCACAAACCACATATGGATCCATTAGAGTCATTGCATGTGTGTTCTTTCCACAAACCACACATGGATCAACCAGTGTCATTGCATGTGTGTTCTTTCCACAAACCACATATGGATCAACCAGTGGCATTGGATGTGTGTTCTTCTCACAAATCACATATGGACCCACTAGAGTCATTGCTTGTGTGTTCTTATACTAAAACCAACACTAGAGTCATTGCATGTGTGTTCTTTCCACAAACCACATATGGATCCACCAGTGTTCACTACATGTGTGTTCTTTCCACAAACCACTTATGGATCCACCATTGTTCATTGCATGTGTGTTCTTTTCCATAAACCACATATGGATCCACCAGTGTTCATTGCATGTCTGTTCTATTCCACAAACCACATATGGATCCAGTAGAGTCATTGCATGTGTGTTCTTTTCCATAAACCACATATGGATCCACCAGTGTTCATTGCATGTGTGTTCTATTCCACAAACCACATATGGATCAACCAGTGGTCATTGCATGTGTGTTCTTTTCACAAACCAGATATGATCCCACTAGAGTCATTGCATGTGTGTTCTTATACTAAAACTAGAACTAGAGTCATTGCATGTCTGTTCTTTCCACAAACCACACATGGATCAACCAGTGTCATTGCATGTGTGTTCTTTCCACAAACCACATATGGATCGACCAGTGTTCATTGCATGTGTGTTCTTTTCCACAAACCACATATGGATCCATTAGAGTCATTATATGTGTGTTCTTTCCACAAACCACACATGGATTAACCAATGTCATTGCATGTGTGTTCTTTCCACAATCCACTTATGGATCCACCAGTGTTAATTGCATGTGTGTTCTTTTCCACAAACCACATATGGATCAACAAGTGGTCATTGCATGTGTGTTCTTTTCACAAACCACATATGAACCCACTAGAGTCATTGCATGTGTGTTCTTATACTAAAACTAGCACTAGAGTCATTGCATGTGTGTTCTTTCTAGAAACCACACATGGATCAACCAGTGTCATTGCATGTGTGTTCTTTCCACAAACCAGATATGGATTAACCAGTGGTCATTGCATGTGTGTTCTTTTCACAAACCACATATGGATCCACTAGAGTCATTGCATGTGTGTTCTTTCCACAAACCACACATGGATCCACCAATGGCATTGCATGTGTGTTCCTGACATGAACAAAATATGGACCCACTAGAGTCATTGCATGTGTGTTCTTTCCACAAACCATACATGGATCAACCAGTGTCATTGCATGTGTGTTCTATCCACAAACAACATATGGGTCAACCAATGGCATTGGATGTGTGTTCTTTTCACAAACCACATATGGACCCACTAGAGTCATTGCATGTGTGTTCTTTCCACAAACCACACATGGATCCCCCAATGGCATTGCATGTGTGTTCCTGACATGAACCACATATGGACCCACTAGAGTCATTGCATGTCTGTTCTTTCCACAAACCACACATGGATCAACCAGTGTCATTGCATGTGTGTTCTTTCCACAAACCACATATGTTTCAACCAATGGCATTGCATGTGTGTTCTTTTCACGAACCACATATGGATCAACCAGTGTTCACTGCATGTGTGTTCTTTCCACAAACCACTTATGGATCCACCAGTGTTCAGTGCATGTGTGTTCTTTTCTACAACCCACATATGCATCAAACAGTGGTCATTGCATGTGTGTTATTTTCACAAACCACATATGGACCCACTAGAGTCATTGCATGTGTGTTCTTATACTAAAACCAGCACTAGAGTCATTGCATGTGTGTTCTTTTCACAAACCACATATGCATCCACCAGTGTCATTGCATGTGTGTTCTTTCCACAAACCACACATATGGATTAACCAATGGCATTGCATGTGTGTTCTTTTCACAAACCACATATGGATCAACAAGTGTTCACTGCATGTGTGTTCTTTCCACAAACCACTTATGGATCCACCAGTGTTCAATGCATGTGTGTTATTTCCACAAACCACTTATGGATCCACCAGTGTTCATTACATGTGTGTTCTTTTCCACAAACCACATATGGATCCACTTAGAGTCATTGCATGTGTGTTCTTTTCACAAACCACATATGGACCCACTAGAGTCATTGCATGTGTGTTATTATACTAAAACCAGCACTAGAGTCATTGTATGTGTGTTCTTTCCACAAACCACACATGGATCAACCAGTGTCATTGCATGTGTGTTCTTTCCACAAACCACATATGGATCAACCAGTGGTCATTGCATGTGTGTTCTTTTCCACAAACCACATATGGATCCATTGGAGTCATTGCATGTGTGTTCTTTCCACAAACCACACATGGATTCACCAATGGCATTGCATGTGTGTTCTTTCCACAAACCACATATGGATCAACCGGTGGCATTGCATGTGTGTTCTTTTCACAAACCACATATGGACCCACTAGAGTCATTGCATGTGTGTTATTATACTAAAACCAGCACTAGAGTCATTGCATGTGTGTTCTTTCCACAAACCACACATGGATCAAATAGTGTCATTGCATGTGTGTTCTTTCCACAAACTACATATGGATCAACCAGTGTTCATTGCATGTGTGTAATTTTCCACAAACCACATATGGATCCATTAGAGTCATTGCATGTGTGTTCTTTCCACAAACCACACATGGATTAACCAATGGCATTGCATGTGTGTTCTTTCCACAAACCACTTATGGATCCACCAGTGTTAATTGCATGTGTGTTCTTTTCCACAAACCACATATGGATCAACCAGTGGTCAATGCATGTGTGTTCTTTTCACAAACCACATATGAACCCACTAGAGTCATTGCATGTGTGTTCTTATACTAAAACTAGCACTAGAGTCATTGCATGTGTGTTCTTTCTAGAAACCACACATGGATCAACCAGTGTCATTGCATGTGTGTTCTTTCCACAAACCACATATGGATCAACCAGTGGTCATTGCATGTGTGTTCTTTTCACAAACCACATATGGACCCACTAGAGTCATTGCATGTGTGTTCTTTCCACAAACCACACATGGATCCACCAATGGCATTGCATGTGTGTTCCTGACATGAACCACATATGGACCCACTAGAGTCATTGCATGTGTGTTCTTTCCACAAACCACACATGGATCAACCAGTGTCATTGCATGTGTGTTCTATCCACAAACCACATATGGGTCAACCAATGGCATTGCATGTGTGTTCTTTTCACAAACCACATATGGACCCACTAGAGTCATTGCATGTGTGTTCTTTCCACAAACCACACATGGATCTACCAATGGCATTGCATGTGTGTTCCTGACATGAACCACATATGGACCCACTAGAGTCATTGCATTTGTGTTCTTTCCACAAACCACACATGGATCAACCAGTGTCATTGCATGTGTGTTCTTTCCACAAACCACATATGGATCAACCAATGCCATTGCATGTATGTTCTTTTCACAAACCACATATGGATCAACCAGTGTTCACTGCATGTGTGTTCTTTCCACAAACAACTTATGGATCCACCAGTGTTCATTGCATGTGTGTTCTTTTCCACATACCACATATGGATCCGTTAGAGTCATTGCGTGTGTGTTCTTTCCACAAACCACACATGGATTAACCAATGGCATTGCATGTGTGTTCTTTCCACAAACCACTTATGGATACAACAGTGTTAATTGCATGTGTGTTCTTTTCCACAAACCACATATGGATCAACCAGTGGTCAATGCATGAGTGTTCTTTTCACAAACCACATATGAACCCACTAGAGTCATTGCATGTGTGTTCTTATACTAAAACTATCACTAGAGTCATTGCATGTGTGTTCTTTCCAGAAACCACACATGGATCAACCAGTGTCATTGCATGTGTGTTCTTTCCACAAACCACATATGGATCAACCAGTGGTCATGGCATGTGTGTTCTTTTCACAAACCACATATGGACCCACTAGAGTCATTGCATGTGTGTTCTTTCCACAAACCACACATGGATCCACCAATGGCATTGCATGTGTGTTCCTGACATGAACCACATATGGACCCACTAGAGTCATTGCATGTGTGTTCTTTCCACAAACCACACATGGATCAACCAGTGTCATTGCATGTGTGTTCTTTCCACAAACCACATATGGATCAACCAGTGATTATTGCATGTGTGTTCTTTTCAAAAACAACATATGGACCCACTAGAGTCATTGCATGTGTGTTCTTTCCACAAACCACACATGGATCTACCAATGGCATTGCATGTCTACCCCGATAGGAACCACATATGGACCCACTAGAGTCATTGCATGTGTGTTATTTCCACAAGCCACTCATGGATCAACCAGTGTCATTGCATGTGTGTTTTTTCCATCAACCACATATGGATCAACCAATGGCATTGCATGTGTGTTCTTTTCACAAACCACATATGGATCAACCAGTGTTCACTGCATGTGTGTTCTTTCCACAAACCACTTATGGATCCACCAGTGTTCATTGCATGTGTGTTCTTTTCCACAAACCACATATGGATCAACCAGTGGTCATTGCATGTGTGTTATTTTCACAAACCACATATGGACCCACTAGAGTCATTGCATGTGTGTTCTTATACTAAAACCAGCACTAGAGTCATTTCATGTGTGTTCTTTTCGCAAACCACATATGGATCCACTAGTGTTATTGCATGTGTGTTCTTTCCACAAACCACACATATGGATTAACCAATGGCATTGCATGTGTGTTCTTTTCACAAACCACATATGGATCAACCAGTGTTCACTGTATGTGTGTTCTTTCCACAAACCACTTATGGATCCACCAGTGTTCACTGCATGTGTGCTCTCCACATACCACTTATGGATCCACCAGTGTTCATTGCATGTGTGTTCTTTTCAACAAACCATATATGGATCAACTAGTGGTCATTGCATGTGTGTTCTTTCCACAAACCACATATGGATCAACCAGTGGCATTGCATGTGTGGTATATCCACAAACCACATATGGATCAACCAGTGTTCTTTGCATGTGTGTTCTTTTCCACAAACCACATATGGATCCTAACCTTAGGAGAGCCCTAACCTTAGCCCCGCGATGGATCCACCGTTAGACCGAGTCTTCTAGAAGGCACACCATAACACAGTTGTTCTTCTTGACGATTGTTACATACCGTTCGATTGGGGCGCTTGGACGATTGGGATGGTTTTCGTGAGAGCGATCCTCGAGTAGGTTGTTCTGCGGCATGATTGGCCACGCTTGCTTTGGACAAACTAGCATGTTGCGAGTGTCACGACTCACGAGTTCAGTGGGCCATATCCATGTGTCACGTCCACGTTACTTCTCTTCCTCCCCGTACTTCTCTTTCTTCCCCGCGAAGCCACTTCCCCACTTCACTTCCATCCTGCCATAGACGCAAGCCGATGACATCCGCCAATTCTCGGGTCGCTACCTTCATGCTAAGAAATCATTTTACAAGCTTTTGAACTTATCCTACATATTCGTGCTATTTGCCAATCTAAGTGCTAATCTTTTTTCTGATTTCTCGACGAACTTCAGATGTGGTAGATGTTGCAGCCCAAGAATCTGGAGATCCTCGCGTGTAACTTCGCAATGATGTTCCCGCTCGTGTGCTCCCACCCAGGATGCTTTCGCCGTTACTCCTACCACGAGCTCCCGCTCCACGAGCTCACAGGATCAAGACGGCGCGCGTGCTCTCGTGGAGCCGGGCTGCAACTACACCGGCCCGCCGGCAGAGCTCGTCGTCCACCTTGCAAAGGGGAACCTTATTGAAGTGATTAGGATCTCGTATGGGCAAGCCCAACTTCTCCAAGAGCAGGTGCTGTTCACTGACTCGGCATGCCGCCGGCTAATTTTCTAGGGGGACGGCTTTGTTTTCGTCCTGACCATCACTGCCGATGTTCTGGGAACCAGAGCCGGGCCCACCATCGTGGGTGCCGTATGCGTCAGGTCGGTCTCGTCTTTCGCCCAGATATACACGCATGATGGGCGAACGCCCAGCCGCCGTCGTCAGATAGAATTCTTGTGCTAGCCGAGGCGCCGAGCTGCCCGATGCTGCGGGAGGTGGCGTATGTGGACCTAAGGTCGATCCTATGCGTGCCATCTCAGTACTTTGTCAGTGCTGGACCGAACAGGCAGATGCATTTCTACATTTGTATCGAGAAGACCGACAGGGAAATGTAGTACTTGTGCTGTCGTTACTGTTAGACTTAAGCGATGCTTCTCAGGTGCTTAGAGCATACGTGTTGTGCGAATGTACCCCAGTTGTAGTTTTCAGTACACCTTAATAATTCGACGACTTATTATATTGGTCAAATCAGCTTGCTGTTGTCACGTTGCAAAGTCCACTTGCTCTGGACAGACCGGCAATACCGTGTGCTCCCGCACCCGCATGTCAGTGTCACGTGTTCCGACGGCCCACCTGCCAGTGTCACGCCTCCCTCCTCTTCCTTCCCCTTGAAGCCACTGTCCCAACTTCTCTTCCATCCTGCCACTCTCGTCTAATGGTTGTAATCTGATTTTCGTTGGATTATTTACATGTAATCTATATTGATTATGCAACATGCAAATGGCACAGACACAATTTCTAAAGTGGAAGCACTCACACGCTGCTATTGCACATATTTCTCAATATAGCTCGAGAAACCCATTACAATAACTATACTCGCATTAAACACAACCGAAATTTCAACCATCCTAAACAACATCTAAACCCGCATCACACCGCTGTCGTTGGAGTCCACCTCGATTGGTGACACCGTCGTGCCCTTCCTAGCGACATCCACTCCCGCCCGTGGCTTGCCCTTCGCCAAGGAGGCAACAATGGCGTTCTGCATAGCTTCGTCCCCGTCGTCCTCCACATCGGAATTGACAATGACGAAGGTGATGGGGTTGGCGTGGATCGAGCACCGTCGCGCCTGGCGGCTCCTACTCGAGCTCGAAGCCACATCAGTCCTTCTACAGGTAGGAGGGGCCGAGCTCGGATACGTAGCATCATCGCTCCTCTCAAGAAACCATGGCCATTTGATACTGTGACGGTAGGATCTTGGGGTGGATCCGCCACGGCGAGCCCTACGGAAGCGATGGAGCGGATGGATCTGTCGGCGCGACCCATGACAAGTTCCTAGGAGGGAGTAAGATTGTGGTCCAGGCGTGTCTGGTTCCTGAGCAAGGCCTCCCAGTGATATGTACGCGGGCAAGGTGCCAAAAAAATTCATCCAATGCGCGCGAGAGGGCTTTTGAACCACGAAGGCGCGAGGTTTGGTTGACAAGTCCACACGCTAGGTCCCCCACCTGTCAGCTGAATGTGGACGGTAGGATTCTGCCAGCGTTATTAAGTAGGGATAAATCACCCTTCACCACTACCCTGACATACAAAGGCTCCTCTTTCCTCTGCCCTCGC
The DNA here is from genome assembly GCA_023614405.1 of Avena insularis. Taxonomy (NCBI): domain Eukaryota; kingdom Viridiplantae; phylum Streptophyta; class Magnoliopsida; order Poales; family Poaceae; genus Avena; species Avena insularis. The sequence goes on along the minus strand of CM042692.1, from coordinate 327,320,113 downwards.
TCCCCTCACTCATGGCTTGTAGCTCGTGCAGTTCGTCTCGAGCGGAATCAGGGTTAACTCAACACCATCAGGCGGGTGCCCCCATCAGGTACCGGAGGGTGCCCTATGATTACTACCCCGATATGCTGTGTTTGTGCGGTGAGAAGATGCCGAGATGGATTTCGTGGACCGACGAAAATACTGCAGGAAAATTCAGCAACTGCAGCATCAGAGCGGTAAGTTCCTACTGTAGGTACAATGGTAACCCCGATCCGGAAAGCGTAATGTAATACTTTTTTTGTTTCCTTCGATGTACTATGCAGGAAGGGAGGGGGACTGACTTTGACAAGTTTGTGTGGATCGAAAAGCCACTAACAGGTTTTCATAGAGAGCTTGTTCAGGATCTACGTGATGCTGTGTGGGACAAGAAAGATGAGATTCGTGCGATGGAGCGAGAGATCCGGGAGCTTCACCAGATGCAGGGGAGGCAGGGGCAGGGAGGTGGTGAGACAGACAGGATCAAGATTAGGCCAGATAGTGGAAACAATTTCCTCATTATCTGGGCATTATCTGTTGCATTTGCAGTTTATGTTGCCATGTCGTTGTCCAGCAGCTGAAATAAGTTGCTGCTTCGTGGAGTGTAGCAGCCAGCTTAAGAAATTGTTTTTAGCCCAGAAACTTATCATAATGTAATGCCAATAGCAGGGATTTACTAAGCGCCTATAAATAATTCATGTCTGTGCCACTAACACCCATCGATTTTGGAGAGGATTTAACCGCTCAGCTATCGCGATTGTTCAGATAGTAGTGGCACAGTCACAATTTTGGATTCAACTAGTGGCCTCGGCCGTATCCAATCCTAAAGTTGCGATACATTTTACTCCGAGTATGGGAGGCAGGTTGTTTCATCCGACAAGTTCCATGCACACAACTCCAGAGTTTAACCGAACTACATATATAGGTTCAAGTTCAATACATCATTAGGCTTCTACACTGCTAGCCTTCTTTCTCTGCTTGGGTGCCAACTTTCTTCCTCTTTCCTTCATGTCCACTGGCTTCTTCATCTCCTGCCTTCTTCCTCTTTCTGGGTGCCAATTTTCTTACCTTCACGTACCCTGCATCTCTGGGCCGAGGGAAGTCAGGCCAATCAGCACCGGAATCTTGTCCAGCATCATCACTCCACTCGTTTTGGTTTTCTTCCCGCAGCAAAATCACTAAGTCGGTTGTCTTGTTTCTTACCTTGCACTTCCTTTAAAAAATAGTACATGGATTACTACCTTATATCTACATACTATAAACAATTTTTTGTGTGAATGTACCATCTCATACCTAGGTTTGGGAGCATTAAGGGGACATCCAGCTGCTCTATGGCCTATAAGATGGCAGGTCTTGCATCTGTTTTTGCCCTTCTTTGTACCACAGAAAGCCGAACCATTCTTCTCGAGAAAATTCTTAAACCTATTCACCTGGGGTCTTCCTCTGCCCCTTTTTGTAACTGGCTGGCAAAGCTCGAAAGACAGTTGGACTTGAGGCCACTAAGATGGGTCTGTACATGGCTCGACGGATCCAGCGTACGCAGCTCTAAACTTTTCCATAGAGTAGTAGTCTGAAAAATACTGATCCAAATGTGGTAGAGTTCTTTTCTTCACCAAGAAGGCCAAGGCGTGGTCACAAGGTTTCCCGGTATGCTGCCACTCTAAGCAGGTGCATTCTCGCAGCTGGATGTTCACAACATCCCTTTTGCCACTCTTGGACATATCGACCACCTCACAGCTTCTGCTGGTTGACGAGAGAACCTTAAGATGAGCAAGTCCTCGGCTTCTCTTATGTAGTTGTTGTACAACTAGCGGTAGCATATGTCCTCTAAGTCTCCTACCGATCTCTCTCCTTATATTTAACAGCTCCATGATCATACCACGTATGTTGTCCATCAAGATATGAATAGGACGCACTTTTATGTCCTTCACCCAATTATTCAGGCATTCTGTAGGGTTGTTGTTTATGTAATCAACTTTGATGTCATGGTTGAATTGACTCCTCTTCCATAGCTACGAATGGTGGATGGCTAAGTACTCTGGAAGTTCAGGGCCTTCGGCAAAAATCTTGCTCATGAAATATTCGCTGCTACTAGGTTTGTAAACTCTAGCAGCAGGAAACATGTAACGAAATACGCTGCCTGCATAGTATGAGTACAAGTTGAGCATCATATGGGCATGGCATTCTCTACCTTCAGCTCGTGGGAACACCTCCTTCACTGCATTCGTCAGCCCTTTGCATGCATCCGTGGATATAGCCAATGGATCCATGTGGCCTATTGATCTCTTGAGCTGCCTCATAAACCAGACCCAGTTTTCTCCTGCTTCGCTTCAAACAGCCCGAATGCCACTGGAACATCCAGTTGTGACCATCAAGTGATGTGGCGATGGCGGGCACCTTTCCATTTGCCGCTTAGGACGGTGTTGTTCACACGACACTGCCTACTGGCCGTCCGTGAATCCCTGGATGCAAGGTTTAAGCGCCATGAAAAATCTTTTGAAATATATTTTACCACCTTCTGATTCGGTGTCAATCTCCACAACACTCCCCGGACACCTAGCTTGTACCTCTGCCTTGAAGTTGTATAGCATCCTGAAGCTATTGGTCCAATCCCCGTGCAAGACCCCCAGAGCTTTCTCTTTACCTTTCCAAACCGTGTAATATGGAAGGACAATGTTGTATTTAGAACCAAGGCTAGTCTGAATATTCTTCGCGGTCTCCTTAGGGTTATCCTTTAGTATGGACATAGATTGCATATCCACCCACTCCGTATCAGCCATTGAGGATTTCAGTTTGCTGCCTGTCGGACACATGTGTGGAAGGCCCATTTTATTCACCTGCAACACAGATTCATTTAAAAGATAAGCGGAGTCGACTAGTTTCCAAAAAGATATCGCACATCAATTGTAGTTATAGAGTGAAAAGAGAGAGAGTTCTAATGGTTTGCTGCATTCATTGCCCCAGTACCCTAATTGCATTCGATGCGGGTAAGTCTCTTGTTGTGATCCTCCATGGACAATGTACCTCAGCCCGTCCATTCATCCACGTTAACTTGCAAACGGCCTCCTACCTCTCGGCAGTGTTCTTCAGTCGATAAACGTCAAACTCCCCCTTGATACAAAAATGCCGGAACGACATCCTGAACTCATGCATGCTCCTGAACTCGGTGCCGACCAAAATTATAGGATACTCGTGGTCATGTTTCATTTCTTCTACTTCAACACCCAAATCATCGACTGGAATACTAGCCTCATCGTTAAGTTCCTCATCTATTTCATCATCACCAGATTCTTGATCCTCTATAGTGTCTTCTTCTTCATCTGATTCAGAATCCTCGCCATCGGCTCTAATGCCTAGTACTGCACACATCATATTGACTCCCATGGGTGGGGCTGCACCATCGTCTCCACCCGGATGGACCAGAACATTGCCCCAATCCACCTCACCGGCAACTCTGTTTTCTCCAAGACACTCGGTTGGTTCTGCTGCAACCACATGGAGTGGTCTTACGTTTGCATGTATCCCAGGTACTTCAGTGGACAAACAGCAGTCAGAATCAATTTCATCTTGAGTGTACAGAACCCTCTTGCTCTTCTTGTGTACATCCTCCTTCATGATGTAATCTTTCCTGATGGTATCAGTAGGGCTTGACATCCGCGTTCCATTCCCCATCGAACTAGGCTTTTGCTGCCACTCTTGGGTGTGATATCCTTACTGCCTCCCCTCATGGGTGTTGGCTCAGTCTTGGCATTATTGCACGACCTCATGTGTGTTCTTCTTCGAATGAGCCCTTTTGCTGCTACTATTGGGCGTGTTCTCCTTCGTGCTGGCATTATTGCCTGACCTCAGTGGTGTGTTCCACTCCAAATTAGCCCTTTTGCTTCTACTATTGGGCGTCTTCTCCTTCATGCTGGCATTATTGCCTGACCTCAGTGGCGTGTTCCGCTCCAAATTAGCCCTTTTGCTGCTACTATTGGGCGTGTTCTCCTTCGTGCTGGCATAATTCCCTGACAGCAGCATGTTCCGCTCCAAATTAGTATTTTTTTTCTGCTCCCACTGGGTGTGGTAGCCTCCGTGCTGGCCATCTTCGCCTCTTTGCTACCACTCCTGGGAGTGTTCACCACCATGCTAGCCCTCTTAGCGTTTTTGCTGCTACCGTTCGGTGTGGCATTTTTTACTGGATCTCAGGGGTTTACTCTGCGGTGTGGTGCCTTTTGTCGTGCGACTCTTGGGCGTCCTCTTCTCTGGCGTGGTCTCCTTGGTGACGTTCTTCTTCGGGGTGCCCTTTCTGGGGATGCTCTTTCTGGTCCTCTTTATGACGCTCCTCTGTAAGACTCTCCTCTGTTCGAAGCTACCCTCAGTCGCACCAGCCCCAGTGATGCCATGGATCAGGTCACACATGCCTTCTAAAGTCCATCATCTCTATTGTCGAGTTCCAATTCCTCTCCAACCGTGAGCACTACCAAGTGGAAGTAAACTTCACCTCTATAATGTTTCCTTGTAAACGGTACGACTAAATCCCTCGTATCTTTCACTTCGATAGCCTTTTTGCTCCTGTAACCATAATATAACAAACGTGCTTCCTGGGAGGACCCTCACAACACCTTCACATGTAACGATGCCATCAGGTCAGATAACTCTACCACTTCAGGATCGTATCTGCCAAGGATTACATCAAACTCGTCATAGAATTTTCTGTGCCTTCATCTAATTTTGCAGTATAATCCGCGACATCGATACGTACGATTACTTTGCCATCATCAGGTTCTTTAGGATAGAAACCTCCGAGAGGTTCGAGAGATGGAGCGGCACCATCAGACCCAGCCCCAATGCCACCAGCGTCATCATTAGCTGGATCAACCTCGGTGGAAGTACCAGGACCAGGAGCAAGGCGAGGTCCCTTAGCAGCGGGAGCTACATTACATGGTGGACAGGCAGGGGCCCTTCTAACGGCAGCCACAATAGGATCAGCTGCTGCCATGCCACATCGACGATCAGGAGCAGTTCCCACAACAGTAGTGTTTCGAGTGCTAGCAGAGTCCAGACCATGAGCTGGCTCCAGACCAGCAGCTCGCTAAACCCGAGCACAGTTTCGAGGAGGAGACAAGGCATTAGTCTTTGCAACAATAGTGGGGCAGCCTCCGGAAGCCTTAGTTTTCTCAACAGCGGCAGAGATTGGGTCAACAGCGTCCAGATCAACAACAACACGAGGACATTGGCGACCAGCAGATTCTAGAGCACAGATTCGCACAACTTGAGGACGGTTTCAAGGAGGAGCAGCACAGAAGGCGGCGGTCTTGGCAACAACAGTGGGGCAGCCTCCGAAAGCCTTAGTTTGCTCAACAGCAGCATGGATTGGCTGAGCAGTAGCCGCAGCAACATGGGCACAGGGACGGGGACGACCAGTACCAGCAGATTCCAGAGCGGAGTTTTCCACAACGGCAATACGGGGACTCCTACGAGGAGGTTGCCTGACAAAAGCATGTCGCGGTTGAGGAACCACATTTTGCTTAACAACAGCAGGGGTTCGAGTTAGACCTCCCTGTCCAATAATAGCTGGGCGACTCCCAGTAGCAGGAGCTTCCTCATCCAGTATGTTACACACCAGCATAACCACGCAAAGCCCAACATGTTGTTTCATAAACCCAATTAGTTGACTATCACACGCTATAGGAACCTTGAAGCCTCGTTCATCAACGATGTTGAACCATGCAGGCTGCTCTGGCCTCATTTCAGTAAGTTCATGCACAGCAGCAACCAAACCAGGGATAGTGCATAACTGCAGAGGCGCTACTTCCATCTTCAGATTCTGAGCTTGTTTCCACGTGCTCTTCCCATGTGCTAATTTAATGAGGTAGCCGTAGATGGTGACCAGAACCATGTATTTGGGTTCAGCGGAGATCCTAGTTGACAGAAAATTGGAGACAAAAGATAAGAATTGTTGGTCAGCGTCGTGCTAGCAAACAATTCTATGTTCGATATATCTCTGTAATGCCAATAGCCAGCTAGAATTTATAGGTAGTGCGAATAGCAAAGAGAAGAGTAGCTCACCCGCAATTAGCCAGAAGTACTTCTTCCTTGGCAAATGGATATGCCATCCTTCGCGCTGCTCAGCTCGTCGGCGGTAGAGGTGGGCTAGATCATCGCAACGGCTGGCACGACATTCGGCATTAGAGCTCGATAGCAGCAAGTAGGCGTAGAAACTTAGAGCCAGAAGTCAAATGACCGAAGAGATCATTCTGGTTGGAGAGGAGATTTCGACGCCGCCGGTCCTAGGGTTCATGCGAAAGGAGGGAGGGAGTGGATTTGTGAATTTGGTCAACGCACCATGCTCCTTTAGTCTCTCGTTTCGCCTATGTGGTTGTCGCGTTGGCGCTCGCGTCACGGAAATATTACTGACATGAGGGTCCCGGTCGTCTACTTCACGGGGCAGTTTCACGGCATGTTTGGATTTGGTAGGGGTGAGACGAGTTTGCATCGAAATGGCCCCTCACGGTAGTTGGCGGCCCAACATTTCGAAACGCGGCAATTTCAGGCAACTTAGGTACCGCGGTGCACTCGCCCTCGAACTTTGGTACCACCGCCCGGTAGCCCCCGTCTAGGGACCACTCAAGTAGCCCGTCCATGGAGGACGATGATGAGGAGGTGGAGAGGTTTAGCCCAAGGTACAAGGTGTACATCGAGCCAAGCCACTTCAACAGCGATTCTGATGATGATGTGGTTAACGTCTACATCCGCCGTGACGTCTATGATCCACCGGGGATCGATTGGGCGGCAATGAAGAAATCTCAACAAGAGAGAGAAGATCGCAAACCAAATGGAAAAGGGCGCGTGGAGAAAGTCAAGTTCATCACCACGGATCAAAGGCCACACAAGCGTAAGGAATTATCTAATATTGGTGCAGGTGCTAGCAAGGGAGACAAGGTACATCTCTGTAACACCCCAAAACTTTAATCCAAGTGATCAAGATCAAATCTACCCAATTTAGGGTGAACAAAAACTTTTCCATTTTAAAAATCTTTAAGCATTCATATGTGTGTGCATTTAAATAGGAGTTGTTTTGAATTGCCATGATTGAGTGATCTATTGATTGTAAAATGACTCTAAGGTGAATTACACATCATCTAGATCATCCCCAAGCAAATCCCAAAGAAAAATAAATCAAAAAGAATTAAATAAGCAAATGGTCACTTTTGCCATTTTAATCACCTAGCCTACTTTGGCTATTCCTAGCACTCAATATCAAACAGAGACAATTGTGGATCCTTGCACCCCTTGCTAGTACAAGTAGTGATGTACCAAGGCCCACTTTGTGATCTCCCAAAAACATTCAAACTCTAATTTTAAATGACAATTGAAAATTGAATCTAGTTCATATGTGTAGTTCACACTTTTTCAAAAACCACTCAAATGAACTCCATTTTAAAATCCCAAGCAAACCTAGATGCTCAAGCATAAGATAAATCACTCCACCAAAAATCTTTCAAAAATTCAAACAAAAGTTTCATGCGGCCATTTGATCAAACAGGTGGCAGGCAGAAAATTTCTGGCCTAACTAATACTATTGCACATTGATCCCTTGTCCCCCATTTGACCCTCTCTGCACTCCCCTATCCCCCTAGCATCTACCCCAGCCTAGACTAGCACTCCTCCTTCCCCGCAGCGCTAGTGCCGCGCCGCCCGAGTATGGTCACCACCGGCCGAACGCGGGCAACGCGCCAGAGACCAAGCCGCGCCATTCCAGCTTGCCCGCTAGCACCGCCTAACCCTACCTCCTCTCCCTGTCCACCCCTCGATCGCTACTAGCCCCTGGACCACCTCAGTGCCACGTCGCCCTTTCTCTCTGCGTGCAGCTAGAGCATGCTAGAGCGCGATCGCCGCCAGCACGCCACAGACCACGCCTCGACACCAAATCGTGCACGCCGCTCCGCCTCGACACCCACACCCCGCCAGACACGGCCGTGCAACGCCGCGCGACCCACAGTCGCCATGATCACTATCGAGCATCGCCTCTGTCTCCTAGAGCGCGTGAAGCCCCCAACCATTTGCCACCTCCCCTAGCCACGCCATTACGTCGTAGAGGACCGCCAGCAGACCGCCCACTGTCCGCCTACCTCGCCCACACTGGTAGCCCTCTGTACCGCCCTCGCAGGAGACGCCAGCCCACACCCGTCGGTCCCCTCGTTGAACCTATATAAGGAGGCCACCCGCAGCCTCATTCTTCACAACATTCCACTCTCCTCTCTCCACTGACCGTTTCCCCTCTCTCGCGGGAGCCGCTCGAGCCGCCGTTCATTGGAATTCCACCAGAGGTAGCCGTTGTAGAGGAGGAGAAGTCCCTGTCGATTTCGTCCACCTCAGCCCCTGCCGCGACCTCGCCTGAGCCCATCGTCACCGTCCAGTTCGTTTGCCTGCCTCGCCGCACTAGATGGAGCCTTGGTACGTCCCAGTAGACCCCCACCGACCGCTCTAGGGTTCAGTCTCGCCGGCGATGAGTCTGTCATCGACCACGACCGTGGACCGTTGATCTATGTTCTAATCGTAGCGCCCAGATTGCCCCGTACCGCTTCGGGTTTTAAGTGCCGCTGACATGCGGGACCAGCCTGTCAGTCGCCCTCTGTGACGCGGAGCGCCACTGGGCCGGCCCAATTACTTTCCCGCGCTGGACCAGTAATTCAAATTAGGGTTTTTCTATTTAGACTTAAAATCAATTTTGTCCCTTAGTTTAAAAATCAATTTAGAGAGTTTTACAAATCCAAATTGAGTAATTCCAATTTTATTGGAAAGCTACTGAAAATATCTATCCAAGCCCGTTGGATTTAAATCTTTTAGAGTTAGAGATATCTCCTAGTTAAAATAACAAAATAGAAGCTTTTGCACATTCAAACATTTTTATAAAATCAACCATAATAGCTTTTGAGTTGATTCCAACTCTCAAAAATCACATTTTAACATACCTATCTGAATATGTAATAATATTAAGGTTTGATGCAGTGACTTTGGACTAGTACCAAAATAATGCTATATAGGCATTTCTAGTCACTTTAAATCATTAATTATTAAACTTGAACTTATTAAAATGTGATCCAACCTTTAAATCACATTCCCATATGTTAGAATATGTGGTGAGGACATGTGTCCACATGATCCCATATTTTAATTGGAGAATATTAAATCTTAGTTAATTTCAATGAGTAGAAATTACTTTTCTCAAATAAAAAGAATGAAACTAGTTCATTAAACCTTGTGATGCTTGTGATGATAATAGATCATCAAATATGTGCCTTAGTATGTTAAGTAGACTAGTTAAGTATTGTTTGGTGATTGTGTATTTTATATGTATTTATAGGCGATAGTACCGACCAAGTCTACGAGGAGGAGGAGTTCTACCCAAGAGGAGGAAGAAAACTTCAACCACTGCTCTACACAAGGCAAGCTAGCACTATACCAGTTAACCCTTGCAAGATTTACTTGCAAGCCATCATTAACAATGCAAGTTAACCCTTGCAAGCTAGATAACCTAAGCAAAGGCATTAGGCATGCTTTGGTTATACCATTTTGAGTTATACCTACTCCAAGTTTTATTTACAAGCTTTACCTTCTCTACTTTACCAAAGTCCTTTACTTGTTTAAAGGGAGCATAAAGAGTATAAAACTTGACCCACCTAGTTAGACTTAGATGTCATTCTATGGCATGAGATTGAGATTAGCATCCCACATTAGTGAACACTCTTAACTTAGTAGTTTAGAGCAAAACCAAAACTAGATCACTTTAGATGGGAATACTTGGTGAAAATGACTTGTGAAAACCTTGGAATGATGAGTCATTCTATTGAGATGTTTTGACATGTGTTGAGAAACACAAATGGTTTATGATGATAAAAATGTTGAGGCATGAGCCTTAGCCCCTTTTATAAAAACTGATGGTTGGGTTTGGATGTGATACTATTCCAATTTTACCGTACAACCACAATACCTAAATTGGGTAAGGCTTAGCCGGAAGTTTATATGCATTAGTATTAGTTCCCTCGGGGAGAGGTTTGAGCTGAGGCTACCTCTCAATGTTGTCCACCTATGCAGTGCCCAAGATGATAGATGGTCATGGTTGGGAGGCCATACTCATAGGAGAGGTGCTTATACTAGGGTGTGTAAAGGAAAGGTTATGTTTGATTATCTGCATACTAAGTATGATGATTCAGGATTATCCCTGACAGATGTATCCAATCTTGTGGTGAAAGTGTACAACCTCTGCAGAGTGTCAAACTATTCGAATAGCCGCGTCCGCGTTTATGGACAGTTGGAGTGGCCATACTGTTCTGTTGTCAGATGTTTTCAAAACAACATACGAAATGAATTGTGACATGAGTTGACCATAACAGAGTTGTGACTATGATAATTAAGTTCCCACTTAAGTGTTTTCAAACTTCTTTTATCTTTCTTTGTTTCTAAACTCAGCTTAGGTTTCAAACTTAACTTTATAAGTAAACTTAGAGTTAGCATTCCTACTAGAACTATCTTACTTGTTAGTGATAGTTTGCGAGTACTTAAAGAGTACTCATGGCTTTTGTCCCTGGCTATTCCTATGGCCAGACTATGAAGGAGACTACCAAGAGGAAGGATAGCAGGAGGGCTATGATAACTAGGACTATCTTCCATCGTCAGCATTGCATGTGACTCTGAAGATGGACCCCACCGCTATGCTATTTATTTTGCTGCTTGATTGTATTAAGACTGGATCATGAGATCCTTTATTCGTGTAAGACCTTATTATGGTTTGTAATGGATGATGTACTGTGATATCCAATCTGTTATGTCTCGCGAAAATGGTAATCCTGGGATTGTGATGTATGGCATAATAGGCATCTGGGATTAAAAATCTGGGTGTTGACAAGTTGGTACCAGAGCCATCCAGACCATAGGAGACCCTAATTAGAATGGACGTCCGAACAAAAACTTAGTTTCAGAAACCAAAGTGAGTATTTATGAAAACTATTTCCTCTCTTACCCTTGGGAATTCTTTCTCTCAAAAAAACTTCATGTTCCTTCAACTTCTTACATTACTACATAAAAATTTGATACACTTGATCACTTCACTAACTTTCTCATCCTAAATTCTTATAGATGGAATCTCAATACATCAAGTTCTACCAGTTGGGCAACGGAGGCCAACTGATCTTCGAGAGGGATTTGGATGCACTGTCTGAGTTCTTGGAGCGTCCTCATCTGGAATTCCTTGGAGCTCAACTCCCGGGTCCACCAGGAGGAGATTTACAATGGCTAGTGACTGCTGATCTTCGGGGCAAGATAGAAGCACCTGTATCTGGGAGGATTCAGTTCTCCGTGAGAGAGAACAACTGGCTAGATGGATTAGCTAGGGCAATGCATGAAGCTCTCACACGTCTGTGTGCCCTCAGTGTCAACCTAATCCAAGGAACCCGCTTTGTTCACTATGCAAGGCATGATTCCATGGGAATGCCGCTAGAGATGCCAAGTCACCCAATACCGAAGCGTCAAGTGGAGAACCTTGACTTCCTACTGTACGACAGACAGAAGGAGTTGGACAATGCTAGAGAACTCGCCAACAACAACCTCGCCATTGCAGCCTAAAAGGCCCAGACTTTCTCACTGCTCGTCCAGGATCGTCAGTCTCTTTGCTGTCAGCGCGCAAAGAAGGATCGCACCATCGACCGTCTTCGCAAGAAGGTGCCCGACCTCGAGAAGACCATCAAGGAGCAAGAAGCCCAGCTTGCCGTAAAGGAAGAAGAAGAGGAAGGTGAAGATATCCCAGGGGATATTGACTCCTACCTCAGCAATGATGATGACTTTCTGGAGGAGGATGTCATGGACTTCTACACCGACGATGACGACTCCGACTTCATCGATGATGAGTAGATGCACTAGAGCACTGTCGTAGCATGAGGAGTATCGGTCCCATTGTATCGTAGCTTACAGAATGGATCCTAAAACCATATGTTTTCCTTTGATGTTGTGGTGTGTGTGTGTGTGTTTGTATCGTGTGCTTTGCTTGAATGAATGAAAAGAAGTTAGTTGCAAAACCTGAGTCAAACGCAAAGTTTTAGCTTTGAAATAAAAACCATAAACCATAGAACTTCCCTCTTACCCCTTTATCTACCTCAATCTTCAGATGACTCGTGGAAACCAAGGAGGGAGCAGCTCATCGCAAGACCCAATGCTGCAGATTCTGCAGACTGGGAAGCAAGCAGGGCAGAGCGCCAAGCTAATCTAGCAACACTGCAGCAGATTTCCCAGATGGCTCACAACAACCAGAACCATGGAAATCAGGATCATCATGGATCCAAACTCAAAAACTTCCAGAATACCAATCCCCCAATCTTTAGTACTTCAGAGAACCCACTGGATGCTGATGACTGGTTGCAGACCATGGAAAACAACTTAGAAGTAGCAGGAGTGGATGCAAACGAGAAGGTTCTTTTTGCCACCCACTATTTGGCAGGAGATGCAAGAGCATGGTGGAACAGCACCCGCACAATGAACCATGGTCAGGTGATGACATGGGAAGCCTTCAAAATCACGTTCAGCCGCACCCACGTGCTGCAGGGTCTAGTCACCAGAATGAGGGATGAATTCAGAGAGTTGAAGCAAGGCAGAATGACTGTAGTGGAGTACCGTGAAAAATTCTTGTCCCTTGCTAGATATGCACCTGATGAGATCAACACGGAGGCCAATAAGAAGGAGAGATTCCTGAACGGACTGCATGATGAGGTGTAGACTGTCCTCGTCAACATCCGTTTCTAGGATCTCGAAGAGCTAGTCGACTCTGCCATTCAGATGGAAGGGAAGATTAATCAGGCAAACGACAACCACAAACATCATATGATGCACCAAGCTGGATCCAATAGTCACCCGAAGTACCGTCCCAACCCTTCAGCAGGATATGCACCGAGGAACAACCAACCCCCAATGTCTTGCCCAAGCTACCCCAACCGTAGCGGGGGAAATGTGAAGTCCGGAGGAAACAACAATCACCCCGGCAATGCCCGCAATTTCAACCGTGCACCTCCCAAGAGCAACAACAACAACACTGCACCCAGAACTGGAAGCAATGATGTGCCCGTGGCAGCAAAAGACAAGTCTCATATCACCTGTTTCGAGTGTGGAGTGAAGGGTCACTACTCAAATGAGTGTCCCAAGAAGATTGCCGCCACTGCCAATGTGAATGCCCCAGCTCAACAGTAGCGTCGTGTTCAACCAGGAAGAAGATTCGCCCCAGGGAACCCTCACAACCGCAATGACCTTCTCTTCCACATGAACACCGAAGAAGCCCAAGAAGCACCAGATGTAGTGCTGGGTATGTTTTCTGTCAACTCAGTTTTAGCAAGAGTGTTGTTTGATTCTGGAGCATCGCACTCATTTGTCACCGAAGAATTTGCATGCACTAGTAAGATTCACCCAACCAACTTGAAGCATGTCATGATAGTTCAAATCCCTGGTTCAACTACAAAAGCTAGAAAAAATTGCAAAGTTGTGCCTATCAGAATACATGGGCTAGATTTTTATGTCAATCTAATAGTACTTGTAACCAAAGGTTTGGAAGTAGTACTAGGAATGGACTGGATGTCAAAGCATAAAGGATTGATAGACTGTGCCAAGAAAGCCATCACAATGACTAGTAGCTCTGGAGTCTCAGTAGAGCACATATCAGAAACCTTGCCCCGTCAATTCAAGTGTAATAAGAGTCTAGCCCTACCTACCATTGACCAAGTCAGAGTAGTCTGTGAATACCCTGACGTATTCCCAGATGAATTGCCCGGTATGCCCCCGGATAGGGATATTGAGTTCATTATTGAACTAATCCCCAGAACCGGGCCCATAGCCCAGAGACCCTATAGCATGAACCCCTCAGAGTTAGTGGAATTGAAGAAGCAGCTGGATGCTATGTTGGCAACAGGCTTGATTCAACCAAGCGCATCACCATGGAGATCGCCAGTATTATTCGTTGATAAGAAGGATGGAGGCAACCGTTTGTGCACAGATTACAGGAAGCTGAATGACGTCACCATCAAAAACAAGTACCCATTGTCAAAGATAGAGGATCTATTTCATCAGTTGACTGGAGCAAATGTGTTCTCAAAGATCGATCTTAGGACTGGTTATCACCAACTTAAGATTCGTGCAACGGATATTCTGAAGACCGCCTTTACTACTCGTTATGGTTTGTACGAGTATATGGTCATGTCTTTTGGATTAACCAATGCCCCTGCTTATTTCGTGAATCTCAGGAATAAGATCTTTATGAATTTTCTAGACAAGTTTGTCGTTGTGTTTATCGACGATATCCTTATCTACTCCAAGTCAGAAGAAGAGCATGAGCAACATCTGAGAATCATCCTTGAAACCCTTAGAGAGCATCGGTTGTATGCCAAGTTCAGCAAATGTGAGTTCTAGCTGAAAGAAGTAGGATTCCTAGGACATATTGTGTCTGCCGGAGGAATAGCTGTTGATCCCACAAAGATCAGAGATGTTGAAGCATGGGAAGCCCCAACCACTCAAACCCAAGTCCGTGCATTCCTCGGATTAGCGGGATATTACCGCAAGTTCGTCGGAGGATTCTCGAGCATCGCCAGACCCATGACCCAATTGTTGAAGAAGGACAAGAAGTTTGAATGGACCGACAAATGTGAAGCCAGTTTCCAAGAGCTGAAGAAGAGATTGATTTCAGCCCCAATATTGATCATGCCAGAGATCAAGAAGCCATTTGATGTGTATTGTGATGCATCCAAGATTGGTCTCGGATGTGTATTGATGCAAGAAGGCAAAGTCATCGCGTATCTGTCTCGACAACTGAAGCAGCATGAGCAGAACTACCCTACTCATGATCTTGAGTTAGCAGCCGTAGTTTTGGCACTAAAGACATGGCGTCATTATCTTATGGGTAATCGTTGTGAGATTTACTCAGATCACAAAAGCTTGAAGTATATTTTCACTCAGAAAGAGCTGAATATGAGGCAAAGGAGATGGATAGAGTTAATCAAGGATTATGACCTTGACATTCACTATCACCCCGGCAAAGCCAATGTGGTAGTGGATGCTCTTAGCAGATTACCGTGTAGGCTAAACACCATGATCAAGGAGAAGACCAAGTTTGTATGAGGAGTTGGAGCAGTTTAGAACTGATCTAGTTAGCAAAGGATTTTTAGCTAGCATTGAACTTCAACCCACTTTAATTAGCCAAATCAAGGAAGCCCAGAAGGAAAATGAAAGTATCGACAGAATCAAACGTCGTATTGGTACAGAAAAGGTACCTGGGTTCACAGAAGACGAAGAAGGAGTTCTATGGTACAAAGGCCGTATCTGTGTGCCAGCAAATTCGGAGCTGAAGCAAGTTATCATGCAGAAAGCTCATGACACTCTTTATTCTATCCACCCTGGAGGAACAAAGATGTATCAGGATTTGAAAGAGCAATTTTGGTGGCACAAGATGAAGAGAGAAATCGGAAGCTACATCGCCAAGTGTGATATCTGTCAACGAGTCAATGCAGAACATCAGAGGCCCGTAGGACTGTTGCAACCATTGCAGATTCTGGAATGGAAATGGGATTCTGTCAGAATGGACTTTATCACCGGTTTGCCTACTTCTAGTAGGGGAAATGACTCAATCTGGGTCATCATTGATAGACTGTCTAAGGTAGCTCATTTTATACCTGTCAAGACAACCTACCAGAGTTCGAAGCTAGCAGAGTTGTACATTGCTAGAATTGTCAGTTTGCATGGAACCCCCAAGACCATCGTATCATATCGAGGAACCCAATTTACCTCGAGATTTTGGCAGAAAGTCCAAGAAGGATTAGGAACCAAGTTAAATTTCAGCACCTCTTATCACCTGCAAACCGATGGACAGACTGAGAGAGTCAACCAAATCTTAGAAGATATGTTGAGAGCTTGTGTGTTAGACTATGGATCAAAATGGGAAGATTGCCTGCCTTTCACAGAATTCTCATACAACAACATGTATCAAGCCAGTTTGCAAATGGCACCAGTTGAGTTCCTATATGGAAGAAAGTGTCGTACCCCTTTGAATTGGTCGCAAGTAGGAGAGAGTCAGATTTTTGGACCCGACATTCTCCGAGAAGCCGAAGAGAAGGTTCACAAAGTCCGTGAGCACCTCAAGACTGCCCAGTCCAGACAAAAGAGTTATGCTGACAAGAGAAGGAGAGACATGACTTTCAATGTCGGAGATTTTGTATATCTCAAGGTTTCACCATTGAAGGGAACCTAGCGCTTTAGTCTAAAAGGAAAGTTAGTCCCCGGATATATCGGACCCTTCAAGATTCTGAACCGTCGAGGAGAAGTATCGTATCAACTGGAACTGCCAGAAGACATGTCATCCATTCACAATGTGTTCCATATCTCGTTACTTCGCAAATGCTTAGAAGTGTCGGAGAAGACCAAAGTTTTCAAGAACATCGATCACCGAGCTGTTGATATCAACAAGGATCTGACGTATCGTGAAGTGCCCATCCGTATCTTGGAGGAAGCCTATAGAACCACCAGGACCAGGAGTATCAAATTTCTCAAGATTCAATGGAGCAACCATACCGAAGAAGAAGCCACTTGGGAGCGAGAAGATTACATTAGGACTGAGTTCCCAGATCTCTTTAGTTCCTAGTTTTCTTTCTTAAATATCGGGACGAGATTTTGTTTAAGGGGTGAAGGTTTGTAACACCCCAAAACTTTAATCCAAGTGATCAAGATCAAATCTACCCAATTTAGGGTGAACAAAAACTTTTCCATTTTAAAAATCTTTAAGCATTCATATGTGTGTGCATTTAAATAGGAGTTGTTTTGAATTGTCATGATTGAGTGATCTATTGATTGTAAAGTGACTCTAAGGTGAATTACACATCATCTAGATTATCCCCAAGCAAATCCCAAAGAAAACTAAATCAAAAAAAATAAGCAAATGGTCACTTTTGCCATTTTAATCACCTAGCCTAATTTGGCTATTCCTAGCACTCAATATCAAACAGAGACAATTGTGGATCCTTGCACCCCTTGCTAGTACAAGTAGTGATGTACCAAGGCCCACTTTGTGATCTCCCAAAAACATTCAAACTCTAATTTTAAATGACAATTGAAAATTGAATCTAGTTCATATGTGTAGATCACACTTTTTCAAAAACCACTCAAATGAACTCCATTTCAAAATCCCAAGCAAACCTAGATGCTCAAGCATAAGATAAATCACTCCACCAAAAATTTCAAAAATTCAAACAAAAGTTTCATGCGGCCATTTGATCGAACAGGTGACAGGCAGAAAATTTCTGGCCTAACTAATACCGTTGCACATTGATCCCTTGTCCCCCATTTGACCCTCTCTGCACTCCCTTGTCCCCCTAGCATCTACCCTAGCCCAGACCAGCACTCCTCCTTCCCCGCAGCGCCAGTGCCGTGCCGCCCGAGTATGGTCACCGCCGGCCGAACGCGGGCAACGCGCCAGAGACCAAGCCGCGCCATTCTAGCTTGCCCGCTAGCACCGCCTAACCCTACCGCCTTTCCCTGTCCACCCCTCGATCGCTGCTAGCCCCTGGACCACCTCAGTGCCACGCCGCCCTTTCTCTCTGCGTGCAGCCAGAGTGTGCCAGAGCGCGATCGCCGCCAGCATGCCACAGACCATGCCTCGACACCAAATCGTGCATGCCGCTCTGCCTCGACACCCACACCCCGCCAGACACGGCCGTGCACCTCCGCGCGACCCACAGTCACCATGATCACCGCCGAGCATCGCCTCTGTCTCCCAGAGCACGTGAAGCCCCCGACCATTTGCCACCGCCCCTAGCCGAGCCATTACGTCGTAGAGGACCGCCAGCAGACCGCCCACCGTCCGCCTACCTCTCCCACGCTGGTAGCCCTCTGTACCGCCCTCGCCGGAGACGCCAGCCCACACCCGTCGGTCCTCTCGTCAAACCTATATAAGAAGGCCACCCCTAGCCTCATTCTTGACACCATTCCACTCCCCTATCTCCACTGACCGTTTCCCCTCTCTCGCGGGAGCCGCTCGAGCTGCTGTTCGCCGTAATTCCACCGGAGGTAGCCGTTGTAGAGGAGAAGTCCCTGTCGACTTCGTCCACCTCAGCCCCTGCCGCGACCTTGCCTGAACCCGCCGTTGCCGTCCAGTTCGTTTGCCCGCCTCGCCGCACTAGCTGGAGCCCTGGTACGTCCCAGTATACCCCCACCGACCGCTCTAGGGTTCAGTCTCGCCGGTGACGAGTCTGTCGTCGACGACGACCGTGGACCGTTGATCTATGTTCTAATCGTAGCTCCCAGATTGCCCCGTACCGCTTCGGGTTTTAAGTGTTCTTGACATGCGGGGCCAGCCTGTCAGTCGCCCTCTGTGCCTCGGAGCGCCACTGGGCCAGCCCAATTACTTTCCTGCGCTAGACCTAGTAATTCAAATTAGGATTTTTCTATTTAGACTTAAAATCAATTCTGTCCCTTAGTTTAAAAATCAATTCAGCGAGTTTTACAAATCCAAATTGAGTAATTCCAATTTTTTTGGAAAGCTACTGAAAATATCTATCCAAGCCTGTTGGATTTAAATCTTTTAGAGTTAGAGATATTTCCTAGTTAAAATAACAAAACAGAAGCTTTTGCACATTCAAACATTTTTATAAAATCAACCATAATAGCTTTTGAGTTGATTCCAACTCTCAAAAATCACATTTTGCCATACCTATCTGAATATGTAATAATATTAAGGTTTGCATACAGTGACTTTGGACTAGTATCAAAATAATGCTATATAGGCATTTCTAGTCACTTTAAATCATTAATTATTAAACTTGAACTTATTAAAATGTGATCCAACCTTTAAATCACATTCCCATATGTTAGAATATGTGGTGAGGACATGTGTCCACATGATCCCATATTTTAATTGGAGAATATTAAATCTTAGTTAATTTCAATGAGTAGAAATTACTTTTCTCAAATAAAAAGAATGAAACTAGTTCATTAAACCTTGTGATGCTTGTGATGATAATAGATCATCAAATATGTGCCTTAGTATGTTAAGTAGACTAGTGAAGTATTGTTTGGTGATTGTGTATTCCGTATGTATTTATAGACGATAGTACCGACCAAGTCTACGAGGAGGAGGAGTTCTACCCAAGAGGAGGAGGAAGAAAACTTCAACCACTGCTCTACACAAGGCAAGCTAGCACTATACCAGTTAACCCTTGCAAGATTTACTTGCAAGCCATCATTAACAATGCAAGTTAACCCTTGCAAGCTAGATAACCTAAGCAAAGGCATTAGGCATGCTTTGGTTATACCATTTTGAGTTATACCTACTCCAAGTTTTATTTACAAGCTTTACCTTCTCTACTTTACCAAAGTCCTTTACTTGTTTAAAGGGAGCATAAAGAGTATAAAACTTGACCCACCTAGTTAGACTTAGATGTCATTCTATGGCATGAGATTGAGATTAGCATCCCACATTAGTGAACACTCTTAACTTAGTAGTTTAGAGCAAAACCAAAACTAGATCACTTTAGATGGGAATACTTGGTGAAAATGACTTGTGAAAACCTTTAAATGATGAGTCATTCTATTGAGATGTTTTGACATGTGTTGAGAAACACAAATGGTTTATGATTATGAAAATGATGAGGCATGAGCCTTAGCCCCTTTTATAAAAACTGATGGTTGGGTTCGAATGCGATATCATTCCAATTTTACTGTACAACCACAATACCTGAATTGGGTAAGGCTTAGCCAGAAGTTTATATGCATTAGTATTAGTTCCCTCGCGGGAGAGGTTTGAGTTGAGGCTACCTCTCAATGTTGTCCACCTATGCAGTGCCCAAGATGATAGATGGTCATGGTTGGGAGGCCATACTCGTAGGAGAGGTGCTTATACTAGGGTGTGTAAAGGAAAGGTTATGTTTGATTATCTGCATACTAAGTATGATGATTCAGGATTATCCTTGACAGATGTATCGAATCTTGTGGTGAAAGTGTACCACCTCTGCAGAGTGTCAAACTATTCGAATAGCCGCGTCCGCGATTATGGACAGTTGGAGTGGCCATATTGTTCCATTGTCAAATGTTTTCAAAACAACTTATGAAATGAATTGTGACATGACTTGACCACAACAGAGTTGTGACTATGATAATTAAGTTCCCACTTAAGTGTTTTCAAACTTGTTTTATCTTTATTTGTTTCTGAACTCAGCTTAGGTTTCAAACTTAACTTTATAAGTAAACTTAGAGTTAGCATTCCTACTAGAACTATCTTACTTGTTAGTGATAGTTTGCGAGTACTTAAAGAGTACTCATGGCTTTTGTCCCTGGCTATTCCTATGGCCAGACTATGAAGGAGACTACCAAGAGGAAGGATAGCAGGACGGCTATGATAACTAGGACTATCTTCCATCGTCAGCATTGCCTGTGACTCTGAAGATGGACCCCACCGCTACGCTATTTATTCCGTTGCTTGATTGTATTTAGTCTGGATCATGAGATCCTTTATTCGTGTAAGACCTTATTATGGTTTGTAATGGATGATGTATTGTGGTATCTAATTTGTTATGTCTCGCAAAAATGGTAATCCTGGGATTGCGATGTATGGCATAACAGGCATCTGGGATTAAAAATCTGGGTGTTGACACTCTCGCAAAGCCAACCATTGGTGCTCGCATGAAAGTCAGGCCTCAAGAAGTGTGGAGGTACGGTTTCCACTTCCCTGATCCATCAATTATGGATGAGGAAGAAGAAGTTGTACCCAGGACCAAGGATCACGTCCGGGCATTGGAGATATATCAGAAGGAGGAGCTACTCCATCGCATTGAAGTTCGACACCGTCTCGATGAGATGGAAAAGAAGGAAGATCTCTTTCCATTGGTGACTAAGCTCATTGATAGAATGGACACTCTGTAGTCTAATTTGCGAAGGTGCTACAACCGCATAACCACTTTGTAGGAGACCAACAAGAAGCTACACACTGTGGTGTTACATGCCATGGCGCCACGTTAATATACAGCAATCACGGTATCAAATAATCGCAAGGGATTATTTGATCCCGTCTGGCTTGATTCCAAGCTTGGGGAGATCTTTAAGACCTTCTAATCTATCTTATAAGTTTTATTACTATTTTTCGCATTAGTTCAAACTAAAGTTTGCATCATTAGAATTCCCTTCAGGAATAGTCAATCCCTTTTATGAAATTCCGTGTTTATTATATATGGAGCAATACTGAGTTTGTGTTTGCTTTATTGATATATGAATGGCTTGAGTATAATTTTACTTGCACTTGATGATAGCAATAGGAGTCTTCCACACAATTGGTATTAATAGAACACCTAAAGATAATTTAGTCAATATGTTTTAAGTCTAAGATTTGATTTACAAAAGAAAAATTATCTACAAAGTTGAGAAACAAGAAACCTTGAACAAAGGAAAATAAAGTGTTATCAAAATAGAGTGGGAACAAGTCGAGGTAGAATCTTCAAGTCATAAGAATGCTTCATATACAGTTGGAATTTGGTAATTGAGATCGTTAAACTTTGACTTCCTACATTAAGTGGAATATATGGCTAGCTCCTTTGCACAACACTTAAACAAAAGTGTGAGCATATATATATACAAAAGAAAAGAAAAAGAAGAATAAAAAGAGCGAGTGTGCAAAAAGCAAGTAGGCATATACCACTGAGTTGTAGTATGACAAATAAATACTTTTGAGATTCTAAATCCTAATTGAATACGCTGATCCTAAAACACTTGGGACTACCTCATTAACTCATTCGGTTGAACCGGATTCTTTTACATTATGTTGAGATTCATCTTTTATGAACTATTGATCACTAAGGTGTCGAAACATTCTAATATTATTCCGATGGTTCAAGTAAGGTACTATTCATGAACTTATTCCTATGTATCGTACATGATAAACACATGCTGCAATTGCCTCATTTATTTTATCGACTCAGCTTCATGAATATGAGGATCACATCCATTAAGCTAGAGCTTGCTCGGGACGAGCAAGAGTCTAAGCTTGGGGAAGTTGATGAGTGCATATTTGCATCATGTTTTATATTATTATTTGCATTCTAGATGTAGGATCTTGGTATTTTACAGCGTTCACGCGCACATTTATGTCTGTTTTCACTATGATCAGGACAGATGATGGATCCAATAGACACAATTCTTGAAGCAGTTGTACTATGGAGAAAAGGAGTCAAAAACAACATAAATCGCTTATTTGGGAAATATTAATAATACCAAAAGAAAACCAAAAGCGAACAAGAGAGACAGAGGGTGCAACGACCAACTATACGGGCGGAGCAATTTTTCCTGCTGTATAGCTCCGGCTGTATAGCTGGCGCCGCCTCCGCCTCATCAAATAGTTTCACTCCGTGCAATTGGTTCGGAGAGACGACATACAGAACACCAGAAATCGCAAAAACCTCACCTCCAGAAGGCGACTGGAGGGGGAACTCATCCACCAGGGATCCATCTTTGCCCTGCGCAGATCCGGGAGGCTAAGGCATCGATCTTCATCATCCACCGCTGCATCACCACCATCTCCATACATCCCATCTACATCTCATTTATATCTTGTTGTAATTCATATACTCGTTGTGGATTTATACAAGTACTATTCATCTATGATTGTTTCCATTACCATTGCCATGATGTTGATTGCCTCCATGTCTGAGTAGATCATTAGTTCTTGGGGAGATGGAGCAAACCTAGTATGAGATTGAAATAAGATAAAGTCTATTATAATATTCATCGTTGTGACCATGTGTTAGATTTTCTACATCTTGATGTTGAGAGAAGTCGACCTCTCAATATTTGCCTCTTGTGGGAACTTGATGGAGGAAACTACTTGTTGGTAGACGGAGGTGTATTAGCACTTACAATGACTATAAAGCTATTGGCACCCCTTACGTATCAACTTGGGAAACCGAGGAAACTCAAAGAACACTATCGATGCCATGGGATACATCCTACGGGATTATGTCCCTTAATAGCACAATAATTCGATTAATATCGATTGTTGACTGCTGTGGTTATGAGGATGATGTGCGTAGCGGTTGCTGGCTAATCGTCCATATACGGAGTTCCTCCCACACATGCATAGTTGAGAATGTTCATGATGATAATCTTTATCTTAGATCTTTACAATACTAGTGGTGTATCCGCTACTCCCTAAGAACGCCTTTTTCCCTACTGCAGTTCCAATCTCTCTTACATACGCGATACTTACTTTATGTACTCAGTTATTTTACTTTACTTTATTGCTCTTATAACCAAAACCCAAAAACACCTTTTTACACAATACTCGCATTTTATATTGTCACTTAGAACTTTATCTAGCATTTCTATCGTAATATTTATTTCAAGAGTTATTAGACTTCAGACTCCTGCTCCCTATGGGATCGATATCTTTATTTCGAAACTAGCTACAAAACAATATGTGCTCTTGCAGTCATCAACGGCCTTGCATTCTGGAAATCAGAAAGACTCACACCTCGACCTTTGGGTTCCCTTTGATATCCAACTCGTTCCATTATCCTCTCCATGAACATGTTCTAGGATTCGTGCATCATCTACATATACTGCATGAAATTTTGCTCCATCAATGGCCTCATTGGTGGTGGTGGTAAATTTCCTTGAACTCTGGCGTCTTCATCCGCCTTCTCCTTTGCTTCACGCTCCGCACGCTGTTGTCGGACTCGGTTCCTACTCCTGTATCCATGACCTCCTAGTCCTGTAACACAAAGCGAGATCTCAAAATTACACCATGCTCATGTTTTCTGAGCTCAACTTCATGCATAGCACTAGTCACACAATGGAAATCAAGATCCAAATCCAAATAAAAACCAAATATGCATTACATATTATACAATACAAGCACATAGTTGATACATTATACATTACAAACCCCTACAATACATTCTCATGTGAGTGCTACCTCACTTATTTAAAGAGTAAAATGCACCAGAGGTCCTAAAAGTTTAGAGGAAACCGTATGCAGGTCCTAAAAGTTTCAACTCGTGTACCAGAGGTCCTAATTCTCAGATCGATGTGCACTGTAGTCAGGGATGTAGCTGAGAATTAGGACCTGCGGTGCACAAATAACTGAGAATTAGGACCTGCAGTTCACAACTAACTGAGAATTAGGACCTCTGGTACACGAGTCAGAACTTTTAGGACCTTCATACGGTTTCCTCCAAACTTTTAGGACCTCCGGTGCATTTTACTCTTATTTAAATACATCAAGCTCTCAAACACTACAATACGCATTACCAAACTCTGACAACTCCACCTCAAGTGGTCTCCCTCCTCAGAAATCGTGACGCTCGTCGTACATGCCTGGAGTCCAACCGTGCTGACGTGTCATACGCCGCACAATCTGTGAAACTACTGGCCTTCCGGATGGAATGTACTCGGTATCTGAGGTATCTGGGATCGAGTTATCGCTCAGCCGGAGTGCATCAACTCCATCCAGCTTAGCTGAAATGCCTTCAGAGACTTGTTCATCACTATCATCCTCCTACATCTCCTGCGTCTCATCTTCCGAAGAGTCATCAGGATCCTCGGATTGTACCGCTTCCCTGTGAGTCTGTTGGGTATGAGAGTCCTCAGCGTATACTAGATTCTGATCATTATCTGAGGTAGGATAATTCTTAGGTGACTCAAATACCCTCTCTTCAGGATCTTCCTCCTCTTCCTCACCATCTACAAATACTGCATCACTATTGTTAGTAGTATTGACTCCCTCACCCATCCAACTGGATTGTCCGACATCTCTGACAGAACCATCCATTGACATATGAGTCTAGCTGGATCCAACAGGTGATCCTATCATCCATCCATCAGAATTCTCAATTGGAAGTCTGAAGAAGTCACCTCCCTAGAACCGGATGGTAATGGGTGACTAGTTCCTTCATCGGGATATCGAGTAGGCTCAGGTATAGGTGAATAAGGATATGGTGTGAATGACTCTGGATCTATTGGGATATCCTTAAATATTGGACTAATCTCTCCTCTAGCTTCATTCTCCAACTGTGTTGACAATTCCTCCCTTCTCTTTGGATCAGTGAGATCCTCTAACATACTATCTTTGTCTTCTATTATGAGACGTTCAGTGTTGTAGAGGGATTCTACCCACAACCTATATTGGTCCATAACTTGGGCAGCTAATTCAGGATCCTTCTTGGCTAGCATAAGGTGATCTATATCCCGGTCCGATCTCATGGAATCATGAGGAATCACAGTGTATGTTCCCCTCAGAAGATCGTCAGACTTGTGTTCCCTGACAGTGGATAATGCATCAACTAATGCAATATTATATGCCGGTATCTGGCTATGACCTTCACCAAATAGCATGGCTGGACTTGGCCTAAGATTCTTAGGTAGATCGATACTGACTCGATACTTCTCTATCATTTGACCATCATAGTATGTGATAGTTGTCACTGAAATATTGGTTTACAGCTAAATACTCCCAAAAGTTGCCAAAGTTGTACCGTCAACGCCTCCTGATAGTCATCAAGACCATCCTCCGTCTTAGTAAAAGTTTGCTTAGGAAACTTCGGTGTCATCTCTAGTTGTATACAAAATATTTATAATTAGTAACAGTGCATCGTAATAAAGAATTTTTGCACTAAAAGATAACATGAAATATTCCCAAATGAATATTCATCATATATTTTAGAGAACTCTTTACCATTGCTCCTAGACTCCTACAAGTATTACCCTTTACTAGGTTTCCAACCTAAGGTCAAAGCAATTGCTCTGATACCAGCTGTGGTGACCCAACATACCACTGCATGTTGTAGTATATTATAGTCGTTGACATAACACTCACGGAACACAG
This sequence comes from Avena insularis, assembly GCA_023614405.1. Lineage (NCBI taxonomy): Eukaryota > Viridiplantae > Streptophyta > Magnoliopsida > Poales > Poaceae > Avena > Avena insularis. The sequence continues at coordinate 327,294,231 of CM042692.1, read as the reverse complement.
TTTGACATCCCTCAAAGTGGTACAACAGAAACATTGAAGGTCCAAATTACAATACACACATTATTATTACAATACCAAAAGATCAGTACTTTCAAGTTCTTTGAACATACAAACCATACACATCTTACTTAATATGTTTTCCGTGGAAGAACGAAAGATTCAAATGACATAACACAACTTGAGCTCAACAGCTTATTGTATAAGGTCATGCTGCTCAGCTCGGCTTAAGTACTAATAACTAGTGGGCAACTACTCTGACTTGTTGCCACCATCTCCATAGCGTATCTCGTAGTCCACCCCTTTAACTCCACCGGATAGGTCTGGTTCCTCGTAGTAGATGTCGTCCTAACCTTCGGTAGCATACATTAGGGTATCTTCTGGCTCCTCAGAGTCTAAGCAGGGGATCAAAGGAAAGAGTGAGTAACAGCGTTACCCAACAAGTTCATTATATGCAAGGTGGGAAGTTTGATGCACTAACTACCACCTCAGATAATAGGTCTTTGGCATTATGTAGTTTTCATAAACATTTCTTCAAAGGTTGATGTTAATATCAAAAACTATGCCCATGAGCCTTCACAGGTTGACCAGAACTTCATGGAGTTCCTTTCCTGCCACGTTCGTAGCTCCTTCCTAGAACAGGGAGTAACATGTCACAATTCTTACACTCTATAGAGGTGCGTTGCTTTACCCATAAGAGACCAAATCATTGTTGCACAACCGGGCGTACTTTTCCATCCACAATTCCTTGATGTGGGGCCCATAAATTGATCCAAGCAAATCACTGACCTTCTCCGTGACCTCACATGGAACACGACCCCCAAGAAGGAATACCTGCGTTAACCCCCATATAGGCAGATATAACCCTGGTAACCCCTTGGAGACTCCAGTGAGCAGATCATGTCCCTGGCAACCCCCACCGTAGTGGCAGAAATACCTCTGACAACCCCTCATGGATAATCTAGACACCAATATCGTGGGGAACTAAGGGATCCCACCCATGTGCTGAGTCCTCGCAAGGAATCTACAGCCTCACGATAAGGTCATCCGTTCATGTGAAAGGAAGAAGATCCGGCTGACTTCTCTATCCCATTCCAAATCTTATGGTTAACGCGTATTATACGGTGCTAGTGTCACTGATGTCATGGGTTATTAAGTACTATATGTACTACAACTGGAATCCTAGATTCCACTTCAAATCTTAATATTTATCATCACTTAGGATGATAATAGGATTTCATTTTATTGGCAAAATAATTCTTTTCTATCTCTTTTAAAACATAGGTGATAACACACAATTTGCAAATACTTTTACAAAGCACAACAAAGGACATGATGCCTTGTGACTGCAAGGTAGTGAAGTCAGATGCTTGCACTAGACCTTAATCTTCTATTTCTACAAAACACCATTATTGACTGGTAAGGACAATATTTAAAGAAGCAATAATGCATATGCATAGTAATAGCATGCACTACTTATTTTTGTGTTTTTTCCCACATTATTAAAGGTTAAAGAGAATTGAATACTTTATAAATCTTAATTAATTTTGAAATATTACATTTAATATTTTTGTAATATCATATGTTAACTTAAGAGTTTAAAAGTAGTTTTTATTTAATTTTTTCTCTTATCTTTATTTTATTAAAAATTCCATAAGAGACTAAGTGTTTGAAAATAGATATATCAATTTTATTGGCTAAAAATACAAACTAGTATTTTCATTATACTCAATATATTTTCAGTATCACAAAAGTGAATTTTAATTGTTTTAAGTATCACTTTCATTTTTGGAAAATTCCATAAAGGATTTATGTTATAAAAATAATAAACTTTGATTTTATCATTCAAACATACAATTCTTTATTTTTGCTGAGTAGCTTACATTTTTATAAACACATGGGTATTTTATTTGTATTTTTAGGATTTGTATTTATTTTTTTAGAGCTTAATTTGTACTAAGGGTGTTTTAGTCTTTTTAATAAAAAAATTAGGGTCCTATTTATATAAACCTAGGCCTGTCCTATTGGACTGGCCCAGCCCGACCCAACCCAACTTGTTGGGTCAAACCCACATAGCGCACCAATGGATCGGCTCACTGGACCAGCGCGCATCTCTCTCTCTCTCTTGCTCGACCTCACCCTCTCGTCTATTTCTCTGGCGACTACAGGCCGCCTCGCCATCGCTGCTCGATTCCAGCCACCCTTGACCTCCCGGCTACCATCGTGGTGCAAGGTGACAATGTAGACGATGTTGCATCGTTCTATCCTCTTTGATTCGCCGCTCGTGCCTCCTACTGGCCGCATCGCCACCTCTATGGCGCCTAGGGTTTAGACCTCGTCGGTGGTTCGGCACTCCGACGCCCCTTTGGCGTCACCCTGGTGCCTTAGCGACGATGTGATGTTGCATCCTCCTTTATAGAAGCAATGGACATGGCTCGACATGGGTTGCAGCGCCCTCTAGGGTGCTCCCCGTGTCGCAGTGTTCTTCTTCGTCGCCGGCCACTTCTTCCTTTTCTAACTTCTTAGCGAGGACCTCAAGTAAGTGGTGATTTCCCCTTTCTTCTCTCGATTCCTCCTAGAATCCCTCACTTTGGTAATTGATTCCTCCCAGATAGCCCTATGGCTAGTTCTAGAGTTCCTTTGTTGATCAATATTACTTATGGCTTGTTACTGGATTGATTTAGGATTGATGGGTTCAGGTTCTACCCTTAATTCATGAACTTGTACTCTGGTTCATGGCTAATGTGATTCAGTAGTGTTACTGATTAGTGGTTATCTATGTACTGGCTTATGTTTTGTGGATACATGTGTTTATTGTGCTAAATCCCTAATTAGGGTTCATCCCTGATTCTAGGGTTCATCCCTGTAATTGTGGTTAACTGTGATAGTTGGAATTATTCCATGTGCAATGCCTCTGTTGGTAGACCGTGAATAACCTAACGCTATCATCATCTATTCCAATCTACTAGATCAAACCAATGATTTCTAGCTCCTAGTCTAGATAAGTGGAAAAGATTTAGTACTTGTGAACCATGGTTGAAAAATAGTGGTTTAGGCACTATGGTTAAATTACCTTGATGTATCAAATCTGTGAGGGATAACTTATAAAAATGATTCATAAGATAATTAGGAAGATGATTTAATTGTTCCTTGAGAAGATGTTTATGTGGTTGAAACTTTTCCTGAGGATAGAAAAACTGGATTGCTACAGAGGTGCTACCATTTATTAGGATGTGCCCTGTAGCAATACATGGCTTGATATGCTGATATCTAGTTTAAACTAGATAATACCAGCTTGGTCAATGATGCCTGGTCTGAGACCAACTTTTATTAAGAACAGATGTTAATCTTTGCTACTTGTTTATTAGATATTCAATGATGTACCTGTTATACCAGCTGCATAACCACTGATCATTCCCCTCCAACACCCATTCATTGTACAGGTACTAGCTCAAGTGTTGGATCAAAAGATTTGGAATATACCCTGGGATTTGGAGCAGACTGTGGTAGTTGTAGCCTTGTGCTCCTATTGCCTGCTACCCTGATGCTTGTTGTTGCTGGTTGCTAGTCTTTCTTGGCCTTGTTCTGCACCTCCTAGAACTTGTTCTGCTCCTCCTTACTCCAGCATGACCTTGTTGTCCTCCTAATCCAGCCCCTCCATTAGGTGACCATCTTGTATGGTTTCTTGGTGGATTGCTGTGGTGAATATTTGGTTGATCTGGTGGAGATCTGGCAAGATCTAGTGGTCGTTCTTTGTGTGTTATTGAGATAGAGAACTATTATTGTGGTTGTGAAGTGGTGAGAAAACTTGCTTTGATGTGTACGAGTGTGGTTTTATCTCTCCTTCTCTCTCATTGTTGGTCGACAACACACTGCATGTACTTTGAGGACTAAGATGCTTCATTGTAGCTTTTCCTTTGGATCAGATCAAGTAGAAATATCTATTGCTTCTTCCTTTTACCATACTGATCTGGTGAAACTTGCCCCTCTTTGGGTTATGATGTTGTTCTGAAGCCCTTTGATTTAAAAGAACAGATACTTCACATTGGTGAAATTTGCCCCTTTTATTTAAATTGCTCAATGATGTAAAATAAATAGTGCACCTCACTGTTTAGGACTGAGAGCAAACTAACTTAACCCTTCCCTTGTATTTCTTTGTGTTTCTTTGTTTTGCAGGTACAAAATCTTTGATGATCAAGAGAATTAGATTAAGAATAGATAGGTATTAGTTTAGGATTTTAATTTAATTACTTTTGTGGTCTTTTCATTTGACTTATATACAGAATATTCTAATAAGTATTTATTCAATAAAGCTCATTTTCTTGTATTACAATTGTTTCTATAACACACTTTCTTACTTATTCATTTGTATTCGAATTATTATTATTGAATAAGGAAAGAATAAGAAATAAACTTTCTTATTTTAATTCTTCGATTTATATTATATTCTTTTCCTTTCCTTGTATAATATTTAATATATATTCAAGAACTCATACTTTCGACTTATAAATGTTCTTTTTAAAACAATCAAAACTTTAGTACTTCTAATTTTTAAATCTTTTCAAAAGTGGTTCAAATTTAAATATGAATTCAAATTATTCACCCAAAAATTATTATAAGTCTTAAAGATCATGTCAAAATTTATAACAATCACTATAAAGAGCTAGATCCTAACCCAAAGTAGTGAAACAAACTCTGATCTCCCCACGGTTTTGTTTGACGAAAACTTTACCCCAGTTTTTACAGATGAATGCATGCAAATGCACACATTTCTATTTCTACCCTTCGTTGGTTCTTAAATGCTGGGATGTTACAATCTTAGAGCATCTCCATTTGGTGGGCCCTAAAGGCCCCCATAAGGCCTATGGGTTGTTGGCGCCAACTACTTATCGAGCCCCCCCCCCCAGGCCAAACCAAACTCGCGGGGGCGCCGGATGGATGCGTTTTGACGGAAGGAAGGCGAGGCGAAGATGCACGAATGGTTTGATCATCGTGGGACATCCTTGTAAGCGGCTGTGAAATTGTTGGTCCATCTTCCTCCTCGCCTGTCGCGCTAAGATTAATGGCATGAGTGTCGTTGCAGCCTTGTAGCAATAGAGGCAGTCGGAAGCATTGACACGTCCCATCGTCGAGGCACACGGGTCGGGTTAATGTGCCTCCACCGCTCACCTCCCCTCCTTGTTATTAAAACAGCCTCGTCGGCTCCGTTCGTTCACACAGCCACCCTCTCGCACACAATCTCCCTGTCCAAACCCTAGCCAAACTCCCCGTCGATGGACAGTTTTCCAAGAGATCGTGCAGCCGTGAACGGCTTCAAACGGCGTTGGTTGCTCGTCCAGGAGGTGCATGGGCTCTGGGACACCCTCCGGACTTTTGGTTGCCGAATGGGTGGTTGCTCAGTGATGGCATGTTGCCGGTGCCGGCCAGGCCCGATTCGCGGCCATCTACGAGCATTTCTAGAACATCCTCATGCTGGAGGAGAGGGATGGCCCCTAGTGGAATCTCGACAACCACCATACATGGTCGGCCTTCTTCGAGCAGCAACGCGAGGACCGTATCGCCGCCTACGACGACAACGGTCCGCCGCTGGAGAACAACAACAACAACGATGGTTGGTGGTAGTGGTGGAGCCTTCTCCTTTTCAATTCCTTTTTTTCCATCATTTGTCCCTAATTTTCTAGTCAAAGCGGTGAGGATAATGCGACATCTTTGTGCAGTCCCGCATAGGGGCGTCTCTACCCACGCTGCCCCTCTCTCTCACCCCTAATGTCTCACGTCCTCACCTCCTCCTCATCTTCCTCACCACCGGCAAAGCGTGGCGGCTGATGGATGCGCGAGGTCGGGAGCGATGTTGAATCAGTACTAGGCAGGTTCGAGGCGGGGAAGCAGAGACGGCCGACGCTCGATGTGGGAGCTGGACGGGAGGCGGTGGCCTCGTAAGTGGAGGGGGCGAAGGGAGCGGAGGTGAGAGGGAGAGCTCGAGAGTGGAGGGGGTGCAGGTTGATGGGGAGATGGAGGAGGGTCTGGGATGGGCGGGAACTCGAGACTCAGGAGCTCAGGTGGAGGGGAACGGGATCAAGATAGGGTGTGGGGGGACGGGAGGGACCAGCTCGTAAGACTCCTGTCAGCACCTGAAACTGCACGGCTGAAATGACTCAGAGTGAAGATCAAACGGCCAGAATTGCACGCTGACAGATAGCCTCAGATGGCTCACTTTTGCTTAAGATTAAGCTATAGTATAATTACTATGATCCCTGTTTGCCAGCTCATTCCCATCTGATTAATCGCATATCTCATTCCTTATGCCTTCTCCTTTTCCACGTATCACGCAGACTAAGGGAAGTGAACACTCTCCTCCGCCACTTTGCTTCTCTTCATATCACTTTTTCTCCGCATCTACCGTGCTCGACAAGGCAGCGTACTTGCCCAACATGATGATTTGAATCCTTCCTCTAATCCAAATTAATTGACTCAGATTTTTCGCGAAAACGTAAAAGACTTACGTTTCGATTCATTGAAATAAAAGAGAATTTTGTACTCCCTCCCATCCATATTAATTGTAATTGGATGTATCTGGTACTAAAACATGTCTAGATACATCTGACTCAGCGACAATTAATATGGATCGGAGGGAGTAGATCATATACACGGCTCAAAGAACCAACACCCTATACAACTCTACCCACTTGACATGCACTTCTCCAGGACAGAACTCTAGGTTTTCGACGCCTCCACTAAAATGCAGGTGGGTGATGGAGCAACCGCTCTATTCTAGATGGACAGATGGTTGGATGGGAAGACCATCGAAGAGACAGCACCGAGCTCTTCGTGCTAATCGCCAAACGTGCTAAGGAGAGCCACACAGTGAGAGAGTCTCTGTTGGAGCGCCATCGGGTCACGGGTATTCGAGGGTCCGCTGACCCTCTGGCAGTACGTCCAATTTTGGATCCAGTGGCGGGAGTATGAGCTGATGGATGTACCCAACTCTCTCCTTTGGAGATAGACTCGGATTGTCTAGATTCGTATGAATTTAGACATGTTTTATTGCTAGATACATCTAAATCTAGATAAATTTGATGCAAACTAATTTGTATTAGAACGAGTACGAGATGTCTGGTAAGGAGATGTGATAGACTAAACTACTAAAGATCCTCTATGAGGTAGCTGATGCGCTGATGTGCCTTGACTTTCCATCGTTGGTAGGTAGGGTTCCACATCCGCTGGGTCCTTCCTGTTAGAGCATCTATAATGGATGATGTAAAACATATATTGTGACCAAAAACTTTTTAGAGCACAAAAGGGCAAAAAAAACATTCTCTAGGGGATGATGTAAACCCTCTCTCTCCTGAAATTTCTTTTGGTCACGCTCTATAAAAAATGCCACTTCTGTTGTATATTTGGGAAAGATGGCCGCGTGCTCAATATTTTTGCACGCACGCATGCAGTCACCAACAATCCGTGTTTCCCCTCCCGGGCGCCTGCCGCCCGCCGCTCGCGCAGCACCGACGCAAAATGACAGCCATTCCGCTGTGCCCCGCCGCGCCGCCACCAGATCTCGGCCCTACAACCTCCGGCACGCTGTCCACCCCAACGACTCGGCGCCTCTCCACCCTCCCACCGCCTACGGCTAACCCGTGAACATGTCGCCCCACCGCCGGCCACCACTAATATCCACCGGGTTCCGCGGCGTGCGGCAGCGGCCCTCCGGCCACTTCTCCGCCGAGCTCACTATCGATGGCTATCGCGACTAGGTCGGCACCTTCGGGATGGTGGAGGAGGTCGCCCGTGCGTGCGACACCGTTGTGTGCCGCCATGGTCTGCCACAGTCGATGGTCAACTTCGACGACGTCGACAACCTGCAGGAGGCCGAGTTCATCGTGACTATGGAGGAGACATGCATCCTCAGCCGCAGGGACGAGTGGGAGTAGCACCGTGCCTGGCGGTAGCTCGTTGCCCACGAGTCCGCTTGCTTGAAGCGTTTCACAGAGCCGCATCCCGAGCACGTGTGTGTGGAAGAGGGCTTCGACGCTGCGGAGGATGCAGCTTGGGAAAAGAAGAAGAAGAAGAAGAAGAAGAAGAAGAAGAAGAAGAAGAAGAAGAAGAAGAAGAAGAAGGCCGTCGTGGACAAGGCCGTACCGTCGACGGCGAATAAGGAGGACCCCGACTTCGATTTCTCCTAGTCTGGTGACGAGTTCGACTGTGACGAACTAGCTCCTATGTAGTAGTATGGAATGTATGGATATTTGTTGCAATGTAGTGTTTGTAATCAAAGTTTGAACTATATTTGAAATCGTTATTTGAGTGTGATTTTGTTTTGTTTTCATCGTCTGCTACATAGTAGGTGGCCTAAAACAGAATATCTAGAAAACCAGAAACCACATCCACTGCCCTAAACCACCAAAATGGCTTACCTAAAACTTTTTTTGACCTGTCTTATAATAGGTCATCCATTAGAGTTGCTCTTATGGACCCAAAGTCACCATGTGAGAAAGTTGTCCTGCACTAAGGAGCTGTGAACAAGTCGAAAATCCCTTTTTAATCACAGGTACATTTGCACCCATTGTGAGAGAACATATTTTAAAATGCCAAAAAAAATAAAAAAAATATCTACATGTACATTCAAACATTTTATGTTCGTTCACAAGTTTTCGGGATGAAAAGATATTTTATATGTCATGTCTAAAATGACACGTGAATAACACTAACACAGAACATGTAGAATGTTTTTTATCCCAAAAATTTATGAACGAACATAAAATGTTCGTAGCTGTAAATATTTGACATTTTAAAATATGTTTAGCCACCACCACCTCGTGAACAAGTAGGCTACTCCAACTCCATCATTATTCACTAGAGATGAGCTATCATGGGTTGACAAAAGATGAAAGTAGGTCGAGCATCGAATCGGGGCGTTATCTTAAAAAGATCTTGGGTGGACATATTCAGGAACAAACGTGTCGAGAAATGAAGTACGCACGTTGCATAGGCAGCTAGCCAGCACGTGGACATACTAGCATCGGATCAGATGTTGACGTCATGTCATGCGCCCGATGCTTGTTTCTCTAGTTCCGTCCATGTCGGAGAACGATCGACGCAAAGCTATAACAATATAAAATATTTTAGCTTTATAAAAGAAATGTATCGAAGGAAGTATATACGAGTCTAGAGACATATGCGCCAAAACAAACCCCTGCGTGTCGCTCCCTAGGGCGACACCGGGGGCGCCGCCTGTTGGAGATATACCCAAGAGGCAATAATAAAAGTGGTTATTTTTACATTTTTGTGTTTATGATGAATGTTTGCATCCCATGCTATAATTGTATTATAAGGAAACACTAATACATGTGGGTTTTGTAAACATAAAAAAGTCCCTAGTAAGCCTCTTGTTAAACTAGCTTGTTGATTAATAGGTGATCATGGACATTGGATGTCATTAATAACAAGCTTATATCATTAGGAGAATGATGTGATGGACACCCATCCATAGTAAGTGTAGCATAAGATCAAGTCATTAAGTTCGTATTGCTACAAGCTTTCTAATGCATAGTAACCTAATTCTTCGACCATGAGGTCATGTTAATCACCATCACCAGATGGGTACTTTGATGACATCAAACACCGCTTCGTAACTGGGTGGTTATAAAGGTGTCATTGGGTATTCTGAAAGTATGTGTTGAAGCGCATGGACCAAGATTGGGATTTGTCCATCCATATGACGGATAGATATGCTCTGGGCCCTCTCGGTGGAATATCATCTAGTTAGCTTGCAAGCATGTGACTAGGTCAGAAGGGATGACATATCATGGAACGAGTAAAAGAGTATTTATCAGTAACGAGGTAGAACTAGGTATGGAGATACCGACGATCAAACCTCGAATAAGTAGAGTATCGTGTGACAAAGGGAATTAGTTTCGTATGTTAATGGTTCTATCGATCACGAAGTCATCGTTGAGTATGTGGGAGCCGTTATGGGTCTCCAGATCCCGCTGATGGTTATTGATCGGAGAGGTGTCTCCATCATGTCTGCATATTCACGAACCGTAGGGTGACACACTTAAGGTTCGATGCTATTTAGGTAGATATGGAATATGCGTTGGAGACCGAATGTAGTTCGGAGTCTCGGATTGGATCTGGGACATCACGAGGAGATCCGGAATTGTCCGGAGAATAAGATTCATATAATGGAGATCATTTTCTAGGTTCGGAAATGTTCCGGAGTGTTTATATAAGGATTCTAGAAGATTTCGGAATGTTCCGGAAAGTACTAGAAGGTTCCGTGGACTTTACTTGAAAACCAAGAAAGGAAAGGGGAAGACTTGGGGGGGAAGGAAACTCCCTCCCCCTCTCCCTTGTGCGCCGGCCCTAGGAGGTGGGCCTAGGGGTGGGAACCCTAGGCCGCACCCCTCCCTCTATATATAGAGGGGTGGAGGCGCCACCCCCCTTGCCCCTCCACTCTTGCCCTAGCCGCCTCTCTCCTCCTCCTTCGCTTAGGCGAAGCCCTGTAGAATTCTCTACTCCACCACCACCACCACGCCGTGCTGCTGGGATTCGTGGAGAGATCTACTACCTCCGCTGCTCGCTGGAACGGGGAGAGGAAGGTGCGTGATCGACGCGTGGCCAGCTGAAGCGCTGGCGCTGCGGAAGGATCGTCTACTCGATCTTGAGATCGGCAAGTGATCATCTACATCAACCACGAGATCCGATCTCGCACAAGGCTTTTGGATCTACAAGGGTTAGTACAGATCTATCTCGTTGCACATGTCTAATAGATTAGATCTTGGCTTTTATCTAGATTAGATCTGGGTTTTGTTCATTTTTGCGATAGAAAATTTTTGTTTTCCATGCTACGAACCCATCAGCGGTATCAGATCCGTGTCTATGCGTAGATCTGTTGCACGAGTAGAACACAATGGTTTTGTGGGCGTTTGGTGCTCGTGCCGTCTTTTGCTTTGTGTACTTTGCATCTTGCGGTATGGTGGGATGAAGCGGCTCGGGCTAACCTTACATGTCATCGCACATGAGACTTGCTCCACGCTTGACGTGTAACTTGCTTTGCACAAGTGGCTTTATGGGTGTCTCTCTCACCATAGTATAGATCCAATTTACACTTTGCACTTGATAGGACTTGTATCAACGTTGTGGTTCAGTTTCGTAGGTAAGGTCCGTTCTTATTCGAAAGCCCCAAACCACGTAAAACATGCAAAGAAAATTAGAGGCGTCTAACTTGTTTTTGCAGGGGTTTTGTGATGTGATATGGCCATCATGTGATTGTGATTATATTTGATGTATGCAATGATCCTTGTTGTAATATGACAACCGGCAGGAGGCTAATGGTTGTATTTAATTCTGTTAAGACTTGTGTGTCTATTCATCTTGTAATAGCTTTATTCCAAGTAGTTGTAATAGTTTCTAGTGATGATGAACAACCATGAAGCGGCGCCACTGACCTTGACACAATGCTGGTGATGATGGAGATCATGTTCGTGCTTTGGAGATGGAGATCAAAGGCATAAGAAGAAAGGGCCATATCATATCACACTAATTATGAATTGCCTGTGATGTTAATCCTTTATGCATCTTGTATTGCTTAGATCGCGACGGTAGCATTATAATATGATCCCTCTCACTAAATATCAAGTAATAAAGTGTTCATCCTTAGTTGGCACCGTTGCTAAGACTCGTCGTTTCGAAGCATCTCGTGATGATCGGATGTGATAGATTCTAAGTGTGCATACAACAGGTGCAAGCCAGATTTGCACATGCGGAAACTAAGGTTAATCTTGACGAGCCTAGCATGTACAGACATGGTCTCGGAACACGGAATACCGAAAGGTAGAGCATGAGTCTTATAAATGATATGATGAACATGAAGATTGTTCGCCGATGAAACTACATCTTCTCTCGTGAAGATCGGACTTGGTGTAGTGGATTTGGTTCGTGTAATCACTAAGACAACGTGAGGGATGTTGTTTTGAGTGGGAGTTCACCTAGTTAATTTAAGAATTAAAATTGAACTCAATTTATCATAAACTTAGTCTAAACTACTTGCAAATTTGTTGTAGATTATGGCGAACCTCTCCATCAATTTCAATGCGTTCCTAGAGAAAGAAAAGCTTAAGAACAATGGAAGCAACTTCACGGACTGGCTCCGTGGACTGAAGATTGTCCTCAGGGCTGGTCAGTTGACCTATGTGCTCGAAGCACCGCTAGGTGACCCACCTGCAGAAGATGCCACCGATGATGTAAAGAATGTTTACGCCACTCGGAAAAATCACTACTCCACAGTTCAGTGTGCCATCCTGTACGGTTTAGAAACGGAGCTTCATAAGCGCTTTGAGCACCACGACCCGTTTGATATCATCAAAGAGCTCAAGCTGATTTTTGAGACTCATGCGGCCGTGGAGAGCTATGAGGCCTCTGAAAAGTTCTTTAACTGTAAGATGGAAGAGGGCAGCTCCGTTAGCGAGCACGTGCTCACCATGTCTGGGCACGCAAACAAGCTCCAAGAGTTGGGGATAAAGATTCCTAATGAGTTAGGGATTCATCGTGTCCTCCAATCACTGCCACCGAGTTATAAAAACTTTGTGATGAACTACAATATGCACTGCATGAACAAGACGTTGTCTGAACTATCGTCCATGCTGAAAACTGCTGAAGTGGAGATCAAGAAGGAGCACCAAGTGTTGATGGTCAATAAGACCACCAATTTCAAGAAACAGGGCAAGCCTAAGAACAAGGGCAACTTCAAGAAGGACGGCAAGAAAGCTGCCGCACCTGCTAAGAAGCCCAAGGCTGGTCCTAAGCCTGAAACTAAATGCTTCTCGCAAGGGTGCTGGTCACGAAGCGAATCGCCCCAAGTACCTGGCGGATCTGAAGAACGGCAACATCAAGAAGAAAGGTATATTCGATATACATGTTATTGATGTGTATCTTACTAGTAATCGTAGTAGTGCTTGGGTATTTGATACTGGTTCGGTTGCTCATATTTGTAACTCGAAATAGGAGCTGCAGAATAAGCGAAGACTGGCGAGAGATGAGGTGAAGATGCACGTTGGAAATGGCTCCAAGGTTGATGTGATCGCTGTCGGCATGCTCCCTCTACATCTACCTTCGGGATTAGTTTTAAATTTGAATAATTGTTATTTGGTGCCTGCGTTAAGCATGAACATTATATCTGGATCTTGTTTATTGCGAGACGGTTACTCTTTTAAGTCCGAGAATAAAGGTTGTTCGATTTATATGAGTAATATATTTTATGGTAATGTACCTGAGATGAATGGTTTATTCTTACTGAATCTCGGTAGTAGTGATACACATGTTCACAACATAGATGCTAAACGAATAAAATTGAATGATAATTCTACATACATGTGGCAATCGCTGCCTTGGTCACATTAGAGTGAAGCGTATGAAGAAACTCCATTCTGATGGACTTCTTGAATCACTTGATTTTGAATCACTTGAAAGATGCGAAGCATGTCTAATGGGAAAAATGACTAAGACTCCATTCTCTGGAATAATGGAGCGAGCTATAGACTTATTGGAAATAATACATACCGATGTGTGCGGCCCAATGAGTGTAGCATCGCGTGGTGGATATCGTTATGTTCTCACTTTCACAGATGACTTAAGTATATGGGTATGTCTACTTTATGAAACATAAGTCTGAAACTTTCGAGAAGTTTAAGGAATTTTAAAGTGAAGTGGAAAATCATCGTAACAAGAAGATTAAATTTCTGCGTTCTGACCGCGGAGGTGAATATCTAAGTTATGAGTTTGGCATGCATTTAAAGAAATATGGAATACTTTCGCAATTAACACCACCAGGAACACCATAGCGTAATGGTGTGTCCAAACATCGTAATCGAACTCTCTTAGATATGGTTCGGTCTATGATGTCTCTTACAGATTTACCGCTATCATTTTGGGGCTATGCATTAGAGACAGCCGCATTCACTTTAAATAGGGCACCATCTAAACTGCTGAAACGACACCGCATTTAATTGTGGTTTGGAAAGAAACCTAAGTTGTCGTTCCTTAAAGTTTGGGGTTGCAAAGCGTATGTAAATAAGTTACAACCTGATAAGCTTGAACCCAAAGCGGAGAAATGCATCTTCATAGGATACCCTAAAGAAACAATTGGGTATACCTTCTATCATAGATCCGAAGGCAAAGTTTTCGTTGCCAAGAATGGATCCTTTCTTGAGAAGGAGTTTCTCTCGAAGGAAGTGACTGGAAGGAAAGTAGAACTCGACGAGGTTATTGAACCTTCTCTCGGAGTTGAGAGTAGCGCAGCACCGGGAGATGTTTTTGTGCCACCTGCACCAATTGGATAGGAAGCTAATGATGGTGATCATGAAACTTCGAACAAAGTTGTTGCTGAACCTCGCAGGTCAACGAGGGTTCGTACCACTCCTGATTGGTATGACCCTGCCTTGAACGTCATGTTGGTGGACAACACTGATGACCCTGCGACGTATGAAGAAGCTATGGTGAGCCTAGATTCTGACAAATGGCTAGAAGCCATGAAATACGAAATGGGATCTATGTACGAAAACCAAGTGTGGACTTTGGTGGACTTACCGGATGGCCGTAAGGCTATCGAGAACAAATGGATTTTCAAAAGAAAAATAGATGATGATGGTAATGTTACCGTCTATAAAGCTCGACTTGTCGCGAAAGGGTTCCGACAAATTCAAGGAGTTGACTACGATGAGACATTCTCACCAGTAGCGAAGCTAAAGTCTGTGAGGATTTTGTTAGCAATTGTTGCATATTTCGATTATGAGATTTGGCAGATGGATGTCAAAATGGCGTTCCTTAATGGTGACATTGAGGAAGAGTTGTATATGGTACAACCCAAGGGTTTTGTCCATCCTAAAGATGCTAACAAGGTATGCAAACTTCAGCGCTCTATTTATGGACTAAAGCAAGCATCCCGGAGTTGGAATCAACATTTTGATAAAGTAATCAAAAACTTTGGATTTATACAAACTTATGGAGAAGCTTGTATTTACAAGAAAGTGAGTGGGAGCTCTATAGCATTCCTAGTACTATATGTAGATGACATATTGTTGATTGGGAATGATATAGAACTTCTTAATAGTGTCAAAGCCTATTTGAATAATAGTTTTTCAATGAAGGATCTTGGCGAAGCGGCATATATTCTAGGTATCAAGATTTATAGAGATAGATCAAGACACCTAATAGCGCTTTCACAAAGTACATACTTGGACAAAGTTCTAAAGAAGTTCAGAATGGAAGAGAGCAAGAAAGGGTTCGTGCCCATGTTGTCAGGTAAGACCTTGAGTAAGACTCAAAGTCCAGCTACGGCAGAAGATAGAGAGAAAATGAGTAATATTCCCTATGCCTTGGCCATAGGTTCTATCATGTATGCCATGCTGTGTACAAGACCGGATATAGCACATGTTGTTAGTTTGACTAGCAGATATCAAAGTGATCCTGGAATGGAGCACTGGACAGCGGTCAAGAATATCCTAAAGTACCTAAATAGGACTAAGGATATGGTTCTTTCTTATGGAGCTGATGAACAGCTTGTTGTAAACAGTTACACTGATGCTAGTTGGAACACTGATCCAAATGACTCGAAGTCACAATCTGGATACGTATTTATTTTGAATGGTGCTGCAGTAAGCTGGAGGAGTGCCAAGCAAAGCATTGTGGCGAAATCTTCAACTGAATCGGAATACATAGCTACTTCGGAGGCTGCACAAGAATCCATATGGATGAAGGAGTTCATTACTGAACTTGGCGTGGTTCCTAGTGCGTTGGACCCAATGGCCATCTACTGTGACAACACAGGTGCCATAGCTAATGCACAGGAGCCAAGGTCACATAGCAAGCTAAAGCACATCAAGCTACGTTTCCATGCTATTCGCGAGTATGTCCAAGATGGTGACATAAAGATTTGCAAAGTACACACTGATCTGAATGTGGCAGATTCGTTGACTAAACCTCTCCCTAGAGCAAAGCACGACCAACACCAGAACGCCAGGGGTGTTAGGTATATTACCATGTAATCTAGATTATTGACTCTAGTGCAAGTGGGAGACTGTTGGAGATATGCCCAAGAGGCAATAATAAAAGTGGTTATTTTTATATCTTTGTGTTTATGATGAATGTTTGCATCCCATGCTATAATTGTATTATAAGGAAACACTAATACATGTGTGTTTTGTAAACATAAAAGAGTCCCTAGTAAGCCTCTTTGTAACTACCTCGGTGAATTACGCTCTTAGTTACAAGCCTGGATGAGCGTAAATGGTTAAAATAGTACGATGGGGCCCAAATGCCACTCACAGGTAGACCTCTCGGCCGTCCTAACCATTTCCAAACATCGGGACGAGAACGAGCGGCGTAATCGGCAGGCGAAGGGATCAACTACATACACAAATGAGTATGTATGCAAGCCACCATACAACAGTCCTCAGAGCCATTCCATCTAAAAGAAATAGAAACATTGCAACGCCATACGGCAAGATCCAAATATCCTAGATAGATATAATAGTTTAGGATATCTCCTCATACATCAAACATCAGAGTATCAGGCGGAAGCGGAAAACAAGATCCGAGTACGGATAAGAAGCAAATCGGCATAAGATGCCCCATAAATAAACACATCCATACAGATCTCACGGATCCCGTTCGGAATCTCTACACCGAGTGATCGTTGCCCACATCGTAGTCTCCTCCACCCAAAGATCCATCTTGCGAGTTTACTGTTCATCCGAATCAAACAATTTATCGTGTGAGACCCTAGGGTACTCAGCAAGTCTTTATGCCTCTAAAGGGACACAACCTGGGGTGACGAATTGCAGCAAAAGATAATCCCTAACAATTCTATAGATATTGCTAACCATCCGCCTAACCAAAGATAGAGCGGATGTCCGTGAATTAATAACAACAGTTATAACGGTAATATTAAGATCCATCCTCCTCCTCGCTTACCAACGAGGAAGCGGACGAACAGCCCCCCATCTGTTGGCAGTTTTATTATCCATTCCATGAGTGTTACACTATTTACTAGTTAGGTACTTAGTCAAATTAAAAGCGGTACTTTAGTTATACTTGTCTATGATCGAGAAACTGTGCTCCAAGTCGTCCATAACCGCGGACACGGCTTTCAGAAAGTTTTACCTGCAGGGTGCACAAATAACACACACTCGATCAACCTCGGAAAAACCAAATCAAAACCCAACGAGGCATTCACGACAAAGCGATCACAGATTCAGAAATATTTGAGGGCCACCCCATTAAGCTACCCGCGAACGGTTGGCGGCTCGAGACGGACTCAAGGTTTAGGTGACGGCCAACGACCGGGAACCCGAAAGTGTGGTGGGCTTGTCGATACAAATAAAACGTGTCACGGTCCTAAGCGATCTGGTGCTCCACGACAATCTTAAATAAAGCGATAAAGCATGGCATAAGTACAGGATAGTAATAAAGCCCCAAACTACTTTGTGGCCCCAAGAAATAAGAATGAATCAAGCTCGGCTCGGGGGTTCATAAGCCTCCCGGATGTGGATAGCGCGAATATTCAAGGAACAGGAATCAAGTACTCGGGGTCCTACGGGACACAAGTGAGCATGAAAAACCAAATAGCAGATATTGCTCACCGGTGCCACTTTCATTAGTTATCCCATTACTACTCAGGTTAAGTTGTTTAGGTACCTCGTTATCCATTAGACACTCACATACCCTACACATGCTGTTCTACGACCCGCATGGCTCAAACAACTCCTGTAGTAATGGCTCATGGGATGGAGGGACAAGCTTCGGTGGGGTTTAAAAGTAAAGGCTATGCAGTACTTGGGATTCAGTTTAATGCAATCGCGACTCAATGATGCAAGAATAAGATAGAGGCAATAGGTACTATATGTATGCAAGCATGTGGTAGTGCTTGCCTGGCAGCTCAGTTGAAGCGAGAGAAGGATCTGGGTAGTGCTCCTGGGTTTCTTGATATATCCCTTGCCCAGCGTCTATTCGAAGAAGAACCAAACAAACAAGGGCCAACATAAATAAAGTGCACAAGCATATGAATAAAATGCGACAAGCAAACAATCATGCCATGATGAATGATGCACAATTTGCATGGCAATAAAGTAGCATGGCATGGATGAGGTGTGGAATACAAGAATAAGGCATTTTATGGAGTTTTAGTCACATTTTATACTCAAATAAGTTGCTGTATACTTTATATTTATATGATGCATGCTGCAATTCAGAACATGGAATGCATAGATAGAAAGGTCTCGTCGAGCTGATCATTTTAGACATATCATTTGTCAAATTTGGAGTTATAAAACAAAAGTTATTAATTAATTAAGGCAAAGGGCATTTTATTGTAATTTTGATCAACTCGAAAATTAAAGTGCTCAAACATTATTTTGAATGACATATTTGAATTCCTCACATTTTTCTGATTTCAAAACATATATTATTTGTATTATTTGGATTTGTTAAATAAAAGTTATTAATTTTTGGATATAAATCATATTTAACAATTTCTGAAAACATTTTTATTAAACAGAAAAAGATCAGAGGCTTTTTGTACACAGAGGGAGCTAGCCACAACCACTGACGGGTGGGCCCGAGATGCTGAGTCAACCATGGCAGCGGGTACTCCTGGGCTTTTTGCACCACGACGTTGTCCAAATGTGGTGACTTGCGGGCCCGAGGTCGGGCAACACACAGCGACCCAGCCGAGGCACGCTGCATGGACAGGGGCACGCTTGTGATGGCGCAACAAAACCCGGTGCTTTACGTAAAAAGCTACAGGGGCACAGTGGGACCAGGCTGGACCGCGGGTTGAAAAAGCTAACATGTAGGGGTATGTGCAAAGGACATGTCTTGTTTTCTTCCTCCGTTTACGAAGCCCGGTGCCGCTCAGAGGAGAACAGGCGCCAGGCTAGATCCCATGACCTCACGCTGAACTGGCGGGTGAGCCACCGCGTACTAGCGGTGATGCTAGGTAGTGGTTTGCGGCCGGTGAGGTGTGGCGAGGCGTCCGTCGTCTACCTCGCGCGCGTCAACTACAAGCATGCACGGAGGCGACGGAGACGAGGTTCCCGGGAAGCACGGATAGGGTTGGTCGATGCGGCTAGGCGGGGCGGAAGCGGGCGTGTGCGCAACGGCCGAAGCAGAGCACGGCAGCGACGGCAAGCGGCTGGGGTTTTAGCGAGCAGCGACGACCACAGGGCGTTCGACTAAACGATCGACGCATCCGGGAAGCAAAGATGGACAGGGGCATGTCTAGGAGGGTCAGTGGCTCACCGCGGGGCTCTCGGTGGCGTTGGATCGGCTTGGTTCGCAGGAGAGCGACGACGATGCTAGCGGACGGCGAGCTAGGGTTTGTGTCGGGCTCGACGGTGATCTTCAGCTCTGGTCCTTCTCCTCCTCCGCGATAGGTACAGGCAGCCTTCTAGGAGTCTCCTCGACCTTCCTCGACACACGGCTCCTCTTCTCCTCCTCTCCAGCACCGGTGCTACGGGGTGGCCGAGATCGACGGCGAGGGTGGCAGGTAGGCTAGCAACAGGGGACGGTGAGGAACTGGGGTGGTGAGGGCAGAGCCCAGGCGAGATCTGGATGGCACTGCCAGGACGGGGTGGGGTAGATAAGAAGGGAGGCTCGGGAGATGCCGTGGGGAAACAGTAGAGAGGATAAGAAAAAGGTGGCTCGGGTGCCACCTTTCCTCCTTGTCCTCTCGAGCAGGGGCTCGGCGTGGGAGGCCAGGGCAGGTAGGTGGAGGCTGCCAGGTGGAACAGGGGGTGAGGGGAGCTCGGGGTGGGGCTGCTGAGGCAGGGAGAGAGAGCTAGAGAGAGAGAGAGAGATGGGAGGCTCGGGTGAGCTAGGTTAGGTGGAGCCAGGTGGATGGGTTAGGGGGTGGCTCGGTTTTGGCTAGAGGGGGTGGTAAGGTAGATGGTGATAGAGGGGTAGGTGATTAGGGTTAGGGTTTTGGATAGAGAGGAGGGATTAGAGAGAGAGGGTGATGTGGTGGTGGCTTTTAGCAAGATCAAACAAGATCAAGCCTAAGGAGGGAGAGAGATGAGAGATGATCCACTCAAAAAAATCAAATAAAAACAAAGGAGGAAAAAAGATGGAGATGGAAAGGAGTTTACATGACCATGCATGGCATACACATGTGAGAAAAGCTTGATGAGCACTAGGCAAAAAGAAATAAACCAAACAAGGTGAGAGATTTGAGAGAGAAGGGAAAGCTTCAAGAGATATACACCACTCAAAAATTCATATAAAATCCCAAAGGACTAGAATGTGGTGGTGCTTGCATGGCCCATGCAAAATAATTAATGCCATGTTTATTCTTGTGAAAACAATAATATTAACATGGCATTATTCCTATGCATTCCCAAAAGTGGAATAAAAGCCAAGCAAAAAAATTTGTAGCTTTAGATCCACCCCACCCACATGAGCTAGAATAAAATCAAAAGAAAAGGAGAAACAAGCTCATGGATAATGGGATGGTGGAATTATAAGGTGGTGACAAAGAAAGGTGGTGGAGTTGGAATAAAAGATATGCCCCCCAACTCAACTTGGGCATTAAACATTATATCAATAACCAAATACAATATCAAGAGGCAAATACAATTAATAATGCATATGAGAGAAGAACCAAAACAAAAGGGTTTTATATGATGCTCAAATGCAAGGTGGCATGATGACATGAGCATGATATAATTATGATGCAACAATTATATATAGGAAGTAGCCATTATATTACTAGACCAAGTAGCATTACAATTGTTAGACAATTGGGATGCTACACTCTTGTTGAACTAGCTTGTTGATTAATAGATGATCATGGTTTCCTGATCATGGACATTGGATGTCATTAATAACAAGGTTATATCATTAGGAGAATGATGTGATGGACACACACCCATAGTAAGTGTAGCATAAGATCAAGTCATTAAGTTCGTATTGCTACAAGCTTTCAAATGCGTAGTAACCTAATCCTTCGACCATGAGGTCATGTTAATCACCATCACCGGATGGGTACTTTGATGATATCAAACACCGCTTCGTAACTAGGTGGTTATAAAGGTGTCATTGGGTATTCTGAAAGTATGTGTTGAAGCGCATGGACCAAGATTGGGATTTGTCCATCCATATGACGGATAGATATGCTCTGGGCCCTCTCGGTGGAATGTCATCTAGTTAGCTTGCAAGCATGTGACTAGGTCACAAGGGATGACATATCATGGAGCAGTAAAGAGTACTTATCGATGTGAGGTAGAACTAGGTATGGAGATACCGACGATCAAACCTCAGATAAGTAGAGTATCGTGTGACAAAGGGAATTGGTTTCGTATGTTAATGGTTCTATCGATCACGAAGTCATCGTTGAGTATGTGGGAGCCGTTATGGATCTCTAGATCCCACTGATGGTTATTGATCAGAGAGGTGTCTCCATCATGTTTGCATATTTATGAACCGTAGGGTGACACACTTAAGGTTCGATGCTATTTAGGTAGATATGGAATATGCGTTGGAGACCGAATGTAGTTCGGAGTCTCGGATTGGATCTGGGACATCACGAGGAGATCCGGAATTGTCCGGAGAATAAGATTCATATAATGGAGATCATTTTCTAGGTTCGGAAATGTTCCGGAGTGTTTATATGGGGATTCTAGAAGGTTTCGGAATGTTCCGGAAAGTACTAGAAGGTTCCGTGGACTTTACTTGAAAACCAAGAAAGGAAAGGGGAAGACTTGGGGGGAAGGAATCTCCCTCCCCCTCTCCCTTGTGCGCCAGCCCTAG
Organism: Avena insularis; assembly: GCA_023614405.1. NCBI lineage: Eukaryota > Viridiplantae > Streptophyta > Magnoliopsida > Poales > Poaceae > Avena > Avena insularis. The sequence continues at coordinate 327,272,436 of CM042692.1, read as the reverse complement.
GAGGTGGGCCTAGGGGTGGGAACCCTAGGCCGCACCCCTCCCTCTATATATAGAGGGGTGGAGGCGCCACCCCCTTGCCCCTCCACTCCTTGCCCTAGCCGCCTCTCTCCTCCTCCTTCGCTCTGCTCTGGCTTAGGCAAAGCCCTGCAGAATTCTCTACTCCACCACCACCACGCCGTCGTGCTGCTGGGATTCTGTGGAGAGATCTACTACCTCCGCTGCTCGCTGGAACGGGGAGAGGAAGGTCTGCATCGACTCCGCACGTGTGACCGATCAGAAGCTGCGGAGCAGCGCCGGAAGGATCGTCTACTCGATCTTGAGATCGGCAAGTGATCGTCTACATCAACCACGAGATCCGATCTCGCACAAGGCTTTCGGATCTACAAGGGTTAGTACAGATCTATCTCGTTGCACATGTCTAATAGATTAGATCTTGGCTTTTATCTAGATTAGATCTGGGTTTTGTTTGTTCTTACGGTAGAAAATTTTTGTTTTCCATGCTACGAACCCATCACTGCCGCCCGCAATGGTGGTCTAGGGTTAGTGGAAGCCGAAGTTGGCCGCCATGGATGCTAGGGCAGAGATGGCCTGGTTCGATGACGACTAGCGACCAGGGAGGCGACCCTGGTTGGGGTGGAGGCAGAGGTCTCTCCCGACGGCGCTATGACCGGTGGTGGAAGTCCTGGGCCAAGCTGGCTGATATTGGAAATCCTAGATCTTGAGATCTGGGGCTCCGATGCTGCCTTCCCGGACCTCCCCACTGCTGGTAGGGATGGATCTGGTGGGATCGACCCTGCTCTGCTATCATCTCTCTCGTTACTAGCCTAGCCGCAAGGCTGCTGGTAGGGTTTGGTGCGGCGGATCTTGCAGGTTGCCGGTGGGTGGCGAGGGGGCTGCCGGCTCGGTTTGAATAAAGGGGTGGTCCCCGGATCTCTCTTGCACCAAGACGAATATCTACTTAATGCGTGTCTCCATTGATCTGGCCGGAGTGTCTGGTTCTGGAAGGCTTCGCCGGCGAACTCCCATGGGTGCATATGCCTGGCTTGCTGGATCGAAATGAAGTCGGTCATACGCACCTGTGTTTTTTGCTAGCCGTTTGGTTTCAGTGGGAGCGTGGTGAAGCTCTGCTACCTGTTACCATCATGCGATATGTCTTTGATGATACACATGGTGAAGTCAGATGCGGAGAATATCATAAAGTCAGAGACATGTGGGTGAGCTATGGTGGATTGAGTCTTTATGGCAATAAGGATCTGACTTGGATATCCATGACTCGCAACAGCGTCTGTTAGAGGGGGCGACATCACAGGAGGAGTTCACAGTATTACCTTGCAGGGTGAAAACCCAAGGGCTAGCCTTCATTGGTTGTGACTGGCAATGGCCTTGCAGAAGGCATTGCTTTGCAAGCGAGGACTTTCTCCAGGGTGAAAACCTAAGGTCTTTAATCGGGCGATGACAGTGCTTATGCACTGTTTCCTTCTTGGAGCGTCGCTTTTGAAGGGATTGGACTTCTGGTGTTGTTTTGGTGGTGGTAGTGTCGCTGCTGCTAAGGATCGGATTCCTGCAGCGAGACTTTTCTTTTTTATAATTCTTTTTTTTTCAGTTGTGTGCATCCATATTGCTATTAGAGTATGCGTTGTTGTATAGGCTGGGTGTAATTTGTATCCATGTAATATTAATATATGCTCATTTCCAAAAAAAACATACGAGTCTAGAAAAAGTTAAGTCAATTAATATGGATCGGAGAGAGTATTTTAGTAACTCCAGTTTACGTTAGCGATGACTGGTCTACCAGTGAAGCTTTAGAGACAAAATACTACGTACTCCCTCCGATCCAAATGAGTTGACTCGGATTTATCTAGATTCGAATGTATCTAGACTTGTTTTAATTGGCGGTGAGAGGGGCTGGAGGACGCCATCCAGCTCTCACCTACCTGGTGGACTACAACAGCCCTCTACAACGACCCCCCTACATACTCAAGGATTTTTGGGTGAAATTTCTGGACTGGGAGCACAAGGCGAGGCGTCGCTCATCCTACATGGGTGATTTCCCGGTAGAGGGACGTCAACCTCCCCGACGTCGACTTCTCCGCCAGCGAGGACAAAAACGAAGGCTAGGAAGGAGCTGGTGAACGTCAAGGAGGAGGAGGAGGAGGCCATGCCACAGTGTGTGGCCGTGCCGCCGGGCTACAACGAGGACGAGGACAGCCGCGCCGCCATGGAGGCATCCAAGACGGAGGAGGATACCAAGTGGCGGTGGGAGGGGTTGTAGGACGTCATCCAACTTTCTGCCCACTTGGTGGACTACAACAACTAGCTGCCCCGCCACCGCTGCTGGAGGGGTGGCCTGCCCACGCCTAGGTGTGGGGGTAGGAAGTGTGGGCGTCGCCACCGTGCGGCCCACCCGCGCCCTTGACGCCACCGAAACATGCATACTATCTGTCGCGGCCATGTTCACCGCCGGTGTTCATCGACCTCTCCAACGAGCACTATGACTAGGTCGGAGCGCCGCCACTACCGCCTGTGTCGGCCGCTAGATGCCCTAGCCATAACTAGGGTTTATTTTTAGTTATGTTTTTTATTTTCTAATATGTAAAGGAAGGCTATTATGTAATATATCTAAATTTTAATTATTAGTTTTTTGTATTTCACGAAAAAAGCGGTCAGTGCCGCTGAGCACCCCAGCTCAAACGGACAGATTCGAACATGTCCTGTGTCCGAAACGGATAGGTCCGGTGGATATGTCCTTACGGTAAGGAGCCGTGAACAAGTACTCTCTCCGTTTTAGACGTTTTTTAGTGTGTAGATTTAAAATAAACCTCTACGAATCTATATACACTAAAAGATGTTCAAATATATTATCTTCACAAAGCTAAATCATCTGTATTATGAAATGGAGGGAGTAGGCTACTCGCAGCCCCTCCAACTCCATCATTATTCACCGGGGATGAGCTATCATGGGTTACAAAAGAGGAAAGAAGGTCCCGAACCGGGGCGTTATCTTAAAAAAACTTGGGTGGACATGTTGAGGAACAAACGTGTCAAGAAACTGAAATACGCACGTTGCATAAGCAGCTAGGTAGCACGTGGACGTACTAGGATGAGATGTTGACGTCATGTCATGCGCCCATTGTTTGTTTCTCTAGTTCCGTCCATGTCGGAGAACGATCGACGCAAAGCTATGATCTACTAGTAGTTTAGTAACTCCAGTTTACGTAAGCGATGACTGATGACTGAGCTACGAGCCAAGCTTCAGGGACAAGCTACTAAAGAACAGCTCGGTCATATTCGCAAACAAATAAATAAAAAAAGAACAGATCGGTAGTGCGGGTCAAACTTCTAAATCCGATTTGTACGTGCAAGCTCTGACTCCGTGAAGTGATCGAATTGTCAATTGAAACGAGACCTGATGATTGGTGCAACAAGACGGCGCTGGGGAAAACAGATGGAAGTTCAGACATCGATTTTGGACAGCAAATGAGCCGCATATTGTCAGCAAAAAGTACTATCGTATACTGTAGAAAACAAACGGAGTACTACTACAGTACAGAGTCGTTCTTTCTTTCTTTTCCAGCACGTTTAGAATGCCTTTCGTTCCTTGTTTCAAAAAAAAAGAATGCCTTTCATTTGCTGCTGGCTTGCGCACCGGAAATTCACACCGGGCTCCTCTTTCGGCGCTTCAATTTGGCAACGGCAACGACATGGTGAACTGACCTGTCTTCTCAAGATAAAAACTCTGTAATCCTTCACCAGCTCTAGAATGATAATACGTACCTAGCCGATACCGCAGTCAGTAGCTTTGCTTTTGAACAAATACTTACTTAACAAATTAATAGTAGTCGCGACGGCGCGTGTAAGCGTAACCGGAATTGTTTTGTGCTTCGCATGCAATGCATGGTCTCTATGGGACGATAGATAGACCATCTTTGTCTTTGGGTTTGCAAAGTCGTCGCTGCCCGCTCATCAGATAGGCGGCGCCGCCGCCTCGCTGAGACAGGAAAAAACAACGAGCACATTGTGCAGGCCATGGAAACACCGACCAAATTAAGCACATCTTTCTTTCAGAGCATGTTCGCTAACTTTATACTAGCATGCTCTAATAGCTTTCCGATCCTAGGAGTACTATTAATTTGTTTGGAAGAAAATGGTTGCATTGTATCTGCCTCAAAGGACGCTCCCACGGCAACATCACTAGCTAGCTAGGTACTCTATGTTAACCCCACAAGAATCTAATAACAGATTATTATCTCAACTGTGTTCTCATTTCTGAGAACGGCATAGTTGACGATGACGATGCTGTTGAGAATGGTGTAGCTGACAAAGATGTACTACTGCCTCCGTCCAAAAAAGATGTCTAAGAGGACATGTGTGAATCTAGACAAATCTCCGGCATCTTTTTTGACGGAGGGAATAGTAGTTGAAAGCATGTTTGAGCGTGTCTCAACTGTCCCAAATTTAATGTTGAGGGTTCGGTCTACAGAACACATCATCAGGCTTTGGTGCCATCCGTAGAAAGGCTCTGTATACACTGGAGGCCTTAGCCACTAGCGAGTGTTAGACTTGGCTGACGAATTGTCCCTTCCTCGCATGTGATTGCAAGCAGATGATTTCTGATACACATGACAGCACCGGCAGCAACTATGCAGCATCAATAGGAAATGAAGGCTCGCTTCTTGGATGAAGAAGCTACAAGACACAAGCTCACAATCTACTCGTGCTTCTCCTTAGCCTGCGCCAACTCTAATTCTCTGCGCCAACTCTAATTCTTTGAGAGAGAGCAGGGGCCATGAAGTATTCTACTCCCTCCGTTCTAAAATATAATATGTTTTCAGTTATGTGAAACGAATGTATAGATGTGTGGGAAAATATAAACCTCTCTCGACAAGTGCCTTAGACCGTGTTCCTCAGGCTAGTTTTAAAAAGAAGAGTTATCTGGCCAAGAGTCTTGGCCCTTCAACCAAGAAGTTGTGGCGTCACACATTTAGCACGAAGTATGGTAAAGGAATAAAGGATTGTCACAGTCAACCATGACCTGATATCATGAAACATATGTATAGTCATTGTGCAATGCTGTATAATGGATTAAGTCAGGGTGACACTCAAAAGACTCAAAGTGATGTACTTTGAAACAGTGAACAGTTTGCCTACGAAGCTTGGTTCGACTTCCTTAGAAATGAGCGAGATATCCGAGTTTGCACGTCTTCATGACACATGCAAAAACAAACTAGTCCACCAAACTAATGTATCAAAATTCAAGAGGAAGAGTTTCCACCCCCAGAGGAAGATAATCCTGAGGAATTGAGTTACGTCCTCTGTTCTTTTCAGCCCCAGAATCTTTTGAGGATACTCTTCTTTTCCTTCTTCACCCTGTTCTCAAGGTTCGGGAACTCAATTATATTGTACACCGTATCAAGAACAATTGGGTTGCAGGGAACTGATTGGAACGGAGGTGGGAATTGCGCGATGCGGCTTGGCACTTTGGCATGTGGCTCACCAATTGCTGATTCATAGCTCTCGAGGATATCAAGAAGGTATTTATTATCCTGCAAAACACCAACTTATCATCAGTACGCAATGTATTTGAAAGATGACAGAAACCAGCTAGCCACCTTAAAGCACTTGGTCACTTCGTAATAACACCCAACATGGCATGTCATTGACTATTCAATTTAGTTTACACACACATCAAAGATCAACCCCGGTGAAACCAAACTGTATATTGGTTAACGATGCATGAACAATCAAACAGCAGAATCCTCTGCAAAGTAATGATATAAGTACCACGTTAGTGGATAAAGCAGGTTCATTAACAACTCTAAAGCTAAATATAAAATCGAAAGAATGGAAACCAAACAATGGATGAGAAATCAGAAAATCTGCAGCTTATTTTCTTCATTTTTATTCTTGTTCTACATGAAAATATCCCTCATGCAGAACTTTGGTTCAAGCTTTACCCAACCCCTTATCATCAATGGACTCATGACTTGTACAGATGGTGGGATTACAAGTCAAACTACGAATAGTAACACACTCACACACTGCAATCTCATTAGATGTTTATTTGGACAAAACCCTTTATAAGACATACCTTCTTTTTATCGTCACCAAGTGACATAGTTGAGACACCTTTAGAAAGATTTTCAGGAGCACTCTCGTCCTCCATGATACCTGTTGCATGTTCTATGCAACTATTAGATCTACAATTGTCTGAGAGAGCTTTGAGATCTTGGATTAAGGCCTGTAAAGTAAGATAACATCAGTTAGACTCAAGTACCTGTCTGACATCCAAATAAATATAATAAACACAGGCAGATTACTAAAGTAAGATAAACTTACGAGCTCCTTAGTAAATCCCCATACTATGTTGCTTATAGATCAGGTCTATTACTAAACAGTATTTATCCTCTGTCAATGTCATGAATTCATGACTAGCAGTCTTCAATCTTAAAAGCTTAATGCTATAGCAGACTTAAACATGTACCAACATAATACACGGCCCTGAAGACCAAAAGCTTAATGCTATATCTATAAACTATCAAATTCTTAATGATCATATAAACGTTCCAACTTCCAAGCCCTGAGGCGTGGTCAGGCCAAGCAACTATTTGGAATGACCGAATGATGTAATAGCGATTTACGCAGATCAAGTGGAATTAACTGATTCAATTGGGAAGGTAGAGTTCATGCATTGCCCGAAAGCAAATGAAGCAGCAGATAAAATATCTAGGTTTTGTTTTCCTTAACAGAATTCCTGTATGAACCCCCATGCATTGCCCGAAAGCAAATGAAGCAGCAGATGAAATATCTAGGTTTTGTTTTTCTTAACAGAATTCCTGTATGAACCCCCTAGCATTTTGTTAAAATTAAGATTCCCGGTGTAAGATGTAAATATTATTTAATATCATAGTCATGATGGCCTTCCAATAAAATATAAATGTTCCATTGGTCTTTTCTCTACCGAGTCATCAATTCCAAACAGCAAGAGGAAAGTATTGGCAGTGGCAAACCTTGTCAGGACTGTTAGCCAGTTGATGCAGTACAGAATCAACAAGAGAACGGGCATGAACGAATAACGCATATGCTTCTGTCCTTTTACCAGCAGAACTATATGACTTCGCCAAATAGAAACATCTGCATAGTTGTCCAAAACAGAATTTCAGAGAATAGCCATTATGCATTACATTAAACTTTCTAGGATAGCAAATGAAACCTTGATTGTCCCCCCAAAAGAAGGCAAATGAAACCTTGATAATCAGCTAGAACATTTATACAAACGAATCATTCGGAAGTAAATAAAAAACACAGTATGGTGTATTGTATTAAGCTCTCAATAAGTCAATATCATGTTATTTAAGTATTATTCAACGTACTCATGAATAGAGAAGCTGATTTTTAAGGAATTCTAGGTTTGGGAAGAAAAAAACTGGAACTGACCTCTCAGCTCGGAAAGCCAAACCTTTTAGCTCATACTCGTGAACAAAACTGTTTTCTTCTTCGTTTTTATCCCTTCCTGAACTAACTAAATCAGTTAGGTCTGTGGTATTCTGCAAAGTAAAAAAGTTTTCACGTCAGCAGATGTACACACTACAGTAGGGCATATATGATATAAAGGAACTTACCTGAATTAGCAAATCATATAGTCGAACAAGTTCTTCTGGCTTTGTAATTTTCTCATTCTTCTCATCTCGATGCTTTGCAAATTTACTTTTAGCAACACTAACAAGTAACTGGTTACGTTCTATGGTCCTCAATCCCAAAACTGCACTGACAGCCTTGTCAAGGCCATTCAAGTCGTCTCTTATATTTTCAGCATTGCCAGCAGAAGCCTGCATTTGGCAACAGTTTTTTTTTTAAAGCACATTTGGCAACAGTTAGAAACACGGTGTTTTTAGTACACATATGTAAGAAGCTTCTTAAGAGTGTATTATAAGGTATCAGTGAGATCTCTACAATGAAAAATTGGTTGAGGGCCAAGTTTTCATACCAAATCATTGCGGATGCAGCCCCGAGCATCATGGTATGCAGAAAATAGTTTATCAAATATAGCAAGTTTTTTGTCTGCAGGGATCGATTCTGTTGCTGCACCATTTAAATCTCTCTCCAGCTGCTGAGCTGTATCATATCACTAGATTAAAAAGAGATTCACAAGTAGAAATGAAAGCAGATACAGCTAGAATACTGTCAAAATTATGTTTGGTCAATTGAATAAGGCCTATATCAGAGATGAAAGGATTGCATCATGCTACCATGCAAATAAAGTCCATAATAATTAGAAGAAACATACATGAACTTTACACAAATACCTTTTAAAATGGACACGCGGGTCTTTGCACTGGTAATTGGAAATCTGCGTCCAAGCCAGTTAAACTCGGTCATAGAAGCCGCCTGCTGTGATCTTGTCTCGGATAATACAGCCTGCATGTATAAAAAACAAATATATCTGACAACAAAACATAAAAAATTCTGCAACCTAGCACTGAGAATTGCAAGTGACTTTGCTGTCAATTTATGAAATTCTATCAAAATAACTATGAAGTGTAAGCAATAAATAAAGCATAAATCCAAGAACTTGTCCAGCATTATTTTGACTATCCTTTTACTGAACCTTGTCACGAGTAGAGTTACCGACTTCAAAGGCAAAATACAGTCCCAACCGGAAAATGTGTGTGAACTCTAGAACACAAAGCCAAACAATAATCTTTGGTCATATACTCATTGGTGATCTGCTTCCACCAGTTTGCTAGCTAAAGGACACAGCATTCAAGAATACTCTAATAGCGTAGTTTAAGTGCACAGCAAGAAATTTCACAGCATTTTCAAACTGTGATTAAATTTATACGGATTGGAGTGACCAGGAAAACTCAAGGTTCAAACATGCATTAATCAAGACTGACAGAACACTTATGTTTCAAACTGTCCAAAGATGACAAGTGCATGATGACCCATTTCCCAAAAAAAACAATCGAAAATAGGAATCTGTTAGGAAGTGCATGGTGAAAGAATTATTCAAATCTTTGCAGCAGCACATGCATTATTTGATAGTTTTGCAGTGCCATACACAAAAACTCACCTATCCAATGTCCCTGACATGAGAAACCCTGACTGTTTCCTCAAAGACATCAAGATGTATTCTTTAGTAGTAAGAAAAAAAGTACCTCAATCTTGGCTTTAAAAAGGTCATAAGCAGGCCCCTCTTTTTCCATATCTAGAAGATCATGTGCTTGTAAAGCAGATCCACCAAGTTTGCGTGAACAGAATCCAATCATAGGCTCCACTTCCTCAATGCGCTGACGGCATAGAAGCTGATTTTCTATACTGCCATACTTCCCAAGCTCCTCATATACAGTCCTATAAAAAAATACATTACTCAATCACCAAGTACCTCCCACAAATTACGCATGCAGAAGTACTTATCAGTGGAACCAAGTATCAATATATATATTCAAAGCAAGGTGCAACAATAACGGAACATCTACACAGGGAATAATTTCCAAGCTCCGAAAGGCCAAAGCATTAATGGAATGAGGATCATTTCACAAACCTGGTATTCTTGAAATTCATCATTGCTGCCTCTATGTTCTTCTCTTGCTCGAAAAGCAAAGTTCCTTTCATGTATGAAGCATATGCCTGTGAAGATTTTTTTGTAGATGGTTGCAAAAAAAACAATTAAGAAAACTATACCAAGTAAATATAATGAATTTTCTATTTTTATACTTAACAAAAGATTGTCAACTGAGCACTAAATCAAAAAAAATAGTAAGTACACACCTCAGCCTCCAAAGATGTCCTGGAATCTCCTTTTATAGAACATAACTGTGAAAAAAGTGTCGCCCATTTGACTGCTTTCCTAAACCGACCCAACATGTAGATGCGCTGCTTCGCATTTGGACCGGCAGTTTTCTTTTCCATTGCATGACTCCATGCTCTCTCAGCCATATAAAATACCACGTGCAGAAACCTAATCTCACATGTTAAAATTGCTTCAGGTGTAACCAAGTCTAAAGCTATATTGAAATTGCACTTGTAAATTGCTAGCCAAATTGCCAAAATCTCATAATTTTCACAACGGTTAGCGCTATACAGAATACATGTAGACAAGCATTTGGCTAGCCTTAGTAATTAACATTACTAATTTACTAATAAACTATTGATGAACATACAAGCATGTAGTATCCGAATGGTGGCTAAAACCTTTGTAACTATTGTTACATATACCACGGTAAACAAAGCAATGGAAGTTTTCTCACCACTCTGCAAGACACTGAATGACTTTATTGGCTTTATATGTCGACAATAACAACCAACTCTAAAGATGTCCATCTAAATTGTCAAAATTACAGAAATAAGTGCGGTGGTGCGAATATCTGCTATGTGGCTATGTATTGTAAATGCATGCAATAGTAGTCATCACATACTGCATCATAAAATGTTTTTCCTGTCGTTTGAATGGTTCTTCCTTTTTTGCTTTTTCGTAATACTAGGGAAAGAGATATCAGAGTGAAGTATGAACATAGGCAGCAGGCGTATAGCTAATTATCAGAACAAAGCATCACACCTCACATCATTCACCGTTGACTCTGTTATATTCCTCTTGGTATATTTTCCACGGCCATGCAAAAACTTCAGAGACTTGTACAGCCTTCTCAGACGCGCCGTACAGTATCTCCTGCAAGTAATGCTAAATCCTTCAGACAAAGAAGTAGGAGTACATACAACAATGACAGGAGTTGCATACTAATAACTTATAAGCGAAACCAAGATACTTCAGCCAAACAAGACATGCAACATCTGACAGGACAAAACTTCCCCCATGTACCAGCAGCCCAGCACCGGCAAAACAGAGCAAGCAATATAATTTGCAAACCAAATGAGTTAAACGATTACTTTTTTTTAAACTAGATTAAATGTCGGTATTCAATTAGACTAACAGACCAAGTGCAGAGCAGGGTTTTCATAGGACAATTTGGATCTCAGGGAACAATTTGACGAAAGAATTTCATCACAAGTCAGACATCTGACGGCACAGGATGGAAGACAAGATGCCTCCCAATCTATTAACACGTGTGTCCCGCCAGCCGAGAATCATGGCAGCACGGCACAATTGAGAAGACAAGCAGGCAGCAGATCTGGGTGGGCGTCAAGTGGGGTGTGATCGGAAATCGGGACACGCACCTGTACCGCGTGTAGTCGCCATGGCGGAGGCCGTGCTGCATCTGTGCCTCCCTCGTGAGTTCCAGCACTGCGAGGAGAAAAGGGCCGGATCAGGCGGACGCGACGAGGAAGATCGGGTCCGGCGACAGGGAAGGGAAGGAGGAGAAGAAGCTGACCGTTGATGGAGAACCTGACGAGATTCTTCTCCTCGGCCGCGTCGGCGGAGTCCACATCCATATCCGACGGCGGCGGCGTCTGGGGCTGGTTTGCGAGCTTCGACATGGCGGCGGGTATGGCTGCGTGCGGCGGGCGAGCCTGTCAGATGGTCACGACGAAAAGAAGCGAAGTTCGCGTGGCCTCTAGATGTGCAGTAACAGTCGGACAGTTCTACCCATTTTCGTGAGGGATTCAAAAAAGTAAACTTGTTGAATCAAAATCTAACCCGGACCCAGACTTCAGAGCATCCCCAGCAAATTACCCATAGTTTAGACAAAGTCAAATCAGTTATTTCTGGACGGAGAAAGTACGTACTCCCTCCGATCTGTATAAGGGAGTAATTGGCTAATTGCATTGTTAGTAGGAGAATATAAATTTGTCTAGTGAAAACGCCTTAGCCTATCAAGTTGCAAAATGCAATGGATAATGATAAGTCCATTAAATTGTCAAACTGCAATGTTTGGCACAAATCCTTCTAGATAGTGTTGAACTTTTCACCGTGGCGATGCCTAAAAGGATTTGACCAAATGAGGTTGGAGTGGATTTTCAAATTCCTATGAAATTGATGCATAGGAATTCAAACATAAAAAATTGGTTAGCGGATTTTTTATCCAAAGGCAATCTATAGAAAAATACATAAGAATTATAATCTATAATTCTTTTTAAAATTCCTACAATCTATAGAGGTCCTAAAGTGTTTCTAGTGCACAAGTTTGTGTACAATACTCATATTTTCCTCCTTCACTACACAGAAACAGAAATAGCAATATGCATAACATGCTCTAATTTAGTGCTCCAATAGCATACCATCCGGTTATCAATAACCTTCGGCGCACTTGTTGGATCCCAATTGTAAGATAGGGGAAACCACACGTTAGGTGGCCTTGTATTGCTCATTATATAAGAGGATTACAAGGAGTCCCGGTTGCATACAACACGGACATATATACAAAGGAATACACACGCATACGTATCCTACATCTATACAAACACGTGTAGGATATGTATTCTAACACCCTCCCTCAGTCAAAACTAGGCAGCTGACGAATGTTGAGACTGTCCCGAAAGTCCAAGAAGAGAGGCGATGGTAATCTTTTGGTGAAGATGTCCGTGAACTATGATGAACTAGGAACGTGTAGCACCTTAACCTCGCCAGTGGTCACGCGATCTCTGACAAAGTGTAGATCAATGTCCACATGCTTGGTAATGCTGGTGATGCCTTTGGATTACGTGTCATGTAAACAGAGCTCACATTGTCACAGAAGACCACTGAAGCATCATGCACCGGTCGATGAAGCTCCAAAAGTAGTCGAAGCCAACAAGATTCAGCCACCACATTTGCTACCGCCCGATACTCAGCCTCCGCACTCGATCGGGAAATAGTGTGCTGCCGCTTAGCCGACCAAGACACCAAATTCGCGCCGAGGAACACACAATAGCCTGAAATAGACCGTCGAGTGTCTGGACAACCTGCCTAGTCAGCATCAGAGTAGGCCAGCAATTTGTTCGATGTGCGTCGATACAAAGTGAGACCATAGTCGGTGGTGTCGCGAATGTAGCGTAGAACACGCTTCACAAGGAGCAAGTGATTAGCCCGTGGATCATGCATATGAAGACATATCTGCTGTACTGCATAGGAGATATTTGGCCGAGTGAAAGTGAGGTATTGGAGACCTCCTGCAATACTGTGATATTCTGTAGGATCATCCACGGGATCACTAGACTGAGCTGCAAGCTTAGAAGCTGTATCAACTAGAGTGGAGATAGATTTACACTATAACATACCACCTTTGTCAAGAAGCTCCAATGCATACTTCTCCTGTGAGAGGAACAAACTGTCCTTAGTGCGTCTGATTGAGATGTCCAGAAAATAGTGAAGCTCACCTATATTTGTCATGTTGAACTCTTTACGAAGAGAAGCAATTAAACTGTGCAACAAAGTCGGAGAAGACGCTATCAGGATAATGTCATCCATATAGAGCAGGAGATAGGCCATGTCAGTGCCACGCCGGTAGACAAACAGGGAGCTATCGGACTTGGAGCCAACAAAACCAACAGTAGCAATGAACAAAGCAAACCGCTGAAACCATGCTCGAGGCGCCTACTTCAAACCGTAGAGAGATTTGTTGAGGCGACACACCTTGTCAGGAAATCTGGATCAAGAAACGGAAGGTCATCGAGCATACACGGTCTTGATGAGTGTGCCATTGAGGAAGGCGTTCTTGACATCAAGCTGATGAATTGGCCAGTTACTAGAGAGCGCAAGTGATAACACCGTGCGTATGGTGGCTGGCTTGACCACAGGGCCGAAAGTCTCATCAAAATCAATACCTTCGCGCTGAGTAAAACCCCGGAGGACCCAACGAGCTTTGTATCATTCCAACAAACCATCAGACTTCATCTTGTGGCGAAAGATCCACTTGTCGGTGACAATGTTGGCACGGCGAGGAGGATCAACCAAGTCCCAAGTGTTGTTGGAGAGGAGCGCACTGTACTCTTCAACCATTGTAGCATGCCAGTTGGGGTCTTTGAGAGCACCATGATAAGTCTTCGGTATTGGAGACAATCCTTCAACATGAAGATCAAAAATCGTCTTGGGCTGCACAATGTCGTGCTTGGCACGCGTGAGCATGGTGTGAGACGATGGCGGTTGATTTCTACGCACTTCTATTCTTGTAGACAGTTGTTGGGCCTCCAAGTGTAGAGGTTTGTAGAACAGCAGCAAGTTTCCCTTAAGTGGATTACCCATGGTTTATCGAACTCAGGGAGGAAGTGGTCAAAGGTATCCCTCTCAAGCAACCCTGCAATCAAGATACAAGAAGTCTCTTGTGTCCCCAACACACCCAATACACTTGTCAGGTGTATAGGTGCACTAGTTCAGCGAAGAGATAGTGAAATACAAGTGGTATGGATATAAGACAATGGTGCTAAAAAAGAGCTTGACGGGAGGAAAAGACTAAAGGCAAAAAGATGGAAGCAAGCAAACATGTAACAAATCTAGTTGCAAACGGTGTTTCAATGTTTAGAAACAAGGCCTAGGGATCATACTTTCACTAGTGAACACTCTCGTATAAATATCTACTCTTTATGATACTACTCTGAACTACTCTCCGGTTGGACACTCTAATCCATGGTAGGGCTATAACATCACTCCTCAAAGTTTGCTTTCCCCATCTAGGTAACCCCACATTGTCACCTTGAGCACTAGATGGTTCCAACAAACACCACAATTTCATAGAAACATCCAACTCCAAATATAACTCATAACAAGTAATTGTAATCTCTAGCCTAAGTGCCACCATGGTGTGCATGCTATCACTTTCACACACATGGGGAGAGCAGAGATCTATTAAAGCACTTGAGTAGCAAGGTAGATCTACTTGATTACAAAGCTCATGATCACAATATGATCATGCATAGAGAGAGATGAACACATAGCTACTGGTAGAACCCTTAGCCTCGAGGAAGAACTACTCACTCCTTATCATGGGAATCAGCAACAGCGATGGAGATGGTGATGGAGATCGATGGAGATGGCTCCGAGGGCACTTCCTCGTCGGCGGTGTCGAATAGAGACTTCGTCCCGAATCTCCTTGTGGCGGCGGTCTTCTGGAACTTTTCATGGCTGGAGGCTGTTCGATCTAGGGTTTTCTCATCGGGAGGCTTCTTATAGGCGAAGAGGCGAGGCGAGGAGGCAGCCAGGGGGCCCACACCACCTGGTGGCACCACCAGGGCTAGCCCGCGCCATCATATGGTGTGCCCGCTCTGGTGCCCTACTCCGTCTCTGCTTCGTGTTTCCGTGTTGCTCCGGGAAAAATAAGCATATTGGCTTTTGTCCCGTCCAATTCCGAGAATATTCATTTTTTAGCTTTTCTGAAACCAAAAACAGCAGAAAACAGGCAACTGGCACTGTGGCATCTTGTCAATAGCTTAGTTCCAGAAAGTGTATAAAAATACCTCAAAGTGTGGACAAAACAAAGCAAAGTAGATACTAAACAAGCATGGAACATCAAAAATTATAGATACGTTAGCAACGTATCAACATCCCCAAGCTTAACTCCTGCTCGTCCTCGAGTAGGTAAGTGATAAAAAGAATAATTTTTTAGGTGACATGCACCATCATAATCAAGATCAAACCATTTGCAAGCATTGAAAGCTGGGATCAAAGTACTCTAAACATGAGCATGCAAGATGAAGTTCTAACAATAAGACATAGTAACTATGCATGCAACATGAAAGGATACAAACAAAAGATTCATGAATAACAATGCTTTGAAAGAAGTTCGTTTGTTTCACATATAGAAAACATAGCATAGTGGCATTCAGCTTGTCCCTCATGGAGTAGCAAAACATAAATGCATAGGACACCTTCAAAGTTCATAAGGGTGACTAGATACAAGTAGTTTAAGAACAAGCAATATCAAAGTTATGCATCAATCAACAAGTTTTGGGACAATGCACATTAAACTAAGAATGGCCACTATGCTCTCTTAATAGGTGCATAAAGATAGAAGATGGAGACTCAACATAAAAGTAAAAGAAAGGCCTTCATAGAAGGAAGCAGGGATTTAAGTCACATAAAGTGCTTCCAAAAATTATGATACTTATTAGCTTTTAGCTCTCATTGCCCCTATCATAGGCATCTTCAAGTGATTAAGGTTAAAGTGAACAAACTATGGAGTATAGGCTTGACAAAGTATAAGTTGGAAATCTCATGTCCCTTGAATACGAGGGCCGCTCCTCATGCTACTCAAGTTTAGTTAGTAAGTTCTTGTCATAGTAAGTACATGTGTATCATAGAGAACCGCCAACGGGTACCTCTTACCGATGATACGGAAGAATCCCCATATCAAAATGACAAGGCAAGCGGACAACGAGCATCTCAATCTTCTTATTTACCATGGGAAAATGGTGCTTTTTTCTCTCTTTCCTCTTTTCTCATATCTCTTTTTTTCCTCAATATCTGACTCTTTTTTTTATAAGAAGAATGCTTCATAGACAGCTCATTATGGTTACGCTGCAGGTTTCCACCATGACAACATGGATTAGACCACGACCGGCGTTTCTCTAACACACATACATAACTCCATGGACTTACAAGCTCCCTTTCATTTCACAATGGCGACATCCATAGACAAAAGAGCATGATATCAACTAGGTACAAAGTACAAGTGCAATGTTGAAAGCGTTCCCCATGACAAAGATGGTTCTGCGAATCCCCAACATATAAGTGCAAGCATATACAACATAGATGACACAATGGTTCAAGTTTATTAAGGGCAAGAAAAGTAAAGTGTGCCATCAAGTTCGTGAGAGCTTTAATCACTAGTTTTCTCATAACAAGTTTAATTCAGAAGGTAGATAAAAACATGAATATACTTGGAGTAGCAAATGCTAATAGGTAGGTATGGTGGACTCTTTGAAATAACTTGGTTTTATTTGGAGTTGGATGCATGAGTGGAACTCATACTTGGTTATGGAGGCTAGCAAAAGACTAGGAGCGACCAACTAAGAGAGCAATAATGGCCATAAGCATGCAAAGCGACAAAACATCATTAATTAAAGCATAAAGTGATATTACAAATCGAAAACTAAAGGATCATAGAGGCTATGGTGACTTGGTATAATCTTAACATGGTGTGAGCATACGCCAAGTCAACCCAAATAAAGCATCAAAGGAGAATACCACAATAGTATGCTTTTGTATGCTAAAACAATGCATGATTCTTTCAAGGCACATTAAGCAATCTCAATTGTTTGGAACAAGTCATGCTACACCAATAATCACTAAGCATAAGGCCAAAACAATATCAAGCATGACATGATAAAGTCTAAGTCACAGTCAAAAACAAGCTTCTTTTTACCACTTAAGCATGAACTTTCCTACTCTTTTCCAATCCAAATCAACTTATTTGAAACAACTCATAAATATAATAATAAATAAAGATCAGTGAGCTTGTCTCACAAATCCAAAAAGAAGAACTAAAAATTTCTAAGCTGAAAGCACAAGAAAACTAAGGCTAAACACAATGCTAGTAAAAGAGAGCACTCACAAAACAATAAGAATGAAAACTAGAGTTCTAGGGAATGAATAACATGGTGTGTCTCTCTCCAAAAGAAGTGTGTTGGGATCCAACCAACTTATTCAAGCAAACTAAGCAAACAAAAACTAAGAACAAAAACAAAGACGCTCCAAGAACAACACAAGAGTGCATGAAACAATAAAAATGAAGTGTCTAGAAACACCTGAGATTTTTATTAATGAAGAAGGGGATGCCTTGGGCATCCCCAAGCTTTGACGCTTGTACTTCTTGGATATTTCTTGGGGTGACACGCGTGGCATCCCCAAGCTTGAGCTTTAGTCCATTCTTCATCTCATTACAGCATTCTCTCCATACACCTAAAAAAATGTTGGGGTTCACAACATAGAAAACAAAAAAATTCCTACGATGAGAACTACACGCCAAGATCTATCTACTAGGTACAAAGCAACGGGTGGACATACATCCAACGAGAACTTACCCTCGAAGACAACGAGTTTTGTTAACGAGTAGGAACTCGTGGTTGATGTAGTCGTACACTTGCCGATCTCAAGACCGTGAGGAAGTCCGAGCGCCGCAACTCAGCAGCGACATCGTACTTTTGCGTTCACTTCTCGGACAACCTCCACCTCCTCGCTCCAGCGATCCGATTGGAAGCAACTCCTTCGGACAAAATGCCACTGGGAACATGTATCTCGCTAATCCGAGACCATGGGGAATAATTCTAGAGGGAGAGATCCTTCACAAGGAGGTGTGAGGAAGAAGGAGGAAGAGGGTGGCCTTTTATAGGAGGAGGGGGGTGCCCCTCCTTCATGGCCGGCGCATGGGAGGTGACTCCTCACCTCCCCCATTCATGTGGTGGTAACCCCTCCACATTAAAATGCCTCTTCACGTTCCCCTTTAAAGTCCCTACTTTAAATGCATTAAAATTCTCCAAGTTTAATGCTCTCTCCTTTAATAAAACTCTTTTATTAAATTTATTCAGAATTTTGTTAATTAATTTAATTAACAAACATTCCCATATAACCCCTTGCAATATTTCAATATCACATGCAAAACCACTTTCTGCAATTTCACCCGAAACAATTTCCGGTTTCTATCGAAACAATTCTTGCGCTTTGCAATTCTTTCATCTGAAACATATGTGATCCAAAATAGTGTCCGGTAACTCTTAAGTGTGTCGCCCTACGGTTCGCGAATAATGCAGACATGATTGAGACTCCTCTCAGATCAATAATCAGAAGCGGGACGTGGAGATCCATACCGACTCCTGCATATTCAACGATGACTTCTGTGATCGTGAGAACCTTTAATGCTTATAACTAAATCCCTTTGTCTCGCGATATATTACATGTCCGAGATTCGATCATTGGTATCTCCATACCTAGTTTGATCTCGTTGCCGACATGCACTCTTTTCTTGTTCCCGTGATATAACATTCTAGTGATCACATCACTTGCTTGCAAGCTATCTTAATGTGATATCACCGAGAGGGCCCAGAGTATATCTATCCGTCATCAGGATTGACAAATTCCACTCTTGATCCATGAGCCTCAACATAACACCTTTGTAGCACTGAACCCATCTTTATAGTCACCCTGTTACGGTGTGACGTTTGATGTTATCAAGATGCTCTTCAGGTGTTAGCAATTAACATGATCTCATGGTCTAAGGATAAAGATTACTTCATATGATGTTATAGCAATATAAACATAATGACTTGATCGTAATGCTATACTTCGGATGAATGTTCATCACATCATTCAAATAATGTTGTGACCTTGTTATTAACAACTTCCAATGTCCATGATCGAAACCTTGATCATCTTGTTAATCAACAAGCTAGTCATAAAGAGAGGCATAACTAGGAACCCTTTTTGTTTATTAAACACACATGTATTGACGTTTTGATCAATACAATTATAGCATGCAAAATAAACATTTATCATAAACATGGAATAAGATAATAACCACTTTATTATTGCCTCTCGGGCATATTCCTTGATCTCCCACTTGCACTAGAGTCAATAATCTAGTTTGAAAAACTTTGCGTATTGAACACCTATGGCTTTACGGTGTTGCATATACGCTATTGCTAGTGGTTAACATAATCTCCGGATCGGCAGTTTCAGGTCCGTGTGTATTTGCATGTCTTTGCGTCTCGCATCACTCATTCTCAAATGAGATGGTATTGTATAAATTTGGTCCTTTGGTGAGACCTTTAGTTCGTTCGGGTTAAAATATGTTGATATTATTGTCACACAATATATCTTCATAGTATCAGCCCACTTTGAACCACACCTAGTTTGATAACAAACTACTTAACACAAATGCCCTCCTTTGTTACTATAGCAGTTATATACTTAGCCTTTTGTTGTAGTATCCGTCACAATGTCTCAACTTTGGAACTCATCCAAATCCATCATGGAACATCCTTTCCATTACATTGTGCCACCCATAGTCTAAATTGAGATAAATTTAATTTGTATATTGTGACAAAAATAGTATCAATGTAACACTTTACAATGAACTACCTTTAACTATTTGTCACTTATACATGATATATTCTTAGTTCTTCCAAAGTTCATAAGAATATCTTTACTATCGTCCAATGATCATCTTATGAATCATTCTGGTATGTGCTCATAACATTTAGAGCATAGGACATTTTGGATATATACATATCATGGTATTTTCGATCAAAATCTTCATGTGATTTTACTCACCAAGTGTCGAAACACTTGAATCTTGATACAATTCTTTCCATGCAGCAAGAACTTTTCTTGTTGTTTCCATATTGAACCCTTTCAATATCTCATATATGTATGTCTGGCACAACCATATTAGCGCCTTAATCTATCCATATAGATATTGATGCCAAATATTCTGGGTTTGCCCAAGTCTATTTAATGAAATTCTTAACTTGTGTCAATAAAAGATACATCATTTCCAATCAACAATATGTACTCTGCATAATGTATTGGAAATATGTATCAGCGCTCCCACTTAATTTCTTGCAAATGCAAGCATCTTCATCATCTTCGATGAATTTAAACTCTTTTAAAAGTTTCATCATGGTGAAGATTCCAACTCTTCTATGCTTACTTCAACTATTGAAGTTTGCATGCCCTTTTAGCACCCTTTGAATTAACAAAACCCTTCGGACCGTGTCTTGTACACGTCCTAGGTAACCATTCTATTAGAAGAACATTGTTTTGTTTGTTTAACTACCATACATCAAATTATATGTAGTGGTTGCTACATTAATCCGTCAAGACTAAATATCGCTATGAAAGATCAAATCTTGTCATAGTCAACTCCTTGAACATTGTCGTAAACTTCTTTCTGACATGTCGACTATTTCATAGATGTTAAACATCCATGTCTTATTTCTTTATAGATCCAAACACGACTGATAGGCTTCACGCCTTTCCGGAGGGTCTTCCAAGTTCAGAAACTTGATTTCTCGTGTATGGATACTATCACGGATTCTATGACTTCTAGTCATTTTATGGAGTCAGGGCCCATCATCGCTTCTTTGCATGTAGTCGGTTTATCGTTGTCAAAACAATAATGACTTGCTTATCAAATCTTACTATTTGATTCTTACCAACTCACACGGTTCAATAGGAACTCTAATCTCAGAGATCACACCTTCTGTAATCACGGGAGCCATGAGCATTGTGGCCGCCACCGGGACACTTTCCGGCACTGAGCTACTTAGCACATATAACTAAGGTTCAACAACCTTATTAAAGTTCTATTGTCCTCCCACTTAACTTTTTGTGAAAATTTCCTTCTCAAGAAACTTGACATTCCAAGTAACAAACTCTTTTGTCCTCGGTGTTATGGAGAAATTCCTAACAAATTCTTTGGGATAACCTACAAAGACGTGCTTATCTGACTTTGGTTGTAAACATTTTACTTATGCATAGCATACCAAAATTTAAGAAAAGACAATCCGGGTTTTATCCCAAACCATAACACATATGGTATCATTTCAACGGATCATGATGGTGCTCTTTTTAGTGTAAAAGCGGTAGTCTCTAAAGCTTCAATCCTTAAAACATAATGGCAGTTTTATAAACGACACCTTTGATCTTACCATGTCAAACATGGTTTGATTTTATCTCTCGAATATGCCATACTCCTATGGTTTATCGGGAAACACAAATCATGGAACAATTCCTCAAATCTTAAGTGTTTTGCTAAACATGTAACTCAAATATATTCCTTTATGATCAAATCATAAACTCTTTATTTTCTTGTTACAATGATTTTCCACTTTATCTTGAAAGTCTTTGAACAATTTTCAACTATTTCATACTTCTTCCTTATTAAGTAAATATACAGATATATTCACTCAAATTTTCGGAGAAAGCAGATGAAGCAAAAAGATCCATCGCATATGGCTACATATAATGGACTACGCACATCAGCATGCACAATTTCCAATAAGCTAGTCATCCGTTCCTCTTTGGCCTATGGACAGAGTTTCAATTATCTCGAGGAAACTTTCACAAGCGTCAATTAATCAAAATCAAAGACTCCAAAATTCCATCAACATGGAGTTTCTTCATGTTTTATTTCCAATATAATTTAAAACAGCGATGTCACTTCATAAGTGATATTTTAATCATTTGTCTTGCGACATTTTAGCAATAGTGTTTATGGATGTGATTTCTCCCACTAGACTTGTAAAAGTTCATCCATCCTTTATGGAATACGGTAATTATTTGAACAGCCATTGTTCTCATAATACCGGAACAAAATAACAATTATTTAAACAAATCTTGAAGGCTTGGTTTGATGACAACGAAAAACACAATAACACTTTATTTGTTTTCGATGAACATCATCACTCATTCTCTTGCTGGTTACTTAGGCCATTGTAGTTCATGAATTGCGTTGTCCTGTATGACACTTCATACCAACCAATTCGGTATCCAATACCGGTATCCAATACCTAAGAACCACATTGTTTAACAAGCAAGGAATATAGCCATAACATGTATATCTTCTATATACCTAAGTTGGACATCTCCAACCTTTTATTTTCTGCCAAATATTTTATAGATACTCTTTCAGCAATTCCTTTTCTTTTAAAAGAATCTATCAACATCAATAGTGGTGTCATTCACATGACACATAGTACAAAGCGTATATAGTCAAATACTAATACCTTTGGACTTGCACTTTGAATTGGATCACCATCATCAAATGTTTGGTGTTCTTTCAAAAATCCATTCTTTAGTAATCTATTAGTGTAGTAAACATTTTACTAACATCTTCTATTCATCCTTATCATGACAACTTTCATGATCAAGCTACTATAGCCTATAAGGAAGAATGACGAGTATAATTTTAGTTCCTAAAACTTTTTGGGAGATTCGGATGCCTAGCATCTCCATCCTTCACAAATTCTCATACAATATGAGAACATGTATTTTGCTAAATTACACTCTATCATAATGCAACCAAAAACTTTGTTTCAGATATCACAATATCTTTCACACATGATGGTTTCTGAAACAATTTTCAGCTCCAATATAATCTTGATATTAAAACAACTTTTTGAATATCAATAATCATGGAGGCAAACATGATACTTTAGATACTAACATTGGAATTCTTACTCTTGATTTAATACTACTTATTAAACTTCATGGAGTAAATAGAGTTTGCTGAAAGTTTGCAATAGGACTTATAAACTTTAAATTGACATTCAAAACAATACGATACCAGTTAAGTAAAGTAAATATCCAGAATTCTATAGTTCTATTATCTCAAATAAAAACTAAGCATAAGGTAGAAAACGAATGCCAATGACTACAACAAACTATGCAAATTCACTTCGATTTAGTTTATGACAAATTGAGTTCGACTAATCCAAATTAGAAATGAACTCCCACTCAAAAACGACATCCCTCGTGCCTTTTTGGTTATTACATGAACCAAATCCACTACACCAAGTCCGATCATCACGTGAGTCGATGTAGCTTCAAAGGCGAGCATCTATATGGGCATCATATCAACTATATGACTCATGCTTAACCTTTCGGTCCGTGTTCCGAGGCCATGTCTGTACATGCTAGGCTCGTCAAGTAAGAACCTTAGTATTTGCGTGTGTAAAACTGTCTTACACCCGTTGTATGAAAGCGTAGAGTCGAGAACACCCGATCATCACGTGATGCCTCAAAACACGGTCCACAAAACGGTGCATACTTAAGGAAGAACACATTTTATCTTGATATCTAAATGAGGGATCATCTTATAATACTACAAAAAGCGCCAAACTAGCAATATAAGATGCTAACATCTAATGTGTAAAGTGAGATGATATGGTCCATGCATTTGATCTCTATCACTTGCATCGTGGTATGATCTTTATCATTCCTTTGTGTGTAAGGCGAAGGTCTACGGAACTTACACGTTGAATGAGTTGTAAGAGTATCTGTCATATATCTACTTACAACAATACCATATCAAGGCACTAGCCCAGCAATGATCTAAACTAGACGCATCTAATTTATCAATTGCAAGTTTTACGTGGCTTAGGGCTTTCGGAGATAGAACCGTTCTTACCTACGAACATGAACCACAACGAGGATAACTAAGTTATTAGCAACTCGTTGTAAATCAGATATTGACTATAGTAGGAGAGGCAGGACACCAGACCACTTATGCAAAACAAGTTGCATGTCGGTAGGAACCGGTCTCATGTACGATGACATGTAAGGTTGGTCTGGGCCGCTTCATCCCACTATGCCACCAATATCCAAAATACATAGAAGATGCAATAACATGATCATCATCGCCCACATATCAACATATGTGTACTACCCGTGCTAAGCACCTACGCATAGATCAGGCTCTGATACCACTGTTGGGTCCACAGCATAGAAAACAAAAATTGTCCTACGGTGTTAAACTACACGCCAAGATCTATCTACTAGGTACAAAGCAACGGGTGGAAACGAGAACTTACCCTCGTAGACAACGAGTTTTGTTAACGAGTAGGAACTCGTGGTTGATGTAGTCGTACACTTGCCGATCTCAAGATCGTGATGAAGTCCAGCAGGTCCGGCTCCAGCACGTCCATCAGATCCAGCTCTAGCACCACCAAGTCTAGCACCGCAAAGCAGCGGTGCATCCGTGATCGCACACATGTCCGGTACCCCGACAACCTCCGTCCCTCGCTCCAGCAAAGCAGCGGAAGCAGCAACTCCTTTCCAGATAAAGCCACCGGGAACATGTATCTCGCTAATCCGAGACCATGGGGAATAATACTAGAGGGTGAGAGAGATCCTTCACAAGGAGGTATGTGTGAGAAGTGAGGAGAGGGGGGGCCTTTTATAGGAGGAGGAGGTACCCTCCATGGCCGGCACCCCATGGAGGTGACCCTTCACCTCCCCCATTCATGTGGTGGTAACCCCCTCCACATAAATTTGCCTCTTCACATTCTCCATTGAAGTCTCCACTTTAAATGCATTAAATTTCTCCAAATTTAATGCTCTCTCATTTAATACAACTCTTTTATTAGTTTTATTCAGAATTTTGTTAATTACTTTAATTAACAAACATTCACATAAAACCCCTGCAACATTTCAATATTACATGCAGAACCAATTTCAGCAATTTCACCCGAAACAGTTTCGGTGTCTATTGAAATAATTTCAGCGCTTTCTTAAATCTTTATCTGAAACATATTTGCTCCAAATGGTGTCGGTATCCCTTAAGTGTGTCACCCTACGGTTCGCGAATAATGCAGACATGATCGAGACCCCTCGGATCAATAATCGAGCGGGACACGAGATCCATACTGACTCCTACACATTCAACGATGACTTCTGTGATCGTGAGAACCTTTAACGTTAGTAACTAAATCCTTTTGTCCCGTGATATATTACATGTCCGAGATTCGACCATCGGTATCTCCATACCTAGTTTGATCTCGTTACCGACATGCACTCTTTTCTCGTTCCCGTGATATAACAGTCTAGTGATCACATCACTTGCTTGCAAGCTATTTCAATGTGATATCACCGAGAGGGCCCAGGGTATATCTATCCGTCATCTGGATTGACAAATTCCACTCTTGATCCATGAGCCTCAACATAACACCTTCGTAGCACTGAACCCACCTTTATAGTCACCCTGTTACGGTGTGACGTTTGATGTTATCAAGATACTCTTCCGGTGTTAGCAATTAACATGATCTCATGGTCTAAGGACTAAGATTACTTCGTATGATGTTATAGCAATATAAAGATAATGACTTGATCGTAATGCTATACTTCGGATGAATGTTCATCACATCATTCCACCAATGGTGTGACCTTGTTATTAACAACATCCAATGTCTATGATCAGGAAACCTTGATCATCTTGTTAATCAACAAGCTAGTCTATAAGAGAGGCATAACTAGGAACCCTTTTTGTTTATTAAACACACATGTATTGATGTTTCCGATCAATACAATTATAGCATGCAAAATAAACATTTATCATAAACATGGAATAAGATAATAACCACTTTATTATTGCCTCTCGGGCATATTCCCTTCACTTACCTTATGGAGCTCTCTCAATATACCATTTAGAGTAATTAACCATCATATTATCGAGAAGCTTTGTTGCAGCACCCAAAGTGATGGTCATAAAGGTACCTCCAGTAGCAGAATCCAATAGGTTCCTTGAAGAATAGTTCAATCCTGCATAAAAAGTTTGGATAATCATCCAAGCAGTCAGTCCATGAGTGGGACAATTCTTTACCAAAGATTTCATTCTTTCCCAAGCTTGAGCAACATGTTCATTATCATATTGTTTAAACTTCATTATTTCACTTCTCATATATATAATCTTAGCATGAGGATAATATTTTCCAATGAAAGCATCTTTGCATTTAGTCCAAGAATCAATACTATTCCTAGTTAAGGAATTCAACCACTATTTAGCTTTTCCTCTCAAAGAGAAAGGAAACAATTTAAGCTTAATAATATCACCATCTATATCCCTATGCTTTTGCATCTCACAAAGTTCAACAAAGTTATTTAGATGGCCAGCAGCATCTTTATTACCAATACCAAAAAAATGTTCTCTTATAACAAGATTGAGTAAAGCAGGTTTAATCTCAAAGAAAGTAGCTTCAGGAACATGTGGAGCAATAGGAGTGCTCATAAAATCATTGTTGTTGGTGCTAGTGAAGTCACACAACTTAGTGTTTTCAAGAGTAGTCATTTTTTGTGTTTTTGATAAAGAAAGCAAACTTGTAAAACTAATTTTTTGTGTTTTTGATAAAGAAACAAGCAAACAAAACAAAAGTAAACTTAGCAAAACAAAAATAACAAAGTAAAGAGATTGGTTATGAGGGACTTCCCTTGTGAAGATGTCCTTGACTCCCCGGCAACGGCGCCATAAAAAGTCTTGCTGGCCCAAAATATATCGAGCTCGTTGGGGAACCCCAAGAGGAAGGTATGATGAGCACAGCAGTAAGTTTTCCCTCAGTACGAAACCAAGGTTATCAATCCAGTAGGAGCAAGGAAACACCCCAAAGGTGTAGCTAGCTGAACGTTGGCAGGGCACACGACCGGTGCCAGCAGCAACGTGGAGACTGTAGCATCCCAATTGTCTAACAATTGTAATGCTACTTGGTCTAGTAATATAATGGCTACTTCATATATATAATTGTTGCATCATAATTATATCATGCTCATGTCATCAAGCCACCTTGCATTTGAGCATCATATAAAACCCTTTTTGTTTTGGTTCTTCTCTCATATGCATTGTAAATTGTATTTGCCTCTTGATATTGTATTTGGTTATTGATATATTGTTTAATGCCCAAGTTGAGTTGGGGGCATATCTTTTATTCCACTCCACCACCCTTTCTTTCACCACCTTATAATTCCACCATCCCATTATCCATGAGCTTGTAATTATTTTTCTTTTGGTATTTAATCTAGCTCATGGGAGATAGGGTGGATCCAATTCTACAAATTCTTTTGCTTGGCCTTATTCCACTCTTGGGAATGCATGAGAATAATGCCATGTTAATATTATTGTTTTCACAAGAATAAACATGGCATTAATTATTTTGCATGGGCCATGCAAGCACCACCACATTCTAGTCCTTTGGATTTTATATGAATTATTGAGTGGTGTATATCTTTTGGAGCTCTCCCTTCTCTCCCAAATCTTTCACCATGTTTGGTTTATTTCTTTTTGGCCTAGTGCTCATCAAGTTTTTCTCACATGTGTATGCCATGCATGACCATGTAAAATCCTTTCCATCTCCATCTTTTGTCCTCCTTTGTTTTATTTGGTTTTTGAGTGAAGCACCTCTATCCCTTTTCTACCACTCCTTTTTGTTTGTTTTTGTTTGAGCTTGCTAAAACCCTACACCAATTCCACCTATTCTTGTTTGATCTAGCTAGATACATGCAAGTATCTAAACCCTAAACCCCCTCCCTCATCTCTCCTCTCTCTAACCTAGCTAACCCAAACCCTAAACCTAACCCCTCATCTAACCCTAGTTACACCCTACCTCACCCTCTCCTCTCACCATGTCGAGCCTCCCCTTGATGGCCCCACCTGGCCACCCTCTCCCTGGCCCACACCCCAGCCACCCCTCTCTCTAACCCTAAGCAAAAACCCTAACCCGAGGCTACCCACCTGGCAGCCTCCATCTACCCCTCCCTCTGCCCCTGTCGTCCAGCCGAGCACGTGCTCGAGGGGGAAAAGGTGGCACCGTAGCCACCCTCATCTACCCCCTGCCACGGCTGCTCCTCCTTCCTCCCTCCTTTTTCCCCTTCCACACGGCTCTCCTCTGCCTCCCAGATCCACCCTAGGGCCTTGCCCTCTCCCCTCTCTTCTCCACCGCCACCATCTACCCCATCGCCCGGCCCACGGCCTCCACCTCCTTCTCTTACCAGCCGGTGGCGTGGCGATCACGGTGTCGAGGAAGACCACGCGGCTCCCCTACTTCACCTCGTGTCGCCCGAGAGGAGAAGGACCCACTCGTCCGACCGAGACGCCTTCACGAAACCCTAAGCGGGAGCGTCTGCATCGCCGTTGATCCACCGCGTCCCAGCCCGATCCGTCCGCACCAACAACCCCGCGGTGAGCCCACGATCCTCCCTGACACCTCCGTCCTCGCCGTGGCTCCCTGTTCTCGCCGGACCAACCGCCGAGCGCTCTCGGTGCGTTGCGTGCGCGTGCGTCCTCTGCGTCGTCGCGTCGCGAAGAGCCTCATCTAGCCGCCCATCCTCCTAGCAACCTCCCTCACCTACGCTGGCTCGACTTTTGGCCACAGACCCGCGATCCGGATCGAATCCCCACTCCGCACGGTCGATCACCGATCCGTCCATGATGAAGAAGATCTACGAGGGCTGTGGTAGATTCTGATTAGCCCTTCTTTTATTTTTGCCTCAACCCGCGGTACCTCGTGGCCCACTAGTCAGCCGCCCGGTCAATCTTGCAAGAAACCCCAGGTTCTCCGCCTCAACCCAAGACTCCCCGCCACGTGGCTTTGTCCGTTTCCACTGCAAGTGGACTGCGAGCCCATGACCCACTCTGCCTCCGTACTCCGAGGTGAAAAGCTTTGAGAAAAGTGATTCCACCACAGCCACCTGGCCCCACTTGTCTGGTCTTTGGCTAGGTTTGTCTGAGTAACAAAAGTTTCATTCTTTTTCATTTTAATTTAAACTTTTCAAATTTGTTTTAAATTCAATTCAAATCTGTTTTAAAATAACTTTTAATTTTCAAACCCAAATAATACAAATAATATATGTTTTTGAATCAGAAAAATATGAGGAATTCAAATATGCTATTCAAAATAATGTTTGAACACTTTAAATTTTCGGGTCGATTAAAATTACAATAAAATGCCCTTTGCCTTAATTAATTAATAACTTTTGTTTTATAACTCCAAATTTGACAAATAATATGTCTAAATTGATCAGCTCGACGAGACCTTTCTGTTTATGCATTCCATGTTCTGAATTGCAGCATGCATCATATAAATATAAAGTATACAGCAACTTATTTGAGTATAAAATATGATTAAAACCCCATAAAATGTTTATTTCTTGTATTCCACACGTCACCCATGCCATGCTACTTTATTGCCATGCAAATTGTGCATCATTCATCATGGCATGTTTGTTTGCTTGACGCATTTTATTCATATGCTTGTGCACTTTATTTATGTTGGCCCGTGTTTGTTTGGTTCTTCTTCGAATAGACGCTGAGCAGGGGATATATCAAGAGACCCAGGAGCATTACCCAGATCCTTCTCTCGCTTCAACTGAGCTGCCAGGAAAGAACTATCACATGCTTGCATACATATAGTACCTATTGCCTCTATCTTATTCTTGCATCATTGAGTCGCGATTGCATTAAACTGAATCCCAAGTACTGCATAGCCTTTACTTTTAAACCCCACCGAAGCTTGTTCCTCCATCCCATGAGCCATTACTACAGGAGTTGTTTGAGCCATGCGAGTCGTGAAGAAACATGTGTAGGGTATGTGAGTGTCGATGGATAACGAGGTACCTAAACAACTTAACCTGAGTAGTAATGGGATAACTAATGAAAGTGGCACCGTGAGCAATATCGCTATTTGGTTTTTCATGCTCACTTGTGTCCTGTGGGACCCAGTACTTGATTCCTGTTCCTTGAATATTCACGCTATCCACATCCGGAGGCTTATGAACCCCCGAGGCGAGCTTGATTCATTCTTATTTCTTGGGGCCACAAAGTAGTTTGGGGCTTTATTACTATTATGTACTTATGCCATGCTTCTTGCTTCATTTAAGATTGTGCGAGGAGCACTGTCTTTATTTAGGTAAGCGGAGTGTTTTCGCGGTATCGACAAGCCTGAGAGTTTCGGGTTCCCAGTCGTTTACACCCACAGACGCAAACCCTGGGTCCGTTTAAGAGCCGGCCAACATCGTTGCGGGTAGCTTAGTGGGGTGGCCCCTGAAATATTTCGAATCCTGTGATCGCTTTGTCGTGGGCCTCGTTGGTTTGATTTGGTTTTCGAGGTTGATCGAGTGTGTGTTGCTATTTGTGCACCCTACGGGTAAAACTTTCAAAGCCGTGTCATGGTTATGGGCGACTTAGACAGTTTCTCGATCATAGACAAGTATAACTAAAGTACCGCTTTTAATTTGACTAAGTGCACGACTAGTAAATAGTGCAATTCTCATGGAATGGATAATAAAACTGCCAGCGGATGGGGGTTGTTAAATCGCTTCCTCGTTGTTAAGCGAGGAGGAGGATGGATCTGATAATATTCTTGTCATAATCGTTGTTATTAATTCACGGACATCCGTCTATCTTTGGTTAGGCGGATGGTTAGCGAGTATCTATAGAATTGTTAGGTATTCTCTTTTGCTGCAATTGCGTCACCCCAGGTTGTGTCCCCTTTAGAGGCATAAAGACTTCATAAGTACCCAAAGGGTCTCACACGATAAATTGTTTGATTAGGATGAACAGGTAAACTCGCAAGATGGATCTGGGGTGGAGGAGAGACGATGTGATGTGGCGATCATTCGGTGTAGAGATTAGGAACGGGATCCGTGAGATCTGGGGGATGTGTTTATTTATGGGGCATCTTATGCCGATTTGCTTCTTATCCGTACTCGGATCTTGTTTTCCGCTTACTTTGATACTCTGTTTGATGTATGAGGAGATATCCTAAACTATTATATCTATCTAGGATATTTGGATCTTCTTGTATGGCGTTGCAATATTTCTATTTCTTTTAGATGGAATGGCTCGAGGATCATTGTATGGTGGCTTGCATACATACTCATTTGTGTATGTAGTTGATCCTTCGCTTTGCCGATTCGCGCTTCGTTCTTGTCCCGATGTTTGGAAATGGTTAGGGCCGAAAAGGTTCACCTGTGAGTGGCATTTGGGCCCCCAACTATTTTAACCATTTCCGCTCATCCGTGCTTGTAACTAAGAGCGTAATTCACGAGGTAGTTACAATTGGTATCGAGCCATCCCGCCTTGTGGTCTCAGCCAAATGGTCGTTGTCAGTCTAGCAAATATTTTGGTAGCTATGTATACTAGGGAAAAACAAAACGTGAGAGTAGGACTGCTTCCACTTTTCTTCTTACCCACCCACCCACCCTTTTCTGGTAAGGAAGTGTAACGTTTTCAATCCTCTTCTTAAAAATTCAAACTAGGATTCACGTGTTCTGGGTTTCCATAGTACCATAGAATGTGTGTGTGTGTGTGTGTGTGTGTGTGTGTAATTCCTTGTCTATCTGTTGCATCCAATTTGTTATCAATCTGCCTTTGGTTATGAACTGTTGGTACATTCCATACCGACAGGCCTTTGCAAACCGATGCGATCTATCTGATTCGTTGTATACCGCCGTGATCTGTCTTACTCCTTGTTATCCGACGTTATCTTGTTTGAGGTGTTCGTTTCCATAGTTACTAATATTTAGGTTCATCTTGAGATGAAGGTGTTGGGATATGTGTTCTACTTATTCATGTGCGGAGTAATGATTTGAGTGCGGGATGGAGTCGCGACCATACCACTACTTTTATCATTCGCTCTTGCCTATTGAATTGGTAGAGTCACTAATCTTGATTCGTTAAGTGATTTTGCGCATCTATTGGTATTTTAATGCCGAAATTTGCGGAAAATTTTTCTTTGATAGTTGTGTACCACACTCCTTTTCAGTCGTGTGCGATATGCTTAATATCTTCTAGGTGCTTTGAACTTTGTTGATATTTTAATATCATCTTAGTAAATTGTATCCTTTAATCTTGGTTAATTCCAACTTGGTACTATTTTGGATTATTATTATTCTCCATTATAGTACTGACTTGTGTTTTATATCAATCACAGGATGGCACCACCACGCTGCTCGATGAGGACATACAACCTGAACTGGGGGCGCGTTGTCAAGCATCGCCAATGCCTTGGCAGCAATGCAAAGAACCAACAGCGCTTTTGAAGAAAGTGTCGAGGAATGAGTTTGTTCCGCTACCTCCACCTCCCAAGCGAGGAGACATCAAAAGCTTCCTCAAGTTCAACCCACGCCAATTTGATGTGTCCGATCAACCACTTGATGCTGATGATTGGTTGCGTGAGATGTCAAGGTTACCGTGATCGCTGATGTTCCCGAGCAAGAATGGGTAAAATGTGCCACTCACCTTCAAGGGAGATGCACTGTGGTGGGAGAATTACTCAAGGCAACCGCACCGGTTTTCAGCCTACTTGGGGACAGTTCATGGAGCTTTCAAAGAGCAAGATTCTGAAATTGTCATGGAGAGGATGAAGGAAGTGTTTCTCAACCTCAAGGTGGCAATGACAATGTCAATACCTACATCAAACTTCATGAATCTTTCGTTATGGTGGCGATGAGATCTCGATGACAAGAAGAAGCAAAAGAGGTTCCGCAAGGGCTCAATGCATCAATTAAATATGCAATCACACATGCAAGGCGGCGTCTTTTCCGAACTTCAGCATACAGTTCTGCAGGAAGAAGCAAGTAGGCAAGTGTTTGAGGAGTCAAAGAAACACAACCGCTGATGCAGAAGCTCTTCACTATGTCAACTCCTTCTAAGCGTCGTGTCCGGGTTCCTAACAACCCACCGTCTCCCGGCTCCACCAAGACCTTCAAGCTACGCGGCAAGGCCACCAAACTTCCTCACCTTGCTCCTGGGGCTACAACCACCACTACCGAGCGCTCGGAGTCCTGCTACGTTGCTCCACGTCCACCGGTGCTTGTTACACTTGTGGAGACACTGGCATCAACACTGAACTGTCCGATGAAAACAAAGATCTTCCTCCACCACCTCCAAGACTGCGGCAAGCTCTCCTTTGGTTCGTGCACCACCACCTCGGCTCTCAACATCAACACCAAGCCCGGGTCATCGTTGCTCGTGCTAACTGTGTCAACGCCACTCAAGCTGAGCATGCACTGGAGTTGTGATGGGTATTCTTTCCGTTAACTCACCTGCATGAGTTTTGTTTGATTCGTGCATCGCATTCTTTTGTTTCTCACAAGTTTGCGAATGAGAATGAGTTAGCTATGGATCCTCTCCTTGCGGTTAATGGTCCTTTCTCTGGAGCAACAATGGCAGCTTCTAAAATCAGCCATGGCAATCAAATTGAGATTGGTGGCTCTTCGCTCTCGGCCCTTAATTGTTCGGGCAGTTCGACATTGATGTTATCTTGGGCATGGATTGGTTGACGCAAATGCAGCTGTGATTGATTGTCTGAACGCCGGTTTCTCCGAAAATTCTCAAGGCCATATAGTCTATTCTCCAAGTCCGACTCGCTATTCAGCTTTTCTCTTTGGCGGCTCAATAATGATGCTATGGAAGCTATTCAGTGTTCCGTGGTCTCATGAGTTCCCATATGTCTTTCTGAAGAGTTGCTGTATGCCTCCGGATCGTGAGGTTGAGTTTGTAATTGAGCTTGAACCTGAACGGCTCCTATCTCCAAGCGGCCTTATAAAATGGGTCCCGCTTGAGTTGGTGAACTCAAACGTCACTTGATGAACAAGAGAAGTTGGGTTTCATTCAACACAAGACTCTTCTTGGGGTAGCCCAACCTCTTTGTGAAGAAGCGAGACAAGACCGATAGACTTTGTGTTGACTATCGGGCTCTCAATGCTAAAACCATCAAGAATAAATATCCCTTCCGGATTAATGATCTCTTCGATCAGCTAGCTGGAGCTGTGGTATTCTCTAAGCTTGACTTGAGAAGTGGTTATCATCAAATCAAGATTCGCAAGGAAGATGTTCCTAAAACAGCTTTCACCACCCGCTATGGCCTGTATGAGTACACGGTCATGTCTTTCGGTCTCACCAACGCACCTGCCACCTTCTCGAGGCTTATGAACTCGGTTTTCATGGAGTATCTTGATAAGTTCGTTGTGGTCTATCTGGATGACATCCTAGTCTATTCTAAGTCAAAGGAATAACATGAAGAACACCTTCGATGTGTCCTAAACAAGCTTCATGAGAACCGCTTGTATGCAAAGTTCTCCAAATGTGAGTTTTGGCTGCCTCAAGTCACCTATCTTGGCCACGTCATCTCTGCCAAGGGCATTGCCAACCCGAAACTCAGAAAGACAATTGTTGATGGCTTCCTCCTGTAAATGTCAAAGAAGTCCGAGCTTCCTTGGTTTGGCTAGTTATTGCCGCCGCTTCGCTCAGAATTTTTCAAGATAGCGCCTCTTACCGATCTCCTCAAGAAAGGCAAGAAATACCTTTGGACTCCTGCATGTCAAGCAAGCTTTGA
Organism: Avena insularis; assembly: GCA_023614405.1. Classification (NCBI taxonomy): domain Eukaryota; kingdom Viridiplantae; phylum Streptophyta; class Magnoliopsida; order Poales; family Poaceae; genus Avena; species Avena insularis. The sequence goes on along the minus strand of CM042692.1, from coordinate 327,237,750 downwards.
GACACTCAAAGAGAAGCTCACTTCCACACCAGTCTTGGTTCCTCCAGATACATCCAAGCCTTTCCAGATATTCTGTGACGCCTCTTTGCAAGGATTGGGTGCGGTCCTTATGCAAGAAAAACAAGTTGTTGCTTATGCCTCTCGACAGTTGAAGACGCATGAGATCAACTATCCTACACATGACCTCGAACTCGCAGCAGTTGTCTTTGCTTTGAAAGTATGGAGGCATTACTTGCTGGGCAACCGTTGTGAAATCTTTTCTGATCACAAGAGTTTGAAGTATATCTTCACTCAGCCTGATCTCAACCTTCGTTAGAGGAGATGGATTGAAGCAATCAATGACTTCGATTTGACCATTAACTACACTCCGGGCAAAGCTAATGTCATGGCCGATGCTCTCAGCCGCAAAGCTTATGTCAGCAACCTCATGCTGGAAGAACAACAGCCTCTCTTGTGCGAGGAATTCCGTCAGCTCAACCTTGAAATTGTGGATCAAGGGTATCTTCGAACCTTCCGCAACCCTCTCTTGGAAGAAAAGGTTCGCTCCTTTCAACTTGGTGATCCGTACACCAAAAAGATCATCTCCAACATCCAGCTTCCGAAGTATGAGTCCTTCCACGTCGATGATCAAGGCACGCTTTTCTTTGAACACCGGATGTTTGTTCCGAACTACCCGGGTTTGAGAGAGCAAGTTCTCAAGGAGGCGCATGATTCTGTTCTTTCTATCCACCCTGGCATCACAAAGATGTACATGGACTTGAAAACACAATATTGGTGGCCGGGATTGAAACGATATTGTGCCAAGTATGTCTCGGAGTGTGATGTCTGCCGCAGAGTTAAAGCTGTCCATCAGAAACCTTCCGGTCTTCTACAGCCATTGAAACCCCCGGAGTGGAATTGGGAGAAAGTAGATATGGACTTCATCACTGGTTTTCCAAGGTCGCAGAAGGGCAACAATGCAATCTTTGTTGTCATTGACAGGCTTTCTAAAGTGGCTCACTTCTTTCCCGTCAAGGAAACAATTTCTGCAATTCAGTTATTGAGCTCTATATCAATGTAATTGTCTCTCTGTATGGGGTTCCTCTTGAGATCAGTTCAGACCGTGGAAGCATCTTCACTTCCAAGTTCGGGAAAGTTTCCAAAATGCTTTGGGAACAAAGTTGAACTTCAGCACAGCTTACCACCCTCAACAAGGACAAGTTGAAAGGATCAATCGATTCGGAGGATATGCTCGTTAAGGCCATCTCTTTTGGCATGAAGTGGGAGGAATGTCTTCCTTATGCTGAATTCTCTTACAACAATAGCTTCCAGAAAAGTCTAAAGATGGCACCATTTGAGGCTCTCTATGGTCGCAAATGTAGAACTCCGATTGGTTGGTCGGGTGCAGGAGAGAGAATATTGTTTGGCCCCGACATTGTAACTCAAGCGGAGGAGAAGGTTCACATCATTCTTGAAAATCTAAAGATTGCTCAAAGTCGCCAGAAGAGCAATTATGACAGAAAGCACACGGACATGGAATATGTCCTCGATCTCTTACCTTCGTGTCACTCCCATGAGAGGCACGCACCGCTTTGGTATCAAAGGAAAGCTGGCTCCTAGATACATCGGTCCATTCAAAATTCGTGGAAGAAGAGGAGAAGTTGCTTATGCTCTTGAGCTCACGGAAAAACTCAAGGTCCATGATGTTTTCCACATCTCTCAACTCAAGAAGTGCTTCAAGGATCCCGGCAGGACCGTGGACCATGAGCTTATCAATCTCCAAGAAGACCTGTCTTATCAAGAACACCCCACAAAAATCCTTGAAGTCGCAGAAAGAAGGACTCGCAACAAGTCCATCAAGTTCTGCAAGGTGCAGTGGTCGCACCATTCTGTTGATGAAGCCACTTGGGAACGTGAAGATGAGCTCCGTGCCAAGTATCCTACCCTCTTTGTGTCTTATTCTTCTTCCTAGAATCTCGGGGCGAGATTCCTGTTTAGAGGGGGAGAGTTGTAGCATCCCAATTGTCTAACAATTGTAATGCTACTTGGTCTAGTAATATAATGGCTACTTCATATATATAATTGTTGCATCATAATTATATCATGCTCATGTCATCATGCCACCTTGCATTTGAGCATCATATAAAACCCTTTTTGTTTTGGTTCTTCTCTCATATGCATTGTAAATTGTATTTGCCTCTTGATATTGTATTTGGTTATTGATATATTGTTTAATGCCCAAGTTGAGTTGGGGGCATATCTTTTATTCCACTCCACCACCCTTTCTTTCACCACCTTATAATTCCACCATCCCATTATCCATGAGCTTGTAATTATTTTTCTTTTGGTATTTAATCTAGCTCATGGGAGATAGGGTGGATCCAATTCTACAAATTCTTTTGCTTGGCCTTATTCCACTCTTGGGAATGCATGAGAATAATGACATGTTAATATTATTGTTTTCACAAGAATAAACATGGCATTAATTATTTTGCATGGGCCATGCAAGCACCACCACATTCTAGTCCTTTGGATTTTATATGAATTATTGAGTGGTGTATATCTTTTGGAGCTCTCCCTTCTCTCCCAAATCTTTCACCATGTTTGGTTTATTTCTTTTTGGCCTAGTGCTCATCAAGTTTTTCACATGTGTATGCCATGCATGACCATGTAAAATCCTTTCCATCTCCATCTTTTGTCCTCATTTGTTTTATTTGGTTTTTGAGTGAAGCACCTCTATCCCTTTTCTACCACTCCTTTTTGTTTGTTTTTGTTTGAGCTTGCTAAAACCCTACACCAATTCCACCTATTCTTGTTTGATCTAGCTAGATACATGCAAGTATCTAAACCCTAAACCCCCTCCCTCATCTCTCCTCTCTCTAACCTAGCTAACCCAAACCCTAAACCTAACCCCTCATCTAACCCTAGTTACACCCTACCTCACCCTCTCCTCTCACCATGCCGAGCCTCCCCTTGATGGCCCCACCTGGCCACCCTCTCCCTGGCCCACACCCCAGCCACCCCTCTCTCTAACCCTAAGCAAAAACCCTAACCCGAGGCTACCCAACCCTAACCGAGCCACCCCATCCCTCCAACCCTAGCTCCATGCCACCCTCCTCTCTCTCTCTAGCTCTCTCCCTGCCACAAAGAGCCCCACCTACCTCCTTGGCCTCGCCGACCCCACCCGGCCTCCATCTACTCCCTCCTGCCGCCTCGTCCAGCCGAGCACGTGCTCGAGGGGAAAAGGTGGCACCAGAGCTACCCTCATCTACCCCTGCCACGGCTCCTCCTTCCTCCCTCCTTTTTCCCCTTCCACACGGCTCTCCTCTGCCTCCCAGATCCACCCCAGGGCCTTGCCCTCTCCCCTCTCTTCTCCACCGCCACCATCTACCCCATCGCCGGCCACCATCGGCCTCCACCTCCCCTTCTCTTACCAGCCGGTGGCGTGGCGATCACGGGTGTCGAGGAAGACCATGCGGCTCCCCTACTTCACCTCAGACGCCAACAGGAGGAGAAGGACCCCAGGCTCGTCCGGACCGAGACGCCCCAACGAAACCCTAGCCGCGGGAGCGTCTGCATCGCCGTTGATCCACCGCGTCCCAGCCCGATCCGTCCGCACCAACAACCCCGCGGTGAGCCCACGATCCTCCCTGACACCTCCGTCCTCGCCGTGGCTCCCTGTTCTCGCCGGACCAACCGCGGCGCTCGGTGCGTTATGCTGGCGCCCTTCAACGTCGTCGGCGTCGCGAAGAGCCTCATCTAGCCGCCCATCCCTCCTAGCAACCTCCTCACCTATCAGACTGGCTCGCACCCAGCGCAAGACCAAGACGTCCCCGGATCGAATCCCCACTCCGCACGGTCGATCACCGATCCGTCCGCAGCCGCAGAGAAGATCTACAGGGGCCTGTGGTAGATTTACGATTAGCCCCTTCTTTTATTTTTGCCTCAACCCGCGGTACCTCGTGGCCCACTAGTCAGCCGCCCGGTCAATCTTGCAAGAAAACCCCCAGCCTCTCCGCCTCAACCCAAGACTCCCTGCGCCACGTGGCTTTGTCCGTTTCTCACTGCAAGTGGACCTGAGCTCACGACCCCACTTGTCTGCTCGAGGCTGGCCACCCCGGTGAGAAAAGCTTTCATGCTGTGTCGCCCAGTCACCACCTGGCCCCACTTGTCTGTGTCTTTGGCTAGGTTTGTCTGAGTAACAAAAGTTTCTGTTCTTTTCTGTTTTAATTTAAACTTTTCAAATTTGTTTTAAATTCAATTCAAATCTGTTTTAAAATAACTTTTAATTTTCAAACCCAAATAATACAAATAATATATGTTTTTGAATCAGAAAAATATGAGGAATTCAAATATGCTATTCAAAATAATGTTTGAACACTTTAAATTTTCGGGTCGATTAAAATTACAATAAAATGCCCTTTGCCTTAATTAATTAATAACTTTTGTTTTATAACTCCAAATTTGACAAATAATATGTCTAAATTGATCAGCTCGACGAGACCTTTCTGTTTATGCATTCCATGTTCTGAATTGCAGCATGCATCATATAAATATAAAGTATACAGCAACTTATTTGAGTATAAAATATGATTAAAACCCCATAAAATGTTTATTTCTTGTATTCCACACGTCACCCATGCCATGCTACTTTATTGCCATGCAAATTGTGCATCATTCATCATGGCATGTTTGTTTGCTTGACGCATTTTATTCATATGCTTGTGCACTTTATTTATGTTGGCCCGTGTTTGTTTGGTTCTTCTTCGAATAGACGACGAAAGGTGGGATATATCAAGAGACCTGTGAGCATTACCTGATCCTTCTCTCGCTTCAACTGAGCTGCCAGGCAAGAACTACCACATGCTTGCATACATATAGTACCTATTGCCTCTATCTTATTCTTGCATCATTGAGTCGCGATTGCATTAAACTGAATCCCAAGTACTGCATAGCCTTTACTTTTAAACCCCACCGAAGCTTGTTCCTCCATCCCATGAGCCATTACTACAGGAGTTGTTTGAGCCATGCAGTCGCAGAAGCATGTGTAGGGTATGTGAGTGTCTCGATGGATAACGAGGTACCTAAACAACTTAACCTGAGTAGTAATGGGATAACTAATGAAAGTGGCACCGTGAGCAATATCTGCTATTTGGTTTTCATGCTCACTTGTGTCCCGTGAGGGACCCCGAGTACTTGATTCCTGTTCCTTGAATATTCGCGCTATCCACATCCGGGAGGCTTATGAACCCCCCTGAGCCAGAGCTTGATTCATTCTTATTTCTTGGGGCCACAAAGTAGTTTGGGGCTTTATTACTATTATGTACTTATGCCATGCTTTACTGCTTCATTTAAGATTGTGAGAGGAGCACCTGACCGCTTTAGGTAAGCGGAGTGTTTGCTGTATCGACAAGCCTGCACACTTTCGGGTTCCCAAATACATGTACCATTGACGCAAACCTTGAGTCCGTCTCGAGCCGGCCAACTTCGCATGGGTAGCTTAATGGGGTGGCCCCTGAAATATTTCAATCTCGTGATCGCTTTGTCGGACTGCCTCGTTGGGTTTTGATTTGGTTTTTCCGAGGTTGATCGAGTGTGTGTTATTTGTGCACCCCGCAGGTAAAACTTTCTGAAAGCCGTGTCCGCGGTTATGGACGACTTGGAGCACAATTTCTCGATCATAGACAAGTATAACTAAAGTACCGCTTTTAATTTGACTAAGTGCCTGACTAGTAAATAGTGCAATTCTCACGGAATGGATAATAAAACTGCCAACGGATGGGGGGTTGTTCGTCCGCTTCCTCGTTGGTAAGCGAGGAGGAGGATGGATCTGTTAATATTACTGTCATAACTGTTGTTATTAATTCACGGACATCCGTCTATCTTTGGTTAGGCGGATGGTTAGCGAGTATCTATAGAATTGTTAGGTATTCTCTTTTGCTGCAATTGCGTCACCCTGTGTGTGTCCCTTTAGAGGCATAAAGACTTGTTGAGTACCCCTAGGGTCTCACACGATAAATTGTTTGATTCAGATGAACAGGTAAACTCGCAAGATGGATACTGGGTGGAGGAGACGGACGATGTGGGCAGCGATCATTCGGTGTAGAGATTCCGGGAACGGGGATCCGTGAGATCTGTGGGCGGGATGTGTTTATTTATGGGGCATCTTATGCCGATTTGCTTCTTATCCGTACTCGGATCTTGTTTTCCGCCTACCGATACTCGATGTTTGATGTATGAGGAGATATCCTAAACTATTATATCTATCTAGGATATTTGGATCTTGCCGTATGGCGTTGCAATATTTCTATTTCTTTTAGATGGAATGGCTCTGAGGACTGTTGTATGGTGGCTTGCATACATACTCATTTGTTGTATGTTGACTATTTCATAGATGTTAAACATCCATGTCTTATTTCTTTATAGATCCAAACACGACTGATAGGCTTCACGCCTTTCCGGAGGGTCTTCCAAGTTCAGAAACTTGATTTCTCGTGTATGGATACTATCACGGATTCTATGACTTCTAGTCATTTTATGGAGTCAGGGCCCATCATCGCTTCTTTGCATGTAGTAGGTTTATCATTGTCAAAATAATAATGACTTGCTTATCAAATCTTACTATTTGATTCTTACCAACTCACACGGTTCAATAGGAACTCTAATCTCGGAGATCACACCTTCTGTAATCACGGGAGCCATGAGCATTGTGGCCGCCACCGGGACACTTTCCGGCGCTGCGCTACTTAGCACATATAACTAAGGTTAAACAACCTTATTAAAGTTCTATTGTCCTCCCACTTAACTTTTTGTGAAAATTTCCTTCTCAAGAAACTTGACATTCCAAGTAACAAACTCTTTTGTCCTCGGTGTTATGGAGAAATTCCTAACAAATTCTTTGGGATAACCTACAAAGACGTGCTTATCTGACTTTGGTTGTAAACATTTTACTTATGCATAGCATACCAAAATTTAAGAAAAGACAATCCGGGTTTTATCCCAAACCATAACACATATGGTATCATTTCAACGGATCATGATGGTGCTCTTTTTAGTGTAAAAGCGGTAGTCTCTAAAGCTTTAATCCTTAAAACATAATGGCAGTTTTATAAATGACACCTTTGATCTTACCATGTCAAACATGGTTTGATTTTATCTCTCGAATATGCCATACTCCTATGGTTTATCGGGAAACACAAATCATGGAACAATTCCTCAAATCTTAAGTGTTTTGCTAAACATGTAACTCAAATATATTCCTTTATGATCAAATCATAAACTGGCACTGTGGCATCTTGTCAATAGCTTAGTTCCAGAAAGTGTATAAAAATACCTCAAAGTGTGGACAAAACAAAGCAAAGTAGATACTAAACAAGCATGGAACATCAAAAATTATAGATACGTTAGCAACGTATCAACATCCCCAAGCTTAACTCCTGCTCGTCCTCGAGTAGGTAAGTGATAAAAAGAATAATTTTTTAGGTGACATGCACCATCATAATCAAGATCAAACCATTTGCAAGCATTGAAAGCTAGGATCAAAGTACTCTAAACATGAGCATGCAAGATGAAGTTCTAACAATAAGACATAGTAACTATGCATGCAACATGAAAGGATACAAACAAAAGATTCATGAATAACAATGCTTTGAAAGAAGTTCGTTTGTTTCACATATAGAAAACATAGCATAGTGGCATTCAGCTTGTCCCTCATGGAGTAGCAAAACATAAATGCATAGGACACCTTCAAAGTTCATAAGGGTGACTAGATACAAGTAGTTTAAGAACAAGCAATATCAAAGTTATGCATCAATCAACAAGTTTTGGGACAATGCACATTAAACTAAGAATGGCCACTATGCTCTCTTAATAGGTGCATAAAGATAGAAGATGGAGACTCAACATAAAAGTAAAAGAAAGGCCTTCATAGAAGGAAGCAGGGATTTAAGTCACATAAAGTGCTTCCAAAAATTATGATACTTATTAGCTTTTAGCTCTCATTGCCCCTATCATAGGCATCTTCAAGTGATTAAGGTTAAAGTGAACAAACTATGGAGTATAGGCTTGACAAAGTATAAGTTGGAAATCTCATGTCCCTTGAATACGAGGGCCGCTCCTCATGCTACTCAAGTTTAGTTACCGGTAAGTTCTTGTCATAGTAAGTACATGTGTATCATAGAGAACCGCCAACGGGGTACCTCTTACCCGATGATACAGAAGAATCCCCATATCAAAATGACAAGGCAAGCAGACAACGAGCATCTCAGCAATCTTCTTATTTACCATGGGAAAATGGTGCTTTTTTCTCTCTTTCCTCTTTTCTCATATCTCTTTTTTTCCTCAATATCTGACTCTTTTTTTTATAAGAAGAATGCTTCATAGACAGCTCATTATGGTTACGCTGCAGGTTTCCACCATGACAACATGGATTAGACCGACGGCCCAGGCGTTTCTCTAACACACATACATAACTCCATGGACTTACAAGCTCCCCTTTCATTTCACACCGACGACATCCATAGACAAAAGAGCATGATATCAACTAGGTACAAAGTACAAGTGCAATGTTGAAAGCGTTCCCCATGACAGCATGGTTCTGCGAATCCCCAACATATAAGTGCAAGCATATACAACATAGATGACACAATGGTTCAAGTTTATTAAGGGCAAGAAAAGTAAAGTGTGCCATCAAGTTTGTGAGAGCTTTAATCACTAGTTTTCTCATAACAAGTTTAATTCAGAAGGTAGATAAAAACATGAATATACTTGGAGTAGCAAATGCTAATAGGTAGGTATGGTGGACTCTTTGAAATAACTTGGTTTTATTTGGAGTTGGATGCATGAGTGGAACTCATACTTGGTTATGGAGGCTAGCAAAAGACTAGGAGCGACCAACTAAGAGAGCAATAATGGCCATAAGCATGCAAAGCGACAAAACATCATTAATTAAAGCATAAAGTGATATTACAAATCGAAAACTAAAGGATCATAGAGGCTATGGTGACTTGGTATAATCTTAACATGGTGTGAGCATACGCCAAGTCAACCCAAATAAAGCATCAAAGGAGAATACCACAATAGTATGCTTTTGTATGCTAAAACAATGCATGATTCTTTCAAGGCACATTAAGCAATCTCAATTGTTTGGAACAAGTCATGCTACACCAATAATCACTAAGCATAAGGCCAAAACAATATCAAGCATGACATGATAAAGTCTAAGTCACAGTCAAAAACAAGCTTCTTTTTACCACTTAAGCATGAACTTTCCTACTCTTTTCCAATCCAAATCAACTTATTTGAAACAACTCATAAATATAATAATAAATAAAGATCAGTGAGCTTGTCTCACAAATCCAAAAAGAAGAACTAAAAATTTCTAAGCTGAAAGCACAAGAAAACTAAGGCTAAACACAATGCTAGTAAAAGAGAGCACTCACAAAACAATAAGAATGAAAACTAGAGTTCTAGGGAATGAATAACATGGTGTGTCTCTCTCCAAAAGAAGTGTGTTGGGATCCAACCAACTTATTCAAGCAAACTAAGCAAACAAAAACTAAGAACAAAAACAAAGACGCTCCAAGAACAACACAAGAGTGCATGAAACAATAAAAATGAAGTGTCTAGAAACACCTGAGATTTTTATTAATGAAGAAGGGGATGCCTTGGGCATCCCCAAGCTTTGACGCTTGTACTTCTTGGATATTTCTTGGGGTGACACGCGTGGCATCCCCAAGCTTGAGCTTTAGTCCATTCTTCATCTCATTACAGCATTCTCTCCATACACCTAAAAAAATGTTGGGGTTCACAACATAGAAAACAAAAAAATTCCTACGATGAGAACTACACGCCAAGATCTATCTACTAGGTACAAAGCAACGGGTGGACATACATCCAACGAGAACTTACCCTCGAAGACAACGAGTTTTGTTAACGAGTAGGAACTCGTGGTTGATGTAGTCGTACACTTGCCGATCTCAAGACCGTGAGGAAGTCCGAGCGCCGCAACTCAGCAGCGCATCCGTACTCGCACACACGTTCAAGCCACCGGACAACCTCCACCTCCTCGCTCCAGCGATCCAGTGGAAGCAGCAACTCCTTCCAGACAAAATGCCACCGGGAACATGTATCTCGCTAATCCGAGACCATGGGGGAATAATTCTAGAGGGGGAGAGAGATCCTTCACAAGGAGGTGTGAGGAAGAAGGAGGAAGAGGGTGGCCTTTTATAGGAGGAGGGGGGTGCCCCTCCTTCATGGCCGGCGCATGGGAGGTGACTCCTCACCTCCCCCATTCATGTGGTGGTAACCCCTCCACATTAAAATGCCTCTTCACGTTCCCCTTTAAAGTCCCTACTTTAAATGCATTAAAATTCTCCAAGTTTAATGCTCTCTCCTTTAATAAAACTCTTTTATTAAATTTATTCAGAATTTTGTTAATTAATTTAATTATCAAACATTCCCATATAACCCCTTGCAATATTTCAATATCACATGCAAAACCACTTTCTGCAATTTCACCCGAAACAATTTCCGGTTTCTATCGAAACAATTCTTGCGCTTTGCAATTCTTTCATCTGAAACATATGTGATCCAAAATAGTGTCCGGTAACTCTTAAGTGTGTCGCCCTATGGTTCGCGAATAATGCAGACATGATTGAGACTCCTCTCAGATCAATAATCAGAAGCGGGACGTGGAGATCCATACCGACTCCTGCATATTCAACGATGACTTCTGTGATCGTGAGAACCTTTAATGCTTGTAACTAAATCCCTTTGTCTCGCCATATATTACATGTCCGAGATTCGATCATTGGTATCTCCATACCTAGTTTGATCTCGTTGCCGACATGCACTCTTTTCTTGTTCCCGTGATATAACATTCTAGTGATCACATCACTTGCTTGCAAGCTATCTTAATGTGATATCACCGAGAGGGCCCAGAGTATATCTATCCGTCATCAGGATTGACAAATTCCACTCTTGATCCATGAGCCTCAACATAACACCTTTGTAGCACTGAACCCATCTTTATAGTCACCCTGTTACGGTGTGACGTTTGATGTTATCAAGATGCTCTTCAGGTGTTAGCAATTAACATGATCTAATGGTCTAAGGATAAAGATTACTTCATATGATGTTATAGCAATATAAACATAATGACTTGATCGTAATGCTATACTTCGGATGAATGTTCATCACATCATTCAACTAATGTTGTGACCTTGTTATTAACAACATCCAATGTCCATGATCAGGAAACCTTGATCATCTTGTTAATCAACAAGCTAGTCTATAAGAGAGGCATAACTAGGAACCCTTTTTGTTTATTAAACACACATGTATTGACGTTTTTGATCAATACAATTATAGCATGCAAAATAAACATTTATCATAAACATGGAATAAGATAATAACCACTTTATTATTGCCTCTCGGGCATATTCCCTTCAGTCTCCCACTTGCACTAGAGTCAATAATCTAGTTTGAAAAACTTTGCGTATTGAACACCTATGGCTTTCTGGTGTTGCATATACGCTATTGCTAGTGGTTAACATAATCTCCGGATCTGACAGTTTCAGGTCCGTGTGTATTTGCATGTCTTTGCGTCTCTACGCATCACTCATTCTCAAATGAGATGGTATTGTATAAATTTGGTCCTTTGGTGAGACCTTTAGTTCGTTCGGGTTAAAATATGTTGATATTATTGTCACACAATATATCTTCATAGTATCAGCCCACTTTGAACCACACCTAGTTTGATAACAAACTACTTAACACAAATGCCCTCCTTTGTTGCTACTATAGCAGTTATATACTTAGCCTTTTGTTGTAGTATCCGTCACAATGTCTCAACTTTGGAACTCATCCAAATCCATCATGGAACATCCTTTCCATTACATTGTGCCACCCATAGTCTAAATTGAGATAAATTTAATTTGTATATTGTGACAAAAATAGTATCAATGTAACACTTTACAATGAACTACCTTTAACTATTTGTCACTTATACATGATATATTCTTAGTTCTTCCAAAGTTCATAAGAATATCTTTACTATCGTCCAATGATCATCTTATGAATCATTCTGGTATGTGCTCATAACATTTAGAGCATAGGACATTTTGGATATATACATATCATGGTATTTTCGATCAAAATCTTCATGTGATTTTACTCACCAAGTGTCGAAACACTTGAATCTTGATACAATTCTTTCCATGCAGCAAGAACTTTTCTTGTTGTTTCCATATTGAACCCTTTCAATATCTCATATATGTATGTCTGGCACAACCATATTAGCGCCTTAATCTATCCATATAGATATTGATGCCAAATATTCTGGGTTTGCCCAAGTCTATTTAATGAAATTCTTAACTTGTGTCAATAAAAGATACATCATTTCCAATCAACAATATGTACTCTGCATAATGTATTGGAAATATGTATCAGTGCTCCCACTTAATTTCTTGCAAATGCAAGCATCTTCATCATCTTCGATGAATTTAAACTCTTTTAAAAGTTTCATCATGGTGAAGATTCCAACTCTTCTATGCTTACTTCAACTATTGAAGTTTGCATGCCCTTTTAGCACCCTTTGAATTAACAAAACCCTTCGGACCGTGTCTTGTACACGTCCTAGGTAACCATTCTATTAGAAGAACATTGTTTTGTTTGTTTAACTACCATACATCAAATTATATGTAGTGGTTGCTACATTAATCCGTCAAGACTAAATATCGCTATGAAAGATCAAATCTTGTCATAGTCAACTCCTTGAACATTGTCGTAAACTTCTTTCTGACATGTCGACTATTTCATAGATGTTAAACATCCATGTCTTATTTCTTTATAGATCCAAACACATCGATAGGCTTCACGCCTTTCGGAGGGTCTTCCAAGTTCGAAACTTGATTTCGTGTATGGATACTATCACGGATTCTATGACTTCTAGTCATTTTATGGAGTCAGGGCCCATCATCGCTTCTTTGCATGTAGTCGGTTTATCGTTGTCAAAACAATAATGACTTGCTTATCAAATCTTACTATTTGATTCTTACCAACTCACACGGTTCAATAGGAACTCTAATCTCAGAGATCACACCTTCTGTAATCACGGGAGCCATGAGCATTGTGGCCGCCACCGGGACACTTTCCGGCACTGAGCTACTTAGCACATATAACTAAGGTTCAACAACCTTATTAAAGTTCTATTGTCCTCCCACTTAACTTTTTGTGAAAATTTCCTTCTCAAGAAACTTGACATTCCAAGTAACAAACTCTTTTGTCCTCGGTGTTATGGAGAAATTCCTAACAAATTCTTTGGGATAACCTACAAAGACGTGCTTATCTGACTTTGGTTGTAAACATTTTACTTATGCATAGCATACCAAAATTTAAGAAAAGACAATCCGGGTTTTATCCCAAACCATAACACATATGGTATCATTTCAACGGATCATGATGGTGCTCTTTTTAGTGTAAAAGCGGTAGTCTCTAAAGCTTCAATCCTTAAAACATAATGGCAGTTTTATAAACGACACCTTTGATCTTACCATGTCAAACATGGTTTGATTTTATCTCTCGAATATGCCATACTCCTATGGTTTATCGGGAAACACAAATCATGAAACAATTCCTCAAATCTTAAGTGTTTTGCTAAACATGTAACTCAAATATATTCCTTTATGATCAAATCATAAACTCTTTATTTTCTTGTTACAATGATTTTCCACTTTATCTTGAAAGTCTTTGAACAATTTTCAACTATTTCATACTTCTTCCTTATTAAGTAAATATACAGATATATTCACTCAAATTTTCGGAGAAAGCAGATGAAGCAAAAAAATCCATCGCATATGGCTAAATATAATGGACTACGCACATCAGCATGCACAATTTCCAATAAGCTAGTCATCCGTTCCTCTTTGGCCTATGGACAGAGTTTCAATTATCTCGAGGAAACTTTCACAAGCGTCAATTAATCAAAATCAAAGACTCCAAAATTCCATCAACATGGAGTTTCTTCATGTTTTATTTCCAATATAAGTTAAAACAGCGATGTCACTTCATAAGTGATATTTTAATCATTTGTCTTGCGACATTTTAGCAATAGTGTTTATGGATGTGATTTCTCCCACTAGACTTGTAAAAGTTCATCCATCCTTTATGGAATACGGTAATTATTTGAACAGCCATTGTTCTCATAATACCGGAACAAAATAACAATTATTTAAACAAATCTTGAAGGCTTGGTTTGATGACAACGAAAAACACAATAACACTTTATTTGTTTTCGATGAACATCATCACTCATTCTCTTGCTGGTTACTTAGGCCATTGTAGTTCATGAATTGCGTTGTCCTGTATGACACTTCATACCAACCAATTCGGTATCCAATACCGGTATCCAATACCTAAGAACCACATTGTTTAACAAGCAAGGAATATAGCCATAACATGTATATCTTCTATATACCTAAGTTGGACATCTCCAACCTTTTATTTTCTGCCAAATATTTTATAGATACTCTTTCAGCAATTCCTTTTCTTTTAAAAGAATCTATCAACATCAATAGTGGTGTCATTCACATGACACATAGTACAAAGCGTATATAGTCAAATACTAATACCTTTGGACTTGCACTTTGAATTGGATCACCATCATCAAATGTTTGGTGTTCTTTCAAAAATCCATTCTTTAGTAATCTATTAGTGTAGTAAACATTTTACTAACATCTTCTATTCATCCTTATCATGACAACTTTCATGATCAAGCTACTATAGCCTATAAGGAAGAATGACGAGTATAATTTTAGTTCCTAAAACTTTTTGGGAGATTCGGATGCCTAGCATCTCCATCCTTCACAAATTCTCATACAATATGAGAACATGTATTTTGCTAAATTACACTCTATCATAATGCAACCAAAAACTTTGTTTCAGATATCACAATATCTTTCACACATGATGGTTTCTAAAACAATTTTCAGCTCCAATATAATCTTGATATTAAAACAACTTTTTGAATATCAATAATCATGGAGGCAAACATGATACTTTAGATACTAACATTGGAATTCTTACTCTTGATTTAATACTACTTATTAAACTTCATGGAGTAAATAGAGTTTGCTGAAAGTTTGCAATAGGACTTATAAACTTTAAATTGACATTCAAAACAATACGATACCAGTTCGTAAAGTAAATATCCAGAATTCTATAGTTCTATTATCTCAAATAAAAACTAAGCATAAGGTAGAAAACGAATGCCAATGACTACAACAAACTATGCA
Organism: Avena insularis; assembly: GCA_023614405.1. NCBI lineage: Eukaryota > Viridiplantae > Streptophyta > Magnoliopsida > Poales > Poaceae > Avena > Avena insularis. The sequence continues at coordinate 327,222,478 of CM042692.1, read as the reverse complement.
AATTCACTTCGATTTAGTTTATGACAAATTGAGTTCGACTAATCCAAATTAGAAATGAACTCCCACTCAAAAACGACATCCCTCGTGCCTTTTTGGTTATTACATGAACCAAATCCACTACACCAAGTCCGATCATCACGTGAGTCGGTGTAGCTTCAAAGGCGAGCATCTATATGGGCATCATATCAACTATATGACTCATGCTTAACCTTTCGGTCCGTGTTCCGAGGCCATGTCTGTACATGCTAGGCTCGTCAAGTAAGAACCTTAGTATTGGCGTGTGTAAAACTGTCTTACACCCGTTGTATGAAAGCGTAGAGTCGAGAACACCCGATCATCACGTGATGCCTCAAAACACGGTCCACAAAACGGTGCATACTTAAGGAAGAACACATTTTATCTTGATATCTAAATGAGGGATCATCTTATAATACTACCAAAAGCGCCAAACTAGCAATATAAGATGCTAACATCTAATGTGTAAAGTGAGATGATATGGTCCATGCATTTATCTCTATCATTTGCATCTTGGTATGATCTCTATCATTCCTTTGTGTGTAAGGCCAAGGTCTATGGACTTACACGTTAGGTGTGTTGTAAGAGTATCTATCATACATCTACTTACAACATTACCATATCATGACACCAGCCTAGCAACGATCTAAACTAGATGCCTCTAATTTATCAATTGCAAGTTTTACATGGCTTAGGGCTTTCGAAGATAGAACCGTTCTTACATACAAACATGGAACCACAACGAGGATAACCAAGTTATTAGCAACTCGTTGTAAATCAGATATTGACTATAGTAGGAGAGACAGACACCCGCCAGCCACTTATGCAAAACTAGTTGCATGTCAATCGTGGAACCGGTCTCATGTACGATGGCATGTAAGGTTGGTCCGGGCCGCTTCATCCCACTATGCCACCAATATCCAAAATACATAGAAGATGCAATAACATGATCATCATCGCCCACATATAAACATATGTGTACTACCCGTGCAAAGCACCTACACATAGATCAGGCTCTGATACCACTGTTGGGGTTCACAGCATAGAAAACAAAAAAATTCCTACGATGAGAACTACATGCCAAGATCTATCTACTAGGTACAAAGCAACGTGTGGACATACATCCAACGAGAACTTACCCTCGAAGACAACGAGTTTTGTTAACGAGTAGGAACTCGTGGTTGATGTAGTCGTACACTTGCCGATCTCAAGATCGCGAGGAAGTCTGAGCGCCGCAACTCAGCAGCGCATCCGTACTCGCACACACGTTCAAGCCACCGGACAACCTCCACCTCCTCGCTCCAGTGATCCAGCGTAAGTAGCAACTCCTTTCAGACGAAATGCCACCGGGAACATGTATCTCGCTAATCTGAGACCATGGGGGAATAATTCTAGAGGGGGAGAGAGATCCTTCACAAGGAGGTGTGAGGAAGAAGGACGAAGAGGGTGGCCTTTTATAGGAGGAGCGGGGGTGCCCCTCCTTCATGGCTGGCGCATGGGGGGGGGGTGACTCCTCACCTCCCCCATTCATGTGGTGGTAACCCCTCCACATTAAAATGCCTCTTCACATTCCCCTTTAATGTCCCTACTTTAAATGCATTAAAATTCTCCAAGTTTAATGCTCTCTCATTTAATAAAAATCTTTTATTAAATTTATTCAGAATTTTTTTAATTACCTTAATTAACAAACATTCCCATATAACCCCTTGCAATATTTCAATATCACATGCAGAACCACTTTCTGCAATTTCACCCGAAACAATTTCCGGTTTCTATCAAAACAATTCATGCGCTTTGCAATTCTTTCGTCTGAAACATATGTGCTCCAAAATGGTGTCCGGTAACTCTTAAGTGTGTCACCCTACGCTTCGCGAATAATGCAGACATGATTGAGACTCCTCTCAGATCAATAATCAGAAGCGGACACGAGATCCATACTGACTCCTGCATATTCAACGATGACTTCTGTGATCGTGAGAACCTTTAACGCTTGTAACTAAATCCCTTTGTCTCGCGATATATTACATGTCCGAGATTCGATCATTGGTATCTCCATACCTAGTTTGATCTCGTTGCCGACATGCACTCTTTTCTTGTTCCCGTGATATAACATTCTAGTGATCACATCACTTGCTTGCAAGCTATCTTAATGTGATATCACCGAGAGGGCCCAGAGTATATCTATCCGTCATCAGGATTGACAAATTCCACTCTTGATCCATGAGCCTCAACATAACACCTTCAGTACTCGAACCCATCTTTATAGTCACCGTTATTGCGGTGACATTTGATGTTATCAAGATGCTCTTCAGGTGTTAGCAATTAACATGATCTCATGGTCTAAGGATAAAGATTACTTCGTATGATGTTATAGCAATATAAACATAATGACTTGATCGTAATGCTATACTTCGGATGAATGTTCATCACATCATTCAACTAATGTTGTGACCTTGTTATTAACAACATCCAATGTCCATGATCAGGAAACCTTGATCATCTTGTTAATCAACAAGCTAGTCTATAAGAGAGGCATAACTCGGAACCCTTTTTGTTTATTAAACACACATGTATTGATGTTTCCGATCAATACAATTATAGCATGCAAAATAAACATTTATCATAAACATGGAATAAGATAATAACCACTTTATTATTGCCTCTCGGGCATATTCCCTTCAAAAAATTCCTTCATACAAAACTTCACACAATCTTTACTAGCAACATTAGTGCACTCAAGATAATAAGTCTTTGGGTTCAGTTTCAACACCAATAAAACTTCCATTAAAACACAAGCTACTGAAACACTTTCGTTGAAAAGCTCAATTCCCCAAAGAGAACCCAAAAAGGAACCAACAAGAAGCAAATGCAAATAATGGTAGAAATCTGTCAAAACAGACCAGCAGGTAAAAACCAATTTTTTTGAAGACCTTTTGTTGCTCAATTCGAAAAGTGTTGATCTAACGACAGTTGGATAACAACCTAGGTCAGAAGCACAAAAAATCACACCTTAAAACGACGTAGAGAGATTTTACACGAATTTTTACGGTGAAGCACAAAAATCTGTTTCGGGACAACAACTTTCCCAACGATTACTTCTCTCTCATTAGAGGTTACTATTGACACAAAAAGCAAATAAAAAGGATAAGGAGTGGTTATTACAGAGGTAATAACTTCCAAGACTCATCTAAAACTTTTGGGTTATCTCCCAATAAGTACTTTTCTTTAACGCCTTTAAGTTAGGCATGATAGTTTGAGAAGATGCTCACATAAGAAATATGAATTGAAGTAAAAGAGAGCATCAAGAAGAAAATTCAAAGCACATTTAAGTCTAACCCACTTCCTATGCAAAGGAATCTTGTAAGGAAACAAGTCATGAAAGCACAAAGCAACCATAGTAAAGCAAAACAAGTGCAACTTCAAGACTTTCAACATAAAGAGGGGAAACTTAATATTATTGAGATGCATAAAACCATGTTTCCCTCTCTCATAATAACTTTCAGTAGCATCATGAATGAAATTACAAATATAACTATCACATGAAACATTCTTATCATGAGCCACATGCATAAAAGAATTAATACTCCCCACATAAACATAGTCATTCTTATTAATTATAGTGGGAGCAAATTCAACAAAATAGCTATCACTATTAGTCTCATCACCATAATCATCAAATATAGGAGGCATATTATAATCATAATCAATTTCCTCCTCAATAGTAGGTGGACTGAAAATATCATATTCATCATTGCAATCATCATATATTGGAGGTATAGTATCATCATAAGCAATAGAATAGTTATCTTCCAAAGTGTGTTCATTTGTAAATGTATCATCATTGGAAGGAACATGGAAAGCACTAATAGTACAACAATTATTAATATCATCATTTTCAGAATTGGTACCGAAGAGATTTTCAATATCAAAAGTAGTGTGCTTTTCGCAATCATGATCGCTACTATAGATAACAGGCATAGGAACATCATCGAGTTCAGACTCATCAAAACTATAATAGGAGCAACATGCTTAGGGGTGATACATTGCAAATGTATCCATAATTTTTGATGTTGCATGCTTGGTTTTATCTACTTTCTTGTGTTTTGTCCACACTTTGGAGTACTTTTCATATGATTTCTTGTACTAACCTATTAACAAGAGCCACAGTGCCAGCTGCCTGTTTTCTATTGTTGGTTCCAGAAAGTCAGAAAATGAATATTCTCGGAATTGGACGGGACAAAAGCCAAAGTCACTATTTTACCGGGAGACATCTGGAGCTAGAATACGAGAGGAGGGGTCAGGGGCCACACCACCTGGCCGCACGACTGTGGTCGACCCACGCTAGGGGTGGTCCGCCCAGTGCACCCTCGGCCTCTCCTTCCGCCTATATATTGCCTCTAATACGGAAACCCTAAGTACCACCAAAATTCCATGAAAGAGTCTCAGAGTCAGCCATCTCCATCCCTATATCGGGAGGGATCTCAAGCTCTTCCCAAGACTGTCGAGGGGAATTCACCCTGGAGGCCTTCTTCATCATCATGCAAGCCTCCGGTGTGATGCGTGAGTAGTTCATCTCTGGACTACGGGTCCATGTAGTAGCTAGATGGCTGGTTCTCCTCCTTTGTGCTTTCATGTCTAGATCTTGTGAGCTTCGTTCATGATCAAGATCATCTATTTGTAATTCTACATGTTGTGTTTGCGAGGATCCGATGGATATTGAGATGCTATTTCAGATTGATTATTGATTCTATCTTGTCTTTGTTATTTTTGATCTTGCATGCTTTTCGTTGTTAGTAGCTATCTTGGCCAAGTAGATGCTAGCAACTCCAAGAGTTAGTATTTATGCTCGATAGTGGGTTCATGCCTCTGGTAATCTAGGGAAGTGACAGAAATCTCTAAGGTACTAGATGTGTTGTTGCTACTAGGGAGAAAACAACAATCCTTTGTTCATAGAACAATCGTATTGTTTACTTTACACATAATTCGTAATGCAATAATCTATTGCTTGCAACTTAATACTGGAGGGGGTTCGGATGATAACCTGAAGGTAGATTATTAGTCATAGATGCAGTTGGATGGCGGTCTATGTATAATGTTGTAATGCCCAATCGAATCTCAAAGGAGTCAAGATGATTAGTATATGCTTGTATGCTTTCTTGATGTTTGTCAATTTCCCCACTGTAATTTGTTCACCCAACATGTTATCTATCTTAAGGAGAGCCACCTCTAGTGAACTATGGACCCCGGTCCTTTCTTTTACATTCAATCTACAAACTGTTTACTGCTTTGTGTTTACTTTCTACAAACTATTACTTTCTTCCGTTCAATACGTTTAATCCTTTGTTTTTAGCAAAATCGGTGAGATTGACAACCTCATCGCAAGTTGGGGACAAAGTTCTGTGGTTGTGTTGTGTAGGTCTCCACGTTGCTGCTGGCACCGGTCGTGTGCCCTGCCAACGTTCAGCTAGCTACACCTTTGGGGTGTTTCCTTGCTCCTACTGGATTGATAACCTTAGTTTCGTACTGAGGGAAAACTTACTGCTGTGCTCATCATACCTTCCTCTTGGGGTTCCCCAACGAGCTCGATATATTTTGGGCCAGCAAGACTTTTTATGGCGCCGTTCCCGACGAGTCAAGGACATCTTCACAAGGGAAGTCCCTCATAACCAATCTCTTTACTTTGTTATTTTTGTTTTGCTAAGTTTACTTTTGTTTTGTTTGCTTGTTTCTTTATCAAAAACACAAAAAAATTAGTTTTACAAGTTCGCTTTCTTTATCAAAAACACAAAAAATGACTACTCTTGAAAACACTAAGTTGTGTGACTTCACTAGCACCAACAACAATGATTTTATGAGCACTCCTATTGCTCCACATGTTCCTGAAGCTACTTTCTTTGAGATTAAACCTGCTTTACTCAATCTTGTTATGAGAGAACATTTTTTTGGTATTGGTAATGAAGATGCTGCTGGCCATCTAAATAACTTTGTTGAACTTTGTGAGATGCAAAAGCATAGGGATATAGATGGTGATATTATTAAGCTTAAATTGTTTCCTTTCTCTTTGAGAGGAAAAGCTAAATAGTGGTTGAATTCCTTAACTAGGAATAGTATTGATTCTTGGACTAAATGCAAAGATGCTTTCATTGGAAAATATTATCCTCGTGCTAAGATTATATATATGAGAAGTGAAATAATGAAGTTTAAACAATATGATAATGAACATGTTGCTCAAGCTTGGGAAAGAATGAAATCTTTGGTAAAGAATTATCCCACTCATGGACTGACTGCTTGGATGATTATCCAAACTTTTTATGCAGGATTGAACTATTCTTCAAGGAACCTATTGGATTCTGCTACTGGAGGTACCTTTATGACCATCACTTTGGGTGCTGCAACAAAGCTTCTCGATAATATGATGGTTAATTACTCTAAATGGTATATTGAGAGAGCTCCATAAGGTAAGTGAAGGGAATATGCCCGAGAGGCAATAATAAAGTGGTTATTATCTTATTCCATGTTTATGATAAATGTTTATTTTGCATGCTATAATTGTATTGATCGGAAACATCAATACATGTGTGTTTAATAAACAAAAAGGATTCCTAGTTATGCCTCTCTTATAGACTAGCTTGTTGATTAACAAGATGATCAAGGTTTCCTGATCATAGACATTGGATGTTGTTAATAACAAGGTCACACCATTGGTGGAATGATGTGATGAACATTCATCCGAAGTATAGCATTACGATCAAGTCATTATCTTTATATTGCTATAACATCATACGAAGTAATCTTAGTCCTTAGACCATGAGATCATGTTAATTGCTAACACCGGAAGAGTATCTTGATAACATCAAACGTCACACCGTAACAGGGTGACTATAAAGGTGGGTTCAGTGCTACGAAGGTGTTATGTTGAGGCTCATGGATCAAGAGTGGAATTTGTCAATCCAGATGACGTATAGATATACTCTGGGCCCTCTCAGTGATATCACATTGAAATAGCTTGCAAGCAAGTGATGTGATCACTAGAATGTTATATCACGGGAACGAGAAAAGAGTGCATCTCGGTAACGAGATCAAACTAGGTATGGAGATACCGATGATCGAATCTCGGACATGTAATATATCACGGGACAAAAGGATTTAGTTACTAGCGTTAAAGGTTCTCACGATCACAGAAGTCATCGTTGAATGTGTAGGAGTCAGTATGGATCTCCAGGTCCCTCTTCTGATTATTGATCTGAGAGGGGTCTCGATCATGTCTGCATTATTCGCGAACCGTAGGGTGACACACTTAAGGGATACCGACACCATTTGGAGCAAATATGTTTCAGATAAAGATTTAAGAAAGCGCTGAAATTATTTCAATAGACACCGAAACTGTTTCGGGTGAAATTGCTGAAATTGGTTCTGCATGTAATATTGAAATGTTGCAGGGGTTTTATGTGAATGTTTGTTAATTAAAGTAATTAACAAAATTCTGCATAAAACTAATAAAAGAGTTGTATTAAATGAGAGAGCATTAAATTTGGAGAAATTTAATGCATTTAAAGTGGAGACTTCAATGGATAATGTGAAGAGGCAAATTTATGTGGAGGGGGTTACCACCACATGAATGGGGGAGGTGAAGGGTCACCTCCATGGGGAGTCGGCCATGGGAGGGGTACCCTCCCCTCCTCCTATAAAAGGCCCCCCCTGTCCTCACTTCTCACACACACCTCCTTGTGAAGGATCTCTCTCACCCTCTAGTATTATTCCCCATGGTCTCGGATTAGCGAGATACATGTTCCCGGTGGCTTTATCTGGAAAGGAGTTGCTGCTTCCGCTGCTTTGCTGGAGCGAGGGACGGAGGTTGTCGGGGTACCGGACGTGTGTGCGATCATGGATGCACCGCTGCTTTGCGGTGCTAGACTTGGTGGTGCTAGAGCTGGATCTGATGGACGTGCTGGAGCCGGACCTGCTAGACTTCATCACGATCTTGAGATCGGCAAGTGTACGACTACATCAACCACGAGTTCCTACTCGTTAACAAAACTCGTTGTCTACGAGGTTAAGTTCTCGTTTCCACCCGTTGCTTTGTACCTAGTAGATAGATCTTGGCGTGTAGTTCACACCGTAGGACAATTTTTGTTTTCTATGCTGTGGACCCAATAGTGGTATCAGAGCCTGATCTATGCGTAGGTGCTTAGCACGGGTAGTACACATATGTTGATATGTGGGTGATGATGATCATGTTATTGCATCTTCTATGTATTTTGGATATTGGTGGCATAGTGGGATGAAGCGGCCCGGACCAACCTTACATGTCATCGTACATGAGACCGGTTCCACAACTGACATGTAACTTGTTTTGCATAAGTGGCTGGCGGGTGTCTGTCTCTCCTACTATAGTCAATATCTGATTTACAACGAGTTGCTAATAACTTAGTTATCCTCGTTGTGGTTCATGTTCGTAGGTAAGAACGGTTCTATCTCCGAAAGCCCTAAGCCACGTAAAACTTGCAATTGATAAATTAGATGCATCTAGTTTAGATCGTTGTTGGGCTAGTGCCTTGATATGGTATTGTTGTAAGTAGATATATGATAGATACTCTTACAACACATTCAACGTGTAAGTTCCGTAGACCTTGGCCTTACACACAAAGGAATGATAAAGATCATACCACGATGCAAGTGATAGAGATCAAATGCATGGACCATATCATCTCACTTTACACATTAGATGTTAGCATCTTATATTACTAGTTTGGCGCTTTTGGTAGTATTATAAGATGATCCCTCATTTAGATATCAAGATAAAATGTGGTCTTCCTTAAGTATGCACCGTTTTGTGGATCGTGTTTTGAGGCATCACGTGATGATCGGGTGTTCTTGACTCTACGCTTTCATACAACGGGTGTAAGACAGTTTTACACACGCAAATACTAAGGTTCTTACTTGACGAGCCTAGCATGTACAGACATGGCCTCGGAACACGGACCGAAAGGTTAAGCATGAGTCATATAGTTGATATGATGCCCATATAGATGCTCGCCTTTGAATCTACACCGACTCACGTGATGATCGGACTTGGTGTAGTGGATTTGGTTCATGTAATAACCAAAAAGGCACGAGGGATGTCGTTTTTGAGTGGGAGTTCATTTCAAATTTGGATTAGTCGAACTCAATTTGTCATAAACTAAATCGAAGTGAATTTGCATAGTTTGTTGTAGTCATTGGCATTCGTTTTCTACCTTATGCTTAGTTTTTATTTGAGATAATAGAACTATAGAATTCTAGATATTTACTTTACGAACTGGTATCGTATTTTTTGGAATGCCAATTTAAAGTTTATAAGTCCTATTGCAAACTTTCAGCAAACTCTATTTACTCCATGAAGTTTAATAAGTAGTATTAAATCAAGAGTAAGAATTCCAATGTTAGTATCTAAAGTATCATGTTTGCCTCCATGATTATTGATATTCAAAAAGTTGTTTTAATATCAAGATTATATTGGAGCTGAAAATTGTTTCAGAAACCATCATGTGTGAAAGATATTGTGATATCTGAAACAAAGTTTTTGGTTGCATTATGATAGAGTGTAATTTAGCAAAATACATGTTCTCATATTGTATGAGAATTTGTGAAGGATGGAGATGCTAGGCATCCGAATCTCCCAAAAAAATTTAGGAACTAAAATTATACTCGTCATTCTTCCTTATAGGCTATAGTAGCTTGATCATGAAAGTTGTCATGATAAGGATGAATAGAAGATGTTAGTAAAATGTTTACTACACTAATAGATTACTAAAGAATGGATTTTTGAAAGAACACCAAACATTTGATGATGGTGATCCAATTCAAAGTGCAAGTCCAAAGGTATTAGTATTTGACTATATACGCTTTGTACTATGTGTCATGTGAATGACACCACTATTGATGTTGATAGATTCTTTTAAAAGAAAAGGAATTGCTGAAAGAGTATCTATAAAATATTTGGCAGAAAATAAAAGGTTGGAGATGTCCAACTTAGGTATATAGAAGATATACATGTTATGGCTATATTCCTTGCTTGTTAAACAATGTGGTTCTTAGGTATTGGATCCCGGTATTGGATACCGAATTGGTTGGTATGAAGTGTCATACAGGACAACGCAATTCATGAACTACAATGGCCTAAGTAACCAGCAAGAGAATGAGTGATGATGTTCATCAAAAACAAATAAAGTGTTATTGTGTTTTTCGTTGTCATCAAACCAAGCTTTCAAGATTTGTTTAAATAATTGTTATTTTGTTCCGGTATTATGAGAACAATGGTTGTTCAAATAATTACCGTATTCCATAAAGGATGGATGAACTTTTACAAGTCTAGTGGGAGAAATCACATCCATAAACACTATTGCTAAAATGTCGCAAGACAAATGATTAAAATATCACTTATGAAGTGACATCGCTGTTTTAAATTATATTGGAAATAAAACATGAAGAAACTCCATGTTGATGGAATTTTGGAGTCTTTGATTTTGATTAATTGACGCTTGTGAAAGTTTCCTCGAGATAATTGAAACTCTGTCCATAGGCCAAAGAGGAACGGATGACTAGCTTATTGGAAATTGTGCATGCTGATGTGCGTAGTCCATTATATGTAGCCATATGCGTTGGATCTTTTTGCTTCATATGCTTTCTCCGAAAATTTGAGTGAATATATCTGTATATTTACTTAATAAGGAAGAAGTATGAAATAGTTGAAAATTGTTCAAAGACTTTCAAGATGAAGTGGAAAATCATTGTAACAAGAAAATAAAGAGTTTATGATTTGATCATAAAGGAATATATTTGAGTTACATGTTTAGCAAAACACTTAAGATTTGAGGAATTGTTCCATGATTTGTGTTTCCCGATAAACCATAGGAGTATGGCATATTCGAGAGATAAAATCAAACCATGTTTGACATGGTAAGATCAAAGGTGTCGTTTATAAAACTGCCATTATGTTTTAAGGATTGAAGCTTTAGAGACTACCGCTTTTACACTAAAAAGAGCACCATCGTGATCCGTTGAAATGATACCATATGTGTTATGGTTTGGGATAAAACCCGAATTGTCTTTTCTTAAATTTTGGTATGCTATGCATAAGTAAAATGTTTACAACCAAAGTCGGATAAGCACGTCTTTGTAGGTTATCCCAAAGAATTTGTTAGGAATTTCTCCATAACACCAAGGACAAAAGAGTTTGTTACTTGGAATGTCAAGTTTCTTGAGAAGGAAATTTTCACAAAAAGTTAAGTGGGAGGACAATAGAACTTTAATAAGGTTGTTGAACCTTAGTTATATGTGCTAAGTAGCGCAGCGCCGGAAAGTGTCCCGGTGGCGGCCACAATGCTCATGGCTCCCGTGATTACAGAAGGTGTGATCTCCGAGATTAGAGTTCCTATTGAACCGTGTGAGTTGGTAAGAATCAAATAGTAAGATTTGATAAGCAAGTCATTATTATTTTGACAATGATAAACCTACTACATGCAAAGAAGCGATGATGGGCCCTGACTCCATAAAATGACTAGAAGTCATAGAATCCGTGATAGTATCCATACACGAGAAATCAAGTTTCTGAACTTGGAAGACCCTCCGGAAAGGCGTGAAGCCTATCAGTCGTGTTTGGATCTATAAAGAAATAAGACATGGATGTTTAACATCTATGAAATAGTCAACATGTCGGAAAGAAGTTTACGACAATGTTTAAGGAGTTGACTATGACAAGATTTGATCTTTCATAGCGATATTTAGTCTTGATGGATTAATGTAGCAACCACTACATATAATTTGATGTATGGTAGTTGAACAAACAAAACAATGTTCTTCTAATAGAATGGTTACCTAGGACGTGTACAAGACACGGTCCGAAGGGTTTTGTTAATTCAAAGGGTGCTAAAAGGGCATGCAAACTTCAATAGTTGAAGTAAGCATAGAGGAGTTGGAATCTTCACCATGATGAAACTATTAAAAGAGTTTAAATTCATCGAAGATGATGAAGATGCTTGCATTTGCAAGAAATTAAGTGGGAGCGCTGAGACATATTTCCAATACATTATGCAGAGTACATATTGTTGATTGGAAATGATGTATCTTTTATTGACACAAGTTAAGAATTTCATTAAAATAGACTTGGGCAAACCGAGAATATTTGGCATCAATATCTATATGGATAGATTAAGGCGCTAATATGGTTGTGCCAGACATACATATATGAGATATTGAAAGGGTTCAATATGGAAACAACAAGAAAAGTTCTTGCTGCATGGAAAGAATTGTATCAAGATTCAAGTGTTTCGACACTTGGTGAGTAAAATCACATGAAGATTTTGATCGATCATACCATGATATGTATATATCCAAAATGTCCTATGCTCTAAATGTTATGAGAACATACCAGAATGATTCATAAGATGATCATTGGATGATATTAAAGATATTCTTATGAACTTTGGAAGAACTAAGAATATATCATGTATAAGTGACAAATAGTTAAAGGTAGTTCATTGTAAAGTGTTACATTGATACTATTTTTGTCACAATATACAAATTAAATTTATCTCAATTTAGACTATGGGTGGCACAATGTAATGGAAAGGATGTTCCATGATGGATTTGTATGAGTTCCAAAGTTGAGACATTGTGACGGATACTACAACAAAAGGCTAAGTATATAACTGCTATAGTATCAACAAAGGAGGGCATTTGTGTTAAGTAGTTTGTTATCAAACTAGGTGTGGTTCAAAGTGGGCTGATACTATGAAGATATATTGTGTGACAATAATATCAACATATTTTAACCCGAACGAACTAAAGGTCTCACCAAAGGACCAAATTTATACAATACCATCTCATTTGAGAATGAGTGATGCGTAGAGATGCAAAGACATGCAAATACACACGGACCTGAAACTGTCAGATCCGGAGATTATGTTAACCACTAGCAATAGCGTATATGCAACACCAAAAAGCCATAGGTGTTCAATACGCAAAGTTTTTCAAACTAGATTATTGACTCTAGTGCAAGTGGGAGACTGAAGGGAATATGCCCGAGAGGCAATAATAAAGTGGTTATTATCTTATTCCATGTTTATGATAAATGTTTATTTTGCATGCTATAATTGTATTGATCAGAAACGTCAATACATGTGTGTTTAATAAAAAAAGGGTTCCTAGTTATGCCTCTCTTATAGACTAGCTTGTTGATTAACAAGATGATCAAGGTTTCCTGATCATGGACATTGGATGTTGTTAATAACAAGGTCACAACATTAGTTGAATGATGTGATGAACATTCATCCGAAGTATAGCATTACGATCAAGTCATTATGTTTATATTTCTATAACATCATATGAAGTAATCTTTATCCTTAGACCATGAGATCATGTTAATTGCTAACACCTGAAGAGCATCTTGATAACATCAAACGTCACACCGTAACAGGGTGACTATAAAGATGGGTTCGATTACTCTGAAGGTGTTATGTTGAGGCTCATGGATCAAGTGTGGAATTTGTCAATCCTGATGACGGATAGATATACTCTGGGCCCTCTCGGTGATATCACATTAAGATAGCTTGCAAGCAAGTGATGTGATCACTAGAATGTTATATCACGGGAACAAGAAAAGAGTGCATGTCGGCAACGAGATCTAACTAGGTATGGAGATACCAATGATCAAATCTCGGACATGTAATATATCGCGAGACAAAGGGATTTAGTTACAAGCATTAAAGGTTCTCACGATCACAGAAGTCATCGTTGAATATGCAGGAGTCAGTATGGATCTCCACGTCCCGCTTCTGATTATTGATCTGAGAGGAGTCTCAATCATGTCTGCATTATTCGCGAACCATAGGGCGACACACTTAAGAGTTACCGGACACCATTTTGGATCACATATGTTTCAGACGAAAGAATTGCAAAGCGCAAGAATTGTTTTGATAGAAACCGGAAATTGTTTCGGGTGAAATTGCAGAAAGTGGTTTTGCATGTGATATTGAAATATTGCAAGGGGTTATATGGGAATGTTTGTTAATTAAAGTAATTAACAAAATTCTGAATAAATTTAATAAAAGAGTTTTATTAAATGAGAGAGCATTAAACTTGGAGAATTTTAATGCATTTAAAGTAGGGACTTTAAAGGGGAACGTGAAGAGGCATTTTAATGTGGAGGGGTTACCACCACATGAATGGGGAGGTGAGGAGTCACCCTCCCATGTGCCGGCCATGAAGGAGGGGCACCCCCCTCCTCCTATAAAAGGCCACCCTCTTCCTCCTTCTTCCTCACACCTCCTTGTGAAGGATCTCTCCCCCCCTCTAGAATTATTCCCCCATGGTCTCGGATTAGCGAGATACATGTTCTCGGTGGCATTTCGTCTGGAAGGAGTTGCTTCTTCCACTGGATCGCTGGAGCGAGGAGGTGGAGGTTGTCCGGTGGCTTGAACGTGTGTGCGAGTACGGATCTTGCTGCTGAGTTCTCACGATCTTGAGATCGGCAAGTGTACGACTACATCAACCACGAGTTTCTACTCGTTAACAAAACTTGTTGTCTTAGAGGGTAAGTTCTTGTTGGATGTATGTCCACCCGTTGCTTTGTACCTAGTAGATAGATCTTGGCGTGTAGTTCTCATCGTAGGAATTTTTTTGTTTTCTATGCTGTGAACCCCTCCTCCTATAAAAGGCCCCCCCTCTCCTCACTTCTCACACACACCTCCTTGTGAAGGATCTCTCTCCCCCTCTAGTATTATTCCCCATGGTCTCGGATTAGCGAGATACATGTTCTCGGTGGCTTTATCTGGAAAGGAGTTGCTGCTTCCGCTGCTTTGCTGGATCGAGGGACGGAGGTTGTCGGGGTACCGGACGTGTGTGCGATCACGGATGCACCGCTGCTTTGCGGTGCTAGACTTGGTGGTGCTGGAGCTAGATCTGATGGACGTGCTGGAGCCGGACCTGCTAGACTTCATCACGATCTTGAGATCGACAAGTGTACGGCTACATCAACCACGAGTTCCTACTCGTTAACAAAACTCGTTGTCTACGAGGGTAAGTTCTCGTTTCCACCCGTTGCTTTGTACCTAGTAGATAGATCTTGGCGTGTAGTTCACACCGTAGGAATTTTTTTGTTTTCTATGCTGTGGACCCAACAGTAAGAAGGTAAATTCTGTTGAGGAACCTCCTCCTTGAGTGATAAGATTGATATTATTATGTCTATGCTTGTTAATGGGAAAGCCCATATTGATCCAAATAATGTTCCTTTAGCTTCTTTGGTTGCTCAAGAAGAGCAAGTTGATGTGAACTTTATAAGAAATAATAATTTTGGCAATAATGCTTATAGGAATAATTTTGGTAACAACAATTATAAGCCTTATCCTCCCAACAATGGTAATGCTTATGGAAATTCCTACAACAACAATAGGAGTGCTCCCTCTGAACTTGAAGTTATGCTTAAAGACTTTATTAGTAAACAAACTGCTTTTAATAAAACTATTGAGGAGAAACTCTCTAAAGCTGAAAGAAATATAGCATCTTTGGATGAAGCTCAATCTTCTTTGAATAAAATGGTTGCTAAACCTGAAACTAATGATAATCCCTTTGCAGCTACTAATGCCATACAAGTTAGAATTGATGAAAATGTTAGACTATTAGCTGAATTACATGCTAAGTGAGAAAGAGAAGATGAAATTGCTAGAAACATTAGCGTTTCCACTATCACTACCACTAGTGTTGAGGCTAGTAATAGCTCTACTACCTTAGATGATAACTATGATTTTGATCTTGATGGTTGCAATATCTCTGAAGTTATTAAGTTCCTACAAAAGCTTGCTAAAAGTCCTAATTCTAGTGCTATGAACATGGCCTTTACAAAACACATTAGTGATGCTCTCATAAAGATTAAAGAAGAAAAGATGAAACATAAAGCTTCTATTCCTATAAAACAAGAAGATGTTTGTGAACCCATCATTAATATGAATGTGAATGACTTTGATTCCAAAGCTTTATGTGATCTTGATAGTAGTGTTTCTATTATGCCTAGAAGGATTTATGATATGCTTGATTTGCCACCACTTGAAGATTGTTATTTGAATGTCCCACTTGATGATAATGCTAAAAAGAAACTCATGGGGAGTATTAATGATGTTCTTATTATGGTTAATAATGCCTATGTCCCCGTTGATTTCTATGTTTTGGATGTTGAATACAATGCTTCTTGTCCTATTACTTTGGGAAGACATTTTCTTAGAACTGTTGGTGCCATTATTGAAATGAAAGAAAGCACCATTAAATATCAACTCCCACTCAAGAAAGGTATAGAACACTTCCCTAAGAAGAGAGAGAAGATTTATTTTGCCTCTCCTATGAAAACAAAATTTGGTCTTAATGCTTCTTCATTTGAGAACACTTGATTCTTTTTTGCTTCTTATGCCTAACTTAAAGGCGTTAAAGAAAAGTACTTATTGGGAGATAACCCAAAAGTTTTAGATGAGTCTTGAAAGTTATTACTTCAGTAATAACCGCTCCTTATCCTTTTTATTTGCTTTTTGTGCCAAGAGTAACCTCTAATGGGAGAGAAGTAATGATTGGGAAAGTTGCTGTCCCAAAACAGATTTCTATGCTTCACCGTAAAAATTCTTCTAAAATCTATGGACGTATTTTTGAGGCGTGCATTTTTGTGCTTCTGCCCCAGGTGGTTATCTAACTTTCATTAGTTCAACACTTTTTGATTTGAGCAACAGAAGGTCTTCGAAACAATTCGTCTTTACCTGCTGGTCTGTTTGACAGATTTCTGCAATTTTCTGCATTTGCTTCTTGTTGGTTCCTTTTTGAGTTCTTTTAGGGAATTGAGCTTTTTGAGGGAAGTGCTACAGTATCTAGTGTTTTAATGGAAGTTTTATTGGTGTTAGAACTGAACCTAAAGACTTATTATCTTGAGTGCACTAATGTTGCTAATAAAGATTGTGTGAAGTTTTGTATGAAGGAAAAAATTCAGGTGTATGGAACGAATGAGTAATGAGATGAAAGATGGAATAAAGCTCAAGCTTGGGAATGCCATGCGTGTCACCCCAAGAAACATCCAAAAAGTACAAGCGTCAAAGCTTGGGGATGCCCAAGGCATCCCCCTCTTTATCAATAAAAATCACAGGTTTCTTCCAAACGCTTCATTTTTATTATTTCATGCACAATTGTGTTGTTCTTGGAGCGTCTTCTTTTTTGTTTTTGCTTTGGTTTTTCGTTTGCTTTGTTTGCTGAATAAATTGGTTGGACCCCCTCTTTCATACATTTGTTTTCAAATAGTTTGGTTTGGATTGGGAAAGAGTAGGAAAGCTCATGCTTAAGTGGTAAAGAGAGCTTGTTTTTGACTGTGGCTTATGCTTTGTCATGCTATGCTTGATATTGTTTTAGATTTATGCTTAGTATTATTTGCTATAGCATGACTTGTTATAAACAATTGAGATTGCTTAATGTTCCTTGGATGAATCATGCATTGTTTTAGCATATTAAAGCATAGTATAGTGGTATTCTCCTTTGATGCTTTATTTGGGTTGACTTGGCACATGCTCACACCATGTTATGACTATCCAAAGTCACCATAGCCTTTACGATTCTTTATTTTTCAACTTGTAGTATCACTTTATGTTTTGATCAATGATGTTTTGTCGCTCTACATGATTATGGCCATTTTTGCTCTCTTAGTTTGTCGCTCCCGGTCTTTTGCTAGCCTCCGCAACCAAGTATGAGTTCCACTCATGCATCCAACTCCCTAAACCAAGTTATCCCAAAGAGTACACCATACCTACCTATTAGCATATGCTATTCCAAGTATATTCATGTTTTTGTTTACCTTCCAAATTAAACTTGTTATGAGAAAACTAGTGATTAAAGCTCTCACGAACTTGATGGCACACTTTACTTTTGTTGCCCTTAATAAACTTGAACCATTGTGTCGTCTATGTTGTATATGCTTGCACTTATTTGTTGGGGATTAGTAGAACCATGTTGTCATGGGGAACGCTTTCAACATTGCACTTGTACTTTGTACCTAGTTGAGATCATGCTCTTTTGTCTATGGATGTCGTCAGTGTGAAATGAAAGGGGAGCTTGTAAGTCCATGGAGTTATGTATATGTGTTAGAGAAACGCCTGGGCCGCTGGTCTAATCCATGCTGACATGGTGGAAACCAGCAACGTAACCATAATGAGCTGTCTATGAAGCATTCTTCTTATAAAAAAAGAGTCCTATATTGAGAAAAAAGAGAAAAAGACAAAAAAAGATATTATGAAAAGAGGAAATAGAGAAAAAAGCACCATATTCCCATGGTAAATAAGAAGATTGCTGAGATGCTCGTTGTCTGCTTGCCTTGTCATTTTGATATGGGGATTCTTCCGTATCATCGGCAAGGGGTACCCCGTTGGCAGTTCTCTATAATACACATGTACTTACAATGACAAGAACTTACCGGTGACTAAACTTGAGTAGCATGAGGAGCGGCCCTCGTATTCAAGGGACATGAGATTTCTAACTTATACTTCGTCAAGCATGTACACCATAGTTTGTTCACTTTAACCTTAATCACTTCAAGATGCTTATGATAGGGCAATGGGAGCCGAAAGCTATTAAGTACCATAATTTTTGGAAGCTCTTTATGAGACTTGAATCCCTACTTCCTTCTATGAAGGCCTTTCTTCCACCATTATATTGAGTCTCCACCTTCTTTCTTTATGCACCTACTTTGAGAGCATAGTGGCCATTCTTAGTTCTATGTGCATTGTCCCAAGACTTGTTGATTGATGCATACCTTGATATTGCTTGTTTTAAACTATTTGTATCTAGTCACTCTTATGAACTTTGAAGGTGTCCTATGCATTTATATTTGCTACTCTATGAGGGACAAGCTGAATGCTATTATGCTATGTTTTCTTTATGTGAAACAAACAAACGTCTTGCAAAGCATTGTTATTCATGAATCTTTTGTTTGTGCCTTTCCATGTTGCAACATAGTTTCTTTGTCTTATTGCTAGAACTTTGTCTTTCATGTTATGATTGAAGTACTATGATCCCAACTTTGAATGTTTTACAAATACTTTGATCAAGTTTATGATGGTGCATGTCACCTCAAAAATTATTCTTTCTTTTTATCACTTACCTACTCAAGGACAAGCAGGAGTTAAGCTTGGGGATGTTGATACATTGCAAATGTATCCATAATTTTTGATGTTCCATGCTTGGTTTTATCTACTTTCTTATGGTTTGTCCACACTTTAGAGTACTTTTCATATGATTTCTTGGACTAACCTATTAACAAGAGCCATAGTGCCAGCTGCCTGTTTTCTGCTGTTTTTGGTTCTAGGAAGTCAGAAAATGAATATTCTCGGAATTGGACGGGACAAAAGCCAAAGTCACTATTTTACCGGGAGACATCTAGAGCCAGAATACGAGATGAAGAGGGGCTGGGGCCCGGCCACACCACCTGGCCACGCCAGGCTGCCCTTGAGGTGGTCCGCCGCCTGTGCACCCCTCGGCCTCTCCTTCCGCCTATATATTGCCTCTGATACGGAAACCCTAAGTACCCGATCAAAATTCCACGAAAGAGTCTGTAGCCGCCATCATCTCCATCCCTAGATCGGGAGGGATCTGAAGCACTTCCCGGCACCCTGCCAGAGAGGGGAGTTCACCCTGCAGGCCTTCTTCATCATCATGCAAGCCTCCGATGTGATGCGTGAGTAGTTCATCTCTGGACTACGGGTCCATGTAGTAGCTAGATGGTTGGTTCTCCTCCTTTGTGCTTTCATGTCTAGATCTTGTGAGCTCCGTTCATGATCATGATCATCTATTTGTAATTCTGCATGTTGTGTTTGCGGGGATCCGATGGATATTGAGATGCCATTTCAGATTGATTATTGATTCTATCATATCTTTGTTATTTGTGATCTTGCATGCTTTCCGTTGTTAGTAGCTATCTTGGCCAAGTAGATGCTAGCAAGTCGAAGAGTTAGTATTTATGCTCGATAGTGGGTTCATGCCTCTGGTAATCTAGGGAAGTGATAGAAATCTCTAAGGTACTAAATGTGCTGTTGCTACTAGGGAGAAAACAACAATCCTTTGTTCATAGAACAATCATATTGTTTACTTTACACGCAATTCGTAATGCAATAATTTGTTGCTTGCAACTTTATACTAGAGGGGGTTCGGATGATAACCTGAAGGTGGATTATTAGTCATAGGTGCAGTTGGATGGCAGTCTATGTATAATGTTGTAATGCCCAATCAAATCTCAAAGGAGTCAAGATGATTAGTATATGCTTGTATGCTTTCTCGATGTTTGTCAATTGCCCTGCTGTAATTTGTTCACCCAACATGTTATCTATCTTAAGGAGAGCCACCTCTAGTGAACTATGGACCCCGGTCCTTTATTTTACATTCAATCTATAAACTGTTTACTGCTTTGTGTTTACTTTCTGCAAACTATTACTTTCTTCCATTCGATACGTTTAATCCTTTGTTTTCAGCAAAACCAGTGAGATTGACAACCTCATCGTAAGTTGGGGACAAAGTTCTGTGGTTGTGTTGTGCAGGTCTCCACGTTCTTCTTGGCACCTTAGCGTTGCGCCAACGCTCACTAGGTACTCCTTTGGGGTGTTTCCTTGCTCCTACTGGATTGATAACCTTGGTTTCGTATTGAGGGAAAACTTACTGCTGTGCTCATCATACCTTCCTCTTGGGGTTCCCCAACGAGCTCGATATATTTTGGGGCAGCAAGGGGAAAATACCGTTTCCTCTCTCCTTTTAGTCCTCCTTTTCTTGTTTTTCTTCTTCTCTTTAGGAGGGAGAGGCTTGAAAGGAAGCTTCTCCATATACCTTGGTTTATTGTTAGAGACAATAGAAGAAACTTTGGAGGATTCCTTCTTTTCATTAATATGATCAAATCACATATTAGTCCTGTCATATTTTGGTAAAACCTCATCTTTTATAATATTTTGGATGTAAGTATTTGTGTGGAAATTATCGACACAATAAATATGACAACCATGTAGGACACTAATCATATCAAAAGCACCCATATCTACCAAAGAGGTTTTTCTTGATAACTCTTCACACCCCAAAAATAATGTAAGTTCATCATGCTAATTAGGAGTGATCATGTCATCACAATACAAACTTGCAGTACTCATTGGATTAGAAGAGCTATTATTATGGCCCAAGCATTGAAAATTGAAATGCCCCACTTCAAAGCAAAGTTCACAAATAAAAGGATAGAGGGCACACACTTTTTTACCAAGATCATTTAGAGCCCTATACCACGTTCTAGTTTTTTCATTCCTGTGGGTGATACAATATTCTTCTTAAATTTTATTATTCTCACAAGGTCTATGTATTCCACAAAAATTAACATGCTTATAAGAAATAGTACTTTCAGAGGTTTGAGCATGTTTATTGCTATCATTAATAACAATTTCATTTTCCATGCAAGTGTCTTTAAAAGGCTCATGATACATGTCCCATTTTTCTTTAGGAGCATTAATATGAGAAGCAAAGGTTCTAAAACAATCAATAATAATTTGAGGATCAAGACCATATTTAGCACTAAGCTCTTGAAAATTAGCAGTTTCAGCGAAAGACTTAATGCAATCATACTCATAGTTTATACCTGGTTCTTTACCTTTGTTGTTATCCTAGTCTTCGGTATTGCTTTGAATTATTTCAAGAAGATCCCACTTAGCTTTGACCTCCTTATTTGTGAAGGATCCCTCTAAACAAGTATCTAGATAGTCCTTGCAATGTCCTGATAGACTTGCATAGAAATTATTAATAACAATATTACTGGGGAGCTCATGAATGGGACATTGAGCATTAGTGACTTCAATCTCCCCCATGCTTGGGAAATACTTTCTCCATCATGCGGATGCAAATTATAAATGTAATTCCTATCTTTATGAATTTCATGAGGATGATAAAATTTAGAGTAAAAGAGAGATTCAAGTTCCTTCCACTCCAAATGATGAGGACCATCTAGTAGCTCATACCACTCCCTTGCTTTGCCCTTAAGTGAAAAAGGGAATAGCTTCCTCTTAACTTGGTTCATTGAAATACCTGCACACTTGAACAACTCGCATAATTCGTGTATAAAGAGTAAATGATCACCAAGATGGACAATTCCATCTCCCAAATAACAGTTGTTCATAATACGTTCAACAATTTTTATAGGTATTTTAAAAGAGATGCTTTCAGTATGTGGATTTAAAATATCACAAGTATCATTAGAATTACCACATATGGGAGATAAAGTATCATCAGAGCAAATTTTCTTCTTTAAAGCTGGGGAAGTAAAAAGATCATTTTCATAAAAACTAACTTCCCCAAGCTTAGACGTTTCCATAGCATTAGTAACAAAGGTGTTCAAAAGATTCATACTAATAACATTGCTATTAGCATGCAAAGAAAGTTCCATGGGGTTTTTAATTTTCTTTTCATACAATTAATGTTCTACATTAGGAAAAATACTAAAAGGATCTCTATTTTTGTTGTTGTTTTCCATTAAGCCTAACTAGTGAAAACAAGAAACAAAAAGACAAAATTGCAGAATCTAAAGGAAATAACTTCGAGCACTCACACCGGAGGATGTGAGTACCTTTTACCTCAAGAAGGCGCTTTTAAAATAGCTTGATCTCTACGCACTTCTATTCTTGTAGACAGTTGTTGGGCCTCCAAGTGCAGAGGTTTGTAGAACAACAGCAAGTTTCCCTTAAGTGGATTACCCAAGGTTTATCGAACTTAGGGAGGAAGTGGTCAAAGGTATCCCTCTCAAGCAACCCTACAATCAAGATACAAGAAGTCTCTTGTGTCCCCAACACACCCAATACACTTGTCAGGTGTATAGGTGCACTAGTTCAGCGAAGATATAGTGAAATACAAGTGGTATGGATATAAGACAATGGTGCCAGAAAAGAGCTTGACGGGAGGAAAAGACTAAAGGAAAAAAGATGGAAGCAAGCAAACATGTAACAAATCTAGTTGCAAACGGTGTTTCAATGTTTAGAAACAAGGCCTAGGGATCATACTTTCACTAGTGAACACTCTCATATAAATATCTTCTCTTTGTGATACTACTCTGAACTACTCTCCGGTTGGACACTCTAATCCATGGTAGGGCTATAACAGCACTCCTCAAAGTTCGCTTTCCCCATCTAGGTAACCCCACACTGTCATCTTGAGCACTAGATGGTTCCAACAAACACCACAATTTCATAGAAACATCCAACTCCAAATATAACTCATAACAAGTAATTGTAATCTCTAGCCTAAGTGCCACCATGGTGTGCACGTTGTCACTTTCACACACATGGGGAGATCAGAGATCTATTGAAGCACTTGAGTAGCAAGGTAGATCTACTTGATTACAAAGATCATGATCACAATATGATCATGCATAGAGAGAGAGAGATGAACACACAGCTACCGGTAGAACCCTTAGCCTCGAGGAAGAACTACTCCCTCCTCATCATGGGAATCAGCAACGGCGATGGAGATGCTGGTGGAGATCGATGGAGATGGCTCCAGGGGGCACTTTCCTGTCCCAGCAGGGTGCCAGAACAGAGACTTCTGTCCTCCGAATCTCCCCTTCGGTGGCGGCAGCGCTGCGGAACTTTTCGTGGCTGGAGGCTATTTGATCTAGGGTTTTCTCATCGGGAGGCTTCTTATAGGCGAAGAGGTGAGGCGAGGAGGCAGCCAGGGGGCCCACACCACCTAGTGGCGCCACCAGGGCTAGCCCGCGCCACCATATGGTGTGCCACCCTGGTGCCCTACTCTGTCTCTGCTTCGTGTTTCCGTGTTGCTCTGGGAAAAATAAGTATATTGGCTTTTGTCCCGTCCAATTCTGAGAATATTCATTTTTTAGCTTTTCTGAAACCAAAAATAGCAGAAAAAAGGCAACTGGCTCTGTGGAATCTTGTCAATAGGTTAGTTCCAAAAAGTGTATAAAAAGACCTCAAAGTGTGGACAAAACAAAGCAAAGTAGATACTAAACAAGCATGGAACATCAAAAATTATAGATACGTTAGCAACGTACCAGCGGTGGTGGTGCTCGAGGACGGCGAGCCCGAGGAGCATCCGTGGCTGGAGGCAGGGTAGAAGTTGTGGATGGCGAGCTCGTAGAAGGATCCGGGGCACCATCATCCGTAGACACGGCGGGCGAGGGAGCGGACGAGGGCGATCCTGACAGTGATGATCCGACCGAGGACGGGCCAGGCGAGGTGGCCTGAGGCGGCGTGCGCGGGGCGGGAGATCCTGCCGCGGCAGGAGAATACCCCGTGGCAGGCTACCGGGCAGCCGCGGCAGGCTGTCGAACACCGACGGCAGGCTGTCGAGTTGCCGCGGTAGAGCCCACGGCAGAGCCCGCTGTAGAAGTTCCCGCGGTCGGCGCGGTGAATGGCATCGGCAACATCGGCTTCTCAACCTGCAGAAAGTCATAACTTTGCAAAGTAGGAGTAGAGGATGGTGGTGATGTGTTAGAGGCAAAGGGAAAGACAGACTCATCAAACACAACATGGCGAGAGATGATGATCTTTTGGGTGGAACGATCAAGGTAGAGATAGCCATGATGTTGAGATGGATACCCAAGGAACACACACGGCACGGAGCGAGGCGCAAGTTTATGCGGGGCAACGGTGGTGGTGTTGGGGTATCATAAGCATCCGAAGACCCTAAGACCGGCATATGCAGGGTCAACACCATGAAGGGCTCGAAAAGGCACGCGATCCGCGATGGCCTTGGAAGGCAGCTGATTGTGCAACAGCACGACTGTATGGAGACCCTCGGCCCAGAAGCGAGGTGGCATGCTATCTTGAATTAGAAGGGTGCGAGTGATATCGTTAAGAGTGCGAATAATTCTCTCGGCTTTACCGTTTTGTTGTGAAGTATAGGGACATGAGAAGCAGAGTGCTACCCCATGGCGTTGAGCAAACGATTGTAGGGAGGAATTATCAAACTCACGACCATTGTCACACTGGATGGCTTTCAAGGGTGTATGAAACTGAGTTTGGGCTAAGACGTGTAGGGATGACAAGTGTGAGAAGGCTTCTGACTTGGCACGTAAAGGATAAACCCAAGCATATTGATGTCTACGCACTTCTATTCTTGTAGACAGTTGTTGGGCCTCCAAGTGCAGAGGTTTGTAGAACAACAGCAAGTTTCCCTTAAATGGGTTACCATAGGTTTATCGAACTCAGGGAGGAAGTGGCCAAATGTATCCCTCTCAAGCAACCCTGCAATCAAGATACAAGAATTCTCTTGTGTCCCCAACACACCCAATACACTTGTCAGGTGTATAGGTGCACTAGTTCGGTGAAGAGATATTAAATACAAGTGGTATGGATATAAGACAACAGTGCCAGAAAATAGCTTGATGGCGTGGAAGAGACTAAAGGCAAACTGAAATAAAGATGGAAGCAAGCAAACATGTAATATATCTAGTTGCAAATGGTGTCTCAATGCTTAGAAACAAGGCCTAGGGATCATACTTTCACTAGTGAACATTCTCATATTAATATCATCTTTTATGATACTACTTTGAACTACTCTCCGGTTGGATAACTCTAATCCACGGTAGGGCTATAACAGCACACCTCAAAGTTTGCTTTCCCCATCTAGATAACCCCTCACTATCACCTTGAGCGCTAGATGGTTCCAACAAACACCACAATTTCATAGAGACATCCAACTCCAAATATAACTCATAACAAGTATTTGTAATCTCTAGCCTAAGTGCCACCATGGTGTGCACTCTATCACTTTCACACACGTGGGGAGAGCCAGAGATCTATTAAAGCACTTGAGTAGCAAGGTAGATCTACTTGATTACAAAGCTCATGATCACAATATGATCATGCATAGAGAGAGAGAGAGAGATGAACACATAGCTACTGGTAGAACCCTTAGCCTCGAGGAAGAACTACTCACTCCTTATCATGGGAATCAGCAACAGCGATGGAGATGGTGATGGAGATCGATGGAGATGGCTCCGGGGGCACTTCCTCGTCCCGGCAGGGTGTCGGAATAGAGACTTCTGTCCCCCGAATCTCCCCTTCGGTGGCGGCGGTGCTGCGGAACTTTTCATGGCTGGAGGCTGGATTATTTAGGGTTTTCTCATCGGGAGGCTTCTTATAGGCGAAGAGGCGATGTCAGAGGGTGGACCAGGGGCCCACACCACATGGTGGAGCGGACAGGGGGACCCGCGCCACCACATGGTGTGGCCAGCCCCTGGCCCCTCTCCATCTCGTCTTCTGGCTCCGTGAGTCTTCCGGTAAAATATCGACTTTGGCTTTTGTCCCGTCCAATTCCGAGAATATTCATTTTCTGGCTTTTCTGGAACCAAAAACAGAAGAAAACAGGCAACTGGCACTGTGGCATAATGTTAATAGGTTAGTTCCAGAAAATGTGTAAAAGTACTCCAAAGTGTGGACAAAACATAAGAAAGTAGATATAAAACAAGCATGGAACATCAAAAATTATAGATACGTTTGCAACGTATCAACATCACAAAGCTTAACTCCTGCTCGTCCTCGAGTAGGTAAGTGATAAAAAAGAATAATTTTTGAGGTGACATGCACCATCATAATCAAGATCAAACCATTTGCAGGCATTGAAAGCTGGGATCAAAGTACTCTAAACATGAGCATGAAAGATGAAGTTCTAACAATAAGACAAAGTAACTATTCTACAACATGAAAGGATACAAACAAAAGGTTCTTGAATAACAATGCATTGAAAGACGTTTGTTTGTTTCACATATAGAAAACATAGCATAGTGGCATTCAGCTTGTCCCTCATGGAGTAGCAAAACATAAATGCATAGGACACCTTCAAAGTTCATAAGGGTGACTAGATACAAATAGTTCAAGAACAAGCAATATCAACATTATGAATCAATCAATAAGTTTTGGGACAATGCATATAGAACTAAGAATGGCCACTATGCTCTCTTAATAGGTGCATAAAGATACAAGATGGAGACTTAACATAAAAGTAAAAGAAAGGCCTTCATAGAAGGAAGCAGGGATTCAAGTCTCATAAAGAGATTCCAAAAATTATGGTACTTATTAGATTTCATCTCTCATTGCCCCTATCATAAGCATCTTGAAATGATTAAGGTTAAAGTGAACAAACTATGGAGTATATGCTTGACAAAGTATAAGTTGGCAATCTCATGTCCCTTGAATACGAGGGCCACTCCTCATGCTACTCAAGTTTAGTTACCGGTAAGTTCTTATCATAGTAAGTACATGTGTATCATAGAGAGACGCCAACGAGGTACCCCTTGCCCGATGATACAGAAGAATCCCCATATCAAAATGACAAGGCAGGCAGACAACGAGCATCTCAGCAATCTTCTTATTTTCCATGGGAAAATGGTGCTTTTTTCTCTCTTTCCTCTTTTCTCATCTTTTTTTTCTTTTCAATCTCTATCTCTTTTTTTATAATAAGAATGCTTCATAGATTGCTCATTATGGTTACGCTGCAGGTTTTCACCATGATTAGGCATGGATTAGACCAGCGGCCCAGGCGTTTCTCTAACACACATACATAACTCCATGGACTTATGAGCTCCCCTTTCATTTGACACCGACGACATCCATAAACAAAAGAGCATGATATCAACTGGGTACAATGTACAAGTGCAATGTTGAAAGCGTTCCCCGTGACAGCACGGTTCTGCTAATTCCCAACTTATAAGTGCAAACATATACAACATAGATGACACAATGGTTCAAGTTTATTAGGGGCAAGAAAAATAAAGTGTGCCATCAAGTTTGTGAGAACTTTAATCACTAATTTTCACATAACAAGTTTAATTCGGAAGGTAGATAAAAACATGAATATACTTTGAATAGCAAATGTTAATAGGTAGGTATGGTGAACTATTTGGAATAACTTGGTTTTATTTGGAGTTGGATGAATGAGTGGAACTCATACTTGGTATGGAGCCTAGCAAAAGACTGGGAGCGACCAATTAAGAGAGCAATAATGGCCATAATCATGCAAAGCGACAAAACATTATTATTTAAAGCATAAAGTGATATTACAAGATGAAAACTAAATGATCATAGAGGCTATGGTGACTTGGTGTAGTCTTAACATGGTGTGAGCATGCACCAAGTCACCCCAAATAAAGCATTAAAGGAGAATACCTCAATATTATGCTTTTATATGCTAAAACAACACATGATTCTTTCAAGACACATTAAGCAATCTCAATTGTTTGGAACAAGTCATGCTACAACAATAATCACTAAGCATAAAGCCAAAACAATATCAAGCATGACATGCCAAAGCATAGGCCACAGTCAAAAAACAAGCTTCTTTTTACCACTTAAGCATGAACTTTTCCTACTCTTTTCCAATCCAAACCAACTTTATTTGAAAACTAATGTATGAATGAGGGGGTCCAACCAATTTATTCAAGCAAACTAAGAAAACAAAAACTAAAAACGAAAACAAAGACGCTCCAAGAACAACACAATTGTGCATGAAACAATAAAAATGAAGTGTTTGGAAGAAATCTGAAATTTTTATTGATGAAGAAGGGGATGCCTTGGGCATCCCCACCCCAAGCTTTGACGCTTGTACCTCTTGATTATTTCTTGGGGTGACATGGGTGGCATCCTCAAGCTTGAGCTTTTGTCCATTCTTCATCTCATTACATCATTCTTCCCTTACACCTGAAATTTTTCCTTCATACAAAACTTCACACAATCTTCATTAGCAACATTAGTGCACTCAAGATAATAAGTACTTTGGTTTAGTCTCAACACAAGTAAAACTTCCATTAAAACAAAGCTACTGTAGCACTTCCTTTAAAAAGTTCAAATGATCAAAGAGAAAGAGATTAAGAGGCAAATGCAAATAATGGCAGAAATCTGTCAAAACAGACCAGCAGGTAAAAACCGATTTTTCTGAAGACTTTCTGTTGCTCAAATCAAAAAGTGTTGAACTAACAAAAGTTATCTAACAACTTGGGGGATTTATTCAGAAAATTAAATCTCAATATGACATACAGAGATGTTTCACGAATTTTTACAGTGAAGCAGAAAAATCTGTTTCAGGACAGCACTTTCCCAAATCTTACTTCCCTCTCATTAGAGGTTATTCTTGGCACAAAAATCAAAATAAAAAAGGATAAGGAGAGGTTATTACAGAAGTAATAACTTCCAAGACTCAAGAAAGCTATTGGGTTATCTCCCAAGAAGTACTTTTCTTTAACACCTTTAAGTTAGGCTTGATAGTTTGAGAAGATGCTCACATAAGAAATATAAATTGAAGTAAAAGAGAGCACCAAGAAGCAAATTCAAAGCATATTTAAGTCTAACGCACTTCCTATGCATAGGAATCTTGTAAAGAAACAAGTCATTAAAGCAAAAAGCAACAAGCATAGTAAAGCAAAACAAGTGCAACTTCAAGACTTTCAACATAAAGAGGGGAAACTTAATATTATTAAGATGCATAAAACCATGTTTCCCTCTCTCATAATAACTTTCAGTAGCATCATGAATAAAATTAACAATATAACTATCACATAAAACATTTGATTCTTATCATGAGCCACATGCATAAAAGAATTAATACTCTCCACATAAGCATAGTCATTCTTATTAATTGTGGTGGGAGCAAATTGAACAAAATAGCTATCATTATTATTCTCATCATCATAATAATCAAATATAGGAGGCATATTATAATCATAATTAATTTTCTCCTCAATAGTTGGTGGACTAAAAATATCATATTCATCATTGTAATCATCATATATTGGAGGTTTGGTATCATCATAAGCAATAAAATAGCTATCTTCCAAAGCTGGGGAACTAAAAAGATCATTTTCATAAAGACTAGCTTCCCCAAGCTTAGAATTTTCCATAGCATTAGCAATAATGGTGTCCAAAGAATTCATACTAACAACATTGCTATTAGCATGCAAAAAAAGTTCCATAGGTTTTTATGTTTCTCTTCAAACACTTCATGTACTAACTCAAGATAAATACTATAAAGCTCTCTATTTTTGTTGTTGTTTTCCATTAAGCCTGACTAGTGAAAATGAAAACAAGAAACAAAAAGATATAATTGTAGAATCTAAAGGAAATAACTTCGAGCACTCACACACTAGCAACAATGCTAGAAGATAGCTTAGTAGCCAGAAGATGTGAGTAGCTTTTACCTTACCTCCCCGGCAACGATGCCAGAAAATAGCTTGATGTCTATGCACTTCTATTCTTGTAGACAGTTGTTGGGCCTCCAAGTGCAGAGGTTTGTAGAATATAAGCAAGTTTCCCTTAAGTGGATTACCCAAGGTTTATCGAACTCAGGGAGGAAGTGGTCAAAGGTATCACTCTCAAGCAACCCTGCAATCAAGATACAAGAAGTCTCTTGTGTCCCCAACACACCCAATACACATGTCAGGCGTATAGGTGCACTAGTTCGGCGAAGAGATAGTGAAATACAAGTGGTATGGATATAAGACAACGGTGCCAGAAAAGAGCTTGACGGGAGGGAAAGACTAAAGGCAATCTAAAATAAAGATGGAAGCAAGAAAACATGTAATAGATCTAGTTGCAAACGGTGTTTCAATGCTTAGAAACAAGGCCTAGGGATCATACTTTCACTAGTGAACATTCTCATATAAATATCATCTTTTTATGATACTACTCTGAACTACTCTCCGGTTGGATAACTCTAATCCATGGTAGGGCTATAATAACACACCTCAAAGTTTGCTTTCCCCATCTAGATAACCCCTCACTATCACCTTGAGCGCTAGATGGTTCCAACAAACACCACAATTTCATAGATACATCCAACTCCAAATATAACTCATAACAAGTATTTGTAATCTCTAGCCTAAGTGCCACCATGGTGTGTACGCTATCACTTTCACACACGTGGGGAGAGCCAGAGATCTATTAAAGCACTTGAGTAGCAAGGTAGATCTACTTGCTTACAAAGCTCATGATCACAATATGATCATGCATAGAGAGAGAGATGAACACATAGTTACCAGTAGAGCCCTTAGCCTCGAGAGAGAACTACTCTCCTCATCATGGGAATCAGCAACGGCGATGGAGATGATGGTGGAGTCGATGGAGATGGCTCCGGGGGCAATTTCCCGTCCTAGTAGGGTGCCGGAATAGAGACTTTCTGTCCCTCAAATCTCCCATTTGGTGGCAGCGGCGTTGTGGAACTTTTCATGGCTCGAGGCTGGATTATTTAGGGTTTTCTCATCGGGGTTCTTGTGGGCGAAGAGGCAATGTCAGAGGGTGGATCAGGGGCCCACACCACCTGGTGGCGCGCCAGGGGGACCCGTGCCACCACATGGTGTGGCCAGCCCCTGGCCCCTCTCCGTCTCGTCTTCTGGCTCCGTGAGTCTTCCGGTAAAATATCGACTTTGGCTTTTGTCCCATCCAATTACGAGAATATTCATTTTCTGGCTTTTCTAGAACCAAAAACAGAAGAAAATAGGCAACTGGCACTATGGCATCTTGTTAATAGGTTAGTTCCAGAAAATGTGTAAAAGTACTCCAAAGTGTGGACAAAACATAAGAAAGTAGATATAAAACAAACATGGAACATCAAAAATTATAGATACATTTGCAACGTATCACGTATTGAGTGAAATCATCGAGACAAACGAGATAATACTTAAAGCCAGAAATACTCTAAACAAGAGATGTCCACAAATCACAATGTATAAGTTGAAATGGAGAATGTGTTACACGATTGGTAGAAGAAAAAGGTAGACGAACATGGCGACCTAATTGATAAGCATGACACAAACTAGATTTATTTTTATCTCTAGGAATAATGCAGGAGCGAGCTAATGACTCCATGACCGACCGTCCAGGGTGTCCAAGGTGCCGATGCCACATAGCAGGGTCGACGATGAGGAAGGCATGTGGGCGGCTAGGGGAGGAGGTGCTGACAGGATAGAGGGCTCCAAGACTATTGCATTTGAGAATCTCGGTCCTGGTTAGAAGGTCCTTCACAGAAAAACCAACAGGGTCAAATTCGACAAAAACATGATTATCAATGGTGAATTGACGAACTGACAGGAGGGTTTTAACTATATCGGGAGCTACTAAGACATTGCGAAGATGCAGAGGACGCGAGGGAGTGGAAATAGGAAAACGTGCATGCCCGGTAGCAGTGATCGGAAGGGTGGAACCGTTACTGACAACGGCCGCACGAGAGAAAGAAGGAGGAGACACGGAGGTGAGCATACCGGGGTTTGATGCAAAGTGGGAGGTGGCACCGGTGTCCATGACCCAATCGGTGGTGGGAGCTTGAAGGCCCATCGTCTGGAACTGATTCATCAGCGCGGACTGGTCCCATGAGGCAGTCGATGAAGCCGGTGATGACGGGGGTGCAGCGCCGAGCCCATATGCAGGAGCCTAAGGAGCATAGCCTCCATAGCCGTAGCCATAGGCATGCAGCACGGTGTATGGCCCTTGCGCGTAGAAGGAGTGCTGTGGGGGCGGGGGGCGGTGCATGTAGCTGGGGGGTCGAGCCTGCATACCAGGGCTGTATGGCCACATCTGGATCACACCATTCCAGGGCAGGAGCGGCGTGGGCCAGGTTGGAGGAGCAGCGGCCAGAGGTGTGACGACGGGGCCGGCTTGGATGATGGCGGTGTCCTTGGCAGCATCTGTTGCGACCTTCTTCTTTTTCTTGCCCTTGCCACCGTTACCCCGTCCGGAGTTGGGGGCGGTGGCAGCGTTGGAGTAGAGGGCCGTGTCGCCGTTGCCATTGCGCAAGCGACGATTCTTGCGCTTCATGTCTTGGAGCACGAGAAGAGAACGACACTTCTCAAACGAGATGTCGAGCATGAGGGAGATGAGATCGGCGGCGCCCTCGTATTGCTCGGAAAGTCCGTTGAGGCAGTGGATCACCAGCTTGGTGTCGTCTTTCGGGGAGCCAAGAACCGCGAGACCATTGGCGAGGGCCTTGATCTTTTTCAAGTACTCGGTCATGTTCATCTCGCCCACCTTGATCTCACCCAGCTCGGTAGAGAGGTGGAGCTGGCGGTTGATCTTGTGGTTGTTGAAGAGCCTGTTGATGCTTGTCCACAGCTCGATGGCGAGGGGGTCTTCGCCCGGTGTCATGACGGTGTCGAAGAGGCCGAGGGACACGGACCCGTAGAGCCAGGAGACGACCGTGGCATCCAAGAGAGCCCACTCCAGAGTCGGAACGGACAGAGCAGGGGTGTCGACATGGTCGAGCAGTGCATACTTGCAGAGGGCGGCGCGAAAGAAGGTGCGCCATTGGCGATGAACGTCGGTGTTGAGGGCCAGCTCGACGGGGACGTGCCCCTTGATGGAGTGGAGGTCGACGGCTTGGGCATTCAACGAGGTGAGCGAGAAGGCCCCCACGCTGGAGGAGGGGGCAGTGGCGAGGGTGAGCTTCGACTAGGCGTCAGCAGCTTCTCGGGCCTCATGGTCTTATTTTTTCTTTGCGGCGTGCGCGATCCGTGCGGTGTGTTCACCCGTTACAGAGGGGCGGCAAGGCTAGAAGGGGAGAGGTGGGTGGTTTGCAGAGGCCAGGTGCCGAGATCGGCTGCTGCGGCAGTGGCGAAAGTGGGAGGAGGCGCAGGTCCAGTTAGGGTTTTGTGTCTGATACCATGTAAGATAGGGGAAACCATATGTTAGGTGGCCTTGTATTGCTCATTATATAAGAGGATTACAAGGAGTCCCGGTTGCATACAACACGGACATATATACAAGGAATACACACACGTACATATTCTACATCTATACAAACACGTATTGGATATGTATTCTAACACCAATTGTGCGATCATGAGACGTCGATTGTTAACCTATGTTGTGAACCAATCATGTTGATCTTTGCACACTACAAATTGCTTTTATGTGACACGGTTTACCGCAATGGCAAAAATAGGCTAATAGTGGTGTGTAGTTTCATGACCTTTGAAACAGAATCATGGAAACTACACCATTGATCAATCCATAACCACCACCATAGAATCCATCACACCAATTATAACAATCTCATATCACCATCTGTAAGTAACACAAATCTATAACTTGAAAGCATCGGCTTTGATACCACTATAAGATACACATAGGATACACTAGTGCCGAATTTCTGCCAGATAAATCAAGATTGTTGCATAAATGACAAGGTTAACACTGGGCGCACATGTGCGGAAATCGTTGGAACATGTTAGGGTAGTGTGGTAATACTACTTCATCATCCATGTCAATCTCCTCTTTTACATCGTCTAAGCCCTACATGTGCAACATCTACAAGGTGTCCCTACTTATAGGGAAGAAGTGTCGCGCATCGGGCTACTAGGTCTGCATGGGTGGCTAGGGTGTGGGAGAGGTGGCGGCTTGATAACTACCAGCTACAGTGTAGCCTTTTTACAAAAATGTAAAAAGCTTTGTGTTTCGATGCATTCGTAAAAAAGGAGTTATAACACCCCCTAGTTCTACTAATCCTAATTAGGGTTTGTTTTTGCATTTCATGAGCAGCATCAATCTTTGCTAAGTAAAATGCAAACAGGAAAATAAAAGCAACAACCCTAAAACCCTATTTTCTCCCTCTATATGTAAACCATTTCAAATGTTTTTGAAATTTTGAAAATACTAAAACTAATGGAGCCCAAATTGTGAATAAGGGCCCTGGGTGTTTTCATATTTTTTTCAAACTCTATCTGGTATTTTAAATCTACCAAAATAGAAAAGAAATTCAAATGCAAAAGAGATAAATGAGAAATAAATGGAGAAAGTGTTTCCGTTTAAAAAATAGCAGAGAGCACCCCAGGTCGGCCTAGCCTTTCCCTCCCATCTGCTTCCTTTGGTATAGCCCATCCCGACCCGTTTGCATCCCAACCGAGGCCCGAAACCACTTTAGCCTCTTCCTCATTTTGTCATCTTCCCATTGATGGGAAGCACCTCGGTGGTCGCTTTCTTGCCATCTGTCTTTGCCGCACACGCTGAGATCCCCGCCGCCGCTCTAGGGTGCCTACAAGACCCTCCTGCCGCCTCGAAGAACCCTAGCTTGACACTTCTTACTCTCTCTTCCATGGAGAGCCCAAAACCCTATCTAAGATTCGTCGATGTTTCCCGCCATTCCTCGCCATCCTGGGCCTTGCTGAGTGGCCCACGAGATCCTTCTGGCCAAGAGGAGCTTCCTCGCCAACCTAATCGACTCCAGTCACCAGGATTTGACTCCTTTGTCCTCGTCTTCCCCAACTCCGAGTGCCACCGTTGGAGATGATTCTAGCACTGTAAGACCACCCATGGCCTATCCGACTGCACCACCACATTCTGGGTGATCTCACGATGCTCAAGCATCTTACCATAGTCTCCCTCTCGCTCTATAGCGCCACTGTGTCATGCGCCACCATCGACCACCGCAATTCATCATTGTGGAGGTGGTTCTCATGACCTCTTTCTAGTGGTGGTGCCACAAGTGTGCTCGCCATGCTGCCCCAGTTCGAACGCACATACCCACGTGTCCTAGATCGCCCTCCGTCGTGGTCCCTATCATCCACCTAGGAGCCTAGCAGGCTAACATCACGGTGATGTCAGCAGCGCACGGGTCATCTCGGTCAAACCTGCTGGGTCCCACTCCGCCTACGTGGCAGATGAGTTGGCACGAGGCCCCTTCATTCAGCCTCAGTAGCTAGGTAGATGTTGGTTCATAAGTGAAAAGGGGTTAACTCTTCAATGCCCATTGTTGATGGACTTAGGTTCGAGGGATTGGGGAGCACTGGAGGCGTCGATCGGCTAGCAAACAAGCACATCAGGGACACGTGGTTTACCCAGGTTCAGGCCCTCGGAAGGGACCCTACTCCTGCTTGTTTGCTCTTTGATTATCGAGGAGTCGAAAGTTACAAGAGGTGCGCAGATGAGATCTGGCGAGGTGTATACTGGGGTTGCGGATGTCCTTCTTGCTGCCCCCTCCTAGCCTTTATATAGGCAGGCTAGGTCTCGGGATAGCAGGCCGAGTCGGTTACAGATTAGGGTTTTCACCCTTTTGAAAATCTATCTATTGCTTGTTGTGTCCTTCAAGGAGTCGCCTTTCTCCAGGCTTGGGCCACACGAATCCTTATTGGGCTTCGATCGCCCTGTGGGTTCCTCTTGGGCTAGACCGCATAGGCTAAACACGAGTCACTACAAGAAAAGTTGGCTTTTACAACAGACGATTTTCGTGTTGAAGGCCCGTTTGTCGTGGCTAAAAAGTCTTCTACAACGGATGCCCTTCGTGGTAAAAGCCCCATCACAAAAGAATCTACCACGGTTTTTTCTGACCGTGGCGGATCACAACTTTCAGCCATGAAAACTTGTTCCATCGTAGATCTGTTCGCCAGCCACGTTGACTGCTGACATCATGCAAACTGCCACGTGGCAGCCGTCGTTAGCGGCCAGTTACCACCGTTAACGGTCATAGAAACCATGGAAGAAGCCATGCCTATCCAAGGCCTACTAAATACTAACTGGGAAAGCCCATTAGTAGAGCCCAATAAGAAGATGGCTCGTTACTGTTTTGTCCTACACTGTTTGAAATGGGCCCAAAGTTGCAACCACCAACGGCCCACGAACATTCAGGCCCAATTCTGTTTCGGCCTAAATAAGGATCATGTTGGTCCAACACTCTGTGGCCCATTAGCAGCATGCGCCAAGTCGCTCCTGTACATTTAAGGCCTGTGGGCAGCCCATCACTGTTTATCGCAGCCCATCGTGGGCTGCCTACTGACGGCCCTTCTCTGAGATGGCCCGTTACTGTTCCAGCATGTTACTATCCTGGCCTTTCACTATTCCGAGCTTTAGCTGTTTAGGCCCACAAGCGGCCCTTTACTATTCTAGTCTGGTAAATGTGTCGGCCTGTTACTACCCTCGCCTAGAAATTTCTCAGGCCGTTACTGTTCTGGCTTGTCACTATTCCGGCCTTTCACTATTGCTACCCTTTACTGTTGAGGCCGGCTACTGTTTTGGCATGTTACTATTCTGGGATTTTACGGTTTCTTGCATGTTACTACGATGGGTTGTTTCTGTTACCTGCTACTATTATGGCCTGCTACTATTAAGGCATGTTACTGTTAAGGCCTATTACTGTTATGACCTATTACTCTTACGATATGTTACCATTACGACCTATTACTATTACGTCCAGTTATCACTTGTAGGTCGGCCCATTAAGTTGATGGCCTTTTACAGTTTCGGTCTTTCTGAAGCCCATGCCAATATCATAAAACGTCTATAATAATCCAGTATTTTTCACTGTTCATCGTTAGCCGAATACACGACGGGCCAATAACAAAGCACGGTACTGTTTCCTAATCGACCTACCTAGCATAGTTACCGTAACAACTACCACAATGTGTGGACGGCGTCAACTAAATGCATACATGGCCTACGCGAGTTATCTAGATATTAATCAGCTGCAAACTTCTTAAAATTATTATTATCAACTGAAGGGAAAGAAAAATCGGCATTTCAGTTGACAATCAAGTTGATAGCAGAGTCCTCAATTTGCTTTCTCAATTGATCACCTGCATCTTCCTTTGATTGTGACAGCTACATTGGAGGAGACATGATCTTGTATCCCCCTCTTTGGTGGCGATAGCAATAATTGCACCCTGAAACTAAGTAATAACAAGTTAATACATCAAACAAGACAAACTACTCATTTAACTGATATGACAGGAGCTATGATCTGGAGTTTACAACTGGTCAATGGTTCAATTATTGACCAACACGTCAAACAAACTGGACAAGCAAGCATGCATTAAACAAGTGTGCATACCATGAAACGAGCAATCAAAAAATGTGTGTGTGTGGCTTAGAATTCCAGCAAAAATAAACTAGCCAGGTCATTTCAACAAATATATATGGAAGCAATTCTATATCCTAAAATGCAAGAGACGTTGGATGACTCGGAATTTGCACTGAGCCACAAAATGTCATGCAGTTACTGCCATAGCGAAGAATGAACCAGATAGAAATTATAACCGCATCATACGAGAACTTGTAGAGCATGAATACAAACCACGAATGAACTATATATTTTAGAGGATAGTTATGTCGTGTCTTAGGACGAACCAGGCCCAGAACCAGATGCGAGATATAATGGCGTCGCTCGTGAACCTGTAGAACAGGATAAACAAGCATTAGACAAGTGTGCCTAGAATGAAATGAGCAATCAAACAAAGTATTTCTTAGAATTTCAGCAAATATAAACAAGCGAGGTCATTTCAGCAAATATATATAGAAGTAGTGGCATCTCCTGGAATGCATAGAGTCGTTGGGTGACTCAGAATTTGCGGTGAGCTACACAATGGCATGTAGTTATTGTCATAGCTAAGAATCAACCAGATAGAAATTATAATGGCATCATAAGAGAACTTCTAGAGCAGGAATACAGACCACGAGTGAACTACATAGTAGAGGACAGTTATGCTGTTGTTAGGACGAACCAGCACCAGATAAGGAATTAATGGCATCCCTTGTTAACCTGTAGAATAGGCTATGTAAACCAACATGTTCATTGGTCCATTTTGAGCTATATGCAAGAAAAAGGAAATAGTTAGTGATGCAGCTTTTGAAGAACCAGTTGGCAACAACAAAATTATAATCAAATTACTACGAAGAGTTTAAACGGCTACTACAGGATAGCAGAACGATGCCAAGGAGGAAATAATAGCAGGAACTGATCTTAGGATGAACTAGATAGATTCAGCAACTATAGAGCAGTGAATCCACACTAATATTTTCCACTGACTTCAGATTTTGCAAGAACTACACGGTAGCAGGCAATTACTGTTGTATGGAGTAGCTAAGAACATGTGTATGACACAATAACAGACATGTCCATGACTTGAAATTTGTAGAGCAACGAATGCAAACCAACATATCAAATGACCTTGTATGTACTAGCACGAAGAACAGGCATGCCCACTAACTTGTATATACGAGCACGATGACAAAAATGCAGTTCACTGCGACAGGCTTGAACCTGCTATACTGCTAACAAAAGAGAAAAGGGTTGCAGATTTGGTTAACCTTGCTCGGAGAGGCATCTAAGCATCATCGGTACTGTGCGGGTGTCCAGGTTATCGAGGGTGCTGCGGTTGCAGTGGCTGTTGGCATCAGGGAAGCAGATCTTGGGTGGTCGATGCTGGCTTGAGTGCGATGGACGAGAGCGTCGCTGAGGCAGATCCAGTGCAGTGAACGGCGACAACCAAGCCGCTGGTCTAGAGCTGTGGACATGGAACTCCCTGAACTAGATCACGTCCGGTGTACACCGGTGAAGCGAATCCGGTACGCTTGGGTAGATTTCGGCAGCCGAGAAGTAGAGCTTGGGATGACACCATCAGCGTCGTGAATGACACCATAGCTGCGGTGCAGTGGCAGAGAGACCCGGTGAACCAGATCCGGTGGGTGAGCATCAGTGAAGCGGCTCCGTGGCGGTACGCGAGATCGCAACTCAAGTCGCTTCGGCCGCCATGGAATTGCCGCCGGCCGGTGCGCGTGGTGGTCGTGGAGGTGAGGGCATGGGAGAGAGGGGGCTGGGATTTTTGGAAGGACCAGCGGGAAAATCTGGGCAAATCCGGACTAAGGAGGTGAACAAAAACATAAATTACGATCGTGCCCCCAAGCTACCGACTTTAGCTTGCTCATAGGGCGTCAGAACAATGGGTAGAATGGGAATTTTGAAGTCAAAAGTTTTTGAAACTGAGGAGTGGGAAATGCTTCAAGATTGGTGTGTGATTTTTCCGCTTGATTGAGATATTGAATTTGGCTACCGTCCATCTAATAATAATATAAAAAAGGTACTACCCCGGTGGGATATTTTGGCTCAAAGATTTTGAAACTGAGGGGCAGAAAATGCTTCAAAGTTAGTGTATGGTTTAGCCGCTTGCTTGAGATTTTGAATTTGACAAGCGCCCATCTAATAATAATACAAAAATGATACTGCCCCGGTGGGAAATTTTGCGTCAAAGTTTTTGAAACGGAGGGGCGGGATATGATTCAAAGTCGGTGTGCGGTTTTGCCGCTCAATTGAGATTTTGAATTTGACTAGCGCCCATCTTCTGATAATAATACAAAAATGGCACTCCCCTGGTGGGAGATTGTGCCTCAAAGTTTTTGAAACGAAGGGGCGGGAAATGCTTCAAAATGGGTGTACGATTTTGCCGCTCGATTGAGATTTTAAATTTGGCTCGCGTCCATCTAATAATAATAATATAAAAATGGTACTCCCTCGGTGGGAGATTTTGGCTAAAAGTTTTTGAAACGGTTAGGCGGAAAATGCTTTGAAGTCGGTGTGTGTGATTTTCCACTCGATTGAGATTTTGAATTTTGCTAGCGTCCATGTATTACTATTAGTAGTAGTAAAAAAGGTGGTAGAACGTACGGCTATATGGTCAGGAATTCATGGACAAGAGTCACATCAACTGATCATCCATATAACCACATTTGAGGTACTCCTTGTGTTCGATATTACTAGGTCGGAGTAGTACTAGTTAGGATAATTAACTTCACCAACTCGCTTTATAGCTAGTTATTGCATGAAGTAGTAATCCTAAAATCCAGCCAATGCACGTGGCCACCGCATCTAATTGAAAACATGTAAGCCAATGGATGCAGTCCCGTTTTAACAACATGATCGGTCAGGAGCATTACACGACGTGGTGGTTCATATTTTACAGTCAACTAGAGGAGTAATTGAGCAAAACTAGGAGCATTAATTGGTCCTTCGGCCTAACAATTGAGGCTATAAAATAATTAAGAGATATATCCACCTTTAGTCCCACATCTTGCACCGCGAGATTGTTTTAGTTCCACATATTGAAAAATGAGCAATACTAGTCCCATAACTTATATCTCAAGAGCATTTTAGTCCAATTTAATCGAATTTCCGTGAATTTGACTTAATTTTTCCTTAAATGACGTTTTTTTTAAATGAACCTTCTATATTTTTCTTTGTCATTTGTGTCCCTATGCAGACTGATAAGTGGGCCACATGTTAGTAGACGTACAAATAAAATAGTTAAATCTCTAAGAGGAGAATGGATTCAAACTTAACACTTTTGTACAACAACACACACACCCACAAGCCACTATGCCGGTAGATGCCCATGACTACTCATGTGACACAAGGAGTACTTGAGAGGACGTAATTATGCCAGACGAGGAGTACTTGGGGGGAAGTAATTATTTATACAATAAAAAAGCACATACGAACGCAAAATGCTCATGTCTATGTTGGCACAGTCCATAATATCAATTCTATAGCTTTGTCGTTAACCTAGTAGCTAGCTGTAGTGTCTAGAATAAACTTGAGTTTTTTCTTATTCGCAAAAATGAAAAGGAATATAGTTGAGTTGTTATTGTAACCTAGAACACAAATTATTTTGAATTGAGAATTTGGATCTTTTTGATTTTTTCATATCTTCGAAACACATATTTTTGAATATCCAAAATAAAGAACACATTAGCCAGAGTGCTCTTCGGTTAATCACTTCTGTGTGCATGTTGTAGTGGCAAGGTTGATTTCTTCAGTGGCGCAGGTAATCAGTTTGATACGCTACAATGCATTGGTAGTTTTTCTTATTTGTTTTCTTATTCAGATCCTCCTGTCAAGTCGTACCAAGGTCACAACTGACAGGCAGAAAATACACAAGGGTCATTTTACAAAAATTATGATGGCACATGTCACTTCTAGAATTAGTTACGATGAATTTAGACAAAATCATAGAAATTCAATTGAATTGGACTAAAATGTTCCTGGTTACAAGTTGTGGGGCTAGTGTTGCTCACTTTGCAAGATGTGGGACTAAAACGCACCCGCGGTGCAAGTTGTGGGACTAAAAACATATATACCTTAATAATTAATGACCGTGCTGTTGAGGGAAAATGAGGTTTTAGCTCCACGAAGCATACACCCCATCCGTCCACACGGTGAGCATCCAAGGGCATAGCCAAAAAGCGAAATTGAAAACTGGAAAATGCCATGCAAAAAATGGAAAATGCCCTGCGTTTGCGTGTGCCCTGAGGGACCATGGAATGCACGTTTTCTTCTTAAATTTTGGGATAAGTAAATACAATGAGGTTATGATACTACTAGTACTAGTATCATCCTACACCTACACACTCGCGTGCTCTCAGGAATCGTACGCTGGTGTGCACGATCGTTGTACCGTAATTAATGCGTGTGCCAGTTTGATGAAACGCGTTTGCGGTTGCTGTGTGCATGCCGTCGTCTCGTTTCCACACGTTTCACTTGGCTTTCCCAGGCCTTTGTTTAAATGTGTGTCTCTGGAATCGCTTCCTGTGTCAGTCGGTGGGACCGAGACCACATGAACGCCATCATCCATGGCTGGCAAGAAGTAGGAGGACTCGCCATGGGCTTGTCTCCCTGAGGGACTCGTCTAGAAGATAGGCGACATCTTTCGACGGACGACTTCGACTACTACGCCGCCTTTCGGGCAGTCTGTAGCACCTGGTGCGGCTTCATGGAGGAGCGCTTTATGCCAGCCAACTGGATTGTTCTAGAGCACCAATTGTCAGAGGAGTATCGGGTAGACGACACCGCCATCATGTTGCTGAATGTGAGAACTGGCCGCCACCTTAAGGAGATTAGCCGGGTTATTCCCAGGTGCTTTCTTTATATTCATCTGTATATATGCGATCCTTTTTTTGCATTCACATCCTATACTATCTGTTTTTCAAGTTATGTTTCTTTGTCGACTTGTTGCCCAGGGTTTTGCTCCATGTTTACCTTGATGAATTTGCAGTCTATTTACCTTGACTGAATCTCTGTTTCTCCTCCCTCTCTCTAGAAGGTACTTTTATGTCGGTAGCACAACCGACGACCTCCTTGTGCTTGGATAGAGGATGCAACCATACAAGACCTGGTTGTACAACCCCTTCTCGGGCGCTATCAAGCGCCTGAGGGTGGAGATACCGACCGAGCAGGTGGCTTCTATCGCTGTGATGATGTTCCCGTTGTTGATGGTGTTTACATCAAACCATTAGAACACCACCATTCGGTGGGTGGATGAGAGCACGGAGGAAGGGAGTCACCCGGTCTTTGGTGAAAGGTGGTACTCGCTATATGACTTCACGGAACTCCGGAGCATGACTTCTTACACCGATGATGTTTTTGACATAGATAGATATGGGTCTGTCCTCTCGACTATGTGTGATGCTACTCATGGAGATGTCCAGTTGCAGTGCTCCGCACGAACCCTGGAGATGCATCCCACCGTTGCAGGCCCTGTTCCAGGCTGCTAGTTCCTAGAGAATCGTTTTTACCTCGTTGAGTCCGACGGGGAGTTGTTGTTCGTTGTGAGTGGACCGGTCTATGGCGGCATGCCAGTTGTTTACGGGGTTGATACCCAGAACTATGTCCTTCCGCCGGTCAGAGGCATCAGAAGTCGTGCTCTCTTTGTTGCTGACAATCGATGCGTCTGCGTTGACAGCGCCAGGGTACCCACGGTGCAGGCCGGTAACATATACTATGCGGACCTATCCGAGATTAGATCTTACAACTTTGAGGCTCTTGTGTGGGAAGAGGAGCCAAGCGTTGTATATGGGTATGGAGTAGGAGGATTATGGATCAATGATCGTCCTTTTGAACTCGGTCGATTGCTGGCGGAGTATTGCAGAATCGTCGAGCATTCTGAGCTGCAGATGGTTCCGCCTTATGGCGAGGATGGTACCACCCACTACGATTACTACGACGGCTATCCATCAGATTGATGGATTGTGTGGGTAGTAATTCTGATAGATGCTAAGTTTGTAACAATACTCAAACAACTTACAACTACAAATTACAGTAGATTATTACAATCCTCGGTAAACATGATAGTAATAAAATGAAGCATAAAAGTTGCATCAGAGTCCAGACAAATAAAAAAACACCATAACTAGTGTTATGAAAAAGGTCTATATGGATCTTGCATCCCGAGACATGTAACAACTGGATTCCCATGAGAGTTGTAGATGCGATTATTAAGTATGTTCTGCGCAAAGCTTGCCTGTTTTTCAATTCATAGAAGTCTTTGCGTACTATGGTGATTACTGAATCTGTTTTGTTGGCTTATTGCTCTACAATATCACGGGCATCTTGGAGGGTATCCTCAAATAATCTTTCAGCTAGAAAAGGAGGATCAGTCGAAGCGGTGTGCCATGAGCAATATGTATTGTCACTACTGCTATGTGAAACAAAATCTAAACTTGGAGAAGCGGGTCTTTGTTCGACATTCAGAGGGTCATTTGCAGCATGAAACAAACACAAAACAAGTTACAACAACATTACCATGCAATCACACCACCATGAATTTTAAATGTGTCAATGCGGTAATATATAAGGAAGGAAGCAATTAACAGTGGTGGCTCATACATCTATTTCTTCTTGAATAAGTGGACCAGCTGGCGCCATGGAGCGATGCGAGCATGTGCTGCTATGTGAAATGACTGCTCTACTTGAAGATGGCTGAGACCAAGACAAAACAAGTTACTTAAACAATAGACTTGGGAAACAAACTACAAGTTCATTTTGAATAACAATGCGAGCAATCAACCAAAGTACCTGATGCAGACTACGCAAACTAGAATGTGTAGAACATGAATAAAACGAATATGAAAACTAAGCCATTATGTTTCTCATATATAAACTAGTCAGACACTACACAACCAAATCTGCCACTGATTTAATCATAGACAAAAAAAGAGTAACCCAGCCAACAAAAACACATCAATTGTGAGTCTAGAATATGCTAGCCAGATAATTTTAGACAAACAATGAATCAAGTAATCATACATTGAATTATTC
Source organism: Avena insularis (assembly GCA_023614405.1). NCBI lineage: Eukaryota > Viridiplantae > Streptophyta > Magnoliopsida > Poales > Poaceae > Avena > Avena insularis. Next base: position 327,177,601 of record CM042692.1, on the reverse strand, counting down.
ATGAATATCCAGATAATTTCAATGCTTTGGCGACCTCAGAACAACAAACTGAACCATCAAGTGCCTCGTATTAAAATAGCTAGTTCATATAACTATGATACATAATAGATACAAGAGTGAGATGAAGCGCACATAGTTCCTTATGATACATGTGTGGATCTTATCGCTAGTGTGACCTTGTTCTTATTATCAGACAACTCAGATGCAATACACCCGGCCTCTCCATATTTAGGAAATTGAACTAAGCACATGGAACAAAAGTAGACCATAGTGGGGCTAAAATGTTTGACACTAATTTTTGGCAAAAAAATATGAAGACAAGAAAGACAAATGGTAAATTTAAGCAAACAAAAAATGTGTCAAGGACCAAACTTCGGTTGGGGGCCTTATGGTCATGTGGAGGGGCGGAGTTTGTACTCCATTGTTGCTCCTCTGTATAAAGGCAAGACCAACTGTAAATACAAACAGGTTCCAACATGATATACGCTGACATGAAGTGAAACAGAAGTGATGGGGTCTTACGAGATTATAGGAGCATTCACTCTATGATATTGTGTACAAACTAAGGCTGCTCCTTGTATAATAACAATAAATAGTTTGAGCCGCAGGTTAAGAGGGATCAAATCGATAGTACATAATGGTCAAATAGTATGACGTGTGTAAACGTGTAGTATAGGATAGCAGGATAATAACATGATGGAAATACTATAGTTCGTAAATCAGTGAATGATAGAGATATTATATAATCATATCTCATGTAGACAGGTACAACAGAGAATGTAAACAAATAAGTTAAGTGACTAATAATTCACAAAGAAATAATACAATATATAAAACAGTTCAATGCGTGGAGTTTAAGTGTAACCATACCGGGTTAATTTAGTACATAATAGGTGTATATCAAGTAAAGAATCTGTTAGTTAGGAAATTTAGCACGAATACGGTACATTGCCAACAAACAAATCACGCAGGGAGATCTGGTTTTACCTCGGTCAGGGCAGCGTCTAGGCCTCCTCCGCGTCCTACCGAGTCACGTCGAGGTCGCCGAAGGTGCTACGGTCGTAGTGGGTGTCGATGACGGGGAAGCAGATCTTGGGCGAGTGAGGATACGAGCAGAACGCTAGACCATAGCATCCGTGGAGCAGATCCTAGGTGGTTGATGATGTGCTCAACACGCCGGACAAGAGGGTTCGTTGAGCAGATCAGATGTGCGGGTACGCCGGCTAAAGTGCAGCGGGGATATTCTAGCCGGTGATGTATTCCTGGAGGAGAGAGGGGGGTTTAGATACTGCTAGCACTATACTGGGAAAATTACGAGTGAAGCCCCCACCCAACAAAATTAATAGGGGTCGAATGGGAATTTTGAAGTATCTAAAATTTCGGTGCATGAACTATGTCCGGATACGCGGGATATTTTACCGCTTTATTTTGGTTTTGAATTTGGTCATGCCCATGTAATAATAGAAATTTGGTTGGCCGTACCCCCTCCGTGTTTAGAAATCCAAGGTCGTACTCCCTCAATCCAACACCTCAACTGATCATCCATGGCCGTACTCCCAATACTCAGGATCTCGAAGAAGAATGGATATCATACTTTGGAGTTTCAAAAAATTATGAGATAAATTACATCACGTTGGGAGGATGATGTTAATACAATCGTGCAAAATTGCAATTTCCAACCCACATTAATCTCATTGTCATGTTTGGAGCCATCTTATCAACAAGTTTTTTACATACATAGGTGATGCCCTAAGGTCATCCACAATGTGTAAAAAGGCACACCTTAAGGCCTATGTGGCATCCGCTGATTAAGGTTCATGTTATATAGTATGGAGAAAATAAAGTTATATTTAATCCTAAGGTGCACCTCAAAAGCTTATGGGTTGCCTATATAAAATAGAAAAATCATTTCCCCCTCTCCTTATTTCTCATGTGATCGTTTTCAAAAGGGGTTCAAAATTTTCAAGATTCTGAATCTTAGCAAGAAGTTGAACCTATCATCAAAACTCTCGCTGGTTTCTGGTATATTAATTTTGACCCCTCGATGGGTACCTCCAAAAGCTTTTTCGTAAAATTATCAAAGCAAAACCTACAATTTACTTGTAGTTTCAAATTTGACCTAATTCCGAGATATCGACATAAAGTTATTCAAATGTGCAGGGTTAGCTAGGAAGCTTGAAAACCCATAAAACATGGGAATCGCAAGTACAACATGTTATTAATCCACTATATATATATGTGTGTGTTTGTCAACTTGGCTTGTGGCATCCACATCCAATGTTCTTTGGACTTCTCTTTATGAAAAATAACAACTAACCTCGCTCGTCTTCACTTGGAAAATATAGAATTGAATGTTCTTTCCTAGTAGTTGGACACTCACACGACGACACTGCTTACTACTAGAAAATGCACCCATCTACCTCTGAAATGACATTTAATTTAAGAGCTATCCATCGCGCTTACTTGTAGCTCAAGTTTGATCTAATTTCGTTAAATTGTCAAGATGCAAAATCTTAGCAAGAAGTTGAACCTATCGTCAAAACTCTCGCTGTTTTCAGATATATTAATTGTGACCCCTCGATGGGTACCTCCAAATTAAAAGCTTTTTCGTAAAAATTACAAAGCAAAACCTACAATTTACTTGTAGTTTCAAATTTGACCTAATTTCGATAAATCGACTTAAAGTCATTAAAATGGGCAGAGTTAGCTAGGAAGTTTGAAAGCTCATAAAACATGGGAATCAAAAGTATAACATGTTGTCGATTGACTATATATGTCTATCAACTTGGCTTGTGGCATCCACATCCAATATTCTTTGGACTTCTCTTTACAGAAAATAACAACTAGCCTCGCTCGTCTTCACTCAGAAAATGTAGAATTGAATGTTCTTTCCTCATAGTTGGAAAATCACACTAACGACATTGTTTACTACAACAAGATTCATCGATATGCCTCTGAAAATACATTTAATTCAAGAGCAATCTATCGCGCTTACTTGTAGCTCAAGTTTGACCTAATTTCGTTAAATTGTCAAGATGCAAAATCTTAGCAAGAAGTTAAACCTATTGTCAAAACTCTTGGTGTTTTATGATATATTAATTGTGGCCCCCCGATGGGTACCTCCAAAAGATTTTTCGTAAAACTTTCAAAGCAACCTACAATTTACTTGTAGTTTCAAATTTGACCTAATTTTGATAAAGCGACATAAATTCATTCGGTCAAATGGGCAGAGTTAGCTAGGAAGTTTGAAAACTCATAAATAAAACATGGGAATCATTGGTACAACATATTGGTCCACTATATATGTCGGTAAACTTGGCTTTTGGCATTCAGATCCAATATTCTTCGGACATTTCTTCATGGAAAAGAACAACCTCGCTCGTCATCACTTGGAAAATTGAGAATAATTGAATGTTCTTTCCAGATATAGTTGGAAAATCACACAGTACTGATGACATTATTTACTACAAGAAAAATCACCCATCTACCTCTCTAAAAAACATATATTTCAACAGCAATCTATCGCGCTTACTTGTAGCTCAAGTTTGACCCAATTTTGTTAAATAGTGTCATGGGATGCAAAATCTTAGCAAGAAGTCAAACCGTTGTCAAAACTCTCGGTTGTTTCTCATATATTGATTGTGACACCCTCCCGATCGGTACGGTACCTCCAAAAGCTTTTTCGTAAAACATTCAGAGCAACCTACAATTTAGTTATAGTTCAAGTTTGACCTAATTTCGATAAATTGACATGTAGTCATTCAAGTGGGCGGAGTTAATTAGCTAGGGAGTTTGAAAACTCAAAAAACATATGGGAATCGTAAGTAAAACACGTTGGTCCACTTAATATGTCTAGAAGCTTAGCTTATGGCATTGAGATCCATATTCTTCGAGCTTTATTTACGGAAAAGAACCATCTCGTCATCACTCGGAAAACTAAGAATTTTATTTCGTGATAGTTGGAAACTCACACTGACGACATGGTTTACTATAAGAAGATGCACCCATGTCCCTCTGAAATGCATTTAATTCAAGAGCAATCTATCATGCTTACTTGTAGCTCAAGTTTGACGTAATTTCATTAATCGACAAGAAGTCACTGAAGTGTGCGAAGTTAGCTAGGAAGCTTGAAAAATCCTAGTACTAAAAACTTGGGTATTACATATAAGAAACTGTGGTCCAGTTTGTTTGATAATTGGGGCGGTTGCATTTTCTTTTAACTGTGGTAGGTCTCGTAGGAGCGAGGTGCTTGAGAGTTAACACGGTCGGTGGAAGTACAAGTTACATCAAGGACCTCATAAAAAATGAAAATTGCACCCAAGTCCATGCATTTAGCACAAGGACCCTGAAATTGAGCAATGAAGTGTGTGTTTTGAGGTTTGCGCATACTAGCGTTCATCGTGCTAAAGACTATCAGTAGAATCTTTATAGATGCTAAGAATGGAAAATAAGATCCAATGGTTAGCAATGTTTGGATTTGCCAGTCTTGATCAAATGGACAATGTTCGAAGTTATCCGTACACTATACAGTGGTATGGTATTGTAAGAGATAAGACAAGATAAAAATAAGATAAGAAGTACTACGAATGGCTGATCTTTTGAGTAACCTTCCCTCCGATGTTTGGGAAGCAAGTGAAAATTTAGAAAACCCAAAAAGTCTGAATTTTTTTGCCGTGAAGGACCAAAGTGGTTTCCTTCCTATATACTCCTCGTCCCTACTCCACACCAACGCGGCTGCTGAACACACCAGAGACACAGAGCCGCCATACCAAGGCACACGTGCGTAGCACCATGCTGTGGACGAGGGAGAGATCAGTCGGGCCGGTGCGCGAGGGGAAATGGTAGGAGAGCGGGAGGATGGATGGTGAGAGGCAGCAAAGGAGAGAGAAAACACACAATTTGTTTTGCGTGCATAGGTCCTGAAATTTACTACTAGTAGAGTGTAGTACACTGTAAGGCCGCAGGAGTACCTCGTGTCAGAAAACCATCATAACTTTGCTTTGACATGGAACCGCCTTCAACTTCTCTTCGCTGCTGCCCTCTTCCCCTGCCAACGTTTTATTCGCTCAGCATGTACAACGCGTGGACAGAGGTGACCATATGTCTAAGCAGAGAAATATACTATTCCCGCATTGTGTAAAAAAACACACCTTAATAAGGCCTACTATGTGGCATCACTAAGGTTCATCTTATACATAGTGGAAAAAATAAAGTTATCTTTAAGCCTAAGGTGCACCTCAAGCTTGTGGGTTGCCCATAGAGAATAGAAATATCATTTACCCTCTCTCCCTATTTTCATGTGATCATTTTCAAAAGGTGTTCAAAATTTTCATGATGCAAAATCTTAGCTAGAAGTCGAACCACTCGTCAAAACTCTCTATGGTTTCTGATATATTAATTAACCGCTTGATGGGTACCTCCAAAAGCTTTTTTCATAAAAATTTCAAAGCAACCTATAATTTATTACTTGTAGTTCAAGTTTGACCTAATTTCATTAAATTCAAGAGCAATCTATCACACTTAGTTATAGCTCAAGTTTGACCTAATTTCATTAAACTGTCAAGACGCAAAATCTTAGCAAGAATATGAACCTATTGTCAGAACTCTCTTTGGTTTCTGATAGTATATTAATTGAGCCCCCCACCCTACCCCGTGCCCCCTCTGATGGGTACCTCTAAGAGCTTTTTTATAAAACTTTCAAAGCAACCTACACAATTTACTTGTAGTAGTTCAAATTTTACCTATTATATTTTTTCTGCTTTACGTATTATAATTTTATATAGTGATGATATGCCAGATGTCTATTATGTGAGTCTCACGTGCAGGGCACGTGCAATTTAATAGTACTTGTAGTGTCAAATTTGACCTAATTTCGATAAATCGACATAAAGTCATTCTAATGGGCAGAGTTAGCTGAGAAGTTTGAAAACTCATAAAACATGGGAATCATTGGTACAACATGTTGGTCCAATATATATGTATGTAAACTTGGCTTGTGGCATTCAGATCCAATATTCTTCGGACTTTTCTTTAGGAAAAAGAACAACCTCACTCGTATTCTTCACTCGGAAAATGTAGAATTGAATGTTCTTTCTTGATAGTTGGAAACTCACACCGATGACACTGTTTACTACAAGAAGATGCACCTATGATCTACCTATGAAAAGACATTTAATTCAAGAGCAATCTATGGCGATTACTTGTAGCTAGCTCAAGTTTTACCTAATTTTGTTAAATTGTCAAGATGCAAAGTATTAGCAAGAAGTTGAACCTATCATCGAAACTCTCCATGGTTTCTGATATATTAATTTGGACCCCTCGATGGGTACATCCAAAAGCTTTTTCGTAAATCCATCAAAGCAAAACCTACAATTTACGTTTCAAATATGACCTAATTCCGAGATATCGACATAAAGTTATTCAAATGTGCGGGGTTAGATAGGAAGCTTGAAAACCCATAAAACATGGGAATCGCAAGTACAATATGTTGTCGATCCACTATATATATATGTCTATCAACTTGGCTTGTGGAATCCACATCCAATATTCTCTGGACTTCTCTTTACGGAAAAGAACAACTAACCTCGCTCGTCTTCACTCGGAAAATGTAGAATTGAATGTTCTTTCTTGGTAGTTGGACACTCACACCCACGACACTGCTTACTACTAGAAAATGCACCCATCTACCTCTGAAATGACATTTAATTCAAGAGCTATCTATCGCGCTTACTTCTAGCTCAAGTTTGACCCAATTTCGTTAAATTGTCAAGATGCAAAATCTTAGCAAGAAGTTGAACCTATCATCAAATCTCTCGCTGTTTTCAGATATATTAATTGTGACCCCTCAATGGGTACCTCCAAATTAAAAGATTTTTCGTAAAAATTACAAATCAAAACCTACAATTTACTTGTAGTTTCAAATTTGACCTAATTTTGATAAATCGACTTAAAGTCATTAAAATGGGCAGAGTTAGCTAGGAAGTTTGAAAGCTCATAAAACATGGGAATCGTAATTACAACATATTGTCGATCGACTATATATGTTTGTCAACTTGTCTTGTGGCATCCACATCCAATATTCTTTGGACTTCTCTTTACGGAAAATTACAACTAGCCTCGCTCGTTTTCACTCGGAAAATGTATAATTGAATGTTCTTTCCTCATAGTTGGAAAATCACACTAACGACATTGTTTACTATAACAAGATGCATCGATATACCTCTGAAAATACATTTAATTCAAGAGCAATCTATTGCGCTTACTTGTAGCTCAAGTTGGACCTAATTTCGTTAAATTGTCAAGATGCAGAATCTTAGCAAGAAGTTGAACCTATCGTCAAAACTCTCGGTATTTTATGATATATTAATTGTGACCCCTCGATGGGTACCTCCAAAATATTTTTCGTAAAACTTTCAAAGCAACCTACAATTTACTTGTAGTTTCAAATTTGACCTAATTTCGATAAATCGACATAAAGTCATTCAGTCAAATGGGCAGAGTTAGCTAGGAAGTTTGAAAACTCATAAATAAAACATGGGAATGGTTGGTACAACATGTTGGTCCACTATATATGTCCATAAACTTGGCTTCTGGCATTCAGATCCAATATTCTCCAGACATTTCTTTATGGAAAAGAACAACCTCGCTCGTCATCACTTGGAAAATTGAGAATAATTGAATGTTCTTTCCAGATATAGTTGGAAAATCACACAGTACCGATGACATTATTTACTACAAGAAAAATCACCCATCTACCTCTCTAAAAAAACATATATTTCAACAGCAATCTATCGCGCTTACTTGTAGCTCAAGTTTGACCCAATTTTGTTAAATAGTGTCATGGGATGCAAAATCTTAGCAAGAAGTCAAACCCGTTGTCAAAACTCTCGGTTGTTTCTCATATATTGATTGTGGCACCCCCGGTCGGTACGATACCTCCAAAAGCTTTTTCGTAAAACTTTCAGAGCAACCTACAATTTAGTTATAGTTCAAGTTTGACCTAATTTTGATAAATCAACATGTACTCATTCAAGTGGGCAGAGTTAATTAGCTAGGGAGTTTGAAAACTCAAAAACATATGGGAATCGTAAGTAAAACACGTTGGTCCACTTAATATGTCTAGAAGCTTGGCTTATGGCATTGATATCCATATTCTTCGAGCTTTCTTTACGGAAAAGAACCATCTCATCATCACTCGGAAAACTGAGAATTTTATTTCCTGATAGTTGGAAACTCACACCGACGACATTGTTTACTACAAGAAGATGCACCCATCTACCTCCGAAAATACATTTAATTCAAGATCAGTATATCGCGCTTACTTATAGCTTAAGTTTGACCTAATTTCGTTAATCGACAAGAAGTCACTGAAGTGTGCGAAGTTAGCTAGGAAGCTTGAAAAATCCTAGTACTAAAAACTTGGGTATTACGTACAAGAATCTATGGTCCAGTTTGTTTGATAATTGGGGTGGTTGCATTTTCTTTTAACTATGGTAGGTCTCGTAGGAGCAAGGTGCTTGAGAGTTAACATGGTAGGTGGAAGTACAAGTTACATCAAGGACATCATAAAAATGAAAATTACACCCAAGTCCATGCATTTAGCACAAGGACCATGAAACTGAGCAATGAAGTGTGTGTTTTGAAGTTTGCGCATACTAGCGTTCATCGAGCTAAAGACTATCAGAAGAATCTTTGTAGATGCTAAGAATGGAAAAGAAGATCCAACGGTTAGAAATGTTTGGATTTGCCGGTCTTGATCCAACGGTCAATGTTCGAAGTTATCCGTAAACTATATAGTGGTATGGTATGGTATTATAAGAGATAAGAAAAGATAAAGATAAGATAAGAAGTACTGTGAATGGCCTTGATGTCTACGCACTTCTATTCTTATTGGGCCTCCAAGTGCAGAGGTTTATAGAACAACAACAAGTTTTCCCTTAAGTGGATCACTCAAGGTTTATCGAACTCAGGGAGGAGGTGGTCAAAAGTATTCGCTCTCAAGCAATCCTGCAATCAAGATACAAGAAGTCTCTTGTGTCCCTAACACACCCAATACACTTGTCAGGTGTATAGGTGCACTAATTCGGCGAAGAGATAGTGAAATACAAGTGGTATGGATAATTATAAGTGATAACAGTGCCAGAAAATAGCTTGCTGGCATGTGGTTGACGTGGGAAAAGACTAAAGGCAAACTGAAATAAAGATGGAAGCAAGCAAACATGTAACATATCTAATTGCAAACGGTGTATCAATGCTTTAGAAACAAGGCCTAGGGATCATACTTTCACTAGTGAACACTCTCATATAAATATCTTCTCTTGATGATATTACGCTGAACTACTCTCTGGTTGGACACTTTAATCCATGGTAGGGCTATAACAGCACTCCTCAAAGTTCGCTTTCCGCATCTTGATAACCCACACTGTCACCTTGAGCACCAGATGGTTCCAACAAACACCACAATTTCATAAAGACATCCAACTCCAAATATAACTCATAACAAGTATTTATAATCTCTAGCCTAAGTGCCACCATGGTGTGCACACTGTCAACTTCACACACATGGGGAGAGCAGAGATCTAATAAAGCACTTGAGTAGCAAGGTAGATCTACTTGATTACAAAGCTCATGATCACAATATGATCACGCATAGAGAGAGATATGAACACATAGCTACCAGTAGAACCCTTAGCCTCGAGAGAGAACTACTCCCTCATCATCATGGGAATCAGCAACGGTGATGGAGATTGATGGAGATGGCTCTAGGGGCACTTCCCCGTCCTGGCAGGGTGCCGGAACAGAGACTTTCTATCCCCCGAATCTCCCCTTCGGTGGCGGTGGTGCTACGGAACCTTTCGTGGATTTCTGATTGACGATTTAGGGTTTCTATATCAGGAGGAATATATAGGCAAAGGGGCGAGGTCGATGGCCAGCCAGGGGGCCCATACCATGCCCTGGCGCGGCCTAGGGGACCCGCGCCTAGGGGTGGTTTGGCCACCCTGTGGCCCCCCTTCGTCTCTCCTTCTGGCTTCGTGAGTCTTCTGGTAAAATATCAACTTTGGCTTTTGTCCCGTCCAATTCCGAGAATATTCATTTTCTGACTTTCTGGAACCAAAAACAGCAGAAAACAGGCAACTGGCACTGTGGCATCTTGTTAATAGGTTAGTCCAAGAAAGTGTATAGAAATACTCCAAAGTGTGGACAAAACATACGAAAGTAGATATAAAACAAGCATGGAACATCAAAAATTATATATACGTTTGCAACATATTAGGCCGATCTTTTGAGTAACCTTCCCTCCTGATGTTTGGGAAGCAAGTGAAAATTTCGAAAACTAGAGAAGTTTGAATTTTTTGCCGCCAAGGACCATAGTGGGTTCCTTCCTATGTACTCCTCGTCCCTACTCCACACCCATGCAGCTGCCGAACATGCCAAAGACACAGAGCCGCCGTACCAAGGCACACGTGCGCAACACCAAGCTGTGGACCTGGTAGAGATCAGCCGGGCCGGTGTACGAGGGGAAAGGGTAGGAGAGAGGAAGGATGGATGGTGAGAGGCAGCAAAGGAGAGAGAAAACACACAATTTGTTTTGCGTGCATAGGCCCTGAAATTTACTACTAGTAGAGTGGCCGCAGGAGTACCTCATGTCAGGAACCCATCATAACTTTCCTATGACATCGAACCGCCTTCAACTCCTATTCGCTGCTGCCCTCTTTTACCCTGCCTATGTTTTATTCTCTCAGGGTGTACAGCCATGGACAGAGGTGAGCATATGTATAAGCAAAGAAATGAGTACTACTATACTAGTGTACTCGTACTAATATACTACTATTTGCTTTTTTCCTAATAAGGGCATCAACAATGTGTACAAAAGCACACCTTAAGGCCTAGTATGTGGCATCCGCTAAGGTTCACCATATACATTGTGGAGAAAATAGAGTTTGTATCTTTAAGCCTAACAAGGTGCACCTTAAGCTTGTGGGTTGCCCATAGAGAATAGAAAGATCATTTCCCCTCCATCCCTATTTCATGTGATCATTTTCAAAAGGTGTTCAAAATTTTCATGATGCAAAATCTTAGCTAGAAGTTGAACTACTCGTCAAAACTCTCTATGGTTTCTGATATATTAATTAACCGCTCGATGGGTACCTTCAAAAGCTTTTTTCATAAAAATTTCAAAGCAACTTACAATTTATTACTTGTAGTTCAAGTTTGACCTAATTTCATTAAATTCAAGAGCAATCTATTGCACTTAGTTGTAGCTCAAGTTTGACCTAATTTCATTAAACTGTCAAGACACAAAATCTTAGTAAGAAGATGAACCTGTCGTCAGAACTCTCTGTGGTTTCTGATAGTATATTAATTGACCCCCCTGCATCCTCTCCGATGGGTACCTTTAAGAGTTTTTTCGTAAAACTTTCAAAGCAACCTACACAGTTTACTTGTAGTAGTTCAAATTTTACCTATTATATTTTTTCTGCTTTACCTATTATAATTTTATATAGTGATGATATGCCAGATGTCTATTATCTGAGTCTCACGTGCAGGGCACGTGCAATTTACTAGTACTTGTAGTTTCAAATTTGACCTAATTTTGATAAATCGACATAAAGTCATTCTAATGGGTAGAGTTAGCTGGGAAGTTTTAAAACTCATGAAACTTGGGAATCGTTGGTACAAAATGTTGGTCCAATATGTATATGTAAACTTGTCTTGTGGCATTCATATCCAATATTCTTTGGACTTTTATTTAGGAAAAAGAACAACCTCGCTTGTATTCTTCACTTAGAAAATGTAGAATTGAACGTTCTTTCTTGATAGTTGGAAACTCACACTGACGACACTGTTTACTACAAGAAGATGCATCGATGATCTACCTATGAAAAGACATTTAATTCAAGAGCAATCTATGGCGTTTACTTTTAGCTAGCTCAAGTTTGACCTAATTTCGTTAAATTGTCAAGATGCAAATTCTTAGCAAGAAGTTGAAACTCTCGCTGGTTTCTGATATATTAATTTTGACCCCTCGATGGGTACCTCCAAAAGCTTTTTTGTAAATCTATCAAAGCAAAACCTACAATTTACTTGTAGTTTCAAAATTGACCTAATTCCAAGATATCGACATAAAGTCATTCAAATGGGCGGGGTTAGCTAGGAAGCTTGAAAACTCATAAAACATGGGAATTGCAAGTACAACATGTTGTTGATCCACTATATATCTATCAACTTGGCTTGTGGCATCTACATCCAATATTCTTTGGACTTCTCTTTATGGAAAAGAACAACTACCCTCGCTCGTCTTCACTTGGAAAATGTAGAATTGAATGTTATTTCCTGATAGTTGAAAACTCACGCTGACAACATTGTTTACTACAACAAGATGCACTGATCTACCTCTGAAAATACATTTAATTCAAGATCAATCTATCGCGCTTACTTATAGCTCAAGTTTGATCTAATTTCGTTAAATTGTCAAGATGCAAAATCTTAGCAAGAAGTTAAACCTATAGTCCAAACTCTTGGTGTTTTATGATATATTAATTGTGACCCCTCGATGGGTACCTCCAAAAGATTTTTCGTAAAACTTTCAAAGCAACCTACAATTTACTTGTACTTTCAAATTTGACCTATGTTTACTTGCCTAGTGATCAATTTCCGTGTGCTATTGGAGGGCCATCCCTTCTGGATCATTGACATTGCTCCTTTTGACCTGGGATATTTGTCGTCTTGATGTGTTGTGTTTTGCGGCTGCCCTGCTGGCGGGTACCGTTGTGGTGGCGGTGGCGTGCCGACAGCCAAAGTGCCAAGCATACTAGCGTAGCCTCGGTTTGCTACTTCAGTTGCCCTTGCGTTGCATAACTCTTGCATTTTTTAGGAATGTTCGGCAATCCTTTAGCAGGTGATTTGATCGTCTTTTCCCTGCCGAGTCGACATAGAAGTGCATATTGCATGGTCCTTCCAACATTTGTCCTGCTGACATAGGTGGGTCGCGGTTCGTCGACTAGTATCGTTGCTGCGGCTGACCTCCACCGATGCTTTCCCTGTTACCACGGTATCTGTTACTATAATTGTCTCTTCATCGATTGTACCCTCCATAGAAACTGGCTGCCACGTAACTTGGTGTACTATACCCATCGTTGGTTTGTCGTCTTTGATCGTTATTGCGCCTGTCCCTATCTTCTTCGGGTGATTGGGATCTTTTGTTGTGTACGACGTCCTCTCCGTTGACCCAATGATTGGCTATGTCCATCAGCTGCGAAATTTTTGTTTGGCTTGGTTTGTCCTAGTTCTTGAATAAATTCCTACCGACAAAGTCCATTGTTCAAGGCATCGATTGCTCTCTCATCAGATATGGCTTCAGCCGAATTTTTTATGATGTTCCACCGTTGGATGAAGGCCTGTATTGATTCTCCTTGCTTTTGCTTGCAGGCCCACAATTGCTCCAAAGACACGGGTCGCTTGAATGTGGACTGGAAATTCCTGATAAACTTGTCCTCAAGATTGTTCCAACTGCTGATAGAATCTTCGGGTAGTTGTCTTAGCCAGGATCATGCCGCACCGGTTAGGTGTAGCTGCAAGCTTTGCATTGTTGTAGATTTGGATCCGCCTTGTAGCCTGATGGCTGCCAGATAATCTGTCAGCCAAGCTTCGATATCTTGGAGGCCATCGTACTTTTGATGATCTTGAGGTAATTTAAATTCTCTTGGTACCAGAGTCTTGCGAACCTGTCGGGTAAAGTAACTGGCTCCGCATAATTCTTGCTCTTCATCGCTTTTGCCTTCGTGATATCTTTGGGTGCTACGCTCTTCTCTGGACTGGTCGATCCTTCGCTGAGTGATGTCGTTTCTTGCATCGTTTCGCGGCTCTGACTCTGAAAAATGGACCCATTGTGGTGATCAAGATCGTCGGGTGTGTCCCACTTGCGGAGGGTTGCTGCGGCGACATGGGGATCTATCAAGATGACGCGTGGCTCCTTGCTCTGTTTGCACGAGAGACGCTCCTACCATGTCGAGATTCATCAGGGCGGAGCGGTGAAGGGCTGCACGAGGATCGTCAGGTGCGGGCTGTGTTGTAATTAGATATGTTTTGTGCGGCCACAATGGCTGCCTGGGTTCTTTTTGCCTTGATGTTTCCAGCCTGGTCTATTGACATGAATGATAGATCAAGGTCTTGGATTAGTATGCTCCTCTTCGCTTTGGGGATATTCTCCAACCGATATGCTCCTCTCCTTGGTGGTACTCCTCCTGTTATGCTCCTTGATCCTCGAGTGGAGCTTAACTGCGCTTGTCGTAGGCTAGATTCGTCGGCTAATCTTTTCTTTCATCGAGTTGCCTCTGCATCCTGAGTATGTCTCTCTTCTTGCGATGAAGCAGATGGGTATGATAATAGATCCTCGTGTGAAGCGTCCGCTGTCATCGGAACTGCTCCCAAAATTGCTTCCCTTGCTTTTTGCCATGCCATTGCTGGTATCCAGAGAGTTTTCCTCTCGCCTCCGTGTGGTTCTTCTTCTTCTCGATTTACGCGGTTAACTGTTGGGTCTCCCCCGTTTCCTTGGCTTCCTTCGTTGCTGTAATCTCCTACATTGTGGCTTCAAAGAATATCATCGGGATTAAAAATTGGGTTACTGTTGGAGTCTTGTTGGGTCGAGGCGTCTCCAATGATCATGCATACTTGGTGTTGAGTGATACATGGACTGGTGACGTCATCATCTGAACCGAGGGAGACACTACCGGGTGAACCAGTGAAGTCCATAAGTTTTTGTGCTGGGTAGATTTCTGCCATCCTAATTCCAAAGTCGATGCCTTCGCTGCTTTCTTCGGGTTCTGAATTTGTCGGGCTTGCTTCGCGTGGTGGGTTTAGCTATGGATCTGATCCAAAGGAGAGATTGTCGTAAAGACCATCAAGGTCCCCCAGATCCATCTCGATTTTCTTGCTTTCTTCGCCTGCTTCCATCTGTGTTGTGGCATCCATGGAGGACCTGATGGAACATGATGGTACCGCTGTAGGCGTAGGTTTTTCCACCGACGGTTCTTGTGTGATGAGGGCCAAAGGGTGCGATTCTTGCGTGTCTTCTACTTGGAAGTGGAAGCTTCCGATGATTAGATCGGATCCACCATTGAAATCGGTGGGTACCACTACAGGGGTGGGCGGGTGTGGATATGCTTTTGCAGGGTTGATGCTTGGTGGAGAGCGGTTTGCCGAATCCATGGTTCCAGCATTTAGGATTCCCATAGACGCGCCAATTGACGAGGGGTAACCTTGGCAATGTCCATGGTGAACGACTTAGGGTTTCGTGGAAAAGAGAATGCTAGGGATTTCGTCGGATATCAGGAAAACAATGGAGTCAAAGTCGCCTGAATATTGGGAAATCGCAATGTTACAAGTTGCCTGGGGGTTTTCAGTACCCTTGCTTGGGCTTCTCCCGTCCTATATATAATAGGCCATGTCTCAAAGCTGTATGCAAATAGGTTTTACATATGCATAATTACAATACCAATACAATGTCGGTTCATAGTCTCTTTCCTAATACAATCAAAGTCTTTGCCGGTTGCTTCCTTGGGCTGTCATCTGAAATCTTCATGGGCCGGAAGCCTTTTACCCAGTATAGGGTAGTAAATCATAAGCATCCGAGTAATCATACCTATGTCAACCTAATTTCGATAAATCGACATATAGTCATTTAGTCAAATGGGCAGAGTTAGCTAGGAAGTTTGAAAACTCATAAATAAAACATGGGAATCGTTGGTACAACATGTTGGTCCACTATATATGTCTATAAAATTGGAGTGGCATTCACATCTAATATTCTCCGGACTTCTTACAAAAAAGAACAACCTCGCTTATCTTCACTTGGAAAGTGTAGAATTGAATGTTCTTTCCTGATAGTTGGAAACTCATACTGACGGCATTGTTTAGTACAACAATATGCACCGATCTACCTCTGAAAATACATTTAATTTCAAGAGCAATCTATCGCGCTTAATTACTTGTAGCTCAATTTTGACCTAATTTTGTTAAATTGTCAAGATACAAAATCTTAGCAAGAAGTTGAACCTATCATCAAAACTCTCGGTGTTTTATGATATATTAATTGTGATCCGTCGATGGGTACCTCCAAAAGTTTTTTTGTAAAACTTTCAAAGCAACCTATAATGTACTTGAAGTTTCAAATCTGACCTAATTTTGATAAATCAACATAAAGTCATTCGGTCAAATGGGCAGAGTTAGCTAGGAAGTTTGAAAACTCATAAAACATGGGAATCATTGGTACAACATGTTGCTCCACTATATATGTCGGTAAACTTGGCTTCAGGCATTCATGTCCAATATTCTTTGGACATTTCTTTACAGAAAATAAGAACGTCGCTGGTCATCACTCAGAAAATTGAGAATTGAATGTTCTTTCCTGATAGTTGGAAAATCACACCAACAACACTATTTACTACAAGAAAATGCACCCATCTACCTCTGAAAAGTCATATATTTCAAGAGCAATCTATCGCGCTTAGTTTGTAGCTCAAGTTTGACCCAATTTCATTAAATAGTGTCATGATGCAAATCTTAGCATAAAGTCAAATCGGTTGTCAAAACTCTCGGTTGTTTCTCATATATTTATTATGACCCCCCGATGGGTACCTCCAAAAGCTTTTTCGTAAAACTTTCAGAGCAACCTACAAAACTTGTAGTATATAGTTCAAATTTGACCTAATTTTGATTAATCAACATATAAAGTCATTCAAGTGGGCAGAGCGATAAGCTATAGGAAGTTTGAGAACTCATAAAACAGGGGAAATTGTAAGTACAATATGTTGGTCCACTATATATGTTTGAAAACTTGGCTTGTGGCATTCAGATCCATATTCTCCGGACTTCTTTTATAGGAGAGAATAATCTCGATATCACTTGAAAAAGTGAGAATCTTCTTTCCCGATAGTTGGAAACTCACACTAACAGCATTGTTTACTACAAGAAGATGCACCCATCTACCCTTGAAAAGACATTTAATTCAAGAGAAATCGATCGCGCTTACTTGCTTGTAGCTCAAGTTTGACCTAATTTCGTTAAATTGCCAAGATGCAAAATCTTAGAGAGAAGTTGAAACTATCGTCAAAACTCTCAGTGGTTTTTGACATATTGATTGTGACCCCTCAATGGGTACCCCCAAAAGCTTTTCCGTAGAACTTTCAAAGCAACATACAATTTACTTGTAGTTTCAAATTTGACCTAATTTTGATAAATCGACATAAAGTCATTCAAATGGGCAGAGTTAGCTAGAAAGTCATTCAAATATCGACAAACATTTAATTCAAGAGCAATCTTTCGCGCTTACCTGTAGCTCAAGTTTGACCTAATTTTGTTAAATTGTCAAGATGCAAAATCTTAGCAAGAAGTTGAACGTGTCGTCAAAACTCTCGGTGGTTTATGATATATTAATTGTTCCCTGAATAGGTATATCTAGAAGAGTTTTCATAAAACTTTCAAAGCAACCTACAATTTACTTGTAGTTCAAATTTGACCTAAATTCGATAAAAAATTGGCATAAAGTCATTTAAGTTGGTGGAGTTAGCTTGGAAGTTTGAAAGCTCATAAAACATGGGTATCGTCAGTACAACATGTTGGTCCACTCTTTATGTCTGAAAACTTGTCTTGTGGTATTCAGATCCATATTCTTCGGAGTTTCTTTACGTGAAAGAACAATCTTGTCATCACTTAAAAAATTGAGAATTAAATATTCTTTCGTGATAGTTGGAAACTAACACCGACAACATTGCTTACTACATCAGCCATCTACCTCTAAAAATACATTTAGTTCAATAGCAATCAATTGCTCTTACTTGTGTAGCAAATGTGTGACCTAATTTCGTTAAATCGGCAAAAATTCACTAAAGTGTGCAAAGTTAGCCGGGAAGCTTGAAACATCCTATTTCTAAAAACTTTGGAATTATAAGAAACCATTTTGTCTGATAATCGGGGCAGTATAATTATTTTTAATTGTGGTAGATCTCGTAGGAGCGAGGTGCTTTATTAGTTAACATGCGGTTGGTGGAAGTACAAGTTACATCAAGGACCTCATAAAAATGAAAATTACATCCAAGTCCATGCACTTAACACAATATCCCTGAAACTAAGCAATAAAGTGTCTTTTAAGGTTTGTGCATATGCTATATATTATAGAGCCAAAATTTGTTCTAAAATAATCTACATTCTAACTTTTACTACTAGTACGTATAGTAAACAAGAATCCATAAAATAGAGTGATCGTACTCTCTATTGGAGTAGTAACTTGGATTGGTTTTCACATATCTATGTACTACTACTAATTATAATTTCTCAAAAAAAGTACCACTAATAAATGCAGTACTAGTTTGTCTGATTTGTTCTAAGATGTACTACTACTATTACTAGTACTCCCCCTATCTGGGATTATTAAGGCCATTTAAATTTGATAAGACCAATAAACTTAATTACAGGTTGGTGTCAAAGACATGCATGCAGTCCTCGGTCTCTCCCCTATAGCACCGTACACCCTGCACCAGACCGCAGACTTTTCGTCTCTCTTCAGGAGTAGATCTTCTTGCCTCTCACTCACCTGGATCTTCTTGCCTCGGTCTCTCCCTCTGTCTGTACTGTACTATCTGGTACAGTACAACATGACACCTTCTTTATTACTCACCTGTCAACTTTCTGCAGCCTTTTTGTGTTGACGAATCATGTACAGCGTGTGGACACTGTCTAAGAAAAAAGTAGCCAAGTGCAGCCACGCCGTGCGCGCCGATGCCTAGCGATTCTGCATAATCGCATTCAAAGATAGTACGAAACTCAATCAGTATACTCTTTAGTATACCCACCCAACCCGGGTTTCTGGCTGGCTGGTACTACGTCGGCGAGCCGATCTTCCCTCTGTAACCACTCCCACAAGTTCGTGTACCGCGTCGGTGGATTCGACCGTGAGCTGGCAGCTATGGACGTCGTCTAGTTTGAGGTGATGATTGAGTGCCCCTATGATGGCTACTTTAGCTTGGTCATTTTCGACAAGCTCGACGAGTACAAGATCGCGTGCTCGCATGTTCCCATGCTCTGCATTGATTCCGCGTGATTTCATTGCTCACGTGGCTCCTTCCCCACATGAAGGAGGCCCACGGGGTCATAGTAACTAGGGCCATCTACGACAGCACCTTCTTTTGCCTTATCCCGACTCCGCCATGAACAAGCATGAGGAGATTCACGCGTTTCCTCCGCGGGGATGACGATGTCGTGTTTGGCCTGACCATCAGTGCGCTCGGCTTGACCACCGTCATGTCCTTGGTGTGCATCAGACAAGACATGTGCTTGTGGCCGGGGTCGACGGACTTGTCGATGATCGAGAGCCTTAATGCGGTAATCGAGCTGATGAGCAGCTCATCGCCGACCAACTTCCTGTCCGACAAGCTCAGGACGTACCTCGGGATGAAGGTTGGCAGTCCACCCATGTATCTTTCTGGATTTGCATTGACAGGAAAAAATAATCTTAAACTACGACTGATGATCAAGACTGTAATGGTGTATTAGCAAATAAATAGTACTACTAGTAGTACTATTTTACTACTCCAGTTTACTAGTAGTAGTCGCATGTAGGTTCTCTTTTGGTACTAGGAAGGATGCATTTTGGATGTAAACTAAGTTTGTTGCTAATGTTATTACGGAGTATTTAGGGGTTTAGTATGACTTTTATGTAATTGTTCACTTCTACGACATGAACCAGAGATAAACACACTAACCATTCTTACAGTGCTTCGAATTTAGTCATCTAACTCAGTGATTACGGAATTTTATGCCCAAACTTGACAATTCGACTTGATTTAAGTCTAGAACCAAGATTGCCGTCGAAATTGTGCTGGTGTGGACGACACATCGACATGGGTCCAGCGTGCAGGATAGGCTGCCCTAGAATTTTGCCTAAATATCTAGAAAATAATATGGATATCTATGACATCAACTCAATGTTATTAGAATCATCACGAACCATGTTTTCATATTATATGCATTTAACATTATGTAAGTTAGTATGTTTGTATATATAGTTGGTCAAACTTTATAAATATTGACTTCAACAAAACCTATTATGCTTTCTAATTTGGAAATAAGTAAGTATCTAAGTACTAAAATGCGTCGAAATACATGCGTATCTAGACAAAGCCAAGTCAGTAACTATGGAGAGAGTAATTATTTATGAGTAATCCATTTTCACAAGTTTTTTACTGCTATGGCATGCCCATGAATAGAGCATGGACCAATGCATAATAATCACGCAAGAATATGGTGGTGATCTACTCCGTACTAGATTACCCTATGTGCGGAGGCGCACTAGTGGAGCACATGCTCGTGTCGTTCCTGAGTACGTAGTACTACTTGAAGGAAATATGCCCTGAGAGGCAATAATAAAGTTGTTATTATGTATTCCTCGTATATGATAGATGTTTATTTTTGCATGCTATAATTTTATTGATCGGAAACGTCAATACATGTGTGTTTAATAAACAAAAAGGGTTGCTAGTTATGCCTCTCTTATAGACTAGCTTATTGATTAACAAGATGATCAAGGTTTCCTGATCATGGACATTGGATGTTGTTAATAACAAGGTCATAACATTTGTAAAATGATGTGATGAATATTCATCCAAAGTATAGCATTACGATCAAGTCATTATGTTTATATTGCTATAACATCATACAGAGTAATCTTTATCCTTAGACCATGAGATCATGTTAATTGCTAACACCAAAAGAGTATCTTGATAACATCAAACGTCACACTGTAACAGGGTGACTATAAAGATGGGTTCAGTGCTACGAAGGTGTTATGTTGAGGCTCATGGATCAAGAGTGGAATCTGTCAATCCTGATGACGGATAGATATACTCTGGGCCCTCTCGGTGGTATCACATTAAGATAGCTTGCAAGCAAGTGATGTAATCACTAGAATGTTATATCACGGGAACGAGAAAAGAGTGCATGTCGGTAACGAGATCAAACTACGTATTAGGATACTGATGATCGAATCTCGAACATGTATTATATCATGAGACAAAGGGATTAAGTTACTAGCATTAAAGGTTCTCACGATCATAGAAGTCATCGTTGAATATGCAGGAGTCAGTATGGATCTCCAGGTCCCGCTTCTGATTATTGATCTGAGAGGAGTCTCAATCATGTCTGCATTATTCGCGAACCGTAGGGTGACACACTTAAGAGTTACCGGACACCATTTTGGAGCACATATGTTTCAGACGAAAGGATTGCAAAGCGCACGAATTGTTTCGATAGAAACCGGAATTGTTTCGGGTGAAATTGCAGAGAGTGGTTCTGCATGTGATATTGAAATGTTGCAAGGGGTTTTATGTGAAGGTTTGTTAATTAAAGTAATTAACAAAATTCTGAATAAATTTAATAAAATAGCTTTATTAAGTGAGAGAGCATTAAACTTAGAGAATTTTAGTGCATTTAAAGTGGAGACTTTAAAAGGGAATGTGAAGAGGCATTTTAATGTGGAGGGAGTTACCACCAGATGAATGGATGAGGTGAGGGGTCACCTCCATGAGGCGCCGGCCATGGAGGGGGTACCCCCTCCTCCTATAAAAGGCCCCCCTCTTCCTCCTTCCTCACACCTCCTCGTGAAGGATCTCTCTCCCCCTCTAGAATTATTCCCCATGGTCTCGGATTAGCGAGATACATGTTCCCGGTGGCATTTCATTTGGAAGGAGTTGCTGCTTCCGCTGCATCGCTGGAGCGAGGATGTGGAGGTTGTCTGGTGGCTTGAACGTGTGTGCGAGGACGGATGCGCTGCTGATTTGTGGCGCTCGGACTTCCACACGATCTTGAGATCGGCAAGTGTACAACTACATCAACCACGAGTTCCTACTCGTTAACAAAACTCGTTATCTTCGAGGGTAAGTTCTCCATGGATGTATGTACACCCGTTGCTCTATATCTAGTAGATAGATCTTGGCGTATAGTTCTCATCATAGGAGATTTTTTGTTTTCTATGCTGCGGACCCAACCGTGGTATCAGAGCCTAATCTATGCGTAGGTGCTTTGCACGGGTTGTACACATATGTTTATATGTGGGCGATGATGATCATGTTATTGCATCTTCTATGTATTTTGGATATTGGTGGCATAGTGGGATGAAGCGGCCCGGACCAACCTTACATGTCATCGTACATGAGACCAGCTCCACGACTGAAATGCAACTTGTTTTGCATAGGTGGCTGGCGGGTGTCTGCCTCTCCTACTATAGTCAATATCTGATTTACAACGAGTTGCTAATAACTTGGTTATCCTCGTTGTGGTTCATGTTCGTAGGTAAGACCGGTTCTATCTCCGAAAGCCCTAAGCCACGTAAAACTTGCAATTGATAAATTAGAGGCGTCTAGTTTAGATCGTTGCTGGGCTAGTGTCTTGATATGGTATTGTTGTAAGTAGATGTATGATAGATACTCTTACAACACACTCAACATGTAAGTTCCATAGACCTTGGCCTTACACACAAAGGAATGATAGAGATCATACCACGATGCAAGTGATAGAGATCAAATGCATGGACCATGTCATCTCACTTTACACATTAGATGTTAGCATCTTATACTGCTAGTTTGGCGCTTTTTGTAGCATTGTAAGATGATCCCTCATTTAGATATCAAGAAAAAATGTGTTCTTCCTTAAATATGCACCGTTCTGTGGATCGTGTTTCGAGACATCACGTGATGATCGGGTGTACTCGACTCTATGCTTTGATATAACGGGTGTAAGACAGTTTTACACACGCGAATACTAAGGTTCTTACTTGGCGAGCCTAGCATGTACAGACATGGCCTCGGAACACGGACCGAAAGGTTAAGCATGAGTCATATAGTTGATATGATGCCCATATAGATGCTCGCCTTTGAAGCTACACCGACTCACGTGATGATCGGACTTGGTGTAGTGGATTTGGTTCATGTAATCACCAAAAAGACACGAGGGATGTCGTTTTTGAGTGGGAGTTCATTAGTAATTTGGATTAGTTAAACTCAATCTATCATAAACTTAGTCTAAATAAACTTTACAAATTCGGTTGTAGATGGCACCACCTGCTTTTAATTTTAATTTGTTCATGGAGAAAGAGAAGCTTGCTGCGAATGGTAGCAACTTCACCAACTGGGCTATGAATTTGAGGATTCTCCTCACTGATGCACAAAAACAATATTGTATGGGCTAGAGCCAGAACTTCGAAAGTGTTTTGAAAATGGCAATGCCTTTGATACCATGGGAGAATTGAAAATAATTTTCGATACCCATGCTGCTGTAGAGAGTTATAATGCTTCTGAAAAGTTCTTTAGCTGCATGATTGTGGCATCCCGCAAAAACCACTACTAGAAAATCGCGTTGATTTTGTGCATTGCATCATCATGCCCGCATGCTCATGTCATCATGCCACATTGCATTTGAGCATCATCATCATCTTGCATTTGCTTGCATAAAACTATTTTCGGAAAAACCTGTTTTTGTTTTCTAAACGCCCCGTCTTTGTTCAAACGCAAACCCGGGTCTCCGGATTTTTTTTTGTGTGCTATCGGATTGCAAAAGCCCTGTTCGAAATAAATAAAATAGTTGATTATTTTTAGTGGGGCAGTCGAACGGACCGATTCGACCCAGTCGACCACCCCCGTACAAAACAGATCGGTCCACCCTAAACCCCTTTTGCACCCAACCTAGTCTACCCACCCAACCAGCCACCTCACCCCCACCAATCTCCTGCTGCCACCTCATCCTCTCTCTTTCCCCCAACCACTCTCCTGCTGCCACCTCACCCCCCAAACCCCCTCTCCCCTCCACCTCACCCACCCGCGCCTGGCCCACGCGCCACCAACCCCTCTCCCTGACCCGGCAGACCCACCCGACGCGCCATCTCCCTCCCGGATTCCACCTCCCCCAGACCGACCTCTCCCTCTCTGTCCACAAACCGCCCCCGGGTCCCACCACCTGGCCCACCCCCTGGCCCCGCCTGTCCCGCTTCTCTCTCCCTCCTCTCACCATGGCCACTGGCTCCCTTCCTGCCTCGCCTGCTGCCGGGCCAAGGGCCCCGCTGTCGACCTCCTCCGCCCGCCTCGCCTCCGCACCTCACTGCCTCCTCCTCCACCGCCCGAGCCTCCCCAACCACGTGCCCCGCCGCCACGCCCGCGTTTCCCCAGCGAGCGCTGCCCCCTCGTCGACCTCCGCCGCCCTGGCCCGTCGCCGCCGCGACGCCGACCTTCCTCCTTCAGCAGGTCGCATGCTCCGCTGACCACGCCTGCTTGGCCCCAAAGACCACTGCCCGCCCGAGCTCTGGCCATTGCCGCCACGCCTGTGTCTCCCCTCGGCCCGCGCTTGTCAGGTCCTCCTGGCGCTGAAGGCCTCTCGCTCAGATCGAAGCGCTGAGCCGCCGGCCCGCTGCCCCTGTCCGCGTTCCTGGCGCTGGACGGTCTCGCCTGGCCCGCGCCGCTGCTGCGTGGCGTGATCAAGACACACGGCACTCTCCGGTGTTGTCAGGGGTCCCACGGTGGTGTTGATGATCTTGCCGATGTTAACTCAGATACAATCCGTCCGTGAACAAGAGCTGCAAGCCGGACTAATACCCCGTTAAGCCACCCGAACATGTGCTGCTAAGTCCAAGTTCGCCATCGACAATTGAAGCCTCGAAACCCCAAGACCTCCTTCACGGAACCCGAAGATCTTCTAAGGGAAAACATCAAGTAGTCCACCGACCCGAACCCGGAAGTTCTTCGACGGACGACAAGATCTCCTACATGGGAGCCCGGAGAACCTGCCGAAGGTCATGGGATCCAAGTCGAGAACCCGAACGCCAAGATCGCTGCGAATACGCCAAGTTCGCTTACCTCAACACCGTGCGACAAGATCTACTTCACGGATCCGAAGACCCCGGTACCCGATCCACTCGAGTTCGCCATCGACAACAAGAACGACATCGACCGGGGCGAATCCGATGCCCCGACGCCAGACCAAGAAATTCCTCCCGGATGCGCCCAGATCTACCTCCATTATCCGAGACCGATCCCGTCGAATCCCGAACCCCAGCTCCGAACCCCGAACCCCCGGACCCCCAAGATCGCCGAACCCTAATGTGTGACCCTGATCCGAGCCCCTATTTTTATAAATGCCATCTATATAATTGGTTGCATATTAAATTGTCATACTCGCATGCATATTTTCATGTGGTTTGGGGGCCTTATGCCGATTCACTGCATAATTAAATATGGGGCCCATATGCGGGCAAATCTAGTCTTATATTGGCTCCATTTAAATTTGTGTAGCGAACCGGTGCTATCTTTTATCTTAATAATGCAACATTTAAATTGCGGGGTATCTAAACAACTAGAACCATATATTTAATTGTCGGGACCCCCGGTTCCGCTTAATATTGCCTAATTGCACCGCATATTTACCATGCCATGCATCATACATGCATCATGCTCGATCTTTTGCCGTAGTATTAAATAGTGCATCCGGTGTTTATTCTAGTGTTTTGCTTCTTCGCGGATAAGGCCGTTGAGTTGATGTGAGCTTCGCCCCGATCTTCGGATGAACCTTCGGCAATGTTTTCAGGCGAGCATCTCCCCCTTTCTACCTATCTTACTTTTATAGTATTTATTTCCCTCCTGTTGATCTATTGCTATCTGTTTTGCGATGCTCTAGTTTTCGTGCCCGTGTTATCCCTTGCAGCCTTATATTGCCTTGGACACATCCTATTACCTGTTGTTTGGTAGATAGTTAGACTTGCGCGTCGTAGTCGCTTGCTCAAGTGCTGCTATGGTCGTCAAGTACCACGCTTGTTGGGAGGCTGCCATAAGCTTTATGTTGGAGATGGTTATAACTTTAATTACTGTTTAATAACTAAAATTGAAGTAGGTAAATGCAGAGGCACCGTGGGTGATAGACAATATTTGGTTTCCGACGCCACTGGTGTCCCGTAGGACCCCGAGTTCTTGACACCTGTTCCGAGATCGAGCGCTAACCACATGTGGGATGTGTGGGCACCCCATCGATTTAGTACCTGATTCCAAGTATTGTCCTGGGGGCCACAACTAGTTTGAGGTTTTATTACTATTCTGTACTTATGCCTTGTTTTACTGCTTTATTTAAATTGTGCGATGGATAGCACAGCATCTTTTAGGATCGTGACCTGCTGTATCGACAAGCCCGAGAGTTTGGGTTCCCGATCGTTACAGCCGGCTCACAAACCCCGAGTCCGTCTCGAGCCCGCCGACTTCGCTATGGGTAGACTTAGTGGGTGGCCCCGTGCTTGCTTTGGGTCTGGAACGCCATGACTTAGGCCCCGCCGACATACCGATGGGTGTATGTTAACCGATCCGCAAAAGGGTCAAGTGCGTGTGGATACTTTGGTGCACCGCAGGTTAAATCTTTTCAAAAGCCGTGTCCGGTTATGGACGACTTGGAGCACAGTTCTCGATCATAGACAACTATAACTAAAGTTCTTGTTATAATTTGACTTGTATCCGATGTGACTAGTAATCAGCTCAACTGCAATGGAATGGCTAAATAAAAGTACCAACAACTGCTGGGTTTGGGATATCTCATTCTAATTGTATTTGACTAGTAAGTGTCGCAACTACAACGGAATGGTTAAATAAAACTGCCCACTTCTTATTAAATCAGGATGACTCATGCTAACTATATTTGACTAGTAATTGCCGCAACTATAACGGAATGAGTAAAACTGCCAACGGTGTGAGTTCCTCGGTTGACTTCCTCGTTTGGTCTCGAGGGGGAAACACCAGGATGGGTATGTTTGGTGGTAGTATCAGGTTGGTTTCGAATAGGTCTTTCTTATCCCTCTCTGATAGCCGCTATTTGTATCGAGTCTCTATAGGTTGATTAGTGCATGCTGCCGCTGGGTCCACCATACCTATGTAGGCGAGGACCGTCAATTCTAGTCTCGCTGTAATCGCCTCGATCGACGCCTCTTTTTCCTTTGCCCTTTGTCGGCACCCCTTTTGTTTAGCAGGTTTGAGATCGCCGTCGTTAGCAGGGTTACCCTTCCGGCTTGGCCTGGGCAGGGTTATGGACGCCATTGGTTATTCTTCAGGGCTCTTAGCCCCATTTGCATCTTGTCCGTAGTCGGACGCTCTATCTTTTTTTCAAGGTGATTTGGATCTTTGTATCTTATATCTGTATTCTTGACTCATTGAGTCGCTGTTGTATATATATATCTGCTCTGTGGGTCCCATCGAGGACTGTTGTGTAATGTTATTACTTCGTTTTCCACCCGCACGAAAGTGCCTGGTGGGCACCTTTGAATCGTTTCTATGCGGGTTTGGCGGTCTTCGCTAAAACTTGCATAGGGCCGATTCTGAGGGTGTTACAATGATGGAGGAGAACGGCTCCATTAGTGAGCACGTACTCAAAATGTCTGGGTACGCCGATAAGCTTGTGTCCTTGGGAATAACAATTCTCATTGACTTAGGCATACATCGTGTTCTCCAATCTCTGCCACCTAGCTACAAGAGCTTCGTGATGAACTATAATATGCAGGGCATGAAGAAGTCTCTTCTCGAGCTTCTGTCAATGCTTAAGACTGCAGAAGTGGAGATTAGGAAAGAACATCAAGTGTTGATGATCAATAAGACCATCGGTTTCAAGAAGGACAAGAAAGGCAAGCAGAAGGGAAAGAAAGGCGGCAAATCTGTTGCCGCACCTGAAAAGAAATCCCGAGCTGGCCCCAAGTCTGATACCGAGTGCTACTATTGCAAGGGGACTGGCCATTAGAAGCGCAACTTCCCCAAGTATTTGGCGAACAAGAATGCCGGCAAGGCAAACAAAGGTATATGTGATATAGATGTTATTGATGTGTACTTGACTAGTACTCGCAGTAGCACCTGGGTATTTGATATGGGATCGGTTGCTAATATATGTAACTCAGTTCAGGGGCTACAAAACAAGCGACAACTAGCAAGGGATGAGGTCACGATGCGGGTCGGCAATGGATGAAGAGTTGATGTGATCGCCACCGGGACGCTACCTCTCCATATGCCATCGGGATTAGTTATAAATCTGAATAATTGTTATTTGGTTCCTGCACTAAGCATGAACACTGTATCCGAATCTTGTTTGATGCAAAGTGGTTATTCCTTTAAATCTGAAAACAATGGTTGTTCGATTTATAAGAATGGTATCTTTTATGGTCATGCACCTGTGTTGAATGGTTTATTTCTATTGGATCTCGATAGTAGTATTACGCATGTCCATAATGTGATGCTAAAAAGATTAAACTTGATAATGATATATCTGCATATATGTGGCACTGCCGTCTAGGTCATATTGGGGTTAAACGCATGAATAAACTCCATTGAATTTTGGAATCACTTGATTTTGAATCAGTTGATACATGTGAGCCATGCCTTATGGCAAGATGACTAGAATGCCGTTTTCCGGTTCAATGGAACGGGCGGCAGATTTATTGGAAATCGTACATACTGATGTGTGTGGACCAATGAGTGTGTCGGCGCGAGGTGGATATCGTTATTTTGTTATTTTCACGGATGATTTGAGTAGATACGGGTATATCCATTTGATGAAACACGTCTGAAACCTTTGAAAAGTTCAAAGAATTTCAGAATGAAGTGGAAAATCATCGTAACTGAAAGATCAAATTTCTATGGTCCGACCGTGGAGGTGAGTATCTAAGTTACGGGTTTAGCACACACATGAAAGAGTGTGGAATAGTTTCACAACTTACGCCTGCCGGAACACCACAACGTAATGGTGTGTCAGAACGTCGTAATCATACTTTATTAGGTATGGTTCGATCTATGATGTCTCTGATTGACTTGCCACTGTCATTTTGGGGTTATGCACTGGAAACCGCTGCATTCACTTTAAATAGGGAACCATCTAAATCCGTTGAAACGACACCGTATGAATTATGGTTTGGAAACAAACCTAAGATATCATTTCTTAAAGTTTTGGGATGCGATGTTTATGTGAAGAAACTTCAGCCAGATAAACTCGAACCCAAAGCGGAAAAATGCGTCTTCATAGGATACCCTAAGGAAACGATTGGGTATACCTTCTATCACAGATCCGAGGGCAAGGTTTTTGTTGCCAAGAATGGATCCTTTCTTGAGAAGGAGTTTCTCATGAAAGGTGTGAGTAGTTGGAAGGTAGAACTCGAAGAGGTTGCTGAACCTTCTCTTCATGAAATGGCAGTAGCGCAGCACCAGAAATTGTTTTGGAGTTGACTTCACCTAATGAAGAGAGAGAGAGCTAATGATATTGATCATGAAACTCCGAAAGAGGACACTACCGAACCTCGCGGATCAAGTAGGACATGTGCAACTCCTGAACTGTACGGCAATCCTGTTATGAATTTCATGATTGATGAAATAGATGAACCTGCGACGTATGAAGAAGCGATGATGAGCCCGGATTCCAACAAATGGCTAGAAGCCATGAAATCCGAGATGGAATCCATGTACAAGAACTAGTTTTGGACCTTGGTAGACTTACCTCACGATCGAAAGGCCGTTGAGAATAAATGGATTTTCAAAAGAAAAACTAATGCTGATGGTAATGTGACCATCTATAAGGCTCGACTTGTCGCAAAGGGGTTTCGACAAATTCAAGGAGTTGACTACGATGAGACATTCTCTCCCGTAGCGATGCTAAAGTCGGTTAGGATTATGTTAGCAATTGCTGCATATTTCGATTATGAAATATGGCAGATGGATGTAAAAATCGCGTTCCTCAATGGTAATATTGAAGAAGAGTTGTATATGATACAACCTAAGGGTTTTGTCAATCCTAAGGATGCTGATAAGGTATGCAAACTTCAACGATCCATCTATGGACTAAAGCAAGCATCCCGGAGTTGGAATATCTCCTTTGATGAGGTGATCAAAGAGTTTGGATTTGTCCAAACTTATGGAGAGGCTTGTATTTACAAGAAAGTGAGTGGGAGCAATGTGGCATTTCTGATATTATATTTGGATGACATATTATTGATTGGAAATGATATAGATCTTTTAAACAGTGTTAAAAGTTATCTAAATAGCAAATTTTCGATGAAATACCTTGGTGAAGCGTCATATATATTAGGCATTAAAATCTATAGAGATAGATCAAGGCGCCTAATTGGGCTATCATAGAGTACATACCTTGATAAGATATTAAAGAAGTTTAATATGGACAGAAGTAAGAAAGGGGTTCTTACCTATGTTGCAAGGCAAGACATTGAGCAAGACTCAAAGTCCGGCTATGGCGGAAGAAAGAGAGATAATGGATAAGATCCCCTATGCCTCGGCCATAGGCTCTGTAATGTATGCCATGCTATGTACAAGACCGGATGTGGTACATGCTATTAGTTTGACTAGTAGGTACCAATCTGATCCAGGTTCAGAACACTGGATAGCGGTCAAGAATATCCTTAAGTACTTGAGAAGAACTAGGGATATGTTTCTTGTATACGGAGGTGAAGAAGAGCTAGTCGCTAAGTGTTATGTCGATGCTAGCTTTGACACTGATCTGGATGACTCTAAGTCTCAATCCGGATACGTATTTCTCTTGAACGGAGCAGCAGTTAGTTGGAGGAGTTCCAAACAACCTGTGGTGGCTGGATCAACGACGGAGGCAGAATATGTTGCTGCTTCAGAAGCAGCGCAGGAAGCGGTTTGGATGAAGGAGTTCATAACGGAACTAGGTGTGGTTCCTAGTGCATTGGACCCAATGGTGATCTATTGTGACAACAATGGATCCATAGCCAACGCCAAGGAACCGAGGTCTCACAAGAATTCCAAGCATATTAAGCGCCGGTTTCACTCCATCTGCGAGCATGTCAAGGATGGAGATATAAAGATTTGTAAAGTACACACGGACCTTAATGTAGTAGATCCGTTGACTACAGTTATCCCTAGGGGAAAACATGATCAACACCAGAACTCCATGGGTGTTAGATTTATCACTATGTGAACTATACTATTGTCTCTAGTGCAAGTGGGAGACTGAAGGAAATATGCCCTGAGAGGCAATAATAAAGTTGTTATTATGTATTCCTCGTATATGATAGATGTTTATTTTTGCATGCTATAATTGTATTGATCGGAAACGTCAATACATGTGTGTTTAATAAACAAAAAGGGTTCCTAGTTATGCCTCTCTTATAGACTAGCTTGTTGACTAATAAGATGATCAAGGTTTCCTGATCATGGACATTGGATGTTGTTAATAACAAGGTCACAACATTTGTGAAATGATGTGATGAACATTCATCCTAAGTATAGCATTACGATCAAGTCATTATGTTTATATTGCTATAACATCATACAAAGTAATCTTTATCCTTAGACCATGAGATCATGTTAATTGCTAACACCAAAAGAGTATCTTGATAACATCAAATTCATACCGTAACAGGGTGACTATAAAGATGGGTTCAGTGCTATGAAGGTGTTATGTTGAGGCTCATGGATCAAGAGTGGAATTTGTCAATCCCGATGATGGATAGATATACTCTGGGCCCTCTCGGTGATATCACATTAAGATAGCTTGCAAGCAAGTGATGTGATCACTAGAATGTTATATCACGGGAACAAGAAAAGAGTGCATGTCGAATCTAGATCAAACTAGGTATTAGGATACCGATGATCGAATCTCGGACATGTATTATATCATGAGACAAAGGGATTAAGTTACTAGCGTTAAAGGTTCTCACGATC
The DNA here is from genome assembly GCA_023614405.1 of Avena insularis. Lineage (NCBI taxonomy): Eukaryota > Viridiplantae > Streptophyta > Magnoliopsida > Poales > Poaceae > Avena > Avena insularis. The sequence goes on along the minus strand of CM042692.1, from coordinate 327,145,856 downwards.
ACAGAAGTCATCGTTGAATATGCAGGAGTCAGTATGGATCTCCAGGTCCCGCTTCTGATTATTGATCTGAGAGGAGTCTCAATCATGTCTGCATTATTCGCGAACCGTAGGGGTGACACACTTAAGAGTTACCGAACACCATTTTGGAGCACATATGTTTGAGACAAAAGGATTGCAAAGCACAGGAATTGTTTCGATAGAAACCAGAATTGTTTCGGGTGAAATTACAGAAAGTGGTTCTGCATGTGATATTGAAATGTTGCAAGGGGTTTTATGTGAATGTTTGTTAATTAAAGTAATTAACAAAATTCTGAATAAATTTAATAAAAGAGTTTTATTAAATGAGAGAGCATTAAACTTAGAGAATTTTAATGCATTTAAAGTGGAGACTTTAAAAGGGAATGTGAAGAGGCATTTAATGTGGAGGGAGTTACCACCACATGAATAGAGGAGGTGAGGGGTCACCTCCATGAGGTGCCGGCCATGGAGGGGGTACCCCCTCCTCCTATAAAAGTCCCCCCTCTTCCTCCATCTTCCTCACACCTCCTCCTGAAGGATCTCTCTCCCCCTCTAGAATTATTCCCCATGGTCTCGGATTAGGAAGATACATGTTCCCGGTGGCATTTCGTCTGGAAGGAGTTGCTGCTTCCGCTGCATCACTGGAGCAAGGAGGTGGAGGTTGTCCGGTGGCTTGACGTGTGTGTGAGGACGAATGTGCTACTTATTTGCGGCGCTCGGACTTCCACACGATCTTGAGATCGGCAAGTGTATGACTACATCAACCGCGAGTTCCTACTTGTTAACAAAACTCGTTGTCTTCGAGGGTAAGTTCTCCATGGATGTATGTCCACCCGTTGCTTTGTATCTAGTAGATAGATCTTGGCGTATAGTTCTCATCGTAGGATTTTTTTTGTTTTCTATGCTGCGGACCCACACTACTAGTATAGATAAATAGGAGTACAAAAATAGATAGATCTTGTTGCTCATCATACTATTTTTTCCCTATAAGGCAACCTGGATGTGACTACTACAGTACTATATTGGCACAACTTCTGCTTTTGGCGCTACAAGATGAATGTGGAACTCTCTATGTCCGTTAAAAAAAACTCTATGTAACATTACTGTACTAGTAATTCTTGTACTCCCTAGTTTTTCGGATGCGCGGTAAAGTAGTGCCGTAAGTCTGTTTGGTCAAGCTGCATGTAACGAGCATTGGTTTGACAAGACAATTCAGGTTTTTAGATATCCAAATTTCTACTCCAGCTCGATGGCTCAAGACACGAAGTAGCTAGTACTCCTATATCCTCCGGCTGTCGCCCAGATCAAAATGAACAAGCAAAAGATTGCGTATCTTGGAAATTTCCATGGCCATTTATTACCTGCAGAGCTTTATTTTATTTCCTTCGAGGCACCTGCAAAGACTGATACATACTACTGTACTAGTATACTACTAGTAATAACGTGCTACAATTGGTCCGTACAGCTAGTACTAGACATAGACTCTAGTAGCTACTCTTGTCACAGTGAATTATCCAAGAGGTGGAGTTCCTTTTTTTCTCCAAGAGGTGGAGTTCCTTTTTTCTCCAAGAGGCGGAGTTTCTTTTTTTCCTGAGAGAGGAAACCTTTTTTATTCCTTTTTTTGATTCAAAGGAAATTCAAAGGTTTTGTGAAGGATCTTGTCCCTTAGGAAATAATCCTACACTGTTTTTTTAATTCATAGGATTCCAATATGTAGGAATTATGTCCCATTTAGAACGCAGGATAGGAAAAATATAGGAATAGGAAAACCACGGGAATTGAGATTCATTCAAAGTATTCCTTTGCCCTCTACTTTTTAGGAAAATTTCCATCCACTCCAACCTCATGGTATAATTGCTTTGCTTTCCCTGTGATTCAAACACATACTTGATCCAAATTCCTGTAGTTTCCTCTTCTTATGTTTTGAGAATCCTGTAAATCAAATGAGCCCTGAGAGATGGTCTTTTTTGTCTTTTGATCATTTTTTTGTTTGAACACAAGGTCATAGAGCTTCCTCGAAACACGAGGAGGGTGGAAATTGCACAAACCTCCAACAATTGGATTCAAAATTGTAGGGAACTCTAGATAATCAGGATAGTCTAGTTGCAAGAAACTACTACAATTACTTTTGGGTACAAATGCTACACATAGCACAAAATTTTCGATTAGCCCTCTTAACATTATTTCTTACATACCCGAGGCTCAACAGTTGGAGATCTTTGCAACTATGGCTCTAATTGTTGGAGGTTTGTGCAACTATCCTCAATTGGAGCCCCACCCCCTACTCGCCCACCTTCTGCAGTACTACTACACACCATCAGCCTTTGTCTTCTCCATCGCACCCCGGCCGCCAGCTCATGCCAACGATCTTCCCTCCCTCCCCCACCCCACCCCACCCCACCCCAAAGAAATCCCCCAAAACACCATCCACAACCTCCTTCCATGGTGAGATTGAGCAAGGTCTGTAAAGATCCTAAGCAGTTTCAGAAGGTGTTCACCGAAGGCCCTCTTCAAGTACTCATCAACCATTGCGACGCCATCACCGCCGCGAGCCTCATAGGTTTGTCCAAACATATTCTTCAATCAACAAAAGAGAGCGGAACTACGCCTTCTTCTCATCCACTTGGCCTCAATGTGTTCTTCATTCTCACCCGACGGTGAGACCGTGGGAATCCAAAGACTGCTTCGAAGTGGGGGGGGGGGGGGGGCAACCCGTACAAGCTGATTCCATTGGACAGGTTCTCCTCCAATGCTATGATCCCAAATGGTTTTGATGAATAACGATCAGGCGCCAATGGAGATAGGATCGTCACAGTTGGGCCTGATTTCACGTGGGACCTTGTCAACGTGTACACTCGTCGCAAGATTATTATTCCGCAAGTGTCGGGGTTTGAACCGATAGAAGGTTCTACACTTACATTTCAGGATGATGCTGATGAAGGTCGACGTACTAAACTGTAGAAGATAGTCATTTGCCAAGTTCCAACAGCTGCTGGGGGATACAAAGATTTCTCTCTAGTCACCATTTTCGAATTCAAGATTGCTAACATTAACGGGAATGATAGTCATGGATGGTCGGTTTGTGTGAACGAGTTCCAGGGATACTTCAGATACTGCGATGCTATTATCCAACATGATCGTGTGTTTGCTGTGACCGAGAACGGTTGTGTTTATGCATGGAAGTCTCTGGAACTTGGTAAATTCTCCTCCCTACGTATTCTATTAGCTTTGTTCCTAAATCGATGCAAGCTAATTTTTTCTGAACTTTCATTGGTTAGTAGGAATTCCATTTAAATTTTAGTTTCTTTGATTCGAAGGAATTCCCTAGGAATTTCAGAGGAATGCAATCTTTAGGAGGTTTTCTTACATATAAGTAGTTTGTTTCATATGATTGAGTTCTGCTGATAGTATTGCTTCATCTCCTAGTACATCCCATGGAAAATATGGTATCTACTAGTAGTAAGTACTTATGTGAGACCCAAATATTATTCCTAAATCAATGTAAGCTATTTTTCTAAAGTTTTGTTGGTTAGTAGGAATTTCATAGGAATTTTAGCCTCTTTGATTCATACGAATTCCCTAGGAATTTCAGAGGAATACAATCCTTACTAAGTTTTCTTACATATAAGTAATTTGATTCATAGGATTGAGTTCTGCTGATAGTATTGCCTTGTCTCCTAGTACTAGTACATCCATGGAAAATATGGTATCTACTAGTAGTATTTACGTGAGACTCAGATACTAGACATATGACATATCATAACTATATAGAATTATAATACTAGGTAAAGCTCAAAAAATTATAAATTTGATCGACATCTATAAATTATGGGTGCATATTTAGTTCTTGTATTTTCTATCATATAGAAGTCAACGTTTAATAGGTACTAGTACTTGTAAATTTTGTTAACATGGTCTTGAGAAATGAAGGAGAAGATTCTAGAATGATGGAGAAGTGTGTTTTGAGGATTGTGCATAGCGTTCATTGTGCTAAAGACTATCAATAGAATCTTCAAGTATATACTAGAATAGAAAAGAAGATCCAATGGCTGGCAATGTTGGGATTCGCAAGTCCTGATCCAACAGTCAATATTCAAAGTTATTCATACACTATATAGTGGTAAGATAAGATAAGGTAAGATATTAAACCTCCTAGAAATAATCCTTGTTGGTTTTCCTTTGGTATTTAAGACACCAAAATCTTGTAGGATCCAACCTTGCTTTTTTCCCTATGAACTTTACATTCAAGATCCTATAGGATTATTTCCTATTTCATTTGATCCTATGAATCAAACCGTGTCTCTAGGAGAATTTCCATTGCATATCCCCATTTCGAAAAGAATTAGAATTTCCATAGCATCTCCCTAGGTTGACATTTTTTTACGCAATCAAACATCTTAAGTATAATCAAGATTTTTGAAAATAGTACTGTATATCAACTTCTACAATGTCAGATCAATATCAATATTATTTCCATGTTACATTTCCTTTCCCTTTGAATGTCCTATCCTTATCCTATCGCCACATGATGTGCTGTACCTGACACATGGGTTTGTTGAGGATGATGAGGGGAATGATCCTGGTAGGTGGTGGATAGCAAGATCTGCCGGTGGTTCAAGACTTCTTCTGGTCTATACATATGGTGTCTCAGGCAATACAATTGCTGATGATACTAGTGTTGTTCACTATGGTAGCACCGTTCGCACCTGTCCTTCTGGGTTTGAGTGCATAGTGTTCTCGATGGACACAAGCCAGTTAACTGCAGCTAACCAATGGAAAAGGGTTACTGACCTTGGATCATATTCTCTTTTCCTTGGCATGAACTATCCGATTATCATTGCAGTAGGCGATGCAAATTATCCGCCAGGACATCTAACGAGAAGGAACTGTGTTTACACATCACACCAAGAAATTGGCTACGAGTATACGCCGCATCCTAAAATTTGCCGCTTCAGTCTGAATGGTGACGCAGCTATTGGTTTCCGCACCAATACTCGCTGGATATGGTCGGAGACTCCATTTTGGTTCATCCCAAGCTTCTCAAACGCCTTGGAGTGGAACGAGCCTATTCAAGGATATCTCATTTGGTCTCGGCCTTCTGTTGAACTCTTTCTTTTGGCTGGTTTTTAGCTGATGTACGAGTACTCATCATTTAGTTTCGCACCTGGTCCGTCTTGTAAAATACTCTGTATGACCAAAAACCCCTTTTGTACACTTGGTAGTTTCTACATAATGTATATCTCACCAAGATTGTAAAAGACCCTAATTAGGAGTACATTTGTACTCTACTACTACTATTCCGTACATAATTTCTTCTAGAATGTTGTATAATAGTAGTACTATTAGTATTACTCCTTGCAGGTCCGTAGTTTTGTTTCTTTTTCACTACAGTTTGGGTCCTATAAGCCTAAGTTGGACGTGTTGGTAAGTACTTCGCTCAGAAACTGCACGCGGTGGAAGGAACACGATGTTTCCAGGTTTACCAGTAAAAACATGTCGCTCATCATGGCATCGCCAGCGATTTGACAAGGCAATACTGTACGATGGTGTGCTAGTCTAGTTTTTCTTCTTCTAAACAAGTACTGCTTGTCTACCTAGTAGTAGTAGTAAAGGTCTACTAGTAGGAGTACCAGAGAACTAGATGAAGCTAGCTGGAGTACTACTGTCAGTAGCTGCCGCAGAAGAGAGACATAGGGAGTTTTGCACACGCCGGTGCATGTGGCAGCGCGTTCCTTCCGAGACAAGATGGATTTAACTCCCTCACCGGCCTCCCCCCACGTACACACAACCCCTTTTACTCAGTCCCTTCTTCCCATCCACTACTGCCCCTGGCCTCTCGCTCCATATTGTTGCCAACCAACTCCTCGGCTCCGTCCTCTTCAGGTGGCGGCGAGCTCGGCGCGACAACCTTCTGTAGGGCGGTGGAGCATCCATCATCTCTGTCCCGCGACAACAATGGCAGTTTGTGAAATACTAGAACACTCGTACCTATTCCCTCTGTTTCATAATATAAGATGTTTTAGCTTTTGTGAAACGAGTGTATCTAGATTCACTCCGAACTTACATGATAGAGTTGATGATGTGGTTAATTTTTTATTGTCGATAGCGCAACATTGTCATGTGTAGAGTAGTTCTTATCTCGGGTATGCATCCTTTTTTGTAGACTAGGATTGCATAGAAGCTTGTTTTCTATGCTAGATCCCATAACTAAGAACAGTGGGATCCGTTCGAAGTTGGTAGTTTGACAACGCAAACTTTTGAACATCATATAATTGTCAATCAACATCATGTAATCAATATTACAACTTGCTGCAGAAGGAGATAGGGGAAGGAGTGAAAAAGAGGATTCTCGATGAAATAGGTTCCAATCCTGTGACTTCTGTTATCCCAGATGACAAGGTAAATCAATAGGATGACATATGTTCTTGTCATCCCGCGCAGATGCTTTCGCTGTAATCTCTGTTTATCTTGTAACCGCAGAAGCACAATGTTGAAGAAGACTCTCAGTTTCCTGATGACGGAGTACAAAATGGATGTCAGATCTCTACACCTAAGATGCCACCTTGTTTACCTTCTATGGAGACTGATGTAGTTGTAGCTGCAGCTGGTACTGATGAGCCTGCACCTGCTATCATCGTGCCAGATGATGGAGGTGGTGGATTGGTTTTACCATCCGCGGAGACTTGTGCGGCTGGAGATGGCAGTAAAGAGCCTTCAGAGTACATTGTGGTGCTCTCTAGTTCACCTATTGTGGAGAATCATGCTACCGGTGATGGCGCTGCTGATCCTGCTCCCGAAATTATCATGCCACCTGAAGGAGGCGGTGATTTGGGTTTACAACCTGTAGAGACTATTGCACCTGAAGGTGGTGAACTATGATGCGGAGCTTTCTTTCTTATGATTTGTATGCTTTTTGATGGAACCTGTATTATGGAGCTACCTTACGCATTTCTTACACTTTTTTCCTATTGAACTGTAGTGTGGCACTGGAACTACTCGTAGTATGTAATCCTAATATTCGGATGCTTAAGTATTATCGTTGATAAACCAATGCTAGCTGAGCTGCACGAGAATTGGCCTCTGCCACTTGCAGGCGTGGTTCCTGGCTCATCTCCTTTTCACAAGCATGGTGAAAAAATGGTTCTGTTCCTTTTCTTGCAATGCCATTATGCTTGTGTTATTGATCTAGCCATTTTATGCTGATTTTTTCACCCAATCCGCATTTATGTCTCTACATACAAACATATTTGTTCGCATGACTTGAACAGAAAACAACATCTTGTTTGCATCGACTAACACAAGGAGACATGCAAATATTTATTTATTTTTCAAACAAGGCAAAATATAGGCCATTTTCATTGTTAGAGAGGGACACACAATTCAATTAAATTACGATAACTACTCGTACAAGTCATAGAATTGTAGGGATTACCATAGGAAATCATCACCTCCAGCATCTTGTTCTATAGAAGGCGTTATTACCAGATCCATAACCTTCTTTTCCTTGGGACGACAATGTCAAGTGCAAGATTTCGAATCTAAATGCAATCCAGTGCAGGTTCATCAGGACAAGCTCCAGTTGCGTCAGTCTCCATAGAAGATACATCAACGCTATGGCAGACACTGTTGGAAATGCAAGCTGAAGCTGTTGTTATACTCCTATCAGGACCACAAATAAGGGCCAGAAATTCAAGCTCCGAAATCTAGCATTACAAAACAGACAAGAGGTTACCCCATCTGGACAATTCATAGACAATTCACAGTGCAATTTGAGCGTCTTACATGATCCTTAGATCTTAGTTCATCCGGTATTTTTATTGGTGTAATGAAATTTGCTGGTACTTTCATTTCTACGAAGAACCTATAAAACATAGCCAAGTCAGACATCTGAATATATCTAACTTTTCTACAGTCTTATATGTGAAGATATCTTTGCATAACACTCACTTATCAAACTGTCTACGGATATCTTCCTGCTCCTTGGAAATGCGAAGTCGACGTTCTATAGGGTACATCCATCTATATTGTACTGTACCTCTAAGTACTTCCTCGTCAGGTACATCAACAACCAAATGCTCCATCGTATCAAAGAAGGATGGGGAATATATCAGGTCAAAAGCTTGCACAGGATCTCTACCAAGTCCTTTTTAAGATGTTTTCAAACTCTTCTGTCCAGAGCTTTACTATAGATTTACCTAAAGAACATACCTACCCAAATCTGCAAGCACCTTGTAAATCTAGATGGTCACAAGCTTTAACTATTTCTAGGAGAGGTGGAGAACAAAACAAAGCCGAGAAGAATGTCCAGTGCCTAAATCTAGCAGGCGAAGCGTAGGGATCGCCCAGCTGACCGCCAGCCGATGCGTCTCGTGAAGAACGACGCGACCAATGGTGGTAGGCCGACACTGTTGATAGAAAGGCGTCGAGAAGTTTTTTTAAGGTGTGGAGAAGTTTGCGGCCTGGTTCTAATCCGGTGCATCTCCAATAAGAACGGTGCAAAATTTGAAGATACGGGGGCTGGTCGCTCGATTGAGGGCGGGCTTAGGAAAGTTTGGGGTCTCGGCGGAAATTTTTGGCAGGCGCGGGGTGTTTGTCCACAATTTTCACAGAAATATCTGTGAATATTTTATCGGATTTGCCAGTTCTCAAGAGTCACCTCTCTCGCCATTGGATTTACCTCGCGATTCGTCCAATGTGAGGGTTACACATTTGTTGCAACTAGCTTGTAACTGGGAATTTAATGAGTTGCAACTACTTGGTTACAACTGAGTATTAGCACAATTAGTAGGGTGACGTCAGCACCTTAACATAATAAGTTCTTAGGCGCCTGGGATCTAGGCACTCATATTTTATACCTTTTTCCCCTTGTTGACGGCTTTGTTTCGAATCCGGTCGAGCCCCAGCATGTACCTTGAGATTTTAACTATTGAGCCCAAGAAATTAGCCCATCCGACCTCATTATAGCCCAAGACATTCTAACTCGGCCATGTTTTGGGTCATTCGGCCGTGCAAATAGCCTAGTTAGATTGGGCAAGAGCACATGAAAAATAGCCCATCAATCCCTGCTTGGCCCATTTTTCTTCAATTCGGCCTTTTTTAGGCACCGTCCACCCACCCCTAAAAAACTCCGCCTATCCATGTTTTTAAGTACTACCTACTACATTATTTATACTTAACATTTTTAGTTGAGCTTCTAGCAATCACGCGTAGCAGATGGACAAGCAATTTTTTGAGAAGGAAAACAAATAAGTTATATACGATGTTAGTATACATTTTTTATGTTTTATAAAAGCATAACAATTTTCTTGTGTAGTGGTAAGGCATGCAGCTTATCTGTAGCAATATTTTTGTACTGAGAGGCTGACATGGCCGACCCACCTGCCTGCAGCTAGCGCCCATCAACCTTACCATACAAGATATCAAGTTTAACGAATGCGTTTAAAAAATACTTGTACAACAGTCACGACCGGAAAAAAGAAGACCAAGATTGACACGTTTCTTGTCGAGAGAGGCTGACACGTGGACCCTAGTAGCAAGACCATACACGCCTACCGCATGGAACAACATTACCAAGGTCAAACCGGTAGACTCGACCAAAAAAAATGTCCAACATACACACGTTTCCTCTACATAGGCGGTTGACATGTGGACCCAGCAGGGAGACATTATATAGGTGCTGTATCAACCAACGTTGCCAAGTTCCAAACGGGGAGGCGCGAGAGAAGAAAAACAAGTCTAGCATGCACACGTTCCTGCACATAGGAGGCTGACATGTCGGGCCCACCAGCCTGTATAAACGGCTGAAGCAGCGAAAAGCTATCAAGTTCGGAACACAAAGGCGCGACAGAGGGTATAAAATCCATCATACATACGTTTCTTCTAATGAGAGGATGACATGTGGGGCCCATCAGCGTGATTAGACGGTAGATGCATCGAACAACGCTATCAAGTTCGGACCAGGATAGCGCGAGCGAAGGAAAAAAATCCATCATACACATGTTTCTTCTAATAAGAGGATGACATGTGGGGCTCAGTAGGTTGGTTAAACGGTAGATGCGTCGAGCAACGCTATCAACTTCGAAATGGGGTAGTGCCAGCGAAGGAAAAAATTCCATCATATACACGTTTCTTCTAATGAGAGGATGCCATGTGGGTCCGAGGAGGTTGATTAGATGGTAGACGCATTGAGCAGCGCTATCAACTTCGGAATAGGGTAGCGCGAGCGAAGGAGAAAAATTCCATCATACACACGATCCTTCTAATGAGAGGCTGACATGTGGGACCTAGCAGCCTGACTAAACGGCAGACGCATCAAGCAACGTTATCGAGTTCAAATCAGGGAGGCACGACCAAAAAGTATGGTCCGCTAGAGACACTGACGTCCAGGACCCACACGCCTCAAAAGACTTCAATGAGTCAAAATCAAGCGAGGAAACGAAAATCTTGCATCTACCACGCGCTGGCCGAGCTTCCTCCATGTTTTTAGCAGATCCGTCATAGTAGAGGGCACGAAACCGGAAAAAAAAGTTTTCCATCAGCCACGGCCGAGCCAAGAATTTTGTCGCGGAAGACGCACCTTCTACATCGACCATCGGGCCAAGTCGTTGCGGAAAGCAACTTTTCTTGTAGTGAGTACCCGTAGGGTATACCCATGTCAATAAGGGGGTTTCCCTGTTTGTTGTTTTGATGTCATGGATATGTCATGTTGGGTATCCTCACCAGGCCGGTTAATACAAGTGATAGCAGGCCCATGGTCGTCCCTAGTGTGCATATACGGTAAAACAATGCCTCAGCCAGATAAGGCCCGATCCTTAGTCGGTTTGGAGGAGTCGTAGGACACATGGATACTATGAGCTTGGAGAACAAGACAAGAGAAGATCATAGTGGGTATTTGTTAGGACTCTAGCCCCTGCTTGGGCACATTCGTTTGTAGACCCTACGCCGACCATGTTATACAACCGGCCTAGGGATATAATTAGGAGTCTCCTCTTAATTCGAAATCTCCGTGAAAGATAGCCATAGGCTTGCGCGTAGATCGCCCAAGTATAGATCTCGCTGGCAATATCATAGGGCTTAGCCAGTGGAACCATTGTAAGCCGATATACAATGTAATACAACAAAGAAGAAAGTAGGTCATTACCTCCAAGAGTGAGGGGGCGAACATGGGTAACTCGCGTGTACCAATCTCGTCCCCAATTCACCTGATGTCATTGCGCTCTGCATCTCCAGTTCCTCTCGTGATGGTACCTATCATGGTATTCCCATGACATTTGGTGCCCACCATGGGTCCTGTGGCTCAGGATTTTATGGATCAGTGTTGGGGATATACTTTTTGGGTATCCTCACAGTTCCTCACTGACCAGGGTGGCCCACTTCGGGTTAGATCTTTGCTTCACGGGCGGCCCAGTCAGGGAGAAGAGACGGAGTCCAGTCCAGCTACGGGAAGGCCCAGAAGACTTACCTACATAGGCCCATAGTGTTACTTGTAGTTCAAGATGTACTCTGTAACCGACTCTTAGTCGTAGCCGGATAGATCTCTCCTGTAAACCCTAGGCCGGATATCTATATAAGCCGTCCTAGGGAGAGCCTTTAGGGCACCCCTTACAATCACAATCTCAACTCGCACAGGAGAACCCTTGTAACCCATATTCCGGCTATGCCATATTACTGGATTCCTAGCTGGAGTAGGATCCGTCCAAAGCCGGCGGATTCGAACCTGGGTAAACTTGTGTGCTCACCATCCTGGAACACCGTACGTCTCACACCCCTCTCTTCCATATGCCTCGAGGACGCCCTCATGACATACTTGTCATCAATCCGACGACAGTTGGCGCCCACCGTGGGGCAAGTGAGCTTCGGATCTGCGTTCCGAGCAGAATCTGCAAGAATCAGAATCGGCGAGACTATCACCGTTGGTCACATCCTCTACGCCAGCGATGTCCCTCTCATCGTTCTCGACGAGACTTGGATTCCGGCTAGGGAAGCCGTGACCACCTACACCATCATGTATTTTGGCGAGATTGATGTTTACATCTGTTTCGATGAACCTGCCCCACTCACCCCAGCGGTGATGATATAGGCGGAAGAAATTTCTAGGTCCCCTTTGTCCGCGGAGGCGACAGAGTTCTGGATCTCAGAAAATCCTAATCCCACCTAGCCTGCACCAGTTGCAGAGATAGTGGAGAAATCCGATCCTGAAGTAGACCTGGCGGTCCAAGTTGAATCTGGAGTGGATCTCCCTAGAGAGACCGAATCCCAGATCGACCCACCCGCTGAGGTCGAAATCCAGGAGGAGCATAGTAACGACACTGGTTCCGGCTCTGATGACGCCTGGACAGACAAGCCTTTCCTGAGATACACACTAAGATGCATGAGGATGCAAGATGCAAGCATAAACAATATTCTCGAGACCATCAGGCGTTTCGAGGAAGCCAATCGTGAGAGCCGCAGCTATCTTAGGAGGCATGCGTCGCACTTCGTCAGATATGTGGGATCCAGATCTGGCTCTGCCGATGCTGGAGACAACACCGACTCTATGCTGGAGGCGATCGGAACAAGCGCTGACGTTCCCGCATCCTCGGATGATTCGATGATGTCAGCAGATTTGTGAAAGTTCTCCGCGGAATATGAAGAGGAGTATAACTCCAAAGCTGCAGAGGAAGAAGAAGCCATGGATGAAGGATCCAGGGAAAGCTCTCCCAAAATGCAAGATGACATGGAAATCGGAGATAATCCCGAGGTCCAGATGTCCTAAAGTACCGACCAGAGATTGACTCCGGGAAACGGACCCAGGCCGTCTTTGCTACCAGTGCTCCCAAGAAGGCAAAGAAGAAGAACAAGAAGAACAAGACCCCGACGAAAGACCCTCCGGCAGAGGAGGTCATTGCCGAGGAATATGAAGAAGACTCGGATGGAGCACTCATCCTAGAAGAGCCCAAAGAAGAGTCGGTGGATGGACACGTGATCACTGAAGGTGCGCGTAAACTCATCGATGCTGCATTAACCACACCTATTCCTACAGCTGCAGAACTTACTGCTGAAGAGCTGGACAAAAGGGCCCAGGCCCTAGAAGAGCGTCGCCAAGTACTCCTCGATGAAGCCAAAAACATTGAGGAGGAAAAGAAACGCATGGCAACTACGGAGAAGTACAAATCCAGGCAACATCAGAAGACCAGGAAACGTCATATCCCGTAGATTCACAAAGTCCTTTTTGGAGGAGAACTTGGGATGCCTCGGCGCTACAACAACGGGGATTGGGTGTATCCAACGCCAGTACAGTACACCGTTGCGGCTCGAGAAATCATCTTGGATAATCCAGGCCCGGAGCAGATCCAGTTGGGCATCAAACTACTCAACAAGGGACTAGAGCAGCAAAAGGTCGCCCTGTCTGGAAGTCAAAAAATGGTCTCCGATTCTGACCAATGTCGCACAGATCCGGAATGGGCTGACGTAAGACCCCAACGTGTTCCGGAACAGCACCATCGTTTTGACCGTCAGGAAGACAACTACTCGATATCTGGATCTTCAGGACAACACCACAAAGCTGCATGTGATTGGTGTAATGTTAACCCAGTTGCGGAGCAAGATGCAATTGCTGCACTGAATCCGAGGAATCCTCCCCGGCGAGAGTCGAAGGACCGCAGGGAAGAAGATAAAGAGAAACGTCGGGAGGAGGACCGACAAAGAATGCCACCTCCTAGACATGCAAGCCATCCGGATGACGGGCGAAGAAACGACGGACACCGTGCTAAGTCAAACCGACAGGGGGCTCGTCACAATGAAGACCCTCCACAGAACCGGAATAATAACGCTCCGGACGGAGGCCGGCGATCAACCAGAAATAACCCAGCTGCTCCACCTTCCCCACCAAGCAGCCATCACAACGGCTCCCAAGGAGGCCAAGGAGGGCGTCGTGGTGGAGGAGGTGGCGGCAGAAGCCTAAGTCTGGCTCCAAGGCACCGCAGCCATAGCCGTCACTCGGGACGATCTTTATCCCCAAATGACGCAAGGCACAGGATCAACTCCAATATAGAGGCGCGACGCTATGAAAATGATGATATATACATGGGCCCAAAGTGCTTTGGACCACGCATAAGAGCTACAAAATTCCCGGAACGATTTGCTATCTCAAGACATATTCAAGCCTACGACGGCATAGCTCGGCCAGACACTTGGCTACATGATTTCTTCCAAGCTTGCTGCATCGGGAAAGGCGAAAACAGCCTGTTCGCAACCCGATATCTCCCACTCATGTTGCAGAAGACGGCACGATCATGGCTCAATGAACTTCCTGAGAACACCATCCACAACTGGTATGACATGCAAAGTGCATTCTTTCGGAACTTCGAAGGCACATACCGGAGGCCCTGTATAGTCGGAGACCTACAGCGTTGCACCCAGAAAGCCGGAGAAACTTGCCGGGATTATCTCAGACGATGGATCGACACTAAGAACTCCTGTGAAGGAGTAAATGACAAAACTGCGATTGAAGCTTTCATTGCAGGACTCCCAATTGGTTTACTACGTCATCGCTTGAAGTGTGACAAAGTCACTAATTTGGGAGAGATGATAGAAACAGCGAGCAAGTATGCAGATGTCGACGACGATGCAGAGGGATTACTTAATGCCTTAGATGTGCCATATTCGGCAAAACAACCAAAGCAACAAGCTCAGAAGCGCAAGAATACCTCGGAAGAAAAACCCAACACGGAAATGGTAGTGGTCACTGCTACTTTCGGGTCTGGGGGACGAGGAGGACGTGGCGGTGGCCGCGGACGCGGTCGTGGGACGTCAAGAGTCCAAGGTAGAGGAGACCAGCAACCTGACAAAACCTACTCTTGGGACGACATTGCCAATAACCCATGTGTGCATCACCTAGACGCCAATGGGGGCTCGTCCCACACAAACACCGAGTGTCATTTCAATGACGACATTAAGAGAGATGATACCGCTGGCTACAGGGCTAAGCGGAAGAAGGGAAAGAAGAATCCCGAAAAGGATAAAGAGACCAAGGAAGATTCCGACATGGAGGAAGATGATGCTTCAAATCCCAAGCCAAAAGGGAATAAAAATTTTCCGACCAAAAAAGACACTTATGTCACCTTCCTCGGATCTCAACCAGCAAAGGTCAAGAAAACAGTTCTACGTGAGCTCAACACAACAGTTTCGGCTGTCCCTCAATTCTTGGACTAGTCGGAAGTGGCAATCACATTTGACCGTGCGGATCATCCGCCTAAGTTACACAGGCGAGGAAAATACGCCTTAATCGTCAATCCACTTATTGACGGTTATGGATTCTCCAAGACTCTCATGGACGGTGGCAGCAGCATTAACATTCTGTATGTCGAAACGCTACGCCGGATGAAGATCTCAGAGACCCAACTGAACCACAGCTGTGTGATCTTTCACGGAGTTGTCCCAGGAAGACAAGCAAATTCCCTGGGAGAAATCACTTTGGATGTTACCTTTGGGACTCCAAAGAACTATCAGACGGAGGCACTTTCGTTCGAAGTGGTCCTGGTCAAGAGCGCGTACCACGCTATATTTGGACGTCCGGCTTACTGGGCTTTTATGGCTTGTCCGTGTTACATTTACAATATGATGAAAATTCTAGGTCCCAACGGCGTGATCACCATCAGGGGAGACCCGAAGAAAGCGCGAGAGTGCGAGGATGGAAATGCTGCCTTTGCCGAAGCTGTGCGGCACGCCCAGGAGTACCAGGAGATTAAGAAGAGCATAGATCTGTCCGAGATGCCCGTGACAAAGAAGGAGGTGACAAAGCCGAATCCGGAGTTCAAGGCATCAGAAGAGGCGAAGAAGACACCGTTGAAGGATGACGACCCCTCCAAGGTGAGCCAGATAGGCATAGGCCTAGATAGCACATAGGAAAGCATGCTCGTCAAGTTCCTCAAAGCAAATCAAGATATCTTCGCATGGCAGCCATCTGACATGACTGGAGTACCTAGGAAACTTGCCGAGCACTCTTTAAATGTGAACCCGAACGCTAAACCCGTCAAACAGTCCTTACGACGTTTCGGTGATGAAAAGCGTAAGGCAATAGCTAAGGAACTAGCATGGCTCGAGTTAGCCGGATTCATAGAAGAGGTCATCCACACTGAGTGGTCGGCCAATCCTGTAATGGTCCCTAAAAAGGACACTACTGATTTAAGGATGTGTGTTGATTATACTGCCTTGAACAAGGCTTGCCCCAAAGATCCGTTCGCTCTGCCTAGGATTGATCAAGTTATCAATTCTACAGCAGGCTCGGAACTCCTCTGTTTTCTCGACGCATATTCCGGTTATCACCAAATTCGGATGAAGGAATCTGACAAAGTTAAAACTTCATTCATAACCCCCTTTGGAACCTTATGTTTTGTTACGATGCCCTTTGGGATGAAGAACGCAGGAGCTACATACCAACGCACAATGCAATGTTGCCTCCACGATCAAATCGGACGCAATGTACATGCATATGTGGATGATATTGCGGTGATGTTCAAAAAGAAGGAAACATTAATTTCCGACTTGGAGGAAACGTTCGCCAATCTACAAAAATACAACATCATGCTTAATCTGAAGAAATGCTTCTTTGGAATACCAGTCGGAAAATTGTTAGGTTTTATCGTGTCTCAAAGAGGCATAGAGATAAACCGGGACAAAATCAAGGCTATACTCAATATTTCCAGGCCAACTCTCCTGAAGGACGTACAAAGACTAACTGGTTGCATTGCCGAAGTCAGTCGGTTTGTAAGCCGGCTTGGTGAAAGAGCCGCACCATTATATAAACTCCTAAAAAAGACCAAGGATTTTGTCTGGACCGACGAAGCTGAAGTTGCACTACAAGACATGAAAACCGTACTTTCATCTGCTCCAATCCTTGCAGCCCCAGAACCACAGGAACCGATGTTGCTCTATCTTGCTGCGACAAACAAAGTCATCAGTATTGTCATGGTAGTGGAGAGACCGGAGGAAAATCAGGAACACTTGGTGCAACGTTCGACTTACTTTCTCAGCGAGGTCTTGATAGAATCGAAGCAGCGGTATCCGCACTATCAAAAGCTAGCCTATGGTGTGTTCTTGGCATCTCGTAAGCTACGACACTATTTTCAGGAGCATCCAATTACCGTGTTGAGCACAGCTCCCATGAGAGATATAATCAACAACAGTGACGCCATAGGACGCGTCGCCAAATGGGGCATAGAGCTCTCAGCTTTCGATATTGAGTACAAACCTCGGACAACAATCAAATCCCAAATCCTTGCTGACTTTTTTGCAGATTGGACAGAGATGAAGGAGAATATGACCCTCCCTGAGTCGGAATATTGGACCCTATATTTTGATGGGTCTAAGGCTCGCGGGGGCTCGGGGGATGGCATGGTGCTCAAATCACCCCAAGGAGATAAACTTCTATATGTGTTGCAGATCCACTTCACAACGACAAATAATATTGTTGACTATGAAGCACTGCTGCATGGAATCTGGATTGCTAAGGATATCGGCATCCGACGTCTGATGTGTTATGGAGATTCGGATCTTGTTGCTCAGCAAGTGTCGGATATTTGTAATGAAAATAAGCACATGGTAGCATATAAAGCTATCGTGGATGATTTATCTAAATCGTTCGAAGGGTTTGAGGTTCAACACATCCCTCGAGCAGAAAATGAGGAAGCAGATGCACTATCTCGAATAGGCTCTGCACGGAAAGAGGTCCCGGATGGTGCTTTTTTAGAGCACCTCAAAGTTCCCTCAATACAGGGAGTGGACGAGGAATATCCGACCAAATCCGACTCACCTTTAATAGCAATTCTGGATGTAATTCCCAGTTGGACTCAACCCTACCTTGATTATTTGGTAGATGGCAAATTACCCGAAGACGAAGTTCTGAGCCGACAGATCATCCAACGAGCAAAAGCCTATACTATAGTTAATGGTGAGATCTATAAGCGGAGTGTATCTGGGGTATTTCAGCGCTGTGTATCTCCGGAAGAAGGAGTGGAAATCTTAAGAGAAATCCACGAAGGCGAGTGTGGTCACCATGTTGCAGCCAAATCTTTAGTGGCAAAAGCTTTCCGACATGGTTTTTTCTGGCTTACAACCAAGGAGGATGTTGAACGACTGGTCAAGACGTGCAAGGGCTGCCAAAAGTACGCCAAACAAGCTCACGTTCAGGCTGATCAGCGACGAACAATACCTATAACATGGCCTTTCGCGGTCTGGGGGCTTGACATGGTAGGACCGTTTAAACGGGCTCCAAGTGGATTTACTCACCTCTTAGTGATGTGGATAAATTCACCAAATGGATTGAGGCTAAACCCGTTACTAGTTGTGATGGAGCAACAACCAAAAGATTTGTCGAGGATGTTATAATCCGATATGGTTATCCGCATAGTATTATCACAGACAACAGGAGTAATTTTTCTATGGAGAACTTGCCGAATTCTGCAACGAACAAAATATTCGGCTTGACATTGCGTCAGTCGCACATCCATAGGCTAATGGACAAGTCGAAAGAGCAAATGGTTTAATCCTACAAGGCCTAAAACCGAGACTCGAAGCACCACTACGGCGTGCTGCGGGGGCTTCGGCAGAGGAATTACCCTCTGTAATATGGAGTTTACGAACAACTCCGAACAGGTCAACTGGATACACACCTTTCTTCTTGGTCTATGGCGCAGAAGTAGTTCTTCCTAGTGATTTGATTCACACTTCTCCTAGAGTGGCCACGTTTATCAAAGAAGATGCCGAGATTTCTCGACAAAATGATCTCGACTTAGTCGAAGAAGTTCGCGTCGTTGCTAAAATGAGATCAACAGCCTATCAGCAGAAGTTATGCAAGTATCATAGCCAGAGAGTCAGAAACCGGTCTTTTAGTAAGGGCGATTTGGTTCTCCGGCTTGTGCAACAAAGAAAGCACAAACTTTCCCCGGTATGGGAAGGGCCCTTCTTGGTTAGTCGAGTATTAAACAATGGTTCGTACTACTTAACTAACGTGAGGCCAGTCAAAGAAAGACCTGCTACTAAGAAGAGAAAGAGAGCTGGAGGCAGTACAAATCCGGATGAATTAGGCAGACCGTGGAATATTGCTCAGCTACGTCCCTTTTATTCTTAGTTTATCCTTCTTTGTAATCATATATGTGTACATGTTCTATGAGAAATAAAAGTTTTGGTTGCCTCAAGTTTTTCTGAGAAGTTTTTACCATCTTATTTCCGAATGATCATGTCATAGTCGAAAATCCCAGAATACTTGAAAGTACTTTATGATCATGTTTGTTCTGGTTTAGATTTCCGATTCTAAAATTGCTACCTTCGGGTATAACTCTAAATTTCCTAGTCTATACTTTGGTTATTTGTCTGATTGCCGGATGCGGGTATTTTCCGAGTAGTGAATTGTTGGTACTGGAAGCCGTCTTTGTTTCCGAGTTTAAACTGGTTTAGCAATTGAGCTCCGTTGCTCGGCAAAGTTTTCGTGCTAAAAGTTTAGCCGGATCACGAAAGGGACGAGGCGGAAAGCCAGATAAACGATAAGTACAGACGAAAAAGTACAAGTGCTTATGCAAACATTTCAGGCACACAAACTTTAAGTCAAAAGTGCTGAATAGATAAAAACTTAGCACTAGCAAAAGTATGATACTACATATTTATAGACCCATAATCTTTTCAGAATAACACATTTGTTTCTGATGATCTATGATGCAGGAGAAGAGGTAGGAGCTGCCGGCTCGCTGGATGCATCGACCTCGTCTTGATAACATTACGAGATGTTCAAATCCGATACGGTTTGTTCATCATCGGAAACTTCGGTTGTTTCTTCAGGAGGCGGCGACAACGTGTCCACGTGGGCGAAGACGGGAGTGTCGTAGCTGGTTAAGTCAGCTACGTGGCACCCATATCCGGCACAGAAGTCCATGATGGCTTTGATATCCTGCTTCTGGCCGTCTTCGTCCACAGTAGAGTACCCTCTGGTCACTTGCCAGATTTCCATGCTTCCATGGTGGCTCATGACCATTGTGAGAGCATTCTGCGCTGTGAAACGCGCGTAGGACATGTTCCAGTCCTGGACAAGATGCGGCATCTCCTTTGCCTTGTCCTGCACCTGAAAGTCGGACATGCTGTGCATGTCCGGAACCCTAAGAGCTTCGCTAATATCCTCGATGGATTGGCGGAAGTCATGAAGCAAATCACCGACTTGGGTAAGCCGGTGGGTGTGAGGCTCGGCAGAGGTGGAGTCCGTCAGGTTCAGAGGACCTATGCATATAACGCAAAACAGTTAAAATAAATCCGACATCGAAAGAGTCGAAGAATGAAGATAAGTCAGAAAGATGGAAACATACCAAAGATGACATCATCGACTTTGGTTTTCTCTTCACGAAGACTCCGGAGTTCAGCCCGGAGTGCCTCAGAAAGATCCTTCTCTCTGAACAGCTCGTCGTTGAGATCCGAGATTTTTTTCTCGTGGAGTGCAATCTTGCGATCACGCTCCACGGTGGCCATGGAGGAGGATTCGAGAACTTGAGAAATGCACTTCTCATGATCCGCCTTAAGCTGGTCTAGCTCTCGGCGGAGATCCTTGTTTTCCACCACCAAGGTCTTCAGATTCTCGGCCTCTTTGATCATAGCACATGACTACTTTATCAGTGCTATAAGTCAAAAAGAACAACAGTTCAACAAAAATATTCGACTATGAAAAAGTAAGACAAGGTCTGAGTCTCGGAAAGTTTACCTTCGGCCTCATCCTTGGAAACTTTAAGCTCAGCATTTTTAAGTCGGAGAGCTTTGATCTCTCTCCGCTTATTGCAGACATTCTTCAACAAATCCTGGTTATATGAATTAACTTTCTGTAAGTTAGAATACCCAGAGTCAGAGGTCTACTAAAGACTCGGGCTAATATTGTAGCTAATATCAGCACGAGCCTTGGGGGCTACACTAGTTCATTCTTTGGCATCCTAAAAGAAGCATAAACCCGGATTGTTTATCCAATTTCATGCTTGGGGGCTAGAGGATATGATATAAAGTACCATAAATAAAAACGTGAGTTGGAATTCCAACTTACATGATGTTCATGTGTGAGCTTGCTCAAGCACATGTTCACCTTAGTAGTAACCTTCTCAGCGAGGGTGAGTGGAATAACCAGAGGTGGTGGAAGCACACTAGCTCTTAGTCCCTCGTCGCGAAGGCGGACTTGTTCGAGAAGATCGGAGTACTTGATGTCTTCTGCTTCTTGTGCTTCTTCTTCGGCAGTGAGATTATGGCTTTCTAGGCATTACCGGGCCAGCCGCTGGATTTCCTCCACAGATTTCCGAGACAAGCCAAATTTGGCAAGTCCTGGATTGTTCAGGAGATTTTCGGTGAAGGTCTCTGCCGAGGGATCATTACCTGAAGAGGGTTCACCCTTTGCAAAACCTGAGTCACCCATGGTGATGTCAGAC
Organism: Avena insularis; assembly: GCA_023614405.1. NCBI lineage: Eukaryota > Viridiplantae > Streptophyta > Magnoliopsida > Poales > Poaceae > Avena > Avena insularis. The sequence goes on along the minus strand of CM042692.1, from coordinate 327,124,413 downwards.
TGTGACTCAAGGGTTGTTGGCCCTGTTGAGGGAGCCAGATCTTCTGCAATAGTCAGAGACCGAGTAATCTCCAGCGTTGTAGAAGGTTGAGGGGCAGGAGTCGGAGGAGCCACGACAGGAGAATCCAAAGATAGCTTCGTCTGACACATGGGCTTCGAGGTAGTTCCTTCCCCTTGCCCTTGATGAGTTCCTTCGCTCTAAGAAAGTAATAGAATGAAGAACATTATATTTCAGAAGAAATCATGAAGTAAAGTACAAAGGTGTAAGTTGTGTGGAAAGTTACCTCTTCACAACTGGCACTTCCTTTGTGCTGATGGCCACTGTCGGAGCTTTACGCTTCCTAGGCACAACGTTCGGCAGTGGGACCAATTCCTCCTCCTGAGAAAACTCGGGAGGATATCCCTTGATAGGAGCCAATTTCGACTCGGGGAGGTCGGCAAGCTGAAAAGAAGATAATATCTCAATGTTGCGAAACAAATTAAAGGTGAAACATATAAAAAGGGTTTATTGCTAAATGTTACCAGCACTACAAGGTCTTCCGCTGTATGCATGTCCAGGGACAAATCCAGGATCTTTCTCTCGATCCGCTCCTTTATCAACCATTTGATCTGGCTTATGTAATCCTGTGGCTTTAAAGCCTTGGGACTGATGCGGAGGGAGTCATTTTTCGACGCCGTGATGGAATGCATCAGTCGGTCGCCGTGGTGCTGGAGATGCTGGATTCGGCATGCCACCCAAGATTGGACCAAGTCGGACCCTCTCAGGCCCTTATGCTTCATCAGATACTCGATCTACCTCTTGGCGAGAAGCAGATCGTCGCTAAGAGCCGGAGGAGCCTCGTCCCAGGATACTCGGGGCATGGCGGCTCCGTCGACAAAAGCTGGCCACTGTTTGACCGACTCACTAGCTAAAATCCTAGTATAGAAATGCTCACGTCTAACCGAAAGACTAATTGTGCCGGTAATGTAAGGATTACCGGCGGTGATGGAGTTTCTCCGCACATGGAAGTAAAACCAGAAGAGAATGAGACTCGGCCTAATGCCAAGATACCCCTCACACAAAGCCGCATAGGCGCTCATCTCTAAAAGAGAGTTTGGGGGGAGATGGTGAAGCTGAACACCATATTGATCTATCACCTCGGAAAAGAATTCCGAGGGAGGGAAAGACAAACCTTTGTCGAGGTGGGTGCCGCAGTGCACCCGCTCGTCGGCGTGTGGATTGGGGATGGTTTCGCCAAAACCGCTCTGCCAGTCGCCGGTGCGGAGGAGTCCTTCGTTCTCCATGTCGCTGATCTTGGCATCGTCGAGGACGCACGTGATCCAAACCCCGCAATTGCTTTCTTTCTCTGCTGCCGCCACCGCTGCCGCTGCCAAGCCGGATGATGATGATGAAGCCATTCTTCCGGTGCGCCGGTGACCTTGGGTGGGCGACGCTGGGAATCTAGAGGCAAGGGAGCTCTGTGCGTGTGGGAGAAGTGGAGGAGAAGGAAACGGCATGGGGAATAGGTGAAGAAGATGAGGGAAAGGTAATCCTCACCCCTTATAACCACCGAACCGCGCCAAGATTCATGCAAATGACACAGTAAATACGCCACGCATCGTGGAAAGAACTGGGAAGTTCCCACGCGATGATTACGCTGCCTCGATCTCCACGCACGCATTAAAACAGCGCCTCGATTCCGCGAAAGGTGGACCCACCAACGGTCGTGCTGATAGGGGATGTCTGTCAGTGACGTGACTTGACCATGACTGGTGTCAGATGACGTCAGATACCAAGTTCCGGCTTAGTTTGAATTACATGCTGGAAATGAGAATAACGTACTGATAGGTCCGACTTATTTTTGAGACCCGGATCATATCTTTTGTTTGAATTTTCAGGAACCCTTCAAGATTCTGCAAGCCGAAGATCAAGCTAGACGATGATAAATCCAACTTTGGACCTTGGAGACTTCCGGGTCATTTAGATATACTTTCCGGGTATCCTCACAGTTCCTCACTGACCAGGGTGGCCCACTTCGGGTTAGAGCTTTGCTTCACGGGCGACCTAGTCAGGGAGAAGAGACGGAGTCCAGTCCGGCTATGGGAAGGCCCAGAAGACTTACCGACATAGGCCCATAGTGTTACTTGTAGTTCAAGATGTACTCTATAACCGACTCTTAGTCGTAGCCGGATAGATCTCTCCTGTAAACCCTATGCAGGATATCTATATAAGCCGTCCTAGGGAGAGCCTTTAGGGCACCCCTTACAATCACAATCTCAACTCGCACAGGCAAACCCTTGTAACCCATATTTCGGCTCTACCGTATTACTGGATTGCTAGCAGGAGTAGGATCCGTCCAAAGCCGGCAGATTCAAACCTGGGTAAACTTGTGTGCTCACCATCCTGGAACACCGTACGTCTCACACCCCTCTCTTCTGCACGCCTCGAGGACCCCCTCATGGCGTACTTGTCATCAATCCGACGACAATCAGGCGAGATCCCATATCGGCTCGACTATTGCTGTCGGCCGATTCATCCAGTTTGAAAGCCTCAGCTTTGTAGATGAGGCAACATGGATACTAGTGGACCATTAGGCGACTGGCAGTGTTGTTCTCCTAGTTGTCTCCATCAACACCTTCATCGGTTACATCAGTGTAGATCCGAAGGGCAGTACCGGCTCAAATGCGGGCACTGATAGCTCCAAATTTCGACAATTTTATCAAGGATTTTCCATTGGTTTTCACTTGGTTTCGTTGATTTTGACCTTTCAACTAACGCTAATATGGCAAGTTGGCGAAACCTTGTTCTTTTGTGATGACTTTCAGGTAGTGGACACTTTTGGAAAGATTCAAGAGCATTTATGGGTTGATCACACCTAACTGAGAAAATCTCCAATTGAAGACAATTCCATCAGAGGTTTGCTAAATCTTTAATGACCAACAGTACGACTGGAGGCCACCCGTACCACATGCCAACACCTTCATTATATCAATACAAGCATACTTCATGAAGGAGAAGAGGGAAAAATACGAACACAACCGCCACACACCATCCCAAAAGAGAGGAGATCAAATCTAAAGAAGGAGAAGAACCTCACCTCATCCTTCGAAGATCTCTATCCTCTTGATCATCAACTCCACCATAATTCCCCGCTTGTATAGAGAGAGATATTCATACTTTTAAGATTAGGGATTTGAACCTCTATTCCTACGTTGGTTTGCATTTGATTTGATCTTCAACTTCATTATGGTTTGCTACGATAAATTTGAGGCGGTTTCCATTTGCAATATGATTATGTCTTTGATCTATTCTCCTGTCATGTGTGAGTAAATCCCCATAGGCGTGGGAAATGTATGGAATTGGTGAGATGTGATGTGTCTCCTCTATTTTCATCCATTTGTGATTATTGTTGTGATTATTATATTGTGAGAATGATTATCTATGTATGCCTAATGCTTGTTATCCAATTTAAGGGCACATGTAACATGATCCAGAGATCTCATAGATATGAACTTGTTTACTAGTGAATCAGCGACCCCCAAGTGACACAGACGATGTCAAAGAGGAGCTAGTATAACTCGAGGACAACAAGGAACCATCAATATTAAAGCCTTGATTTGGCTGAAAGACCTTTATTGATGTGCTGACCATGGCTTTGGTAATAGGTAGAAGGATCATTGGAATTGAGAAAAATCTACTAAGAAGACTCTTGATTGGTTTATGGTTTGCTTACCTACTCACATATGAATAAGAAGTACTATACTCACTAATCCCATTTATTACATTTGGCATATTCACTATCACCATGAACTGTTTCTCTCCATGCCTAACTTTTCATCTATAGGAAACCTCAAACAACCTCTATGCTCTTTACTTTTATGTTATTTACTTTAAGTACCATTCAATACTCAAAACCACTTCCTTTCCACTCATTAATTTCCACCTCAACTCTTGTAGTAAATTCACTAAAGACAAGTGACACCTTGAGTGTGATAGAAATGCCGTAGATAAACATTTTCCTAAGCTCCTTATCGGGATCGATATAAAAATGGAACTAATACTTCCATGAAAACATGCTCTGATGAACATGTGCTCTTACAGGCCATTAAGATATTTTCTGGCACTGTTGGTGGTGAGCTAAGTGCTAAGTGTTTGTTTCGTGACATCTGTAAGTGTTGAAATCATCTATGGTCTCTATTGAAGATAGAGAATCTACACGTTCCAGAAGAAATTATTTTCCAACTTATATTGAACGTGTACCAATTGAAATACACCTAAAATTAATTGAAAAAAATCTAACTTGTGTTCTATAGACGTGAATAGTTTGATTCTTTTGATGGAAGATTTGACCATTGCCTGAAGGGTAGAAGAGCCTGAGAAATCGTTGGGAGTTAATGGGAATCCATCTAGGCATCTTACGAAAATACCTATTCTCTATCTTGACCTTGAAGGCATGGAATTTGAAATAGATCCTGAGTTCGTCTATATGATGGCAGGAATTGCTTTTGCAAGAAGAGAAGATGAAGATCCAAGTGATCACCTGACGAATGTTCATGACCTTTGTGATACTCTTAAACCAGCTGGGCTACCAAAAGAGTTTGTACTTCTTAAACTTTTCCATTGGTCATTAATAGATAAAGCTTTTGCTTGGTTACAATCCTTACCTATACACACTATAAAACCTTGGACGGATTGCATCCGAGAATTTATGCAAAAAATTCTGCCCATTTACTAAGATTCTGTAGATCAAGCGTGACATATCTAATTTCTTTCAAAGTTGGAGAAAGTTTATCACAAGCTTGGTAAAGATTGTATGGGATGATTATGAGAGTCTCAAATCACGGTTTTAAGGAGCACTTAATCATACAATATTTTTTATAATGGACTCACCGATGACTCCAAACAAATGATTGATTTAACTACATGAGGAACTTTGAGCATGTTAGTGCTACCTAAATGCATAGATCATTTCGTGGTGAGATCCTTCAATGATGAATATTACAATCATGTTGAAGATATTAAACAAAAGAAATGTATGCTTTATATAACTCTAGAACTTATGTCTGAAGTCAAGAAGTCCATGGAAGAAAAAGGTATAACAACGGAACTCATAAAACTAAATCATGTTGATGTTCTCCAAACTTATATAGTAGAACATGAAATGAATATTGCTTTGCAACAATCTAAACATCAACTACTACAGTTCCATAATAGTTATAATAAACAACTCATGCTCCACAAGAAATATATACTCCCTCTGGCCTGAATTAACGGTTGTTGTGGTATTTTTGCAAAAAAACTCTGTGTTTCGCTGACACAACCCTCGGTCCTCCTACCGTTTTCTCTACTTCGTCTCTCCGCTTGCTCACGCCCGCACCACTTGCTCGCTGCCGCTCCCTACCCAGCAACAACTTGCCTGCGCCGCTCGCTCCTCCTAGTCCGCTCTCCCGTCGACAGGAACCCACTTCTACCATCGAACCCTAGCCCCGACCTCCACATTTACCATGCCCTCGCTCGAACTTCTGCTTCTGTTAGGTCCAAGATGATACCTTGGAGGCTTTGATAGCCAAGATGGTGCTCCTCATCCACGGATTCAGATGGCCACCCTCGCTCCTAGCCTTCACTTCCCTCATGTCAAAGATGTTACCTTGGCGGCTCCGGTGGCTAAACTGGTGCTCATTCTCGAACGCTTTGGATGGCCTCCCTCGTCCCCAACCTCCGCTGCTGTCCCATGCTCGCCCCGACTTAAGTGGGCTTCGCATTCCTCGACCACCTCTCCCTCCCCAAGGTGCATCCCATTTTCTATATTTTTTGTTTCTTGGCCACGACATATATAGTATGAAACTGAATTCGGAATTTAGTAGTGCACAAATTCAGCATATATGAAACTAGTTTCTACTATGTCAACCCTTTGTGTGGCTAATTTATGCCTTGATTACTCTAAGTTTATGCAATTTAGGAGTAAAAGTATGCTGGTTGACCTAGTTTATGCAATTCAAGAGTAAATGAATGCTGCTACTCACTTGCTCGATGTACACTCAACAAAGTTGATTGATTATCCATTGGGAGTATCAATAGTGATTAGAGTGCTACTAGATGTGCATTCTTAGTGGTTTTAGTGGTCCATTATTGTGTTTCCAGTGGTTTTACTTCTAAATTGCATCTTTTGTTTTATGTGCTCTCATTCTAAACCTTGGTATGGCTAGTTGAATTTCATTAGATTTTGGATTTGTATATACTTGGCATGTGTTCCTATTCTTGGTCTATATATACTTGGAATGTGTTCCTTTCCATTGGTCTGTATATATACTTGGCATGTGTTTCTTTTCTTGTGATCCATATTATCTGCAAAATATTTTGGATTTGGCCTTACGCAGTTAAAGAACTTGGTTACCTGAGTGGGCAGGGCTCCATGGCTCCTACCTATTTCCTAGAAAGCAACAATCTTGCTCTTTTTTCCAAAGTAAACATGTTCATAAGATGAGATTCAAAATCTGGTACGACTAGCTGAATTTCATGAAGTGTGCTCTCCGAAGTACCCATCAGTGAATATTGGGTGCTGACATGTGCTTGTTTGCTTACTTTTACTTTACAAGTATCTTCCACTGGAATAATGTGGCATTCTACTGGTGACGAGGGTTTAACTCATCAATGCCCATTGTTATGGACTTGGGTTTTGGAGAAGGAGGGAGCGCTGGAGGCATCAGTCGGCTAGCAAACAAGCACACATGGACGCAAGGTTTACCCAGGTTCAGGCCTCGTAGAGGTCCCTACTCCTGCTTGTCTGCTCTTGGAATTAATGGAAGAATCGAAGATTACAGAGGTGCACATATGCAATCTAGCGAGAGTTGTGGAAACTAGGGTTGCCTGTGTCCTCCTCGCCGCCCATCCTAGCCTTTATATAGATAGGCTAGGTCTCGGGTAGCAGGTCGAGTTGGTTACAGGTTAGGGTTTTCCCTTTAAACTTTCTATCTTTAGCTTCTTCTTGTCTCGCAAGCAATCGAGAGTCCGCGGGCCACTCGAGTTCTCCATTTGGGCCTTGGCAACGGTGTGGGCTTCCGCTGTATCCAGGCCGTATATACCAAACTCGAGTACCTATAGGGTATACCCATGTCAGTAGCCCCCGAGTGTCCAGTGGAATCGCAGATTCGACTGGGGACTTTATGAAGCCTTTCGAGTGCATGATTGAGTATTTTTCGACTGTTCTGTTTATGTCATAGGGATTGTTGATATGCGTGCCTGATTTAACCGATGTATCGGTATCAGTTAACTGCCTTAGGGAAAAACAACGCAATCTATTCAAACTTGAGTCCCCGGACTCGAATTTGGAAAAGTGCTGGTGTAATTCGACTCAAGCCGCGGAGGTCTTACAGGAGTCGAATTCCAGTATATGGGTGTGAGCACTCGACGCATCCGCCAAGGCATGTTCATCGTACCTGCAGGCACGGATATATTTCTGGTAGTGCGCTGCAAATGCGTTGCCAGGCCTTATTCAGGTCTTATCTTCACGCTACAAGCGCGGCATCCGAATTTTCGTCATCGCAGAGATGATTTGGGTGGTCCAAGTGACACAGTCTCTTTCTAGGAAAAAACATGAGGTGGTGTCGCCATAGACTTCGAGTGTGGATGTTATCAACACGCAGTACAACGTACAAATAATCATAGAGTGCGCGACCAGCGCTCCCTATGGGAGTAGCCCCTGAGTTCCTGGTTGAGTCAAAGACTCAGGCAGGGACTAAAATATTGCGACTGCTATCATCTTTTGTTTGCTTGTTTCATTCGAATTTGCTTCCGGCGCTCCATATGGGAGTAAGCCATGATCCATAGTCGAATCATAGATTCGAGTGGTTGGGTATGCTTTGAATGTTCATATTCCTTCATAAAAAGAAAATCGTAGGGTGCGCGACTAGCGCTCCCTATGGGAGTAGCCCCCGAGTGCTTGGTGGAGTCGAAGACTCGAGCAAGGACTAAAGTAGTCGAAGTCTTGTAGTGCTCATCTTGATGACATCAGTGCTGACAATGTGATGACTTCAGTTGCCCGCGTGAGCGGTTTTGACGGGACATGACGAGCGGTGGGTCCCACTTTCTGACTTTGATTTGACCGGGCATGCGTAATCTTTTGTTTTAACCGCGTCTCCTCGATTTCTGCGCGTAATGGAGATAGTGGGGGACGGTTCGTGTTTTTCCCTCTCCACGTGTCGACCACGATGTGCGCCACGCATCCAATAGGGTTTCTGCTGGCCGTTGGATTGCATCCGCAAGGGGGTTAAATAGCAGCGCAGCTAGGGTAATTTTCCCATCTGCTCTTTTCTCTGCTTGTGCTTCCATCGCCATTGCCGCTGCTCTCTGCTTCCTATAGCTCGTCCTCTTTGTGGCGCTGGACCAACTCCGCGTGTTCCCGAGCTACTTCCTCCACTCGCACCGCCACCGCAAGATGGGGAAAAAGAAGGGAGGCGCCACCGTTGAGTCCGCCGCCGCCATTGCTGCTGCCAAGAAAAAGGGCGGCTCCACCACTTTGGGCACCAGCACCACCGGCGCTAGGAAGAAGAAGGGAGCGGGTACCCGCATCACCAATGGCGCGTGGCGCACATCCATCATCAAATCATCTGAGCTCCGTCTTCTCCATTAAGATGGAGTTCTATCACCCGTGGTGGATGACTCGCGAGTGCCAGGTGGCGAGGTAACTCCTTGTCCTCCTGCTGGTTTCCAGGTGATGTTCCTAGCGTTCATCATCCACGGTCTTTCCCTGCCCCTGCATCCTTTCTTCAAGGGCCTCCTTTGCTTCTACGGGCTCCAGCTGCATCAGCTGTCCCCAAACTCTATTCTCCACATCGCCTGCTATATTACTTTTTGCAAGTGCTGGCTCGGAATCGAGCCACACTTTGGCCTCTTTTAGAGGATTTTCAAGCTGAAGCGCTAGTCAGCATCTGGTTCCGTAGTCTACAACGTAGGAGGCTATGGAATCCATGTCGACTCCTCCGCCACATATTTTGATATCAAGCTCATGGCGTCCGTCCAAGGGTGGAGGGACAAGTGGTTCTACATCCATGACCAGAAAGTTGACGGAGAGCACTACGGACTTGCGCCCTTTGACCCCGCGACGCCGTGCAAGAGGAGGCGTTCTTGGAAGAACATGGTGATGCCTGTCGAGTCCGAGGAGACGGAAGTGTTGTACAAGCGTGTCTACGACCTCGAGAGTCGCATGGGTAAAGAAGAGGGAGGCGCCGCCCTCATTCGCACATGGTTGTGCCGTCGCATCCAGCCTCTGCAGGCCAGAGTCCACCCCATGTTCCAATGGGATGGTGTGGACGATGTCACTCACGTATCTGCCGATGGCATTTCCGCGGGTGAAGTAGACAAAAGGTTGGGACTGGTGACAAAGTATACCGCCAAGGAGGTTCTTCCAGGCGAGCCAGTCGTTCCTCCCTTCGATGCCTCTAACCCTCCTCCGGAGGTAAACTTGTGCTACGAAGTAACTTTATTTGTCGATTGCTTCTGATTTCTTGACGTATACTGGATTGTTTTCTGTATGTAGGATTGGAAGGTGTCTCCCAGTTTGCCCCCTCTTCCAGAGGGGGTTATTCCTCGCGAAGTAGATGAAGAGGACGAGTCGGAATTGACCGTCCCACTTGAAGAGGAGGAGGAAGTCCCTGAGTCCAGCGGTCTGGACACTCGCAAGCATTCTCGCAGCAAGGATTCAGATGCTTCGTCTCCGTCGACTCTAGAAGGCCCATCTATTGGTGCAGAGGAGCCGATTCCCGCTGTTCCTGTAAGCTCCATGGCGCCATCTGTTCGCAAGAAGATGCGGTTGCCGAAGGAGTCGTCGGAGTCGGAGGAGCAAACCTTCGACTTTGACAAATTTGACTGGTAAGTCTACAATTCTCATCTTGGTTCCTTTTGGAGTTGCATTTTCTAATTCTAGATTTTGTTTAGTAGTCAAGAGGCGCCATCGTCTCTCGGCGATGTCCAATTTGTGAAGGAATCCGGAGTCGCAGACTCCAAAGCCAAGGAAGTAGCTGAACGATCCTCCTCTCCTCCATTGGCAGCCCACTCCGGGCATAACTCATCGAGTTCTCCACACGCTGGGGGTCACCAGATGGTTGCCCGGACGACTGCGCGGCAATCGTCTTCAGAGTCTCTGGAGGAGCATGTAAGTGTAATTTTGTTTTGCAGTCGAATTTTGTGGTCCATGATATTTGCTGATCTTTTATTTTTCTTCTGAGGCAGCTCATTGTGAAGGAAGCTGCTCGTTTGGCAGAGCAGGTACTTGCGATGGGTCATCAGCATGCAATGCTGGACAATCCCCATCGATTCGTTGAAGGTTAGTATTTGGTTCTTCTACTTTGTTCTTGTGAGATTTATACCTTCGACTGATGGTCCATCTTGTATTTTTGCATCCGAGCATAACAAACTTCTTCGTGATGCTGCTTCTCTTGAAAAGACGCTTGCTGTGGCGGTGAAGAGTCGCGAGGAGGCAGTCGCTGCGCTGGATGAATCGCGGAAACGCGAAGAGGATTGCGCACCTCCATTGATGCGAGGGAAAATTTGTTTGAAGAACAGCTCTTCTCGATTGCCAAGTCTCTTTCATGTATTCTTTCGTCTAGATTTTGATTGTTTCTTTCTTTGATGTCTTGTTATTGTGTTGACGATTTGCTCTGTGCAGATGCTGGCGGTCTGAGCTTCGACGCCCAGGAACTTCGTCACGATAATGCTTTGGTAGGCACCGTCGCGGCAGTCGAGGACCGCAGCACTTCCATTCAGGGGACGCTAACCAAGGCCAAGGTTGTGCTCAGTCGCATCCGCGAGGAGATGACGCCCAAGGCTGAGCTGATTGAGAACTTGGAGGACCTAGTGGATTCCCTCATTGGAGATATCCCTGCGGACTTCAGGAAATCGCAGCGTGCGGTTGGCGCTTCCATGGCACTCGCAATGGTGCAAGCCCATTGCGTGGAGGTGGATCCTACTGCGCTCTCCAAGGCGATGCCTGTCAGCGCAGATGGTTAACAGGTAGTTTTTGCTCCCTTTGCAACTGTCTGCGGCAAGTACGGGCCACAACTCATCAACACAGTCACCAAGTATTCTGAGGAGCTGCAGCGAGCCAAGAAGGCGGCGAAGGCTGCAGCGTCAGGAGCTGGTGGGAAGTCTATGGCGTCTGAGACTGCCACGGACTCGATGAGGCCCCCGAAGCCGGAGTCCAAGTCGAAGAAGCAGGCTGCTCCTCAGTAGTTATATTGTAATAGTTAATAGTTTGACCTCTTTTGTTGAAAACATGCCGTTGGCAAGTGTCTCTGTTGATACTTTTTTCATGTTTGAATGCACTTGAGCTTTTGTCCATGTATTGCTTGGTCCCTTATTTGCTCTTTCTTGGTTTGTAATAGGGTACTTTGAGTGGTCCTTCGGGTGATCCGCGGGATCCGCCATTCGCTGGTGAGACCTTAGCGCAGTCGCGTTCAAGGGTGGATGAGTTGTCCCTGCTTTTGCGACTATGCGATCGCGTTAAGCAGCTGGAACGTGAGTTGCCTGTCCTCACGGTAACGCGGATGTATGGAAGTTGAGGGGGAGAAGGCCACCGCCCGAGAGCAGTATCTATTGGAGGAGGTGACGCAGCTGGGCGATCGGTTCAAGTGTTAGCTTCCTGCCCTCTTATCTCTTTCTTTTAGTCAATTGAGGTAGTTCCTTGTCTTCATACTTTGCCTTTTTGCTTGGTATAGTTGTCAGTGCGCGTCATCCGTAGGATGAGAAAGACAGGATCGCCATTCGAATGAATGACCTGACCCAGGAACAGCTTCAAGAAAGTGGGTACTTCTGGGTGGATCATGATCGCGCCATCGCACTTGCGACCCTGTAGGATCGTGCTTCTCGAGTACTCCACTTTCTGAAGAAAGCGCAGTCCCGCCTGAGGAATATCTACCAGAAGATGTTTCCGCTGGACACCATCCCTTCAAGCCTGGTGGCTCTCCTGGCTAAGTTTCAGGATTTGAGTGTAGTTCGCGAGTGCGTGCGGCAGCAGTTAGTGGCTGGTGCCAAGGCAGCTTTGTCGCTGGTGCGACTGCATAGGCCTAATGTAGATGTTGCGGCTGTTGCTGCTGGGCCGCTGACTCCGCCAGCAGGTTCGACCTGGAACATGGTTCCACACTATCAGGCGGTGGATCGTCCAATAGAAGAAATTGTCGACTTCTTTGAGGAACAGACAAATGTTCTTCTGCTGCAGCAGTAGTTTAACCTGCGTCCTGCACATAAGTGTACCAGTGTTGTAAAGTTTGTATGTATATGCTGGATGTAATTGATTTATATTGATATGTAAAAAGCTTGCTAGCTTATATGTTTTGCGAGTGTATTTGTACTCTGTAGTTCCTTTTCATTAGCCTGACTTATTTTATCTCAGCACCTTGCCAACCTGTCAGGTGTGTTGCAACTGGGTTGGTGTTGTATCAAGGGTTCGATTGTTGTTGTGTCAGCTACTCGGGATACTGCGTCTTGTTCGTAGAACAAGGGTGTAAAGGGTGACATAGCCCCCGAGTGATAAAATTGCTAGAAAATGAGGAAAACACAGAGTTTCGGGGCACTTGGCTTTATTTATTCGCAGAATCAGTACGAGGTACAATGTGTGGCTAAGTAGCCTGGCTGAACAACCTTATTTGTAATGAAAAGAAAGAGAAAAACAACTAGGGGTAGAAGCGCCACAGCTGCGCGACATTCCAGGGGTTGGAGTATGCGACTCCTGTCATGTGTTGCCACAACCTCATTATGGTTTGCTATGTTAAAGTTGAGATGATTTCCATTTGCAATATGATTATGTCTTTGATCTATTCACCTATCATGTGTGAGTAAATCCCCACAGGCTTGTGAGATGTAGGGAATTGGTGAGATGTGATGTGTCTCCTCTATTTTCATCCATTTGTGATTATTGTCATTATTATTATATTGTGAGAATGCTTACCTATGTATGTCTAATGGTTGTTATCCAATTTAAGGTCCCAGGTAACATGATCCAACAATCTCATAGATATGAACTTGTTTACTAGTGAATCGGTGACCCCCGAGTGACACGACCAATATAAAAGAGGAGCTAGTATAACTCGAGGAAAACAAGGAACCATCAAGATTAAAGCCTTGATCTGGTCAAAAGACCTTTATTGATGTGCTGGCCATGGGTTTGATAACATGCAGAAGGATCATTGGAATTGAGAAGAATCTACCAAGAGGACTCTTGATTGGTATATGGGTTGCTTTCCTACAAATACATGAATAATAAGTACTATACTCACTGATCCCATTTATTCCATTTGACATATTCACTATCACCACGAACTGTTTCTCTCTGCGCCTAACTTTTCATCTGCAGGAAACCTCAAACAACCTCCGTGCTCTTTACTTTTATGTTATTTACTTTAAGTACCAATAAATACTCAAAACCACTTCCTTTCTACTCATTCATTTCCACCTCAACTCTTGTAGTCAATTCACTCAAGACAAGTGACACCTTGAGTGCGATAGAAATGCCGCAGATAAACATTTTCCTAAGCTCCGTATTGGGATCGATATAAAAACTAGAACTAATACTTCCACGAAAACATGTTCTGGCGAACCTGTGCTCTTGTAGGCCATCAGGCACCAAGGCCCTCATCGACGAGTTTGGTGGCCTCAACGGAACAAGTGCTAGCTATGACGACTCGATTTATCCGTTGCTCGATGACATGCTCGGCGATGGATCAGAAGAATACTACGATCCCATATCCAGTGGTGAGACCAACGAGGTCGGCATTTTCATGGATGAACCCGCACCGCCTAATGATCCACAGTTAACTTTGGTTTCAGCGGATAACATAGCAATAATTGTGGTAGAGAACGACACATACCTATCCACGCTCATCCAGAAAAGAGAGACCCTCAAAGCCGATAGACGATGCCTCGCCCTCGAGCAAGAGCTGCTAAAAAGCCGATATACAGAAATTTGGATGGTCTCCGAATACAACTAGAAGACTCATCAGGGCATGCCGCCAATGTTGCGAGCCATGACCCTATTCAATACACCTAGCACAGATGCCCCGACTACCTTAACACCTACAAGGGCCAACACATCAGCGAGACAAGGGGAATCGGCTACCGGATTAGCCAGTGCCTCGACAACTAGAACTAAATGAATATCTCGCAACCACCACCACCGGCCAGAACCACTCTATCGGACATTCATTACCCGACACCTACACAAAGCCTGATGGCCGCTAAAGCTGCAGTCCAAGGAGTGCAGATAACGGGCGAAGATGTTGAATCAGCCAAGATCCACTAGGCTTTTGAGTTGCTTGATACAATTGTGGTACAACAAAAGGAACTCTCCCTATCGACTAGGGATCAGATAGTCGGACCGGGGCAAGCATCCAAAATCTAACCATGACCACTCCCTGCAGCCAACCGACGCACCGACCAAGAGGCGTCAAGCAATGCTCGACGTAACTAGGAAAGATAAAAGGAACATCCGACATGGTCCAGGGAAGTTTACGATCTACAAATCACACTCATCGCCAATCGTGGGGTACGCATCATAGGATCACAAAGTCGGGATCTGAGGGAAGTCCTTGACAATCGTCGTGGCTTCATAGTCGACCCAAAGTGCTTTGCAGCTGAGGTGATGTGTGAATGGTTCCCCAAAAAATTCAAGAATCTGCAGGATGTTCTGAAATATAGTGGAAATTCTAATCCGACCAACTAGCTATAAAACTACACTACCGCCATGGAGAATATAATTTTGTGGCCCGAAATTTGAGGCGCCAAGGCAAAGTGGTACCCAAGTTGCTTGTAATCAGCCGCGTTGCCCATAGTTGGTGTGCCAAATACTCAGGGGGTCTTTTTTGGCACGAATTAAACTTAATGTTGGAATACATAATATCAGGCTAACGCCCGTCAGGATAGATCCCCTGTCAAATTTCGCCGTGATGTCGCTGTCGTCATGGCTGCCATGTTGACTTGCAGCGTTGACGCATGCATCCATTCCACATTACGCGTCTTCTTCTTCCCCTGAGCGGTGATCTGTGGTCGCGGCCATGGTGCGGAGATAGGATGCCATCTCGTTCGGTGGTGAGATCCAGGGCATGGATGAACCTGCTCGGCTCTGTTGTCCTCCCCATCACAAATCAGAGCCCACCCTCACCACGGCCGCACCCATGGCACGACGCGGGGACGAGAATTGGTTCCTGGTGAGATCTGTCATCGTGTTGACCAAGCTCAGTCCTGTTTTCCTCCTCTAGAATCCGAGCTCGCTGTCACCATGGTCGCACCCGCACCAATTCTACCACCTCTGCCATGGTCTTTATGGGAGTTGTACCCTCAGTAGCTCAAGTTCTGCCATGTTGAACCTATAAGCGGATTCAGAGCTAGGCGGCGGCAACCCGTTGTTGAATATACAGTAATGCCGATACCCATTGTTGAATACTGTATTGCTGTTGTGAGATCATTTAGTTACTTCAATACGAAATTTCCACCAATTTAAAATCTTTTCGATGTATTCCTTGATGATTACCTGATCCGGTGATTTCTTTTTTCGATCTGGATAAGGAAGCTTTTGCTCACCTTTCGTATTCTTGTCTTTTACCTTTTGTGGGGGATCAGGCTCTTTTGTTGCTTTATTTTGTTGCTTCTTATCGCTCTTCTTCTTTTCTACTACAACTTCATATTCATCGCTATTTTCTTTTTCTTCTCTTGGATCAACCGTCTCTGCATCAGAGTCATAACTGTTGGGTCCGCAGCATAGAAAACAAAAAATTTCCTATGGTGTGAACTACACGCCAAGATCTATCTACTAGGTACAAAGCAACGGGTAGACATACATCCAACAAGAACTTACCCTCGTAGACAACAAGCTGTGTTAACGAGTAGGAACTCGTGGTTGATGTAGTCGTACACTTGCCGATCTCAAGATCGTGATGAAGTCCAGCAGGTCTGGCTCCAGCACGTCCATCAGATCCAGCTCCAGCACCACCAAGTCCAGCACCGCAAAGTAGCGGTTCATTCGTGATCACACACACGTCCGGTACCCCGACAACCTCCATCCCTCGCTCCAACAAAGCAGCAGAAGAAGCAACTCCTTTCCAGATAAAGCCACCAAGAACATGTATCTCGCTAATCCGAAACCATGGGGAAATAATACTAGAGGGGGAGAGAGATCCTTCACAAGGAGGTGTGTGTGAGAAGTGAGGAGAGGGTGGCCTTTTATAGGAGGAGGGGAGGGTACCCCTCCTTCATGGCCGGCGCATGGGGGAGGTGACCCTTCACCTCCTCCATTCATGTGGTGGTAACCCCTCCACATTAAAATGCCCCTTCACATTCTCTTTTAAAGTCTCCACTTTAAATGCATTAAATTTCTCCAAATTTAATGCTCTCTCATTTAATAAAACTCTTTTATTATTTTTATTCAGAATTTTGTTAATTACTTTAATTAACAAACATTTACATAAAACCCTCTGCAACATTTCAATATTACATGCAGAACCAATTTCAGCAATTTCACCCGAAACAATTTTGGTGTCTATTGAAATAATTCTAGCGCTTTCTTAAATCTTTATCTAAAACATATTTGCTCCAAATGGTGTCGGTATCCCTTAAGTGTGTCACCCTACGGTTCGCGAATAATGCAGACATGATCGAGACCCCTCTCAGATCAATAATCAGAAGCGAGACCTGGAGATCCATACTGACTCCTACACATTCAACGATGACTTCTGTGATCATGAGAACCTTTAACGATAGTAACTAAATCCCTTTGTCCCGCGATATATTACATGTCTGAGATTCGATCATAGGTATCTCAATACCTAGTTTGATCTCGTTACCGACATGCACTCTTTTCTCGTTCCCGTGATATAACATTCTAGTGATCACATCACTTGCTTGCAAGCTATTTCAATGTGATATCACCGAGATGGACCAGAGTATATCTATCCGCCATCGGGATGGACAAATCCCACTCTTGATCCATGAGCCTCAACATAACACCTTCGTAGCACTGAACCCACCTTTATAGTCACCCTGTTACGGTGTGACGTTTGATGTTATCAAGATACTCTTCCGGTGTTAGCAATTAACATGATCTCATGGTCTAAGGATAAAGATTACTTCGTATGATGTTATAGCAATATAAACATAATGACTTTGATCGTAATGCTATATTTCGGATGAATGTTCATCACATCATTCCACCAATGGTGTGACCTTGTTATTAACAACATCCGATGTCCCTGATCAGGAAACCTTGATCATCTTGTTAATCAACAAGCTAGTCTAAAAGAGAGGCATAACTAGGAACCCTTTTTGTTTATTAAACACACATGTATTGATGTTTCCGATCAATACAATTCTAGCATGTAAAATAAACATTTGTCATAAACATGGAATAAGATAATAACCACTTTATTATTGCCTCTCGGGCATATTCCCTTCAGTCTCCCACTTGCACTAGAGTCAATAATCTAGTTTGAAAAACTTTGCGTATTGAACACCTATGGCTTTCTGGTGTTGCTTATATGCTATTGCTAGTGGTTAACATAATCTCTAGATCTGACAGTTTTTGGTCCGTGTGAATTTTCATGTCTCTGCGTCTCTATGCATCACTCATTCTCAAATGAGATGGCATTGTATAGATTTGGTCCTTTGGTGAGACCTTTAGTTTGCTCGGCTCAAAATATGTTGATATTATTGTCACACAATATATCTTCATAGTATTAGCCCACTTTGAACCACACCTAGTTTGATAACAAACTACTTAACACAAATGCCCGTCTTTGCTGCTACTATAGCAGTCATATACTTAGCCTTTTGTTGTAGTATCCGTCACAATGTCTCAACTTTGGAACTCATCCAAATCCATCATGGAACATCCTTTCCATTACATTGTCCCACCCATAGTCTAAATTGAGATAAATTTAATTTGTATCTTGTGACAAAACGAGTATCAATGTAACACTTTACAATGAACTACCTTTAACTATTTGTCACTTATACATTATATATTCTTAGTTCTTCCAAAGCTCATAAGAATATCTTTACTATTGTCCAATGATCATCTTATGAATCATTACGTATATGCTCATAACATTTAGAGCATAGGACATTCTGGATATATACATATCATGGTATAATCGATCAAAATCTTCATGTGATTTTACTCACCAAGTGTTGAAACACTTGAATTTTGATACAATCCTTTCCATGCAGCAAGAACCTTTCTTGTTGTTTCCATATTGAACCCTTTCAATATCTCAGATATGTATGTCTGGCACAACCATATTAGTGCCTTAATCTATCCATATAGATATTGATGCCTAATATTCCGGGTTTGCCCAAGTCTTTCATCGAAATCTTATTTTAATGAAATTCTTAACTTGTGTCAATACAAGATACATCATTTCCAATCAACAATATGTCCTCTACATAATGTATTAGAAATATGTCTCAGCGCTCCCACTTAATTTCTTGCAAATGCAAGCACCTTCATCATCTCCGATGAATTTAAACTCTTTTAACAGTTTCATCATGGTGAAGATTCCAACTCCGCTATGCTTACTTCAACTATTGAAGTTTACATGCCCTTTTAGCACCCTTTTAATTAACAAAACCATTCGGACCATGTCATGTACATGTCCTAGGTTACTGTTCTTTTAGAATAACCTTGTTTTGTTTATTCAACTACCATATACCAAATTATATGTAGTGGTTGCTACATTAATCCGTCAAGACTATATATCACTATGAAAGATCAAATCTTGTCATAGTCAACTCCTTGAACATTGTCGTAAACTTCTTTCCAACATGTCGACTATTTCATAGATGTTAAACATCCATGTCTTATTTCTTTATAGATCCAAACACAACCGATAGGCTTCACGCCTTTCCGGAGGGTCTTCCAAGTTCAGAAACTTGTTTTCTCGTGTATGGATACTATCACGGATTCTATGACCTCTAGTCATTTTATGGAGTCAGGGCCCATCATCGCTTCTTTGCATGTAGTCGGTTCATCATTGTCAAAACAATAACGAATTGCTTATCAAATTTTACTATTTGATTCTTACCGACCCACACGGTTCTATAGGAACTCTAATCTCCGAGATCACACCTTAGGTAATCACGAGAGCCATGAGCATTATGGCCGCCACCGGGACACTTTCCGGTGCTGCGCTACTTAGCACAGATAGCTAAGGTTCAACAACCTTATCAAAGTTCTATTGTCCTCCCACATAACTTTTCACAAAAAATTCCTTCTCAAGAAATTTGACATTCCAAGTAACAAACTCTTTTGTCCTCGATGTTATGGAGAAAATCCCAACAAATTCTTTGGGATAACCTACAAAGATGTGCTTATCCGACTTTGGTTGTAAACATTTTACTAATGCATAGCATACCAAAATTTAAGAAAAGATAATTCGGGTTTTATCCCAAACCATAAATCATATGGTGTCATTTCAATGGATCACGATGGTGCTTTTTTCAGTGTAAAAGCGGTAGTCTCTAAATCTTCAATCCTTAAAACATAATGGCAGTTTTATAAATGACACCCTTGATCTTACCATGTCAAACATGGTTTGATTTTATCTCTCGAATATGCCATACTCCTATGGTTTATCGGGAAACACAAATCATGGAACAATTCCTCAAGTCTTAGGTGTTTTTGATAAACATGTAACTCAAATATCTTCCTTTATGATCGAATCATAAACTCTTTATTTTCTTGTTACAATGATTTTCCACTTCATCTTGAAAGTCTTTGAACAATTTTCAAATGTTTCATACTTCTTCCTTATTAAGTAAATATACAGATATATTCACTCAAATTTTCGGAGAAAGCATATGAAGCAAAAAGATCCATCGCATATGGCTACACATAATGGACTTATGCACATCAGCATGCAAAATTTCCAATAAGCTAGTCATCCGTTCCTCTTTGGCCTATGAACGGAGTTTCAATTATCTCGAGGAAAGTCTCACATGCGTCAATTGATCAAAATCAAAGACTCCAAAAATCCATCAACATGGAGTTTCTACATGTTTTCTTTCAAATATAATTTAAACAGCGATGTCACTTCATAAGTGATCTTTCTATCATTTGTCTTGTGACATTTTAGCAATAGTGTTTATGGATGTGATTTCTCCAACTAGACTTGTAAAAGTTCATCCATCCTTTATGGAATACGGTAATTATTTGAACAACCATTGTTCTCATGATACCGGAACAAAATAACAATTATTTAAACAAATCTTTAAGGCTTGGTTTGATGACAACGAAAAACACAATAACACTGTATTTGTTTTCGATGAACATCATCACTCATTCTCTTGCTGGTTACTTAGGCCATTGTAGTTCATGAATTGCGTTGTCCTGTATGACACTTCATACCAACAAATTCAGTATCCAATACCTAAGAACCACATTTTTTTTAACAAGCAAGGAATACAACCATAACATGTTTATCTTCTATATACCCAAGTTGGACATCTCCAACCTTATATTTTCTGCCAAATATTTTATAGATTCTCTTTCAGCAATTCCTTTTTCTTTTAAAAGAGTCTATCAACATCAATAGTGGTGTCATTCACATGACACATAGTACAAAGCGTATATAGTCAAATACTAATACCTTTGGACTTGCACTTTGAAGTGGATCACCATCATCAAATGTTTGGCATTCTTTCAAAAATCCATGCTTTAGTAATCTATTAGTGTAGTAAACATTTTACTTACATCTTCTATTCATTTTTATCATGACAACTTTCATGATCAAGCTACTATAGCTTATAAGGAAGAATCACGAGTATAATATCAGTTCCCAAAACCTTTTTGGTAGATTCGGATGCCTAGCATCTCCATCCTTCACAAATTCTCATACAATATGAGAACATGTATTTTACTAAATTATACTCTATCATAATGCAACCAAAAACATTGTTTCAGATATCACAATATCTTTCACACATGATGGTTTCTGAAACAATTTCCAGCTCCAATATAATCTTGATATTAAAACAACTTTTTGAATATCAATAATCATGGAGGCAAACATGATACTTTAGATACTAACATTGGAATTCTTACTCTTGATTTAATACTACTTATTAAACTTCATGGAGTAAATAGAGTTTGCTGAAAGTTTGCAATAGGACTTATAAACTTTAAATTGACATTCAAAACAATACGATACCAGTTTGTAAAGTAAATATCCAGAATTCTATAGTTCTATTATCTCAAATAAAAACTAAGCATAAGGTAGAAAACGAATGCCAATGACTACAACAAACTATGCAAATTCACTTTGATTTAATTTATGACAAATTTGGTTCGACTAATCCAAATTAGAAATGAACTCCCACTCAAAAACGACATCCCTCGTGCCTTTTTGGTGATTACATGAACCAAATCCACTACACCAAGTCCGATCATCACGTGAGTTGATGTAGCTTTAAAGGTGAGCATCTATATGGGCATCATATCAACTATATGACTCATGCTTAACCTTTCGGTCCGTGTTCCAAGGCCTTGTCTGTACATGCTAGGCTTGCCAAGTAAGAACCTTAGTACTCGCGTGTGTAAAACTGTCTTACACCCGTTGTATGAAAGCGTAGAGTCGAGTACACCCGATCATCACGTGATGTGTCGAAACACGATTCATAGAACGGTGCATACTCAAGGAAGAACACATTTTATCTTGATATCTAAATGAGGGATCATCTTACATTGCTACCAAAAGCGCCAAACTATCAGTATAAGATGCTAACATCTAATGTGTAAAGTGAGATGATATGGTCCATGCATTTGATCTCTATCACTTGCATTGTGGTATGATCTCTATCATTCCTTTGTGTGTAAGGCCAAGGTCTATGGAACTTACACGTTGAGTGTGTTGTAAGAGTATCTATCATACATCTACTTACAACAATACCATATCAATACACTAGCCCATCAACGATCTAAACTAGACGCCTCTAATTTATCAATTGCAAGTTTTACGTGGCTTAGGGCTTTCAGAGATAGAACCGTTCTTACCTACGAACATGAACCACAACGAGGATAACTAAGTTATTAGCAACTCGTTGTAAATCAGATATTCACTATAGTAGGAGAGACAGATACCCGCCAGCCACTTATGCAAAACAAGTTGCATGTCAGTCGTGGAACCGGTCTCATGTACAATGACATGTAAGGTTGGTCCGGGCCGCTTCATCCCACTATGCCACCAATATCCAAAATACATAGAAGATGCAATAACATGATCATCATCGCCCACATATCAACATATGTGTACTACCCGTGCTAAGCACCTAGGCATAGATCAGGCTCTAATACCACTATTGGGTCCGCAGCATAGAAAACAAAATTTTTCCTACGGTGTGAACTACATGCCAAGATCTATCTACTAGGTACAAAGCAACGGGTGGACATACATCCAACGAGAACTTACCCTCGTAGACAATGAGCTTTGTTCACGAGTAGGAACTCGTGGTTGATGTAGTCGTACACTTGCCGATCTCAAGATCGTGATGAAGTCCAGCAGGTCCGGCTCCAGCATGTCAATCAGATTCAGCTCCAGCACCACCAAGTCCAGCACCGCAAAGTAGCGGTGCATCCGTGATCGCACACACGTCCGGTACCCCGACAACCTCCATCCCTCGCTCCAGCAAAGCAGTAGAAGCAGCAACTCCTTTCCAGATAAAGCCACCGGGAACATGTATCTCGCTAATCCGAGACCATGGGGAAATAATACTAGAGGGGGAGAGAGATCCTTCACAAGGAGGTGTGTGTGAGAAGTGAGGAGAGGGTGGCCTTTTATAGGAGGAGGGGAGGGTACCCCTCCTTCATGGCCGGCGCATGGGGGAGGTGACCCTTCACCTCCTCCATTCATGTGGTGGTAACCCCTCCACATTAAAATGCCCCTTCACATTCTCTTTTAAAGTCTCCACTTTAAATGCATTAAATTTCTCCAAATTTAATGCTCTCTCATTTAATAAAACTCTTTTATTATTTTTATTCAGAATTTTGTTAATTACTTTAATTAACAAACATTCACATAAAACCCTCTGCAACATTTCAATATTACATGCAGAACTAATTTCAGCAATTTCAAAAAGCTTTTGTTCTATATTGAAATAATTCTAGCGCTTTCTTAAATCTTTATCTAAAACATATTTGCTCTAAATGGTGTCGGTATCCCTTAAGTGTGTCACCCTACGGTTCGAATAATGCGACATGATCGAGACCCTCTCGATCAATAATCGAAACGGACACGGAGATCCATACTGACTCCTACACATTCAACGATGACTTCTGTGATCATGAGAACCTTTAACGCTAGTAACTAAATCCCTTTGTCCCGCGATATATTACATGTACGAGATTCGATCATCGGTATCTCAATACCTAGTTTGATCTCGTTACCGACATGCACTCTTTTCTCGTTCCCGTGATATAACATTCTAGTGATCACATCACTTGCTTGCAAGCTATTTCAATGTGATATCACCGAGAGGGCCCAGAGTATATCTATCCATCATCGGGATGGACAAATCCCACTCTTGATCCATGAGCCTCAACATAACACCTTCGTAGTAATCGAACCCACCTTTATAGTCACCCTGTTACGGTGTGACGTTTGATGTTATCAAGATACTCTTCCGGTGTTAGCAATTAACATGATCTCATGGTCTAAGGATAAAGATTACTTCGTATGATGTTATAGCAATATAAACATAATGACTTTGATCGTAATGCTATACTTCGGATGAATGTTCATCACATCATTCCACCAATGGTGTGACCTTGTTATTAACAACATCCGATGTCCATGATCAGGAAACCTTGATCATCTTGTTAATCAACAATCTAGTCTAAAAGAGAGGCATAACTAGGAACCCTTTTTGTTTATAAACACACATGTATTGATGTTTCCGATCAATACAATTCTAGCATGTAAAATAAACATTTATCATAAACATGGAATAATATAATAACCACTTTATTATTGCCTCTCGGGCATATTCCCTTCAATAACGGTCGTCATGTGCATCATTTTTCTCCTCTAAGGTTTGGTCTTGTGTTTCTTGAGCAGTTTCATCTTGAGGATCCACCAGTGTATCATATTCTTGGCTTGCTTTGAGCAAGGCTTTTTCCTTTCAATCTTTTTCAGCTTCATATTCTGGTGGTCCTAATGGTCCTGTAACAACTGCACCTCTCCTTGTAACAACATTAGTAGAAACAGGAATATCTATATAACCTCGAAGAAAAATTTGATAACCAGATGCTATTTGTTCACATTGGGTTTCAATCATACTAAGGTACTTGTGAAATAATTTTTTTCTTGGCCAATCTCATCATAATTTTCCGTGAGTTCCGCCAAAATCTCCTTATGCTTTTGAAAGTGCTTATGCAGGTTATTATGAGATTTTGCTTGTCGATGTTTTAATTCTTGAAAAACTTTTCTAGTTTCATCTTCTTCAGTAAAAACTTGTAACAAGTCAACTTTGTTTTCTTTAACAAGTTCAGAAGGTATACCATTTTCTTTCATTATTTTGTTTAATTTAGGCATAAGATCAGGAGTTATATGAAGTATCCCTTTTTCCAGCTTAGTGCCAAAATCAGGATTATAGAATCATTCTTAGCCCTAGTAGACATCAATTCCAAAGATGCTTTAACAGTTAAGGTATTTATCGATCCTCCTGCTGAGAAGTCAAGCAACTCTCTACATTGAGTATTATGACCATGGTAAAATAAATGGCAAATTTTTGATTCAGAATAGCCATGATTAGGAATACTATTGATCATTCCAAAGAATATTTCCTAGGCTGGTGGGTTGTTTTCTCCCACGTTCTGACTAAAGTTGCTTATATTCTTTCTAATTTTAGTTACTTCCTTAAAAGGATTAAACCTGTTTATGAATTTAAGAATGCAGTTTTCCGAACATTTAATGTAATGACGAGGGAGAGAATATAACCAGTCTAGAGCCTTAACTTTAAGAGACCAACGAAATAATTTTAGATGTGAGAAGTCTCTTGGCAAACCTTTTGGTCCAAGTGCTGTTATCACATCATCGAACTCTCTAAGATGTATTCTTGGGTCTTCATCTCGCCTTCCACTAAAAGCTTTTTCCTGTAAAATTTTAATAATTCCACCATAAAATCGATATTCTCTAACTCCAGTATTAGGGAATTCTATTGGTTGTTTAAGAAATTCAGAACTTGGAGCACTGCATTCTCTGAGATTTTTCTCAGGTTTCTTGGGAGTTGTCCTGTGAATGGACATGATTTCCATAAAATCACTCAGGTTTTCAACGTCAACATTATTTGATATTAACAGTTTTTCAATAATTTCCTCACACCTTTAAATTGGCATGCGCTCAAAATAAACTGGTAAATAGGTCTTACCCTAACATGTAGACCCTTTGTCTCCTAGGTAGACCATTTTGTAGTAGTGACACCTGAAATGTCAAGATACAAACACTTAGCGCTTAGCTCACCGGCAACGGCGCCAGAAAATAGCTTGATGTCTGCAAGTGCACAAATCGTTTGTAGCTAGTTTCAAAGTATAGATGTCGATCCCATAGGGAGCCCAAATGTAATGTTTATGAATGAAGTCTCTGTCACACCGAAAGTTGTCACACATCTTCGGGTGAATTAACTGCAAGTGTGGAAATAAGAATGAGATTTGGATTAAACTGGATGTATTTAAGTAATACTAAAATGTAAACTTTAGGAATAAAAAGTATAAAAGTAAAGAACAATTCGATTGTTTGTGGTTTTCTGCAGATGACAAAGAAGGCGCGAGGAGATACAGTTCATGGTGATAGTGACTGTGCCAGGTGGACGAATGATAAGTGTATCAATTATAATCTTATAAGTATATGTGTAGGAGAGCAACCCATAATTAGCTGGAACTCCTCTTGGTAGATTTCATCCCAACTTCAACAATCCTACTTGTCTGTTACGAAAACTATGGTCAGACACTAGACGATTAAGATCCTTCAGGTTGCTTAGCAATTAATCTCCTTGGATCAGACTAATGCAATAAGCACAGTGGTTCCTCGTGATCCTAGAGTCAACTAGTTTCCCATTGATATCCCTGTGTCACTCGGGGGTCACTGGTCTGCTAGCGAGCAAGATCCTATCCATGTAGAACAAAGCATCATATTGTCTGGGACCTTAATTGGACAACAAGCATTAGGCATCCCACAGATAGTCAAGCACACATAATTAGGCATCATATTGTCTTCTCCTCCTTCTCTGTATCTCTTCTTTCTCCTCTCTGGATGGGATGGCAACTGTTGTGTTCTATTTTCACGTATGCCCTCTGTTGGGTCCGCAGCATAGAAAACAAAAATTTTCCTACGATGAGAACTATACGCCAAGATCTATCTACTAGATACAGAGCAACGGGTGGACATACATCCATCGAGAACTTACCCTTGAAGACAACGAGTTTTGTTAACGAGTAGGAACTCGTGGTCGATGTAGTCGTACACTTGCCGATCTGAAGATCATGTGGAAGTCCGAGCGCCACAAATCAGCAGCGCATCCGTCCTCGCACACACGTTCAAGCCACCAGACAACCTCCACCTCCTCGCTCCAGCGATGCAGCGGAAGAAGCAACTCCTTCCAGACGAAATGCCACCGGGAACATGTATCTCGCTAATCCGAGACCATGGGGGAATGATTCTAGAGGGGGAGAGAGATCCTTCACGAGGAGGTGTGTGGAAGAAGGAGGAAGAGGGGGGCCTTTTATAGGAGGGGGGTGCCCCTCCCCATGGCCGGCGCCTCATGGGGGGTGACCCCTCACCTCCCCCATTCATGTGGTGGTAACCCCTCCACATTAAAATGCCCCTTCACATTCTCTTTTAAAGTCTCCACTTTAAATGCATTAAAATTCTCTAAGTTTAATGCTCTCTCATTTAATAAAACTCTTTTATTAAATTTATTCAGAATTTTGTTAATTACTTTAATTAACAAACATTCACATAAAACCCCTTGCAACATTTCAATATCACATGCAGAACCACTTTCTGCAATTTCACCCGAAACAATTCCGGTTTCTATCGAAACAATTCCTGCGCTTTGCATTCCTTTCGTCTGAAACATATGTGCTCCAAAATGGTGTCCGGTAACTCTTAAGTGTGTCACCCTACGGTTCACGAATAATGCAGACATGATTGAGACTCCTCTCAGATCAATAATCAGAAGCGGGACCTGGAGATCCATACTGACTCTTGCACATTCAACAATGACTTCTGTGATCGTGAGAACCTTTAACGCTAGTAACTTAATCCCTTTGTCTCATGATATAATACATGTCCAAGATTCGATCATCGGTATCCAAATACCTAGTTTGATCTCGTTACCGACATGCACTCTTTTCTCGTTCCCGTGATATAACATTCTAGTGATCACATCACTTGCTTGCAAGCTATCTTAATGTGATATCACCGAGAGGTCCTAGAGTATATCTATCCGTCATCGGGATTGACAAATTCCACTCTTGATCCATGAGCCTCAACATAACACCTTCGTAGCACTGAACCCATCTTTATAGTCACCCTGTTACGGTGTGACGTTTGATGTTATCAAGATACTCTTCCCGTGTTAGCTATTAACATGATCTCATTGTCTAAGGATAAAGATTACTTCGTATGATGTTATAGCAATGTAAACATAATGACTTGATCGTAATGCTATACTTCGGATGAATGTTCATCACATCATTTCACAAATGCTGTGACCTTGTTATTAACAACATCCAATGTCCATGATCAGGAAACCTTGATCATCTTGTTAATCAACAAGCTAGTCTATAAGAGAGGCATAACTAGGAACCCTTTTTGTTTATTAAACACACATGTATTGACGTTTCCGATCAATACAATTATAGCATGCAAAATAAACATCTATCATATACAAGGAATACATAATAACAACTTTATTATTGCCTCTCAGGGCATATTTCCTTCAGTCTCCCACTTGCACTAGAGACAATAATCTAGTTTACATAGTGATAAATCTAACACCCATGGAGTTCTGGTGTTGATCATGTTTTGCCCCAGGGAGAACTTTAGTCAATGGATCTTCTACATTTAGGTCCATGTGTACTTTGCAAATCTTTATATCTCCATCCTTGACATGCTCGCGGATGGAGTGAAACTGACGCTTAATATGCTTGGAATTCTTGTGAGACCTCGGTTCCTTGGCGTTGGCTATGGCTCCATTGTTGTCAAAATATATCACCACTGGGTCCAATGCACTAGGAACCACACCTAGTTCCGTTATTAACTCCTTCATCCAAACCGCTTCCCGCGCCGCTTCAAGCAAAGAACATATTCCGCCTAAAATCGTTGATCCAGCCACCACAGGTTGTTTGGAACTCCTCCAACTAACTGCTGCTCCGTTCAAGAGAAATATGTATCCAGATTGAGACTTAGAGTCATCCAGATCGGTGTCAAAGCTAGCATCGACATAACACTTAGCGACTAGCTCTTCTTCACCTCCGTATACAAGAAACATATCCCTAGTTCTTCTCAAGTACTTAAGGATATTCTTGACCGCTATCCAGTTTTCCAAACCTGGATCAGATTGGTACCTACTAGTCAAACTAATAGCATGTGCCACATCCGGTCTTGTACATAGCATGGCATACATTATAGAGCCTATGGCCAAGGCATAGGGGATCTTATCCATTATCTCTCTTTCTTCCGCCGTAGCCGGACTTTGAGTCTTGCTCAATGTCTTGCCTTGCAACATAGGTAAGAACCCCTTCTTACTTCCGTCCATATTAAACTTCTTTAATA
Organism: Avena insularis; assembly: GCA_023614405.1. NCBI lineage: Eukaryota > Viridiplantae > Streptophyta > Magnoliopsida > Poales > Poaceae > Avena > Avena insularis. Next base: position 327,095,629 of record CM042692.1, on the reverse strand, counting down.
TCTTATCAAGGTATGTACTCTGCGATAGCCCAATTAGGCGTCTTGATCTATCTATATAGATTTTAATGCCTAATATATATGAAGCTTCACCAAGGTCTTTCATCGAAAATTTGCTGTTTAGATAACTTTTAACACTGTTTAAAAGATCTATATCATTTCTAATCAATAATATGTCATCCACATATAATATCAGAAATGCCACATTGCTCCCACTCACTTTCTTGTAAATACAAGCCTCTCCATAAGTTTGGACAAATCCAAACTCTTTGATCACCTCATCAAAGCGGAGATTCCAACTCCGGGATGCTTGCTTCAGTCCATAGATGGATCACTGAAGTTTGCATACCTTATTAGCATCCTTAGGATCGACAAAACCCTTAGGTTGTATCATATACAACTATTCTTCAATATTACCATTGAGGAACGCAGTTTTGACATCCATCTGCCATATTTCATAATCGAAATATGCAGCAATTGCTAACATAATCCTAACCGACTTAAGCATCACTACGGGAGAAAATGTCTCATCATAGTCAACTCCTTGAATTTGTCGAAACCCCTTTGCGACAAGTCGAGCCTTATAGATGGTCACATTACCATCAGCATCAGTTTTTCTTTTGAAAATCCATTTATTCTCAATGGCCTTTCGATCGTGAGGTAAGTCCACCAAGGTCCAAACCTGGTTTTCGTACATGGATTCCATCTCGGATTTCATGGCTTCTAGCCATTTGTTGGAATCCGGGCTCATCATCGCTTCTTCATATGTCGCAGGGTCATCTATTTCATCAATCATGAAATTCATAACAGGATTGCCGTACAGTTCAGGAGCTGCACATGTCCTACTTAACCTGCGAGGTTCGGTAGTATCCTCTGTCGGAGTTTCATGATCAATATCATTAGCTCTCTCTTCATTAGGTGAAGTCAACTCCGAAACAATTTCCGGTGCTGCGCTACTTGCCATTTCATGAAGAGAAGGTTCAATAACCTCTTCGAGTTCTACCTTCCGACTACTCACACCTTTCGCAAGAAACTCCTTCTCAATAAAGGATCCATTCTTGGCAACAAACACCTTGCCCTCGGATCTATGATAGAAGGTATACCCAATCGTTTCCTTAGGGTATCCTATGAAGACGCATTTTTCTGCTTTGGGTTCGAGTTTATCTGGCTGAAGTTTCTTCACATAAACATCGCATCCCCAAACTTTAAGAAATGACAGCTTAGGTTTGTCTCCAAACCATAATTCATACGGTGTCGTTTCAACGGATTTAGATGGTGCCCGATTTAAAGTGAATGCAGCGGTTTCCAGTGCATAACCCCAAAATGACAGTGGCAAGTCAGTCAGAGACATCATAGATCGAACCATATGCAATAAGGTACGATTATGACATTCCGACACACCATTACGTTGTGGTGTTCCGGCAGGCGTGAGTTGTGAAACTATTCCACAATTTTTCATTTGTGTGCTAAACTCGTAACTAAGATACTCTCCTCCATGGTCGGACTGCAGAAATTTGATCTTTCTGTTATGATGATTTTCCACTTCATTCTGAAATTCCTTGAACTTTTCAAAGGTTTCAGATTTATGTTTCATCAAATAGATATACCTGTATCTACTCAAATCATCCGTGAAAGTAACAAAATAACGATATCCACCTCGCGCCAACACACTCATTGGTCCACACACATCAGTATGTATGATTTCCAATAAATCTGTCGCCCGTTCCATTGAACCGGAAAACGGCGTTCTAGTCATCTTGCCCATAAGGCATGGCTCACATGTATCAAATGATTCAAAATCAAGTGATTCCAAAAGTCCATCAGATGGAGTTTCTTCATGCGTTTAACGCCAATATGACCTAGACGGCAGTGCCACATATATTGAGATATCATCATCAAGTTTAACCCTTTTAGCATCAACACAATGAATATGCATAATACTACTATCTAGAGCCAATAGAAATAAACCATTCAACATAGGTTCATGACCATAAAAGATATTATCCATATAAATTGAACAACCATTGTTTTCAGATTTAAAGGAATAACCACTTCGCATCAAACACGATCTGGATACAATGTGCATGCTCAGTGCAGGCACAAAATAACAATTATTTAGATTTATCACTAATCCCGATGGCATATGGAGAGGCAGCGTTCTGACGGCGATCACATCAACTCTTGATCCATTGCCAACCCGCATCGTGACCTCATCCTTTGCTAGTTTTCACTTGTTCCGCAGCCCCTGAATCGAGTTACATATATTAGCAACTAATCCCGTATCAAATACCCAGGTGCTACTGCGAGTACTAGTCAAGTACACATCAATAACATGTATATCACATATACCTTTGTTTGCCTTGCCGGACTTCTTGTCCGCCAAATACTTAGGGCAATTGTGCTTCCAATGGCCAGTCCCCTTGCAATAGTAGCACTCGGTATCAGACTTAGGGCCAGCTCGGGGTTTCTTTTCAGATGCAGCAACAGATTTGCCACCCTTATTTCCCTTGTGCTTCCGTTTCTTGTCCTTCTTGAAACCGGTGGTCTTATTTATCATCAACACTTGATGTTCTTTCCTGATCTCCACTTCTGCAGTCTTAAGCATTGACAGAAGCTCGGGAAGAGACTTCTTCATGCCCTGCATATTATAGTTCATCACGAAGCTCTTGTAGATAGGTGGCAAAGATTGGAGAACACGATGTATGCCTAATTCAATGGGAATCATTATTCCCAAGGACACAAGCTTATCTGCGTACCCAGACATTTTGAGTACGTGCTCACTAACGGAGCTGTTCTCTTCCATCATGTAGCTAAAGAACTTTTCAGAAGCATTATAACTCTCTATGGCAGCATGGGTATCGAAAATCATTTTCAATTCTCCCATGGTATCAAAGGCATTGCCATTTTCGAAACGCTTTCGAAGTTCTGGCTCTAGCCCATACAATATGCCGCAATGAACTAAGTTGTGGTCCTCCTGACGAGTTATATAGACATTCTTTTCCTCGTCAGGGGCATCAGGAGCTGGTGGGGGGCCTAGCAGCGCCTCTAGCACATATTGTTTTTGTGCATCAGTGGAGAATCCTTAAATTCATATCCCAGTTGGTGAAGTTACTACCATTCGCAGCAAGCTTCTCTTTCTCCATGAACAAATTGAAATTAAAAGCAGGTGGTGCCATCTACAACCGAATTTGTAAAGTTTATTTAGACTAAGTTTATGATAGATTGAGTTCAACTAATCAAAATTACTAATGAACTCCCACTAAAAAACGACATCCCTCGTGTCTTTTTGGTGATTACATGAACCAAATCCACTACACCAAGTCCGATCATCACGTGAGTCGGTGTAGCCTCAAAGGCAAGCATCAATATGGGCATCATATCAACTATATGACTCATGCTTAACCTTTCGGTCCGTGTTCCGAGGCCATGTCTGTACATGCCAGGCTCGTCAAGTAAGAACCTTAGTATTCCGCATGTGTAAAACTGTCTTACACTCATTGTATGAAAGCGCGGAGTCGAGTACAGCCGATCAACACGTGATGTCTCGAAACACGATCCATAGAACGGTGCATACTGAAGGAAGAACACATTTTATCTTGATATCTAATTGAGGGATCATCTTACAATGCTACCAAAAAGCGCCAAACTTGCAGTATAAGATGCTAACATCTAATGTGTAAAGTGAGATGATATGGTCCATGCATTTGATCTCTATCATTTGCATCGTGGTATGATCTCTATCATTCCTTTGTGTGTAAGGCCAAGGTCTATGGAACTTACACGTTGAGTGTGTTGTAAGAGTATCTATCATACATCTACTTACAACAATACCATATCAAGACACTAGCCCAACAGCGATCTAAACTAGACGCCTCTAATTTATCAATTGCAAATTTTACGTGGCTTAGGGCTTTCGGAGATAGAACCGGTCTTACCTACAATATTGAACCACAACGAGGATAACCAAGTTATTAGCAACTCGTTGTAAATCGGATATTGACTATAGTAGGAGAGACAGACACCCGCTAGCCACTTATGCAAAACAAGTTGCATGTCAGTCGCAGAACCGGTCTCATGTACGATGACATGTAAGGTTGGTCTGGGCCGCTTCATCCCACTATGCCACCAATATCCAAAATACATAGAAGATGCAATAACATGATCATCATCGCCCACATATAAACATATGTGTACTACCCGTGCAAAGCACCTACGCATAGATCAGGCTCTGATACCACTGTTGGGTCCGCAGCATAGAAAACAAAAAATTTCTTACGATGAGAACTATACGTCAAGATCTATCTACTAGATACAGAGCAACGGGTGGACATACATCCATCAAGAACTTACCCTCGAAGTCAACGAGTTTTATTAACGAGTAGGAACTCGTGGTTGATGTAGTCGTACACTTGCTGATCTCAAGATCGTGTGGAAATCCGAGCGCCGCAAATAAGCAGCGCATCCGTCCTCACACACACGTTCAAGCCACCGGACAACCTCCACCTCCTCGCTTCAGCGATGCAACAGAAGCAGCAACTCCTTCCAGATGAAATGCCACCGGGAACATGTATCTCGCTAATCCGAGACCATGGGGGAATAATTCTAGAAGGGAAGAGAGATCCTTCACGAGGAGGTGTGTGGAAGAAGGAGGAAGAGGGGGGGCTTTTATAGGAGAGGGTGCCCCTCCCCATGGCCGGCGCCTCATGGGGGGTGACCCCTCACCTCCCCCATTCATGTGGTGGTAACCCCTCCACATTAAAATGCCCCTTCACATTCTCTTTTAAAGTCTCGACTTTAAATGCATTAAAATTCTCTAAGTTTAATGCTCTCTCATTTAATAAAACTCTTTTATTAAATTTATTCAGAATTTTTTTAATTACTTTAATTAACAAACATTCACATAAAACCCCTTGCAACATTTCAATATCACATGCAGAACCACTTTCTGCAATTTCACCCGAAACAATTCTGGTTTCTATCGAAACAATTCCTGCGCTTTGCAATCCTTTCGTCTGAAACATATGTGCTCCAAAATGGTGTCCGGTAACTCTTAAGTCTGTCACCCTACGGTTCGCGAATAATGCAGACATGATTGAGACTCCTCTCAGAACAATAATCAGAAGCGAGACCTGGAGATCCATACCGACTCCTGCACATTTCAACGATGACTTCTGTGATCGTGAGAACCTTTAACGCTAGTAACTTAATCCCTTTGTCTCATGATATAATACATGTTCGAGATTCGATCATCGGTATCCAAATACCTAGTTTGATCTCGTTACCGACATGCACTCTTTTCTTGTTCCCGTGATATAACATTCTAGTGATCACCTCGCTTACTTGCAAGCTATCTTAATGTGATATCACCGAGAGGGCCTAGAGTATATCTATCCGTCATCGGGATTGACAAATTCCATTCTTGATCCATGAGCCTCAACGTAACACCTTCGTAGCATTAGGTAAAGCTAGAAAATGATCAAACCCATCTTTATAGTCACCCTATTACGTTGTGATGTTTGATGTTATCAAGATACTCTTCTGGTGTTAGCAATTAACATGATCTCATGGTCTAAGGATAAAGATTACTTCGTATGATGTTATAGCAATGTAAACATAATGACTTGATCGTAATGCTATACTTCGGATGAATGTTCATCACATCATTTCACAAATGTTGTGACCTTGTTATTAACAACATCCAATGTCCATGATCAGGAAACCTTGATCATCTTGGTAATCAACAAGCTAGTCTATAAGAGAGGCATAACTAGGAACCCTTTTTGTTTATTAAACACACATGTATTGACGTCTCCCATCAATACAATTATAGCATGCAAAATAAACATCTATCATATACAAGGAATACATAATAACAACTTTATTATTGCCTCTCAGGGCATATTTCCTTCACCCTCTTCCCGAAAGTTGTCCCTTTTGACAAGACAGAGGCAGCGACAGCTATACGATGGGAACTATACAGCCAAGAAAATATTCCTGTTGTATAGTTGCTTGTTAAAGCTTCTGTTAGCCTCCCTTGATTGCTTCCAAAAAGAGACTTGCTTGTTTTCGCCTGAATATTGTGTTTCCCTTGTTAAAACCTTCTGTTGATGTTCAGAACCTAAAACAACACATTAAAAACCAAGTTTTCTTTTCTACCGAAGTATTAGCGTTAGGTAAAGCTAGAAAATGATCAAATCTAGAGGAAAACCATCAATAAAAACCATAAAAAATATGTCGAATCTCACAGCTATCAACTCCCCCAAGCTTAGATGTTGCTCGCTCTCGAGTGCAAGAAAATAAGGAAGAATAGCAGAGATTCGAGACTGAAATAAAAGAACTTACAAGCTCGAGTTGGTGTCAAATTCTTTTCTTCATAATTCCTGCAATCTTAAACATGATCGTACAAGTATTCACAAGATTGCACTGAGTCCACTTCCTAACCACGTATATCTTGCTAGCAAATAAATCATATGCCCGAGCAAGTGTCAAAAGTTTAGCTAGGAAAGTGAAACAAATTCTTTTGGTGTCTCTCTTTGTTGAGAGATGAAATTTTTTTGCTCTTGTTTCTTTAATCAATTAAGAGTACTTAATTGGCACCAAAAACATTCCATTTAAGAACAATTTATCTATACCCATGTCAAAATTTCAAGACTCTCAAAGCACCTTTTTCCTTTCCTTGTTTTTCAAAAACTTCAGCCCTTTCATAGAGAAATCATGCCACTGTTTTAAATATGTTAATTGGGACTGTGTTGCGCACTCATGACCATGCCAATAGATAACTGTTAAGGAATAGTGGGTCAGAGGAGTACTACGACTTCACTTGGAACGTGAAACCACGAGGAGACTAAAATTTTACCCGTCATAGCATTGTTGCTACATATGCTTACATAACTCAATAGCCGAAATCAATAGGTTTCCCACATTTAGATCGTTCGCTGGCCAGCGGAGTTAATAGTTCCCCATGGAGTACGACAGTGTTGTAATGACACGCGTAAAGCAATATCTTATGGTAATTATTAGAAAAAGCAGTGGCATAATCTCTACTACTTCGAAGCATCCATTTTATCAGACAATTTCATTCAATAGTGTTATCGAGTCTATTTACATTAATCTCAAATGAGGTTGAGTAGTTCTAAAATCAAATCCTTTGGGCTAAACATGGACCCAAGTCATCTTTTGGATGCATTTTCTTGTTGTAAAAATGTCGGAAATAATTTTAACCAAGTTCATTGCTCATTATTTCAAAGCTAAAAAGGAGACACTTGACAAAGGAATAGAATTTATAGGATAACAAGCTAAGCGGGGAGTGACCAAGTGCAAGCGAGTAAATAATTGTAGGGTCAATTTAAAGTTGTAGAAAAGGTGATTGAAGGAATGTGATACCTCCTCTTGCTTGCTTCGTTCTCGTACTTGAGTCGAACCCCCTCCACATTTCCCTATTGCTAAGTCACCTGAAATTGAGCAATCTTCGAGAAAAACAAAGAAACAAATTTGCAATAAAGGTTACAACTTTTTTTTGTGTTTTTTGGTTTAGGATTGCAAAATGAAAGTAAACATGCAATTTTGAAGAAGTAAAATAAATCAAAAGAAGAAATGAAAATCTGAATGCAAGGTTTGGAGGTTTTCAAACATCCCCCAAGCTTAGGCTGTTGCCAGGCTCAGTTGTTGCCGTTGTTCGGCGGCTGGTGCGGGTACTGCCAGTAGTAGTCGGGGAAGTGGGTCATGAAGTGACTGAAATTCTGAGTTAAGGCACTAACGTCCTCATTCACTCCTTGTAGTGTGTGGTCAATCTCCCCAACGTGCTGGTTGAGCTTCTAAAACTCTTGATAGGGGACGTAGTTGAACCCCTGATACTGCTGATTGGGCCATGGGTCCCAGGATCCCCCGCTGCTTCTGATGTCCCTCCCAAGAAGGGTTGTATTCCTACTCCTGCTCATCCCTGCTCATGACCATGCTAATAGAGAACTGTTGAGCAATAGTGGGTCAGAGGAGTACTACGACTTCACTTGGAACGTGAAACCACGAGGAGACTAAAATTTTACCCGTCATAGCATTGTTGCTACAAACGCTTACATAACTCAATAGCTGAAATCAATAGGTTTCCCACATTTAGATCGCTCGCTGGCCAGCAGAGTTAATAGTTCCCCATGGAGTACGACAGTGTTGTAATGACACGCATAAAGAAATATCTTATGGTAATTATTAGAAAAAGTAGTGGCATAATCTCTACTACTTCGAATCATCCATTTTATCAGACAATTTCATTCAACAGTGCTATTGAGTCTATTTACATTAATCTCAAATGGGGTTGAGTAGTTCTAAAATCAAATCCTTTGGGCTAAACATGGACCCAAGTCATCTTTTGGATCCGTTTTCTTGTTGTAAAAATGTCAGAAATATTTTTAACCAAGTTCATTGCTCATTATTTCAAAGCTAAAAAGGAGACACTTGACAAAGGAATAGAATTTATAGGATAACAAGCTAAGCGGGGAGTGACTCAAGTGCAAGCAAGTACATAATTGTAGGGTCAATTTAAAGTTGTAGAAGGGTGATGGAAGGAATGTGATACCTCCTCTTGCTTGCTTCGTTCTCATACTTGAGTCAAACCCCCTCTACATTTCCCTATTGCCAAGTCACCTAAATTTGAGCAATCTTCGAGAAAAACAAAGAAACAAATTTGCAATAAAGGTTACAACTATTATTTTTTTGTGTTTTTTGGTTTATGAATGCAAACTGAAAGTAAAGATGCAATTTTGAAGAATTAAAATAAATCAAAAGAAGAAATGAAAATATGAATGCAAGGTTTGGAGGTTTTCAAACCTCCCCCAAGCTTAGGCTGTTTCTAGGCTCAGTTGTTGCCGTCGTTCGGCGGCTGGTGCGGGTACTGCCGGTAGTAGTCGGGGAAGTGGGTCATGAAGTGACTGAAGTTATGAGTTAAGGCACTAATGTCCTCATTCACTCCTTGTAGCGTGTGGTCAATCTCCCCAACGCGCTGGTTGAGCTGCTAAAACTCTTGATAGGGGACGTAGTTGAACCCGTGCTACTGCTGATTGGGCCATGGGTCCCAGGATCCCCCCGCTGCTGCTGCTGTCCCTCCCAAGCAGGGTTGTATTCCTACTCTTGCTCCTGCTCATCCTCATCCTGTTGCCCTCCTTCTTCATCTTCCTCTTGATCAGGCTGGAATTCATCCATGACCTCCACCACTTGATCCTTGGTGAGGATCCAGGTGTCCTTCTCCACAATCGAGAGGGCTTGTGGACAGGGCAACAAAACCTTCTCACCCTGTGCATCACCAAGATAACCAAACTGATATGCTCGGAGCCTCTTTAGCTTGGTAAATGATGGTTCGATGTTGATGTGGAGCTCGTTGGGGAACCCCAAGAGGAAGGTATGATGAGCACAACAGCAAGTTTCCCTCAGTTATGAAACCAAGGTTTAATCGAACCAGTAGGAGCACGAAAACACCCCAAAGGTGTTGCTATCTGAGCCTTGGCAGGGCGCACTACCGGTGTTAGTAGCAACGTGGAGACCTACACAACACAACCACAGAACTTTGCCCCCAACTTGCGATGAGGTTGTCAATCTCACCGGTTTTGCTGAAAACAAAGGATTAAACGTATCGAATGGAAGGAAGTAATAGATTCTAGAAAGTAAACACAAAGCAGTAAACAATTTGTAGATTGTATGTAAATGAAAGGACCGGGATCCATAGTTCACTAGATGTGGCTCTCCTTAAGATAGATAACATGCCGGGTGAACAAATTATAGCGGGGCAATTGACAAACATCGAGAAAGCATACAAGCATATACTAATCATCTTGACTCCTTTGAGACTTGATTGGGCATTACAACATTATACATAGACCTCCATCCAACTGCATCTATGGCTAATAATCCACCTTCAGGTTATCATCAAAACCCCCTCCAGTATTAAGTTGCAAGCAACCGATTATTGCTTTATGAATTGCATCTAAAGTAAACAATACGATTGTTCTATGAACAAAGGATTGTTGTTTTCTCCCTAGTAGCAACAACACATCTACTACCTTAGAGATTTCTGTCACTTCCCCGGATTACCAGAGGCATGAACCACTATCGAGCATAAATACTAAATCTTGGAGTTGCTAGCATCTACTTGGCCAAGATAGCTACTAACAACAGAAAGCATGCAAGATCACAAATAACAAAGACATGATAGAATCAATAATCAATCTGAAATAGCATCTCAATATCCATCGGATCCTCGCAAACACAACATGTATGGATTACAAATAGATGATCTTGATCATGAACGGAGCTCACAAGATCTAAACATGAAAGCACAAAGGAGGAGAACCAGCCATCTAGCTACTACATGGACCCGTAGTCCAGAGATGAACTACTCACGCATCACACCGGAGGCTTGCATGATGATGAAGAAGGCCTCCAGGGTGAATTCCCCTCTCCGGTAGGGTGCTGGGAAGAGATTCAGATCCCTCCCGATCTAGGGATAGAGATGAAGGCAGCTACAGACTCTTTCGTGGATTTTTGATCGGGTACTTAGGGTTTTGGTCCCGAGGGCAATATATAGGCGGAAGGAGAGGCCGAGGGGGTGCTGGGGTCGGCTAGACCACCCCCTGGCGCGGGCCAGGCCTGGCCATGCGGCCAGGTTGTGTGGCCGACCCCTAGCTCTTCTCTGTCTCGTATTCTGGCTTTAGATGTCTTCCGGAAAAATAGGCACTTTGGCTTTTGTCCCATCCAATTCCGAGAATATTCATTTTCTGACTTTCCTGGAACCAAAAATAGCAGAAAACAGGCAGCTGGCACTATGGCTCTTGTTAATAGGTTAGTCCAAGAAATCATATGAAAAGTACTCCAAAGTGTGGACAAAACACAAGAAAGTGGATAAAACCAAGCATGGAACATCAAAAATTATAGATACATTTGCAATGTATCAACATCCCCAAGCTTAACTCCTGCTCATCCTCGAGTAGGTAAGTGATAAAAAAGAAAGAATAATTTTTGAGGTGACATGCACCATCAAAGACTTGATCAAAGTATTTGTAAAACATTCAAAGCTGGGATCATAGTACTTCAATCATAACATGAAAGACAAGGTTCTAGCAATAAGAAAAAGAAACTATGATGCAACATGAAAAGGCACAAACAAAAGATTCATGAATAACAATGCTTTGCAAGACGTTTGTTTGTTTCACATAAAGAAAACATAGCATAATAGCATTCAGCTTGTCCCTCATAGAGTATCAAATATAATTGCATAGGACACCTTCAAAGTTCATAAGAGTGACTAGATACAAATAGTTTAAAACAAGCAATATCAAGTTATGCATCAATCAACTAGTTTTGGGACAATGCACATAGAACTAAGAATGGCCACTATGCTCTCAAAGTAGGTGCATAAAGAAAGAAGGTGGAGACTCAATATAATGGTGGAAGAAAGGCCTTCATAGAAGGAAGTAGGGATTCAAGTCTCATAAAGAGCTTCCAAAAATTATGGTACTTAATAGATTTCGGCTCCCATTGCCCCTATAATAAGCATCTTGAAGTGATTAAGGTTAAAGTGAACAAACTATGGTGTACATGCTTGATGAAGTATAAGTTAGAAATCTCATGTCCCTTGAATACGAGGGCCGCTCCTCATGCTACTCAAGTTTAGTCACCGGTAAGTTCTTGTCATTGTAAGTACATGTGTATTATAGAGAATCGCAACGGGTACCCTTGCCCGATGATACGGAAGAATCCCCATATCAAAATGACAAGGCAAGCAGACAACGAGCATCTCAGCAATCTTCTTATTTACCATGGGAATATGGTGCTTTTTTCTCTATTTCCTCTTTTCATAATATCTTTTTTTGTCTTTTTCTCTTTTTTCTCAATATAGGACTCTTTTTTTATAAGAAGAATGCTTCATAGACAGCTCATTATGGTTACGTTGCTGGTTTCCACCATGTCAGCATGGATTAGACCAGCGGCCGAGGCGTTTCTCTAACACATATACATAACTCCCTGGACTTACAAGCTCCCCTTTCATTTCACACCGACGACATCCATAGACAAAAGTTTTGGGGTTCACAGCATAGAAAACAAATTTTTTCCTACGATGGGAACTATACGCTAAGATCTATCTACTAGATACATGGAACGTGTGGATATACATCCATAGAGAACTTACCCTTGAAGACAACACATCTTGGTTAATGAGATGGAACTCGTGGATGATGTAGTCGTACACTTGCCGATCTCAAGATCGTGATGAAGTCCAGCAGGTCCGACTCCAGCACGTCCATCAGATCCAGCTCCAAGTCCGGCAGCCAAAGCGGTGCAGCATCCATGATCGCACACGTCCCGACAACCTCCGTCCCTTGCTCCAGCAAAGCAGCGGAAGCAACAACTCCTTTCTAGATAAAGCCACCGGGAACATGTATCTCGCTAATCCGAGACCATGGGGAAATAATACTAGAGGGGGAGAGAGATCCTTCATGAGGAGGTGTGAGGAAGGAGTGAGATGGGGGCCTTTTATAGGAGGAGGGGAGGGTACCCCTCCCATGGCCGGCGCCCATGGAGGGTGTTCCTTCACCTCCCCCATTGATGTGGTGGTAACCCCTCCACATTAAAATGCCCCTTCACATTCTCTTTTAAAGTCTCCACTTTAAATGCATTAAATTTCTCCAAATTTAATGCTCTCTAATTTAATAAAACTCTTTTATTAATTTTATTCAGAATTTTGTTAATTACTTTAATTAACAAACATTCACATAAAACCCCCTGCAACATTTCAATATTACATGCAGAACCAATTTCAGCAATTTCACCCGAAATAGTTTTGGTGTCTATTGAAATAATTCTAGCGCTTTCTGAAATCTTTATCTGAAACATATTTGCTCCAAATGGTGTCGGTATCCCTTAAGTGTGTCACCCTACGGTTCGCGAATAATGCAGACATGACCGAGACTCCTCTCAGATCAATAATCAGAAGCAGGACCTGGAGATCCATACTGACTCCTACACATTCAACGATGACTTCTATGATCATGAGAACCTTTAACGCTAGTAACTAAATCCCTTTGTCTCGCGATATATTACATGTCCGAGATTTGATCATAGGTATCTCCATACCTAGTTTGATCTCGTTGCCGACATGCACTCTTTTCTTGTTCCCGTGATATAACATTCTAGTGATCACATCACTTGCTTGCAAGCTATCTAAATGTGATATCACCGAGAGGGCCCAGAGTATATCTATCCATCATCGGGATGGAAAAATCCCACTCTTGATCCATGAGCCTCAACATAACACCTTTGTAGCACTGAACCCACCTTTATAGTCACCCTGTTACGGTGTGACGTTTAATGTTATCAAGATACTCTTCCGGTGTCAGCAAATAACATGATCTCATGGTCTAAGGACTAAGATTACTTTGTATGATGTTATAGCAATATAAACATAATAACTTTGATCGTAATGCTATACTTCGTATGAATGTTCATCACATCATTCCACCAATGTTGTGACCTCGTTATTAACAACATCCAATGTCCATGATCAGGAAACCTTGATCATCTTGTTAATCAAAGAGCTAGTTTATATGAGAGGCATTACTAGGAACTTTGTATTTTGTTTATTAAACACACATGTATTAACGTTTCCAATTAATACAAGTATTGCATGCAAAATAAA